>CM072999.1:147713059-150113059 GCA_037038555.1 Rhynchonycteris naso | reverse complement strand
TTTTAATTAAATACAGGAATCAAGAAATTTGTATATTTTATCCTCTTTCTACAGTGTCAAGTGAAATAATGGTCACACTATAGATGAGGCAAAAACGCTTTACTGGAACATCAAAGAAAAGCAAGATGACACAAAAGCCTCACTGAAGACTAGAAGAAAATGTCTGTACCTAGTGAGGAGTGAAACCTTTAGTCCCATGTCCCGTTAGACCCTACATCAAAGAGACTGGGAGAGTCCCTCTGAAAAACTGATCAGCCCAAAAGACGAGGCCTCCACAGAGTAGGGCGCCCAGGGAAATAGACAACATCGAGCAAGTTAGAGCAAGTAAGTTCTGCCAGCATGCAGAACTTCCAATCAACTCTTCAGTACCTTCCTCTTAAATATGAACAGAAAAGTAAGGGTCACCAGACATTTGAGGAAAGCCTCCAATGTGGATTAAGACAGGAGTCAAATAACAAAGGAGAACTGATAAAATATGTGATATGTTTGAATAGATTTAGAGGGATTCTCAGTTCTGATGAAGTACTAGGAGTTGCATTAGTGATTGCACATGAAAAAAAGCAGGAGAATCATGTGTTGCAGAAAAAGTAAAACATGGACAAGGAAGGAAATGCAATTATCATACACTGTCTGAGCTACAAATAAAGTTAACATAATCACAATAATGTAAAAGCTGAGTTAACCAAAAGCAGTAAGATGGAGGAAAGAATGAGTCTATGTGCTGGAAGGCGGCTGGGACCTGGAGAAAGCATGCATCTGTGCAGAAGAGCTAGTATATACATCGTTCACCTTAGGAATAGCTAATGTCTAAGTCTGAGAAATCAAGAAATATAATATAGACCCTGGCTGGAGAGCTTCGCTGGTTGGAGCATTGTCCCAATACACCAAGGTTGTGGGTTCAATCCCCCGTCAGGGCCTATACAAGAGTCAACTAATGAATGCATAAGTGGAGCAACAAATTAATGTTTCTCTCTCTGAAATCAATCAATAAATTAAAAAAATATTTTTTTAAAGAAATATAATATAAGCATTTAGAAACATGAACAGAGATAAAAGCTGGAATCAGGAATAGGATGGACATGGGGTGTATTATTTTTCATTAAAATCTATTATTTCTGTATAAACTGCCTGTTATAAAAACAGTGACAGGGATATAAAGTACAGCACAGGGAACACGGTCAATAATATTGGAACTACTATGTATGGTGCCAGGGGGCTTTGAGACTTACCGCAGCAGCAATCACTTCGTAAGATATTTAAATGTCTAATCACTATGCTGTACAACTGAAACTAATAACTTTTAAAAACATACATCTCTATAAGTTTAAACACCATGTCCATGTATTACTTTGACACAAAGAAAATACTAAAAAGAAAGATAAAATCATTTTGGAAATGGATCTCACCAGTAGGCCTAAAATTTAAAGAGTAAAATTACATTACACTCTCTTTTAAAATATAAAATAATTACTTTCTCAGTCTTCTTCCCTTTGTTCCCTATCTTTCACTCATTCTGTATACAGGGAGCAAACCTGTTGCACAATTTATACCTTAACTAAAAAGTGGAAATGACCTGGCCAGGGCACCTACAGGAAGGAACGCATGAATGCACAATAAATGAAACAAATGGATGTTTCGCTCCTCTCTCTTTTTCTCTCCCCCCCCCCTTCCTCTGTCTCTCTAAAATCAATCAATTTTAAAAAGTGGAAATGAAATGCAGAAGAAAAATGAACCCAATGGCAGAAAAATGTTTGCTACAATTACTAAAGAAATCATTTTGAGAGCATTTTTAATAGCGGCTAATTGTCATTCAGAAAAAAAGCCCATCACTTCATAAATGGTTCACAAACCATTTCTAAGTCAGGTTCTCGCAGAAACATCTACCAGAAGGAGAAGGAAGAAATGCTAAAGCCATAGTAAATCTTACGAAGGGACATGTCTATTCTGCAGCTCTATAACTGCAATCAAAGTACTGGGAACTTACCACTTCATGAATGGATCTATTGAAGCCATCATCTTCTGTAAGGATCAACAATATTATAAGTGCCATATATACATGGTGTGCATTTCTTTCTTCAACATGATACAGAATTTCAAGAATTGGTAAAACCTAGGGAATATAAATTTTAATTTACTACTTCTTTTACTTTATTATGAGACCATTGTCTTAAACCTTTACACTTTTATTATGTACCATTTGCTTTAACTTCATGGTTAGTTTTCTTTGGAGGGGAAAAACACACAAACCAGCCTCCAACCGAGAGCACTTTCCATGTAGGATATAGCGAAGACCCCAGTGAGGAAAGCACCACCCTCTGCTTCCAGCCACATAAGGCTGGGTCTGCAGAGACCATGAAGGCTCACAGTCAGCTATGGAAACTGAAAGGGGGCAGGTCTGCATCCAGCCTCGCAGAAACATAGGAGCACTCAAGTATTCTTAGGAGCACTGTAATGAGGCAAACATTTCCTTCTTAATAGCAAAGACTGTCAAATAAAATAATTGTTAAAAACAACACAATCAGATCAGAACAGTAAATTTTCCACCCAGATTTTCTGAGCTTCAACAAATACTTATTCCAGAAGAAAGGTAAAGGACAGATACAGACACCAGATAGGACATTATGAAAGTAATCTATGCAAGAAATTTAAAAACAAAAAAACAAAACAAATAAACTCAACCCCACCCTCTCAAGTAAAAACTAAAGTGTTTAACTTTTCACTGGTATATATCACATATAGACAACTGATTCCTGCATCATCTTCTATACCAACATCTTCTCACAGAACTTTCCAGAACAGGTGACGTCACAGGTTTTCTGCTTATTGTTATCATTTCCCTTAGGCTACATCATGCCCTGAATTGTCTCTGTGCTCATACCTACCCATCAGTAAACAGGTCTTCTCCTTATAAGTGTTTAGTCACATAAGTAGTACAATGTTACATCAGATTTTGTTGTTTAAGCCAATGTTTTCCACACATAGATGGTATGGAAACAGGTTCTTTCATCATGCTTTTTGTCCTTAATGTCACTTTGACATAAAATATGCTCTTCAAATGAATTTTAATATCCCACAATACTCAGTATTTCATCTTTAACAGTTAAAAAAAAAAAGCTACCAAATATCTCATGAATCCTGCTACCAATCTGTAAGAAATGGCGCAGAGGGGACATTCCCTTTGCTGCCAACAGTGGGTGGCTATGAAGGACCTAAAGGACAGAAGAGCTGTCATGCTGCTGTGCCCTCCTGCTCTGTGATGCCATCTCTACAAACTCCATCTCTGACACTGTAAAACTCACGCCTCTGCCTGTGTCTGGTGCAGTGGTTCTTAACCTGGGTTCTATCGAACCCTAGGGGTTCGATGAGTTGGTCTCAGGGGTTCGGAGAAGCCTCTGCCGCGAAGGTAAAGACACACTTGTGTAAAGTCGTGATGACACTCCCCGCTTGGCCATCACTTGCTGCAGAGGATCACGTTACATTGCTTGGCCAACCAGTACTGCTGCGGGGAATTTAGTGCACGCAGTAGTCAACGGCTGTCATTGTACGTCGTGTGGTTTCTTTCTTAATATTTTAATTCATACTAAATATGTCGAGCAAAAAAAGAAAGTGGTCGGACGAATATGTACAACATGGATTCACATGTATCACGGAACAGGATGGGAGTCAGCGTCCTATCTGCATGATATGCAATGCCAAGTTGAGCAACTCTAGTCTCGCACCAGCAAAACTAAATTTGGGGAAAAAAATCATATTTTATTTATCACTAAAGAAGGGTTTGGTGAATGCGCATATGAAACTGGCGAGTTCGGTACCTCAAAAAAGGTTAAGAACCACTGGTCTGGTGACATCTCCCCGTAAATTTCTCAAACACCATCTGTGTGGCAACCAAGCAAATACACTTCCCCTCTGGGGAAAAAGGAAATTATTCCGCAAAGTATTAAAAAATACAAAAAAGCATGAAACGTATAGCATGATACTTACAAGATTTTCCATATCTGTACGAGCCAACATGTATGTTCTAATATTACTATTCTGATGGAGCAAAGTATACAAGAGGAGGGTTGCTTGATCGGACGTCTGCTGTTCACACAGAGCTGTGTACAAACTGTTAAAATTAATCTGAAAAGTATGTGGAATTGACGAAGGGAAAGGGCTGTTATCTGAAATACAGAAAACATAACACTTTATAAATATTACATCAGTATTTTCTAGACTGTGCCTTATATAAATAATAAAAGCCCATTCATGTATATAATTCAATTCCCATTAATTTTATATAAGTTGCTACATTTCACATTCAAATTTTCAATTTATATTTAATACTTTACTTAAGAAGAACTAAACTAATGTAAAACCTGGTGACTAGAGCTGATAAAATGTATAATTGAAATGTGCTAAAAGAGTCGAGCTGAAATAGTCTCACCAAAAAGAAAAAAGATAAAAAGAACATTGGGACAATTGATTTCTCTGTACTATGTAAACAGATCTCAAATGATTATGTGTATCCTCCCTTATTTAATTCATACAACAACCATGTCATTTCTCTGACAGTTCTACAAAGGATGAAATAGAAGCTCTGAGAGATTAAGTAACTTTTCCAAGATCAGCCCTGAATAAAACCCAGATTAGCCTTTGTTGTTTTCACTATGTAACAATGCTTCTTTAATAATTTAGCAATAATTCAGGGAGTCAGTACTATGATATAAGCTCACTTAATTTTTATAAAGAACCTTGAGCAGTAGGGACTATAATCCCTGCTTCACAAATAAACTAGTACATAAAAAATAACTGGAATATGAGCCTGACCAGGCAGTGGTGCAGTGGATAGAGCGTCGGACTGGGATGTGGAAGACCCAGGTTTGAGACCCTGAGCTCGCCAGCTTGAGCGCGGGCCCATCTGGCTTCAGCAAAAGCTCGCCAGCTTGGACCCAAGGTCGCTGGCTCCAGCAAGGGGTGGCTCGGTCTGCTGAAGGCCCACGGTCAAGGCACATGTGAGAAAGCAATCAATGAACAACTATGGTGTCGCAACGGCAATGAAAAACTAATGATTGATGCTTCTCACCTCTCTCCGTTCCTGTCTGTCTGTCCCTATCTATCCCTCTCTCTGTTCCTGTAAAATAAATAAATAAATAAAATAACTGGAATATGAACTCATGTCAGTCTAACTCTCATGCAGCATTATTCAAGGTGGCCAAGACATGGAAACAACCAGTGTCCCTGATAGAGGATTGGATAAAGAAGATATAATACATATATATGATGGAATACTACTCAGCCATAAGAAATGATGATATATTGCCATTTACAACAACATGGATGGACCTTGAGAACATTATACTAAGTGAAATAAGTAAATCAGAAAAAGCTAAAAACTATATGATTTCACACACAGGTGGGATACAAAATTGAGACTCACAGACATAGATAAAACTAAAGTGGCTACCAGAAGGAGAGGGGTAGGGGAGAAGGGGATAAAGGGGGATAAATATATGCTGACAAAAAATAAGCTGACTTTGGGTGATGGGCATACAATGCAATCAATAGTTCAAATGCTATGGAGACGTTCACTCGAAACCCATGTACTCTTATTGATCAACATCAACCCATCAAATTTAACTTCTAAATAAAAAATAAATAAATAAAGGCCCTGGCCAGTTGGCTCAGCAGTAGAGCATTGGCCCAGTGTGTGGATGTCCTGTGTTTGATTCCCGGGCAGGGCACACAGGAGAAGAGCCCATCTGCTTCTCCACCCTTCCCCCTCTCACCTCTGCCTCTCTCTCAATCGCTCTCTCTCTGCCTCTGTCTCTTTCATCTCCTACCCTCTTACAACCATGGCTCAATTGGAGCAAGTTGGCCCTGGGTGCTGAGAATAGCTGCATGGCCTCCACCTCAGGTGCTAAAAAATGGCTGCGGTTGCAATGGAGCAAGGGCCCAGATGGGCAGAGCATCGCCCCCTAGTGGGTTTGCTGGGTGGATCCCAGTTGGGGCACATGTGGGAGTATGTCTCTGCCTCCCCTTCTCTCACTAAAAATTAAATTAAATAAATATAGTTATTTTTATTATATAAATAAATAAATATAAATTTATTATATAAATAAATATAAATAATGGGATATGAACTCAGGTCAGTCTAACTTTCAAGCCAATGTTCTGAATCAACATAACTCAAAGTCCCTGAAAAGATGGCTATCCCAGGAAGTTTCCATCCCAAATAGTAAGACTTGGCTAGAACAGCAAAAGTAACAGTAATAGATACCACATAATGAACACTTGCTTTGCTGCAAAACCTGAGCTAAACATTTTAAAACCTTACCTTGAGTGGTACTTATACAAATACTATTAGTGATATTATCTTCACTATAGAGACAAAGCCACTGAGACTGATTTAGATTAAGCAAGCTGTGAAGAGCCTCACAGATGTGACGTGACACAAGTGTGCCACGAAGTCAGGTCTACTTGATTCCAAAACTTGCTTTGCACACTGTCAGTAAGCAGAGTATAGTGATGACAAGAGAAAAGACTATTTAGACACATGAGCTTTCACTGTGATCCATCAAATTATTAGATATCCCCTGTAAATAATAATACCTGAATTAGCAAAGCCACAATGAACTAGCACACCCCTCCACTGTCTATAAGAAACACATTAAGTCAGCTGTGAAAAGGAACAAGGCCAAGTGCATCAGAAGCCTCAAAAAATCCTTTTCCATAAATGTACGTTTTACATATCTTCATTATGTCAGTATTGGGATCCACCTTGATCATCTACCCTACCACATTAATTCTGCTTTTGGAGTATGGCCTTTTGATAAGAAAGCACTGTTTCAACACAGAACTCTATTTACGCTCTGCCTCACAGTTTGGCAAATTATAGCCCACAGACAGTCCACTACTTGTTTCAGAAATAAAGTTTTATTGGAACCAGCCCTGCTCACTCACTCACGCACTATCTATGCTTGCTCTGTGCTGTGACAGCAGAGTCAAGAGGTGCTGAGAGACCACATGGACATGAAAAGCCATGCCCTTTGCAGAAAAAGTTTGCTCAGTTCTGTTCTAATGTTTTAGTTCTATAAAACTCTAAATAGACTTTGAGTGAAAAATGTCCAGCAACCTTCTAACCATGGTCCAATGAAGAGCGGAAATTTTGGTGGCATCAGGAACGTGGGGGACCATACAGTGGACAAAACTATGGTCCTGGAGGAAGTGGAGGAGGTGGGGATTACGAAGGGAGAAGCCGATATTGAGCTTCTACCTATTTGCCCTGGGCTTCGCTATCTAAACAGGAGAGGATGGGAGCCCAGAGGTAACAAAGCAGCTTTAGGTTACTAAATAACGATGGTAAGGAAACTCATCCTCAGTCATGTGCAAGTATGCAGTGATATGGCAGAAGACACCAGAGCAGATGTAGAGAGCCATTTTTGAATGGATTGGATTACTTAATAACATTACCTATCGGGGAAGGATTGTAAAAAAAATACGTTTGAGATAGTTTCTTAGCTGTTTATTTCTAGTGGTCTTCGTAAGAGTGTTGAAGCATTCCTTCTTTGATAATATTAAATTTGTAAATTTCAGGTGACATGTGAAACCTTTTCTAAAATTTCTCTCAAAGTTTTGAAAAGCTATTAGCCAGGATCACAGTGTAATAAGACATAAAGTTTTTCCTTTAAAAAATTTAAGTGCTGTGTAGAGTTAAAAAGCTGTTATAGATTTATGATTTAATAAACTAATTTTAAAAAAAATAAAAAAGAAAGAAAAATGTCAAACAACCTGCCATTTAGAGTTTTTTCAGTAATTCCTATTACTATCAGGTAGGATAGACAGGTCTAAATTAACCACACGCTGGCTTGGTTATCCCTAAGAGAAATGCAAATTTAAATGAATAAATGGCAAAATCAAAGTTGTTTTCATCATGAATCCATATGAACATATAAGGGAGAGTCATTTCCATAACTGTAAGACAATAAACAATATGGGGCAAACAACCCTCCTTCCTCACTAGAAAGAACATTCAGAGAAAAAACAGTACCACAAACCTTGTGTATTCTTAAAGGACATGATGGCCTGCCGGTAGGGGTTTGGGGCGTCTGCAGCATCCGTCAGGTTGGCCAGCACTAGCAGAAGCAGGAGGCTCTGGTTGGCCAGAGGGGAAGACAGAGCTGGACTAGCCGCTGCTTTGCTGCTTGCGCCACCCAGCGTGAAGACAGTCCAGAGTCCAGCTTGAGAAGGAGACAAATGGGTAAGACGTGAATGTACAACTAAAGGTACGATGAATACAGTCCATATTTTTCCATACTTAAAAGTTTGAAATAACACTTTTTTTTTATGAAAGTAAAACAAGTCCATTATTTGAAAATTCTCATATTGCCCAAGGATATAAAATTTTTAAAGACTCTGTCTTTCTCTATTTCTGTAATTCCACAGCCACTTCCCATAGATAAACACCATTAAGTTTCTAATATATTTCTCCATATTTTTCTTTATATACCAAAAACATACTCATAAGAAAATTTCATGTACAACCTTTTGCTCATATATCTGAAATCCTAAGCAATATATTAGAATACCTAGGAAAATACAAAATATCAAAACTGACCAAAAAGACAAAAGCCTGAATTGGCAAATAATCTTAGAAGAGTGAAAAATGAATCAAAGCACTAACCCTAAAAACAAAGCAAGTCCAGATATTTTTACAAATCTAATAAACTGTCAAATAGCTAATTCTCATATTATATAAATAGTTCCAAAGTACACATATTAAACCATATCTAGAAAACTTGCTTGACACAAGGCCAGAAATCATCCTCCTTAATCCAGAAACTAAATAAAGACTGCAATTAAAACAAAATAGAGATGGGGGGAGCAAGATGGCGACGGAGTAGGCGGACGTACCAACTTCCAACTCCCAGAACCAAAGTAGATTACAACTCAATTTTGGGAACCATCACCTGGATAAACCAACTTTGAACAAAACTAAGTGGACTCTTCAACCAAGGAACACAGAAGAAGCCACATTGAGACTGGTAGGAATAGCGAAAACGCGAAGAGGGCTGCCCAGCTCCCCGGAGCAAACGGCAGCCCGGAGAGACCCGCGGGGCGGGAGGAGGGTTTGGCGGAGAGGGAGGGACCTGGGTCCCAGGAACCAGGCCCCAGCCTGCAGTCCCAGAGCCTAGAAGAGGCATTTGGACAGTTTTGAGCTGTGAAACAAGTGAGGGAGCTCCCAGGCCTACAGTGTGGAGTATTAGGTCCCTTCCTACTCTGCTGCGGGCTGCTTAGGGTTTTGGGGCGGCAGGACGCTGAAGGGCGGTTCTGTAGGCGTGGGCAGAGGCCAAGCCGGTGTGAGATCGGTCTAGCCCAGAGGGTCGGAGGGGAAGCGCGAGAGCGGTCCGGAAGCTGCGGGCCCGCCTTTAATCCCACTTACGGGGACAAAGTGGGAGGCCAGGAACGGGCAGGCCCTGCGCAAGCCGGCCCTGACCGCTGGGACCGGGCTAGGACCAGGGACGGGCAGGGGCTCGTGGCTGAGCTGACGCTACCAGTCATCCCCCCCCCCGCCGGAGAAACCGCGGCTGGACAGTATACGTGCGCAAGCGGGCTCCGAGCGCGGGAACGGGGTGGACCCCGAGACAAGTGGAGGCTCGCAGCTGAGCCCACGCTACTATCCCTGCCCGGCCGGAGAAACTGTGGATAGCATTCATACGTGCACGAGCGGGCTCCGAACGCGGAGGCGGGGTAGAGTCCGGGATGAGCGGAAGTACGCAGCTAAGCGGAAGCCAGCAAACACGCCCGCCCCAATAAACCTTGGTTTCCGACCCTGCGCAAAGGGCCCTGGCCTCGAGGGCGGGGCTAAAGCTCCGGACAGGCAAAAGCTTACAGCTGAGAGCACGTCAAAAGCCCTGCCTAACCCGCAGAACTGTAGCGAGCAGGCTCCGACTGCTGGTACTGGGCGGAAGTCCGGAAATAGGCTGGGTCCGCAGCTGAGGAAAGGTGCTCACCTCTACCCTTGGTGCTGATCTTGTGGCTTCAGTGACAGCCCCTCCCACGGAGGAGAGGCAGAAATCACAGCAAAAGCCACAGTGGGCCGGCGCTGGCAACGCTCATACCCAACCACCCTAGGCACCGGCAGAGGGGGTGGGGGGCCTGCAGACAGACCACACCTAGAGAACACAAAGGCAACACATACTGGACTCCAGAGGCCACAACTTGCTTATACACAGAAAAAATGGGCAGGCAGAGGAATGCAAACCAAATGAATCAAGAGAAATCCCCAGAGAAGGACCTGAATGAACCAGATATAACCAAATTACCAGAAGCAGAATTTAGAATAATGATAGTTAGGATGTTCAAAGAAATTAGAGCAACAATGGATAGTCATTATGAACACCTAAATAAAGAGATAACAAGTATAAAAAATGAAATTGAAATAATAAAAAAGAATCAGACAGAAATGACAAATACAGTATCAGAACTGAAGACCACAATGGAAGGAATTAAAAGCAGGATGGATGACGCTGAGGATCGAATAAGCGAGTTAGAGGACACAATAAACAAAGGCACAGAAGCAGAGAAGAAAAACGAAAAGAGACTTAAAAAATGTGAGGAAACTCTAAGGGAGCTTTGTGACAACATGAAGAGAAACAACATTCGCATCATAGGGGTGCCTGAAGAAGAGGAGAGAGGACAGGAAATGGAAACTTTGTTCAATCAAATCATAGCAGAAAACTTTCCTAAATTAAGGCTGGGAAACACTTCACACATTCAAGAAGCACAGAGAACTCCATTAAAGAGAAACCCAAAAAGATCTACACCAAGACACATCATAGTTAAAATACCAAAGCTAATGGATAAAGAAAAAATTTTAAAAGCTGCTAGAGAAAAAAAGGCTATCACCTACAAAGGAGCCCCCATAAGGATGACGTCGGACTTCTCAACAGAAACACTTGAGGCCAGAAGGGAATGGCAAGAAATAATCAAAGTAATGCAGAACAAGAACCTACAACCAAGACTACTTTATCCAGCAAGGCTAACGTTTAAAATTGAAGGAGAAATAAAGAGCTTCCCAGAAAAAGAAAGCCTCAAGGAATTCATAAAAACCAAACCAATTCTGCAAGAGATACTAAGGGGCCTCTTGTGAACAGTTTAAAGGGAGAAATGAATAGAGCAAAAGAAGAATACAGCTTTAAAGAATAAAATGGCAATAAACAAGTACATATCAATAATAACCTTAAATGTAAATGCATTAAATGATCCAATCAAAAGACATAGGGTAGCAGCATGGATAAAGAAACAGGACCCATACATATGCTGTCTACAAGAGACACACCTTAAAACAAAAGATGCTCATAGACTGAAGGTAAAAGGATGGAAAAAAATATTTCATGCAAATGGAAATGAAAAAAAAGCAGGGGTAGCAATACTTATATCAGACAAAATGGACTTTAAAACAAAGGCTGTAGTAAGAGATAAAGGAGGACACTACATAATGATAAAGGGAACAATTCAACAGGAAGATATAACTATTGTAATTTCTATGCACCAAATATAGGAGCCCCGACATACATAAAGCAGACTTTGATGGATATAAAGGGCGAGATTAACAGCAATACTATCATAGTAGGGGATTTCAATACGCCTCTAACAACACTGGATAGATCCTCAAGAAAGAAAATTAATAAAGAAACAGCAGACTTAAAGGAGACACTAGATCAACTTGATTTAATAGATATCTTCAGAACTTTTCACCCTAAAGCAGTAGAATATACATTCTTCTCAAGCGCTCATGGTATGTTTTCTAGGATAGACCACATGTTAGGACACAAAAATAGTCTCAATAAATTTAAGAAGATTGAAATCATATCAAGCATTTTCTCTGATCACAATGCCATGAAACTAGAAATTAACCATAAAAGAAAAACTGAAAAATACTCAAACACTTGGAAACTAAATAGCATGTTATTAAATAATGAATGGATTAACAATGAGATCAAAGAAGAAATAAAAAAGTTTCTAGAAACAAATGATAATGAGCATACATCAACTCAAAATTTATGGGACACAGCAAAAGCAGTTCTGAGAGGGAAGTTTATTGCACTACAGGCATATCACAAGAAGCTAGAAAAAGCTCAAATAAGCAACCTAACCCTGCATCTAAAAGAACTAGAAAAACAACAACAAATAAAACCCAAGACAAGTAGAAGGAAGGAGATAATAAAGGTCAGAGCAGAAATAAATGACATAGAGGCTAAGGAAACAATACAGAGGATCAATGAAACAAGAAGCTGGTTCTTTGAAAAGGTAAACAAGATTGATGAACCTTTAACTAGACTCACCAAGAAAAAAAGAGAGAGGACTCAAATAAATAAAATTAGAAAGGACAGTGGAGAAATAACAACTGACACAACAGAAATACAAAGCATTGTAAGAAAATACTATGAAGAACTATATGCCAAAAAATTAGACAATCTTGGTGAAATGGACAAATTTCTTGAATCATATAACCTTCCAAAAATCAATCTGGAAGAATCAGAACACCTAAACAGACCAATTAGAGCAAATGAGATCGAAACAGTTATCAAAAGACTCCCAAAAAAGAAAAGTCCTGGGCCTGATGGCTTCACAAGTGAATTCTATCAAAAATTCAAAGAAGAACTAACTCCTATTCTCCTCAAGCTATTTCAAAAAATTCAAGAGGAAGGAAGACTTCCAAACTCCTTTTATGAGGCGAGCATAATTCTGATCCCAAAACCGGGCAAAGACAACACAAAGAAAGAAAATTATAGGCCTATATCCCTGATGAATTTAGACGCTAAAATTCTCAACAAAATATTAGCCAACCGGATCCAGCAATATATAAAAAAAATCATACACCACGATCAAGTGGGATTTATTCTGGAGAGGCAAGGCTGGTTCAATATTCGCAAATCAATCAATGTGATTCACCACATAAACAAAAGGAAGGACAAAAATCACATGATAATTTCAATAGATGCAGAAAAGGCATTTGATAAAATCCAGCACCTATTCATGCTCAAAACTCTCAGTAAAGTGGGAATACAGGGATCATTCCTTAACATGATAAAGGCTATCTACGATAAACCGACAGCAAACATCATACTAAATGGACAAAGATTAAAAGCAATCCCCTTAAGATCAGGAACCAGGCAGGGTTGCCCACTTTCACCACTCTTATTCAACATAGTTCTGGAAGTCCTAGCTACAGCAATCAGACAAGAAGAAGAAATAAAAGGCATCCAAATTGGAAAAGAAGAAGTAAAACTGTCATTATTTGCAGATGATATGATATTGTATATTGAAAACCCTAAAGTCTCAGTCAAAAAACTACTGGACCTTATAAATGAATTCAGGAAGGTGGCAGCATATAAAATTAATACTCAGAAATCAGAGGCATTTCTATACACCAACAATGAAATATCAGCAAAAGAAATTAAGGAAACAATCCCCTTCACTATTGCAGCCAAAAAATAAAGTACCTAGGAGTAAATTTAACCAAGGAGGTTAAGGACTTGTACTCGGAAAATTATAGAACATTGATAAAAGAAATCAAGGAAGATACAAACAAGTGGAAGCATATACCGTGCTCATGGCTAGGAAGAATAAACATCATTAAAATGTCTATATTACCTAAAGCAATTTATAAATTCAATGCAATACCAATTAAAATACCAATGACATACTTCAAAGATATAGAACACATATTCCAAAAATTTATATGGAAACAAAAAAGAACACGAATAGCCTCAGCAATCTTAAAAAGAAAAAATAAAGCAGGAGGTATCACTCTTCCTGATATCAAGGTTTACTATAAGGCCATTATACTCAAGACAGCCTGGTACTGGCATAAGAACAGGCACATAGATCAATGGAACAGAACAGAGAACCCAGAAATAAACCCACATCTTTATGGACAACTGATATTTGACAAAGGAGGAAAGAACATACAATGGAGTAAAGACAGCCTCTTTAACAAATGGTGTTGGGAAAATTGGACATCTACCTGCAAAAAAATGAAACTAGACCATCAACTTACACCATTCACAAAAACAAACTCAAAATGGATAAAAGACTTAAATGTAAGCCGTGAAACCATAAGCATCTTAGAAGAAAACATAGGCAGCAAGCTCTCCGACATCTGTAGCAGCGGTATATTTGCCCATTTATCTCCACGGGCAACTGAAATAAAAGGCAAGATAAACAAATGGGACTATATCAAACTAAAAAGTTTTTGCACAGCTAAAGACAATAGGAACAGAATAAAAAGACAAACCACACAATGGGAGAACATATTCGACAGCACATCTGATAAGGGGTTAATAACTAAAATTTATAAAGAACTTATAAAAAGCAACACCAGGAAGACAAACAACCCAATCAAAAAATGGGCAAAAGAAATGAATAGAAATTTCTCCAAAGAGGACATACAGATGGCCAATAGGCATATGAAAAAATGCTCAACATCACTAATCATTAGAGAAATGCAAATTAAAACCACAATGAGATATCACCTCACACCAGTCAGAATGGCACTTATCAGCAAAACAACACAGAATAAGTGCTGGCGAGGATGTGGAGAAAAGGGAACCCTTCTGCACTGCTGGTGGGAATGCAGACTGGTGCAGCCACTGTGGAAAACAGTTTGGAGATTCCTCAGAAAATTAAAAATCGAACTGCCTTTTGACCCAGCTATCCCACTTTTAGGAATATACCCTAAGAACACCATAGCACTGTTCGAAAAGAAGAAATGCGCCCCCATGTTCGTGGCAGCATTGTTCACAATAGCGAAGATCTGGAACCAGCCCAAGTGTCCGTCAGAAGACGAGTGGATTAAAAAGCTTTGGTACATATATACTATGGAATACTACTCAGCCATAAGAAACGATGACATCGGATCATTTATAACAAAATGGATGGACCTTGATAACATTATACGGAGTGAAATAAGTAAATCAGAAAAAAAGAAAAACTGAGAACAGCACGATTACATACATAGGTGGGACATGAAAGTGAGGGTATGAGACATGGACAAGAGAGTGGTGGTTATGGGATGGGGGTAGGGAGGGAAGAGTGGGATAGGGAGGAGGGGAGGGACACAGGGAAAACCAGATTGAAGGTGACAGAGGACAATTTGACTTTTGGTGATGGGTATGCAACACAATTGAATGATAAGATAACCTGTAGATGTTTTCATTGTACATATGTACCCTGATTTATTGGTGTCACCCCATTAGAATTAATAATAATAAAATATATATTAAAAAAAACAAAATAGAGAAATTAATAGAGACTTTTAGATAGCCTTACTCAAATAAAAATTGACAAAATTTTGTAAAAAAAATAGTGAAGACTAAATATATCATGATCAAGAAGGTTTTATCTCTGAAATGCAAGAATGATTCATACTTTAAAATTTTATAAATTTGTTTCTCTTCATTTAAAAAAGATGGAGGAAAAGAAAATTTGGTTGTCTCCAGAGATGCCAAATATTTATTATTAAACTTAAAACCTGTTATTTCTGGACAAAAAGACTCAATACCATAAAACTGCCCTTAAGTTATAGGTAATCTAAAATTTGGTATAATCACTATCAATCTATAGAAAGGAGTTTATGTAACATTTTGCAATACATTATAAATAAAATATTGCTGAATATGAAAATGCATAAGAAAATTTTTTTGAGAAGAACTAACCCGGTGAAGAATGTTCCTGGTCAAATAGCAAACTTTTTATAAAACTATAGTCGTTTAAAAGTATGATATTGGCAGTAAACAAATAATTCAATGGAAATGAGTTCAAAACAGAACCACATGTGTTTGAGAACTGAAGTATGATACAGATAGTATTTCAAATCAGTAAGACAGAAAATGGCCTTGGCTCAGTAGATAGAGGGTCATACAGTGCACCGAGGTCACAGGTTTAATCCCTGGTTAGGGCACATATGAGAAGCAACCAATGAGTGTACAACTAAAGGAAACAACTAAGTAGAACGATAAATTGATTTTCTCTCTCTCTTTCTCTGTCTCCCCATTTCCTTTCTCTCAAATCAATGGAAAAATTTTTAAAAAAGAAAAGAAAATTCTGTAACTGCCTGTGGCACAATAGAATTTAATTATTTCCACAGTATTTAACTATAGACGTGTGTCTATAAACCTTGAATTGAGAAAGCTTGTTTCCTATGTGAGACACAAAATTCAAAAAGGATATAAAGATAGTAATTTGACTACTTAAAAATTACTTTATGTAGTGAATTATATTAAATACAAGACAAAAGAAAAGAAGAAAACATTTATAACATATGAAACAGAAAAGGGTATTTATTATTTTTTAAAAGACCCTTGCAAATCAGTAAGAAAGAAAGCTAACAATCCAAAATAAAAATAGGCAAAGAAGTCCAAAGCAATCAAAAGGAGAAATTAATACAATGAGATCTATGAGAAATCTTTTTAAGATTTAGAACACCCAGTATCGTTAACGGTATCGAGAAAACTACCAATAGTGGGAGCTCAAAGTAGTACAGATTTCTTGGAAGAGGTCTGCCAGTTCTCAATGAAATTAAAAATGTACATCCCTATCAACCTAGCAATTTTCCCCCTTTTACTAGAGATCATCTGAACAGATACACAAAGATTCATTCATGTGTGTTTTAAAAATAGGAAGGGCCCTGGCTCAGTGGTAGTGTCGGCCTGGCATGTGGATATCCCAGTTTCGATTCCTGGTCAAGGCACACAGGAGAAGCACCCATCTGCTTCTCCACCCCTCCCCTCTTGCTTCACTCTCTCTTTCTCTTCCTCTCCTGCAGCCATGGGTCAATTGGAGCAAGTTGGCCCTGGCTCCGAAGATGGATCCATGGCCTTGCCTCAGGCACTAGGAAGAGCTCATTTGAGAGCAACAGAGCTGAGGCCCCAGATAGGCAGAGCATCGCCCCCTAGTGGGCTTGCCAGGTGGATACCGGTCTGGGCACATGCGGGAGTCTGTCTCTGCCTCCCCGCCTCTCTGAATAAAAAAATAAAAAAATTTAATTAATTAAATTAAAGCAGGAAGAACCAAGTGGGCATCATACTGGGAATAGAAATTATGTCTTGCACTGGATTTCAAAAAAGACTTTTGCTTTATTTGTTTAGTTAAATATTTTGCAATGACAATAAATTTATTTCATTTATTTCTAATACAGAGCCAATTGGTATATAATTATATAAAATACAGAAAACCCTCATTAGTATGTCATTAAGTGAAAAGGCAAATCACTAAACAGTATGTATATACAAATAATATGCCCCATTTATTTTTTTTAAAATTATAAATATACTTATCTGTGTATGTAAATACATCTACAGGTGCCTGGCAGGTGTGCTTTTGACAGTGTTTACCTCTGATCACGGAGAGGAGAGCAGGAGTGAAGGTGGCTTAAAAAAGTCTATTTTGTTCAGGGTTTCCTTTGTCCCACCTTTTACAACAAAGATATACTCAAGCATAACTTACACAATTCAAAAACAAGAAGGAAATAAGTGAAAGAAAGAAAAATCCTGGTCATCAACCCCAGAAAATGGGATGCAACACACTTGGGCAAGGAATTCAGCCCTACAATCTTTATTTTTAAAAAGCGACTCCTGATGGTTTTGGAGGGGTAATCACCAATATGTTCATGATCTAAGATGGTGGCAATAGGCCTGATAGTTTAATATCTGCACAGGTCTAACTTTTTATTGTTTATTACAACAGGCAGATGCCATTTTGATAAGAACACTTTTGTTTAAAAAAATGTGTTAATTTTTGTTTATTTTGAAGTGAGAAGTGGGGAGAGAGAGAGATAGTCTCCCACATGTGCCTGACCAGGATCCACCCAGCAGCTCACCAGGGGGCGATGCTCTGTCCATCTGGGGTATTGCTCTGTTGTGGCCGGAGCCATTTTAGTGCCTGAGGAGAAGGCCATGGAGCCATCCTCAGCACCTGGGCCAACTTCACTCCAATGGACCCTTGGCTGCGGGAGGGGAAGAGAGAGAGAGGAAGGAGAAGGGGAAGGGTGGAGAAGCAGATGGGCGCTTCTCCTGTGTGCCCTGGCTGGGAATCAAACCTGAGACTTCCACACGCCAGGCCAATGCTCTACCACTAAGCTAGCTGGCCAGGGCAAAAAAATGCTTTTTTAAAAATTGAATTTATTGGGGTGATTAACATAATTATATAGATGTCAGGTGCCCAATTCTGTACTCCATACTGTATGTTTACCTCCCTCAAATCAAGTCCTCATCTATCACCATTTATCACCCCGATACCCTCTCTTTCCCCCATCCCCTGCAATCACCACACCTGTCTGTGTCCATGAGTCTTTCTCTTTTTTTGGCAGGGGTGTCCTTTCTTGCCCAATCCCTCTACCTTTCTCATCCAGCTCCTACCCCTAATAGCTGCTCTAAAATGCTTTTGGCTCTGGACATATAGCTCAGTTGGTTAAAGCATCATTCTGAAGTGCAGAGGTTGCCAGTTTGATCCCCAGTCAGGGCACGAACAGGAACAGATAGATGTTCCAGTCTCCCTTTCTCTCTCTCAAATCAATTAAAAAAGTCAATAAAAATTTTTTTTAAAGAAATGCTTTTATAAAGAAATTTAAAATGGATAGCAAAACAGGCAAAACTGATAAATTTGATTTTTCCCAAATTAACATAGGCAGATACTACTTCTTATTTATTTGGTAAACAGTTCAGTGTGAACACTTGTTCATTTCTAACATTTTGCATTTATAGAACACCCATCTACAACTACCTCATGAATATCCTATTAATATATGATTTCTTACATACGTGCTCCTACAAATCTCAAACATTTTTTGTGGCTCATTAGAATGATTTTATATGAACACTTAAGAAGTTGTTATTGGGGGGGGGTTACAAGTCCTCCCGCCCCAGCTTCAGGGGTTCCAGATTATACAGGGAAGTTCAAACTGCACAACCTATCTGGTACAAACATGCAGTGAAAGGACAAGTAAACTTGAGGCCTAGAAAGAGAAACCATCAGGAAGATTTTTTTTTGTTGTTAATGTAGAAAGGATTTTGAGATGATGTGGAAGACAAAAGTTTCTGTTAAGTACTGTGCTATATCCTTTTTCTTAGAAAAATCTGGAGAGCTGGCTAAAAATTATCAACTAATCATTACACATAATGAATTAAAATTCATTCAAAACAGTGTTCATAACATTGAGAAACCTGAGACATTTAATTTAAAAAAATCAAACTTATATAAGAAAGTACAACCGGTAGCCAATTATTATTTGCTTTGGGACTGATCTATTATTTATCTTAACATTAAAAATAATTTCCAGTCAGTTCCTTGCACTCAGAGTAAGCTCCATAATGCCTACCCCTATAGCCACCACTGTGTGCTCCTGGCTTGGGAGCAGAAAGACAATCAGAGTTCAATCTGTAACAAAAATAATCACAAAATGCTCTCCGAGGTAAAACATAAGGTCTTTTTGTGTTTGTTTTTTAATCTCCTTCCTAGCTGTGCATCTTCCCTCCTAGGAGAAGTAAGAGTTGACTGCATCTTCCCTCCTAGGAGAAGTAAGAGTTGACTGCATCTTCACTCCTAGAAGTAAGAGTTGACTGCATCTTCACTCCTAGAAGAAGTAGGAGTTGACTGCATCTTCCCTCCTAGGAGAAGTAAGAGTTGACTAAATCTTCCCTCCTAGGAGAAGTAAGAGTTGACTGCATCTTCACTCCTAGAAGTAAGAGTTGACTGCATCTTCACTCCTAGAAGAAGTAAGAGTTGACTGCATCTTCCCTCCTTGGAGAAGTAAGAGTTGACTGCATCTTCACTCCTAGGAGAAGTAAGAGTTGACTACATCTTCCCTCCTAGGAGAAGTAAGAGTTAATTGCATCTTCCCTCCTAGGAGAAGTAAGAGTTGACTACATCTTCCCTCCTAGGAGAAGTAAGAGTTAATTGCATCTTCCCTCCTAGGAGAAGTAAGAGTTGACTACATCTTCCCTCCTAGGAGAAGTAAGAGTTGACTACATCTTCACTCCTAGAAGTAAGAGCTGACGGCATCTTCACTCCTAGAAGTAAGAGTTGACTGCATCTTCACTCCTAGGAGAAGTAAGAGTTAACTACCACGGGACAAATTTCACAAAATTCTGATCCTCTTTTAGCACACCTTTACTCTCCTCCCCCACTTCAAGTTCTTTCAAAAGGGCTGGGAGGCTGCTTATAATACCAGACAAAGTAACATTTTATTGAGAAGCTATTCTCTACACACACACACCCCAGCCACCCACAAACATAGTCTGCTTCCTTTCTCTGGTAAATATTACTAATAAGTTGCCTTTCCTTATAGGGGGAAAGGAGGCGGCCTGCCATTGCCTACACTGTAGTTTAAACTGGCCCGTAATGTTGGACCAGAATTCTTCCAAAAGTTCATTTCTTTTTGCTGATCCAAGTCTCTGATCTGTGACCCAAGAATCTTAGTGGAATTGCATTTTCCTGTTGGCAAACACACACACACACACACACACACACACACACACACACACACACACACACCTTTTCTCCACCAAAAAAATAAGGGAAAGTTACAGTATATTTCTTTCTGTTCTAAAACACCAAATTAAGGATGGTCTCCAAAGTTTTTCAATTGTATCCTTCAGGTCCTTCAAATAAACTCTTAAAATTCATCAGACTAATAATTAAAAAGGTACTAAAATTAACTCAAAGAACAAATCTGGTGTTAATGATTCGATTTTTTTGAAGTACTTACTCAAGATTATATACCCTTACAACAAAAATGTGAGGAAGATACAAAGTGTGATAAACTAAAACATCCACCCAAATAATAATCATTGAGGAAAAAAAAAGAATTCTCGTTTCACAAAAATAGCACTCAAAAATAAACATCATTTTATTATAACAATGAAATTCCTGTTTTTTCACATTACGAAACATGCTACTTGCCAAACTATGATTTATTTCTAACAAATATATTACAAAACATAAATTATTCAATCAGAATTATAAAAAAATGATACTATCTATTCATTGTCCTCCATAGTTATTATAATCTGCCGAAAGGATCATGTTCATATATTTGAACCTATAATATTGTAACAAACCAGAATGTCTGAAAGGATTAAAGAGAAGCAGGTCTGCTATTAGAAACATGCATGAAAATTCTGTTAGAGACATTTCAATCAACACAGATAAACGGCTAAACAATCAATAAATACCTGGTGAGTGCCTATTAGAGTTAGGCCCTCTGCCAGGCACCAAAAGAAGAAAAATAATACCATGCTGCTGAGGACATTAACAGCAGAAAGAAAAGATGAGCATTCAAACAACTACAAAGCAATTTTAATTGCCATAATGATCCCACAATTATACTGAACTCCTTAAAACACCCATGCTTTTCCTTACAAGTGTAGTGAAATAACAAGGGAAGACAGTTTCATCACAAAGATATTATACATGCATTTCGGGGCAAACACTGGGGCAGAGTCAGCCAACTGATCCCAATGCCACACCTCTCCCTTTGTAGCTATTTATTAATAAATGCCCTGGGATTTAAAGAAGGACTGCATTTCCCAATCTTTCTCACAGCAAGTTATTGCCATGTGACTAAATTCTAGCCAATGGGATGTGACTGAGAGTAGCCTATGTAAGTTTTCAGTTATATCCTTAAAAGAAAGCTGTTTTCCTATATTCACCCTTCCCATGGGCTAGAAGCCCAGTAGAGTGGTAGGGAGACATTATAGGTAATTCTTTGTGCATGTTGACACCACCATGGGAATAACAAAACAAGATAGGAGGAACTCTGGTCCCTGGATGACCTCAGGAAGCAAACAGCCTTTATAATCCTAAACCAACTTAGACTTATATGTGAGAAAACTGTGATTTCCACCATGTTTAAGCTACTGGTATCTGATCTTTATTAAAAGCCAAACCAGCCTGACCAGGCAGTGGCACAGTGGATAGAGCGTCAGACTAGGATGCGGAAGACCCAGGTTCGAGACCCCGAGCTTGCCAGCTTGAGCGCGGGCCCATCTGGCTCGAGCAAAAGCTCGTCAGCTTGGACCCAAGGTCGCTGGCTCCAGCAAGGGGTTGCTTGGTCTGCTGAAGGCCCACGGTCAAGGCACATGTGAGAAAGCAATCAATGAACAACTATGGTGTCGCAACGGCAACGAAAAACTAATGATTGAGGCTATCACCTCTCTCCGTTTCTGTCTGTCTGTCCCTATCTATCCCTCTCTCTGACTCTCTCTCTGTCCCTGTAAAAAAAAAAAAAAAAAAAAAAAAAAAAAGCCAAACCATCCTAAATAATACAATTATGTATTATAAAGTTTTAAAATATTTCTACTTGGTTAGAGGTATTTTTAACAAAGACTAAAAAATTCTTTGCCCATCTAAATTAAAAACTCTTTAAGATAACTGTAGATTAATATGCTATTGTAAAATATACTGCTCAGAAAAATTAGGGTATATTTTATCACTTTATATTCATTTTTAAATATCCCCTAATTTTTGTGAGCAGCATATAATACAGAGAGTCCACGTACCTTTATTTTTGTCAAGGAAGAGACATTGTTTTGCCTCTCTTTTCTTTTCTTTCATTTTTTATTAAAAATTTTATTTATTGAGCCTGACCAGGCAGTGGCATAGTGGATAGAGCGTAGGACTGGGATGCGAAAGACCCAGGTTCAAGACCCCGAGCTCGCCAGCTTGAGTGCGGGCCCATCTGGCTTCAGCAAAAGCTCGCCAGCTTGGACCCAAGGTCGCTGGCTCCAGCATGGGGGTTGCTCGGTCTGCTGAAGGCCCGCGGTCAAGGCACATGTGAGAAAGCAATCAATGAACAACTAAGGTGTCACAATGCCAACAAAAAACTAATGACTGATGCTTCTCACCTCTCCCCATTCCTGTCTGTCTGTCCCTATCTATCCCTCTCTCTGACTCTTTCTCTGTTCCTGAAAAAAAAAAAAAATCTATTTATTGATTTTATAGAGATAGGAGGGCAGGGGAGCAAGAAGTATTAACTCATAGCTGCTTCACTTTAGTTGTTCATTGTTTGCAGTACGTGCCTTGACCAGGCAAGCCCAGGGTTTCAAACCCGCAACCTCAGTGCTCCAGGTCAATACTTTATCCACAGGTCTGGCAAAAAGCTTATTATTTTTAAAGAACTTAAGAAAGGTATCAAAAATTGATTTTAATCCTACATTATAAATTATGATACTGTAATATTGATAAGGCTACTAGAAGACAGGTACTTTCAGACACTAAAGGTAAGGTTGTAAATGGGTACAAATTATGGACAACCTGGCAATGTGCATCACAAGCTTTAAAAAAAAATGCAAATTATGCCTGACCAGGCGGTGGCGCAATGGATAGAGCGTTCGACTGGGATGCGGAAGAACCAGGTTCGAGACCCCAAGCTCGCTAGCTTGAGTGCGGGCCCATCTGGCTTGAGCAAAAGCTCGTCAGCTTGGACCCAAGGTCGCTGGCTCCAGCAAGGGGGTGCTCGGTCTGCTGAAGGCCCGTGGTCAAGGCACATGTGAGAAAGCAATCAATGAATAACTATGGTGTCCCAACGGCAACGAAAAACTAATGATTGATGCTTTTCACCTCTCTCCATTCCTGTCTGTCTGTCCCTATCTATCCCTCTCTCTGACTCTCTCTCTCTGTCCCTGTAAAAAAAAAACAAACAAACAAACAAACAAACAAAAATGCAGATTACTTAGCCCAGCAAGTCAAACACTACAATTTATTCAATAGAATGAATATAAAGATCAAATTAAAGGGCTGTTAATCTTAAAACTCAGCAAAATGAATACACTTAAATACATAAGAACTGATTGAGTTGTGACATATTCATCAACACAGTAAAGAGCAAAACCCATGGTTAGAAATCCAGGGAATCACCCAGAATATCAACAAGGTTAACATTTTCTCAGAATGTTATGTAGTTTTTAGTAGCCAAACTTCCTAGAATGTATCATTCAGTTTAATGCTTTTCAACTAATGTTTCTAAAATAAACTTTTGTATTTCCAAAACTCAAAACACTTTAAATAAAATAGTGGGGGGAGATTGAATTTCATTATGAATATAATTGGTATGACAGAATTGTTGATATTTTGAAGACTGAACTGAGTATAAAAAACGTAGGCGTATGTCTCAGGTGTTGTTGGTAGTAAGAGGGCATCACAGTGTCATGCAGTGTGGGCACACATACTAACCCTATTTCTGTAAGACCTTTCACTTTCAGCCCTTGGTTTTGTTAAGTGTTACACACTAGAGGCAGAATTTGAATGGTGTTAAAGAAAACTCTGGCAAAGAGAACAAAGTGAATGAAGAAAAAACTGACTAGATGGAAGAGAATAAGTTACTATTTACAAAACAACTGTTAACAATAATTACTTGATGAAGAAACCATGTTTTAATTATTTTATATAAAGTACATGAGTTTGTTTAAACTTAAATATAGTCCTTCAGTGCATTTTATAAAACTGGCTGAATATTTCGTGTTACTGCATACATTATA
Source organism: Rhynchonycteris naso (assembly GCA_037038555.1). Lineage (NCBI taxonomy): Eukaryota > Metazoa > Chordata > Mammalia > Chiroptera > Emballonuridae > Rhynchonycteris > Rhynchonycteris naso. The sequence continues at coordinate 150,088,544 of CM072999.1, read as the reverse complement.
ATTCTTAAAACTTAAAAACAATGGTAAATAAGTCCATATTAGCATTTTTAACAGACTAATTTTCATGAGTGGATTACTGACATTAAGTGGCAGGTGTCTGCATTGTATAATCAATACTGGATGGTCAGTTGTTAGGGTCTGACTATAAAGAGACACAAGGGGACTTTTTTGGGTGATGAAAATGCTCCATACCGTGATTACGGTGGTTATCACATGACTATATGTACTTATTAACACTAATAAGACTGTACACTACAAAAGGTAAGTGCTACTGTATATAAATTTTATCTCAATAATCTTGACTCTACCTTTCCCTCTCCCAAATAGTGTTGGTGTGGATGTGGAGCAACAGAACTCTTATAGAGTATAGTGAGGGTGTAAATTGGGACAAATACTTTGGAAATGATTTAACTGTAATTACAATAGCTGAATGATGTACAACTAGGATCCAGCAAATCCAATAATTATTATGCCCAACAAAATGCTTTTATGTGTGCAAAGACATGTATAAGAATGTTGGAAATAAATCAAATACACAGTAGAGTATAAAGGCTAAATAAAACGTGAATTAGTCTTAAAATGTAATAATATAACAATAAAAATGACCAAACTGTACTTCATGCAAAAGCATAGATAAATTTCACAAAAAAGCAAAAGAAGGAAGACACAAAAATAATGTATAGCATGTAATTCCATTTACATAAAGTTCAAAGTTAATCTCAAGTGCTGAAAGTCCAGCTAGTGGCTTCCTCTGCAGCTGGGAAGGGAGACTGACTAGGAAAGTGCATGCCAAGGACTTCTGGGGTGCTGGTATTACTTGATCTAACTGGCAATAATGTGTGTGTTCATTTCCTTGATGATAATAAACTGAGCTATACCCTAGTTGTCTGTGCCCTCTTTTATGTTACACTTAAATAAAAATATTTACCTTTAAGAAAAAGGAAAAACAGCTGCCCCTGGTGACTACTGGGTGGCAGGGATAGCTGAGAGCACATGAGCCCAGAAGGAATGCGGTGCAGGTGTGCTTTCTGGCTGTGAATCTGTGTTCCTCAAGTCGGGCAGATGCTGCTGTGTCCTGGTAAAGCCTCATCTGCCCCCTGACAGTACTATTTCTGATTTTAATGTTATAAATAATACTCTAGAGGAGGGCAAGATGGCGATGGAATAGGCAGACGTGCCAACTTCCAACTCCCAGAACCAAAGTGGATTATAACTTGATTTTAACAAACATCATCTGGATAAAACAATGTTGAACTGGACTGAGAGGACGCTTCAACTGGGAAACACTGAAGAAGCAACATAGAGACTGGTAGGAAAAGCGAAAATGGAAAAGGCTGCCCAGCTCCCTGGAGCAAAAGGCAGCCCAGAGAGACTTGTGTGGCGGGAAGAGAGGCTAGCGGAAGAGTAGGGACCTGGGTCCCAGGAACAAAGCCCTAGCCTACAGCCCCAGAGCCTAGAAGAGGCGTATGGACAGTATTTCGCTGTGAAACAGGTTAGGATACTATTTGTGTGAAAGAGACAGTTGTCTCAGACCCAGGATTCTTCTTAAAGGGACGGCACAGAAAACCTCTCTCACAACCACTCACCCGGGACTCTGGGAGACAGGGAGAGAGGAGAGGACTATAGCAGTGGGAAGAGAGTGCGGTCTGGAAGGCACAGGGAGAAAATCTTTGAGGGACAGCCACCCTAAACCCTGGGCTGAGTCACTCCACAAATCTGAAACAATATTTCCCCTGGAACCAGCAAGGGGAAGCAGTACACCAGCCAAACAGGCTCCCCTGTGGCAATCAGAGCACAGTCGCTTAGAAGGAGGGAGCTTTCAGGACTACAGTATGGAGTGTTAGGGTCTGAGCTGCAGCGCCCCAACCCACACTGCTGAGGGCTTGCTGGAGGGCGGGCGGCGGCGGGACGCAGAAGCGTGGTTCCGTCGGCGGGGACAGAGGCCGAGCTGGCTGGCGTGAGATCGGTTAGCACAGCAGGGGCGAAGGGGACGTGTGAAAGTGGTCCGGTGGCTGCGGGCCCACCTGTGGGGAAAAAGCGGAAGCCCAGAAAAGGCAGAGATCCGCCACTGGGCAGGGGCGAGTGGGTGTGCAGCCTCACCCGGGCTCCCAGGCTTGAAGCCCTGCACGAACCGGCTTTGCTCGCAGAGGCGAGTCAGAAGCCTGGGCTCACAGTTGAGCACGCACCAGCAGCCCGGAGGAGGAGCCGAGGTTGGTGGGGGCGGAGCGGAGGTCCTGCCCAGAGCTGAGCACGTAGCAGCAGCCCCGCCCAGCCGAGGAGCCGAGGTTGTGTGTGTGGGGGGAGGTGGAGGGGGCTGGCCGGAAGCCTGGGCTAGCAGCTGAGCGCGCAACAGAAGCCCCTCCCGGCTGGAGGAACTGGCTGACAGGGACCCACAGCTGAGCAAAAGCAATCACCCTTGCCCTTGGTGCCCAGGCTTGTGGTCTGAGTGTGGTGCGCAATCCCACCCGTGGGAGAGGGGCGAAGGCCAAGACCGGCTGAAGCTTATAGAGCCTGGCAGGAGAACAGAGGCCCTCCCGGCGGAGGCGAGGCGGAAGCAGCAGCAACAGCTGCAGCAGCGGAGCAGTCTATACCCATACCCAACTGCCCTAGGCAGCGGCAGAGGGATGGCGGGCCTGCAGACAGACCACATCTAAGCAACACAGAGGCAACACCCATTGGACTCCAGTAGCCAAACCCTTCTTACACACAAACAAAATGGGCAGGCAGAGAAATGCAACCCAAATGAATCAAGAGAAATCCCCAGAGAAGAACCTGAATGAATCAGAAATAACCAAATTACCTGATGCAGAGTTTAAAATAATGATAGTTAGGATGTTCAAAAAGCTTAGAGCAATAATGAATAGTCATTACGAACACCTAAATAAAGAGATAGCAAGTATAAAAATGGAAATTGAAATAATAAAAAAGAGCCTGACCTGTGGTGGCGCAGTGGATAAAGCATCGACCTGGGAACACTGAGGTCGCCAGTTCAAAACCCTACACCGGTCTGGTCAAGGCACATATGGGAGTTGATGCTTCTAGCTCCTCCCCCCTTTCTCTCTCTCTCTCTCTCTCTCTCTCTATCTCTCTCTCTCTCTCTCTCCCACTCACTCACTCTGTGTCTCCTCTCTAAAAAAAAATGAATAAATAAAAATAAATAAAAATGTTTAAAAAAAAAAAAAGAAATAATAAAAAAGAATCAGACAGAAGTGACAAATACAGTATCAGAACCGAGGACCACAATGGAAGGAATTAAAAGAAGCATGGATGAAGCTGAGGATCGAATCAGCAAGTTAGATGACAAAATAAACAAAGGCACAGAAGCAGAGCAGAAAAAACAAAAGAGACTCAAAAAATCTGAGGAAACTCTAAGGGAACTCTGTGACAACATGAAGAAAAATAACATCTGCATCATAGGGGTTCCTGAAGAAGAAGAGAAAGAACAAGGGATAGAAACTTTGTTCAATCAAATCATAGCAGAAAACTTCCCTAAATTAAGATTGGAAAACGTTTCACACATTCAAGAAGCACAGAGAACTCCATTAAAGAGAAACCCAAAGAAATCTACACCAAGACACATCATAGTTAAAATACCAAAGCTAAGGGATAAAGAAAAAATTTTAAAAGCTACTAGAGAAAAAAAGGCTATCACCTACAAAGGAGCCCCCATAAGGATGACATCCGACTTCTCAATAGAAACACTTGAGGCCAGAAGGGAATGGCAAGATATATTCAAAGTAATGCAGAACAAGAACCTACAACCAAGACTACTCTATCCAGCAAGGCTAACGTTTAAAATTGAAGGAGAAATAAAGAGCTTCCCAGACAAAGAAAGCCTCATGGAATTCATTAAAACCAAACCAATTCTGCAAGAGATACTAAGGGGCCTCTTGTGAACAGTTCAAAGGGAGAAAACAATATAGCAAAAGAAGAATACAGCTTTAAAGAATAAAATGGCAATAAACACTACATATCAATAATAACCTTAAATGTAAATGGATTAAATGATCCAATCAAAACACATAGGGTAGCTGCGTGGATAAACAGGACCCATACATATGCTGTCTACAAGAGACATCCCTTAAAACAAAAGATGCACATAGACTGAAGGTAAAAGGATGGAAAAAAATATTTCATGCAAATGGAAATGAAAGAAAAGCCGAGGTAGCAATACTTATATCTGACAAAATGGACTTTAAAACAAAGGCTGTAGTAAGAGATAAAGAAGGACAATACATAATGATAAAGGGAACAATTCAACAGGAAGATATAACTATTATAAATATCTACGCATCAAACATAGGAGCCCCAACATACATAAAACAGACCTTGATGGATATAAAGGGTGAGATTAACAGCAATACTATAATAGTAGGGGATTTCAATACCCCACTAACAACACTGGATAGATCCTCAAGAAGGAAAATTAACAAAGAAACAGCAGACTTAAAGGAGACACTAGATCAACTCGATTTAATAGATATCTTCAGAACTTTTCACCCTAAAGCAGTAGAATATACATTCTTCTCAAGCGCTCATGGTACATTCTCTAGGATAGACCACATGTTAGGACACAAAAGTGGTCTCAACAAATTTAAGAAGATTGAAATCATATCAAGTATTTTCTCTGATCACAATGCCATAAAACTAGAAATTAACAACAAAAGAAAAACTGAAAAATACTCAAACACTTGGAAACTAAATAGCATGTTATTAAATAATGAATGGATTAACAATGAGATCAAAGAAGAAATAAAAGAGTTTCTAAAAACCAATGATAATGAGCATACACCAACTCAAAATTTATGGGACACAGCAAAAGCAGTACTGAGAGGGAAGTTCATAGCACTACAGGCATACCATGAGAAACTAGAAAAAGCTCAAATAAGCAACTTGACCCTGCATCTAAAAGAGCTAGAAAAACAACAGCAAATAAAGCCCAGGACTAGTAGAAGGAAGGAAATAATAAAGATCAGAGCGGAAATAAGTGATATAGAGGCTAAGGAAACAATACAGAGGATCAATGAAACCAGGAGCTGGTTCTTTGAAAAGGTAAACAAGATTGATGAACCTTTAACTAGCCTCACCAAGAAAAAAAAGAGGACTCAAATAAATAAAATTAGAAAGGAGAGTGGAGAATTAACAATTGACACAACAGAAATACAAAGTGTTGTAAAAAAATATTATGAAGAACTCTATGACAAAAAATTAGACAACCTAAGTGAAATGGACAAATTTCTTGAATCATATAATCTTCAAAAAAATCAATCTGAAAGAATCAGAACACCTAGACAGACCAATTACAACAAATGAGATCGAAACAGTTATCAAAAAACTCCCAACAAAGAAAAGTCCTGGGCCTGATAGCTTCACAAGTGAATTCTACCAAAAATTCAAAGAAGAACTAACTTCTATCCTTCTCAAGCTATTTCAAAAAATTCAAGAGGAATGAAGACTTCCAAACTCCTTTTATGAGGGGAGCATAATTCTAATCCCGAAACCAGGCAAAAGAGAACACAAAGAAAGAGAATTGTAGGCCAACATCCCAGATGAATTTAGATGCTAAAATTCTCAACAAAATATTAGCCAACCGGATCCAGCAATATATGAAAAAAATTATACACCATGATCAAGTGGGATTTATTCTGGAGAGGTAACGCTGGTTCAATATTCACAAATCAATGTGATTCATCACATAAATAAAAGAAGGGCAAAAATCACATGATAATTTCCATAGATACAGAAAAAGCATTTGATAAAATCCAGCACCCATTTATGCTCAAAACTCTCAGTAAAGTGGGAATACAGGGATGGGTACGCAATATAATCAAATGTCAACATAACCTGGAAATAATTTCTCTGAACATATGTGCCCTGATTTATCAATGTCACCCCATTAAAATTAATGAAAAAAGAAAAGAAAAAGGAAAAACAGTAGCATCCCTTACTGTAAGATGATGATGATGATGATGATGACGGTGGTGATGATGATAGTTATACACCATAATGCTCAAAGTAGTTATCGCTGATTATTGGAACTAAAGGTGATTTGTTTTGCTCATTAGAATGGTTTGATTTCTAAAATGAGAATTCAGTAAAAGAAGCCATAAAATTTTTTTTAAAGTTCACAGGATATCCTGAGAACAGTAATTGTTAAAATAAATGTATTAAAATGTTGGTTTAATGAGGAAAAATCATATTTGATAGTGATTATTAAAGGGTAGAGTCCTCAAATATCTCTTTTTCTAAGTAATCAATGATTTGTAAAGAAAACGTAACCTCTAGTAATTATTTCTGTCATTTTAAAATAAATGTAAATCAGCATACTAGAGTGCAGAAAAGGGGGGAGTCACTAATAGATTCACTTTTTTACATGTGTTTACATTTAAAGCACTTTTTAAAAAATCTGATGACTTCTAGCTTCTAAAACAGTTTTGAGTCAATTTCAATTTTCCTAACACAAAACAACATATTACTACCCCTATCCTGTGTCTCAAAAGGAATGTTTTAACCATCTCAAAAAAAGAGGAAAAAAATACACCATAAAAGAACAGAGGAAAATGTTTTAAAAATTCATAGCACAGTATAAGACATTTTATCTACCTCTATAGTTTAAAGTCTGTCTGAATCTCTGATTTATCATCTGGCATAATAAAAGCCGTATGAAACTTTAAAAAAAATTTATTCCTTGAAGAATAGAAAATAGAACTGTTAAAGAAAAAAAATTTAAAAATAATCCACTGAAATAATTCAGCATTTTATGAAAAGAATAGCTATCTTCAAAAAGAAAAAACAATGAAAGTTAATGGATTTATCTGTATTAGTAAAACTCTAGATCCTCACATCCCTAAAATAAACATTTATGAGAACCCAAGAAGAGTCAGGCACTGTATTAAAGTGCCTGAAGGGAAACAAAATGAATAAGAAACCTAGAATCTTCAGAGATAACCCTATCCCATACCCACATGCAAAAACATTAGGCAAAGTCACTGTGATCTGTAAGATAAGAATGGAGTAGTGTGAGCTCAGAGGACAACCTTTCCTTTGAACAAGCTCTTATCTGGTTCCAGAGAACTTCATCCATCTGTCCAATGTCAGTCTCTAAGGCAGTGTTTCCTAAAATGATGCACAAACCACTGATGATGTGAGGGACGGTTGTGCACTGTTCTTTTCAAAAATCTCCAACAATATGTGTATCATAAATATATATAACTAGCCTGACCAGGAGGTGGGCAGTGGATAAAGCATTGAACTGGGACACAGAGGACCCAAGTTCGAAACCCCGAGGTTGCCAGCTTGAGTGTGGGCTCACCAACTTGAGCATGTGGTCGCTGGCTTGAGTCTGGGATCATAGACATGACCCCTGGTCGCTGGCTTGAGCTCAAAGGTTGCTGGCTTGAAGCCCAAGGTCGTTGGCTTGAGCAAGGGGTCACTAGCTCTGCTGTAGTTCATTTCCCATCCCATCAAGGCACATATAAGAAAGCAATGAATAAACAACTAAGGGACCACAACAAAGAATTGATGCTTCTCATCTTTCTCCCTTCCTGTCATCTGTCTCTATCTGTCCCTCTCTCTGTCACAAAAATAAATAAATATATTTTATACACACACACACACACACACACACACACAACTAGCACTTCTGTCTCACAATTTTCAAGGCTTTATCACTTTATTAAGTGATAATTATGCTTGAACTCTTGGAAAAAAAGAGTAAGTATACTGGAATTCAAGCTGTACTTGTGTAAGATAAAATCATGGTGGTTGCAGAAATGTGGTTAAGTTGGAGAAATACTGCTCAGTAGGAAAACAAGTCCTCATATCACAGCTCTAAGTATCTGGTGGTACATATACTTCCACAAAAGTCTCCTGGCCCCACAATATTCCCCTTTGATACATGGTCTCTAACCCAGCAGCACCCTAACCACCCCTCATCTGCAGGTGATGAGGTACCGCCAATAGAACATAAAATTTAGGTGTGTGCATTAATGATGGAAGAGAAACAAGTACTTTTCAATAAGCTTTAACCAGATACAAACAGTTATTCCTTCTCCAGCTAAGGAAATCCAACAACATAATATGCTACCACTGTAAAAATTATTATATCTAGAATTTTTGTTGTTACTGCAAACACCTAAGCCTCAAAAACAAAGAATACATTTATTAACTTTAACAATACAAGTGACTAAAAACAATCAATTTAGAATTCACTAATAAAACTTTCTACATAGCAAAGTCTTAGACTAATTAGCATTCAAGTTCCACTTGTGAAGAAGTAAATATAAAACAAGTAACTGCAGATGTAATAAAGTATGTAGTATAGATTTATTACCTTCAGTAACAGTCATTTTTTCCATATACGTATCCAACTGTTACTTTTCTGGGAATTACAAACTGGCTGCATGCTAGATGGCCACAGATAAAAGAATCTGTGAGTAACTACTACGCCCTGGTTGAAAGTGACACTCAAGGAAAGATGGAAAGAGTTTCTTCCCAAAACTCTAACCATTTCAATATTACTGATAATACCATGGAGAAAGCCTTAGTGATGGAGAATGGCATTCCAGAATTCGAAGGCAGCAATAATAACGTTATCAATCACCAAAGAAGAAGATGGGAGCTTGGGAGGCACTAGAAAACTTTACTCTTTGGAAAAAGATGATTCCAAATTAATGAATCCAGAAAGTTTGCAAGACATAAATGATCACTAAACAAAAGTTAAAGGCAGCATGTGGTACAGCACATAAAAGTGAACACTGTAGAGTGGAATGGTCTAAAAGTATTCATGAAGTTAAAAATATATTCTTGGTACACTGGGGGCCGGCGCCTACTTTCCACACACCTGCATCTGCGCAGCCCTTCCAGGTGCTCTTTTGGAGGATGGCCCCCTGAGGAGTTCAGGGTTTTGCTTTCTGCACTCAGCTCCCTGGTGTCCGGTCGATGTTTTTGGTATAAACACAGTACTTCCCTAAAGTGAGATCCGTGGGCCTCTGCTCCGTCCCAGCCAGCGCAGAATGACAGGCTGAACACCAACTTTCCCGATTGACCTCACTGGTGATCATTTCCACCCAAGAGTTTGGAATACCTAGGCACTTTGGTGCCAAACAGTGGAAAGGCACTTCCGGTGCCTGTTACCACGGCGTCGGCCCCAGGGACCCAGATGTCAAGCTTATCTAACCTGAGATAGAAGGCTGTCGTAACCTGCTAAGCCTACTGGATACTGATAGCATCATGGCCCTCTGCAACACCATCACCAACCGCCTGGTGCAACTTGAGCACCACCAAGATGCCATTCATGCAATATTAGTAAACAAAGTGTAGAACTTCTGAGAAGTAAAAGAGTTCATCAAAGTGTTATATTTAAGTAGGTGGCATCACAGAGGATTATTTTACATCCAACTACTGAAAAGCACAGTCTTATCCAGCATGCAAAGGATTACTGAAAAAAGCAATTATATCTGAAATTGATGGAAACACCAAAGCCAGTTAAGACCTCTGAGGACATCAACTCATTCAACAGTAGGAAAAAAAAGATAAAAAAAGTTGAAAAAGTGGATTTTCATCAATTAGGAAAAGAATTTTGTCACTGGTTCTTTGAACTTCTTAATGCTCGGAGTCCTTTGCTTGGACTACCTCAAGATGAATGGGGCCACCGCACTTCTGGCATGATGTCGAGCTTAGGTTCTATTACAAAACATCTGAACAAAATTAGCTGCACACAGACTACCAAGGAGCAAAAACTGTGAGCCTTCATCTGCTGTCACTAATAAAAGAAGAATATCTTTTCCTCAGTCCCAACCTTGATTCCCACGGATTAAAGGGAATCAATCATGGTCTGGTTATGGTTGGAGTTGCTGCAACTGTCCACCAAGGCAACACTTGTTTGGGCATTTCTGAACAAATTTTTTAACTCACCACTCCCCTTTTGGGGAGAATACTTGGAAAATCAAATTTATCCACCTGAGAATTATTGGAGAGGCTTCCCTTGCTCCTAGAACATTACTGAAAGCAGCTATAATGTTTAAACCAGGTGATCTAGAAGCTTTTATAATGTAATTACTTTACTTGGTACCAGGGTAGTACAACAAAATATGAGGCAGGCACTGGATAGTGGAACTGGAGATCAATGTATGCAGTGGATAAGAGGCTTTGTCAAACAAGAGAACTGAATCTAAGTAACCCTCTGAAGCACTGAGCCCTGTATGTCAGTCTATACAGAAACTCTTCTAGATACTACATTTACATATTTTAGTTGAAATATCTTTATTGACTATGGACTAACATATGTGAGTACTTGCCTCTTTCTACCTGAGTTGCAACCAAAGTTCTACGGGCTTAATGTGGTTCAACAAATAAATTCCACTTTAGAAGTAATAAAATGGTGTGCCTTAGGAAAAAAAATTCTTAAAGCATTCAATTCAATAAGCAGTTAAAAAACACACACTAACAATAGTTTCCAAAGTAGGTGAGAAAAGAAAACAATAGAACCCCGTGTTTCATCTAAGAAATGTGAAGACACACTACGCTTCAGAAGTATGTACTATCCAGACTGGCACTGGCTCTGGCACTCTGTCCATCCATCAGGAAGTCACATGTCACGCCAATAACCTAGGTGCTTTGGGAAGAGTGGGGGTCATGCCCACAATACGAGTGGCAGAGGCAATCACAGATAAAAAATATATATATTAAACATTCAAGTACAAGCAAACACCACAAAAAACAGCAGAGCTGACCCTTTCTACTACCTGTTTGGGCTCTTTGTTCACCATTTTGTAAGCTAAAATCAAAGGCAATAGTGATCAGATCTCTGAAAAATACTGCCTTTCATCCATTACCAAGACTCTAAAATACAGATTTATATCCACTGTTATTAACAATAAACATGGCTCTAAATGTAGTATATTGTTCCTTGAGACATTAAATAATAACACAATGAAGCCATGGTGATTAACAAGACAAATTATCTAAAATCTCATCCAGATAATTATTAATATTTTTTGTCTTATCAAAAAGATTTTCTATATTGTTAATAAACACAATTTTAAATACTTTAAAGTTTTTATTTATATTACCCTTTGGAAAATGTCAATTTGTAGAGGTCTCAAAATGTACATAATATATTAGTGTCACAATGCATTATATAATTTATAAATCAATTCACTTAAATTAATGGTCTGCTTTAAAAGCATGTATCGATGGCATGTACGATCAATAAAGTTTAAAGACCACCATACTCAAGGGATTGTTGGGTGACAGAAGAGAAGAAAAGTAAGGGGAAAGAAAAAGAGAAGCTTCTACTATTTAATTATGATCTACACAAATTACCACATTTAAATCTCACCAAGTGTTGTTATATATATTGTGACAGAGACAGAAAGACAGAGAGAGGGACAGATAGGGACAGACAGGTAGGGAGAGAGATGAGAAGCATCAAATCTTTATTGTGGCATCTTAGTTGTTCATTGATTGATTTCTCATATGTGCCTTGACCAGAGGGGCTACAGCAGACTGAGTGACCCCTTGCTCAAGCAGGCGACCTTGGGCTCAAGCTGGTGAGCCTTGTTCAAACCTGATGAGCCCGTGCTCAAGCTGGCAACCTTGGGGTCTCGAACCTGGGTCCTCCTTGTCCCACTCCTACGCTCTATCCACTGCGCCACCACCTGGTCAGGCCCAGGCATTATTATCTACCCAATTTTATAGATAAAGAAACTCAAAAAGGCTAAATTTCTTACTTACATAATAGAGCTAAGCAGATCTACACCCAAGTTGTCTTTCAAAGTCTAGAATAGACTCTCTCACCTATTATCCTCACTGCCCCTCTGGCTCCAAAACAGTAAGGAAGCCCCTGGCCTGAATTACAAGTTTAAAATTTAGTAAAGATCAGCTCTTCAGTGGTTGGGATATAACAGTCCTAAATTCAATCTTCTGGTGCATAGATATTTACTACATTGTCTCTGGCAGGCACGTGCTCAGATTCTTTAATGAATAAACTGTCACTACAGTTAAGGTTCCCATAATTTAATCTAGAGAAGGGACAGGCAGGAATGTCGTTATTGTACAACGTCTGGTGAGTTTTATAGAGTATTGTGGGAAAAAAGAGGGTTAGCTCTGCTAGGGCATTCCAGGAAAGCTTCCCACAGGAGGCTTGAGGCCCTGGGCATAAAGGGAGTGACAGATGTGCAGGGGAGGAGGGAGCACTCCGGGGTATGGAGTGGTCCTGGCCACAGCTGGTCAGCCAGGAGCGCAGGCCATTGAGGGGCCAGCGTGGCAGTGCCTCTCAATTCTGAAGGGCCACAAACAGGCCAAGAATGCAAGTCCTTTCTCACGTTCTTGCAAACAACGACGCACCTGTATACAACCTTCACTTTCAGTTTTTCATATATTAATACTGATCTATTAACTTATTATACTAAGTCAGTTACGGGATACTGTATTTGGTTTTTGTAAACTTGGAGAAAACAATTACTAGAGTTTACAGGAGATACTAAGTAGTCACCTATCAGAAAGGCTGGCTGCTATGCCACGCTTGTGTGCTGCCCAGTTCTCTGTGCAGAGGCGCGGGCCTCATGGGTCTGGAGCCCCGCAGTTGGGGAGGGTGTTCTGTTATTGAGGCACTACCCATTTTGTTGTGAATTGGTCATAGTCTTCAACTGATGTATTTCAAACTTTTTAAGTTACAAAATTTTGTTAAATTAGCTTCAAAATGATAATGTAAGATGGTTGGGGGTTCTCTGGTTAATCCTCTAGAATACAGCGATGCATGACTAGTAAAACCACACTACCATTACGATATCCTTCCCCCGCCAGGACACAACTAACCAGCAGCAGAATATAGGGAAGAGGTTTACAGAGCTCTGAATCTTTCTGATTAAGACACTTACTTCTAGGTCCGCAAGGCCAAAAGCCTCACCAAGACAAACGGTAAAAGGCTATAATTAGAACTGATTATCTACCTTCCCCTAAAACATAATTAGGACTAATCAATATTACGCCTTATGCCCCTGTTTATGTGGATCAGCAAAGACCTAAAGCTCTCCCATACCTGGGCTCAGAGCCAATGACTCAGTATGTCCCCTACACAGACATGGTTTCCCAAAGCTCATCCCATACTGACCCTTCACAAACTTACATGGATCATCAGAAAAAAATCCTTTATAATTTCAAGCTCGATCTCTTGAACAGAAACCTGGGTTGTCCCCTGAGGACAGTTCTTCTCGGAAGCCTTTTCAAGTGGTAACTTGCTTGTTTTCTCTCCACAACCTACTATGTAGCAAAGAGATGACTCTTCATTACAGCTTCCAAACCACTTCCCCTCCAACATCCCAGCTATCTTGAAACATCCTATCCGACAATACTACCAACCCATCTATAGACATCTCTGTCACTCTTGCTCATGTGTTAATAATTTGAACACCTGTGTCACTGTCTTGCCCTCCACACTACTCCAGTCCTCACCTTTAAAACTGCAACATACTCACAGTCAAGCTACCCAACACTATGACCTCTAAGGCTTGCCTGCTTGTTCACTTCCTCTAGCCTACCCAGCATACCTGCCTAGATACCCTGTTTACTAATAACTGTACTCCAACTACAATTTTGAGTTGATACATTCCACTCTCAGACTACCCTCTCCCAGCTTTCCAGGTCATTTTGTCCAGTACTGGACTTAATATTTACCAAATCAGTTCTCTCTACCATGTTTTGGTGCCCATCATACCCTCTGTGTCCTTGCTTTCCTCTGCACAGAAAAATCTTGCTTTCCAGCTAGATTCCATGGATGAGCACCAGGATCACTCCCTTGAACATGTCTTCCCAACTCCTTCACTCCTCTTTCCCCCATCATATTTGCCCAGCAAAGCTCCAACCTTTGTCACATCCATTCTCCTACTACTCCATGTCCCCAAACAGCTTCACATAGCTAAAGAACAACATGCAGCCATTCCTACTGCTCTTTTAGGTCATCACCACAGATTGCAGTGGGCCCTCAGCTCTACCCAGCAATCCTATGACATTTCTCTGGTCACCAAGGCTGTCTCTTCAAACATCTAATATGAACCCCCAAACTTCATCTCAGCTGACTCATAGAATCAGTCAGAGAACTACCTTGTCTTTCCACCTTAAAAATCTACAAACTCACTTGCATCAATATATTATACTCTGTCTTCCCCCTGTTATAAAGGATTAAAATATCCTATCTTCTATCTTTGGGAATATCAATTTCTCTATCTCTCCTAGAATGTAAGCTCTATGAAATGCAGCCAATTAATAGTTGTAGAATTGAATCATTCTTACCACAGTAAATAAACATGTTGTGCCATTTCCCAGACAAAAATAAAACTATAAAGCCTCCCTAGAATCCACATCCTCTTCAAGTTGCTGCATTGTTTTTCTGCTTGTGCTCTGACTCCCTTCTCACCTCAACCCACCCTAATTAGCTTCTCTACCTAAATAAATCTTGACAAAGTAATCAATAACTTCTATTTTAACAAACCTAATGGCCAATTTTAAGGCCTCACCTTATTTAACCTCTCACTTAAATCTGCAGGATGTTGTACATTTAAGACTTTTTACTTTTTCACCTATGTTATAACTTAAACATTAGAAAACTTCAATAAAAAGATTTCATAGTTGATCAAATACAGTTGGAGAGAGAATTACTGAACTGAAAGACAAATCTGAAGAAACTACCTAGAATACAGAGAGAGAAAAATGGAAGTAATTCAGGGAGATTAAGAGATATGAAGAATAGAATGAGAAGGTCCAACATATGTCTGACCAGAATTTCAGCAGTAAAGAGAACAGCCATAACACAACAAAAATAAAACTGCAGATCACAAAAGCTACCAGAAAGTAGAAATTTAATGATCTCCACTACCGCCTCCCCCTAAAAGGCACAAAAGCAGACTTCTTGCAAGTATGTATATCACATCACTCAGAGGAGAGAAAGAAAAATACAGCTTGCTAAGAACTCCATTAGGCTTACATCACATACATGCTACTATCCAAATGAGATGCACGAACTCTTGGAGACAGTCCATGATGTGCTAGGAATAAGCAAGATCAGAAAACAAACATGGTGGTATTTCCTGGACCATTTATTTTACATGAAGATTTCAAGAAGGTTCATTACGTCATTGAACTGGCATATAATTCCAACTTAATAATAATAAAACAAACATGGATACATTTATGAAGTAGAACTTAAAATGTGTCTTAATTTATAAGATAAAATATGTGCCAAGTGGCTTCTGACAAACTCCTAGATCCTTAACGTTATGCACTCATCTGCCTCAGCTATTAAGGTCAGGATTAAGAAGCACTGTTGATGGTTCTCAACAACGTGTGAATTTCTATAATTAGCAGAATTCAAGATCTGTGTAACAACAAAAAAGATTGTGTAATTCACTGTTTTTGTTGTTTCTTTTAATCTGAACCTAAATGTTTTATTTTGTGAAGAGTATAACAAAAATGCTGGGGGGTTGAGGACAAAACAAACCAAACAACTGCTAACAGAGAGGGAGATGTGCAAAGTTCTATCTCATCCCACTGTTTTCTGGATGCAAAGGGTTCTGATGATAACTCCTACAAACAGCCCACCGTAGAAAGCTAGCTCATTATCTTCATGCACTGTACATTACACACAAATGTAAGTCAGGACTAGGGGAGTTATAAATCACGGACCTGAGTAATAATGGTGTCAGCGGAAGTCCAAAAGCAGGGGCAGCAGAGCTTGCACATTACTCCATAATGTGCAATAGCCAGGCCCCTTTTCTCTTGTTGCCCTACTGTGTGCACAGTATCCATTCCTAAGTTTCCTCAGGGTCCATGTGGCTAAGCCAATTCCAGCCATCATATTTTCATTCAAGCCAGCTGGACTGAGAAGAGTACCTGCATTCCTTTTAAGAACTCTACCTGTAAGTTTGCCTATCCCACTTCTGCTCCCATTCCCTTGGCCGAAATGCAAACCATGCATGGCTGCAAAGGGGACTGAGAAATGTGATCTATTCAGGGCATCCATGTAGTCAGCTAAAATGGGGAAGAAGACAAACTAGTGTCACTGCCATACAACATCTGAATAAATCCTTTGCAATGTCCCCAAAATATGCCCCTTCTACTTGAGATAATGGAAGAGCCAGTTTGCCTTACATACCCTGTCTTTTGAGCCTTTTAACTTAGCTCAGGAAAAACAACTGTGCCCAGATAAACCAGTGAGCTTTACGAACAACATGAGAACTGGCAGAAGTATTGGTAGTCTTACCATAACATCCTCCCTTTGAATACGAGCAACCGGATGCCTCAAACATGTGCTATTAATCATACAGCCAAATGGAGGAAGTAAATAACTTGAGCTGTTTTACAGCAAGAAATTGCCTGCTCTCCTGATTTGACCAATCCAGGAACTAAAATTAGTAAAAGTTAGGGCTTAGATTTAAACTGCACCTTTCTTTGTTAGGACTCAAACTTTTCAAGCATATAGTAAAGTGCTATTTTGTTTTCATAACATATCCTAATGACAAGATTAAACTTGATATTATCTGCACATTTTAAATGTCTCTTACTTAAATATTTAGTTTGCTATCTTTGACTATATATACATAAAGTATGTAGGTACAAGGACTGAAAAAGAATTTAAAAAATGGAAAGTTGATTTCTTATGATGACAATTATAGCTAATCTTATTTTTTAATTTCATAACTTTTAATGGTCTTTATGTAATAATGGATCGACAAGATACACCATTAAAATTGTATTTACAGAGAAATATTGATGGCATGAAAAATAGAACATAATGTTACATGAACAAGACAGGATTTAAAAATAAACTACATTGTCATTAGTGTGAGTCAGTGTTGGGACTGCAGAACCAGACAAGGGCATGAGTGAAATACAGAATCAAATTGCCTGTCACTTAAATATCTCTGAGAGTTATGGCCAAGCTGGATGGAAAGACTATGAGAGAACAGAATGCACCCCAGCAGTTCAAAAACACAGTTGGATAAGATAAAATACAGTAAAGGTGTTTGTAAAACTAGAGAAATGATGCACTGAGAGGGGGAAAGATGAGGCAGGTAAATAAATGGTGACTTGTAGTTTTCTTTTTTGATAGAGACAGAGAGAGTCAGAGAGAGGGACAGATAGGGACAGAAAGACAGGAAGGGAAAGAGATGAGAAGTATCAACTCACAGTCGCAGCATCTTAGTTGTTCATTGATTGCTTTCTCATATGTGCCTTGATCAGGGGCAACAGAAAAGGGAGTGAACCCTTGCTCGAGCCAGTCCCCTTTGGGCTCAAGCCAGCAACTCCTTACTCAAGCTGTTGAGCCCATGCTCAAGTTGGCGACCTTGGAGTTTCTAACCTGGGTCCTGTGCGTCCCAGTCCAACACTCTATCCACTATGCCATTGCCTGGGCAGGCTGGTAACTATTATTTGTTTTTAGTATTTATCATGTTCTAAAAACTTTTCCACTACTTGTCATGTTATTTAAATGTAACAAAAGCCTTCATACAAGTAAAGATATCTAAATGCCATTTTTTTAAATGAGGCAATTCGGGATCAGCAATATTAAGTAACTTAATCAAAGTTTTACAGCTACTACAGGCAGGTACTGGTTTCCAGCTCAAGACTACCTGACGCCAAAAGCTATATTCTCTTCCAAACCACCCATCATTCTGCTGGTGAGAATAGCTGTCTGCTTCTTTCCTTCGCTTTCTTTGGTTTAGCTTCTGTTGCATACGGGGCCCTAAGCCCTTGCAGAAGTGAGTCTGGAGACTGCCAGGCACAACAATGAACAGTACCTCCCTCTCTCTTTCCACATTCACCCAACTGGATTCAATGGGCCTTCAAGGACCACGGTCTGGCTCATAAAGACTACAATCAAGAACAAGGGGAGAAAAATGAAGACATTTACCATAGTCCTACAAGGAATCATCATTCTATTTTTACAGATGGGGAAAGGCTTTGAGAGGTTACAAAATTTCACAAGGATATAGAACTACAGCTTGCAGTAAAAATTTGAGCCCAGGTCTGGTCAAATCGGATTAAACCTTACATTCTTTGGAACCTTACTACCAATTTGGAAGAATTAGGGGCTAAAAGAAAGCTTTTTAATGAACAACCTGAAATTTAAAACATTAATTCATTGTTGTAGTGATCCTGTATTTCCCAACATTTTATTATAATAATTGTCACTCAGAAATCCCGAATTATACAGTAAATAGCTACCTATATATATTCCTAGATTTTATATTAACATTTTGCTATATTTGTGATAACATCCTTATACACTATGCATTTCTATATTCACCAATCAATAGAACTTATTTGATAATGCATTTCAAAGTAAGTTGCAGAAAAATTTCAAAGGGAAGTCTTCAAATAACTCTAACACTAGATTTTAAAATATTTATTCATGTAAAAGGTAGCCTCAAAACTACAACTATAATTGATGAGGGTTTTACTACCATACACAAATTGTCAGCAAATAATCTTGAATAACATTTTAAAAAAGATTTTATTGATTTTAGAGAGAGGAGAGAAAGAGGGCAAGGATCAAGAACCATCAACTTACAATATAGTTGCTTCTCATATGTGCCTTGACTGGGCAAGCCCGGGGTTTCAAATCAGAGATCTCAGAATTCTAGGTCAACACTTTATCCACTGTGCCACCACAGGTCAGGCCTAACCTTAAATAAATTTAACCTCTGAATTTACTCCAAACATCCATGATGAAATTAATGTAAATTAAAACAGCTGCTTAATAAAAGTTACACTCACTTAACCATGATAAAATTTAACAGTTTAAAAACAAGTCCATTTTAATTGCTTCATTTTTCAAATAAAATTTATACACTCAAAAATTCAAATTCCATAATTTTAATATTTATTTTTCAAATGTCTTCAAAATGTTTAATTCCAAAATATATTATGTCAAAGAAGTCTCAGAAACAGATGAAATCATTGGTGCCAAATAAACAACACTTGGAGCATGACTTAGAAACTCATTCCTAGGATTTCATTTGAAATTGTTTGCTTTATTCTATGTTCCTCCTGGTGAATATGAATGGAGTTGTTTCCCAACTATTTGTGGCATAAAAGAGGCCTTAGTCTGCCCTTCAAATCTGTTAAGAAGGAAGTGAGAGTACAGGGATGGTGTCTTGACTTTCAACACCATTTCTGGAAACCGGTTTAGGAGAGGCTGTCAGCAAATTACAAGAATAAGAGAGAGGGTCAATACTGAATCGTGACACTATATTACTTCCAAGGAATATAATCTAATAAACACCTTTTAAAAAATCTAAGATCTGACATAACACTATTTTCAGAGAGCAATTAAAAGCGAAATAACTTAATACTACAACTAAATGCAGTCTTTTGTGTTTTAGATACTAATCTAAATACTCAATATGTCCCTGTAAGAAACCATTACAAGGAAATAGTAACCTGAAATTTAACTGAACTTTATTAGTCAAAAGAATGGGGAAGAAAGGTCATTCTTTCACCTGATATATAAGATCTACCAAATCATTCTAAAATAAAGTGAATAAAAATGTAACTATTGTTTTTCAAGCACTGCCTTTTTTTTGAAAATTCAAAGAGCTTTAATTAGGAATGTTTTCACAACTATGCCTGTTTTTGAATGCCACATACTTTTTCTCTTACTATAATTTTTCTCTCAATGAGTCAGCCCAGCAAAAGCCAAAACTGAAGAAAAAAAATCATGTAAAATAAATTACAACTACTGAATACCATCCTTATCATAATGAATTCAATCATGTTCTCAATAATCGTAGCTGGGAGAAATATGAGTTTTAATCTTCAAATTCTACTTTATAAAATTCTGTTATAGCATTTGCCCAAACAAATAATCACTATTTTGGCCTTATAATCTGGCTGGGTCACTCACCACTGCAAGCAAAGGGGAAAAAACATTTTTGATGGCTCATTCAAATGGAAAAGCCATATATCAGAAGTTATTGTGTAAAACCTTAGTACTTGTGATGGAAAGCACAGTTTGGCAAAGCACATTTAATTAGTCTTGGCTCTTTAAAATATTAAATACCCAATTATAATCACATTACAGTTCTGTCCTGTAACAAAAACACACAAGAAACTTCAAGGTCAACCCTCTTGTGCTTCACCTTCTTTCAGGAATAAGAAATGATTTAAAAGCTTAAAAATATATTAAAAGACAAGGTCAAAAGGAACACTGAATAAATGTTGTAACTTATCTTTCCCTCTCACAATATAAATTTTCAAAATAAACCTTTTAGTTACCATCTGAAATTTCTATTATAAATGTACATGCCTGTTGGGCAAATGAGTTTTTTAAAATCTGTATTTTCTGGATTTTCTCAGTTTTATTATTAAAAATGGCCACTGCCCAGGTAAACTGCACTGCTCAGGTGAAACTGCTAATTACCTTCCTGCTTGGGAAGAGGATTTGTTATGCTAATGTGCATTGGAAGAGGGGTTTTCATGCCAAAAGTTTTAAAGAGAGAAGAAGGAGGAAAAAGGAGTCCATGTTTTTGCAGAGGTTGTGCAGAGAGTAGAAGAAAGAAGGTGTGCAGATGGGGGACAGAGGTGAGGGTTCTTGGGAGCTCCTCTGAGACTGGTGGGGGGCCTTTGATTCTAGGAAAAACCAGAAAAGATTCTCCTAGTTGTGGAACCGGAGAACATGTGAGTGGGTTTTGGTGCCCTGTGTGTTTTTACTCATTGGCCAGTTGGGAGGCTAGAATAAAGGCATGGCCCATCAGTTTTTGACTCTGCTGTTTCTTTACCATCTGTTCGAATCTAATGGGAACGTGCACATGCCTGGCTGTGATGGCGGCCGCGACTACTGGCCCTATAATGCCAAATATCAGGTGTTTTCATAATTGACTTATATTAAAATTCTGAGTAAACGTCAATCATTATACAGTCACTGGCTTTTATTTTCTATTTTTTAAAACAAAAGTTATCTTTCAAATATTACTCTGTAATATCTGTTATAATGATAACCTTTTATCTATACTCTACTTTTACTCATTTGTTCAACTCAGAATCCCTACAAAGGAAGGGATTTTTACACATTTTACTGTGCAGAATCTGAGTCACTAAGAGATCAAATAGCCCAAGGTCACTGAGTTAGTAAATGGCAGGACTGGCATTCAATTCTTGGTCTATTACCAACCGATACTTGCACCTCTTCATAATACCAAATTATCAAACTCTATAGCCAGTGCCTCCAAGAGACAATATAATCAGTGGCCTCCAAAATAGAAAAAAAAAATGTTTCAATCGCAGGATTGTTTCTGGAGGGGCTCCTTATATATTCCAGAATGCCTTTAAAAAAACAAAACAAATTAGTGAGTTTGTAATGGGCTGTGAATGGTCTACTTTGGCTACAATCCTCACCACAACCATTAAACAGGGCTGTATTTTAAAATAAAGAGCGACTATCCAAGAGTTGACCCGAGTTTTATAAGCAAATAAATAAATAAATAAATGTAGATCTAAAAGGTGCCTTGGCTATCAACATACAAAGGAAACCTAAAATGTACAGAAAGTAGACTCCTACAAAGAAAAGTAGTCTCCTGAAATGAGAATTTCAGTGAGAGGAATTCCAGCACAACTCATTTAGTTATTATGAACTAAATGTTAGTGCCCCTCCAAACAAATACTGAAGCCCTAGCACCCAATGTGATGGTAATAGGAGGTGGGGCCTTTGGGAGGTGATTAGGTTTTATTATGGGGGCTGCATCAGAATGCAGCCCCCATAATAAAATTAGCCCCCTTATAAGAGAAAGAGACAACAGAACTTCCTTTCTCTACCACGTGAATATAATATATTGTGAACATCCACAAGCCAGGAACAGAGCTCTCACCAGGACACCAATCTGTCAGCACTTGATCTTAGGCTTCCCAGACTCCAGAACCATGAGAAATAAATGTCCATCAAGCCACCCAGTCTATGGTATTCTGTCATTAGGAGTATGAGCTGTCTGTTTGTTACCACCATAACCCAGCTCCCATCACATAAAAAATCAGAGGGTTAAGGGTCTTCAGTCACTTGTTTTATAGAACATCTCTAACAAGATAGGGTGATGTGCTTATAAAGTCGAGTTAAGAATTAAATATCATTTGTCTTGCTGACTATATGTAAGACTACCCATACTACTGATATTTTTTATTAGGTGAATATTTGAAATATTTACTACAACTCAGGTTGGGTCAGCATCAAGTTTTTATTAAAATCTTTGGCTAATTTCACAAACTATCAAGTAGAAAATAAAATCAGGTAAATTAGTGAATAAGAAATGGTACCTCAGTGATTGTTGTCAAGGCAAGTTCATTTAAGAAGCAAGGATAAATCCCTTGTGGGCAGTATCTATTTAACAATCAAATTTTCCTTTCTGACTGCCATTGGCCAAAATTTGCACCACATGATGTGAACAGCCAGCTGGAAAAACAGCAAAAACATGACTAGTGTGTTCATTTTAGTTGGTGTTTCAAAACAGTGCTTACATAAATTTTAAAGATTGATCAGATCAAAAAGATAAACTATTCTCTTAAATTTTTTAATTGTCTGGCATAAATCTGTCAGGTTTTCTGATCATTAACTTCATTTGTTTCTTTTCAATTATTTTAATTTTAATTAACAAGCAGCGGGGCTGCAGTGCAGGTAACAAGTTATTCACATGAGGATAGATGTCATATAATTTTAGAAGTGATTTTATACACAGTATTTCACTTATTCTTTACAAAAACATGTTACAAAAGGTCTTATATTTATCTGCTTTGTAAAGTAGGATGACGAAATTCAAAGTTGAAGAATGTGTCTAAAATCACAATGAGCTGGGACTCCATCCAGTCATCTGATTCTTAATATCAAGTCTGGAAAGCCACCTTATCCACAAGGACTTCCAGGAACGAGTGCAGAGGAAAGGCCACTGAGAGGTCACTGTGATGTAACCCAAAGAAGAGAGAGGGAGAGCCTGGTATGCACTCACAACTGGCTCTGCCTCTCCTGCCCCTGGGCTCCTAGCCCCAGTTTAATGGAGACCCTTGTGGTTGACGCCTAAAAGTCAGGGGAAACTTCAGAAATCCTCATTTAACTGTAAAGTCAGCTGTCTGGGGGAAGCAGGCTCTTGCCCCCACAGGAAATCCTCACTGGGATTCCAGGAAATAAAATCTGTTCTATATAAACGAGTCACAGAATCCCCACTTACATTAATTTTCACTGTTATTTTACATATGACACCTACAGACACACCTTGCTTTCCACACAGAAATCACTATGTGTCAAACCTCTCACAATATGATGTCAGGGGCATAATCCTGAATAAAGAGGAAGTCACCAAATATTTTAAAATGATGATCTAGAGCTAAAAATGGGAGCAAATCTTATTCTTTGGCTGGAATTATGACCCACACCACACCTAACAAAAGCGCATAAAAACTATGGACAAGACTTAAGATGATTAAAGTAACAATAAATTCATTAATAACTGCATATTATCTGCCAAAGAGTTCATGAGCATTTAGACTAGATTGATGAAACAGTACAGTAGTGTCCAGAATCAGGGAGGTTCAAGTTCCAGTCTATTTCATGCTGGAGTGCTGTACTCATTGTCAGACTTACAGGACAATCCTGCTACATTGGACCTCATCAACAACAGAGAACAATATGACAACAATAAGAAAAGAAACTATTTACAATACTACATAGAAGAGGGTCAGTTAAACCCATCAGAGATGCCCCAAAACAATGTATTCCTCAGTAATTTATAGTATTGGCTCAACTGTCTGCCACGATGGGCCCAGAGCAGAACAGATTCAAGCACAGGAAAGGGACCGCACCACTTTAGTGGTGCTGAACAGACCAGCTGTATCACAATCATCAAGAATGCTTACTGAATGTGGGTGTGACCTCATGTCTAATGACTTAGAAATTACAATGTTTAAGCACATGCACATGCATTTTAAGTGTGCCAGGTGGTACTGCTAAGGTTTGGGAGCCACTGTATGACCTTTATCATCATCTCTCCTAATCCTGGAATTCCATGATTCATTAAAACACAAACATACACAAATTAAAACTATAGCATGCTTTTCTAATGCTAATAATATGTCAATTGATTATTCTTCCTTTTGTAAGCATATCAGAAGAATTTTTACACTAAAAAACTATAGAGGGAAAGAATACCATTTTTTTCTTGTGCTGAAAAATTATGACTAGAGGCTAGTTGGCATGCATTATAGATATTACCAGATAAAGTAATATATAAATGTATAATTCATTCTAACTACTTCCAGTGAAAGAAATAAATCACACTTGACACATGTAAAAACACTTTTTAAAAAAGAGCAAAATCTATGCAAGTTAATTTTCATTACTCTCCTTAAGTGCAAAAAAACTTACCAGTAGTAATTAAAAAGTATTAATAATTCCTCCAATTATTTATGACACTTTGATTAAACATCACCCAAACACTCAGTGTTCTGCAAGACCCATTATAAACAGAAAAGACATACACTGCCTCATGGAGCTTTTATACTTAATCTAGAGAAATTGGTAAGAGTAGACACAAGAAAATTTAATGTAAAAATTCTATTTAAGTGCAACACAAATGATATTGTGTACTTACTAAAAAAGATTTTTTAAATATAAAGGGAAATGTCTATTTATTTTTACTGAAGTATGAACAAATGCCCACTTTATTTCTTTTTAAGGATAGCTGAATATTAAGTTTACTAAAGTTGGTAAGTATACTGTGGTTGTGTAAGAGACAGTCCAATTTAGGAAGTACACAATCAAGTATTTAGGGGTACAGGGCCACGGTATATGTAACTTATCCTAGAATGATTAAAAAGAATCTATATGTGTGTATGTAGGTGCATATTAAAAAAAAAGAGAGGGAAAGAAAGAATACAAAATATGGGATAAAATGTTAACAATCAAGCCAGATAAAGCTATACGGATTTTTTTTGGAATATTTTTATTTTAGGAACTTTTCTATATGTGTGAACTTTATTTCCAAATAAATGTTTTTAAGAAGAGGAAGTGGGAGAAAAATGGAAAATAATTAGTAAAATGTTAGTAATTCTTGAAGATGGGTTGTGGGTGTATAAAGCTTCATTCCACCATTTGCTCTACTTTTGTGCATCTTTGAAATTTTCCATAAGAAAATTTTATAAAAGAAAACAAGCAGATAAAATCATGTATGTAAAGTAGCTAATAAAATGGTAAACAGGAGGTATTCAATAAATGATAGACACGCTATTGTAAGCTGAGTTCACATCAATCTACCTTGAGTGCAGATAGTATTAGCTTTTAGTATTTAGTTACATATAATATATATTTATTGAGAGTCACAGATGTAAGGTGCTCCACTGGATACTGCCGTGAACATCCTCAGAGAAGTCAAGAAACAGCTTACATGCTTAGGAGTCAGGGGGTGACAATGAAAGATGAGACAGCAAAGCTCAGGAGTCAAAGAATCTAAGCTCAAGTGCAAACCAACATTACGTCCTTCCTCTGCGATTTCAGACAAGTAATTTAATAACTAGAAACTGCTCCACATCCATCACGTTAAAAGCAAAACCATCTATTTCACAAGGTTGCTATGAGAATAACGTGAGATATATAGAAAGTTCAAAAACGTTCTAAATCTGTCAGCTCTTCCTGTACTGTACGTAGAGTCTGTGCAGGGAGATGATGCTTCTACATAGTAATCATAACACCAAGCAGAGGAAGTGTCACAGGAAAAGATCACATCTTGCTAGGAGGTAGAAAAGAAAGTCTTCGTGGCGAAAGTGAGACTTGACATGAAACTTAATGGATGGATGGGCAGAAGATCAAAGTGAGAGAGAGGAAGAAGTAGGATCCTAGGTTAAAGAGATAACCCAAGCACAGGCATGAAAAAGAAAGGTAGGCATGTAAGATGTAACAAAGTTTTTGCTGGAATCTAGGAAACAAATAATAGAATAACCAGAAATAAATCTGAAAAGAATGAGAATAAACTGAAGAAAGCCTCGCCTAACTCCTGTGAGGACCCAGACATGTGGCTCACCACTTATCTAGACCAAGTTCTAGCCCCGGGATTATCCTCTTCCCCTGCCGGTGCCAACAAAACTTTGCTGTCCAAAACTATAGAGTTTTCCAGAATGAGGCATGCTGTTTCAAAGGAAATAATTTCAGCAAAACAGGTAATATACAAACTGCTATGAAAGAAAATGCTTCCTATATTCACAAAAAATTCAACCCCAACAAAAATTAATATAATCCAAAAGGGTTTATAATTTGAATCTAGCTTTGCAATATAATTTCTTTTCAGTGTGGAATTTCCAAATCACATTTTCTCAAGCCAGTACACTAAAGTAAGAAAATTCTGTAACTACCAACCAAATGATTATCAGACGTGGTCACACAACTGAAGTCAAATTTTGTCAATCTGACTGACTTTCCGACAATGTGGCTTAATTCAAAAATACATACTGTGATCAACTTTACATTTTATTTTGCCCACAATACATAGCTGTGCTTTTTTAAAAAAAATGTCCTGTTGTTTTTATAATCCTCTGAGTCAAATACTGTGAAATAATAAGTAATTACTCTATCATGATTTATACTTTTGCATGAACAGATTTGTAAAGATTAGCAAGAAAGCTATACAAAATGTGCTGTGACAATAGCACACTAAAAATCCTAACTAGTTTAATGCTCTTAACTGAATATTAAATTTTAAAATGGTGGGGAAAGGCCTGGCCTGTGGTGATGCAGTGAATAGAGCATCGACCTGGAATGCTGAGGTTGCTGGTTCAAAACCCTGGGCTTGCCCGGTCAAGGCACATATGGCAAGCAATCAATGAACAACTAAAGTGAAGCAGCTATGAGTTGATATTTCTCGCTCCACCTCCCCTCTCTCCTCTCTCTATAAAATTAATTTTAAAAAGTCATTAAAAAATAAATTTTAAAAAATAGTGGGGAAAGACTACAGAATTACTGACAGGTATATGGAAATAATCTCAGAGATCATCTATCCCAAACTTTGCATTTGAAAGACAAGGAACCAGTCCTGTCCAGTTGACTCAGCGGTAGAGCGTCAGCCCTGAGTGTAGAAGTCCCGGGTTCGATTCCCAGTCAGGGCACACAGGAGAAGCAACCATCTGCTTCTCTACAACTCCTCACCCCCTCTTCTTTCTTTTTGTCTCTCTCTTCCCCTACCACAGCCATGGATGGCTCTGTTGGAGCAAGTTGGCCCTGGGAGCTGAGGATGGCTCCATGGCCTCTCCTCAGGTGCTAAAATAGCTCGGTTTGACGAGCAACGGAGCAGTGGCCCTAGATGGACAGAGCATCCCCTGGTAGGGGGCTTGCTCGGTGGATCCCAGTTGGGGTGCATGCAGGAATCTATCTCTGACTCCCCGCTTCTCACTTAAGAAAAATTAAAAAAAAAGAGTAAGTAAGTAAGTAAGAATGACCTTGGATGCAGGAAAATTAAGGGACTTTCCTCCAGTACACTGCTAACTGGGTGGGAGTAGATCTAAAAATGAGAAGTTTTTGGCCAACCTAGACTTCATTCTGATGACACATAACTTTAAGACAAACCAAAACCACACACAACTCTATGTTTACTTAAGAAAAATGGCAAAGTCTTGCCATTGTTTTAAAGAAAGCAGTTAATGACCTCATACTATCTCCTCCCAAAATTCTCCAACCACACTGGAGTATTGCAAAATGCAGCTTTGAAATACATACACTAGTTCAACAATCAAAATAAGCAAACACTAATCGATCAATGAAGCCTTCCCACAGGGCATAAGAGGCCGTTCCTCTGCTGCCCTCAGAGCCGTGAACAAGCAAGCTGTGGACGGACTCCTCATCTGAAACAACGGCAGAGGCAAGGAGCAACCCAGAGAATGAACCTCTGCAGGTATGGCTTTCTGGCAGCCTCCTCAGCACCAAAAACAAAGCCACGAGTGATCAGAGATGTAATTCACTTCATAATTAAAAGAAATCAAAGGAAGGAAAATTTAGAGAGATTGGTTCAGAGATCAGTCCCTTAAGGTCAACAGAGAGGTCTTTGATCCAAAGAGATTCCCATGACTCATTCTCTAATGAGTTACCACACAGTACATGTTCATGTCAGATTGATGCTCCTCCCTGAGTGGGGGAAGGATGCTACAGCCATAATTAAGCTGTGGAACTCAGCTCCATTTAAAATTCCGGCAAACAGCTGAATTCTACGCTATGTAATTAAGGAGAACAGACAGCAGAAGCACCCGTACAGCCCTTACTACTACCAAAGTGTCAGTCTACTTTCCGTTTCTCCTTCAGAATAAAGCAAAAGTGCAGTTTACATAACCTCTCGTGACACATCCTCCACACCAGCAAAGGGGACAACCAGAAGCACTCTTGTACTTCTAGAGCCTTTCTTTAGGTCTGACCTCTGGGAAGCAAAAAGGAGGCTTTGCTGTATGGTGGGGAAGGACTTTCTCCAACTAACAAAAGTTGCTCCTAATCTGATAAAACTCACCTTTGTGCCACTTCTGAATTATTAACAAAACTCTTCAAAATATACTAATTGGTCATTAACAAATGAAACATTGAATACAATAAGAAAACCATACCAAATTAGTCACGTAAAATCCTAACCAATAAAGTCCCTAAAACAGAATGACTTCCTTATAAAACACAAGCAATAAAAAGCTTCCAAGAGCTTACTTGTGTTATATTGCACAGCTAGAACTCATGCAATATGCACGTTTATTTATAAACATTCATGAAAAACTGTGCCTTTTAGGTAAACAATCTATTAATTATTTGCAAATATTTCAATGCATAAATCACTGTACTAAATGTAGAAATTAATTTTTTTTTTACAGGGACAGAGAGAGGGATAGGTAGGAACAGACAGACAGGAACTGAGAGAAATGAGAAGCGTCAATCATTACTTTTTCGTTGCCATTGCGACACCATAGTTGTTCATTGATTGCTTTCTCACATGTGCCTTGACTGCGGGCCTTCAGCAGACCGAGCCACCCCTTGCTGGAGCCAGCAACCTTGGGTCCAAGCTGGTGAGCTTTTGCTCAAGCCAGATGGGCCAGCGCTCAAGCTGGTGAGCTCAGGGTCTCGAACCTGGGTCTTCCGCATCCCAGTCCGACGCTCTATCCACTGCGCCACCGCCTGGTCAGGCCAGCAATTAATATTTTAAATTACTTCCAGTATGTCACATTTAGACAGCTGCACAGATCCAATATAACTATTAGTAGCGGCAGCCAAGGGAATGAAATTACTTATGACTAATTAAACAAAAATCTATGTACGTCAAAGTACTGAAAAAATCTGATGGGGCTTACTTGCTACTCCTGATGCAAGTCCATACAGCAGTCCTCCCCCATCCGATTGCTGGGAGAAAACGTGTGCTCCCGGGGGAGGTGGCTTTTCTTGTCTGATAAAGTTATACAGCAAGGTTTTCACAAGTTTGCTGGTGTAGGGAAGACTACAGAAAGAAAAAGAAAAAAGTCAAACTCATACTTAATAGGGCTCACCTGATTTTAAATAATGATAAATATAGCCTACATATAATCTGTTAATACAAAAAGATTAGCACAGTCCAAAGAAGTCAAGCATTGTCATACAATAGTGAAGACCATGGGGTTTGAAAGCAGGCTTTTTTTTTTAACTTTTTTTTTTTTTTTTTACAGGGACAGAGAGAGAGTCAGAGAAAGGGATAGATAGGGACAGACAGACAGGAACGCAGAGAGGTGAGAAGCATCAATCATTAGTTTTTCGTTGCGTTGCAACACCTTAATTGTTCATTGATTGCTTTCTCACATGTGCCTTGACCACGGGCCTTCAGCAGACCGAGCCACCCCTTGTTGGAGCCAGCGACCTTGGGTCCAAGCTGGCGAGCTTTTGTTGCTCAAGCCAGATGGGCCCCGCGCTCAAGGTGGCGACCTCGGGGTCTCGAATCTGGGTCTTCCTGGGTCTTCCGCATCCCAGTCCGACACTCTATCCACTGCGCCACCACCTGGTCAGGCGAGATCAGGCTTGAGGTTTAATTCTGGTTCTCCTTACTATGCCATAAGTCATTGGTTACCATCACTTCAACTCTTGAACTTACTGTATAACAGGTAAGATATCATAAATTCAGTGTATAATACAGTACTTGGCACTTGAAGTGAGCTAGTGATATAGATTCAGTAGGAAAAAGCAAAAATTAAAAAGCAGTAATACAAAAGAATATACTTTTTAAGTGTGAAATTATTCAATTTGTGCATACATAGAAAAAATATAGCCATATGTATACAGATTTTTTAAATGTTAATACTCTTTGCTTTTAAGTAATAGGATGAGAAAAAGGGAGAAAAAATAGGTGAAAAGGGATATGTGTCCACAAATTGGTGAGAGATCAGGTCCTGCAATCTAGAGAAAACTTCTGAATAGCCGCGTGGGCCAAAGCTTAGGCCCATTCCCTATAATCAGTGCAGGTGCCACAAGGATAACCAATGTGGCCAGAAGAATGTGAGAGAGAAAAAGCTCCCAACTCCCTGAAAACTTCAATCAAAGCTACTTTGTCTTTGTCTCACATTCCAAAATTCTGTGAAGACTGTGTCAATAGGAGGTATGGGTGCATGTGTGTTTGTATTTAGGATTGATCTATTTCCATCCAAATCCACTAGGGGATTGTAAGCTTCGGTTCAGAGCACAGTCCCACAACCTAACATGCCTGACACATGGTTAGCACACAATAAAGATCTGCTGACTGAATTAAAGTGGGAACAGTTAGCTCAGGGCCTACTGAAGGACAGTAGTCTAAACACATGGGAATGGGGCATGGACAACAGTAGGTTAAAGGGACTGGTGAAAAGGGGAAGATACAGAAATAATTTCACTGAACAAATACTACTGGATGACTGCTTATACATAGAGAATGATAGAGAAGGAAGAAGAAAGATGACTTCAAAGTTTCAATTCTACAAAGAAAGCACTACAGAAGTTAATGGAGCTGGGGGTACAAGGGGAAGGAAGGATAGAGAGTTTAGACAAAAAAGCAGAACTTGGTTCCTTATGTGTTGGGTTCAAAGTGTTGACAGGACAACCAGAGGAGTGTCTGGTTGGAGCTGTGAAACAATGCTGAGGCCAGAGGATAAGACCAGAGATACAGATTCATACAATAAAAAACTAGGCAAATCAATTTTGCTGTTGTTTACTTTTTAAATTTTCATTTACAGCGGGCATTCAATTTTATATTAGTTTCAGGTGTACAGCATAGTGGTTAGACAATCTTATAATTCATAAAGTTGTCCCCCAATGTTTCTAGTACCCACCTGGCACCTTACACAGATATTACAATATTGTTCACTATATTCCCTATACATTACATCCCCGTGACTATTTTGTTAAAAACCTAAACAAATTTAAAATAGAAACATACCATCGACCTCGCATCAAATACTTGTGACTGATGCTTTGTCTCAAAACTTCCTTGTGGAAGAGCTGGCAGGAGAGGAAAACAACCATTGTTGATATAGCTTCTACTGATATTTCATATGTAATGTCTCTGGAGAAACAGGAAACAAAACAGAATCACAATCAGTTCGGAACCTTAAGATAATGCTCTTTACTGAATAAATGATACATTTAAAAACTCAAAGTTAAATAGTCAACATATATATTTCTTGGTTATAAAAACTACTAATATGCTTAAAATAAAAATTAAGTCAACAGAAAACATGAAACCCTTTCCTAGTCATTAGCTCTTGTATTTGGGTCAGGTATCCCATTGTTTTCCTATCTCCCCATTCCCATCTCCTCCTGAAGGAGAAGTCAATTAGTGTATAATGGAAATAATTACCAGCAGTACTCTGCTTTAAAAATCCACTCTAAAGCCCTTATGTTCACCTCTGTTTGGTTATAATACAGAAAAAAATATTCAGATTATAAAACTTTTTTTTTTTACATGAAATGGTTACCCGGGGAGAGGTTGGGAGGGGAGTGAAGAGAGACAAATAAACAGTGGTGGAAGATTATCTGATTTGGGGCAAATCACACAATCAACAGTTCAAATGCTATAGAGATGTTCACCTGAAACCTATGTACTCTTATTGATCGATGTGACCCCTTTAAATTTAATTTCAAAAGAAAAAGATAAAAGGAGAAAAACAGATTGTAAATCTTAAGAGAAATTACAGTGTAGCGAAGAAAACAATGTCTTTTCAAGTTGATAGTCACTTTACAATGAGAACAATGGCATATCCTAGATCTTCTATATCTGGTGTCCACACTCTCAAGGCCAACTCTGTAGGTTCAGGAAAGCATGAACAATAAACAAATTATTCCTGTTTTATTATGCATACTTATTTTATGAAGGACTACTCTTGTTCTCCCATGATTATTATCCCCTTTTAGAAACAAATCTCATCACTTCTCAGTCTTTTGGCTAAGATCAAGTATAGAAACAAATCTTAGATCAAATAAAAAGGAAACAAAATTTTGGCTGAGAAGGGAGCACAAACAGGAATAAATGTATCAAGAAATCTTTAGTAATTGTAAAAATTTAAACATGATTATCATGGGAAACAGTGACATGCTAGCAAGAAAGAGGGAATCTCAACACAGTGAAAATACTAATAATGCCAAAAGAATAAAAAAATATTTTTACAGAACTGAAGTATTCATGGAAAGCCCAAAGAAAAATACTTACTACCTACTTAAATAAGGCTCATTAAACAAATTAAAGATGAGTTGATTCAAGAACTAGGTAAGCTTAAATTCTATTTTAAGGAGTTATTACCGATAGAAATATATTTTAATATAAAGTATACAATACACAAGAGGCCAATTCAATTGATCTAACAAAGAACAAACAGAATAATCTGAATAGCATGATCTAAATTCTAAATGAATGATCTAAGTTCCATGTAAATTAATCTTAAAGTGAAGGCAATCACAACCAAAATTCTCATGAATTGTTTTTCAGGAACTTCACAGGTTGACTCTAAAATTTTTATGAAAGAATAAACATATAGCTAAGTGTATCCTGAAAATGCAATAAAGCTGAAGAAATAAAAACAGTGCCATAAAATAAACCAATAGAGCCCAACTGAGAATTGAATGTATATATGTATATATGGAAACAATATATACTGCTCACAAAAATTAGGGGATATTTTATTGCTTCACATTCATTTTTAAATATCCCCTAATTTTTGTGAGCACTGGATCCACAAACCAATTGAGAAAAAACAAACTGTACAGAAGACAGTGCTAGGAAAACTGGCTTATGTCATGGAGAAAAGTAATGACGGACTCCTATCTTACAACATATCGAAGACCTTCTACAGGTGAAGTAAGGCCTGGATGTAGATCTACTTTTTTTTAACTTTAGAAAACTAAAGTTAAAAAAAGAAAATGTAGGTCTGACCAGCGGTGGTGCAGTGGATAGAGCGTCGTACTGGAATGCAGAAGACCCAGGTTCGAGACCACGAGCTCGCCAGCTGAGCACGGGTCCAACTGGCTTGAGCAAAAGCTCACCCAGCTTGGACCCAAGGTTGCTGGCTCCAGCAAGGGGTGGCTCGGTCTGCTGAAGGCCCGCGGTCAAGGCACGTGTGAGAAAGCAATCAATGAACAACTATGGTGTTGCAATGGCAACGAAAAACTAATGATTGATGCTTTTCACCTCTCTCCGTTCCTGTCTGTCTGTCCCTGTCTATTCTTCTCTCTGACTCTCTCTCTGTCCCTGAAGAAAAATAAAAATAAAATAAACATGCCTGTGTTCCAATAAAACAATTTCATATTATTACCATATGTCACAAAATTCCAAAAAAACAGGTCATACAAAAAAAGAAAATGTACAATGATAACATTTGTAACACAAGCACATTAAAATGGCTCTTTATGGGAAAGTACCTAGTAGAACTTAACATATAATAGTGTGTTTTTTACACAGGCCATTTACAATTCTATATTTAACAATTTAATCTCCTAAAGTTATCTGCTTTGAGGAATTGAATATGTTTCATTAATTTAAGTTTTATTAATAGCTTTCTGTTTTTTAAAAAGATTTATTTATTGATGGGGGGGGGGCGGTGAAGAAGTGAGTCGTTTCCCATATGTACCTTGACCAGGCAAGCCCAGGGTTTTGAACTGGTGACCTCAGATTTCAGGTCGACGCTTTATCCACTGTGCCACCACAGGTCAGGTTCATTAGTTTTTATATTATTGCCACTTTCAAATCACCACAGACTTGGTAGTTTAAAACAGCACAAATCTGTTACCATACAGTTCTGTAGTTGCAGTGCAGGCTTCAAGGAGTAAAAATCAAGGGGGAAAGCAAGCTGCTTTCCATTCTGGATGCTTCAGGGAAGGACCTATTTCCCACTGATTTGGGAGCTTGGCAGGACTTAAGTCCTCCTGGCTGTAAAACTCAGGTCCCCAGTTTCTTGCTGGTTTCAAGCTGAGGGTACTCCCAGCTTCTAGAAGTCACCTCATTCTTTGACTCCATGGATCCCCGCCTCAATAATGACTCTGAATGACTCCCCCTAGTGCCTCTCCCTGACCCACCCTTTTAGTTTCCTCTTTTACCTGTAAGGACTGGTGTGATGAGACTGGGCCCACTAGAAAAAGAAAGGACAGTCATTCCATCAAAAGGCCCTTAACTTTCACCACATCTACATCTAGTAAAAGATGTTGCCTTCCATTCCTACTTTGCTGAGTTCTTTTTTTTTTTTTCCCCCAGGAATGAATGTTGAATTTGGTCAAATGCTTTTTTCACATTGCTAAGACATCATGTGCTTTTCTCATTCCTGTGTCAATGTGGCATATTATATTGATTGATTTTCAGGTGTTAACAATATTGCATTCCTGAGATAAGCCCAACTTGGTTATGATGTATTATCCTTTTCATATATTGTTACATACAATTTGCTAACTTTTTTAAAAATGTGTTTCTGCTTTCTTTTCATATGTCATTGTTAGGCTTTGGCATCAGAGATATGTTGGCCTTATAAAACCAGTCATCCCATTTGCTTCTGAAATACTTAATTGATATATGTACTTTGTGATGTAATATTTCACAGAGATAACAGAATAGTATGTACCATATGAAAGAATACACATGTAGATACTAATATGCACAAAATAAAAGTTGCAATCCTGGGATGTGAGATTATAGATGACTTTTTATTATTTATAATTAAAATTTTTAAATTAAATTTATTGGGGTGATATTGGTTAATAAAATTATATAAATTTCAGGTGTACAGTTCTATAATACATCATTTGTATATTGTATCATGTGTTTATCACCCCAAGTTAAGTCTCCATCCATCACCATTTATCCCTCCATCCTCTTTTCTACCTCCCCCAACCTCCTTTCCCTTCTGTTAATCACCATACTGTTGACTATGTCTCTGTTTAATTTAAAATTTTAAAATAGAAAAGGCATAAAGGAAATGAATAAGAGAAACATTTACTTCAAACTGGTTCTCTCTACTGGAAAATTTCCTGAAAAAGAAAATCATAAGAGATGGACTGAGAATAATATCTAATCTCATTTTGACCATGTATATTTCATGAACACTTTTATGTGTCTGGATTTTTGAACAATATAAAGGTACCATGTATTTGTAGATTAAATTGATCAAGAACTAAAATAGAGGACTGACCTAAAATTAAACTTTTATTAAAATCTGATGACATATTGAAATAAGAGCAAACAAACAACTGAATGACACCATGGTATGTTGTAGGGGTCATCAACCCCAAATTAGAAAACCTCAGACTTGCTTCTAAGTTCCCTATTAAACTCACTCTGTTATCTTCCAACAAATCACTGTCTCTGGGTCTTGGTTTTCTTGTTTGTAAATAAATATATTCGGCTAAATTATCTAATGTCATTTCTTGCTGTAACTTTCTATAATGCCCAAAAAAAGAAATTCAAAGCAATGTCAGGTTCCTAAGAAAACAAAATATAAAATATATTAATTGAGCTATCTTACATGCCAAATAATCAGTGGAAAGGGCCAGACGGCCAATACTTGAAAGAAACCAAAATTCTACCATGCTGAGTGTGGTGGTTTTAAAACGATGAAAAATGTTGTAAGCCAACAGATCTTTCTTGTTTTAATGTCCTTGTATAATCTTCAGAAGATTTTCATTACACAATCACCAAAACAAAGTCAACTTTAAAAAGCCAAAGTGTTGCTCTGGCTGCCATATTATCCTAAGAAATTTCCACCATCTGGCTGAAAATGTCCTAGAACAAACTACTGTTGGAGCACGTTATTAATTTCATGTGAAGAAAAAAAAGACAGGCGCCATGACCTTGCACTGCTCTGCTAGGGCAGAGTGGAACATTTGGATAAAGACAAAAGCCTTCATGAAATGGGTGTTAGTGTTGGCTAAGGGCAAAGTCAACGAATACAGAGGAAAAAAACATCCTCTTCTGACTTTCTATTGGATAAGAAACTGGAAGGTACTGTAAATGGAACATAAGCTTAACAAAAACAACTGACAAGTTCAAAGGATTAAGACCAAAATTTAGAAATATCATTGTCATGCCAACATGGAAAGTATAAAAGTAAAATATAAGGAAAGATTTAAAAGTAGCATAGCACAGTATATCACAGATACTGTCAACAGTAGTGATGGCCAGTTTTAAAAGTCAGCAAAATCAGAGACATGGTATTACTCCTTATTTATAATGTGTCTTAACACTGGAATAGAAAGTACCTAGACTTAGGAGTCAAGAAACATGGATGCTCGTCTTAGAACTGTCACTTGTTACCTTTATCAGCTACCTGTCAACTTCATCATTTGTAAAAATTAAGGGGGTGTATGAAATAAACTCAAGTATCCATTCATGTTTTATGGTTTCTTTGAGAATTAAGCTGTATATGTAACAATGCATCAAAAATGTATAAAATATAGCCACAAATTTTCTTGAAATGAAGTTCAACAACCAAAAAGAGCTCTTAAATATATTCTACAATATGAAAAATTGGTATGGATTAATAAAATGGATAAATTATAACAAAAGAAATATATCAAAAAGGTTACATAGATTTCTAAAATGCCCTTATACCAACTTAATATGTTACATTCATAAAACAAGGAACAATGAGTGAATAAAAGCTCTCAGGAATTATAAATGATTGCTAAACCTGCACCAAAAGTTAGAAATGGCTTTTAAATATATGAAGAGATGTTCAACCTCATCTATAATGAGAAAGTGCATATAAGAATCACAATCTAATTTCCATTTCTAACTTATAATAAAATGTATAATATACAATATTCACAAGGCTCTGTGAAATGGTTTTGGTGAGGCTATATTTGGTATAATCTCTGTAAGAAAGCAATTTTTAACCAAGTTATAGAATATCTTTATCAAATTTTAAAATGTAAGCACTTAATTTCTATTCTAAATTTATATGATGACTATATACATATACTATATACATATAGTCATCATATAAATTTAGTATATCCAGACAATGGAATATTATTCGGTGTTAAAAAATAAAAAGAACTAATAAACCATGAACATGGAGGACCCTTCAATAAATACATATTTATTACTAAGAGAATAAAGCCAACCTGAAAAGGCTTCATACTATATCATTCCAACTATATGACATTCTAGAAAAGGCAAAACTATGGAGACAGTAAAAGGATCAGTGGTTGTCAGAGTTTGGGACAGGTGGGAGTGATGACTAGACAGAGCACAGAGGGTTTTCAGGGGAGCAAAACTCTACTATATGATACTATAATGCTGGATATGTGTCATTATACATTTGTCACATCTATAGGATGTACATCGCTAACTCAATGTAGGTTCATTAACTCTAACAAATGCAACACTGGAGTGTGGGATATTCATAGTGGAGGAGGCTGGGCATGTATGGGATCAGGGGACATACGTGAACTCTGCACTTTCTGCTCAATTTTGCTGTAAACCCAAAACTACTCTGAAAAATAAAGCCTATTAAGTTTTTAAAAATTATTTAGAAATATAAATGTAGGATTATGGTAAAGGTTTATATAAACCACCAGAATAGCTAAGAATTTAAAATGATTGTATCTGGTGAGGAATGGAATAAAACGAACATTTGTTCTCATCATCAGGCCTCTGTGTTATCTGAGTTTTTTCTCAAACCATTTGCACACATATATTAACAAGTTAAAATAACTGTATCAGCTTCAGGGACTAGTGGTAAATATCCAAATGTAATGTAATATGGATTATGCCTGAAAAGAAATTACTTTGTAAAGAATTCATTCATATAGGTGCCACACAAAAAAAAAAAGAAAAAGAAATCAACCATTTGTAATTTGTAGTTAATTTCAAACTACCTCATTCATATTTTGCCAAACATGTGTAAATAATAGTAAAAGAAATCAACAAAAGTATCTTGTGTCAGTCTTGCTTCTTTAAAGGAAAAATTCTTTGAAGGCAGAGAGAGAGTCAATGTTTTCAGGGCTGAGCTACCTAAGAATCCTGCCAAGTGACCTTAGGAAAGTCACTTCCCTTCTCTCTATTTCAATAACAGATATAAACTGAAAGGGCTAGGGTAAGTTTCTTAAAAAGGTTTAATTCAAGTTCTAAAATTCCAATGATGATATGACTCTGAATAGCCCGTAACTTATAAGGAAACATGCATATGCAGGCAAAGTAATAGCTAGGACTCGGGACTTGCTTCTGCTAATCTTCACACCTAACGCCAAGCTAAAACCTGTCCTCCCAAACAGCTTAACTCAACAGAAACTGGCTTCAGTTCCCACACAGAGTCTTCAGCCTGTGCTTGTGAATCTCAGGCATCCTATATCCTGTGACCACTATACTTGTTTATGACCAAGTGCCACTACTTTTTCTTGAGAAGTTTAAAATATAAAAAATAACTCAGAAGCAAATAAATTCAATGTTTTTCTTGAGTACCCAGTAGGTATAAGATAACACACTATAAAGCATTTAAAAATTTTTAAGAAAGCATCTTCAAGAGTATTTCTTTCGTCCTCAACACTATCCTGAGCAACAGAGTAGCAGTGAGAATACTAGACAGACCTCATCCTAGGGTGAGATGTTCCTCTCAGCTGCGGGCCCTGCTTACTGCAGGTGAGGACATGAGGTATTAAACTATCAACTTGCCTAGCTGTCCCTTCAATAGCTATGTGAATTGGTCTTCCAACTCAAGCACTTCAGTTTCCATATCTAAAATATCAAACAACTAAACTCAATGTGTGCAAATATCTTTTCCAAGTGATGATCTATGATCTATTAACCCCAATCTGACAATAATTTTACAATAAGAAAACTGCAGCCTAGAGGGACATCGACGGTTAGCTACCATTTACCTAGCAGTAGAGCTAGGTAGGATTCAAACCCTATCTTCTAGATTCAGAATGAGTGTTTTCTTTACTACAGAATATAACCTATACTTATTGGCAACAGCCAGTTAAACATTTATGAACAATCTGAGCACACCCCTTGTAAAATAAACATTTGTGGTGCTGGATATATTTTGCTCAGATGTCTTCAATAAACCAGGTTACACAGCATAATCAAGAGTTCAAATGCTATATAGAGAAATGTTACCTGAAACCTATGTACTCTTAAATTTAATTTTCCAAAAATCTTAAAAAAAAATTTTTTTAATGGGATATTTTCTCTCCTGAGGAACCAGAAATTCATTTTCAAGCTAAAGAGCTATTGTGACTTTAACATAGAAAACAAACAAACAAACAACTGTAATGGCACATGAAAACACTATCATCTTTAACTCATAAATGTCGTAAGTACCTAATTCCAGCAGAAGGCTGTACTAGATATTTACCTGCCAGCACCTATAACTGAAGTGCTGGCCTGCTTTGGCCACCCACCCTGTTGAGGCTCCATTTGAAGAAGTATTTGGGTATCGAACTGCAGGACTGTAGAAAGGCATTTTCCTAAGAGTCAGGCCCTTCGCTGCCAACCACACACAGATCTCTCCAGTTCCTTCACTCTCTTCCAACAACTTGTAGACTTCAGAAAGAAGCTGTTTATGGCTCTTCAGGTTCCTGAACCATGTACTCACTGTTAGCACCAAAAATTTTCAATATTCAAATTTTCCACAGTATAACATCTAAGCCAATACCATTAGTTTAAGAGTTGAATCAATGTGCATGTGATGTCATTTTATTACATTTCAAAAATCCTGTGGATAAAGTGAATTTTAGAGAAATAACTCTAAAAATATACATTGTTCTTTTATATTCTAATAAACAGGGAACCCTAAACATAATCAAACCTTTACTCCTGCTCACATCCAAGTTTTTACTCCATCAAACAACATAGCTTCTCCACCTCTAATTTCCCACAAACCTTCTGCTCCAATCAAACTAATGCACCGTGTTCTCATTGCTCAAATCCTAGAGGGCCCCGTCCAGCTCCTTTCTGCCTTTGAAATGACTGAGCCCCTGCTAATCACTGCAGCTCCACATGACTGTAGCCTTCACCAACTGTTCCTCTTGCTGGGCTATCCTTCTATGTAGCTATCCATCCTAAGCTCTTCAAAAGCCACTCCTTTCTTTGCCCAGAACTAGGCACCATACTGTGCCTGGTACAGTACAAGCCCAAAGTATATTCACAGTATATGTTTTTGAGGATGAACTCAATGAAAAAGAAATTATTATACTGTGAAGGGATAATCTGGGAACTATTGAGATACAAGCTGATTGTCCCTAAACTAAATAACTCTATACCTGTTAGCATTTATAACCAATTAATCTACCATTTCCCTAACAACATTGTTAGATGTTGTTTCTCAAGTGTTTCAGCTTCCGGTAGTTCCTTTCTAATATTTACAAGACATTGAATTTTTATAACATCATGCTCCAACTTCACAGGGCTTTGAGCCAGTACCCTTGCAATGGAACATGCTTTAGCACAATGCTGTGTTCCCATATGGACAAGAGGCTGGGAAACAAACAAAAGGCTGTAAGCTCACTGAATAGGCAGGACCCCTACTGATTGGCTGAGTCAATATTTCTTTTTTTTGAGTCAGACTAACCTGAGTACTAGTGGTATAGCAATGAGCAAAACAAGTGCTGGCACAAGAAGAATCTTTGTTTTCATGGCGCTCACATTCCAATTTTATTTGTGAAATACAAGTAAAAGAAATGATAGATAATATGGAAAACAATGGTGAGTACTGAGACAAAAAATGAAACATGACTACAGGACAGAGTGCTATTTCAGGGTAGGCAGAGCAGCTCTAAAAAGCAGACCACTGAGCAGAAAAGAAGCTTGAAGGAGGTCAGGACATGAGCCATGCAGATATCTGAGGGGAGACTAGGGAAAAGAAGAAAAGGGCCTGACTGGTGGTGGCATAGTGGATAGAGTGTAGACCTGAAATGCTGAGGTTCCCGGCTCAAAACCCTGAGGTTGCCAGCTTGAGCGCAGGATCATCAACATGATCCCATGGTCATTGGCTTTAGCCCAAAGGTTTCTGGCTTGAGCAAAGGTCATTGAACCAGCTTTAGCCCTCCAGTAAAGACACATATGAGAAGCAATTAATGAACTAAAGTGATGCAACAAGTTGATGTCTCTCATTTCTCTCCCTTCGGGTCTCTCTCTGTGTCAGAAGAAGAAAGGAGGGAGAAAGAGGGAGAATGGGAAGGGGAGGGGGAGGGGGAGGAGGAAGAGGGAGGAGGAGTGGGAGTAGGGAGAGGGAGAAGAAAGGGCAAAGGTCCTTGGAGACAGGAGTGGATGAGCAGGTTCCAAATTAGCAAGGATGCCAGCATGGCTGGTGTGGACAAGGTTAAAAGAAAACCGTGTCCTTGAGAAGTAGACAAAGTCCCACTACGAAAAATAGACACATGCACTCCCTGACAAAGGCAGTGAGGGCAATCAATTACGAATATCTCATCTTTATCAGTATGTAACTAATGAAAAAACTGGGTAAGGTTTCTTAGATTAAAATTATAGTTTAAAAATCTGCAAATCAGGACCAGGCTAAGAATCAGTGAGCAGCCCCAGTGCTCAATGAGTTCACAGGTTGATTAAGGAGAACACACAAATGGCCCCCAGAGGAAGCTGTATGTTTGGCCTGGAGCCAACAGCAGGCCCACTCAGAGCAGACCTCACAGGGACCTGATCAGAGTGGTACACTAGAGAACAGGAGCAGGGCCTATTCTTGACAACGGCATCATCATTTATAGCTAGCAGTGATAGCTTTGAAAAAACTATAGTGACAAAAACAGATAAAAGGACATAAAAAGGAAAAGGTCAATTTCCAGTCCTCAAAATAACTTCTCTTTCATAATTTAAAAGCATCACAAGCAGTCTCCAAAACATAAGTTTGGGGCCCATAAATTCTAACTGCTTCTGACGCTAGGATCCCACCTAATGGGGTCGTCACTCAACCAGTACAGGAACACAGAACTGACAAACGATCACAAATTCTGAGTGTTCTGCCAACCATGTTCTTTCCACTATACTCTCTATTAGTGTTTTCAGGAAAATACCTCTTTACCTTACTTTATTCCTTTCCCACTCACTTCCTTGAGATCAAGGAGCAGGTATAAAATCAGAAGCAAGGCTTTACTTTTGGAAGACATTTCAATTCTAGTGGGATCAACCCAACATACACAGAAAAATGTCAAATCATGAGCCTGTGCTTGACTTAATCTTTACTTTAAATATATAAATGCTGAGAGGAGTGAAGGAAGGAATCCTGTAAGATGTGCAATTTTATTCTTACTTTGAATATTAACACCTCAGAAATTAATATTTTGCCTGACCAGGCGGTGGCGCAGTGGATAGAGAGTCGGACTGGGATGTGGAGGACCCAGGTTCAAGAACCCAAGGTTGCCAGCTTGAGTGCGAGCTCATCTGGCTTGAGCAAGGCTCACCAGCTTGGATCCAAGGTCGCTGGCTCCAGCAAGGAGTTACTCGGTCTGCTGAAGGCCCACAGTCAAGGCACATATGAGAAACCAATCAATGAACAACTAAGGTGTCGCAATGAAAAACTGATGATTGATGCTTCTCATCTCTCTCCATTACTGTCTGTCTGTCCCTATCTATCCCTCTCTCTGATTCTCTCTCTGTCCCTGTAAAAATAATAATAATAATAATAATATTTTTATCAAGAAATCCAAACTGAAAAGCAGTATCGATTAACTGTTTATAAGTAAATTTTCAACACAAATTCCTTCAAATTCTGGTAGTTTATGTAAAGCTATTGCAGTGATCCTGTTCTCTTTAGTTTTTAAGATCTCTACATCATATCCATGTTCTCAGTAATTCCTTGCTTTCAATATTAACTGAATGATTTCACAGTCTCATAAGAATCGTTTAAGCTAGTTTGAAATTATCCTCGGCAGCCAGGAGACTTAGATTCTTCTTGTTGCTTGCCTGCCAACACAGCTCTGGCCTGCCAATGTTAACGTGAAAGTTCATAGCAAGACAGATGATGCTCAAGTTGAGAGTATCCTGGTTTCCATGTTAATATTCCTCTTTAAATTATAAGCTAATCCGTAAGGCTGCACTACAGTTACAGTAGATGAAACATTGAAAGAGTAGTTTGGTTTCACATGGAAACGGTTACCAAGACAAACCTTCTTGGAGGATGGAGTTCCAAGAATATTAAATCATAAGAAATTGTTTCAGCAGCTGGTTAAAGCT
Source organism: Rhynchonycteris naso (assembly GCA_037038555.1). Lineage (NCBI taxonomy): Eukaryota > Metazoa > Chordata > Mammalia > Chiroptera > Emballonuridae > Rhynchonycteris > Rhynchonycteris naso. The sequence goes on along the minus strand of CM072999.1, from coordinate 150,044,898 downwards.
GTGTGTACATAATACAAGACATCTGGTTGTCTGTGCATTTTCAGTTCATTTAAAAAGTATAAACACATTAAAACACTGAAATGTTTGATACATGCAACACTGACTACTTGCTCCCCAAGAGTGTTTAAGCGGCTGGTCCAGTCATTGCACTCAAGCCTTATTTATTAGCTAAAGCAATTTACTACTTCCATCCGCCTTAACTTCAACAAATTTTATCAACGTAGGGAAAAAATGTACTCATTTGGAAGATATTGCTGGTATCTGTAAGGACATAATATTAAAGAGGTCATGCTATTTCTTAAAATTAAATCGGGAACACATGAGGCATCACACACTATGACAAGTAAAGAGCAGATGTGTTTCCCCCTCCCACATCTGACCATATGTAACAGAAACCTAACCACAGTGGCTTAACCAAAGTACAGGGTTATTTCTTTCATGCAAGAAGAAATCCAAAAACAAGTGATCTAGGGTTGTTGTGATGGTTCCATAATGTCATCAATATCCCATGCTCCTAGGATGCTGCTCTTTGTATGCGGCAGCCGTCATATTTTTAAGATGGCCTAAGTGCTGTCTCCACATTCCAGAAAAGAAGGACAACAAGCAAAATGTTGAAGGTACGCGCTCTGCAAGCTCACGCCTTTTGCTTGCACATAATTGACACAAACTGTCACCACATTTCAGACATATTCAGTTCCCAAGGTACCTGAAAACTAAGCCAGGCACACACTGGTCCCCTCAAAATACTCAATCTGTTAGGAAGATGAGAAAAGGACTACTCACAAAAGTAGTTCCTTGTGTCAGGCATGCTAATGGCTAGGTCTGTGTGTGTCACAAGTGTTAAACATGCATGGAACATTCCCTCCCACCACCTGCCCTATCAGGTGATTCCTCAGGTAGCTCAGCCCTACTTCCCAAGGAGCACATCACCAGGCCAATCACAACAGGTTGGTGGTTCTCATTTCTCAATCTATTACAAGTCCGGATGCTGCACTCGTGCACAACACAGACCGCGAGCCCATTTTCCCACAAACACCTGTCTTTTCTTTTTGGAGTACAGGCAAATAGCACATTTCCAATGATATCCCCATGTAGGCTGACATCCTATGATGATAAATCTTAAAATCTTCTTTATTTAAAAAATAATTTCTTTAAAATATGCATTCTAAACAGGGCTATCCCCCCACCCCAAGAGAATGAAAAGTAGTTCTTTGTGGTGAAAAATGTCATAGATATTATAATGACTTATGGCCCTCCACGGGAGAGAGGCAATAAAGAAAAAAAAAAGTCTAAAAGGGCTCCTCAGAGAGACAATCTAAAAAGTAGATGACAGTAATTGCTTTAAAAATAAACATTTTGGTGCTAGTGTTATATTCAGTTATAGTGACAAAAATCCAGTTAGAGTAAACAAGTAAGGGTCTATTTTTCTCAGATGAGAAGGCCAGAGATGACAGGGGGTGAAGGGACAGGTTGTAGATGCTGGTTCAGCAGCTCAATGGCATCAAAGCAGGTTTTCTGTGAGTCTCTTGGCTCATGGTGCCAAGATGGCCAATAGCGTAAAGGACCACATTCCAGACAGCAGGAAAGAGGGTGGTTGAGAACAGATAGGCCTCCTACTTGAGTCAGGTCTCCTTAAAGAGCTTTACTTGCCTGACCAGGTGGTGGCACAATGAATAAAGTGTCAGACTGGGATGCTGAGGACGTAGGTTCAAAACTCTGAGGTTGCCAGTTTGAGCATAGGCTCACCAGCTTCAGCCCAGAGTTGTCAGCTTGAGCATGGGATCTTAGACGTAACCTTATGGTCGCTGGCTTAAGCCCAGAGGTCACTGGCTTGAAGCCCAAGGTCACTGGCTTGAACAAGTCACTCACTGGCTTGGCTGCAGCCTCCCGGTCAAGACACACATGAGAAAGCAATCAATGAACAACTAAGGTGCCACAACTATGAAACTGATGCTTCTCATCTCTCTCCCTTCCTGTCTGTCCCTCCATCTCTCTCACTTACAAAATAAAAGACAGAGAGAACTTTACCGATAGTTTCATTGGAGAACTTCCCCCTACATCTCGTTGACCACATCTAGCTTCAAAGAAAGATGGACATGAAAATCCAACCTCTCCAAAAATTGCCATAAGTAAAATCAGGAAGTAAGGAAGAGGGAAGAACAAATAATGGGTGAAAGACTAGCTGTGTCTACGACACATCTGAACAAGTTTCAAATTGCTTTTCTCTTAAACCCTTGCTTTCAGAGATCTGTAAGATTTCTTATTACAGAGATTAATCTAATTATGTGCCTATCATATGCTTAGTATTGCTAAAAACTTTGATTATTTCCCCCTCAACAACTTAAAATTCTTGTTTTGATGATGGATAGTCAGTTTAAATATTATTAGGCAAGAGAGATTTAAAAAACAAACAAACCTCCATGAATGCATAACCCTTAAAAGGCATACATAAAATTACTACCCCAAGACCCACAAACTCTTCAACATGATCAATTACCATCTTCAATATACAAAGAAGATAAAACAAACCCTGGCGTAGCCAGAACTTACAAGAGTGGAGTATCAGTGATTAACTGCATCAAACAGCAGACTAATTCTTCCAAAAGATCTTCTGAGTCAGAAGCTGATAAGACACATAAAAAGTTTGTTAACTAAGGATAAAACAGAATGAAGTTGTTTAGAAGTTTAGTTTTATTATTCCTAATGAGAATAAGAATAGTAATTATTACATAAAAACAGACGTTAATGTTGAATAAAATCCAAATCACGAACAAGCCAGCTTCTATTATGATCTTCATCTAGCAGAGAAATTTTTAACACAATCATACAGTTTTTAATGCTTGAAGGTATCTTATGATTCCTATAGGCCAGTAGTACTATGTTTTTCTGAATGAAATTTTTTTTTTTTTACAGGGACAGAGAGAGAGTCAGAGAGAGGGATAGATAGGGACAGATAGACAGGAACGGAGAGAGGTGAGAAGCATCAATCATTAGTTTTTCGTTGCCTTTGCAACACCTTAGTTGTTCATTGATTGCTTTCTCACATGTGCCCTGACCGCGGGCCTTCAGCAGACCGAGCAACCCCTTGCTGGAGACAGCGACCTTGGGTCCAAGCTGACTAGCTTTTGCTCAAGCCAGATGGGCCCGCGCTCAAGCTGGCAAGCTCAGGGTCTTGAACCTGGGTCTTCCTCATCCCAGTCCGACGCTCTATCCACTGTGCCACCGCCTGGTCAGGCTGAATGAAATCTTATACTAAAATCAAATATATATAATATATTAAAAAACCAAGCTGCCCTAGCTGCTTTGTTTGAATCAGGAGTAAAGTACCTGTATTCCCTCCCCTCAATAAATATTTGACCTTGCCCTTGATCTTCTTGACAGACCTCATAAAACCTTTCTGAACTTGTGGGGACTCCACAGATCACAGACTGAAACCACATAAGAAACAAAACACTTCTTTATAGACAAAAAGCCAAAGGTAAAATGGATTTCCAAGTCATAGAACAAGTGGCAAAGGCAGGCTGCAAATTACCAACCCAATGGAAATGCTCCTCTGTCCCAAACTGCTTAGTGACTTCTGGCTTTGTACAATGCTGACATGCCTATTCCATGCAAGTCTTTCTTCCCTCAGTTCCTAGTTCCTATGACACCTTATTTCTAGCATACCTCTCTTTCTATTCATTCCCAGTATTCCCTTCCTTAGGACCTTCACCTATTGGAATGTTCCCCAGAGTTCCACCATTGGCCTTCTCTCTTCTTACTCCTTATGATTTCCTTTATCAATCATAACTTGTATGCTGGTGATTCCAAAATCTAGTTTTTCTCTTGGCTTCTCCACTGAACTTCATTCATATCTTTATATCCAATTGGTGATGGTCATCTCCACCTAGATGCATCAACAGTACTCAAGCTCAACACGATCAAAACTGAACTCACCTGTCCCACTTCAAACTCACTTATTTGTTCCTTATTCTCCTTTTCAGTTAGTGCATCAGTTAACCCAAACCCAAAACACAGATGCTGTCTCTCTTACTCATCTCAACATCTTCTCAATTGCACAGTCACCTCTCTGTTATTTCCTCTTTTCTTTTTTTTTTTTTAATGTTTATTTTATTGATTTTAGAGAGACAGGAAGGGAGAGAAACAGAGACAGGAACAACAATCTGTTCGTGTATGTGCCCGACCGGGGATCAAAACTGGCAACCTCTACACTTCAGGACGATGCTCTAACTTACCGAGCTATTTGGCTTGGGCTGTTATTTCTTCTTTTCTTCACTCCCTGTCATGCCCTTGTTCATTATTTCATGATTTCAGTTCAGTCAAACAAGCGTACTGAATTAAAACTCACTCCTGAACTTCTTTAAACCTTCCTACTAGTATTACTCCTTCTAAGCTTACTCCTTTCCAATCCAAACTCCAGATTATTATCAAAGAGACCTAACTAAATTCCATCCATTCAGACCCCTGGCTGAGTTAGATCTTTTTCAGCTGCTTTAAGCTAATTACTAAAAAACCTCCAAGCTCTCAAGTACAGCAAGCCAGATTCTTCAAGATACAGGCACTGTATCCCTTTCTACCTTCATCTCCCAACATTATTCCCTTGACATTTTATATTCCAGCAATACCAACCTATCTGTTACATGCCACTTTATGCTTCCTCTCTGACTGAGATGCCCTTCAACAATAAAAACTTAATTTTTTAAAGAGAACAAATCTTGCCCTAGCAGAGTGGCTCAAAGGGCAAAGCATCATCCCAGCACATCAATATCACAGGTTCAATCCCCAGTGAGGGCACATACAACAGGCAATCAATGAGTACACAAGTAAATGGAGTAGCTAGCTAAGTAGAATGGTGAATTGATGCTTCTCTCTCTCTCTCTCTGTTTCTTCCTCCTTTCATCTTTCTCTCTCCTTCTCCCCTCCGGTCTCAAATCAATGGGAAAAAAATTTTTTAAATAAAAAACCCAATCTTTATCCATCTGAACCACTCTAAGTCTTCATTTCCTCCATAAAACCCAACTCTCTTGCCTCACCTTGAACAAAAATAACCATCTAGACCACATCTGTGCCTTGTACACATGTCTTTCACTGCTTGTTTTGGTTACATTGTATCATAATTTCTCTCTACATGTAAGCAGGCCCCTATTGGACTCTGTATTTCTCAAGGATGATGAGTTACAAAGAGTTTGGCATGTGATGTATACTCAATACATGTTTGCTGAACTGAACCCAGCTGTCTAAGTATAAACCTAATGGTTTTTCCAAAGCATCAAAGCACTTGGAGTCTCAAAAAAAGTTTAGCAATTCTTTTTTCTAGACCACAATCACCTGGTCGTCAGAATTATGAAGAAATCCCTTCCTGCCTTGCCATAAATAGAACTGGCACAGTAACCCTGAGAGGTGAGTGCCAACCTTGAAGAGAACATTCAATCACAATGAACACACCAATCACCAATCACAGCTAATAAGAATACACAGCAAGAATCGAGTCCAACAACCACATGCAATCTCACTCTAAAAAAGGTAGGCCTATTAGCTTATTAACTCACTCATTAGTGAAGAAAGTAAAACAAGGAAATAAGTAATATTTGTCTCTGAGGCTGCAGGATAAGGAGCTCTAACTAAAATCCTTCTTGTTGTCAAAGCTATCCAACGTAGCCCATGTGAGTTAACCTATTTCAAAAGGCTGATATGCTGGCATATAATATATACTCAATACACATTTGCTAAACCATCATTCCTTGGCTCAGTCTACAGAATGTAGTGACCCAGACCCAAGAAGAACATTTAAAATCATTCACTGACTCCTTAAAGAACATTTCAGACCAAAATGAGTTGGCCAGTTTAATGATATACCCCTGCTCAGTCAAGCAGCTAGCAGTATTTTAATTACAGAAGGTGAAGGAATAAATACTCAGGGCCCACAGATGGTGCCTGATTGCTTTATTTTTCTTCCAGGGGTGTAAGCACACCTAATTTTTCAATCTTAAAATAGTGACAAAAATTTTTTATTTGGTTCTATGTGCCATCCAAATCATGACTTCAGCCAAGTTTATAACTGGGTCAATTAAGGAGTATATTCACAGCTTTGTTATAAATTTAACATAATGAAAATAATTAAAAAAAATATATTTCATACAAGTAAAATGTAATATACGTAAGTCCAAAGCTCTATAACAGAGCAATAAATAAGAATAAACAATTTCCAGCTGAAATCTCTGACAACCTCCATTTACTGAAAAACAAAACAAAACACTATAAGCAGAACACTATATGCTTGTTTCTGGGCTATCCTAGAAACAAATAATTGCGTATCAAGTGAAGAGTGACAAGATTTGATTGTTTACTTGGTTTGACATTAAGCAACTCACTCACACTGCATTATTTTCCAAGCAGTATTTACATTCAGCCTTCATGAGTAAATAACTTTATTAGTTTCAACAAAAATAAGAAAATATATAGTCACTTGCCAAAATTTATAGTAACACACTTCTGCATTTCTCACAAGAAAGATGATCTTAAAAGTCCCCGAAATTTGAATGACAGTAAATTGAAGTTCTTTGAGCAAACGACTCTTTGCATGGACTCAGTGTGTTTATGGTATTACGAAGTTTCCAACCCAATTTTCTCTCTTAAAGTACTTACTTGAATTTTTAATAAAATTTATGCCTCTATAGCTGTAATCAAATATTTTAGTTGTTTAAATCTTAGCTTCTGGAGATAAGATTAACAGCTAACATTTACTGAGTACTCTACCTCAGAGAGGGACTGTGCTATTTCATTTGCTTATACCACGTTAATCCCGACAGTAACTCCTAGAGGGTAGGTATGATTTCCGTCGCCATTTACAGAATCAAGGCCAAGAGATTAGTTTACTGACTGTAAGGGGCAGAGCCCAGATTTGAACCCAAATCTAGACACCCAAAGGAAGAAAAAAAAACTAATAAATTATTTTTAAAGACCTGTTTCATACAAAGTTGGGGGAAAAAATCCAGTCAACCCACCTATGTTTAACTAAAGACCCTGGTAAGTGAGTGCTATATTAGGGAAGCAGAAATACCACATATTAATTTACACATCATGGTGATATAGTCTACATTCACTGACACATAACAGATGTCGTTGATTTAAAGATCTAATTTAGAAATAATTTCAAACAATGAACAAATATAAACTATTATTGTGAGTATTATGCAGAGCAAGGTCACTGAAATCCCAGGGTTCTTTCACTCTAAAGCTCTAACCCTGCTTCTCTGATCTCAATGAATATCACCAGAGGAAGAAGCAAAAAAAGACAAGATATCTGTGGTCCTTACAGCTCTAGTAACCTATACCTGAAACTAAGCTTCAGTTCCTAGTCTTTCTGTTTAGCACCTATTCGGTACCAAATGCTGAGACCACACTCTTATTTTGGCCCTAGGGAAAAGAGTAAAGAATAGTAGCATAATGTCATAATCAAATATCTTCCACCTGGCCTGTAGTGGTGCAGTGGATAAAGCATTGACCTGGAATGCTAAGGTCACCAGTTTCAAAACCCTGGGTTTGCCCAGTCAAGGCACATATGAGAAGCAATCAATCAATGAATAATTAAAGTGAAGCAACTATAAGTTGATACTTCTCACTCCCTCCCCTCCTCTCTCCTCCTTCTGTAAAATCAATAAATAAAAATCTCTAAAAAATAATAATAATCAAATGTCGTCCATCAGAGTGGGAGGGGAAGAGAAAGAAAGATTCAAAAAAAACATCCAGTTGAAGAAGGGGAAAAAACAGCACTGGTGGAAAACAAAGAGGTAGCCAGAAAAAGGAAACAATGGGTCATATAAATCAGGTTATATGTAGTTATTAAAAGAAATAGTAATAGAGAACTAATCTTTGTTGTTTTCTTTACATTAATAAAGTCAAACTGTCAGTTTCTCAATGCTGCCCAATATCACACTGTGCCAAATACAAGACCTAAAAACAATAAAAAAATAACAGAGCTATACTCCAAAAACAGTTAATAGTGTACCTGAAAATTTTAGAGCAAAAATGACTTCCTTAAAATGAAAGACACATAGCTAGATTACATTTACTATAAATATATTCAGAAAACCATGATAGAATTTGTTATTATCAGTTTCAAATTGTGAAGATAATATTGGAATTACCACTCTATATTAAAAGTCATACTTATACTTCTAATTAGCAAAATCAAATGTCTCTATACATTAATCATAAATTAAAGCAAAACAAATGGACTCTTTCTCTTCTAAAAATAATATTGATCTATATTTTAATGCATTACAATATTTATAAGCCTATGTCCCACATCATTCCAATAAAATCTGCAATAATTCTGGTTATCTGCTATCAAATGAAAATTTCTAATTATCTTCAAAAATAATAGTCTACCAGGTTTCATTATAAAATGTGCCTATTAGTCAAGTTTAATTGATTTTGTTTCACTGATAATATAAAAGAAAGGAGAAAAGAAAGAGATTACCTATTATATGACCACAGGCCAAAGAACAATTCAGGAGCTCCTAGAAGTACATTTATTTCTGTGCAAAGACAGATCGCAAATCTTACAAATTATTATTTTTTTATGAGAAAGATGAGAAATGAGAAGCATCGACTTGTAGCTGCTTCACTTTAATTGTTCACTGATTGCTTCTCATATGTGCCTTTAAGTGGGGTGCAGAGGGCAGTGCTCAAGCCCGCGATATTGGGATCATGTTAATGATCCCACACTCAAGCCAGCAAGCCCACTCTCAAGCCGAGGAGTCCACACTTTAGCCAGTGACCTCAGAGTTTTGAACCTGGGCTGATGCTCTATCCATTGCACCACCACCGGTCAGGCGTCATATGTTAAATATTTAAAAAGAATAAACCCATGCTTTCTTTTTTTCCGAGTTACATTTTTAGCTATTGGGTTTTCTTTTTTCCTTTTGGCATTGCTTATCTATAACTAATAATATTAAACTGTTTTATATTAAGACAAAAATAAACCAGAAACCACTCACCCACCCACACAATTTCAGGTTTACCTCTTGAGCTACAGCCCCCCAGGTCCTAGGGACTAGCTCAGGCGAAGAAAACAACAGTGAAACCCTGTGGCCATGGGAGCCAAAGCACCTCAGCAGTTGGAAAAATCAAAGCTAGCTTCAAAGGCGACCTACCTCCATTATGTTTAGCAAAAGGAATACATTATAAATCTTTGAGACTCCAGTGTCAAGAGAGGAATGGAAAGAAAACTGGTTGTGTTTTAGAGAGGAATGATTTTGTTTTTCTTTTAATTTCCTATCTCATATAATCTTTTTCTTCTGTTTTGATCTCTCACAAATTAGAAGTTTTCCAGCTGTCTGGGACCCTTGGCTCTGCGTTTACCTGCCAGAGGGAAGCCGACCCTGATGGAAGCTCTGCATGCGCAGGCACAGCCTACCACATGGTGAGTCTAAGCTATTTCATTCAGGGACAATCAAATGTCAGTGTCTAAGTCTCTTCTTTGTTTGCTTTTTTATTTATTTTTATTTTTCAATTATATTTAACACACAATATTATATTAGTTACAGGTGTATAACCCAGTAATTGGACATTATATAACTAAGTGATCACCTGATAAATCGAGTTAACCGTCTGACACCACACATAGTTATTAAAATATTGACTATATTCCATGTTGTACTTCACATTCCTGTAACTATTCTGTAACTACCAATTTGTATTTCTTAATTCTTTCACATTTTTCACCCATCTCCTCAGCCCTCCTCCCATTTTTCACCCAACCCCCCTACCCCAACCTCCCCTCTAGCAATCACCAGTTCTCTCTGTGTCTATGAGTCTGTTTTTATTTTGTTTGTCCATTTATTTTGTTCTTTAGATTCCACATAACAGTGAAATCATATGGTATTTGTCTTTCTCTGACTTATTTCATTGAGCATAATATGCTCTATGTTCGTACATGCTGTCACAAATGGCTTTGTTCTTTTTCATGGCTAAGTAACACTCCATTCGTATATATGTACCACAGCTTTTTATCCATTCCTCTATTGATGGGCACTTGGATTACTTCTACAAGTTGACTATTGTATATAACACTGAACAGAACACAGAGATGCATATATTCTTTCAAATTAGTATTTTAAGTGTCTGAATAGACACTTCTCCAAAGAGGACATACAGATGGCCAGTAGATATATGAAATGCTACTCAAATATCACTAATCAGAGAATAAAGCCACAATGAGGTATCATCAATAAACCCTCCTTGTTTTTTATTTGTTTTCTCCAGAAGAGTATCCACTGATCTTCTGGTGGGAAAGGAATTTTGGTGGGTAAAACGTGCTAGGATTCTAGAAACCAAGTCAAGAAATCTCACTCTTCCATTTGTAGCCTTTTTGCTTAAGCCTGTTTCTCAGTATTTCACATCCTTCTCTGTGCCTGAGTGCTCACGCACTAAGGGAAGTCCTCTACAGAGGACAGATTCAGTGTCAAACTGGGGATGGGGGGGGGGTCTCATAACTGTGCATGGCAGAGCAGAGGATCTGCGCATCTAATTGCTTCTTTCAACCAACCCTTTGGTTGTCTGCCTTCAGATACACTGGCACTTCTAACTCCTAAGCCTTTCCAGGCTTCTGAGGCAAGAACTGGAGTACTTTTCTCCAGAGTTCTGCAACCCCGAAGACATTCAGCTTTCGGCTTTCACTGATCAGTTAAGTTCATCATTACTCAATTTACAACTTGCAAAATGTTGTTAACATTATATCCCCCTTTCTTGCTCTTTAACCTAGCAGTAAATTCATGACTTTTTATAAGTCCCTTACTGATATTTTATTGCGGTTTCAGGAGAAAGCAAAGATAAAGAGTTATGTTGAATCTACTATGCTTGAGAGCAACCCCACAAAATAAATAGTTTTTTGAAATAAATTCATATTGAACCATTTTATACAAAGGAAATGCAGTTAAGCAAGACTTCACCTGGACTTAACAAGTCCTTAGTCTCGGTTCTCCCCACAAAGCTGTGCCAACTGGCTACTACGCTCCTCAGGCCCACGGACCTCACTCTCCCAGCTCTCAGCAGGTGACCTGCCTCCGCACCCCCTCTGCACCTGCACAGCTGCCCACCCAGGAGCACAGGTAGGATACTCCTGCAAAGCAAACCTGTATTCCCTCCCTTGCTCCTGACCCCGGTGCCTCCCCTTTGGACCTTCCTTTCAGCTTACATCTTCCCTTTTCCACTTCTATCTTCAATGTCTCAATCTCCACAGGCTTCTCCCCTCATTTAAAAAATTTAAAAATATTTGTAAAGAAGCTGTAATTGCCTTCTGCTGGCAGTAGTATAGTAGAATAGTTACTCCAAAGGGCCCTCTGTACAAAACAACTAGTTCTTGGCTAAAATGTATTTTGTAGTGCATTGATGGATTTCCAGAAAGTCAATCTCCAAGGGTCCCGGCACCACAACCAAAAAGAACCACCACCAGCAAACAAACTGAGGCTCCCATCCAGAGTAAACATGAGCAGTAAGCAGCTCTAAGGGACGGCTGACCCTGAGGATGAATGCCGATGTGAAGCCAGCCAATACTGGGAGAATAAACTTTCAGCTGGTGGCATGGAAGAGAGGCTGAACCTGAGATGCCACATTGAGCCAAGAACTGCTGAAGGAGAGTGAAGTGGCCTCAGGTGGTGAAGTCCCTGGATTCCTCATTTGGGGCCTCATATTAAGGTGAAACAAACACAAGCTCATAATCAACACCATCAAAACCATAAAGAAACAAGCCACCATAAGTGTTTGCAGAAACCAGCAACAGACTTAGACCCCTAAAGACTTGAAATACTGGTACTGTTTATGAGATCCAAAATGTAAAATAAATAACAGTATTACCTTGGCAAGAATGGGGCATAATCCCAAGAGAGAGGAAAGGAAAATTTACACTGAAGGCAAAAGAAAAGGAGAAACAATTTTGTGGTACTTCATAGTTTTGCCTAGGGCTGGCTTTGTCCCCACCAACTATTCTCAAAGGCTTGGAATAGTGGAAAAAGCTATCTTTGCATAATAATACAAATGTTCTCTAGCAAACAATCTACTACCACATCATAGAGCCTATGGGAAAATGTTCAAATATGAAATCTCACAAATTTCGATTATAAACTGAGGGCTTACTGAGAGTCACATTACCCTCATAAAGATGGCTCCTCTGGAAATGCCAGCAACATCCATTTGATCACAGCAGTTTACAATGAATTCGAATAAACAAAAAAAATTCAGCATGCTGTAATCCCCCCAACAATCCTAAAATGCCTCAGTTGACTTTGTTCCAATTATTTGCAGATGGTTCTCTTCTTCTCTCAATTCAACCTTCAAACTACCTGTACTACTGTATATTATCTGTCCCTAAACGTTCTTTCACACACCGATTCAAATATTCACGTATTATTAGCTGAGAAATGGAGGATTTTAGCTACTGCATAGTAAGATTCCATATTTTCCCATTCAACAGTATTTATGCAATCATTTAATTGTATCACACTTTTATAAATTGTAAAAATATGTTGGCAGAAAATATAAAAAAAGACATACTATGTGTCAGAAGTAGAAGTCTCAAATAAGAGCATGTAAGACTAAGATGAAAATAATCACATACGGCAAAAACAGCAGGTCTTGCCTGCCTGTGGCGGCGCAGTGGATACAGCACCAATTCAGAAAGCTGAGGTTGCCAATTTGAAACCCTGGGCTCGCCCAGTAAAGGTATGTACGAGAAGCATCAATGAACAACTAAAGTGAAGCAAGTATGAGTTGGAGCTTTTCACTCTCTCTCCTCTCCCTCTCTCCTTCCTGTCAAAATCAATACATAAAAATTAAAAAGGGGTGACGTCAGAGAAATGGTGCCATAAGAAGTACTCCCGATACCTCTCCCCAAAATTTCAATAAGTTCTACAACCAGAGACAGAAAAATCGATCCCTGGAGAGTCTGTAAGTCCCACACACTGAACAAAAAGGTATGAGGGGGCAAAATACTGGCTAAATATATAAGCAACCCTGAATAAAATAAGACGGAGAACGGAACACTCCACCTCACTCACTAACCTGAGCAAGGGTTGCTTTCACTTGGAACTGAGAGAGAGTGAGAGCTGGGGGCGTGCAAGGAGCCGGGCTGGGACACAGACGTGCAAGCCGAGGAAAGAGTGTGCCCACCGCGGCTCAGCCCGCAGGAGCTAACGTCCGGAGCCGGACCCCAGCAAAGGCAGGCGCGAGCGGCGGCCTCCATTACCTCTGATATCCTGGTCGGCGAGCATAGATAGTGTGTGAGAGGTTCCTCCTAGGGCCCTGGGCATGGCTGCCCATGTTCCCGGACAGAGGGACAGTGTCAGAGACTTCTGCGTGGGCTGCAAGCAGTCTCAATGTAATCCCTGCTCCACCAACAACAGTGCGCATGTGGAGAGCGCAAAAGTGAACTTCCCTACACCCAGACTCCTCCGGGCAGGCGGGGCGCCCCTGCCAGCCATTCAGGCTAGCATCCCGGGGAAGAAAAATACGGAAGCGCTGGGGGGAAGGGCACGCAGGCAGCTTGCAGACAGTCTGTGGAGCAGATCTAAAGATCCAATCGCTGAAATTAGCTTAACCCACAGTCTGCTCACTGCCCAACTGGCTTACGGGGCTCTGGCTGACAAGGTCTCTCTCAGCTCAGCGATCTAAGACAAGAGACATGATATTTTTAGTGCCTCTTGCTCTGCTAGTAGGGGCAGGGGCAAATTCCAGTCAGCCGATACAGGGTGAAAAACCTGCTTAAGCTGGTGGCTCTGATTAGCAGAGCTTTCATACTCAGGTCTGTGCACTAAAAAGAGGGACTTGGCAGCTTTTAAGACCTCCTGTTCTGCAGGCAGCAACTAGGGCATCTTCTTCCCAGCCAAGACAGGATACAAAGTGCAAAAAGCCTGGGAGAGTGGTCCCACAGAGGGCTGAGGCATACTGGACACACCTAGAGGCTCATAGAAAGACACCTTGAGAGCAACTGGCTCCCAACCCTGCCTAATTATGCTGACAGCTGACTGACTGACAGAGCCTTACCCAGAGCTCTGTGATGAGTGGGGATAGAGTGGGAATTTGCCAGCTCTTTGAGCCTCTTATTCTCCAGGCAGTGGCAGCAGCAACCTCATAGCTGGATCTCTAGGCTGCTAATTCAGGAAGGAGAGAGGCTCTGAGAAAACGGACTCTCCCATTGTTGGAGCTTGCAAATGCTAACAAGACCCAACTACCAACGAGACTGAGGCCTAATATATGACATCACCATAGCTACACATCAACTGCAAATCTCTACCTAGGCGTGCCACAGGGGCAGAGCCTGGGGTACAGTGCCACTGACCAGGAAGAGGGAGAGGAAGGAAAAAGGAAGAAGAAAACCTCTTAAAATCAAGAAAAAATCTAGTCTTGATAACTTTTCCACTTTTTTTTTCTTTCATCTTTTATCTTTATTTATTTTTTTCTTCTACCTTGGTTCTTTTATCCTCTGTTCATCTTACTCTTTTCTCCTCATCTTGAACTACATTACCCATAAGTGTTACATTTCCCATTTTTTTCTTTTCTTTTTTTCTTTCTCTCTATGAAGGTTACACTCCAAAACGTTTAACTCTTTTGTTTTCTTTTTCTGCTTTTTCTTTTCTCTCCCTCTCTCTTAGTTTCTTCTTTTCTCTTTTACTTTTCCTCTCATTTGATCCTCACTCATGAACAAATTATTTTATTTTGGATTCAAATTTTTTCTTTGTGGCATTTTGTGTGCTTTTTACTTTGCTTTTTAACTCATTAGCATTCCCCCCAACTCCGGCTCTCCACTCTATGTAGTTTTGGTTCCACTTAATAAAATAGTTTTTTCTTTCTTTTTCTTCTTTCCTTCTTATCCCTTTCACTGTATCTCTCATTTGACCATCATTTACAAACAAATTATTTTATTCTTGATCCAAATTTTTTCCTTTTTTGCATTTTGTGGAACCCTACCTCCTTTTTTGCCCCTTTATCACTTCTCTCCAACCCAGGCCCCCCATTATAGGTAGTTTTTGTTCCATTGTGCTAAACAATATAATTCTCAGTTTTTCACGGTATTTTCTCAAAGAAGGAAGGGAAAATAAAAGAATAATAATTTTTGTTTAATTTTATATTGTTTATTTTTTTTTACTTTTTATTCTTTATTAATTCACATTAGTGTTATTAACAAAAGCACCCTCAGATGCCATTAAGAAAAAGAAAATTGAATATCATGGGTACAAAAGACAGAGATGTAGCACAGATAGATAAGAAAAAAATCAATAGAAAAAAATTTTAATAGACTGGAAACCTTGGAGTTAAATGACAGAGAATTTAAAATAAAAATCCTAAAAATACTCAGAGATATACAAGGAAACACAGAAAGGCAATTTAGGGAGCTCAGAAAACAACTCAACGAACACAAAGAATATATTACCAAGGAAATTGAAACTATAAAAACAAATCAAACAGAGATGAAAAACTCAATTCATGGACTGAAAAATGAGGTAACAAGCTTAGCTAATAGAACAGGCCAGACAGAAGAGAGGATTAGTGACATAGAAGACAGGCAACTTGAGGCACAACAGAGAGAAGAAGAGAGACTCAAGAATTTAAAAAAATGAGAAAGCCCTACAGGAATTGTCTGACTCTATCAAAAAGAGTAACATAAGAATAATAGGTTTATCGTTAGGAGAAGAGAGAGAAAATGGAATGGAGAACATATTCAAACAAATAATAGATGAGAACTTCCCAAGCCTGTGGAAAGAACTAAAGCCTCGAATTCAAGAAGCAAATAGAACACCAAGTTATCTTAACCCTAACAAACCTACTTCAAGGCACATCATAATGAAATTGGCACAAACCAATGACAAAGAAAAAATTCTCAAGGTAGCCAAGGAAAAGAAGAATACAACATATAAAGGAAAGCCTATTAGATTATCATCGGATTTCTCAGCAGAAACTCTACAAGGTAGAAGAGAGTGGACCCCAATATTTAAAGTTCTGAAAGAGAGGAACTTCCAACCAAGAATACTATACCCATAAAAGCTATCCTTCAAATACGAAGGAGAAATAAAAACATAAATACACAGAAAAGATGAGGGAATTTATCCTCAGAAAACCCCCACTTCAGGATATACTAAAGGGGTTTTTCCAACCAGATACAAAGAACAAAACAAAACAAAACGACAAGTAAAAGCTCCACCAAGAACACAATAAAACCGAATTTAAGCTGACAACAAAAACAATAAAGGGAGAGGACGAAGATTAACAGTAGCAAAGGACGATGGAGTGCAGAAGCACTCATAAGATAGTGTACTACAATGAACTTGGTAGGTACCCTTTTCATTACTTAATAGTAACCAACCCTGAAAAAACCACCACAGAAGCACATGACTTGAAAAGGAAGTACTAGAGGAAAGAAGTATGGATTACAACCAAACAAAAACAAATAAAAGAAATACAAAAGAGAAGAATCAAACAAAATACAAAACTAACAGAAAGCAATATATAAAATGGCAGTAGGAAACGCTCAAGTGTCAATAATTACACTAAATGTAAATGGATTGAACTCACCAATAAAAAGACACAGAGTAGCAGGCTGGATTAAAAAAGAAAATCCAACTGTATGCTGCCTACAAGAAACACATCTAAGCAACAAGGATAAAAAATAATTCAAAGTGAAAGGCTGGAAAACAATACTCCAAGCAAATAACATCCAAAAAAAAGCAGGAGTAGCCAATACTCGTATCTAACAATGCTGACTATAAGACAGCAAAAGTAATCAGAGACAAAAATGGTCATTTTATAATGAGTAAGGGAACACTGAATCAAGAAGACATAACACTTCTTTTTTTTTCTTTAATTTATTTTATTTTTATTTTATTCATTTTAGAGAGGAGACACAGAGTGAGAGAAAGAGAGAGAGAGAAAGAGAGAAAGGGGGGGAGGAGCTGGAAGCATCAACTCCCATATGTGCCTTGACTGAACCAGTACAGGGTTTTGAACTGGCGACCTCAGTGTTCCCAGGTCGACGCTTTATCCACTGCGCCACCACAGGTCAGGCGACATAACACTTCTTAATATATATGCACCAAACCAAGCAGCACCAAAATATATGACAGCTACTGACTGATCTAAAAACAAAAACTGACAAAAATACAATCATACTTGGAGACCTTAATGCACCGCTGACGGCTCTAGACGTTCATCCAAACAGAAAATCAATAAAGAAATATTGGCCTTAAACGAAACCTAGAGCAATTGGATATGATAGACATACATCTACAGGACATTTCATCCCAAAGTGACAGAGTACACATTTTTCTCTAGTGTACATGGAACATTCTCAAGAATTGACCACATGTTGGGCCACAAAAATAACATCAGCAAATTCAGAAAAATTGAAATTGTACCAAGCATATTTTCTGATTATAAAGCCTTGAAACTAGAATTTAACTGCAAAAAAAGAGGTAAACAAACCCACAAAAATGTGGAAACTAAACAATACACTTTTAAAAAATGAGTGGGTCAAAGAAGAAATAAGCGCAGAGGTCAAAAGATACATATAGACAAATGAAAATGACAATATGACATATCAGAATCTCTGGGATGCAGCAAAAGTAGTAATAAGAGGGAAGTTCATATCACTTCAGGTCTGTATGAACAAACAAGAGAGAGCCCAAGTAAATCACTTAACTTCACACCTTAAGGAACTAGAAAAAGAAGAACAAAGACAACCCAAAACCAGCCAAAGAAAGGAAATAATAAAAATCAGAGCAGAAATAAATGAAATAGAGAACAGAAAAACTATAGAAAAAATTAATAAAACAAGGAGCTGGTTCTTTGAAAAGATCAACAAAATTGACAAACCCTTGGCAAGACTCACAAAGAAAAAAAGAGAAAGGACTCATATAAACAAAATCCATAATGAAAGAGGAGAAATCACTACAGATATCACAGATATACGAAGAATTATTGTAGAATACTATGAAAAACTATATGCCACCAAATTCAACAATCTAGAAGAAATGGATAAATTCCTAGAACAATACAACCTTCCTAGACTGAGTCATGAAGAAGCAGAAAGCCTAAACAGACCAATAAGCAGGGGGGAAATAGAAAAAAACTATTAAAAACCTCCCCCAAAAAGTCCAGGCCCAGACGGCTATACTAGTGAATTCTATCGAACATTCAAAGAAGATTTGGTTCCTATTCTACTCAAAGTCTTCCAAAAAATTGAAGAAGAAGGAATACTTCCAAACACATTTTATGAGGCCAACATAACCCTCGTACCAAAACCTGGCAAGGACAGCACAAAAAAAGAAAACTACAGACCAATATCTCTAATGAATACAGATGCTATAATACTAAACAAAATACTAGCAAATAAAATACAACAAATATTAAAAAAATAATACATCATTATCAAGTGGGATTCATCCCAGAATCACAAGGATGGTTCAACATACGTAAAATGGTTATCGTAATACACCATATCAACAAAACAAAGAAAAAAACCACATGATCTTATCGATAGATGCAGGAAAGGCATTAGATAAAATACAACACAATTTTATGTTTAAAACACTCAACAAAATGGGTATAGAAAGAAAATATCTCAACATGATAAAGGCCATTTATGATAAAACATCAGCTAACATCATATTAAGTGGCATAAAACTGAGGACTTTCCCCCTTAAATCAGGAACAAAACAGGGTTGTCCACTGTCTTGACTCTTACTTAACGTGGTGCTAGAAGTTCTAGCCAGAGCAATCAGGCAAGATAAAGAAATAAAAGGCATTCATATTGGAAAAGAAGAAGTAAAGGTTTCACTTCTTGCAGATGATATGATCCTATACATCGAAAACCCCAAAGTTTCCACAAAAAGATTTCTAGAAACAATAAACCAATATAGTAAGGTCGCAGGAAACAAAATTAATATACAAAAGACCATAGCATTCCTATATGCCAACAACAAAACATTAGAAAATGAACTCAAAAAAATTATCCTCTTCACGGTTGCAACAAAAGAAATAAAATACCTAAGAATAAACATAACAAAGAATGTAAAGGACCTATATAATAAAAACTACAAAGCACTGTTAAGGAAAATCGAAAAAGATACAGTGAAATAGTAAAATATTCCTTGTTCCTGGATAGGAAGAATAAATATAGTCAAAATAACTATATTACCCAAAGCAATATACAAATTTAATGCAATTCCCATCAAAATTCCAATGTCATTTTTTAAAGAAATGAAACAAAAAAAATCATCAGATTTATATGGAACTATAAAAAAGCCCGAATTGCCAAAGCATTCCTAAGGAAAAAGTATGAAGCTGGGGGCATTACAATACCTGATTTCAAATTAAATTATCGAGCCACGACAATCAAAACAGCATGGTATTGGCAGAAAAATAGAGAATGAGACCAATGGAACAGAATAGAAAGCCCAGAAATAAAACCACATATATATGGTCAAATAATTTTCAATAAAGGGGCCAACAATATACAATGAAGAAAAGAAAATCTTTTCAACAAATGGTGCTGGGAAAACTGGAAAGCCACATGCAAAAAGAATGAAGTTTGTCCCCTTGTACTAAAATTAATTCAAAATGGATCAAAGGCCTAAATATAAGACCTGAAACAATAAAGTACATAGAAGAAAACATAGGTACTAAACTCATGGACCTTGGTTATAAAGAGCACTTTATGAATTTGACTCCAAAGGCAAGGGAAGTGAAGGCAAAGATGAATGGGACCACATCAGACTAAGAACTTTTTGCACAGCAAGAGAAACTGACAACAAAATAGACAGCCAATTAAATGGGAGATGATATTTTCAAACAACTCAGATAAGGGGCTAATATCCAAAATATACAAAGAACTCACAAAACTCAACAACAAACAAACAAACAATCCAATTAAAAAATGGGAGGAGGACACGAACGGATACTTCTCCCAGAAAGAAATACAAATCGCCATCTTTTCAGATATATGAAAAGATGCTCATCTTCATTAGCTATTAAAGAAATTCAAATCAAAACTACAATGAGATACCACGTCACGCCTGTTAGATTAGCTATTATCAACAAGACAGGTAATAACAAGTGTTGGAGAGAAAGGAACCCTCATCCACTGTTGGTGTAAATGTAAAGTAGTACAACCATTATGGAAGAAAGTATGGTGGTTCCTCACAAAACTAAAAATAGAACTACCATATGACCCAGCAATCCCTCTACTGGGTATATACCCCCAAAACTCAAAAACATTGGTACGTAAAGACACATGCAGCCCCATGTTCATTGCAGCATTGTTCACAGTGGCCAAAACGTGGAAAAAACCAAAAAGCCCTTCAGTAGATGACTGGATAAAGAAGATGTGGTACATAAATACTATGGAATTCTACTCAGCCATAAGAAATGATGACATCGGACCATTTACAACAAAATGGATGGATCTTGATAACACTGTATGAAGCGAAATAAGTAAATCAGAAAAAACTAAGAACTGCATGATTCCATACATAGGTGGGACATAATAAAGAGACTAAGAGATACGGACATGAGTGTGGTGGTTATGAGGGGGGGAGGAGAGGGAGGGAGAGGGATAAGGGGGGGGCACAAAGAAAACCAGATAGAAGGTGACAGAGGACAATTTGACTTTGGGTGATGGGTATGCAACATAATTGAACGACAAGATAACCTGGAGATGTTTTCTTTGAACATATGTACCCTGATTTATTAATGTCACCCTATTAAAATTAATAATAATAATAAAAAAGTTAAAAAAAATAGGCAGGTCTATAAATTTAACCTTAAAAAGATATTCACTGGACTTTAGCTGGAGGAAACTCAACTCTAAATAAAAAGAACTGCCTGACCAGGCGGTGGCACAGTGGATAGAGCGTTGGCATGGGATACTGAGGACCCAGATTCAAAACCCCGAGGTTATTGGCTTGAGCATGGGCTCACCAGCTTGAGAACGGGGTGGTTGGCTTGAGCGTGGGATCATAGATATGATCCCATGGTTGCTGGCTTATGGCCCAAGGTCACCAGTTTGAGAAAGGGGTCACTGGCTTGGTTGGAGCCCTCTGATCAAGGCACATATGAGAAAGTAATCATTGAACAACCTAGGTGCCGCAACTAGGAGTTGATGCTTCTTCTTTTCTCTCTCCCTTCTTCCTGTCTGTCTGTCCCTCCTCCTCTCTTGCTTAAAAAAAAAAGGGACAGCCCTGGACAGATAGCTCAGTTGGTTAGAGCATCACCCCAAATATGCAAAGGTTGTAGGTTCAATACCAGGTCCAGACACATACAAGAACAGACCAATGTTTATGTTTCTATCTCCCTTCCTCTCTTTCTAAACTAAATAAATAAATATTTTAAAAAGAAATAAATAAAAGGAACAAAATTTAAAAAGCATGTGTAAAAGCCTGACCAGGCAGTGGCGCACTGGATAGAGTGTCGGACTGGGATGCAGAGGACCCCGGTTCGAGACCCCGAGCTCGCCAGCTTGAGCGTGGGCCCATCTGGCTTGAGCGAAGGCTCGCCAGCTTGGACCCAAGGTTGCTGGCTCCAGCAAGGGGTTGCTTTGGTCTGCTGAAGGCCCGCGGTCAAGGCACATGTGAGAAAGCAATGAACAACTAAGGTGTCACAATGGCAATGAAAAACTAATGATTGATGCTTCTCACCTCTCTCCATTCCTGTCTGTCTGTCCCTATCTGTCCCTCTCTCTGACTCTCTCTCTCTGTCCCTGTTAAAAAAAAAAAAAAAAAAAAAAAAAGCATGTGTAAAATCCTGAATTGTTAAATGTATAAAAGAGGACAGTCTGTCAGTACACGGACAGAATCAACAACCATCAGACCTTACAGATGGCTCTTTCAGTGAGAACCATCTTGAAAATGTGGTATGGTTGAAAAAAAAAGTCATTTTTACACTGTCTCTACATTATGGCACCTAGGATCTTTAACAAACCACACTTCTCAAGCTTGAATGTGAGGAGGACGTGCAGGTACAGAGAAGGTAACCCAGGTAGATATTTGGCCCCACAACGAACACAGTGTATTTCTCAAGTGCATCATTTTACTCAATGGTAAGTAATGAAAATAATTTTATGTTAAAATAAATATTATGTTAAATAAAAGTATAATATATGCACAATTTTATGATATAATGCACAACAAAGTGTTCAGTTTGCAGGGCTGGTTGTAGCACCCTCTTAGGCCCTCTGGGGATAAACATTCACTCCATTCCTCCATTCTTGCTGCTGCTAGACAGACCTGGAAAGGTTTGCAGCTCACTAACCAAACTATGCTTTGGCACTGCTAGTCCCACAAAAACAAAGCCTAGCACTAACAAAACCAACACATGTGAGACACAATTGAATTAAAAGCTATAGCTTTTTAAACATAAGTATATTGTTAACAAATTTGGAAGGCTGACTCTCAAAGTAAGAAATTAAACACCTTCATGTCCTCAAACTCAAAATCAATGTATAAGGCTCTAAGTAGGCAAGAAAACCTACTGAAGGCAAAGGTGTGTTTGGAAAAATAAACCCAGGACACTCAAGAGCAGCACTGCCATTGTCCTCAGAAAAAGAGGAGACAGCATGAAGGACAGATGCAAAACACTACCTCCCCCATATTTCATTTGTTAAAATTCTCATTCTGCCCTTTTCCTTTCCAGGTTGTTAGTTTTAATGCTGAGAAATAAAACATGAGCAGATGATCTTGAAAACTACAGGCTCTCCTAACTACTAGCAAAAAAATTCTCAGCACTAACAGAGGGAAAGTGTACCAGAAAAACAATGACATATCAGCATCATTAAACTATCCTTGAAAATGTTATTTCTAATCAAGTAGTCCCAAAGACACCAAGATTCAGGTACTGTTGTTATGCTCTATGACTATTGTTATACCTTATGAAAGTAACCTTTAATACTTACAAAATCTGTAATTCTGACTGGTTGTCACACCTAATAATGTATTGCCCTAGTGATGGTATTTAAACAAACACCTGTTTTCTGAAAGGAATACTTGTAATTTTTATTTTTATTTTCCATATACATGGAAGTCAAAATAAATAAAAGTCTCAATCCTATTGGCTTCCTTATTCTAAAAAT
Source organism: Rhynchonycteris naso (assembly GCA_037038555.1). Lineage (NCBI taxonomy): Eukaryota > Metazoa > Chordata > Mammalia > Chiroptera > Emballonuridae > Rhynchonycteris > Rhynchonycteris naso. The sequence continues at coordinate 150,021,782 of CM072999.1, read as the reverse complement.
AAGGAAAAAAAGCAATGAGAGTCATGGTTCTTTTGACTTAACATAGAGGAAGAGCAACAGTGTCAGGTTATTTAAAAATAAAAATTATGAGCCTGACCAGGCGGTGGCGCAGTGGATAGAGCGTCCGACTGGGATGCAAAGGACCCAGGTTTGAGACCCCAGGTCGCCAGCTTGAGCGCGGGCTCATCTGGTTTGAGCAAAAGCTCACCAGCTTGGACCCAAGGTTGCTGGCTCGAGCAAGGGGTTACTCGGTCTGCTGAAGGCCCGCGGTCAAGGCACATATGAGAAAGCAATCAATGAATAACTAAGATGTCACAACAAAAAACTGATGATTGATGCTTCTCATCTCTTTTCGTTCCTGTCTGTCTGTCCCTTTCTCTGTTCCTGTAAATAAATAAATAAATAAAAATTATGAGAGGAAAAGCAGAATTTTCAAAATTATATATATTTTTAATGTTTGTTTTATTGATTTTAGAGAGTGAGGCAGGGAGAGGGAGGGACAGGAACATCAAGCTACTCCTGCACGTGCCCTGACCGGGATCAGAACTGCAACCTCTGCGTTTCGGGACGACGCTCCAACCAACCAAACTATCTGGTTAGGGCCAAAATTATACTTTTATTCCTCAATTTTGTGCTTAGATATTACACATGCTATTCCCAGAATATCTTCAAAGTCAATACTTACTGTAACTGCCAGGAGATTTTTCTTCATAAGTAAAATGAAGTTGTAATTCTTCTTCTGACATCTCGCAAATGAACACTTTCAGCAGATAGCAAATAATAAACAAAGCATTGTGCGTCTGCCAGATAAAGATGTGACTAGAAAGACCAAAATCACACAAGAATCAGTATTTAATCATGAATATATTCAGTTTATTCCTAGTCCATGATTTCTTCATGATTTCCCAATAATTCTGCCCATTCTATTTGTAATATCAGAACAAAGTCTATATCTTTTAATGGTTCATGATTCATGACACTGAATCAGTGATATTCATTGCAGTTTACTTCATATTTCATTCTATATATTTTACATAGTGAATCAACTTAATAAAAATATTTTTCTTTAAGCATGACTGCTCTTTATTCCCAACTTTATAGCTGTCCCACACACAGGCAATTCAAAGAAAACTAAAATATTAAAAATATATAATACAATGAAAAGAATATATGCAACACAAACAAATTTTTAAATGGAGCATCACTAGTAGTACAGTACAATAGTACAATACTTGCCATTTGTATTTATTCATCGCCATGAGTTCACAAAATAATTTTTAATGGGATTCAATATAATGTTTGGAAGCTAGACAATGAAAAATCTTTTAAGAGCTAGCCAGAAAAACAATAGTGTTAAAAAATGTTTATGTACATAAAAGGTTAACTTTTCATTGTATCTAATATAAAAGTATAATATCTAATCTGAACCTTCTTTCATCTAATATGAAAGAAATTAAGGAAAACAGATATGGAATGAAATAATAATCAGACTAAGTCATTATCTAAACTAGATATGACCAGCAGTGATAATGGGGAATAAGTAAGTACCTTTTAATAAGTAATAATTACATCACTATTAATCTTCTTAAAGAATTATTTCTAAAGATTATCTAAAATCATAAAATCGAACATTCCAGAATTTATCATTTCACCTCATGACTTGGACAGCAAACTAAAACCTCTCTTTTACTTTTTTCCCTTAATAATAAGAATAATTCCTTTATAGCTTTCAAAAGACCATTATCAACTTCTACCAATAAGTAAAAAATACTCGTATTGTTAAATATAAAAAGAACATGATTTAATTAACCAGCTTACTTCTGACATTCCGCTGACAGTTTTAGTTCTTTGGTTCTAGAAAGGAAGACCTTAATCAACGCACCAACGTTTCCTGTTCGTGGATTGTTTTCAACTGCAAGAGAAAAAAAGATTTTAAAAAGTTAACAATATGAAATAAAATCAAAGTGAGCATATCATAACATTCATAAAACCAAATGTCAAACTAAATTTGCTTATGGAACAACCTTATTGTCAGTAAACAATGGAAGAAATTGCTACTTGGTCATAATTCTTTCTGAACAAAAAATGATGTACAAAATGGAGGTGATACAGACTGTAGGAGAAAACAGCCATCTTATCTGAGAATCCAAAATATGTAATAAAAAGATGTAATAGTTAATATGCATACACAATTTATTTTTGAAAATTTTATTTAGAAAATTAACGTTAACAGAGTGACATTGATCAATAAGAGTACATAGGTTTCAGGTAAACATTTCTATAGCATTTGAACTATTGATTATGTTATAAACCCATCACCCAATATGCATACACAATTAACACACACGTCATCAGCAGATGTTAAAAAAACTCAAAGCTGATCATCTACATCCCCAATAAACAGACTATAATAAACTGCAAAGGTAAAACTGTTCAGATAATCACAAATTATTTTAATGAAAAATAAAAGAGACACATAAAGAAAGCAATGCACCAGTGGGGAGCTATTTGACCACATTGAGCAGGGGTTCATTGACAATCCCAAGGTCGCTGGCTTGAGCCCAAAGGTCACTAACTTGAGCATGGGATTGCTGGCTCAGCTTGATCCCCCCCAGTCAAGGAACATATGAGAGGCAATCGATGAACAACTACAAGTTGATTCTTCTTATCTCTCTCTTCTTTCTCTTTCTCCTTTTCAAATCAATAAAAATAAATTTTAGCCTGACCAGGCGGTGGCGCAGTGGATAGAGCATCGAACTAGGATGCAGAAGACCCAGGTTTGAGACCGAAGTCGCCAGCTTGAGCATGGGCTCATCTGGTTTGAGCAAAAAGCTCACCAGCTTGGACCCAAGGTCGCTGGCTCGAGCAAGGGGTTACTTGGTCTGCTGAAGGCCCGCGGTCCAGGCACATATGAGAAAGCAATTGATGAACAACTAAGGTGTTGTAACGAAAAACTGATGATTAATGCTTCTCATCTCTCTCCATTCCTGTCTGTCTGTCCCTCTCTTTCCCTCTCTCTGATTCTCTGTCTCTGTAAAAAAATAAATAAATAAAAATAAATTTTAAATGCTGAAGTAGGATTACCATTCTTTTTCCAAAAATCAGAAAGTACTTCCACTAACTACAAATTTTATAGAACTGAACTACAAATTTGTTTGGTAATCATTAGCAAGCCTAACTGCCTGAAAATGCCATAGAGGAAAATGTTTCTCTTACTGTCTGCCCCAAACAGAAAATTTATGTGAATCCTTCAACCTGGTAACTTTCTATACAGATTCAAAGACTACAACTTCCAGATAACAACTGACCACAAGAAGTAAACAAGCCAAACAGAGAGAACTTATGCTGAAGGGTCAAGATAGGGTAAGATGTTGATCCAGCTGCTCAATTTGGAGATTTTAGAATTCACTCACAGTCCAAAACCAAGGAATGGAGATAATGGAAAGTCTCACTTAACCCAAGCAAACATGAACAAAATAAAACCTTCTTGGGTTGTAAAAATTAAGTAAGAAAACAGCACAAGTCTTAAAGTAAAATAGGAGCAGATTCAACAAGCACCTACAGAAGCCATACAAGGAACAGGGTTAATAAACAATCCCTCTCTGGTTGCCAACTCTGCGCCCTCATGGGTACCCTCTGCACTTTCCCTGGTTTAATTTTCTGAAGAGTCGTCATTATATAAAATACATGTATTTATTTATGGTCTGGCTTCCCCATGCTGAGATTCACGAGGTGAGGGTTCGGGATCAGTCTTTATGCAGTCACACTCTCAGCATATAGAATACAGGCTATAACATTATAGTTGCTCAATAAATACTTGCTGGTTAAATGAATAAGAAGAAAACAGAAACAACAAAATAAGGAACAGGTTATGCTGAAACCTCAGCGGAAGAGCTGAATCAGAATTGTCAAAATAAATTTTGGTACACAAGCATCATTAGTGGAAAACAGGAAAATCAACCACCTATTTTTAAAAAGAACAGAAAGCACCTGGGAAAAATTAGTATAATGAAAAGAGAACGCTCTGACATACTGGAAAAACTAGGAATGATTAAAAATAAACTAAAAATGCAATAACAACTAAAAGATGTATTAGAATCTTAAAAGACAAGAACTCTAGCATTTAACATTGAATCAAAGATACAATGGAGGAACTACAAGAAAGAACAGAGGTGAAGAAAAAGGAATTTCAGAAAGCAAAGAACAGAGTCAACCTGAATGTTACAGGTGATGGTGCTAAGTTAGAGAAGGAGAAACTTTTTATAAGTAAAATCAAAGTCATTACTAAAGAAAAACTTCAGAATCGAAAAAGACCTTAATAAACCAATTAAAAATACCTCACCAAATTACAGGCAAAATCATAAAGAAAAAAGTATAAGGAGAAACATTTCATCATAATGGTTAAAGGTGCAAGTGTTATGAACAAAGAAACAAAGAGAAATGAAATTCTCAGACCTCTTCTCAGTTAACAATAGACACCACAAAAGAACCAATGAACTCCTACAGAGTTCTGAGGTAAATGGCAGCGAAGAGTTTATATAGGGGAAGTTGTCATGCTTGACTAGTCCTACACTGTGCACCAAGGGCAAAAGAATCCAAGGAACCAAGTGGAAACAGCAAATGGAGAGCTGAAACAACACAAACACGTTAGCCTGGTGCTAAGGAGGCAGAATTTAAAGCTAACTCCCACCAGATTAAAGAAACTTGGTTACTGCCTAGACTTTCCACTGACATCCCTAAAAGGCCATGCCTGAGAACCACATCTCATGACTAACGGCTACATCCCAGAACTAAGAAAACCCAGAAATAGTAACAGGAGACTCAGAAGAAATAGAAGGAAAGGGGCATAAAAAAAAAATCTCTGAAAAAGTTGTGGGAAATAAAACCTCCCTGTATTTCTCTGTTCCTGTAAAAAAGCCTTCAACTCCTGGGTCAGGGAAACATATCTGCTATAAAGTGAGAGAATGTCTGCTTTTACTTCTCCTAGAAACACTTCACATACCATAAGGATTAGAACTGTAGCCATGTGTTTAAAACTTCCTTATCACACTGAAAGCCAAGCAGTTATATCACAATATAAGCACCTAAGCTGGCTCCAAAGGTGCAGGAGAGAATAGAGTATCATCTTCTTAAGTATCCATATTTCAAGGAGGAATGAGGTCCCAGAACTTGGAAACACCTCCATGTCTAAAAAGTGAGACAAGGAAGGAGGGTATGTGGCTCATAAAGAAATTTTTTTTTACATATCAAAGGGCTGGAGTAAAGAGGAGAAGAGGGGGACAGCTAACTCCTTCCCCTTATAAGAAGGAAAAAACGCCATATACACTCTTCTTCAACTATTCACATAAAACAACTGACCTGGCTCTCACAGCACTGTCCTAGCAGGTAAGAACTAGGACAAAGGAGAACCAATGCATTTATTATTTACTATCAAGTACTTAATAAGAAATCTGTCACTGATCCAGAAAAATGTGTTCATGCATTCAGGGAAAAAAGTAATAAAACGGAACATAAAAAGCCCAAATAAATAATGGTCACAGACTTCACAAAACTGATGGAGCAACAATAATCTATGCATTGAAGAATATCAATAAACTCCTAATAGAATAAAATATAAATTAAAATACATTTAAGATCAAGAAAACACCTCGAAACCAGCAAGAATAAAACACTTATCATTTACAGGGTAACAACAATACAATTAAACAACAGACTTCTCGTTGAAAGAAAGGAGACTGGAGAGCAATGGAGTGATACCAGCAAAGGAATTAAAAAAGACATGTCAGCCAAGAATTCTGTAACCAGAAAAATATCTCCTTCAAAAATAAAGACAACAAGGAGTGTAGTAGACAACTTTATAGTGGTGAAACTTGACAAACACAACCCTGACCAAGTAATCAAGGTCAATATCATCAGTGATACCTCATGTTAATAACACATATTCCTGATATATGTTGAGATCAGTACTTCATCTCTGTGGTCTTCCTCTGACAGACTCATAACGCCCGTGTAATCATGAGGAAAAAAGTCAAACTCAAATCGAGAGAAATTTTGAAAAATATCCTATGGTATTCCTTGAAACTCTTTAAAAATCATCAAAAATAAGGAAAATCTGAGAAACCACTGCTGACCAGAGGAGGCTAAGGAAACAGGGTGAGTAAATGTAATGTGGTAGCCTGAATGAGCTCCCAGAAAGGAAAAAGGACAAGAGGAGAAAACTAGTGAAACCTGAATAAAGTGTCAAGTTTAGTTAATACTAATGTACCAGTGCTGATTATCTGATCGAGACAAATGTACCATATTAATGTAAGATGTTAACAATAGGGGAAGCTGATGAGAGTTATATGGGAACTCTATATGCATATAGCTTTACAACTTTTCTGTAAATGTAAAGCTATTCCAAAATTAAATTTTTATTTTAAAAATCTCAATAGTGGCTGGCCTGTGGTGGCCCAGTGGATAGAGCATCAACCTGGAACACTTGAGGTTGCTGGTTCAAAACCCCAAGCTTGCCTGGTCAAGGCATATATGACAAACAATCAATGAACAACTAAAGTGAAGCAACTATGAGTTGATACTTCTCACTCCCCTATCCCTCTCTCTCCTCTCTGCAAAATTAATAAATAAAATCTTAAAAATAAAAATCTCAATAGATGGATTTGATAGTAGATAACATACAACAGAAGACAAGATTAGTAAACTAAAGACAGGTTAGAAGAAAATAGCCGTGAAGGTCAGAGAGGAAAGAAAGATTGTAAAATACAAAAAAGAAAGGAAGAAAAGAAAAAAGAGCCTAACAGGCATATGGGACACAATGAAAATGTTTAGAGAAGTGTAAAAGAAGTCCCAGAGGAGAGGGTAAACAGACTAGCATAGAAACTATATAAACCAGTGGTTTTCTACTGCTGGTCAGATTATAGACTCTATATTCTTCATACAACATCAGGGTAGTTAACTCTTTCACAGACCAACAGAAAATTTCTGGCTGATTAGCACTGGTCTGCAAATTGGCAGTTGAAAACCACTGGTATAGGCTTGACCTGTGGTGGCACAGTGGATAAAGCATTGACCTGGAATGCTGAGGTCGCTGGTTCAAAACCCTGGGCTTGCCCGGTGAAGGCACATATGGGAGTTGAAGCTTCCTGCCCCTTCCCTTTCTCTCTCTCTCTCTCTCTCTCTCTCATGTATCTCTAAAAATGAATAAATAAAATCTAAAAAATGCCTGACCAGGCAGTGGCGCAGTGGATAGAGTGTATGTAGGACTGGGATGCGGAAGACCCAGGTTCGAGACCCCGAGCTCGCCAGCTTGAGCACGAGCCCATCTGGCTTGAGCAAAAGCTCGTCAGCTTGGACCCAAGGTCGCTGGCTCCAGCAAGGGGTGGCTCAGTCTGCTGAAGGCCCCGCAGTCAAGGCACATGTGAGAAAGCAATCAATGAACAACTAAGGTGTTGCGATGAAAACGAAAAACTAATGATTGATGCTTCTCACCTCTCTTCGTTCCTGTCTGTCTGTCCTTATCTATCCCTCTCTCTGACTCTCTCTCTGTCCCTGTAAAAAAAAAAAAAATCTAAAAAACCCCACTGGTATAAACCAATAATGATTGAGAATTTTCCAAAACTAATGAAAGACATCAACCCACAGAATTAAGAAGATCTACAAACCTCAAGCAAGGAAAAAAAGAAAAAGAAGAAAAACACACATTCTCTAGCACATCATTCTAAAATGCTAAATACCAAAGACAAGGAGAAAAAGTTTAAAACAGCATGAAAAAAAAGTTCCATTATTTTCAAAGGAAAAACAGTAACATTGACAGCTTTCATCTCAACAAAATGAGAGAAGCAAAAAAATAACAGATTATCTCTAAAGAATAGAAAAGTAATTAATGCCAACCTAGAATTCTACACCCAGTAAGCAGATCCTCCAAAAGTCAATAAAAAATAAAAGTATTTTCAGACAATAAAAGGAATTTTTGTATATCCACATAGCCCTTAAAATTGATGTTTATATTTACTGACATGAACAGAAGTTCCTGAATACTGCTGATAAAAAACAACATATAAATATTATCACTTATACAAAATTGTGCATATAAATAAGTATACAGAAATTACTCTGAAACAAATCTTCTCATAAAAGATTAGTAAAGATTTTCTGTGCTTTTAATATGGGAAGGTTTTTATTTTAACTTTACCACTGTATTGTTGGACTTATTGGCACCTTTTATCTTTTTGCTATTCCCCAAAGTATTTTTAAATATATAATGGCACATTTTAATATATGACAAGTGAAAAATACAGATTAAAATAATGGTGTGTTTGTAGATGGTATATAAATGTATATCCAAAAAAAAATAATAGAAGGCATTACACAAACATTTTAACAATGGCTATGTCACGATGGCAAAATTATGAGCAATTACTACCTTTTCTTTTTTACAGTTTAATACTTTCCACATTATTATTATATATAATGAATAAATATTACTTCCAATTTAAAAAGTTATTTTTATAAAATTCAAGGTCACCTGAAAAGCCAATATTATCACAACTGCATTGGTATCGTTGTTACACAAAATCCTGTACACACGATAAGCAATCAATGAACAACTAAAGTGAAGCAACTACATAGTTGCTTTGGCATCAAACTGCCACATAAGGCTTTTTCTTAATATGTTTTTATCTTTCTCCCCTCTACTTTTTCATCCATCTCCCCAACAACACTCTCATCTGGCAACCAGCCAAATATTCTCTGTATCTATGAGATTGTTTATTTGTTCATTTGTTTTGTACTTTAGATTCCATACATATGTGAAATCATGTGGTATTTGTCTTTCTGACTTATTTCACTTAGCCTAATACTCTCTCAGTCCATCCATGTTGTCACAAATAGTAGATTTCATTTTTTATGGCTGAGTAATTTTCCACTGTATATATGTACAACTCTTCTTTGTCCATTTATTTGTCTATTAGTGGACACAGTTTTTTAAAGTCAGCTCTATTTAGCACAAAATTCTCTAATCTGTGGTTTTAACTTCAAAATTCAATGTAATTACTATAACAAGACCTCATCATTACCAACATAATTTGTTTTCTAAAAGAAAAAATATTTCATCAAAGACTTTGGCAAAGTAATTTATATGGGAGTTAGCCAAGAGCTTACATGGAGCTTTTTTATATAGCTTGAATTAAAAACAGAATATCATTATCTCTTAAGAAACCCCTATACCCTTGACATTTGACAAACGCATGCCATATCTCTAATTTTCAAAGCAACAATGCACTGTAGATATAATTATCTATATTTTCAAAAGCATACACATTCCTTTCAAACTGCTATCAACTTGAAAATAAAGCATTTGCAAAATAAGATGCCCAAAAAGTGATATTTGTTGATAAAAATGGCGAATAACGACAAGATACTAGATATTATACGGGATATTCCATATCTTACCTGATCTTTTATTCATGAGAATCCTGAAATTTAGATGAGGAAATTAAGGCTCAACTAATAAATCACAGAGCTGACATGAACATCATAAATTCACTCCAGAGCCCGTGCACTTTACCATAACATCAAGTTATTAATGTCCATGCAACAATCAAATTAACTTAATATTTTGTTTTATCTCTGTTTTTCAAAATTCACAAGAAAAAATAAGCTGAAAGACAGTCTACAACTTAAAGTCTATTACCATTACTGCAAATTAACAAGCATGCATCTTATCGCTAATGACTGGACGGTATATTCTAGTGGCATCAATGTATACCATAAACAGAAGTAATTATTACTATTATTATTATTGTCACCAAGAATACAGCACTTCTCTCATTCAATTCATATTACACTATTACACTATCAAGATTTATAACAGAAAATTTCAAATAAATGCCCCCCCACCACACACACACACATACATACGAACACACAGCTCATTTTCCCCACTTACCTAAAGACTTGCAGACTGAAATAGTTGTCTCCTCCAAGAGCTTCAAATCAGTACTGGAGAGAAAGAAGAAAAAAATTAATAATTACAACAATAAATATATACATACTTACCAATTAAAGAAATATATAAAAATAAGAAAGAGAAAAATAATTTAGAAGAAAATATGGTGTACAGTAAATAATATAATCAGCAAAATAAAATGAAGCTTCCATTTTCAATGCAATTAAGAAATTTACTATATTTCTCAATATGAGATTCATAAAAGAAAAGAGCTCAGAGCACCCTTCTTTTCAGACCCTGGAACAGGGAGGAAGGGTGGGTACTCCAGAGGTACTCCAAAGTACGGAGCAGAAGGCAGGGCCCCATCTGTGCATTTCTAAGGACAGTACTGATCATGTGATTACACTTATTTAGAAAAAATGCCATTAGGTTTAGGAGATGGGGATTATTAAAGTAGCCATAGAAAAGCTGCCTTCTGTTCCTCAGTCTCTACCACCCATCCAACCTAATGGTGTGAAATCAAGGGAGGAAAGGAAGAAATAAAGACAGACAAACTGAGGCTTCCAAGTAGTTCAACATTCCAGGAGTCAGAGATGTAGGAAGAACAAGAACCAGCTTTAGTCTGGGGCTGGGTTAAAAATTATATGCTCTTTTCTCCAAATACACGTGGCACAGCAAATCTTCTAAATGGGCAACTCTCTTATGGCTGCCTTAAAAATCCCCACATCCTAGGGTTCACTGCTCTTGCTGATGAAGCACACTTTTAAAAAGAAAGGATCCTTAAGGATTAAGGCATCTGACAAGAAAATTTTAGAAAAACTGTGGGAGAACACTGATTGTGTTCCCTATCGCAAGCACTCCACTGTCCAGCATGCTAACCATGCAGTGTGAGCTACGGCCAGTCCAAACTGAAATGTACTGAAATAGGAAATACACACTAGATTCCAAAGATTAAAAAGAATGCAAATAATTCATTATTAATCCTTATGTTCATAAAATTATAATATTTGGGATCTCCTGGGTTAAATAAAATTTATTATTAATTTCACCTGTTTCATTTCCCTGTTTTCATGTGGCTACTACAAAACTCTTAACTGCATGAATGTCTTGCATATTTTTTTAGAGCTGCCCTAGAACCCTAGCTGTCTACCGCAATCAAGACAGTAAAAAGCATCATACGTGGACACACAAGAAAGCTAAGACCATCTAATTACTTCAGTGGATATGTCATTACCTTAAGAATCTCAAATTACATTCAAATTATAAAAGATAAATCTTTTCAAAGTTAAACCTTTAAATTTCATCTAAGATTAAAAAGTTTTTAGTCAAAATAACCTAGAAATAATCTACATAAAGTGTTTACAGGCATCAGATATTTTTAGAGTGTCTGTCCACCTCATGACATCATTGTCTGCAGTCCTGCTATTTCTCTGCTCTACCTTCCCACACCCTCTGGAGTGAGCAGAGGCAGACAGGCTAGCTCAGCATGATCCCACCCACTCCCTGGCCATAGGTGACTGGGTCAAGGATAGACCTAATGTAAGACACACCAAACTCATGGGAAATTTGGAATTGAGATGGAAAGATAGGTTTTCCGACGGCTGGACCTTGGATTCAAAGCTGAGCATGACAGCAAGCCATCCTCCACCCACTAAGAAGCAGAGAAAGCTGGTTAGTAGGAAACGAAATGAAAGAACTTTGGGGAGAGCAGCCACAAACAGAAAGGTCTCTGAAGATTCTTGCTGGCCTCCTGATTCATGGGATCCGTTCTTCCCAAAGCCTAGCTGCGTGTATTCTGGTCTTGGATTCTATTAAACACTCCCCTGACTCTTCATCACATAAAGCCCCTCTTTCTGGCAGATGCTAAATTAAATTGACTTCTGTTAATAATCAGAAGGTTCTAATTAATCAATCACTGTGGTCAGATTTAATAAAGCACATTAGTAGTTGGCAAGAAGTGGGAACACCTGACCAGGCAATGGCGCAGTGGATAGAGCATCGAACTGGGATGCGGAAGACCCAGGTTCGAGACCTCAAGGTCGCCAGCTTGAGCGTGGACTCATCTGGTTTGAGCAAAGCTCACCAGCTTGGACCCAAGGTCACTGGCTCGAGACAGGGGTTGCTCGGTCTGCTGAAGGCCCACGGTCAAGGCACATATGAGAAAGCAATCAATGAACAACTAAAGTGCCACAACGAGAAACTGATGATTGATGCTTCTCATCTCTCTCTGTTTCTATCTGTCTGTCCCTGTCTATCCCTCTCTCTGTCCCTGTAAAAAAAAAAAGTGCGAACTATGAATTAATGTTTACTGGTTACTCAGGCAAAAAAAAAAGCAAAGATATAAAATGCAAAAGATTCTAAAGAGCTTTATGAGGTTAATAACTGGACCATGTGAATAGATTCTGTTTCACTGGTGCTTCTAGTGTCTTCAGTCAATAACACTCTCAAAGCTGGCTGGAACCAAGAGCTTTAATTATATACATGTGGCTGAAACCTTCAAAAGATTCTGAATTTGTTCATTTAACAAATACTATCTGGATGCCCAGGACACGTTGGGCTCTGTGAGAGATGCTGCCTCTGTTTCTAGGCTATCTTCTTTAACCACCTAAGACCAGGTGAGAAGTCTGGTTTCTGACCCTAAAGCACCTATCCATAAAACTGAGCACACACTAGCAAGATTGCCCAATGATGTCTGTGCCCCCTAGATTGTGGGCTCCTTGCTCATCACAGAATTCCCAGCTTAGTACAAAGCAAGCACTGAATTAAAATGCACCGAGTGAATGTATGTCAGACACTTCACTACCAGTGGACAAAATTATTTCCGCCTGTTCTTCAAGAAACACTCGACACACTCCAGCCGTCAAAGCAAATTCTGCCCCAAAGTTTAGATTTTTATTAAAATATTTTTTTAAAACATTCATTTGCTTCCAAATGTAAAATGATATATCTTTTGAAGCAATGAGACATTTTGATCTTTCAAGGATAAAGAAAGAGATCTGGAAACGCTAGAATTATCCCACCTCTCTAGGAAGCTCCCTTTGGTGGTGAGCCAGCCAGCACCTGCCCTTCTGTGATGAGGTCCAGTCTGGCCTGGGTCCCCTACACATACATGGCCACAATCTGAAACACCACCATGCCAACCTTCTCACCATTTGGGTCAGAAACACCTGGAGTGCCCAGATTATAAACTCCGTGAGAACAGGGAAAATGCCTCATTTGCCCATGCTTGGTACAGTGGCTTAGCCAGAAGACAATCAGTCGGTAATTACCTATCAAATAAAGGATTCACAAAGCTGTTTGCTGCAGTATCCCTGCAATTTTGCACTCTGAAGCCTTACTTATTGCTACAAAGGAAATCAGCCAGGCACAACCCAGCCAAAAGCAACACACTGATTGTTATAATAGAATTCCTTTCCTCCCACCTCTCCATCCTCCAATTTTCTAAACTTCTTGGAACATTTTAAAAATAATCTTCTTTCCCATTTGCTTGATTTAGAGCTAAAATAAAGTGGCAAGCCATGGAGTGGTTGGTAACTGTTGCTGCGTGTTATAGGCATCTATGCACAGCACTGCTTTAGTTAAACAAATGAGCTCAGATGTTCTGGCAGCAGGCAACTAACAAATCATCATTTGCAGTAAATAAGACTAAAATGGTACCACGGAATATGCCAATGTTTCCAAGACAATTAGAAACCCAATGCTGTTTCTGAAGGCAGATTTGGGGCACTAGAAGCATATAAAAGAGGGGCAAAAAGGCAACAGTCAAATATTCATACCAATACAGGTTAATATAAATTAGCACCACACAGAGTAATATTCAAACTTACTGTATGTGTATATAAACTCTACAACTACTCCAGGTCAATTTGAAAAATGTCAATAACAAGAGATTAGGGATAGATACTTACAACTACTAATTGCTTAATCAAACTTTTACTAAATGAACTAAATCTAGATAAAAATACTGATCTGATGACCAGGTGTGGATCAGGCTCCTCCTTCTCAGGGATTGGCCACTATATCATTCCAGCAGCAACATAAACAGATGGGAGTCACAGAACAGGAGCCTCAGTTTTGCTGATGACACCCAAGTGAACAGTGAAACCTATGGGGCTGGAAAACTATGCCCAAGACACACACACACGCACACACACCAAGAAAATCTGAGACCAGTCTTGGGATTATTCCACAGTTTTAAGAACCTTCCATGGATTTACCAGAAGATAATTCAGCAAAGAAGTGGTTATTAAAATTTCCACAACTAATGTCAACACAATAAATTAAAAATAAAAATATTATTTTTCATAACTATAGGGAAGTTCACTGCCATCTTGGGCTATATTCTTTTTATATATTTATTTTTTTACAGGGACAGAGAGCGAGTCAGAGAGAGGGATAGATAGGGACAAATAGACAGGAATGGAGAGATGTGAGGAGCATCAATCATTACTTTTTCATTGCCATTGCGACACCTTAGCTATTCATTGATTGCTTTCTCACATGTGCCTTGACCACGGGCCTTCAGCAGACCGAGTAACCCCTTGCTGGAGCCAGCGACCTTGGGTCCAAACTGGCGAGCTTTTGCTCAAGCCAGATGGGTCCACGCTCTAGCTGGCAACCTTGGGGTCTCGAACCTGGGTCTTCCGCATCCCAGTCCGACGCTCTATCCACTGCGCCACAGCCCGGTCAGGCTTGGGCTATATTCTAAGTCTGTTCTCTCTCTTACTTTGATTTCAAGAACAGAACCTCCCGAGGAAGAGATCTGTCATTAACCTCAACCTCACACTCTCCACATGATTCTATGAGAGCTTTCATGATCAAATTCCCCAATGAATATCAATAATACAGCTGAATTATTTCTAAATCATATCTCAAATAATCAAAGTAATCTATGCCACCTCTGCTGAGTACACCAACATACATCATGATAAAGTTAAGTAACTGGAAAGTGTAGCTAGCAGAGAAAACTAGCAAGATAAAATAGAGCAAAAGAGTGAAGAATCTTCATGTCATGTTAAGGAGTTCAGATTTTATAAAACAGGCAGCCAATAAGCACAGACTCAAAAACACACACTAACAGAACCCTTAAAGCAGAGCAAGCTGCCCCAGGTATACAATAGTAACACGTCTGACCCTGGCTAAAAACAGCTTGAGATTTTTAGCCAAAAATAATAATAATAATAATGCCAGTATGGTGCATTTAATAAAGCCTAACCTTTTATCACAACCACTATAATTAATCACAGCTACCAAGTGTTGAGATGGCAAACTTGGATAAACCACTAACAGTTATTAGTCAAGTACATAATCTTTAAAAATTCTAGTTTAGTTCTACTAAAGTTATATACCAAATTGGAACACTTGAAACGCACATTAACAGGAAGAATATGAAATGTCCCTGCATCACCACATTCACATGCTGGTCACTTTCAATATTTAAACACCAAGGGTACTACCTCTCAACTTAACCACGACCATCAAGTAACAAACTCATGCACACTGGCGCATGGATTTCCAATCAAGTGGCCTATTACTGAAAACAATGTACACCCATGGTATAATGGAAAGAGTACAGATTTTGAAGCCACATAACTTATGTTCAGCTTTCTCACTTCCTATTGGCATGACCTAGCCAAGTTACTTAATTTGAACCTCAGTGTCCTTAGTCTTTAAAAAGGACATAGGATGCCTCCAGCTCATAGGAGAGTTGTAAGGACTATGTGGCAATATGTGGAAAGTGTCCAGCACATAGCTCAATAAACGTGAGTTCCCTAATCCAACAACAATACAGCAAAATCACAAAGACCAAACTTTCAAATTTGCATATACTTATTCATCAATTCTTCTTATAAGTAATTTGCCAGTCTTCCCCATCATGGAACAGAAAGGAAATATAAAACAATTTAGTAATTTGGGGAGTACTTTTACACTTTGAAATAACTGCAAACAGCTGTATTAAACAACTGTAAGTAATCTGCTTTGATTTTATTTACATAATGTTTCACTATGGTCAAAATATAACCCTAGGATTACAAAGGAAATCAGTATTCCTTATGCACTCAGCAAAACTTCTCAGTATTAAGTAACTTTTAATAAGTGGCAGAACAGAAATTAAATCTAGATATATTTTTCATTTTTAAAAGGAAATGGTCTTTATATTATATTACTGTAAAAATGAGCTATGCTCAAACCACCATGAAGTAACACTACACACCTATCAGAACTAAAATTTTTTTAAAAAGTGACAACATCAAATGCTGGCCAGGATGCAGAGAAACTGGATTTCACATACATTACTGGTGGGAAGGTAAAATGATATGGCCGCTCTGCACAACAGTTTGGCAGTTTGTGTGAGACTAAACATGCACTTATCATACAGAAATTGTACTCTTGAGCATTTATCACAAAGAAATAAAAATGTATGTTCATACAAAATCCCGTACACAAAGGTTCATAACAGCTTTATTCATTATAGCCAAAAACTGGAAACAATCCAAAAGTTCTTCAATTGGCCACTGTTTAGACAAATTGTGGTACATATACAACATAGAATGCTAATGGCAATAAAAAGGAATGAACTACTGAGGATATACAACAACCTGAATAGATCTCAAGGATACTACACTGAGTGAAAAGAGCCAGTCTCAAAATGTGACATACTGTATTATTCCATTTATATAACTTTCTTGAAATAACAAAATTACAGAGATAGGAAACTGATTAGCAGCTGCCAGGGGTTAGAGATGGGCAGTGGGGGAGGAAGAACAGGTGTAGTTATAAAGGGAAAACACAAGGGAGCCTTGCTGGGAAACAATACGTTGATTCTGGTGGCTACATAAGTCTACACATATGATAAAACTATACAGAGTACATATACACACACAAATGAGTGAATGTATAATTAAGTGCTGAAATCTTAATAACTTTTGTGGATTGTACCAATGTCAATTTCCTGGTTTTGATACTGAACTATAGTTATGCAACATATCACTGGAGCAGACTGAGTAAAGGATGCAAGGGACCTCACTGTACATTTTTTACAACCTCCTGTGATTCTATAGTTATTGCAAAATAACAAGTTTAAAATACTGAGACAAGCCTTGATAATGGTGGCACAGGGCACAGTGTATAAAGTGTTGACCTGGAATGCTGAGGTTGCTGGTTTGAAACCCTGGGCTTACCTATTATCCAGTCAAGGCACATATGACAAGCAATCAATGAACAACTAAAGTGAAGCAATTATGAGTTCATACTTCTTGTTCCACTCCCCCCTCCTCTCTCTGTAAAAGCAATAAATAAAATCTTTAAAAAAAAACTGAATAAAAAATAAAGCTATAGAATCTATATAAGAGTTAAAATATATACATATTTTAAAAATACACACAGGTATACGATTTTGCATGAACAGGATTATGATTTATGAATCGCTTTAAACTGGCTTTAACTTAGTATGTTGTGCATCTTTTTCCATGTCTATAAACATATGATTATTTTAAATGACTGTATATTGTTCCAGCATGCAGATGCACCATTTTTCTTTTTTGTTTATGTATTCAATCTCCTAACTGGACATTTAGGTTGTTAGCAATTTATTATGACAAACATTGCAATGGATATCTATACATGTATATTCTCCTATATATATTTCTGAACTCATCCAATTATCTCTTTAACATAAACTCTAGAAATGATGCTGCTAGGTCAATGAACACTTCTGTTCTGATAAATATTGCAAATTACATTCCAGAAAGACAACCAATTACCAAAAGTGCGTAACTGTGGCTTATGAGCTCACACATATTCCTAAATTTGCAAAATGCCAAACCCAGATCTTTGACACCAAATCCAGTGATCTTTATACTCAAAAAAGTGTGTGTTGAGAGTAAGCAAGCATAAGAACCTTTATAAAAAATACAGTTGTTTTTCCCTTTAAAATGGCCTACAGAGAGGTATTCATAAAGGATGTAACAACTGGCAAATTATTACCATGCCATTATAAATTTAAAACAAATTCTACTTAGTGTCATCAAAGTTCTTTCATTGTACCAAGCAGTCAGTTTCTGTATTATACGACATAAGGGAGGGGTACATCAAGAACTACTGTACAGCCTGACCAGGCGGTGGTGCAGTAGATAGAGTGTCTGACTGGGATGCGGAAGACCCAGGTTCGAGACCCCAAGGTCGCCAGCTTGAGCGTGGGCCCATCTGGCTTGAGCAAAAGCTCGCCAGCTTGGACCCAAGGTCGCTGGCTCCAGCAAGGGGTGGCTCGGTCTGCTGAAGGTCTGCGGTCAAGGCACATGTGAGATACAACTAAGGTGTCGCAACGAAAAACTGATGATTGATGCTTCTCACCTCTCACCATTTCTGTCTGTCTGTCCCTATCTATCCCTCTCGCTGACTCTCTCTCTGTCCCTGTAAAAAAATAAAAAAATAAAAAAAATAAAAAGAACTGCTGTACAGCCTGACTAGGCAGTGGTGCAGTGGATAGAGCATCGGACTGGGATGCAGAAGACCCAGGTTTGAGACCCCAAGGTTGCCAGCTTGAGCATGGGCCCATCTGGCTTGAGCAAAAGCTTGCCAGCTTGGACCCAAGGTCGCTGGCTCCAGCAAGGAGTGGCTCAGTCTGTTGAAGGCCCATGGTCAAGGCACATGTGAAGAAGCAATCAATGAACAACTATGGCGTCGCAACAGCAACAGAAAACTGATTGATGCTTCTCATCTCTCTTTGTTCCTGTCTGTCCCTATCTATTCCTCTCTCTGACTCTCTCTCTGTCCCTGTAAAAAAAAAAAAAAAGAACTACTGTACAGAGAATTTACAACTTCTTTGTATTTAAACTCCACATAATAATCCTCTGACATGACAAACAACTCTGGCTTTAACTTCAAAAATGGTATAGTGGGCCATGGCCAGTGGCTCGGTGGATAGAGCGTCGGCCCAGCGTATGAATGTGCTGGGTTCAATTCCTGGTCAGGACACACAGGAGAAGCAACCATCTGCTTTTTCCCCCTCTCTCATTCTTCTCTCCCTCCTCCCTTCCCATAGCCAGTGGCTCAATTGGTTCGAGCGTGCCCTGGGCATTGAGGATGGCTTGGTTGATCCGAGCATGTCAGCCTCAGGTGCTAAAAAATAGCTCAGTACTCAAGCATTGGCCCCCAGCTGGGTTGCCGGGTAAATCCGGTTGGGGTGCATGCAGGAGTTTGCCTCACTATCTCCCCTCCTCTCACCTAAAAAACAAAAGAATGGTATAGTGAAGAGAATATAGCAATGTTCAGTGGTGATGAAAAAAAATCAGCAAATATTTAGTAAAAAAATTGTGGTTATTATTTTTCCATTATAAATAATAGGTAATGATATCAGCCACTTATGCAGAAAATGTCTCCAAATGTCCAAATGTCAGTCATAATTCACAAGGTGACAAGAGAGAAGAAAAACAACCCTGGCCTTGATGGTTAGATCTGCTGTCCACCACACCTGGGAACCCTGACATTAGTTTGTGAAAACTAATGAAAATAAATAAATAAATAAATAAAAGACCAGAGCTCAGTGTTATAGCATGCATGCCTCCATGCATCAATATGGTTCCACCATTAGATAGTAAACAGTTTTCCCAAACTGACAAATAAACAAGAACATTTGTTGGTAAGGAAAAAAAGTTAACTTCAAATGAACCCTGTAGTTTAAGAGTTCAAGGGTCTATAACCAAAATAAATATATAAAATGGGTCATCAAATAAATTAATACCTATTCCTGATAACTGTCACACATGAAAATATGTAAGAGGTATTTACAATATTTTAGTAGCTGGTGTAACAAGTCAGACATACCACAGCTGGCAAGTAAAATACCACTTGAGTTCATGGAAACAGCACATTTAGGCTGATAACTTAATTGAAGGCCTGTGTATTAGCCTATATCATGGAACCAGGACTGTTCAGCCTCAGAAGGAACTATTTGTGGCCCGACTGCAGTTTCTACCACCCAACATTTCTTTTCCAGCTCTCTTTCTCTTCTAGCAACCCATCCGTCTCATTCTTCATCTGTACACACTTTGGACTGTTAAGTAATATAAGAGGCACTAATAGACACTGCCACACCATGGAGTTGGCACTCAGGGATTAAAGAAAGAAAAAAGAGGTTGAATAATACTTGATCTTAGAAGAAAAGTTTACCAATTGGTTCTACAACACTGCAACATAAAAGAAGTCTTATTATCATATTCTCAGATATACAAGTATTTCGGTTCCCATGTATCAGATTTTTAAAAAATTATTTACACTACAGAGAAATAACTTATTTTTAAAAACTAAATGTTCCTGCACTTAGAATTTCATTTATTTGAAATCCATTCATTTAGAATTTTTTGGCTAAAATTGAGTTGAAACTGACTTTTATGTGATAATTTAAGAAAAGTAGTTCAACAAGGGAGGAGGAGAATTATTCACCCTTCTACAAAAAATAAAGTGTTTAAAGACTTTAACATATTAATTGTAGCATATAAATTTGCTGATTAGCTATACTTGCAATTTGTACAGACCTATATACTATTAGAAGTTCTCTCACCTTCATTATTTCATTTGATTTCTTTTAAAAACCCTGAACTTGACTGAGGAAATAGGAGTTCCTCATTGTATGGGTGACAGAGAGACAGAGAAGCTAAGTAACCTGTCTAAGGTCACAATATAAAAATAAACATACCTAACTTCTAGTTTAATACTCTGTCCATATGAATATTAATTTAGCTACATTTTTATTAAAGCAAACCCCCACATAGTATCAATCTAACACACTACCACTAACTACTTGGAATTTCTTTACAGACGTAGAAGTAGTGTCATACATCTATGTTATGAAGAATATTATGTAAAATTTATGTGAATGATAAAGAACTGGAAGAAAACTTTTAATTCTCATAAGGAAAGCAGGTAACTTTCTTGTAAGTGCTATGAAATAATAAACTGTAGTTTGGTCAGGAAGCTAACTTTTTAAGTTATATATTCCCTAATTCATAGCTTTCAGTAATTTAGACTGGTTTTTACTTCTAAGCGTACCAATCAAGTATGTGAATTTCAATAACAAAAGATGATGAACTTCATAGTTCAAATTTATTAATGAAATGCAGAAGGGCAGAAAGCTGTTGGAAGGATTATATACAGATTTCTGAACATGGATTTGAGAAACAATTCATGTAAATATAATTATGAGGTTCATAAAACAAACATTGAAAATACTTAAGTCCCCTTTACTGATTTGCCATAAAATTTCAAAATTGACATTATATGAATATCATTTTCAGCCCACAACATACATACTCTGACAAATTATATAATGCTCTTCAGTTTAAAACACAATCTGAGCAAATCAACAAGAAACCATTTAGAAAAGTATGGAAGTATTTCTGAAGACATTTTTCCCTTACCTTAGCAGAGAGAATTACAGAAATCATTCACAAAACTAACTAGAATCAGCCTATTCAGTGGTTAAACTGTAGGGATGTTAATGTTTTAAAAGGGCCTATTCATAGGAAAAAGTCAAAGGATAAAAACTGCACATAAATTTATTATAGCAACTTTTAATGTACCAAACAGAAGCAAAAAGGCATTTATATTCATGTGATTCACAGGCAGTCCTATATGCTGTCATTCAACTGCCAAAATGAAAGAAACTATATCTATTAAAGTGTTAATATTTCAGCAACTACCGTGCAAGATAATATTGTATTTATTTTCTCAAGAAAGTAACAGACAAAAATGACTTAAAAATTCAGATTCCAGCCAACACAGTGAGAAAGGAATGAAGGTTGCACTTGGAATAAAACTTACTTGTCCCTTATTTTAAAGTTTTAAACACGTTGGCTATATTTTCCCCCCACATAAACTTTTAGTAAGGGAGATCAACCCTGGGCAAACTAAAGCATCTTCTAACATAGTTTTGACTCAAGTTGTAAAAACTGAACTTTTTTTGGCCCCTCAATTTGAAAAGCTAAAATGGAAAAAAAAGCCTCAAATTATTTATTCCCTTAGTAAAATGGCCTAATACACTCTTTTGGTCACTGTTCAAGTAAAACTATGATGAAAGAATTAGAAGAGGGCTTAGAAGTTATCCCAGGTCCACCTCAATGACACAGCAGATGGTTTCAACTTGAAAGTTCTAATAAAATTGTACATAAAGTGTGCCGAAGAGAATAAAAATATAGAAGAGGAGACAGGCATCAAAAATTCGAAGGAAAACTTAATCTTACAATCACTTGTTTCTTTCAGTTAAAAACTTGTGACCTAATTCAATAAAAGTCTCTTTTCTTGCCCTTGCTGGATGGCTTAGCTGGTTAGAGCATTGCCCCGAAGCACAGAGGCTGCTGGTTCAATCCCCAGTCAGGGCACATACAAGAGCAGATTGATGTTCCTGTCTCTCTCTCTCCCTCCTCCCCTTCCTCTCCCTCCTCCCCTTCCTCTCCCTCTAAAATCAATACAATAGACATTTTTTAAAAAGTCTCTTTTCCTGTTTCTCAACTAAGGAAACAGATCAAGAAACAAAGGATCACTCAGGCAGCTCCCCTTAAACAGAGAAGACACACACTACTCAAGGCAAGGTTAAAATAATGGACAGATTATCTATCAGCTTGCATGTATTAATTATAAATAATGTAATCATTAAATTTACATCATAAATAAATACCTGTTATTATGACCTACTGCTTTGAAAGCACTTGGAAATGTGATTATATAATCTGGTAATTTCTTTTTCCAAAGATTATCATATAATTTGATGTTGTAGCTCTTTAACTATTATTTGAAGTTTGTTCTATAATTATCCTTCCAACTGAAGACTGTGTAGCATGATGGCCAATAGATCTGTCTCTGGAAGTACATAAACCTGCTTTAAATCTGGTCTGCACCAGCCATTAGCTTTGTGACCGCGGACCACCTCACTAGCTCTCAGTTTTCCCACTGAGAGGAGTAACAGTACACCTGTCTCACGGACTGGGTATGAGAACTAAAGGGGGCAATGCTCCTAAGGCAGGGAGCTAGCATCTGGCACACAGTAAATGCTCACTAAATAATGACTACACAGCCTGACCTGTGGTGGTGCAGTGGATAAAGCGTCGACCTGGGAACACTGAGGTCGCCAGTTCAAAACCCTGCACTGGTCTGGTCAAGGCACATATGGGAGTTGATGCTTCCAGCTCTTCCCCCCTTTCTCTCTCTCTCTCTCTCTCTCTCTCTCTCTCTCTCTCACTCTGTGTCTCCTCTCTAAAATGAATAAAATAAAAATTAAAAAATTAAAAAAAAATAATGGCTACACTAAGCTAGATGTTTATGTTAGCTGAACGTTCACATTGCTTAAAATGTAAGATCCCTAAAAAAAAAATCAAAGGGGTCACTGGAACCTAAAAATGCTGAAGAGAAATGGGAGAAATTTAAAATAATTTTTTAGAAAATACAACAAAGTTAAAAAAAAAAGTGATAAAAAAATAACAGTAATGTGGTATATACATAAAATGACTATTATTCAGCCTAAAAAGGAAGGAAATTCTGATATGAGCTACAACATGGATAAACCCTGAAAATATCATAAGTGAAATTAGCCAAACACAAAATGATAAATATTATATGATTCCACTTATCTGAATTACCTCTAACAGGCAAATTCATAGAGGCAGATAATAGACGAGAGGTTGTTACCAAGGAGGCGGCTAGGGAAGGGGAAATAGAGAGTTATTTGATGGCTACAGAGTTTCTGTCTGAAATGATGAAAAGTTCTGGAAATGTACAGTGGTGATGACTAGCCAGCATTGGAGATGTACCTAATACCATTGAATGAACACTTAAAACTGGCAAATTTTATGTTATGTTAATTGTACCACAAGAAAACAAACTATGTGACTAAAATCTTTCCATGTTATAGGGGAGTTAGTAAATTATAGCAGACTAGACTCATTTCCCAAATACTGACATTAAAACATGCTCATCTCTGGAACACCATGCAACATAAGTAACCCTTTATTTCTTTTTTAAGGATCTCATTTATTAATTTTAGAGAGAGGACAGTCAGACAGAAAAGGGAGAAGGAACGGGAAACGTCAACTCATAGCAGTTGCTTTGCGTATGTGCCTTGACCAGACAAGGCTGGGGTTTCGAACCAGCGACCTCAGCATTCCAGGTCTATGTTTTGTTCATTATGCCACCACAGGTCAGGCAACACAGAGAATTTTTAACATGGCCAAACGTCCCCATGTAATGTGTTTCCTTGCTCACTGCTCCACAACACTGGGCTTTTGCCATTCCTCTAACATGCAGAACTTATTCCTGCTTCAGTTCCTTTATGCCGGGTGTTCCTTCTCCATGGACTGCTCCTTCCCCAGGTTCTGCATGGCCCACTCCCTGATTTCACTCCATGTCTCTGCTTAAACACTGCTTCCCCTGAGACCTTCTATCTGAAGAAATCTGCTTATACTTGTTCCCATTCTGTCACTCTCTGTGACTTTGCCCTGATTTTTTTTCATTACATTTAGCATTTCCAGAAATGACTTTTTATTTTTTTACTTGCTTATTGTTCAACTCCTCCACTAATATATAAGCTTCGTGAGAGCAGGAACTTCATCCCTCATGTTCACTGCGCAATCTCCGGCCCTTCCTGATGCGGAGCTTAGAGGTGATATATTGAGTGGGACACTTGAAAACATGTCAACACAATAAACTTAAAATTAAAATTTAAAAAAAAATCTCTAGCTCTTAAAAATAGTGCCTGGCAAATGGGAGGCATTCAATACCATTTTTTAGTAAATAAATTTTAATTATTCACATTTACTAAAAAGGAAACATAACATATATAAACGATTAATTTTTTTTAAGTTACATAACAGTAACATGGTATAGTCTCATAGTTGGGGGGAGAGACAGATATAAATGCACATCTATCTACAGGTATATGCATTTGAAAAAGTATGGAAGAATATATTAAAAAATATCAAGTTGGTGAGCTCAGGCCTGCAACATCAGGGATTTGAAACTGGGTCCCTGATGTTGCAGGCCTGAGCTCACCAACTTGAATGCAGGGTTGCCAGCTTGAGCATGGGATCATTGACATGATCCTATGGTTGCTGGCTTGAGCCCAAAGTCGCTGGCTTAAAGCCCAAGGTCACTGGCTTGAACAAGGGGTCGCTCATTCAGGCTGAGCCCCCTGGTCAAGGTACACATGAGAAGCAATCGGTGAACAACTAAAGTGACACAACTATGAGTTGATGCTTCTTATCTCTCTCCCTTCCTGAGGAATGGAATAGAGACAGAGGTGGGATCAAAGGATCCAGAAGGAAAGGGGACAGAGGGAAAGGGGATGATAGGGGCATAGGATGGGACGAGAGCAGAAAAGCAAATCCTGGAGGAAAGGGGGGAGGGTGTTATGGGGAGGAAGACAGGGAACATGACCTGGGAGACTTCCTATCTCTCTCTCTCTTTAGCTAAAAAGAAAAAAGAAAAAGAAACAGTAGCTATCTCTATGAGATGAGAACACAAGACTATGCACTCTTTTGTTTTTGTATTTTCTAACTTTTCTATAATGAAAGACTTATGTGATTTTTTTTTAAAGATTATTTTACCAGTAAACCTACTAAGAACTCACTCCACTTAGAGAATTAGGGATATGCACAAAGACTAGGCTATGAGAAGTTCATCAGAGGTTTCTTTTTTTTTTTTTTCAGAGTTTTATATATAATCATGAAAACTAAGAAAAAACAAGCTCAACATTAGTTAAATAATTATGTACATCTATAGACACAAAACATACTACAACCATTTATAATTATGTTGTAGGAAAACAATGACAGGAGGGAAATGTGAGTTAAAGAAACAATATAGAATAAGATGCAAACATTTTTAAATGAGAGAACTCAAAGGATACACACAAAACGTTAACAAAGGTTATTTCTCATTGTTGTTATGTTTATCTTTCTGCCTTTCTTGTGCTTTCCTGTATTTAAGATATGAAAAGTGAACATGCATTTACCCTGGTACTCAGAAAAATGAGTTAAAGCGACTGTGCCAAAAGCTGCTTTCTTGCCTTATTTGAGCACCATCTAGTGCTCAGTATATATAATACAATTTTCATAATGCAGAAAGGTTCCTAAAAAGTAGCCTTTATAAAAAGAGCATTGTATAAGCACAAAGACCAATATTACTAGACTCAGTGTCTGGCCTAATTTTTAAAACAACTTAACAATTAATTCCAAAGAATCATAGAATTTTTAATCACTAGGATAAAGCAATCATCAGAAAACTGGTTAAATTACTGTTGCTTATTTTCATCCCTCAAATATTTTACACTAGCTCTCAAGACAGAGCCCTTGCTCTTTCTTAAATTAATGGGTATTTATTCCTTGAAAGAAGATGACAGTCAGACACTGCATCTGACCTACGGTGTTTTAACCTGACCACAAATCTACCTGGTGGGTATTATGACTTCCATTTTACAGTAGCATCCAGAGGCTCAATGAGGTGAAGTAGCTTGCGAAGTTCAAAAAACTCAGAAGTGGTAGAGCTAAGATGCAAGACAAAGTCAGTCTGGCTCCAAAAATCTATGCTCCCCTACCATGTTCACTGCCTCCATGCTCCATACTTGACCCAAAATCACTGCACCTTTCAGCAAAACAAATCGCATTTTTTATTAATTTATTGTGTTTACATAGATTCTAGTGTCCCCTCGAATACATTCTCCCCTCCTGTGTGTTCCCCAGTACATCTCCCCTGTCCGCCTCCCCGTAACGCCCTCCCCCCTTTCCTCCAGGATTTGCTTTTCTGCTCTCGTCCCATCCTTATCCCCGTATCATCCCCTTTCCCTCTGTCCCCTTTCCTTCTGGACCCTTTGATCCCACCTCTGTCTCTATTCCACTCCTCAGTTCATATTGTTCATGGGATTCCTCATATGAGTGAGGTCATATGATATTTTTCTTTCTCTGGCTTATTTCACTTAATATAATAGTTTCCCGGTCCATCCATGTTGTTGCAAAAGGTAATATTTCCTTCTTTTTCATGGTCCCATAGTATTCCATTGTGTATATGTACCACTGCTGTTTAATCCACTCATCCACTGTTGGACACTTGGGCTGTTTCCAGATCTTGGCTATTGTAAACAATGCTACCATAAACATGGGGTGCATTTCTCTTGAATCGTTGATGTGGTGTTCTTGGGATATATTCCTAACAGTGGGATAGCTGGGTCAAAAGGCAGTTTGATTTTTAATTTTTTGAGGAATCTCCATACTGTTTTCCACAGTGGCTGCACCAGTCTGCATTCCCACCAGCAGTGCAGGAGGGTTCCCTTTTCTCCACATCCTCGCCAGCACTTGTTCTGTTGATGAGCGCCATTCTGACTGGTGTGAGGTGATATCTCATTGTGGTTTTAATTTGCACTTCTCTAATGATTAGTGATGTTGAGCATCTTTTCATATGCCTATTGGCTGTCTGTATGTCCTCATTGGAGAAGTGTCTATTCATTTCTTTGCCCATTTTTTGATTGGATTGTTTATCTTCCTGGTGTTGTTTTACAAGTTCTTTATAATGTTGGTTATTAACTCCTTATCAGATGTATTGCCAAATATGTTCTCCCATTGTGTGCCTTTTTATTTTGTTCATATTGTCTTTAGCTGTGCAAAAGCTTTTTAGTTTGATATAGTCCCATTTGTTCATCCTGTCTTTTATTTCACTTGCCCATGGAGATAAATCAGCAAATATACTGTTACGAGTGATGTCGAAGAGCTTATTGCCTATGTTTTCCTCTAGGATGCTTATCGTTTCCTTACTTACAGTTAAGTCTTTTAACCATTTTGAGTTTATTTTTGTGAATGGTGTAAGTTGGTGGTCTAGTTTCATTTTTTTGCAGGTAGTTGTCCAATTTTCCCAACACCATGTGTTAAATAGACTGTCTTTACTCCATTGTATGTTATTACCACCCTTGTCAAATATCAATTGTTCATAAA
Organism: Rhynchonycteris naso; assembly: GCA_037038555.1. Lineage (NCBI taxonomy): Eukaryota > Metazoa > Chordata > Mammalia > Chiroptera > Emballonuridae > Rhynchonycteris > Rhynchonycteris naso. The sequence continues at coordinate 149,993,867 of CM072999.1, read as the reverse complement.
GGTGCGGGTTTATTTCTAGCTTCTCTGTTCTGTTCCACTGATCTATATGCCTGTTCTTATGCCAGGATCAAGCTGTTTTGAGTACAATAGCCTTGTAGTATAACTTGATGTCCGGAAGTGTGATACTACCCACTTTATCCTTCTTTTTCAAGATTGCTGAGGTTATTCGTGTTCTTTTTTGGTTCCATAAGAATTTTTGGAATATTTGTTCTATATCTTTGAAGTATGTCTTGGTATTTTCATAGAAATTGCATTGAATTTGTAAATTGCATTGGTAATATGGATATTTTTTTTCATTCCTTTGCTAAGTTTTTTAAAGTGTTTTTTTAGATTTTTTAATTTATTTATTCGTTTTTAGAGAGAGAGTGAGAGAGAGAGGAAAGAGATAGAGAGAATAGGGGGTGGAGCAGGAAGCATCAACTCCCCTATGTGCCTTGACTAGGCAAGCCCAGGGTTTTGAACCGGTGACCTCAGCCTTCCAGGTCGAGGGTTTATCCACTGTGCCACCACAGGTCAGGCGGTAATATGGATATTTTAATGATGTTTATTATTCTTAGCCATGAACACGGTATATGCTTCCACTTGTTTGTATCTTCCTTGATTTCTTTTATCAATGTTTTATAATTTTCCGAGTACAAGTCTTTAACCTCCTTGGTTAAATTTACTCCTAGATATTTTTGTTGTTGTTGTTGCAATAGTGAAGGGGATTGTTTTCTTAATTTCTCTTTCAGACAGATCATTGTTGGTGTATAAAAATGTCTCCGATTTCTGAGTATTAATTTTATATCCTGACAACTTGGTGAATTCCTTTATCAGGTCCAGTAGTTTTTTGACTGAGACTTTAGGGTTTCCTATGTACAGTATCATATCATCAGCAAACAATGATAGTTTAACTTCTTCTTTTCCAATTTGGATACCCCTTATTTCTTCTTCTTGTCTGATTGCTGTAGCTAGGACTTCCAGAACTTTATTGAATAAGAGTGGTGAAAAGGGGCACCCCTGCCTTGTTCCTGATCTTAAAAGGATTGCTTTTAACTTTTGTCCATTGAGTATTATGTTGGCTGTGGGTCTGTCATAGATGGCCTTTATTATTTTGAGGTATGTTCCCTATATTCCCACTTTGCTAAGAGTTTTGATCATAAATGGGTGCTGGATTTTATCAAATGCTTTTGTGCATCTATTGATATTATAATGTGGTTTATGTCCTTCCTTTTGTTTATGTGATGAATCACATAGATTGATTTGCAAATATTGAACCAGCCTTGCCTCTCCAGAATAAATCCCACTTGATCATGATGTATAATTTTTCTCATGTATTGCTGGATCCAGTTTGCTAATATTTTGTTGAGAATTTTAGCGTCTAAATTCATCAGGGATATTGGCCTATAATTTTCTTTCTCTGTGTTATTTTTGCCTGGTTTTGGAATCAGAATTATGCTCGCCTCAAAAAAGGAACTTGGAAGTTTTCCCTCCTCTTGAATTTTTTGAAATAGCTTGAAAAGGATAGGAGTTAGTTCTTCTTTGAATGTTTGGTAGAATTTGCCTGTGAAGCCATCTGGCCTAGGGCTTTTGTTTGCTGAAAGTTTTTTGATAACTGTTTCTATCTCATTTGTTATAAGCGGTTTATTTATGTTTTCTGATTCTTCCAGATTGATTTTTGAAAGTTTATATTTTTCAAGAAATGTGTCCATTTTACCTAGGTTGTCTAATTTATTGGCATATGGTTTTCCTAGTATTTTCTTACAATCCTCTGTATTTCTGTTGTGTCCATTGTTACTTTTCCACCCTCATTTCTAATTTTATTTATTTGAGTCTTTTCTCTTTTTTTCTTGGTGAACCTGGCTAAGGGTTCATTGATCTTGTTTACTTTTCAAAGAACCAGCTCTTGGTTTCATTGATCCTATGTATTGTTTTTTAGCCTCTATGTCATTTATGTCTGCTCTAATCTTTATTATTTCCTTCCTTCTACTTCCTCTAGGCTTTACTTGCTGTTCTTTTTCTAGTTCTTTTAGTTGCAGGATTAAGTTGTTTATTTGAGGTTTTTTTAGCTTCTTAAGGTTTGCCTATAATGCTATGAACTTCCCTCTCAGGACTGCTTTTGCTGTGTCCCACAGATTTTGAGTTGTTGTATGCTCATTTTCATTTGTTTCAAGAAAATTTTTTATTTCTTCTTTGATCTCACTGTTGACCCATTCATTCTTTAATAACATGCTGTTTAGTTTCCAAGTGTTTGAGTGTTTTTCAGCTTTTCTATTGTAGTTGATTTCTAGTTTTATGCCATTGTGGTCAGAGAAGATTCTTGATATGGTTTCAATCTTCATAAATTTGTTGAGACTCATTTTATGCCTTAATATGTGGTCTATCCTAGAGAATGTACCATGTGCACTTGAAAAAAATGTATATTCCGGTGCTTTAGGATGAAAGGTTCTGAAGATATCTATTAAATCTGGTTGATCTAGTGTGTCCCTTAATTCTGCTGTTTCTTTGTTAATTTTCTTTCTTGAGGATCTATCCATTGATGTTAGTAGGGTACTGAAATCCCCTGTTATAGTATTGCTGTTGATCTCTCCCTTTATGTCCATCAAAATCTGCTTTATATATTTAGTGCTCCTATATTAGGTGCATATATATTTATAATGGTATATCTTTGTGTTGGACTGCTCCCTTTATCATTATGTAGTGACATTCTTTATCTCTTACTATAGCCTTTGTTTTAAAGTCTATTTTGTCAGATATAAGTATTGCTACCCTAGCTTTCTTTTTCATTTCTATTTGCATGAAGTATTTTTTTCCATTATTTTACTTTCAGTCTATGTGTATCTTGTGTTTTGAGGCAGGTCTCCTGTAGACAGCATATGTACAGGTCCTTGTTTCTTATCCATTCAGCTACCCTATGTCTTTTGATTGGAGCATTTAGTCCATTTACATTTGTTATTATTGATATGTAGTTGTTTATTGCCATTTTATTCTTTAAATCTACATTCCTCTTTTACTATATGCATTTTTTTCTCCCCCCCCCCCCCCGCCCTGCTTTGTTCTATCTACAGCAGTTCCCTTAAGATTTCTTGCAGCATTGGTTTGGTTGGGATAAATTCCTTGAGATTTTTTCTGTCTGGGAAGCTTTTTATTTCTCCTTCAATTTTAAACGATAGTCTTGCTGGATAAAGAAGTCTTGGTTGTAGGTTCCTGTTCTGCATTACTTTGAATATTTCTTGCCAATCCCTTCTGGCCTCAAGTGTTTCTGTTGAGAAGTCGGATGTCATCCTTATGGGTGTTCCTTTGTAGGTGATTGACTATTTTTCTCTTACAGCTTTCAATATTCTTTCTTTATCTCTTAGCTTTGGTATTTCGATTATGATATGTCTTGGTGTGGGTCTCTCTGGGTTCTCTTTTAATGAGGTCCTCTCTGCTTCTTGAACTTGTATGACTCTTTTCTGCATCAATTTATGGAAAATTTCAGCTATAATTTCTTCAAAGAACTTCTCTAGTCCTGTTCTTTCTGTTCTCCTTCAGGAACCCTTTTATGTGGATATTGTTTCTCTTCATGTTGTCACAGAGCTCTGCTGAACTTTCCTAAGACTTTTTGATCCTCTTTTCTTTTTGCTTTTCTGCTTCTATGCTTTCACTTATCTTGTCCTCTAAGTCACTGATTCGATCCTCTGCTTCATCCAGCCTGCTTTTAATTCCTTCTAGTGTAGTCTTCATTTCTGATATTGTGTTTGTCACTTCTAATTCTTCTTTATGATTTCCACGTTCTTTTTGATGCTTACAATTTCTTTATTGAGGTGTTCATTAAGTCCATCCATTGTAGCTTTGAGATCCTTAAGCATCCTAACAATCATTATTTTATAGTCTGCATCCGGTAATTTGATTATTTCCAATTCATCCAGGACTTTTTCTGAGGATTTATCTTGTTGAAGCATATGACTTATACCTCTCTACCTTCCCATTTTTCTCTGTTTCCAGTTGTGGTCTTGTTACCTAGTAGAGCCACTTTGAAGTATTGATTTGTTTGTTTTCTTCTCAGTTTTCTTAACTAGGTGGTAAACTTGTTTACTGATCTGAGCAGGGGCTTATTTGAAACTGTATCCAGGAATGCAGTGGGTGAAGGCCTGATCTGCCAGCTACTCTCCTGGGGCGGGGTGCTTTCTCAACTTCAGTAGGGGGAGATTTATCTCAGATATCCATGGAGACCTGAGTTACTGCCCCTCCTCCCCACTTCCTGTTTTCAGCTGTGTCTTTTTGTGCTGAGTGGAGCTGGAGAGCTCTCTGGAGAAGTGTCACCCGGAACCACTTTAGGCTTGTGCTTTGTGGAGGGATCAACCCCTCCCACAGCTATGGCCGCCTCAGCACTGGATGAGTCAGCTTCTCAGGTCATCCCATGCATTCCTCTGCCGTCACCGTCTGTCTCTCCCCATTTTCCTTTTGGAAAACAAGCCAGTCCTCTCAGCTCACCTCGGTCCCAGGTCCCCAGGCAAGTGGCTGTGAGCATTATTTTCTGCTCTTCTCCTTGTAATGAGAGCCCTTCTGGGCTCTCAGCCTCACCCACCCACTCTCTTCGCTCCTGGAAGCAGGGGAGCCCCACCGTGCCTCCACACTCCTACTAGGCTCGGTGTGGCTTCTTCTTTGCTCCTTGGTTTTTGAGACCTGTTGTTTTAGTCCAAAGTTCGTTTTTCATGCTGATTGTTCCTAATTTGTAATCCAGTTTGGTGGTGTGAGCTGGGAGTCTGTGCATCTGCCTACTCTGCTGCCATCTTCAATCCATCACATTTTAATAAGTATAAAAGCTGTCACCACATTACTCAGCACTACTCTCAAATCTAGAACTCTAAGTTCATTAAATATTAATGCTCAAATCAAATATCGATCTAAAACAAAAACAAACTTTAAAAATACATTATTCTATATAAAGTTCTGTTGGGTGGATACAATTTCACAAGGACGTAGGACTTTCCATTTCCTATACAGGCACAGAACTTCAGACCTTCATCACATGGTGGTTACACAACTGTGGCTGCCTCACATTTGGTTTTCCTGCCCTACTTTATTTTCCTTCCTGCTCTTTCTAACCCATCATTCACCCTACCTAAAAAGTAATCTCCCTAAAAGAATGCTTTCCCCAAACCCACTCAAAAGAGAACCTACAAGGGATTAGAATTCTAAACCTCAGCTTTCTAACAGGTATTCCAAAAATGGCCAACAGGTGGACGGAATTTGACATCGTTCAGCCCTTTGTGGTCAGAATTCCCACACCGTTCAGAGCCTCCAGGACATGAGAACTGAGCAGCCTCATCAGTTTACCCTGAAACACCATGAAGTACAGGGATGGGCAAAAGTAGATTTAGGCTTGAAAGTATGCAGAACACTGAGTTTATTCTTTTTTTTTTTTTCATTGATTTGAGAGAGACAGAGAGAGGGGAGAAGTGAGTAGAAGAGAGGGAGATGGGAGTGAGAGAGAGAAAGACATCAACTCATTGTTTCACTTAGTTGTCCCATTAAGTTGTGTACTCACTGACTGCTTCTCATATGTGCCCTGACTAGAGATGGGACCTATGACTTCTGGCACATCAGGACAACACTTGATCCACTGAGCTACCCGACTAGGGCCAAAGAGTTTATTTTTGTATTATTATTTATTAATTACTGTATTATTTATTTGTATTATAACTGTAAACTTCTCTTGCCCACCCCCTATATGTTGGAAATGCTTTCAATGCTCCCTAAAATCTGTTCCCAACCTATTACACTTGTTTCTGATGTCCTTCCAACATAAACTGGAAAAAATAATGGAAGCCATTTGCTCATGCTTTATTCACAGCACATGAATCACTCCTAGCTCTGGATGGATAGTTCAGTTGGTTAGAGCATTGTCCCAATCAATATGCAAAGGTTGTAGGTGATCGCTGGTCAGGGCACATACAAGAACAGCTTGATATTTCTTTTCCCACTGTCTCCCATCATCTCTCTCTCTAAAATCAATAAATAAACTGAAAAATAAATCACTTCTAACCATATGTATATATTATGTAGTAACAAAACATTAGAAGCAATCCAAATGGTATACTGCTATATTAATTTTGGTATATTAATTGATGACATGCTATGCCCCATCAAGAAGAATAAGAAAGCGAATGTATAGAAGGCTATCAAAGATATAATCAAAAATAAAAAAATAAAATTAAAAAAAAAAAAAAGGCCTGACCTGTGGTGGCGCAGTGGATAAAGCGTCGACCTGGGAACACTGAGGTCGCCAGTTCAAAACCCTGCACTGGTCTGGTCAAGGCACATATGGGAGTTGATGCTTCCAGCTCCTCCCCCCTTTCTCCCTTTCTCTCTCTCTCACTCTGTGTCTCCTCTCTAAAATGAATAAAATAAAAAAATAAAATTAAAAAAAAAAAAAAAAGATATAATCAATGCCCTGGCTGGGAGCTTAGTTGGTTAGAGCATCATTCTAAAACAATAAGGTTGTGAGTTCGATCCCCAGTCAAGGCATATATGGGAAGCAACCAATGAATGTGGAACAACAAATGAATGCCTCTTTCTCTCTCTCACCCTTACTCTGTCTCTAATTTTTTTTTTTTTTAATGAGAGAAAGAGAGAGACAGGCAGGGACAGACAGGAAGGGAGAGAGATGAGAAGTATCAACTTGTTGCAGCACTTTAGTTATTGACTGGTTTTTCATATGAGCCCTGACGGAGGGGGTGATGGCGGGGACAGCTCCAGCAGAGCCAGTGACCCCTTGCTTAAGCCAGTAACCTTTGGGCTGAGACCAGTGATCATGGGATCATGTCTGTGATTCCATGCTTATCCCAGCAACCTCACACTCAGGCTGGTGAGCCCATGCTGGATGAACCGGTACTCAAGCTGGTAACCTCGGGGTTTTAACTTAGTTCCTCTGCATCCCAGGCTGACACTCTATCCACTGAGTCACCACCTCGTCAGGATAAAATAAATTTTTAAATTAGATTTAATAAATGAATTAAAAGCACAAAGTACAGAAATTTGTATATGTTATTATCAGTCTAAAATAAGGTGAATATATGTGCCTGTTTGTTTGTATAAGTATGTACTATGGTCTAAATGTTTGTGTCCCCCCAAAATTCATATGTTGAAATCCATCCCTGGCTGCATAGCTCAGTTGGTTGGAGCATTGACCAGAAGCACAGAGGTTGCCGGTTCAATCCCCAGTCAGGGCACATGCTGGAACAGATGGATGTTCCTGTCCCTCTCTCCCCTTCTCTCCCTAAAATCAATAAAATAAACGGAAGGAAGGAAGGAAGGAGGGAGGGAGGGAGGGAGGGAGGGAGGGAGGGAGGGAGGGAGGGAAGGAAGGAAGGAAAGAGATAGAGAGAGAGAGAGAGAGAGAGAGAGAAAGAGAAAGAAAGAAGAAAGAAAGAAAGAAAGAAAGAAAGAAAGAAAGAAAGAAAGAAAGAAAGAAAGAAAGAAAGAAAGAGACCCTAACCTCCACAGATGATGGTATATTGTAGTACTAGTAGAAGGTGGGCCATGGGGGAAATTAGGTCATGAAGGTGAAATCCTCATAAATGGGATTAGTGCTCCACACATATCCTTACCACCATCAATTATTATACATCTTAGTAGTTTTCAGATTGTACTGAAATACCATGTTTCCCTGAAAATAAGATAGTATCTTATATTAATTTTTGCTCCTAAAGATGTGCTAGGTCTTATTTTCAGGGGATGTCTTATTTTTCCATGAACAAGAATTCACATTTATTGTTGAACAAAAAATCAACATTTATTAATATACTGTAGTCATGTCATCATAAACATCAGCATAAACACCAGCCAAACTCTGAATTCCATCAAGAATCTCTTGTGACTCTATTTCCATGTACAACAATCTACCCTGTTTCTATAAAAATAAGACAGTGTCTTATATTAATTTTCACTCTTAAAGATGCGCTAGGTCTTATTTTCAGGGGAGGTCTTATATTTCTAAGCTTGAAAAAAATTGCACTGTCTTATTTTCAGGGAAACAGGGTATTATTTTCTTAAATTTTTTGGGAAATATTCATTGGTTGTGATTGTTCCATACATACTGTTCTTTGAGCATCTATTTTCACTGACAGACAAGTCTTAAAAATGTTTATTTTCTCTGGACACATTTGTTTGGCTGCTGTCATCAAACACAGTTTAACAATTCATGATGGCAAATGACTTTCTTTGAATACAGTGTGTTCGTAAAGTCATGGTGCACTGACCGGTCAAAAGTGCACCATGACTTTATGGACACACTGAGTTAACAAATGAACTGTCTGGAAACTTATTTGGTTGCAGCCTTGTTTTCATTTTTTATTTTGGGAAGACATTGCTGTGATGAAATGCCTTTTTTTAAGTTTCCTAATTTTTTTGATCATTCCTACTTTTCTATCTTCTGAATTTTCTACCAGTACATGTATGAAAAACAGACAGGTAGCTAATAGATGGATGAATAAATGGATTTATAAACATTAAGAAACATTTTTTAAAAAATGAGCATATCACATATATATGTGGCCTTCTATGCAAATTTTAATCTCCAAGTGGTCTCTTACCTGCTTGTTGGTGCAGGAAAAGAAAATGAGAGAAGCTGATTCCAGAATGGGTCATTCTCAGAGATAGACTCTATGCCTGATAATTTCTTTAAGTACTCATTTTTAGGAAGATCACCGATTCTGCTGCTGTTTGATCCCATCTTCTAATCTGGTAGATAATTTGTCCTTAAACCTTCATTTCCACAAGACAATCTATAAAGAATGAAAAGAAATTTCAAACTTGTTCAAAATAATCCTCATGCTTTTCCTACCCTTGACCTAAATAAATGTAAAGGAAAACTGTAAACTTATTAAAGAAAATCACAGCTCTCTATTATTAAATATATTTGGCATCAAATACAAAGTTAAAAGGAGAAAAAATGGAGCTAACCTCTGTCTTAATACAAACACAAAGATCAGAATCTATACTTGCAGAAGTGAAGGCAGTGCCCGAGGCAGCTTAAAGTCCCAGGAGGAACACACGAAGAAGACTAGCCACTGAAATACTCTTGCCAGAAAGTTCCACCTGCTCCCCAGCCTCACAGGAAGCAAAGTAAAAAATGGAGGCCCAACGGCACCTCTTCTGCAATAAATCATGCCAAGTATTCCAAACACACACACACACACACACACACACACACACACACACACACACACACACACGACCGAATTTATTTGGAACTCCTAAAAGACACTAACCAATGAAAACTAGAATAAAATGGAACTTGAAAAACCCGCTATCCAATGCGCTCACCTCCTGGGAAACCTACTGCTTTTCCCTCTCACTGTGCCTCAGAAGACTTCCTCGGCTCCCAACTCTTCTTTCTCTCCCTGTCAGTAACTGAGCCTATCTCCTGGTTTCACTGGTGGCTTCCATGATATCACTTTCAAACTTCTCCTAGTCACAGCTCTGACCAGAATGTCAGTTCTACCTAAAGCCCTAAAATACTTAAGAATTCTTTTAACTCAAGGATAGTTTTAATTATATATGTAATATATATATACACAGTAATTTCGTAGATAACAATGCGCCTTATATAAGTCTATTTTAAAAATCAGAAGCACACTGTTGCGATGCTTTTAGAAGTAAATCTTTCAAATGAACTATTTTAATACAATATTGTCAAGAACTTCATCTTAACATGTGCCAAACTAATTCCATCCTCCCTCCCAAAACCAGTTTGTCCTCTCAACTTCCACTACTCTCCTACAGTTCCCATTACGTAAAGACTACTATGCCTTGAAATGTGATTTTTCTGTAGTATATATGACAGATCTCCTGAGGTAGATTATTCCTAAATAATAGTTTAAAGTAAAAATGTTTTCTTGTTAAATAAGTAGATTGTTCTCTCTTTACCTTCTCCTTCAGGAAGGATTGGAGTGTGCTTCTGAGTTGTACTTTAACCTGTGTGTGAGATCCCAGAACTAATATTTTGTCCTGACATCTCAGTCAAATCCCAAGCATAAAGATTTACTTAAGACCATTTCAATTAGATGTCTTGCTATTATCATAAATTTTAAAATAGAGTTTAACGTTTATCCTCCAAAATAAGTAATCCCTCCAAAAGTCACTATTTCTATCAATGTTATCAGCCTTGGCTCAAATTGTCTCCCTCACATAACCACCCATTCATTCCATAAATACCTATCACACACTTATTTACCATAAATGTTAGGTGTGATGCTGGAAACTAAAAATGTAAAAATCAATAAGGCCAAGCCCCGCTATTAATGAACTCAAAGCCTCTTTAACATATACAGTATGTGTTACAGTGGAGTTATTTCTATACAATATACATAGTTTCTATACAACTATATGAAGTTAAAAGCTATGGAAACATATAGGAACATCTGAAGCAGAGGAAACAGTATGTGCAAATGGCACTTTTACTCAGCCGGTTTACTTATATGATCTATATGTCAGAAACTAGACTAAGTGTTTTATCTTCACCACTCATTTGGAATTTACCCTTCTAATAATGTCTTCTTTTGCTGACTCTTAAACTACTATTTAACTCTTCGGGTCAGTTATTTTCCAGAGTCAGCCTTACCGGCATGGGTGAAAACAATACTTTGAACAAGAAATGATGTGCTTAATAATTTGTATTTTGTGAAATATTTAATATATACACAAAATCAAATCACCTCTTTTCTGTGATTTGATTCACTGTCTTCTAATTAAATGTGCCTTAAATGGAAAGTAAACATTAGTAAATCTGAAAATCCATAACAGCCAAAGTCTGTCCTAACACACTCAAAATATGCAAATGACACTGTCGTGTACTGCACCCCAACTTGGCTGAGAATCCCTAAATCATAAGCTATGTTCCTGAATTGCCTGCTTCCTGAAAAAACATATACACAGTCTGTTTGTAACCAAGAGACTTTAAGGTGAAACCTCATAGTTGAAACAAGAGATCAGAAAAATAGTGGACAATGGCCACTAGCCAAAGGACATGTTAACACCACTGGTCCAATGAAAGTCTCTAAAAGGTTACTATGTGCCAAGTGCTACAGTAAGTACAGCTGGGTATTCTACTCCAGTGAAATGAGAGTAATGAAAATAAAACACCCAAAAATACTGTAAAATCAGAGGTGTGGACGATAGAAAGGTGAATAAGCAGTAGTAACTGAACCGCAGTGCTGAGGTAAGGTGACCAGATTTCAAAATTGGTAAAGCAGGACACCATTGATGGGGCGGGGGGGTTCTTGATTAAAAATTTGGTCTAGCCTGACCTGTGGTGGCGCAGTGGATAAAGCATCGACCTGGGAATGCTGAGGTCGCCAGTTCAAAACCCTGCACTGGTCTGGTCAAGGCACATATGGGAATTGATGCTTCCAGCTCCTCCCCCTTTCTCTCTCTCTCTCACTCTGTGTCTCCTCTCTAAAATGAATAAATAAAAAGAAATTTAAAAAAAATTTGGTCTATATGGAGCAAAATAAAATTTTCATAGAATGCAAAAATAGTATTGTAATATATTTTTTTAAATTGGGACTTTTTAAAAACACTGCGGGACGCGGGACAAATAGTTAAAAATCAGGACTGTCCCGCCAAAAGCGGGACGTCTGGTCACCTTATGCTAAGGACAACCCAACAATAACCGCCTGCCAAAGAGGACTCTAACAAGAAGCAACCAATCTACCTTATGGAACACTAGGAAGACAAAAGAGCTGTGGAAAAGTACCATGGAAGACAGGCAAGGTACGGGCTAATGTCTGTGGGTGTCTCCACCCCTGCCCTTGGTAGGAGACTTTGTGTGCGCTCTGGAGAAGCTGACTGAAGAGACTGGACTCTGAAACCAAGGCTGGAAGGGTAACGAGGTGGAAGATGGGAACAGAAGAATGAAGTTAAAAGTATGCTCGCTCCACAGTTACCAGTGGCTTGAGAAGAATTCTCAAGTGAAACTAAAGGGGACCAGGGGAGATACAGACATTCAGGATTACCCCCACTTAAAAAGTTGGCTACCTATCTAATGCCCACCACCCAACAATATCCACTCAAACAGAGAGCTTCTCATCAATTCTAGGAGTCTCAACCTTATATAAGAATGGACCACCAGCCTGACCAGGCAGTGGCGCAGTGGATAGAGCGCTGGACTGAGATGTGGAAGACCCAGGTTCAAGACCCCGAGGTCGCCAGCTTGAGCGCGGGGCCCATCTGGCTCGAGCAAAAGCTCGCCAGCTTGGACCCAAGGTCGCTGGCTCCAGCAAGGGGTGGTTCAGTCTGCTGAAGGCCCGCAGTCAAGGCACATGTGAGAAAGCAATCAATAAACAACTATGGTGTCGTAACGGCAACGAAAAACTAATGATTGATATTTCTCATCTCTCTCCGTTCCCATCTGTCTGTCCCTATCTATCCCTCTCGCTGTCTCTCTCTCTGTCCTGTAAAAAAAAAAAGAATGGACCACCAAAAACAAGACTTGCATGTAAATGCTCCAATATGAAATAAGAAACCAAAGAAAGAAATTAGAAAACAAATGATTCTGAGAAAAGAAAAAAAAATTTAAATAAAATTAAAATTATTTAAAAAATTTTTTTTTAATTGTATTGATTCATTTTAGAGAGAGAAGGTAGGGAGGAGCAGAAAGCATCAACTCCCATATGTGCCTTGACCAGGCAAGCCCAGGGTTTTGAACCAGTGACTTCAGCGTTCCAGGTCATTGCTTTATCCACTGTACCACCACAGGTCAGGTTAAAATTAAAATTAATATTCACGGGTCTGACTAGGTGGTGCAGTGGATAGAGCGTCGAACTGGGATGCGGAAGACCCAGGTTCGAGACCCCGAGGTCGCCAGCTTGAGTGCGGGCTCATCTGGTTTGAGCAAAAGCTTGCTAGCTTGGACCCAAGGTCACTGGCTCCAACAAGGGGTTACTCGGTCTGCTGAAGGCCCGTGGTCAAGGCACATATGAGAAAGCAATCAATGAACAACTAAGGTGTTGCAATGAAAAACTAATGATTGATGCTTCTCATCTCTCTCCGTTCCTGTCTGTACCTATCTATCCCTCTCTCTCTCTCTCTGTAAATAAAAAAAAAAAAAGAATTAATGTCCATGCAGGTAATAAAAACACTAAGTATACTGACCAAGCAGTGGCGCAGTGGATAGAGCGTCGGACTGGGAAGCAGAAGACCCAGGTTCAAGACCCTGAGCTCGCCAGCTTGAGCGTGGGCCCATCTGGCTTGAGCAAAAGCTCGTCAGCTTGGACCCAAGATCACTGGCTCCAGCAAGGGGTGGTTCGGTCTGCCGAAGGCCCGCGGTCAAGGCACATATGAGAAAGCAATCAATGAACAACTAAGGTGTTGCAAAGGCAACGAAAAACTAATCATTGATGCTTCTCACCTCTTTCTGTTCCTGTCTGTCTGTCCCTATCAATCCCTCTCTCTGACTCTCTCTCTGTCCCTGTAAAAATCAACAACAAAAAGAAAACAAACCACTAAGTATTAACATTTATGTAGCACTTAGTATGTCCTTAGGCACTTTTCTAAGGGCTTTATACATAATGACTTATTTACTCCTCACCACTACTTATGTGGCAGTACTTTTTATTATTTTCATTGCCTAGATCATGGATTAGCAAATTATGCCCAAAGGTTAAATCCAGCCTGCTGCCTGAAAAATCATTTTTTACATTCTTAAATGGTTAAAAAAAAAAAAAAAAGGAATACTTGGAATACTTTGTCACACGTGAAAACTATATGGAGTTGAAATTTTCAGTGTCCAAAAGGCAAGTTTTATTAGAACACAGCCACACTCCCTTTGTTTACAATTATCTATAGCTGCTTTTGTGATGTAACTGAAACAAAGACCATATGTGGTTGCCTGCATCCATAAACAGAGTGTGTATATGTGTTATTCAATGCACTACAAATTTCAGTGACACATGTGACAATGATAGCATTTCAAGTTCCACGTGTATTGCCGTACTGAACTTCTTTTTTATTACCAGTGGAGGTCTATCGTGTCAAAACAAAAGAAAGTAAACTTTAATGTCACTTTTAAGTCACAGTGGATATCAAAGCATTATGTTTATGATGTAATAACACTGTAGCTGTGCCGGAAGGATATAATATAGAAAGACGTTACCAAATAAGCACTCATCACAATGGGCTGACATGCCCTACCTCACTGCACTCACTCCCAGTTCATGACAGTGATGATCAGAAAAATTAGAAAACTTAAAACAAAGCATTTCATCACAGCAATATCTTCCCAAAATAAAAATAAGGCTGCAACTAAAGTAAGTTTACAAACTGCTCATTTGTTAACTATTCAATAAAAGTCCTTTCCCGTGATGAGTTAAGTTAAATTGTGTTTGATGACAACAGCCAAAGAAATGTGTCCAGAGGAAATAAACATCTTTAAGACTTGTCTGTCAATGAAAATAGATGCTCAAAAAACAGTATGTATGGAATAATTACAACAACGAATATTTCCCCCAAAAGTTGAGAAAATACTATTTCAGTACAATCTGAAGTGGAATCTACTAAGATGTACAATAAATGATGATGATAAGAATGTGTGTGGAGCAGAACAAATTTACAAGCTTCAAGAAAATGCAAGCTGTTTAAAGCCTACTTATTGTTCACTGTATTATCAATCAGCAGGTGCTTTGCACGAAATATTTTAGTCCACTGTTATTGAACTAGTTATGGTGGTTAATTTCATTTGCTCTCACAAACTTAAACATCATCAATTCCACAAAACTTTCCACAGAAATAGGAGCTGAATATCCTGATATGTCCTACTATACAATATAATGGCTTAACAGTGGAATAGTTTTACTGAAAGTTTTGAGCTCAAGAGATGAATTTTTCTTTTTTTTAAGATTTCATTTATTCATTCTGGGAAGCATCACCTCCCATATATGCCTTGACCAGGTAAGTCCATGGTTTTGAACCAGCGAACTCAGTATTCCAGGCCGACACTTTATCCACTGTGCCACCACAGGTCAGGACAGAGAATGAAATTTTTCTGAACAAGAAGAATCCCCCTCAGTCACATTACTGAAGAATAAATGGCTTTGGAAATTACTTTTTGCTGCAGATTTTCTATTTCTCAATGAATTCAATCTAAAATTAGAAAGCCAATAACACTAACATACAAAACCTACACTAAAATTTTCATTGTCATTTTAAGAAAAATTGACATTGTTTGAATCATAAGTAACATCAAGCTGTTTTAATTTTTCCATTGACTGGAGAGAAAGACAGAAAGAGAGAGAGACAGAGAAAGAGAGAGAGAGAGAGAGAGAGAAAGAAAAAGAGAGGACATCAACTCGTTTCACTTAATTGTGCCATTTAGATGCGCACTCATTGATTGTTTATTGTATGTGCCCTGACCAGGGATCGAACCTGTGACCTCAGTGGGCTGGGATGACATATTTATCCACTGAGCTACCCAGCCAGGGCATATCAAGCTGCTTTTATACACTTCCTATACTCCCCAAAAATTTTTTTTAATTTTTTATTGATTTGAGAGAGAAAAAGAGGGAGAAAAAAATAACAAAGAGAGAGGGAGGGAGGGAAAGAAAAACAACTGATTTGCTGTGCCACTTATATATTCATTCATTGGTTGATTCTTGTAAGTGCCCTGCTGGGGATCTAACACACAACCTTGGCATATCAGAGGACGTCTAACCAACAGAACTACACAGCCAGGACCCTATGCTGTCAAAAATTAAAAATGCAAGATCTCTGTCTAGTTCCACACAAGTATGCAATAGGTATGTTTTCCAAAATCAAACTACAGTTCCAGTAGCATTTTTCAGATCATAATGCTAGTACAAAAGTACTTTCCCATTTAAAAAGCCGTGTAACTGCAATGAGAAGCTTCCACCTAACCCTCAATTGGAAGTAATTATTCTTCAATGGAATGATCTGTTAAAAGGTAAATATTAAGAAAATAATCTGCCTGACCAGGTGGTGGCGCAGTGGATAGAGTGTCAGACTGGGATGCAGAGGACCCAGGTTCGAGACCCCAAGTTCGCCAGCTTGAGCACAGGTTCATCTGGCTTGAGCAAAAAGCTCATCAGCTTAGACCCAAAGTCGCTGGCTCGAGCAAGGGGTTTCTCGGTCTGCTGAAGGCCCGAGGTCAAGGCACATATGAGAAAGCAATTAATAAACAACTAAGGTGTCGCAACGAAATACTGATGATTGATGCTTCTCATCTCTCTCCGTTCCTGTCTGTCTGTCCCTATCTATCCCTCTCTCTGACTCTCTCTCTGTCCTTGTAAAATACTACTACTAATAATAATAATCTAACAAAATTCTATAGATGCCTTCCAAGCAATAAATGTACTCTACTAAAATCATATGTTCGTGAACTAATATCAGTATTTGACAGTACCTATCTGTGTAAGAAGATATGTCCAAAGATGAAATACATAAAATCTCAATACAAATAAGCATTCAATATTAACATTTGTAATCAATCTTGATGAAAGGAAACACTAACTTTAAGAACCAAGTAGCCCAAACCAGTGGTGGCACAGTGGATAAAGCATCGACCTGGAACACAGGTCGACAGTTTGAAACCCTGGGCTTGCCTGGTCAAGACACTTATGGGAGCTGATGCTTCTTGCTCCTCCCCCCACCCTTTTCTCTCTAAAATGAATAGAATCTTTTAAAAAAAAAAAGATGTATAAAAAATAAAGAACCAAGTCAGTAAAATATTACCGCTCCAACAGAGATTTCATTCTTCTCATCAGCAAACCTTTATCATAAAAAAAAAATTTTTTGTTCAACAATTTAGTATTATATTTTGAATTTCATCTCTAAAAACTTGTGAAAATTCTTTCTCTCTTATTAAATAAACAACAGTATAATCTTCATTTTAGCACTTGACCCACAAAGCTTAAAATATTTACAATCTGGCCCTTTACACAAAATGTTGGCACACTCTTAGCCTAAAAGGATAAACTGAGGCAAAGAAAATACTAGAAAATGATACTACAGATATCAGACCTAGACAGGCTGGGTACATAATCCCTGCTCTCAGCCACTGCTCCAATGCACCCATGAACCAGAAACAAGATGTCATAAGAAAGGAAAAAATCAAAGACCAATAAATAACACCTGAAATTAAAAAGATAAAAAAAATTCGCCTGACCAGGCAGTGGCGCAGTGGATAGAGCATTGGACTGGGATGCGGAAGACCCAGGTTCGAGACCCCGAGCTCACCAGCTTGAGCGCGGGCCCATCTGGCTTTAGCAAAAGCTTGCCAGCTTGGACCCAAGGTCGTGCTGGCTCCAGCAAGGGGTTGCTTGGTCTGCTGAAGGCCCGTGGTCAAGGCACATGTGAGAAAGCAATCAATGAACAACTATGGTGTTGCAAAGGCAACGAAAAACTAATTATTGATGCTTCTCACCTCTCTCCATTCCTGTCTTGTCTGTCCCTATCAATCCCTCTCTCTGACTCACTCTGTCCCTGTAAAAAAAAAAAAAAAGATAAAAAAATTCAATAGAAAGTAGGTCAAGGGAATTCCCATAAAAAATAAAAGAACAAATAGATGGAAAACAGGAGACAGATAATTAGAAGGCCCATTTAAAAGCTCTTAATAGTAACAGGAGTTCCAAAAAGAAAGCACAAACTTAACTAAGGGCTGTCACACTGTCAAGCCAGCAACAGTGAAGGGTTTGAGATGTACCTTCCAGGCCTGCTAACACAGACATGAAGCCTGTGGGGCAGGAACAAAAACAATCCATAGCTTATAGCAACAGCGGTAGCCAGAGTAACATCTTGCGTCAGTCTCCTGGGCCCAATCCCCATATGTCTTTCAAAGTTAGTAATATGTTCACGAAAAAAGAAGCAAATGGGGTGGGGGGTAAGGAGGGAAGGGACAGGGAAGCAAGCTAAACTACTCAGCTCAGCAGTGAGCAATATTTAGTTGGTCATAATAAAGTAAACACTGAACAATGACTTAACCAATAATTCTTATATGTCTGTACTGGAAAGCCTGGAAGAGGGAGAGGTGGAGGAAGAGCACCTCATTTATCTACCACAGTAGGGAGTCAATAGGTATTATCTAAAATTGGTAAATCACAAAATAGCCATTTACACAATTATAAACACAGTTAAAGGCAGCTGCCTCTGAGGACCAGACTAAGACGGATGGGTACTACTGGTTTTTTATAATATGCCTTCTAGTATTAGGTAAATCTGCAAGTAGTACTTAAAGTAGAATAATTAACTTTCAAATAAATTGGGGATAATGTGCTTTACTACTTCATAATCATTGATTCATATAAACAACTCAATGTGCAAGTACTAAAGAACAGTGCAGGGTTGAAAAACAAACTAGCAATACTGAAGATATATCATATATTATGATTATGTAAATACAAGGAACCTGTTGATATTTCCTGAATGCTCACAATATGAGCAGCAAAATGCTAAATGCCAAGACCCTGGCCGACTGGCTCAGTGGTAGGCATCAGCCTGGCGTGTAGATATCCCAGGTTCGACTCCTGGCCCAGCGTGTGGATATCCCAGGTTCGATTCCTGGTCAGGGTACAGAGGAGAAGCGCCCATTTGATTTTCCACCCTTCCCCTCCCCCCTCTCTCTTCCCCTCTGCAAACCATGGCTCAATTGGAGCGAGCTGGCCCCAGGCGCTGAGGATGGCTCCATGGCTTCCCCATCAGGCATTAAGAAGAGCTCAGTTGCTGAGCAATGAAGCAATGAAGCAACAAAGCAATGCCCCAAATGGGAAGAACATCACCCAATAGTGGGCTTGCCGGATAGATCCCTATCAGGGTGCATGCAGGAGTGTGTCGCTGCCTCCCCTCCTCTTATTGAATAAAAAAACCCAAAAAAACTGTGAGGAATGGAATTTAGTTATAGTTGAGGAAAAGAAACAGGTAAGTCAACATGAAATTATAATATGGCAACCATTCAAGACTCAGTGAAAGTTTCCCAGAAGTCATGCCATAGAAGACAAGACATGAAGGGTAGAAGGACTGCCTTGGTCAAGTATGGGGTCCAGAGCATTTTCAAAGCAAAGAGAAAAGTATGTGTGAGGCCTAGGGTTAAGAAAGAAACAGGCAAGACCCATTCAAGGAACTGAAAGAAGTTCAGCATGGCTGGAGTGAGAGGGAATCCAGGTGGAAGCAAACAAGGCCAGAGAGCAGCTGTACCTCCATGCCTTATGGACAAACTTACTTAGGGGCATGTCTTCTACTTTGCCCACTGTGACTGTAAAACTGCATACATCTTAAGTCATTTAGACCAGTGAATCCTTCCCTTATACACTGATGACTTCAAAATATCCATGTCCAGTCCAGAATTGTCTTGTGGATGGCATACCATGACTCCCTGCCATCCATTATACATCCTAGTATTTAGGATGTATATGTTGACAGATAGACAAGAAATACTTTTATTTAATTCTAACAAGCATTTAAGTAAATATTAGCTCTATTTTACAGATGAGAAAACCAGAAGCTCAGAAAGGTCGAGTAACATGCCAAAGCACATAAGTAACACAACTAAAATTCAATCTCAGAAATTTGGGAAGTGTTAGGTTAGTTTGGAGTCCAAAGAGGAACTAATCATGAAGTATGGTAATAGAGAGGACAATTGCCTACCTCAATTTCCAATCCTCCCTCCCTTATAGTAAGAACTCCTATTTTTGGCTGAGCACATTCCTGTCCAGCAACGAGATACATTACCCAACCTCTCTTGCAGCCAGTAAGGTCATATGACCAAGTTCTGGTTAATACTAAATTACATAGAACTTCCTTAGGAGTGTACAGCCATTTCTCTGTCCCTTCCTTCATCCTGCTGCTTTGATATTAGCAAGAACGCTAGCAGCCATTCTGGACCCAGAAATCAAAGGCTACACCCTAGTGATCACAGAGTAAGAAACTAGAAAGAGGTTGGGTCCCTAATGACAGTGGAGTCACCATACCAGCCCTGAATGTCTAATTCTGGTCTTCTTTCCCATGAAAAACAAACATGTCTAAGCTATTATTTTTCAGGACTCTGTTACTCATAGGTAATCCTAACTGATACAGGAAGCATTGAAAGTATTCAAAGAAAAAGGTGGGGATGGGGGGTTTGCAAGAGATATTTTGAATAAAGAATTGTCAGTTTCAGTGACTGACAATCTAAAAATTCTAAAAAGAAATTTATCAGTCATATGCTACACAAAAGATTATTTTTAAATTCTCGCAATATTCTTATTGAATAGTTACAGTCACTTTTGGTGTCTGCATTTTTAAAAATTAAAATATAATTGACATGTAACATTGGTTTCAGATGTATAACATAAAGATTCAATATATGTATACACTGTGAAATGATCACCAGAATAAATCTAATTAACATTCATCACCACCAAGTTTCATTTTTTCTTGTGATGGGATTTTTAAAATCTATTCTCTTAGCAACTTTCAAACAGGTAATACAGTATTATTAACTATAGTCATCATGCTGTACATCACATCGAGGACTTTATTTATAACTAGAAGTTGGTACCTTTTGACCATCTTCACCCATTTTTCCTGCACTCACACACCCTACCCACCTGCCTGGTGTCTGCATTTCTAAAGAATACAATAAAAATTAAAGACATCAATAAGTACTAACCAAACTCCTTAAAAGGAATGAAAACAAAAAACCAACCTTTTAGTAAGTACAACCTATTGCAAAGTTGTTCTCAACCTTACTAGTTTATGTTATTTTGTCTAAAAATAAGTAACATGCAGATAACTTACAAGCTGTTTATAAGAAGAAGTTTAGCACATTAAGCTCAGCTAAGAATCTTACTAAAACAAATAAATAGCTGCTCCCACCTTTAAGGTTAACAATTCCTATTATACTTATGAAAAGCGATACTAAGACACACAACCAACAGAGGGCCAGGACCTTCACACCCAAGAAGTCAGGTCCTCAATAGCTAAGTGCCACCCCGTGAAGACATAAGATGCCAAACTAGAGGACTTCCTGAAATCCTCTCCACCTCCAAGATCCAGTCTTCTCCTGGTCCTGGGAAGCAAAGAGCAATAACAGCTATCTTGCCCCTGAGCTTTTCAGGCCCACAGAACTCAACCATGCCTGGCAGAGTCACACAGAGAGAATTCTAGAATGGGCTTCAAGTGCCCGTCTCACAGTAGCTCATTTTCCTGAAAGTTTTCTCTCACTTTAAGAATCTTCTAGCCTATCCACAGGCGGTGGCGCAGTGGATAGAGCATCGGACTGGGATGCGAAAGACCAAGGTTCGAGACCCAGAGGTCACCAGCTTGAGCGTGGGCCCATCTGGCTTGAGCAAAAGCTCACCAGCTTGGACCCAAGGTCGCTGGCTCCAGCAAGGGGTGGCTTGGTCTGCTGAAGGCCCGCGGTCAAGGCACATGTGAGAAAGCAATCAAAGAAAAACTTAGGTGTTGCAAAGGCAATGAAAAACTAATGATTGATGCTTCTCACCTCTCTCCTTTCCTGTCTGTCTGTCCCTATCTATCCCTCTCTCTGACTCTCTCTCTGTCCCTGTAAAAAAAAAAAAAAAAAAAAAAAAAAAGAATCTTCCAGTTGAATTGAGGGTGCCTCTATAATCCAATGGGACCAACTGCCCCCACCTTCTTACTCTGGGCACAGGAACCATCACCATTCCAGATGTCCTGTGACTTCAAGTAGCAGTTGAGCATCACACACACTGATTATAAGTATAAAATACTTTAAAGACATAAATATTAAAGAGACCAAAACAATACAGAAAAACTTTACACGCTGTTAACAAGGCTTTTATACTTAATCACTTTTAAAGGTCTCATTTTCCCAAAGCCTACATACACAAATGTCACAGGTAAGGAAAACGGAACAGTCCTCTCTAGCACTAATCATTCCCATTACCTACAAAAAAAGACACATTGCATTTGTAGTGGCAAAGGAAATCACCTATTTTCTTAAATCTCAGCAAAATATCTCAAAACACACTGTGAAAGCAGGATAATACTCCCAAAGATATCCATATCCTAATCGATGGAACTTGTGATTCTGTTATCTTAAACCTTAAAAGGGACTCTGCAGTTATGATTAAGTTAAAGACCTTGAAATGGGGGGGGGGGGGAATTATCCTGAATTATCCAGGTGAGCCTGATCTAATCACTAGGGCCCTTAAAGCCTTCCCCATCCATTGTCAGAGGCTGACTATAGAAGAATGGTCAGAAAGATGCAATGTTGCTTAGCTTTGAAGATGGAAAACGGGGCACAATCCAAGGAATGTGGCAGCTGCTAGAAGAGGTAAGGAAACAGATTCTCCCCTGGAAACCTCCAGAAAGTAACAAAGCCTGGCTGACACACTGATTTCAGCCCAGTGAGACCCATTTCAGACTTCTAAAATACAGACCTTTAAAATAATAAATCTGTGTTGTTTTAAACTACTACATCTGTGTAACTATTACAGTTGTCACAGAAAACCAATACATACACATTAAACAGCTTCTAACAATAAGTAAAATTATCTTGAAAGGCCCTGGCTAGGTAGGTCAGTTGGTTAGAGCATGGTCCCAAATGCCAAAGTTGTGGGTTCAATCCCCAGTCGGGGCACATACAAGAATCAACCAATGAATGCAAAACTAAGTGGAACAACAAACAAATCAATGTTTCTTTCTCTTTCTTTCACTCTTTCTCTCTCTCTCTAAAATCAATGAAAAAAAACAAACAAAATTATCTAGATAAAATCATAAATTGCCTAAATAGTGAGCATTTTGAGACATAATGGTTATTTGTGCATGACACAGTATATTTCACTTTTATTTTTCTCTGCCCTCATAAAATTTCATCCATAAAAAGCTAGCCAAAGTCACAATTCTTCTAACTTTATGTAGAAGGATGAACCATATTAACAACAACAACAACAAAACAGAATAGCAGAATCAACTGGAAAAATCAGGAAAACAATTATATTTTTCAGAAGGTCAAACATCAGTTTGCAATGCTTATTCCCCTTGTATCAAATGGATACATTTCTCAAAATAAATCTTGGATATTGATGATATTAAAGGCGTACTATTAATTTTTAGGTAGTAAAATGATATTGTGGGACTATTAAAAAGACAGTGACTTGCCCTGGCTGGTTACCTCAGTGGGTTAAGAGTGACGTCTAGAAACAACAAGGTTGTGGGTTCAATCCCGGTCAGGGCACACACGAAAAGCAACCAAAAAATGCATGACTGAGTGGAACAACAAACGCTTCCCTTCACCGCCCCTTCTTCTCTCTGTCTCTCTAAAAATCAATAAAAATTAAGCCCTGGCTGGGTAGCTCGGTTGGTTGGAGCGTCGTCCTGGAGCATGGAGGTTGCCGATTCAATTCCCCAGTAAGGGTACATACAGGAGCAGCCTGATATTCCTGTACTTCTCTCTCGAAAATAAACAGTGACTCAATCTTTTAAAGACAGACAGTATACTCAAATATTTACAAATGGAATGTTATGCCTATGATCTACTTTAAAATAATTGGGGTAGGGATACGAATGAATAGGGGTACCAATAAAACTGAAATAGCCTGACTTACTAATTGCTGGAGTTGAGAAACCAGTACACGGGGAGTATATTATTTTACTGTTTCAACATTTCTTTATTTACAAGAACAAAGTATTTGACTTATCTATAATAATAATATAAACTTCTTAATATATTTTATAGTTGAATCTCCTTCCTGTAAGATTGCCCCATCTCAATTCTCTGCCACTTAATCCACCAGCAACTGATTGTTTCATCAATTATTCTTTAATCCTCACTTCATTTTGCCCTATATAGTGTGTCCGTAAAGTCATGGTGCACTTTTGACCGTGTGACAGGTCAAAAGTACACCATGACATTAAGGACACACTGTATACTAATCTTGTGAGATTCAACAAGTCACCTAACCCCCAAAAGACTACTTCTTCTGCAGAATGGAAATATTTATACTTTCCCAGTCTATTTCTCAGTTCCCAAGGGGGTTACATAAGCTAAAAACCTACAAAGCAGAATAATCACTCCAGAAATCTATATAGTCATAAACTTCATAATATATTCCTATAGATTTGTCTTCCCTTCCAACTCCAATCTTTCCTTGAGTCTGCCCAATCAATCTCTAATTTCTCTGCAAGGTTACAATCCCCTCCACCACCTCCAGCGCTTCCACCACCCATGTTTTCGAATCTTTCAGCACCGCACCTTCTCTCTACAAACCTCTCCCTCCAACCCCCCTTCTCCCCTTTCAAGAATTCCGCTCCAACTGTCCCCCCTACTCAGTCTGTCCTGTGGACTCCTTTGCTGGCCCTCTTACATTCATCCCCGCCCTTCTTTTCTACCCCTTCCCAGGACTTGCACCCTGTCAGCTTTATGACCCCACTACCCTCCATCCCCACTCCTGCCCCCAGTTCACAAACACTGGAGCTACCTTCGCACTCTCCTTTCACACTTCAGACACAAGTGCTAGCCGTCAGAGGATGGGGAAGGGGGGAAAGGAGGGACTGCTCTTGGGTACGGGTTTCTGTTTAGGATGATAAAAACGTTGTGGACTTAGTTGCACAATTCTGTGACTATGCTAAAAACCCGAGTCGTACTTCAATTGTGATTTTTAAAGTGAATTTTATGGCATGTGAATTACATCTCAATAAAAATATACTTGTCAAAAAAAAAAAAAAAGAAAAGAAAACATTACCGCCCGCCCTGCCCATCACACACCCATTTGTCAGACCAACAGCGCCCTATCTCCTGAACGAGCGTCTCGCTCTTCGGAACCCTCCCCAAGTTCCGACAACACCAGCCTGCCCAGAGATCGCTCTCTGGGCCCCTCACCCCTCTCTCTCTCTCTCTCTCTCTCTCTCTCTCGGTTAACACGTCCCTCACCCCTCGTTCCAAGTGCCACTGTATCCTAGGAAGGCAGGGGTGTGGGGCTCCGGCACAGCCTCTCCACGGCGGCCCCGGCCCCCACTGGCAGGAAGGGACTTCTCCGCCTCCGTGGCGGCACCGCCCCTCAGCCCCCGGCGCTGACCCGGGGAGGGGAGAGAGGGTGTCCCTAACCGTCTCTGATGAGGAGCTGGGGACCCGGCGGATCTCCCAGCCCACCTGTCTCAGCCGGCGGGGAGATCCGCTTCCAGCTCACGGACCAGCGAGTGGCAGAGGGCGATCGGGAGAAGCCACGGTTGCCACCGGCTCAGGACTCCATGCTTCAGGGTCTCAGCGGCTCCGGGCCGGCTCCGGCTCAGCTCCGGCTCGGCTCCTGCCCAGGCCGCGTCAATGCCGAGGCCCGGAGGCAGCGAGAGAGGAGGGAAGCGGCAGAGAACGAAGCTGGGAACCGAACGGCCCGGCGCGCGCCAGCCGGAGATCACGTGGCACGTGGCGCGCGAGCTCCTGGGAAATGTAGTCCGTCAAGCTTTGCGCGTTCCTCCAACCTCCTAGGCGCCTCCGCGGCAACCGCAAACTACGTGGCAAAATCCACTGGCGGCTAAAGCCTCTCCTCCCCGGTGCAGGAGTCCTACCATCACCGCTTATCCTCGTGGATTAACTTTAACACTCCTGTTCCCACCGAATAGTCATCCCAAAGTCAAGCAGTTCTTTGTAGGATTCTGAAGAATTGGGGAATAGGAAAATAATCTTTTTATCATTTTATCTGGTTGTTGTTTTTTTATCTTTGTTCTTTTCAAATCCTTATATCGGGGGCTAACTTTCAGAAAACTTTTTTTAGAGGCAGTTAACTTGTTTAAAACTGCAATATTGTCGGAAAGGACAAGTCCCATAGGAAAGAGTATCTATCCATACCCTGGCAGTGCCTAAGCCCTAAAGTATGGAATTTGAAGTTGAATGAACTGTTACCAGGTTAACATCCTTGAGCTATTATTATAACACTTCTCCCAGTCAGTTTCCTGATCTAAAATGTACACAAAATGATGCTACCTCCCATACAAGACTATTGTCAAGACTGGCAATAATAATTAAAAACTCACATTATAGGTTGTTTTCTATGTGCACTAGGCACTTATTTCTCCAAATAATGCTATGAGATAGGTATTACTGTTATTTCCCTTACACAGTCCATATGTTCCAATGTTCTCTGAGAAGTACTATACAGAGATCTTACTTTTCAACATAAATTGCTAATAAGTTGCCTGAGTTTGCCAAAATATTACAAGAAGATGATATTAAAACACAAGATAACCTGAGCCTGACCTGTGGTGGCGCAGTGGATAAAGCGACCTGGGAACACTGAGGTCACCAGTTCAAAACCCCGCACTGGTCCCATCAAGGCACATATGGGAGTTGATGCTTCCAGCTCCTCCCCCTTTCTCTCTCTCTCTCTCTCACTCTGTGTCTCCTCTCTAAAATGAATTTAAAACAAACAAACAACAAAAAAAAACCCTCAAGATAACCTGACCAGTGGGTGGTAGCGTAATGGATAGAGCCTTGACCTGGGACACTGAAGACCCAGGCTGGAAACCCCACGGTTGCTGGCTTGAGCAAGGGGTCACTGACTCTGCTTGCCCTCCCCTCAAGACAGTATAAGAAGTAATCAATGAACTAAGGTGCAGCAAGAGTTGATGCTTCTCATCTCTCCATTCCTGTCTAAAACAAACAACTAGGAGCCTAGCTAAAAAGAGGTGTGCTTCCTGCTATGTAAACATTGTGAAGAATGTTATATATACATGATCATGATATATTGAGCAGAAATAGTATATATAGTATTACCCAATTTTTGTAAGTGAATTATATTTACATTACCTAAATTATATATATATATATATATATATATATATATATATATATATATATATATGCATGCCCAGGGTGGTGGGGGGCTAAAAGAATATTAACAGTTATTAACTTTGAGCAATGAAATCATGCGTGATTAAAATGTTTCCCCCATCTGTTCTCTAATTTCTCTGCAATAAATATGAATTACACGTAGAATTTTATTTTAAAATTATAGCAAAAAGAGAGTCAGGCACCAAAACCAAACTCCAAGTACTTTATCATTTTGCCTGTGCCAAAATTACACAGTCTACCTACCCCAGAACAACCTAGCAAAAAATACCATGCTACTTAGAAAATAATTCTAAAACATAAAATGCGCTGAAAAAGTATACTTCAGTTTGGAAGGCATGCAGTATTTATTTTCTGCAGCAGATTTATAACCTTCCCAGCCATTCTGGTTAAGGCACATACAAGAATTAACTAATGAGTGCCTGACCTGTGGTGGCACAGTGGATAAAGTGTCGACCTGGGAACACTGAGGTCGCCAGTTCAAAACCCTGCACTGGTCTGGTCAAGGCACATATGGGAGTTGATGCTTCCAGCTCCTCCCCACTTTCTCTCTCTCTCTCTGAAATGAATAAAAAATTAAAAAAAAATTAACTAATGAATGCATAAATAAGTGGAATAACATTTCTCTCCCTTCCTCCAAAATCAGTTTTTTAAACTGTGGGTTTTGTCCTGAAGGACATGAGCAGCCAGCACAACTTCATATCTAGCCTCAAGGGTACAGTTTTACAAGAAATAAAGGGTGACATCCACTTGGGACTAGCACAACCAGGATTTTCATTTCTTGGTTTTAGCAAGAGGAGGGGAGAGGTGGACAGAAATATTGATGAGCCTCTGACCAACTAAGATATCTGGCCAGGGCAAAGAAGGTATTTTCTAATTTCCCTAGTGATTTCTTCTTTGATCCACTGGTTTATTGTCCAATTTCTACAAATCTGTAAATTTTCTTGTTTTCCTTCTGTTAGTCATTTCTGACTTCTTCCTACTGTGGTCAGAGAAGGTACTTTGTATATTTGTCTTTCAAATGCATTGAGACTTCACTTGTGGCTTAACATATGGGCTATCCTAGACAATGTCCCAGGTTGTACTTGAGAATATGTATTTTGTTGTTGGCTAGTGCTCTATGTATGTCGGTTAGAGTTAGTTGGTTTGTGTTGTCCAAGTCCTCTATTTCCTTACTTTTCTTCTCTGGTTGTTCTATTCATTATTAAAAGTGGGGTATTGATGTCTCTATTATTGTAGAACTATATCTACAGTGTCTGTAAAGTCATGGTGCACTTTTGACCCATCACGGGTCAAAAGTGCACCATGACTTTGTGAACATTATTTTCCCTTCAATTGTGGCAATTTTTGTTTCATATATTTTGAGGGTCATTATTAGGCTCCAAACTATAGTATTTTTGAAATATTGAAAGACAAAACAACCTAAGGTCCACTGATCTTCAAGATACACATTTTCTTTTAAAGAAATACTTTTAATTGAAAAAAGAAAACTAAACAGTGAATATTGCATGTTACTTTTGTCTTAAAAAATAAAGTGAAACACATACATAAATATCAGGTAGTGCATGCACAGAATATCTATGGAAATATAGAGAAAAACTGGTGATTGCCTGCTAGGAGAGGAACTGGGTGTCTGGGAACCCGGGTGGGTGAGGAAATCTTCATTCGTGTACACTACTGTACCTTATGAATTTTGTATCAAAAAATAAATATTCAAAAATAAATACATTTTAAAAATGGCACATGCGCTCTCTCTGAGCAAGCCTGCACCCTCCCTCCCCCTCCCCCTCGTATTGGCCCCCTAGCTGCATTACCTTTGCCTTTTTCTCTAAGCTCCAAGGGTTCTTCTGCCTCTGAGGCTTATTCCTTGAGCCTATGGAGCCCAACTGGCCCACTTCTACTGCCTCTGTAACTTTCTAAATCAACTTTCTTTTATAATTTGAAATGTCGCAGACTAGAAACGGAAAAGAAAAATAGTACATGGTTCAAATTAAAAGGATCCTAGAAAATATTCAATGACTGTAAACTCAGTAAGTAGGGCAGGCTGCTAAGAGCCTGCTTATATTCCAGAAAGTTCAGTTCTAAGATTCTGTAAAAGGGAAAGAGCAGGAGCCAATTATTCATTCGATGGTTTTATACTCTTCTTTCTAAAAGTATTTAAGGTGACTCGCAAACACATGTAATACACTAAATGGCAACATTACCTGCAGGAGAAAAAGAAGGGTGGGGGGATGAAGTGGAGCCAAATGGATGGATCAGGTGTACTTCCAAACCTGCCAGGCTTTACTTAGATACTGGTTTAGGAAGTTTGGAGTGTAGCTTTCTGTACTGCAAGTTGAATACAGACTTCATGTGTGAATACAGTCCTCACCTAGAGTGGGACTGATTCTCTTTTTAGAAGCTAGAGGACCTTTTGCCTAACAGAAGGCCACTCCAAACTAAGGATCAAGACTATTCCCATATTGTTATTCCAAGCCTGTTGCAACAACAGTGCTGTTTCCCACTTCCCTGATAAAAAGTAGACTTTTGGAGTCGGACCTCTTTGAATTCTGGGTCCATAATGAGATGAACAATTTTGGGAAAGCTACTCTCTTAGTTTTTTATCTGCCCTAACAGAATACCACAAACTGGTCACACATTTCTCAGTTGTGTTGATTGGGAAGTCTAAGATTAAGGCGCTGTCATGTCTGGTGACAGTTTTGACTCTTTTCCTGGTTTGCAGATGGTGTCATTTCATTGTATCTTCACCTGGCAGAAAGAAAGCCCTAATCTCTCTAAAATACACTAATCCCATATGAGGGCTCAACCATCACAACCTCATCTAAACCTAATTACCTCCAAAAGGCCCCACCTCCTAATCCTACCCAACTGAGGTTTAGGATTATATATTTGGGGAGAACCCTGAGCTAGCCCTGCTGCAGATCCCCACTGGCCAGACCCAATGGAACCCAGAGGCCAAGGGAAATGTGTTGATGTTGTTCATGCAGCTTTCTTGGGTAGCAAAGTAGGGCACCAGGCGCAGAGATCTGGAGAGGAAAATGAAGACATGCAGCACGCTCATAATATAAACACTGATTAATGACTTAGCCAAGATGTACAAAAACCTATAGAGAGGAAGTGTGGGATAAGAGGGAATACAGTCTAAGATAGCTGTATCTCAACCATGACAGGAAGTTAAACATGTGGAAAGCTGACAGATCCAAAAGGGCAGTACATATGTGTTATTTAGAAATACACAGATAAAATATAAGACACAAGTAACAGCCTTTGGGGACTAAAGGAGTAGGGACATTATACACCTTCCAATATTAGGATTTTTTAAAAATTATATAATAAAAACAGATGAATTTTAAGTAAGTTGCTAGAAGGCTACACAAGAAAAAACTAAGAGGGACTACATTGGTGGAGCTGGAACAAGGGAATGAGAGAGTGAAAGAACATCAATTTTTCATTCAACTTCCTGTTACACTACTTTACCATGAACATCTGCTAGTTTTATATATAGTCTGTATACTCTAAATAATGAATTAAACTAATCAACTGAATTTAGTTGCTAAAGTGAACTTATCCCTCAGGTGGGCGAGGGCAAAATAGTTGAAACCTACTGATTTCTATCAGATGAAGTCCAGGGTGAGTCAATAATTTGCTCAGACATACAGCTTAACAGGTTTAAATATCTAAACTATCCCAAATTCTGGTTTAAGAGAAAAATGTCAGACAATTACAAAGGTGCTTCAGATTATTAGGTCCATTTTGAAAACAATTAGGTCTTCTGGGGCAATCACTTCAGTCTTGCTTTTTATCACAGATTTCTGTTGGTCCTGTTGGTAATCCATTTATGTCTGCACCCTAAAATGAGAAAAACCATTTTAGAGATTATTACAACAAAAATGAGAGATACTCTTTTTATTTTGAAAGATATTCTTTTTGAAAATAGTTGACAAACTTCAGAATGAAAATACTCTGCTTCTAGAAATGTGCAGGACAGCTTAGTGCAATTGAATACAATTGAACTTAGCAAGCACAATGCTAAAGGTAAGTTTGTCTAAATAGTCAGTTAAAAGAATAACTTCATTTTGTTCAAAAACCCCTCTATGATCTTCCCAATTAAGTATCCTATCAAAGTTATCAATGGCTTATTTTAGTATCATCTCTTCTCATCCATTGGCTGTTTACTATTACCCTTACCAGCCAGGAAATACTGATTACTACCATGGCCATACGGCAAG
This sequence comes from Rhynchonycteris naso, assembly GCA_037038555.1. Classification (NCBI taxonomy): domain Eukaryota; kingdom Metazoa; phylum Chordata; class Mammalia; order Chiroptera; family Emballonuridae; genus Rhynchonycteris; species Rhynchonycteris naso. The sequence continues at coordinate 149,962,862 of CM072999.1, read as the reverse complement.
GAGCATATGCATTAATCAGAGGCCTAGTTTATTTTTATTTTTTTACAGGGACAGAGAAGAGTCAGAGAGAGGGATAGTTAGGGACAGACAGACAGAAATGGAGAGAAATGAGAAGTATCAATCATTAGTTTTTAGTTGCCGTCGCAACACCTTAGTTGTTCATTGATTGCTTTCTCACATGTGCCTTGACCACGGGCCTTCAGCAGACCGAGCAACCCCCATGCTGGAGCCAGCGACCTTGGGTCCAAGCTGGCGAGCTTTTGCTCAAGCCAGATGGGCCCGCGCTCAAGCTGGCAACCTCGGGGTCTTGAACCTCGGTCTTCCACATCCCAGTCCGATGCTCTATCCACTGCGCCACCGCCTGGTCAGGCAAGAGAGGCCTAGTTTAAACCTTAGTTTAAATCAAACATTAATTACTTAAAAAGAAAAAAAAAACCCCAACCCCCTATTTTAAGTTTTGTGGTTTTTTTTCATTTATTCACTTTAGCGAGGAGAGAGAGAGAGGAGTAGGGAAGGAGCAGGAAACATCAACTCCCATATGTGCCTTGACCAGGCATGCCCAGGGTTTGGAACAGGCGACCTCAGTGTTCCAGGTCGACACTTTTATCCACTGTGCCACCACAGGTCAGGCCAAACACCCTATTTTAAAAAGGAAAGAAATGAAGACACAGTGATAAAGCTTCTGATTCTAAGAACTTGCCTTTCCAAAAGCCAAGTATTTTACCCAGACTATACCACCCCCCTTATCCATCCTTCCTTATTTAGGATATTTTAATGTTCTTACCTTATAATCTACTTTGCCTTTGCTTTTATCATTGGACTCCTGTATAGGTTTTCTAGGCCATATACGACTAACAAAGGGGGAAATCAGAGGGTAGATGTAAGGCTCCAGGAACTTTTTGTAGACCCAGAGTAGAACTGGAATAACGATACAAGGAATGCACACCATTGTCCTAGGTGTGAGCTTCTGAAATTCTGATAGACACACACACAAAAAAACACATTAGTTCATCATAGAAGAATAACTGAAATAGTAATTACCTAGATTAAGATATCTGAAAAGACTATTTCTACACTGAAGGAAAACTCAGATCATACTATCAACTAAAAGTAAGAATCTATTAAAGATGTCGCTATCTGCAAGGTAAATGAATATAGGTGGTAGGCATGAAAATAATAGCGAAGTTCCTGCCTCCAAACCTCTCCAATCGCTGCTCCTCAACCATAAATTTAATAATAAAAGAGAAATACCAACATTTGATAGGAGCTAGGTTTTGTTTTGTTTTGTCTTGACAGAGAGACAGACAGGGAGAGACATGAAAAGCATCAATTCTTTGTTGCGGCACTTTGGTTGTTCATTGGTTGCTTTTTCATGTGTGCTTTGATGGGGGTGGGGGGCTACAGTAAGAGCGAGCGAACCCTTGCTTAAGCCAGCAACCTTGGGCTTCAAGCCAGCGACCTTTGGGCTCAAGCCAGCAACCATGGGGTCATGTCTATGATCCCACGCTCAAGTTGGTGACCCAGCACTCAAACTGGTAAGCCCGTGCTCAAGGCAAGCGACCTCGGGGTTTTGAACCTGGGTCCTTTGCATCCCAGTCCAACACTCTATCCACAGCGCCACTGCCTGGTCTGGCAGTTGTTATACGCTTTGCATATACAGTTGGGCCTCTGTATACCCAAGTTTTTGCATTCATGGAGTCAACCAACCTCAAATTGAAAACGTTTGGGGAAAAAATTCCAGAATATTCCAAAAACCAAAATTTGAATTTGCCATGCATGCAAATAAAGTGATGTGTAGATACTGTACAAGCGGTCGGCAAACTCATTCGTCAACAGAGCCAAATATCAACAGTACAATGACTGAAATTTCTTTTGAGAGCCAAATTTTTAAACTTAATATAGGTAGATACATTCCTTATAGAGGTAGTGCCACACTCAAGGGGTCAAAGAGCGGCATGTGGCTCGCAAGCCGCAGTTTGCCGACCACAGCTGTAGCCTATTAAAAATACTACACCATTTTATATAGGGTACTTTACTGGAGCATCGAGGGATACTGGTATGGGGCAGTGTGGTGGTAGTGGTAGGGGTGTCCAGGAACCAATCCCCGAGGGAAAACTGTATAACTCATTTAACCTGAAACCCAGTGAGGGTGGGTACCCTTGCTATCTTTTTACACATAAAACAAATGAAGGTACAGTACATTAAGAACTTGGTAATTATGGTATGACTTATAAAATAGTTTGGTTAAGTATAAGGGCCTAAACATCTTCAAGGACTGACAATATTGATTAGCTGAACCTACAATACTAAGGGCAAATCTTGCAACATGAAACTTTCACTTTGGAAGATCTCTAGATTACAAACTGGCTGGTCTTTTCTCGGCAACAATTCTCCCTTGATATACTGCCTTTTCTTTTTCATTTCTAAAAATTTACACATCTTATTAGGTTGATAATTAGAAATCACCCGTGACTTTCTCAAAATCAGCAATTGCTTGAAAAAGAACAAATACTACTTCCACAATAAACTATTTAACCAAAGACTTCTTAAGTTTACAAGAATGTTAAATCCCTTAGGGTAGGGCTTAAAAACTAAGAAGATTCAGACTGCATAAGGCTAGTAATTCAGGATGTTAAAATTTCTCATTTTCAAAATCTTGTAAATCAAGCATCATGTGCTAGCAAATGAGTCCAATCATGACTACACTAAGGCAACTGAGAATTATTCATGATACAAGTGAACATCGGTATAGACAACTCAATCTTAATGACTTTGCAATGAATTACAAGAGCTATAAACAAAAGTCCAAATGTACATCAATGAATGACCAGCTATTTTACAAAGGATTCATAACTAGATTCTTTAAAAAGGTCCCCTAATCAAATTAAAATAACAATTTAAGCACAACTAAATGAAACAACCAAGTGGAACAAATTGATGCTTTTCTCTCTCTCTCTCTCTATCTCTTCCTGTCCCCCCTCCTTACCTCTCTTCTCAAATCAATGGGGAAAAATATTATAATGTTAGTCTTTTATTTAAATTATTTTATTTATTCATTTTAGAGGAGAGAGAGAGAGAAGGGGGGAGGAGCAGGAAGCATCAACTCCCATATGTGCCTTGACCAGCGGGCAAGCCCTGGGTTTTGAACCAGCAACCTGTATTCCAGGTCAACGTTTGATCCACTGTGCCACCACAGGTTGGAAAATTTTTAAATAAGAATAATTTTAAAATAAGTTTAAGAATTTACCAAAATATTTCAAAACCAAACTAGTAGTGAGTCTTTTTCACCATTTTTCAAGGAACCATTATTTTTTGGCCATACACGTTCAGAATGTGATCTGGAGAGACGAAAGAGGCGGTCTGGCTTAGGTGTTGCACTCTTACACGTACCACAGCACAGTAACCAAGCAAACTGGCCAGCAGCTGCCTGAATTTGAGAACAGCATTCCCCACTTTCTATATGGTGTTCTTGGGCAAATTATTTCACCAGTCTGTGCCTTAATTCCCTCATGCTTAAAATTTAGACCATAAGAGTACCTGTCTCACAGGGATATATATGGATTAATATGCATACAAAGCTCAGAAGAGTGTCCACATATATTAAGTGCTATGTAAGTGTTGTAACTAAAAAAGTAAAATAAAGTCCTAGATGTGTGACCTTTACAAAGTTTACACAAAGGTAAAGAGTATACAGAGCTGGCTAAGACCAGATTCCAAGGTCTGATTTCCTAGCTCAAGGCTCTTGTCTCTTCCCGTTCCAAAACCACAATAATTATATTAATGCTCCTCCTACCAAACTTTCAAAACCAACTAAAATAAACCCTTCAGAACTGGCAATGCTCTGAGAACTAGGCTACGTTGATGCTCTGAGCAACGCCTCCATCATAAAGATCCATTTTTACCTCCTTGTAATTGTTGTGTTTTAAGTAAGTACCTACGCAATTCTGTTTTAAATAGACTCTCGAGAACAAATATTACTCATCGGTTTTGTCATAATTGTGATTTTTATAAAACATTTTAGCTTTCTTCAGAACGAATTTACTGTTATTTCGTCTCTTCATCTTCATGATTCTTCGGTGAGTTATTTTATCTCAAACAGAAAGGTCCAAACAGAAAGGTCCAGAAGATGGCTATGGTAAGTTGATAAAACTATCATTTTACTTAATCTCTACAAACCAATTCTCAGATACTACAATAAACCAAGCAAAAAGGATTAAAATGGTTGGGAGCGGAATATTCCTCCATTCGACTTAGTCCAATACAACAGACGAGAGAAGGTTGCTGCGCTATCAGAGCCCCGGCAGGTGAAGTGTGGAACGCCACCTCCCCTGAGGTAACCCCGTTCGGCATATCCTATTTCTGGAGACAAGAAACAGCGGGACAGGCTGAGTGAAAGACAAAGACAGGAGAGAATAAGGGCGAATGGTGGTTGAAGATAATGGAGTGAAGAAACGGACAACTCAGGCCCAGGGAGCGAATAGAGGGCTATAAGGGAAAGGCAAACGGGGCCAGGCGGCTGGGTGGACGCAGACGGCGGCAGAGAGGGAACGAGGGAGGGCGAAGCGGGTACACCGTCTGCGCGGGCGGGTCGCGAGACTTTAGAGCAGCGGCCGCCATGGGCCGGGTCAGCGAGGTCCGGCCGGAGCTGCGGAGCAGCGGGTTGGCGTCGAGGCCACAGCCCATTTCCGCCCCAGTCCCGGTCGAAAGCGCAAGCCCACCCGACCCCACTCACCAGCGATCACCGAGCCCAAGTGGAAATTTCTGCACTTCCGGAGGGAGGGATGTGCTGCAGCCGAGCCAATCGAGACCGAGAAGGGGGCCGATAAAACGTGCCTGCGTCAGCCTGACGGAACACGAGACGTAACGGGGACGCAGGAGCAGGGGACTGGGCGTGGCCTCCTGCGCGGGACCTCTAAACTCCAAACCTACGGGTGGGCGGGCGAGCTAAGCTCCCTGGGCTCTTCCTAGGTGGGTGCCCTGTGTCCGAATACTAGCACAAAATCCAAAACATTGACCTAAGAAGGAATAACTAACGTCTGTATCAATGGTTCACCTTAGAGGTTACTCCACTTGGAGGATAGCTATTTTCAAATGCAGTTGTACCCCACTCTCCCTAATTCAGGGTCTTCAAGAGCAGGGTACATACTAAGTCAACTTGAAATGGCTTAGTTTAAGAGAAACAACTGTACTTCACTCCCAGTAAAGTAGCAATTAGTGTTGAGCAGATGTGGAGAAAACTGGAACCTTCTCTTCTAGTGGTATCTAAATGGCATTAACTGCTTTAGAAAGTCTGGCAGTTACCTTATGGTCCAGCAATTCCACTCCTGGCATCTACCCAAGAGAAATGAGAACATGCCCACACAGAAACCCATACACAGTTCATAGCAGCATGATTTGTAATAGCTTAAAAAACACCCAAATGTTCAACTAAATACATATTGATAGATTATTTTTAAATCAATACATAGATAAACCCTGAAACTAGTAAACTAACTCAATGCCAGTGGCAATGAGCCACACATTGTGATTTCTTTCATGAAATGTCAGAACAGGTCTCGCCTATCTATAGGTAAGTGGTTTCCTAGGGGTGGATAGGAGTGATGGCGAAGTCACTGCCAAGGTTTCTCTTTGAGATGATTAAAACGTTCCAGAGTTGATTTTAGTGATGCTTAATACACTAAAATCCACTGCACTGTGGTGCATAGCAGCACTGTGCTCAATCTCAGTACATACAGTAGCTGGGAGTTTCAGAATTTCCCCATGTTCTAATTCCATCTCAGGCAAAAAAACAGCAAGACATTCAAAACAGCATGTTTATGCACCAAAGTTCCTGACAGAGGGCAAACATAATATCCTGCACTCTAATGAGAAGGAAACTTGTTTGATCACTTGAAATATACTTAATAATAAAGACAGCCAACATTCTTTTACTTTTTTTTTAATTTTTTTTTTTTAGATAGAGGGAGAGAGACACTGAATCCTTTGGTTCACCTAGTTACATGGATAGAACCTGCAAACTTATCCCATCTAGGCCACACTGCAAGTTATCCTTGGCTTTTAGTTTTATTACTATTTATGTTGAATTTACTCCCGGGCCATAAGTTTTTGTTTCTTCAGTTTCTTCTGGGATATCTGGGAAAAGAAAAAGAAAAAGATCAGTTAGGTTTCCTAAAGAAACCCACACACTACATATTAACGGAGCAGGTCTTGGCTCGGTAAAAGAAACTGGTCAACTTTGGCCCTGGCCAGTGGCACAGTGGGGTAGTGTCAGCTCAGCCCAGAGTGCCAGTGTCCTGCGTCACAGCCAGGGCATGTGTGAGAAGCAATCAATAGGTCTCATTCACAGAGACAAGAGTGATTTTAAAAAAGAAGATTTGGGAACTTCAACATAAAGTGAAAGAGTCCTTTGACACAGAGATGCAGTATGTATGCGGGGAGAGACGGGAAATTAGCAATGAGCAGGCAAACAACAGATGATAAGGATTCTAGTGACAGGAAAGCTGGAGAATACAAGTTCATAGAGTAAATTATAAGAGTTCTTATCATAGAGATATTACCCCCCTTCTTTATTTTTACTGTACCTATGAGGACTTACTATGATAATCATTTCACAGTATATGTAAATCAAACCATTATGCTGTAAAGCTTAAACTTAAGAGTGATAGGAGGCAATTCTCAAAACTAACTGAATTGTCATTTACTGAAAACAGGCTTATTAGATTTAAGGGGCATATTTGGACATGTTGCATTTGAAGTGGCTATGGACATCTACATGGGACTATTAGTACATAGTCAGTTCTGAGACAATAGTACAATGTTACTATTCACTATTAGTCAAGAAACAAATGAGACTCATGAGTCAAAATATGAGGTTGCTAGTTGCTCAGAATAGTTTCCTTTCATGGCTATTCCAAAGGTGTCCTAAGTTAGTCACCATAGCAACCACAAATCTAATACACAAATAAAATTCATCAAAGATTTAAGTAATTTACCTTTTTCTTCTGTGCAACTTCCTCTTCTGGTTTAGGAACAATCTGCTCCTTTTCAGTCAGGATCATCTCAATGTGGCAGGGAGAGCTCATGTAAGGGTTAATTCGCCCATGAGCTCTGTAAGTTCTCCTTCGCATTTTGGGAGCCTTGTTCACCTGGATGTGCTCAATGACCAGAGAATCTACGTCTAATCCCTGGGAACAAGGAAAAAGAAACATAATTAGGTAACATCTTTACCTTAATACAATCATTGGAAAATTAGTGTATTTGTTCCAGCACTTGTTTTCATCTTTATTCTAAATACCCTTCTTTAAATTAAATCTAAGTAACTACCAAAACTCAGTGGTAAGAGCCTGTTAAAGATTAAGAGTACTGTAAATCTCTAAACTTTGATGATAACAAGATTTTGTCAGCATTGTTTAACAGCTAAAAGGGTTGCAGCCAGAGACCCAAATTAATTTTAGTTTTGGCCCAGATTTCTGACTGCACAAGGGTAATGGATAATGTCCCAAACTGACAACCCTGTGTTTGTTACCATATAGTTTTAGCTTAAGAACATAAGCAACAAACCAAATTAATCATTACTAAGGTAATCACTCCGGTAACTATATCTGTTCCTTTGCAATAGTATTTTATTGTTTGTAAAATAAACCTGGACAAAAGCAACATTACTTGAACCACCATTCAAGCTGGATACATATCATGATGTTTATACTTTGGGTACCTTAAGTTCAGCATTGCTCTCTGCATTTTTAAGCATGTGGAGCAAAAATTCAGCACTCTTTTTGGGCCAGCGACCCTGCGTCCAGCCCCACTGTTTGGCCTAAAAGAAAACAGAGACACTATTATTCATTTCCCCTGATTTAAACTAAATGTTATAACCAAGACTATTTTATTCACTGCAAGGTTGCTCAGAACATCGTTTTTTTCATGGTTAATCCAAAGGTGTCCTAAGATTGTCATCACAGCAACCAGAAATGGCCTGTTTAAAGACCTTAGACATTTTTATCCCATCCAATCACTTTCCCTTACCATTTGTCTTTTAAAATAACATCCATTAATTCTCACCTGGGCACACCTACCAACTCCACCATTGTAACGACGGAATGGCACACACTGCTTCTGTAAAGTGACATCCTTCAGGTACTTGGTGGCTTTTCGAATATGCATACCCTTGATGGCCTGGGCAGTTTCACGCGTGTTCTAAATATAAATATAAACCGGGGGTTAACTATGTTAAAGCATCACAATTTTTAAGTAAACATTAAATTCTCGGGTTCTAAAAATGTCAACTATCAACAACTTAAACTTTTCCATTTTCATGGAAGCTGGAAAAATAATCTGTAATTAAGGGTCAGGGAGGTTTGGTTTGAACCTCAGGAAAAATGAACCCTAAAACACTGTATTGTTCAGTGTAATGTTTTAATTCCATCAGCTTGTAACCACAATTCTGCATCCTATAGCTTAATCTGTACACTTGATTCTCAAGCATTTCTCTAGCTGTTTTTACCCAATTCCACATATCCTTAATCAAAGAAGTCATTACACACTGCTGGTAATATTTTGAAGGTGGCTGCTCAGATTTTATTAATTTTCACGGTAAATCCAAAGGTGTCCTAAGAAAGACATCACTGCAGCTACCTTTTAAGAATGATAAGAAGAAATGCTCAAGGGAACACACAAAATGATTCATTTAGAGCATAGCTATGATTCACATACCTTAAAGTGAACTCGAAGGTTTGAACCTCTTGACTTGCATGCTAAAATAGAGAACACTTTGGTTAATTTTCATTATCTTGTTTCTTGTACCTTCAAATCAGAAATATTAACTCTTGTTCACTTACATTTTGTGGGGTTTTCTGGGTCAAGTGAGTAGCGAACCATTTTGAGGTCACCTGGAAGGGAACACGTAGGAATTGTGTCAATATGTATTTACAGTAATTCAAAAGTCTGAATCAGTACATGCTACCAGCAGCTGCTCAGACAGGACTTGTTTTCACAACTGATCCAAAGGAGTCCTAAGAAATGCCATAATCGCAGCCATCCTATTTTCCATCCAGTACTCTCTTTCCCTTTGCATCTATCAGTGACGACACAACAGTGCCCACACCAGACTAAGTGACACGGACTCCACCGGCCCTCCATTACTCTTTGAATGGAAACAGCCTCTTTCAATGCAACGCTGGATCATCCCGGCGTAAAGACACGGACACTGGGGTGGCAGAACTCAACTACAACCCTCAACGCGCTGCCCCTCCATAGAAGCCCCTTTTACTCACACAGTTCCACAAATAATTGTCTTTCCAAACCTTTGCACTATAACTAATGTTAAACGGCAACTAATTGGAAATATTCCTCCAAAAATTAGTAAAGCCTCTATTCGACTTTATTCTCCCAAATTTCTCTAATTGAGGCCACAAACATGCCTCGTATTCGGCCACCACTCACCGCGAGACACGGGACCTCCAGTGTAGGAGTCAGCACTGACCACGGGCTGCCCGTACCCCCAAAGTTCCCATTCCCACCCACCGCGACTCTTTTCGGGCCGCAGACGCAGCACGGCCCGGGGGCGCCTGGTCGGGCCGCCTCACACATCCCCTCGCGCAAGGAGACAGAGCCTGAGCGAGAAACCAGTAACTGAAACAGTTCTCCTCCTGGGGTCTTCAGATTGGTGTCCCCTAGTCGAGGATGGTGGCGATGAACGATGGATTCAACACTCGGAGAGAAACTGCAAAATGGAACTCACCTTCGCCCGTTCTAGGGGAAGAGGAAGAGCAGAGGCTCCTGGGAGAATTCATGAAAACTTGATAACTCGCGAGATTTTCAGCCAAAGAAACGAGATTTAAAGGGGGAGGAGGAAAAAGGGAGTGTAAAATAATGTTTCAGAGGAACTGAAAACGAATTGCTGCGTTAGGGACTGTCTCAAAATTTTTCTTTTCTTGGGTCCGATATAAAAGTTAGGAATCTTAAAAATCAACCAATTAAAAACAGGTTTGTAGCCTTACCTGTGGTGGCGCAGTGGATAAACCGTCTACCTGGAATGCTGAGGTAGCCGGTTCGGAACCCTGGGCTTGCCTGATCAAGGCACATATGGGAGTTGATGCTTCCTGCTTCTCCCCCAATTCTCTCTATCTCTTTCCTCTCTCTCACACACACACTGTCTCTAAAAATGAATAAATAAAATCTAAAAAAAATTAAAAAAAAACAGGTTTGTAGTTCTAGAACAGGATCACATAATATTACATATAGACAAAACATTTATTTGTTAACATTCATTAGGTTTGATTATGTGATCATGTGTCACTTAAAGTGGTTTGTAAATGGACAATTTAGAAGGGATGCATAGGGGATATAATTATGGTAATCAGAAAAATTTCAGGATAGGAATATCACTCAATTACTTGACTTGGGTGGTGAACACACAATACAATATACATATGGTGTATTATAGAATTATATACCTGAAATCTATATAATTTTGTTAACCCATGTACCCCAATAAATTCAATTAAAAATAATAAAAGAGTATTACCCAAATGTACTGCAACCTGTGTAAAGAATATGCTAACTGAAGAGTCTGGTTCAAAGGTGGAATCTGGTTTTCCACTGCCCCTTCTTGATCTGCATCTGAAGGGGATCAATCCTTGGGCATTTTCTTCCCTTTTAATCACTGGTAGAGTAGCCCTTAGCATTAGGTCTTCTATTTCATGACATCATCACCCTAGGCAGATTCAAACTCCAAATGAATGGGACTCTGGACAACATTCAAGTCTAGAGACCCCACTCCTGGACTCCACTCCCCCTTGCCAAATGATGTATTCCATGGTCTTTCTGCAGTAATTCCTATTGCTCACAGCTTCAACCACAGGCTGAGAAGTCCCAAATTATTTATCTCCCTTCCACAGCTCTCCTGAGCTTGCCCCAGATATCAAAGAGCTGTCAGAACATCTTTCATGGCAGGTTCCCAAGGCGAATATTTGAAACCTAAAGTGCTTTAAATAGAACTCATCCGCCCAAGTTTCTCCTTTTCTGTTGCAAAGTTATTATTACAGCCAATGTTTTAAATTTCTTTTTATTTTATTCATTTTAGAAAGAAGACAGTGAGAGAGAGAGAGAGAGAGAGAAAGAAAGGGGGGAGGAGCTGGAAGCATCAACTCCCATATGTGCCTTGACCAGACCAGTGCAGGGTTTTGAACCAGCGACCTCAATGTTCCCAGGTCGACGCTTTATCCACTGCGCCACCACAGGTCAGGCTACAGCCAATGTTTTAAAAAGCTTACTAAATTCAGGCACTATTTCAGTGCTTTTCAATCAGATGCATTTCCTTAATTAGTCCTTAGGACAACTGTAGAAAGAGAGTTTACTATTATTTCCATTCTATAAGTGATGGTGAGGCACAGAGAAATTAAGGAACTTCTTCAAAAGTCTCATAGCTCAAAATTAAGGGGACCAGACGTCCCGCTTTTGGCGGGACAGTCCTGATTTTTAACAATTTGTTCTGCATCCTGCGGTGCTTTAAGAAAGTCCTGATTTTTGGAAAGAATGCATGAAAAGCTAGGGAACTGCGGGAAACTGGGAAGGGAATATATGGTTTTCGGCGGGGAGACCCCACCTCGCATTGCCACAAGAGCTGGCTGCCCCCTGCGGCCCGAAACAAAGAATTCCAGGCAGGACATACCTGCTGGGCGGCAGCGGCTGTCAAGTCCCCTAACTACCCATAGGCCCACATCCTGGACGCTGGCGTGTGGCTCTGGGATCTGCAAGACACAAGCGGATAGGTCTCCAGCGGGCAGTGGGGCTGAAGGAGAGGAGCGCTCCTGCAGCTCCCGCATCAGTTTCGGGATCATGTAACCCAATCCCTCTGACTCATTCAAAATTTCCCATATAGTAATATTTCCAAAAATGATCTTTTTAATGAGGTATCATTATTAAAAAAATAGATTGATAAGGAAAAGCTTAAATCTTGGGCATCAACAAAAATCACAATAAAGAACAAATGGTTAGAAATATTTCATCATTTTTGCCTGACCTGTGGTGGCATAGTGGATAAAGTGTCGACCTGGGAACACTGAGGTCGCCAGTTCAAAACCCTGCACTGGTCTGGTCAAGGCACATATGGGAGTTGATGCTTCCAGCTCCTCCCCCCTTTCTCTCTCTCTCTCTCTCTCCCTCTCTCTCTGTGTGTGTCTCCTCTCTAAAATGAATAAAATAAAAAGAACGTTTTGAAACAAACCATGTTCCATACAATAACGCACTAAAAATTGTGGAATACACGATCTCTTTACCAGGACCTAATGCTGCGACTGAACGCCTTTTTTCTGTGGTAAATAAGGTGTGGACATCAGAAAAATCACAATTAAGTGTTGAGACTTTGCAAGCCATTTTATGTGTGAAATATAATTTAACAAATTCTTGTGAAAATTTTCATGACCTTTTAAATAACGACAGCAATCTACTAAAAAATATTCACTCAAATGAGAAATATGCCAAAGAATAAAATAATACTATACATAATTTTTTATGTATTATATTTGTAAATTGTAATTATGTTGAAATTTAAAAAATATATTACAATACTATTTTTGCATTCTATGAAAATTTTTTTTGCTCCATATAGACCAAATTTTTAATCAAGACCCCCCCCCCATCAATGGTGTCCCACTTTCCAATTTTAAAATCTGGTCACCTCATTCAAAAGTGTTATCTGGGAGCAAAGACAAGTTCCAGTGACCAAGTTTGTCATCACTAGGCAATCCTGCCCCTCTCTTGCCTTGGCCAGTGGTTTCTCTGTACTTCTAAGTTCTCAAACCAAAAAGCTAGAACACAATTTCATTTTTTCTTGTCTTGGCATATACAGGTACTTAAAATCTAGATTACTGCTAGAGTCTTCTCAGTGGTCTTCTGGGCTTTATTTTTCCACACTCTTAACATATCCTCCATATTGCTGACAGAATCGTTTTGCTAAAAGAGCTGCCAAAATGATCATGTCATTTTTCAGGTTCTATTTTTTTTCCTCTGTGGTTCCTGTCCCAGATTCTTGGGGAGATCACTTAATAGCCCTCTCTAATCTGGTCTGTGCCTTTCTCACCCCTTTATCTTTTCTTTCTCCTTCCCCTACATACTACATCTGTATTCTCTCTGATTTTAGAGAGAGATCAAGCCTAAAGGAAAAAAATAGACATGATACTGCATTTGATTTTATATCAGCTAGCATGGGATTAGACTAGAAAGATTAAGACCTTTAGAGATTATTTCCTTTTGAAGGGAATGATTTATCTTTTAGTGCCTCAGTGATTTTTTTCTGTAAAATTTAAATGTTATTTAAACTTTATTTGATATAGATTTCCTTCAATCTGTTGTTTGTAAATTTAAAATGTGAATTGTATCATATTTATTATGTGCAGAAATCTTTTTAAAAAGATTTTATTTTATTGATTTTAGTGGGGGAGAAAGAGAGATAGAGGAAGCGAGAAGCATCCACATGTGCCTTGACCAGGCAAGCCCGGAGTCTCGAACCAGCAACCTTACATTCCAGGTCGAAGCCCTATTCACTGCACCACTGCAGGTTAGGTGCAGAAATCTTAATTATTAAAGTAATGGGGAACTACAGATAGCTTTAATTCTTAACAATCAATTTTTTGTTCATTCATCTATTCAATAAATATGTATTGAGCACATTATATGCCTGCCAATGTGCTAGGTGCTGAGCTACAACAGGTCCTAGGAAATCCCTAACCTCAAGGAACTTATAAACATGGGGTGAGAGTAGGTAGGGATGGAAGGATAGGGCACTAGGAGGTGAACAATCGATTAGAATACATTGTGAAACTGCTAAAGTAGGGTGAGCATTGAGGAGCTTATTAATAGCACTTGAATAGATGACACCTGAGTAGATGACATGGCAGCTGACCAGAAAAGTTAGCTGGCTACAGCAATAAAAGCAAATGATGGTTGTTTCCAGTGGGAAAGTCCTGTTATGGGAATTGCAGATGTTTGGGTTACTTTTGGGTGCCAGTAGGGAGAAATAAGGGGGAGAGGTGAACCTTATCTTGAAGGATCCTATTTGTCTGCAAAGTTTTAAGTTTATCTTAAAGTCAATGAGGGACTTTTAAAAGCATTTAAACCCTTTGGGGAATAGTTGAGGTGACTTAATCAGGTTTATTTTTTTTAATATCTATTGATTGATTTTTAGAGATAGAAAGAGGAAAGGAGAGAAAGAGAGAGAGGAAAACATTGGTTTTTTGTTCCACTTATTTATGCATTTACTGGTTGATACCTTGTATGTGCCCTGACTGGGGATTGAACCTGCAACCTTGGCACATCTGATTGATGCTACCCATCAGGGCAATCAAATTCACTTTTAAAAGGATCACTCTGCAGGGAAAGATTTGAAATGTCCCAGGGGAAAGACCAGAGGCTGGCAAAGATGGTGGTGGCCTGAACCAATCTGATTCAGTTTTCTTTTTCTTTGTCAATGAGAATGGGGAGTGGTGGATGCATTGAAGAGATTTTAGTAAGAGTCACAGGATTTCGTGATTGTAAGTTGTAAGAGTTGGTCGCTTTGTAACCTCAGCAACCCTTTTTGAATTGTGTTGCCAGCATCTCCTCACTGAGCTTATAGCACGGTCTTCTTTGGCTTCTCAGCACATAAAAAAGGAAAACCAGTTTTTTTTTGTTTTTTTTTTTTTAAAGGAAAACCAGTTTTATGGAGGACACCCTGTAGAGGCATTTTGTACTGGATTGAAAGGAGAAGCATGGATCTCTCTATAGGAAGAATTTCTTTCATAAGCAGTTGGGGAGGTGTTCTTGAGGAGCAATAGGGTTTGGGGCCAGAAGGGGATCTTTCCTGCTGGCCTCAGAGGACACCAGTGTTTGGGCAAAATAAAACCATTTTAATAACAGCAGGGTATGTTTGGCTTTGCCAAAAATGTTTTATATCTATGTTTTTAAATTTCTCACTCTTTTTTTCTTTTATGGTGAGTTAGAAATGGCTTTTTCACTCTGATTATTTTTTTTTTAATTCTCCTATTTGGGGTGATACTTTATGGTTTTTTGTTTTGTTTTGTTTTGTTTTTACAGGGACAGAGAGAGAGTCAGAGAGAGGGATAGATAGGGACACATAGACAGGAATGGAGAGAGATGAGAAGCATCAATCATTAGTTTTTTGTTGTTGTTGCGACACCTTAGTTGTTCATTGATTGCTTTCTCACATGTGCCTTGACCGTGGGCCTTCAGCAGACAGAACCACCCCTTGCTGGCGCGCCAGCGACCTTGGGTCCAAGCTGGCGAGCTTTTGCTCAAGCCAAATGGCCCTGTGCTCAAGCTGGTGACCTCGGGGTCTTGAACCTGGGTCCTCGACATCCCAGTCCGATGCTCTATCCATTGCGCCACCACCTGGTCAGGCAATACTTTATAATTTTTTATTTTTCATGTTTAAATATGCTACCCATCGATTGTAAAGCCTGAGCTATGGATCCAACTTCATGTTTTTTCTCATAGCTACCCAAATGTTCAATAATCTTTGTTTTCCCTTTAGATTTAAAATACCATTTTTATCACATGTGAATAAGGGATGATTTTAAAAGACTGGACATACTGGAGAACATTTGCACAGCTGGGGGAGTCCTCCAGTTGAGAGAGAAATTGATTTTGCAAGAAAGCAGGTATATTGTAAGAGCTGAAAAGAAGGAAAGAGATGGATCCAGGGCATAAGTGGAGGTATGTCGTTAGAACAAGGTTGGAACACACCGTCCATGATAACAGAAGAGGACTGGAGCCTGGAGTGGGAGCGCCTCGCTTGGTGGATATGGTGATGGGAAGGTAATAGGAAGAAGCATGCTTGATGTTTTAACCATTTCAAATGGGTTTTCTCACTGAGAAAACTTTGAGGATTTTCTTAAAGACCTAGTGAAGGAGCTGCCCTTACAGCTCACATTCTCTTAAACCAGAAGAGGGCTTTAGAGATAGGCTGTTAAATGAGTATCTCATGTACCCCATTTCTGTGGGTACCCTACTTATGACATAGGTTCCAGGGTCGAACTAGGGACTGGAGAACAATAAAATCAGGAGAGGGACATGGCACTGACGGTGACAATGGCAGTGAGTAAAGCCTCTCTGAAGAGAATCTAGCAATATAAGGTAGCAGAATTTTTTGCAACAGGTAAATTTCTGAAGGCATTGCCTAATGCAGTGGTTCTCAAACTTTTTGAAGTCAGGGCACATTTAAAATCTTACAAATAGCCTGACCAGGCAGTGGCGCAGTGGAGAGAGCATCAGACTGGGATGCGAAAGACCCAGGTTCGAGACCCCAAGGTCGCCAGCTTGAATGCGGCCCCATCTGGCTTGAGCAAAAGCTCACCAGCTTGGACCCAAGGTCGCTGGCTCCAGCAAGGGGTGGCTCGGTCTGCTGAAGGCCCATGGTCAAGGCACATGTGAGAAAGCAATCAAAGAAAAACTTAGGTGTTGCAAAGGCAACGAAAAACTAATGATTGATGCTTCTCATCTCTCTCTGTCCCTGTCTGTCTGTCCCTATCTATCCTTCTCTCTGACTCTCTCTCTGTCCCTGTAAAAAAATTAAAAAAATTAAATTAAATTAAAATTTAAATCTTACAAATAATTGTAGGTGCACTATATACAAATTTCTGAGAAATATGTTATAATAATTAAGTCACATATTAAAGAAAAAATACATAAAGTCCAAGTCAATATTGAGTTATGCTTTTTAATTTTTATAAAAAATTTAAAAAGCGACAAAAAGTTATCTTTTTTATATATAGATACATTCTTAGTAAGATTTGGTAAATTCAGCAGGTCACGTCGCAAATGTGTTTTTTCATTCTTGTGTTTATGAGAAACATGGGCCTGATGTATCCTAGTGATTTCTTCAATGTTTGGGCATATATTTGAAAGGCAAACTCTCATTTTCCTGTCAATACATTGAAGAATTCCTCTCTTTTTACTCTTGTGTTGAGTGCAGAAAACCCCCACCATACATATCATCTTAACTTTATACCAAACAAAGGATAGAAGAAACTTGCCTCCGGGGAACATGGGGGTAGTGTAAACAATCCAGCATCACAGCTTAACAGCCTTTTGCAACCTAATCAGGCAAGTGAGGTGGGGGGTCAGCCAATTCCCCACACCTCTGTCCCCCAAAAACCTAAACTCCAAAAACCCTGTTGGTTTTTGGTCCCCAAGAGGCACATATTTCTCTGGAACACCATAGGGTGCACCTGGAAATCTTCTCGGGTACATCAGTGTGCCCTGGCACATACTTTGAGATCCACTGGCCTAATACAAGACTAGTTTCCCATAGCAACAAACATAAAGAGAGAACATATTCCAAATACATCTATTATAACGCATTTGGCGTAGAGTTAGGTTGACCCGACTCCAATGTTTGCTCTCTTTCCATTACAGCTGCCTGTCACGGAGAAAAACTCCAGAGAGGATAAACCGTAAACATGGGAAAATTTGCCTTGGATTTCACAATTTTGCAAGGGAACCCTAAAATTGTTCCCCTATCTTAAGGATACATTTCTGTTGTTCCCCTCGAGTACACCACGGGCCACTAGATGGCACCAGTTTAACGTTCAGCATCATTTTTGTGAGAAAAGGGCGTGAGTAGCAAGTTTTGTTTACTTTGGCATGCAAATAAGACTATGAGCTAATGAACTACATATTTCCTCCTAACTGGGCTGATTTTTAAGCCTTACAAAGATGAGATTGTGAATGGGCAGACTGTGGGGTTGTGAAAATGGGGTGGGGTGGGGGTGGGACAAGGGAGGGGGAGAGAGGAAGGAGAGGAGACAGAGGATGAAGCTCTGCCCCATGGAAACATAGGAGTGCAGTGGGGGAAATAGTACTCAACCAATAATTCCAAACCAAGTAAAACTGTCATTCAAAGACCCTGAGGGCATTAGAGCTTGTCTGATGAAGTTGACAGGAAAAAAGTTTTGAGATGTTCTAAATGATGTAAATCCATGAACCAAGCCCCAGCTAACATTATGTTTACTCAACAGATTGAACTAACCACCTGTATCTCTCCAGTAAAAGCTCCTAGTCAAGAGAAAGAAATGTTTTCATTCTTGTCAGTGGTTAACGACTAATTCTCTTTCACTCTCACCCTCTTTTTGCCCCTACTTGGCCTAAAACAGACATCTCATCACCTGACATAATCCTTGGATTTTTCTCCTCCATTGGACATGACCTCCTAGGAATAAGCCTTCCTAGCAACGTGGGACAATACCCTGAATATAAAAGGACCATCTGAGCATAATTAAAATCATATAGACATTCATCCGCGATGCTTTGTTTGAAAGATCCGGATGAAAAGGGGGAAAGGAAAAGAAAGAAATCCCGAGATGTCTTAAGTTAAAATCATAGTGACAGGAGACAGAAAGAGACAAAATATCTTGAGCATTATTGTAGACCAGCTCTGACAAAAGACAGCTCACCTTTCTGTATAACTGTCACAATTGAGGATTAATTTACAGGTGGCTATTTCTGTGATTATCCAAAAGAGATAGTAGCCAGGTGCTGCAGAACCCCGGGAGCTCCCGCTTGTTACTTACACAGGAGCTTTCTGGACTTGGCTGCAGCTCTGTTGTGCCTGTCCTAGAACAAGCCTGCTTCTTCCATTCCTTTTGTCAATAGCTAACGTTAATCCTTTCACAATGGCTTACATCTTCCCCCCTCTGTGATATATAAAAACGCTTGCAAGACTCTTGCACGTTGGGCATGGTGTCTTTACTATGTAGCCATGCTGTTTACTGGTGGCTTAAACTCCATGACCCCAAACCAGTCTTCTTTTAGGCTAGCTATATAGCCTAATAAACCCTTTCTTATAAAAAGACTCTCAGCTGTGGAAATTAATTTTTTGTTTGTTTGTTTAACAAGGCCTCTGAGCCAAACCCTCCCATTATGCAGATGAAGATAGTCTTCTGTTACTTTCTGTACAAGTGAACCCCAACTTACCCAGTTGCTTTAATGAAAAATGTTAGTTTAGCCCTGGCTGGTTTGCTCAGTGGTAGAGTGCCAGCCCGGCATGTGGATGTCCTGGGTTCAATTCCTGGTCAGGGAAAACAGGAGAAGCACCCATCTGTTTCTCCACCCCTCCCCCTCTCGCTTCTCTCTCTCTCTCTCTCTCTCTCTCTCTCTCTCTCTGTTTTCTCCTCCCACAGCCACAGCACGATTGGAGCAAGTTGGCCCCAGGCACTGAGGATGTCTCCATGGCCTCTGCCTCAGGCACTAAAAGAATGGCTCTGGTTATAATGGAGCAAAGGCCCCAGACGGGCAGAGCATCTTCCCCTAGTTGGCTTGCCAGGTGGATCCCAGTTGCTGCACATGCGGGAGTCTGTCTCTGCCTCCTCTCCTCTAAAATAATTTTTTTTAAAAAAGTTAACCTAACATTTCTTTCTTTGTGGCTTTCCCAGTTGCTGAGGCCTTTCGTAAGGCAGCTATATAAAGGCACAACTTTTGCTGTCCTCTTTGTTTCTGAAGGAGACTTCTTTCCTTTTTGCCCCAGTGCAATTCTCTAGACAAATTTTTCATATTATTTTCTTCTTTAAGTCTATCATCTAAACTTAAAAAACATATGGTGCAAAATCAAACAATATAAAATGGCATCCAATAAAAAATCTCGTTCCTGTTCCTTTCCCCATCTGTCCATCCTCCCCACCCCTCAACCCACAGTTAACCACTGTAGTTATTACTTCTTGGGTATCTTTCCTCATCAAATATAGTCAAGTGTAAATATGGGAAGGGTTATTTGTTTCTTTCGGGGAGAGAATTCCCTACTATTGTTCCCTGGCTGCTAAATGACCTTTTATTTCCACTTACCCTCAAGGTGATTTCTAGAGTGGCCACATTTCTTTTGGAGTGAAAAACTGAGACAAAACATCTAAGTGTCAGTAAAGTGAGCTGAGAGGGCACTTCTGTCCTGGAAGGTGTGGAAGCCACAGTCCCTGTAGCTTGTCCAGAGCTCTGTGTGTCCCCAAGTCTCCAGGCCCTCTCTCACTCTTGGAGGAAGACATTGCCTCCTATTTAATGAGTCCTCCAAGAGACCCTGTAGCTAGCCTCCTCACTTTAGAGCAGGGGTGCACAATACGTTGATCGCGATCTACTGGTCGATCGTGAAGAAAGTGTGGGTAGATCGCTTGACATTAAAAAGACATTTGTCTTTTGATTGGCATACAGGGTAGCCAATCTGACGTCTGAACTTTTGACACCCTACGCATGCGCGTTAAACTGTGCTAACTTGTTCAGTTACATTGCTGTGTAGTTAGCCTTCAATTTATTTAAACTAAATACAACAAAGGGTATAAAAATGAGTGCCGTAGCTGGTCTGAGTAAGAAGCCTAAAACCTACCACTTTCATACAGAATGGGAGGGAATTTTTTTCACTATGTCATATTCTAAGTGCGTTTGCCTCATCTGTCTGTGTGCCACTGCTATTCCAAAGAAGGGAAATGTGGAGCAGCCTTTTCAGACTGTTCATAAAAACTATGACATCGACTTTCCTCCGAAAAGAGAGCTGAGAAGGAGAAAGGTTAAAGAAGAATACACAATATTAAATAGTAATAATAGTAACTTAAATAATGATAATATAGAATAAATTTATGTTTTACATTTTTATTGTAGGTAGATCATTTTGACTTGGTCATCTTATAAGTAGCTTGCAAGCTGAAAAAGTGTGGGCACCCCTGCTCTAGAGCTTCTCAACACCCCCCCTCCTTCCCAGAGCTTGCTCCTCCCCTAGGCTCCCACTCTCAGGATCTAGAAGGGCTCCCTCTCTGCCTTAGACACTTCCAACTCCTCTTTCTCTTCCCTCAATTACTTTTTACTGTCCCTTTCATCCTCTTTTTATTTTTATTTATTTATTTTTTTAATTTTGTTCCCCAGTGTTTTTAATGCTTGAATTTTAAACATTTCTTTTTAATTTATTTTTATTTATTCATTTTAGAGAGGAGACACAGAGTGTGAGAGAGAGAGAGAGAGAGAGAGAGAGAGAGAGAGAGAGAGAAAGGGGGGAGGAGCTGGAAGCATCAACTCCCATATGTGCCTTGACCAGACCAGTGCAGGGTTTTGAACTGGCGACCTCAGTGTTCCCAGGTTGACGCTTTATCCACTGCACCACCACAGGTCAGGCCTCTTTTTATTTTTTGTCATCAGACTTCTCCAAGGACTGGTACTGAGATTTCCTCACCATTTAATTCAGTTCACTAACATTTAATTAACATCTTCACTATGTGAGTAATGTTCTAGATGAGAAACATTCAAAGATAACAAAGATATGGTCCCTGGCTCTCAGGCTCTTAAGCTCAGACCTAATTATGTGAAATTCACAGTAATGCAGGCATGGTCTAATGGGGCTATGGTCCAACGGGGAGGCTGTTTTAGTTACAGGTGTGGTCTAACCAGGCTTAGCACAGAGGGGGAATCTTTATTTCTGGATATGAGGATGACAGTCACCATTTACTGAGCCCTCTGGGTTATGGAACTTGGCATATTACCATCCTGATGGTGCTTCTCCAAACAGGGCCACTGGGCTAAGTTGGTTCCCCTTTCTTTAGTCCTCTGCCTTCTGCCACCTGTTCAGATGCCATTCTTCTCTGAAGCCTTCCAGCACAGGGCCTTTACCAGCTCTCACCTCTAAGGTGCTGCTCCATGCTCCAGACCACCTCCACCCATCAAAAACAAACCTTCCCTCAGAGCCTGTGTTTGCTTCCCAGGGTGGCAGCTTGCTCATATGAAGAAAGTACATTTTGCCTGACAAGGCGGTGGCGCAGTGGATAGAGCATTGGACTAGGGTGAGGAAGACCCAGGTTCAAGACCCCAAGCTCGCCAGCTTGAGCTTGGGCCCATCTGGCTTGAGCAAAAGCTCGCCAGCTTGGACCCAAGGTCGCTGGTTTCAGCAAGGGGTGGCTAGGTCTGCTGAAGTCCCGTGGTCAGGGCACATGTGAGAAAGCAATCAATGAACAACTATGGTGTCGCAATGGCAACGAAAAACTAATGATTGATGCTTCTCATCTCTTTTCATTCCTGTCTGTCTGTCCCTATCTATCCCTCTCTCTGACTCTCTCTCTGTCCCTGTAAAAAAGAAAAAAAGAAAGTACATTTTTCTGGGGGGTCCTTACCATTTATTTTTAGCTGTATTTTAATAGAGGTCTAGAAAGGCAATGTTTTAACACAGGAATTTTCTCTCTTATTGTTTTTAAATTTATTGATTTTAGAGAGAGAGGAAGGGGGAGAAAAGAAACATCAATATGTTGTTCTACTTATTTACATATTCATTGGTTGATTCTTGTATGTACCCTGGCTGGGGATTGAACCTGCAACCTTGGCATATCAGAATGATGCTCTAACCAACTGAGCTACCTGGCCAAGACCACCACAGGGACTTTTCAAATGGTGTGCTACAAGAACTTTTAAAACATGCAATACCTGACTATTTAGTCAGGGGCACTGACCTCTTTTCCCTTAGATTGTCAAATAAAAAAAAAAATGACAACAGCCAACACAACAATAGTTGTCTGGTATGAATGAATGAAAATCATACCTATTTTTTTTCCTTAATGGGCAAAAAATATATTTTTTGTATGCCACAGAATTTTATTAATTAATTTATGTATGTCATGAGATGAAAGGTTTAAAATTGTTGCTTTAACCCAAAGAATTCAAGGTCACAAATATATTTTTGAAGATTAGGAATAAACTAGAAAAGCTCTGAGGAGAGATGGCCAGCAGATGGAAGTGTTGGTGCTGGTGAAATGTCACAGGAAGAGCAGTAAAGTGAAAAGCGCTGTGTAATAATTATTACCACCAACTTAGTGGTTTAAAACAACACATGTGTATTATCTTTCAGTTTCTGTGTGTCGGGAGTCTAGGCAAGGTCGAGTTCTCCACAAGATTGCCATCCAGGGCTGGGTTTCCATCTGAAGGCTCGAGTGGGAAAGGATCTGCTTCCAACACATGGTTGCTAGCAAGATTCAAGTCTTTGCTAGCTGCCAGCCTGAGAGTCTCAGTTTCCCACTGGCTGTAAGCCACAGGCCGTTGTCAGTTCCAAGATAGCTGTTGGCCAGAGGCTGCCGTCAGTCTCTCGCCATATGGGTCTCATCAACATCAAAACCAGCAAGGATAGTCCCTGCTAGCAAGATGAAAGTCAGGCTCTAATGTAACATAATCATGGAAGTTGTATCCTGTTACCTTTGCTAGTATTCTCTAGGTTGAAAGCACATCATAGGTCAGTGATGGGCAATCTTTTGAGCTTGGTGTGTCAAAATTTGCCAAAAGAATAAGCATAACTCAGGTGGTGTGTCACTTCAAGAAAAAAGCCATAATTTCGCAATATTTATAGTTTAAATAACAAAAATGTTTTGGCCTACAGACCTCGGGCACACAGTGTCTACACTATAGCAAATGTTTTATCCTCGGCTACTGCACCTGGCTGTGCAGGAGCCGAGGATAAAACATCCTTCTTGGCATGCGGCCCCATACTTCTCTGGTATGCGGCTGCGTGTCATCGAAAATAGCTATGCATATCAGTGCTGACACGTGTGTCATAGGTTCGCCATCACGGTCATAGGTCCTGCTCATACGCAATGGGAGAAGTTTACACAAGGGTATGAGTTCAGGGATGGATGTCACAGGGGTCATCTTAGAGTCTGTCGGCCCCAGCATCTCTGAAGTAGACATTTCTGTTTTCATTATATAAATGAAGGAATGGCAGATGAGCATACTGAGTAACTTGCTTAAGGACACTTAGGGAGAAAGTGGTTGAGAAGGTGTTCTAAACATGGCTCATCGAAGTTGAAGCTCATAGCTATTTTGTTACACTAAGGTAAACTGGGGGGGGTTTGGCCTGGATCAGAGAAAATGCAGAGGTAGGACTACTATTGACCGTCTTCTGAACCTTGGGTGACCACGTGCATGAGGGTGCAGACAAAATAAAAATCAACGTTGGGAACTAGCAGGATTAGATTTAGCCCCAAATAAAGGACTTCCAGCATTCACAGTGATCTGAGTAGAATAAGCTAGCTGCTGCCCAAAGCGACCGGTTGCCTTTATTACCTGGGTTCAACTGGCATCCATGGCAGGATGAACCCTGTCCAGGAAACCGGAGGGGGTTGGTTCCACCATTAGATGGGGATCTTCTGGGTGGGATTTAAGATCTCAGAAGTAAAGAGTCTGTATCTCCTAGAGGTTAGTAAGTCTGGTCATTGCAGAACCCAGCCTTGAACTTCACCCTATTTGTGAATCTATCCAGGTCTGAAGGCCTCCGGCATAGGCCCCAGAATGTTCCCCATTTTTTCCACTGACAGTCTGCTGGAGAGTGAAGGTCAAGATGAGGGCAGCAGTTATTTCCATGTGAGTGCCCTCTGAGGCCTTCAAAGAAACTTTTCTTAGAGTTTCATTATCCCAACTATGCAGGTAACGAGATTGACCAACCAGGGAAGAGAAAGTAGAGGTCACTCTCCACTGTCTCTTGGCAGTTCACACTCAATTCTTTCTTGCTCACATCAGTTGACGTTGCAACAGCTTCCAATTACTGGCAGCAGAGAAATAAGGTAAGTCTGGAGAGGGAAATAAAGTCAGTGGAATTTTTTTTTTTTAAGATGGTGAAAGTGTAACTTGTGTTTGCCTGCTGATGGAATAGGGAGGGAGACATTCTGGAGTGATGTCTATATGTGAGAGGGGATGGAATCTGGTATAGATACGTGTGTGGGCGGTACTTAGAAGCACAGATGGTTCATCCTTCATAACTGGAAGGGAGACTGAAGACTGCGGTACAGATGCAAGTGGGTGGGTGGGTATGACAGTAAGGGCCTGTGGATGTTCTTCTGACTGCTTTTATATTTTCCCAGTAAAATAGAAGTCAGGTCATTAGCTGAGAGTGAGGAAGAAGGGATGTTGGAAGTCTGAGGGGAGAGGAGAAGATGTAAGAGAGTAGGAGAAGGAGGAGAAGGACTAAATGGTCTGGGAAATTCAGTTGATTGCAAGATGGAATTAAAAGACCATTTTAGGTTGCTGGTCATTAATTTAATTTAGCAAGCTTGTGTTGTGGTGTGTGTGTGTGTCTTTCATCTATGACCTGCTATGTAGGTGTAGTTGCAGAAATAGTTGAAAATTAGATTTAAACAAGGGTCTGGTAGTTTAAGGAATTTACTTAGTGAACCATAAACATATGACACTTTGGGAGTCTGTGTCGATAGAATAGTTGGTCACTATCAATCTTTTCTTGTGGTTATTAGTCTATTTAGATATTCTGGGGTCATTCTTTGTAACATATTTTGCTAGAAAATGGACCTTCTACAATCAGATTTAAATGTCATTTTCTCTCCCCACTGACTGTCCAGAGTATTTAAAAATGGACTTAATTTGGCGATCTAGACCTCCAGTCTGTCATTTGAAACATTTTAAATGCTTCTCAGTGTGGCAATGAGCTCCTTTGCTTCACCCTTTCTTTTCTCTGTTCCTTTGTGTAGACATGACGGACGAGAGAAAGGGCCCCAGCAGGCCCAGCTGCCTGGTTTGCTCAGCTGTGTCTGGCCTCACAATGCTGGCCGCTCTCCCTAGTCCTCTCCCTGGGTGGTGCTGCTCTCCAGGCTTGCTCAAAATCCTGAAGTTCTAAGCTGATCTTACAGTACTCATTTCGCTTTTGTGTATAGGACTAGTTGGAGAAGATTGTTAACATAGTGAATTCAAATGACATTTCAGTAAACGATTCTGTTTTTCTTTGGGTTTTTTTTTTTTTTTTTTTTTTTTTGAGTGTGTGAGTGGGACTTGACAGCCTTTCGCTGGGTCTTAGCTGTGGGTCGATTGATAACCACGCACTATCTCTCCCAAATGAAACATGCCCGGCATGGTTGGTCTCCGGTAAATTTCTTTTAACTATCCCAATCTCTGATTAAACACACTATTTCCCCTGCTTTGTGCCTGTACATATGCAGGAGAAAAGAATACAACGATGCCTAAACTGCATGTATGAATTTGCACGAAAGCCTCTTTTTTAAGGAGAATTATTCAGTTTTTTAAAGATCTCTTTTCAGTGGATCTTTAAAAAAAATTCAAGGAACTGGAGCTTCTGGTTTGCAGAGAAGGGAAACATGAGCAACGACCATGACCACGACAACAAACCCAACAAGTCCACCTGAACCTGCAGCGTACGGGAGAGCTGAGGTCACACTGCAAACAGAGATTACACTGAGGCTCAGTGAACTTCTTAGTTACAGCCCCTAATCCAGGGCTTCCCACACTGCGTTCCTGGAGATTCTAATTCTTCACTCAGCCCTTTGTGGGGCAAAGGTTCTGCTGTCAAATCAATTTAGCAAAAGCTGACTACTTTATACTATTCTTGGAGACTCACGACACCCTTTATTGTTATATTCCAGGCTCTCTGCCAGGTTCTGGGAGAATAATGAACAAAAAGAAGCCCAGTTGCTGTTTTCCTTGGACTTACACTCTGATGGAGGTAAACATTAATCAAATCAATAATCTCTAGCCTGACCAGGCAGTGGTGCAGTGAATAGAGCATTGGACTAGGACACAGAGGACCCAGGTTAAAAACCCCGAGGTCGCCAGCTTGAGCATGGGCTCATCTGGTTTAAGCACAGCTCACCAGCTTGAACCCAAGGTCGCTGGCTTGAGCAAGGGGTCACTCGGTCTGCTGTAGCCCCCTAGTCAAGTCACATATGAGAAAGCAACCAATGAAAAACTAAGGTGCCGCAACAAAGAATTAATGCTTTTCATCTCTTCCTGTTTGTCTATCCCTATCTGTCCTTCTCTCTGTCTCTCTCTCTTTCTCTGTCAAAAAAAAAAATCAATAATGTTTAATTACAAAGAAATAATGTCTAATTACTGACCCAGGTAAATTCTATAAAAGAAAGAAATATGCTTATAGGTGTGTACAAAGAAGGGGTTCTATTGAAAGTAACCTCACAGAGTTATCTGATCAGAAATTTCGAACTGGCAGATCATGGTGGATAGTCATATCCCAGGCATATAACTTCTTTAATCAAAGGTTTATCTTTGCCATAAGCAGCCCTGTCCATTGATTCTGTGCATTTAGGTTAACACACCCTCGAAATGCTCTCTTCCAGAACCAATCTTCTAATATGTGACCACCATCAAGAGAATACATAATCTTAACTAGTCTGTAATTCAATCCCCACTTAGCTTTCTCCCACCTTCCTGTAATCTTCGTTACATTCTCTCCTTAATCTCAAATGTACAAAAGAAACTGCAAAGTGTTATTCTCAGCACTTGAATCTTGCTCCACAGCATATGTTGTCCTCAAATAAACTCTTATAAAAATTATCTACATGTTTGGGTGGTTTTTTGGTTTTTATTTTGAGAGAGAGAGGAAGGGAGAGAGATGAGAAGCATCAACTTGTAGTTACATCACTTTAGTTGTTTAGACTGGGTTGGGGGGTGAGGGGGTCCAGCCAAGCCAGTGACCCTTGCTCAAGACAGCAACCTTTGCACTCAAGTTAGGAGCCATGGGATCATACCAATGATCCCACTCTCAAGCCAGTGATCCCACATTCAAGCTGGTGAACCTGTGCTCAGGCCAGCTGAGGTTTTCAAATTGTGACTTCAACATCCTAGGTTGATGCTCTAACCACCACACTATCACCAACCTGGCAGGTTTGGATGTTTCTTATATTGACATTATAAACCTAGGCAGGGGTCAGGGAAAGTTTGCCTGAAGATGGGACATACCAGATATCTGAAGTTGGATAAGAGTTAGCCTTAATTAGGTCAAAGGCCAAATCTTGATGCTTATTTTATATATATTTTTTGTTCTAAGTCTTTGCACTCTGGTGTCTTATACACTCAGAGCGCATCTCAATTCAGACTAACCACATTTCAAATGCTTGATAGCCAAAGCTAGCTTGTGGGGACTGCATTATACAGCATAGATAGAGGAACTGAAGATAAGACCAGTGCAGCAGGAAGCCCGAGAGAGAAGGGTAGGGTAATGCAAGATAGGGTAGTTCTACCCACCGAGGGGTGCTCAGCCCAGTTGTTTTTAACCCTAGTGGTTGATTAATTAGCATCTGGTGATTAAATAATCTTAGTTGTAAGTAATACAGTCTCTGGCTCATTTATGCAGAAGAGGAACTCATGAAAATGATAATGGATAGCAACCACAATCTCTTCAGGGCAGAAAAACCAGGCTTGGCAGATACACTCAGGTAGACTGTTCTGGTAGTGACCCCAGTACTGCTGCAGAGAGCCCAACCTGGTTACCCCTAAGATGCTCCTTTGGCAAAGTGGAGTGCTTCCAGTCTCATTAGCTTTCAGTTCAGAGTTTGGTTGGCTGAGTTTAAATGGGGGAATTCTAGCTGCAAGGGAGGCTGGAAAGGTGTGTTTGCTTTTCAGTCTCTGTAGTGAAAACTGGGCTTCTCTCACAAGAAGGGGATTCATTGTGCTAGCATGAAATGGGGTCTTCAGATGCTGGACAGCCAGAGAGAATGACCAGCATCCTTTGCTAGAATAGCCTGAATCCCTGCAAAAAATAAATAAATTTTTTTTTAAGATTCTATCTATTGGTTTTACAGGGGCAGGGGGAGTGAGAAGTATCAACTCATAGTTTCTTCAAGTTAGTTGTTTATTGGTTGCTTATCATATGTGCCTTGACTGGGCAAGTCCAGGATTTTGAACTGGTGAGCCCAGCTTTCCAGGTTAACGAGCTATTATTCACTGTGCCACCACAGGCCAGGCAATCCATAAAACTTTGACTGCGACATAAACAGAAGTTTCTGCAGGACCTTCCTCCATACAGGAGTCTTCCCAGACCTCCTTGTGGTTCTTCTGGAAAGTATGATGCAAAACAAGCAGTTGCTGTTATACATGACTAATGCTGCAATTGTAATTTCATTATGTCCTTTGAAAGTTCTCACATGATATTTTAATATAGAGACACAGGAGGGCACTCTAACCAACCAGCAATAAAACTTAAATGGTTTCATAACCTTGGCAGTTAAAAAATGGATGTTGATTTTGTTAATCAGTACCCCCCCACACCCCAGTAAAATAACCAACTTTTTGCAGGAATACCTAACTCCTCTAGGGATCTCACTAACCTGCGACAAAGGCTCCCAACACACACTCATAAGGTTCTAGGGACTATATACTACGACTTTGAGCAACTCAGAACTGAGAAGGAAGTTTTTGACTCAGATTACACACTGCCTCAGCTACTGATGAGATGGAGACATTGTAGCTAAGGGCTCATGTTTAGAGGTCAACTGTCCGCATAAAACCTAGAGCAGAAGAGAGAGACCCAGTTGTCAAGAATTCCTTCAAACGTGCAGCCTGTCCCCACGACTGTTTTCCCGTATGCAAAATGTAGATAACCCCTGATTTACATCGGTCTAGTTTGCGACTGAGGAGAGCGGAGGGGGACGAAAGCAACATATCTGAGCGATGACATTTACCATCCCATAAAGTGCATTGAGTTTTATACTAAAATAAATAAATAAATAAATAAAAAGAAGAAAGCCCGACTGTCTCTTGTTAATGAGTTATAGCACATGGAAGGGACATAGCGTACTCCGCTGGCAACTAGAGTAACAAGAGTAATGAGGTTATAGGTTGGAGCAGGACCTGCTCCGCTGGACTGGTTCCCCACACAGATCTTCCAAGTTGGAGCCCCAACACCGGGAAGCGGCGCGGGGCTGCTAGGGTGAGTTTCCTCCCCTGGCTGGAGTGGGACGGGTTCCCCGCGACCGCAGGGTTATTCGCGGCGCGGTTACGAGTACAGTCTTGCCGAGAGAGCGCAGGCTCGGCAGAAATGCGATGGAATGGCTGTGCGCGCTCCGCCGCGGAGCTTTCTACTTCTTCTACAGACTCGGCGTCCCCAAGGGCTGTTGAAGCGCAGCCGCCCTACAGTTTTCCCTGCTGTCTCCCCTTCAGAGTCTGGGCTCAGCTCCGGCTCCCCTGCGCCATGTGCTGACTCCGGACCAAGTTCTCCGGCACTCGCCATTCCAGCCCTGGAGTCCCGCGGGCGGAGCCGGAGAGGGACCCAACACGCGAGGGAGGAGCAGGGAAGCGGAACAATAAAGGAAAGGCGAGGAAGGGAAAATGATAAGAGGAAGAATCTGAATTCCACTCAACAAGTAGTTGCGCGCATCTGCCGAAACTCGGTGCTGGTCGCGCGTCTGAGACCTCCCAAGCTCAGCTCCCAGTTCCCTTTGGGGAGTGTTCCCTAGTATCCTCCTTGTCCTACATCCTCAAGGTCAGAGAGTGCCTACCACATGGCAGAGGCCGCACTAAGAGCCGTACATGATCTCTTAGTTTCACCCAATATCCCTAAGCGGCAGAAACTGTTACCACGGGTACTGTAGACCAGGGATCGGCCTTGGAGAAGTCCAGTGGCTTGCGCAAAGTTTTGTAGCTAGTGGCGGAACGAGGGCTCGGAGAAGGGACTGTGCGATCCTGGCGCCGCGGCCCAAAATTCCCAGTTCCTCAGCTCTGCCTGGTTACTGTATTACCGTACCACACTGTCTGCACCTGTCGCGGATCTCCCTGGGTAGGAATGAAGGAAGAAAAGAAGTACTAAAGGAGCGACCAGGTGGCTATTCCCCATCCTTGGCCTGAGGCTCGGAAAGACCATTCCGGGAGCAGGGATACTTTTACATCCAGGAGAGAGTACATACAACCTTCCTTCCCCAGGGATCGCGTTCCGAGCGGGCGCAGGGTTTCGCTGCAGGGAAAAGCGAAGAATCTGGAGTCCCGGATTGGGTACTAGAAGGGAGTGGGGTGGCGGGAGAGCTTCAGGTGGGGGAGAACGCAGGGTTGCGCGTGCGGAGCGTCCACGTGGTGGGTGTGTAGCGCTTTCATTCAAACTTTAGGAGTCTCGGTGCGGCGTCAGCGAAGGTGTGACCAATCAGAATTCAGAGAAGGGAATAAATTATGTAAATCACCATCTGGCGATGGGTCAGATGACTCCCATACTTTTAAAAACCTACCTCGCCGGGAGTTCGCTGTGTGACATTGGCGAGCCCGTGCTTCCCGGGAGAACTGCACCAGTGAGGGCAGACCTGGTTCTGGTTTAAACCCCTTCACACTCCATATACCATCCCGCCGCTTAGTTTAGCCAAGTTTTCATTTTCCATCTTCAGCTGTCCAACGCCACCACTCCGGTGAAGAGAAGGTGCCCACTTGGGGTGTTACCGGTTCGGACTGCTGGAAACCACAAAGGTGTTCTTTTGTTTTTTTAAAGTCCTGTTTCACCGACTGTTGTGTGGCGGGCTAGGATGAGAAACTCCATTCTTCTGCTCTGCCTGTGGAGTGTCTATTGTTGCTTTGCCGCGGGAGGCCCCGCACCCCTTGGTCCAGAGGGACCGCTGCAAGGTAATGTGCACTGATTTTTTATTACTCCCCCCCCCCTTCTTTTCCGTGCCGGGTTCCCTCTGTCTTGCTGATCTTTTTTCAGTCGCTCCTCGTTCCTGGGAAATCCTTCCTTTTCCGCTGCGCTATCCATTCGCTCCTCCTAATCAGCCTTGCAGTTCACTTGTTTCTTGGCGCTTCTGACGAGGTCATCTCTAGCAGAACATCCAAGAGGCCGCAGGCTTGGCGAATACGTTCGCTCGCTCGCTCTCGGCCCACCCACTTCCACTAAATGGGTGCCTAAATCCATGGTGTTCAGTCAATCCAATTGGATGCCAGCAGCTCTTCAACCTTGTCCTCATATTTGAACCTGGAGGTTTTAGAAGGAGCTCTTTCACGTGGCGCCCCTCCTCCTTTTAATCTATCGGTGTAGGTATTTGAAAGTTATGGTGGCAGGGAGCACTTGGTGACTTGTGCTCTGAAGCTGCTGGCCTTCTCCCAGGTTGCTAGCCTCCTCCTCCTCAACTCTCTTTCCAACCCCCACTCTTTCTCTTCCTAGCTGCTAGCTTTTCTTCCTTCTGAGTTCTGCATGGCAGCCTCTTCCCCAAGGAAGAGTCTGCTTGGGTGGAAGGAGGGTAGGGCCACCAGCGGGAGTGCCAGGGGAACTCTAAACTGCACCCCGTTATTTCATCTTCTATTCTGCTGACGTTCGCGAAGTGATGTTGGTCCATGCCAGTTTATGTACTGGTGGGAGGGTTCATATGAATGAATGAATAAGAAAGGCTTACTTTACTTACCATGTCCCCAACTCTAGTGCTAAGTAAAAGTGTGACTTGGGGGTAGGTCACATCTCTAGTTCCTCTCCTGTAGAATGCTAATGTTCCCTCCAACTTCTATGTTCTGCGATTCTGAGTATTTGTGGGCCATTTCATTCTTTCATTCATTCATTCAAAAGAAAAAGTATTTACTGCATGCCTGCTTAGTGCCAGGCACTCTTCTAGGAGCTGGTGAAAATCCCTGCCTTCATGGTGCTTACATTGATGAGAATACAGACAGGAATCTAATTAAAATATATACTGTATTTCCCCATGTATAAGATGCACCCTTTTTTGAAAAATTCAGGGTCTAAAAACTGGGTGTGTCTTATACAGTGGTTGTAAATTATTTTACTTGCATTTCCTGCTTTTTTGCGCTTGTTTTGCGCTCATTGTTGAAGACAGTGATTTGTCATCAGACACAGATGAGGACAAGCTAGTGGATGAGAGGTTAGACAGTGATGAGGAGTTGTATGAATTTTATGATGAATAAAACTTGAGTTTAATAACTTTATGAAATACATTTTTTTTCAAATTTTGGGCCCCAAAATTAAGGTGCATTTTATACATGGAAGTGTCTTATACATGGGGAAATATGGTAAATGGTGTTCAATGTTCTGGGAGGTATGAAGTGCTAGATGGTGCAGTTTTAATCGGTGGTCAGACTTCCTTCTTTGAGAATTCGAGAGCAAGGAACAGAAGGAGGTGAGAGAACCAGCCGTGAGGATATCTGGGTGAAGAACAATTGAATGTCCCAGATGTTGAAGTGACCCAGGCGAAAGGTAGTTGGAATGAAGCTGGAGAACTCTGGGGTCAGAGAAGCAGCTGCTAAGGCAAACCCTTTATGTTAATACATATGTGGGTTTATCTACCAGTCTTCCCCAGGAGTAGACTGCTTTGCCTTTTCTCCTAGAATTCCCCATCTGGTCTTTGTACTAGTGGCTATCTGGGTTGATACTGGGGAGGTGTCAAACTAGTTCTGACTGTGGCTCAAATTTCTGCCGGTTGGACCTTTTGTTCATTGCTTTAACAACACCATTTTGCTCATGTGTATTTAGTTGCATTTTCTGGAATCCTATCCTTTTTACATCTGGTGCATTCTCTCCCACCCCTTCCCCATTCACCATCACCCTCTCTACTATTCATTCTGGTCCTTCTCTCCGTGGTTCCATTTGCTTCCGAACTCTGGGATAAACAGTGCTCCTGGGATATCTTTCGGTATCTTTCCCCTGGTGACGGAAGAGTTTGACTTTCTAATTTCTTAGGCCATTATCAAGGGATGGTTTCCCAGATCGCTGGAAGAGTGTTTGGTGGGGCTCACTTATGACCATCTGAAATAGAGTGGTGAGAGCTCCTAGTGCTGAAAGGCCACAGTCATATTGGCTGTGTTTTGGGAGCAAGGTTATCTCCTTCATGGCACTGTGTGTGAGCAGTGGAGCTGGAGGGAGTGGTTTTACTGCTCTTATGGCTTTCTCCATAGCTCCAGTCATTTATTTAACAAACTAGAAGAACTGGCAAATGCCTGACTCTGCAGGGGGCACTGAGGATACCTGAGGTTTTTGGATTAAGTGCTGGAATCAAGCTGGGAACACTAGGACAAGTCCATTGTATAATGGATCAACAGCTTCTTACCTTCAATTCCAAACTCCAGAATCTCTCAAAACTGGAAAATTTGGTGACTTATTTGACAGCAAGACCTGGCCTTACCTGACTTGAGCTCATTTGGCAGCAAAACTGACCTGAATTGACCCGAGGCTATTTTGTAGTTTTCTCTTTTGCCCTCAATTGTGAGCAGTCATGCATTACTCTGCAGAATTATTAGTGTTTGATTAATGGGGTATGCCCCAGACCCTGCTGAGGAAGATATATAATACATGGTATATGTACCATAATGCCTTTCTAAAATCTGAAAATGTCTTAATTTCCAACTCAGCTGGTCCCAGGCATTTCAGGAAAAAAAACTGAGGACCCATACTCTGAAAGTAATCACTTGAGCGAAGGAAGGAGAATTTACTTGTTTTGATAGGAAAGAAGAAAGAAAAGCAAGAGACACCCATTTGTTTCAGAGTCACAGTAATTAATACTAGTGAATAATTAATACTCTTAAATTTAGATTAGATGTCTCTTATAAATATCTTTGCAACTCTTCTGGGAGGTGAGGAGGAAACATTCAGCAGATGTAAGGACTAAGACCAAGAGGGGTTAAGTAACTTACTCAAGGTTATTTAGAACTACACCCCAGATCTCTCATTACTCAAGCCTGCTAGGTGCACCCAGGTTCTGTTCTTTCTCTCAGATGAACTCCACAAATCCCAGGATGTCCAAGCTGCTACCAAACACTCTGTGAAGTTTAACCTCCGCATCTCTGATGACCCAGAACATGAAGGATGTTACCTCTCTCTCAGCCACAACGAGTCCCTAGAAGACTGTGGCTTCAACATTACTGCCAAAACCTTTTTCATCATTCACGGCTGGACGGTGAGCCCAGGGGAGGGAGCACTGCAGCTTTATACCAGATTTAGTCTCTTTTGTTTTGGTCAATTAAAAAGAACACCGGTACTTCCAGTTTCTACTCTCTCTCCCCGTCTTTTCTTGTGGGCTGCTTGTATTTCAGATAGCTGTGAAGAATGTAATGGGCACTTCGCCGAGGGGGCAATCTGGACTCCAACAGGGTGGCACTTAATGCTGGCACACAGCGGGCTTTCAGAAAGTGTCTCTCCTGAGGGCAGCAGCCCAGATCCACTGGCTCTGAAGGGTCCCTCTAATTACACTTAATTACATTGGTCAACCACTGCCTCACGGGGGCCATCCCTCCCTAGGAAGTGAGCTGAGCTGATGCAACTTGACTGGCTCAGAGAATCCATGAGGAGCCAGCTGGCCTGGCTTGCTGGCTGCCCTTGGCATGGTGCCCTCCTGTTTGCATAGAGATGGCTCCCTTTAAAGGCATTGGGGTTCTTTATGTGCCCTAGCTGAGCAATTCACATGAAAAGGTCCATGACAAACTTCAACAAAAAAGGGCTTTAACACTCAGCTTCAGAATCTTTTGACCAGCGAGGGGTTTATTCATTCATATAATGACAGTCTGTAGGAAAATGGCACTAGTAAGTGAGCAGGTTTCTTCCTGGGCTAATTGGGAGGGGACATTCCTCTTCATAATGATGAAGAATTCACATCCGTGACATACTTTCTGGGTCTTTAGGTCTATCACCAACTGTTGGGTTCAGGCCTGGGGGAGTTGGGGAGTCAGTACCTACCTAATGTGATTGAAGAGGTGATTCAAAGCCTGACCATCTATCGTCATCCACAGCCTACAATTAGAATCACACATTTGGATCTTTTTAAGGCTGCCTGTCAAAAATGCAAATACAAACAGCCTACAACTTACAAATGGGTTGCATTCCAGAAAGTTCTTTTGTAATCTGTTTGGAACTTGGAATAGCAGTTTCCCATAGAAGCAAGATTGTAAATGGTGTTTGGGTTCCCAAGCCAGGCACAGAAAATCTTTTTATCTAATAATGTGCTTGTGGATAGGTTTACAACTGAACCTTGTCACCGTTTATACTTTGTTTCTGTGGGAAAATGCGTTCTGAGTTCTAATTTAAGATTCCTGGGATAGATCTTCCCTTCTCTGGGGTTAAGAGAGATGGCAGAGATGGGTTGTGGGATGGAGTCATTTATTAACTCTGCATTTGCCTGGGAGACACCATCTCCCTGCATCTTCAAGAGAGAGAAGCTCATTCTTCAGGGCGACCCTTCCAGCTGTTGTTGAATGATGGCGCAGGCCACTTGCCTGACTGTGACAGGGACTTAGGCTAACCTCAGGTCAGTATTGTCAGCAATGCATATCTCATAGTGGCCGTACAGGACCGTGGGACAGCAGCTGTGAAAGTTTTAATGGGAAAAACTGGGGATGTAAAGAGCAATGTAGATAAACACCTGCATAGAAATTCTGCTCATGTGCAAATGTTTGGTCCCCGAGCAGTCAATGTGAAGTTTCTGGAATCAGCAGGGGGAAGGATCATAGAAATGAATTCTACATTTGTTAGGATTTTTGAAACCCAGAGAAGATTTCTTTTAAAATGTCTTGTTTTCTCTGCAGATGAGTGGCATCTTTGGAAAATGGCTCGACAAACTCGTGTCTGCCCTGCAGACAAGAGAGAAAGAAGCCAATATTGTGGTGGTTGACTGGCTTCCCCTGGCTCACCAGCTTTACACAGATGCAGTCAATAACATTAGGACGGTGGGACACAGTGTGGCAAGGATGCTCGACTGGTTGCAGGTACCTGGGGATGAGAGGGAGTCAGTCACCCTTTATGAGTGACATCTTGAACTCAGACCTTCCTAAACATAGGTCAGACAGTGATACAGTGGATTTCAGATATCTGATCAAAATCTTTAGGGTTCAAATTGTTACTGAATTAAGTATTGCTTGAGATATTTGAAAACTGGGACATTTAGAGTGCCTTTTCATTGTTGATTTAGCTCTGGATTTCTCCTGTTACTTTATCTGCTGGAAGAAAGTTTGCCATATAGGTCATTAATTTTGACCTCAGAAACCGATGCCCTCAGGTTGGTTGGGAATGGCCAGGAGTCAGGACCGGCTTGTAATTTTACAAACCTATTGAAGTCTGCTCTTGCTTCTGAAAGTTCCCTGTCCTGAGAGTGGGTAGGAGGTTGGTTCAAACAAATGCAGTTTATAGCCTTGCTTACAATATTAAGTGTGAAAACAGATCTCAAGGTCTTAAAATTCTGGGCTCTTGAATAGTCCTTCAGTCTTCTGATGAGGTTGTTTTGTGGAGCTTGGTTCCTGAACTGTGGAACCACCCCCCACCAGTGAAGTACTCCATCAGGGTGTGATGCTTTAACTCTGGGGTCCCAGGTGGCGAGGATGCAGCTAACTCCTGGGCTCAGAGGGCGAGCAAGAAGTATGCCGCTGCAGGCTGCAGCTAGCACCTAGTCTCCAGTGTCTGGTGACTTCCTCCACACTGCCACCCTTCCCCCTTAGATGCTGCCAGAAAGAATGAAAAACATGTAGGGAAAGGGTCAGGTATACAGCTGCTTGTCACAACCTGCTCCCAGTTGGCATTGAAATGCTACCAAGTCCTTCTGACCTTTTCTTACCTGGCTGCATCCCATCTGTGTTGCATTGCCAGCAGTCAGCCATGGCCCTGGAAATCTCTTGTCCCTGGCTTCTGGGTCTCCTCTGTCATGACTGAACTATTGAATTGTTGGTGACTCTGTGGGCTTGGGACTGCACTCTCCCCGCACGCACTTTTGTGCCTTCCTGCAGGAAAGAGACGGCTTTTCTCTGGGGAACGTTCACTTGATCGGCTACAGCCTCGGAGCTCACGCAGCTGGGTATGCCGGCAACTTCGTGACCGGCACAGTGGGCAGAATCACAGGTAAGCTCTGCTTCCTGCACAATCATCTGGTCCCCGAGCCACCCAGCGTCTGACAAGCTGGCTTTTCTGAACCAGAGTGCCCTCAGATGAGCCAGAGAGGGTTAGCTTTGGAAGAAACCTGGAGATCAGCTAATCCAGAGCTTTTCAAATGATCTGTTTAGTTATGAAACCCTTTTTTCAAATGGAACTTGAATGGCAGCCCAATACACAAAACATAGAAGGGATGTTCTCATCAAGGCTGGGTATATGGTGGCCAGTGTTGGCCTTGCTGTTTGGGCCTTCCCCTTCCCGAGAGGAATTGCAGGATCCCAGAGCCCCAGTTTGAAAACCACTGGTCTGGCCAAAAAACAGGTGAGGAAACACCCAGGGGCAAGCAGCTCACTAAAGGGCAGAATGGGGAAGAGCCCTTACCTCCGGCTTCTGAGGCTCACTTCCCTGTGGCTCCTCCTGGGACACTCTAGGGCCCCCAGGGAAAGAGTGAGTGGTGGATTCTCGTTTGAATTCTGCCTCTGATTTCTACTTCATCTACGAACAGCCTCTTGTGAATGTTTGGCTGGAGTATTTATTAGTGATAACAGCCTGTGGATAACGGGTGGGTCAAGTTTGCCTTTAAAGAGACCTTTCCAATATTGGCACCCAGATTGTCAATAGAAAATTGAGCTTTCCGTTTTAGTAAGCTTTTGATGTGAGAGTTTGGGTTAAATCCTTTAATGATTGTGAAAAAATGGGAGAGATCTTCCCCACGTTGGGGCCCCCTTAAACAGATGCACAGGCTTCCTCTAAGCTAAAATGAATGGCAGATTTGTTGCCCTGAACTTTTATTCTCCTTCCAACTTTCTTTCTTTGTCTTCATCCCAGCTTTCCTCTTGCCCTCAACATAGAAGAAAAGAGTTGATCATTTTTTTTTCTCAGCAGTGTTTTCATTTTGAAACAGGACTCAGGTTAGATGGGTATTATTAAAGGCAGAATTTCAGGTTTCAGTAATAAGCTGGTGGGGTAGATTTTAAAAAACATATGTATCTGTGAGGTATTAATGGCCCAATTTATAACACTGTCCTGGTCTTAATTCTAATGTGCTTGCATGTACACGCGTGCACACACACACATTCACTCACACTCACACACCCCTTTAGGCCCAATTATTTGGTTCAGTATACTTTGAAAGTTTTATTTTTTATTACCAAGACTGCGGGGCCTGAGCTGTCTAAGGGGGCAATGATTGTGTGGCCACACATGACTGACTGCTCATTAACCCACGGGCGGGGCAAAGCTGTTTGACCTTCAGTCACCCCAGGTCCTGTTGTCTGAGTACCTCCACTTAGACCCCAAGCAAAGTGTGACGTTTGGAGCTGGGCTAGCCATTCTCATGGGGGCCAGCACACCCCAGGCCCCTACCAGAGGACCCTTGGCAGAAGGGACAAGCTGCAGAGGCTCCCTTTCCTTATTTGTAACTCCTAAAGGAGATGGGGCGAGGAGGGGGCGTTCCAGCGCTTTCCCCAGTCTGGGGGCAGCTGCTGAGATGCGGGCTTCGGGCTTCGCTGGCAGCATGCTAATCAGTTCTCCATGCTGTCTGCCTGGGGCACAGGGGGGCTGCATGCCCTGAGCTCAGCCCCTTCTCTCTAGCCTTTCTCTGTGGAGCAGGGGCCTTGGTGAGCATGACAGAAAGGGGTGGCCTCTGTCCAGTTGCCAAGCAGCACCTCAGAGGGTATTTGGCTGACCTGACATATGCTGTCGTGCATGTCTGATGGGGGAGCTTGTGCATTTTCCTCTCCCCTCAGACTTTTCAGGGGCCTGGGAACCAGGTGGTCTCGACTGGTCAGAGGACCAGAGAAAGACCAGAGCTGGAATGGGGTCCTGAAGCCACTGCTACTGCTGAGCAGAGGCCTGGGACTGTAGGGGATACCTGGATCCCAGTCTTGCTTGGATCAGAAAGCTGTGTATTGGGGTTTGTTCGGGCTCTTCCTCGTAGGCTCCTGAAGGAACTCTTTGATATACTATGGAACAGGACATGTATTTCTCATCGAACCTTTGTCTAGTTAGTTATAAATAAATAAGCAAACAGAGTCTTTCATTCATGCATTCATTCATGAAATAGAATTCAGTGACCATTCTATAGGCTCTGGGCTAGATGCTACCTAATATGTGACAGGTACTTCATGCCATACCTAAGTCACATAACACCTGGGCAAAGGGGGTCCTTTTGGCTCCATTTTACAGATGGGAAAACTATGATTCAGTGATAAACAATGAGTCCAATATCCTGCACCCTAAGCACCAGGAGTGGGACTCAAACCCAGGCGGTCAGATTCCAGAACCTGTACCTACCCACTGGGACACACTTCCTCTCTTCTGTCAACAGAAATAAAGAAGCTGTTGTAGTGCAGTAAGCTCTGCCCTGCCAGCCCAGAATGTAGAGGTGTTCCTGTATGATGCATGTGCACGTGATTGTGTGTATGATGTGCATGCACATGTGTATATTCCATTTGCTGGACAGAGCACTTTGGAGGAGTCAGACCAAATAAAAGAAGAGGTGGTTCTCCATCTTCTCTTTTTGGAGGGAATAAGTTCTCCCTCCCATTTCCGGTTAAAAAGTAAATTGCACAACTTTCCCCCAGAGTCTGGGGCCTGGCTTTATGTCAGGCTGGGTCAGTCTGGGTGGGTGAAGGCTCAGCCTGGCCGCTGGCAGGCCTGTCGGGAAGCCCCCAGCCGCTTGCATTCCTCCAGCACAGCTTGGTTTCCATGGCACTGACTGTCTGGTGGAGACTTTTGTTCACACCCAGCAAGGAGCCCCTCTCCTGTGTTGGTTGCAAGCAGAATGTTCCTTTATTTTCCCTTCCAGAGGACATGGCAACAGGCAGGGAGAGGCCACCTGTGTCAGTACTGTGATCCTTGCAACCTCTAAAATGAGTCATCTGGGCTGTTCTAGGAGGACACTGCTTTTGTCCATATTTCTTTTGGGTCCTGGGCTGGGGATGAGCCTGCAAACAACCTGGACCCCCTTTCTTATATATGTTTATCTAAACTTCTAGAAACTATTTAGAGTTCCAACCTGTACAGGTTTACTGTCCATTCTGGACAATAGCTTCGCCTGCCACCTTTTTTTGCAAGAGACAGATAGTAAGGGAAAGAGA
Organism: Rhynchonycteris naso; assembly: GCA_037038555.1. Taxonomy (NCBI): domain Eukaryota; kingdom Metazoa; phylum Chordata; class Mammalia; order Chiroptera; family Emballonuridae; genus Rhynchonycteris; species Rhynchonycteris naso. The sequence goes on along the minus strand of CM072999.1, from coordinate 149,922,188 downwards.
TGAGAAGCATCAACTCATAGTTGCATCACACTGATTGTTTATTGATTGCTTTCTCATATGTGCCTTGACCAGGGGGCTCCAGCTGAGCCAGTGACCCCTTGCTCAAGCCAGTGACCTTGGGCTCAAGCCAGTGACGTTTGGGATCAAGCCAGCAACCAGGGGGTCATGTCTATGATCCCACACTCAAGCCAGCAACCTCGAGGTTTCAAACCTGGGTCCTAAGCATCACAGGCCAATGCTTTATTCACTCTGCCACTGCCTGGTCAGGCTAACTTTACCTTTTGTTTATCCCAAAATTCCTCTCTCAAGCCTCACAATGTGCTCTCTGGTTCTATGGCACTGGGTCGGGGATCCCAGTTCTGTTACACATATTCTCCTTTCTATGACTGTGTTTCTCATGTTTGCTCCCTTTTCTGTTTCTAGATCAGAGTTTCTCAGCCTCGGCACTCTTCACATTTAGGGCCAGGTAATGCTTTTTATGGGAGCTGCCCTGAGCATCATTGGATGTTTATCAGCACCTTTGGCCTCTACCTGTTAAATCCTAGCAACTTCTCTTCCCTTCCCTCAATAGTGGCAACCAAATATAACTCCAGACAATGCCAAATGTCCCCTTGGAAGCAAAATCATTCCTGGTTAAGAAACACTCTTTTAAACAGACCCCCTTCCTCTGCTCTAAATACTCTTTCTTAACTTTTTCTCTCTGTGTCTGTAGGGCAAGAGCCTTCTAGGTTGGGTTGAATTGGGCTCCCATAATGATGTGGGCTTGGTAATAGCAGCTAGGTTTTACACTGACAAGCACTTAATCCCATATCACACATGAACTCTTGAATTACGACATTCAGCTTCCATTTCACAGATGATACTGAAGCATGAAGTTTTTCAAAATCTGGTCCACTTCTAGGATCACTTGGGGAATAAATATATGTTTCTGGGCTCCATACGAGACCTACTAATTAGAATCTCTAGGGGTCAGGGAATCTGTATTTTATAGTTTGCAAGTTCTTTTTTTTTTAATGGTTTTGCATTCATGTGGTTCGAGAATGAAAAGGTGGTGAAAGTCTATGGCTGCCACTACCGTTCCAGTCCCCTTCCTCCCCTCTCCCTCTACACAGATGTGCACAGGTAATCAGTGGCTGGTCTGCCCTTCCAGAGTGTTTCTGTAGCTACAAAGTACAGTCTGAATTTGTAACAAGCTCTTCAGTGATATTTGTGATTTTCAAATGTGAGAACCAGTACTCTCTACAGTGCCACTTGCCTGTTTAATCCAGAAAATTTGCAGGTAAAAGTGTTTTCTCTTCGTAGCTGCAAAATAGAGGAGTTCTGGAGGTGTGGTGTCAATGTGTCTGGTGTCCCCACTCACCCTTGCCATGCCACCCCTGGTCCTGATTCATCACTAAAGGAAGGGGATGGGTTAAGTGTAAATATAAATAGCTCAGCTTGGGGAGACTGAGTCTTCCCTCCAGAAATTTAGGTAGTGTTGTTATTCTGTAAGAAACCTGATGATAAGAGGCTGTCGAAAGCTGTCAGTGGCAGAATAAGTGGGATGAATGGCTTAGTTGCAGCCAGCCCAAGTTCTTCCTAGAACTGCTCCAGCCCATGGTTCCTCGGAGCTGTGTGTCAGTGTGAAGTTTGTGGTAATTTACTGAATCAGCTGAGGTGTCAGGACAGGCAGAGGCGTCAGAAAAAAGCCAGAGTTTCTAGACTGCAGACACCATGCGCTCTAAGCTGGCTGGGCTCCGAGGACAGTTTCTTTCTGCACACTTGAACCTGACTTAAAGCACCAGACACAGTTGGTCTTCTTGGATCCCCCTTCTGCTATAGGTTTGGATCCTGCTGGACCCATGTTTGAAGGGGCAGACATCCACAGCAGGCTGTCCCCTGATGATGCAGACTTTGTGGATGTCCTCCATACCTACACACGTTCCTTCGGCTTGAGCATCGGGATTCAGATGCCCGTGGGTCACATTGACATCTACCCCAATGGGGGTGACTTCCAGCCAGGCTGTGGACTCAATGACGTTTTGGGATCAATTGCATCTGGAAGTGAGTTCCTTATTTTCTGCTTCAGGGGGAGGTTTGACTCAGTTATCACATCTCTTCCTAAATTAGCCAAAGCTGCTAGTGATCTCAACCACATTTATTTCATTATTCTCACCTCCCTCCAACACTATCTGCCATTCCTCTTCCTACAAGGCTGTGAAAAGCCTCCCTGTGGTCTCTACTCTGCCTTCCCATGCTTTGAGGTCCTGGCAGCATTTCTAAGTCTGGACCGCAATATGCTCTCTCTGCTCTGATGCCGTGCCCTTGAGTGTCCTCCTCTGTCCCTCAGTCTTAAAACTGTTGCCCTCTCCCAATGTGATAATACATCAAAGTAGCCCCTGCAGGACTTGGAGGTCCATGCAGGGGGAGCTCCCATGCCTGAAGGGATGGGAGGATGGCATTTCTTAAGGTTGGTGGTGTTAGCAAGAAAGGGGTGGGGTGGCTTTAGCAAGTTTTTCTTAAGGTTTCAGAGTTTACTTGGACAATTGACTTCAGCCTCTGGTTATAAGAAATAATGATGTATTATGGGCCAGGAAATCCAAATAATATTTCTAACTTTAAAAGCAACCGTGTGTGAGCCTGAGCAAATTGCTTCTTGTTTATGGGCCTTCGGGTTATAATCTATAATGGAAAGGATTGGACTAGAATGTGGTTGGTAAACATTTTCCTAAGGTGTCAGATAGTAACTATTTTAGGGTTCGCAGGGCAGAGTCTCTGCGTCAGCCACTGCACCGTGCAGTTGTTAAACGAAAGCAGCTGCCGACAATACATACACCAATGAGCGGGGCCATCCATGTTCCAGTAGATGCCTGAGCCCTGGACTAGATGGTATTTGGCACCTGATCCATTTCCAGCCTTTTGTGACTGCACCACCCTATCAGGACTTGGTGACTCCTGTTGCACCACTGACCTTTATCACCCTATTTAGCACCTGGTATATGCTCTCTGATGCTCTTTATTGCTCTGTGGGTATTAGTGCTGTTTGCCCACCTGCAGAGCAAGGAGTTAGACAACAGGAACACCTGTAATTCTTCTACATCTTAATGGGAGCCTAGCACACCCAGGCATGTGTTAAGAATTACACAAACAAGAATACAAACAACAGTACAACGAGTTATGATTGATAAGGTGCACAGTATTTTTTTTTTAATTTTTCAATTACAATTTACATTCAATGCTATTTTGTATTAGTATCAGGTGTAGAGCATAGTGGTTAGAGAATCATAGACTTTACAAAGTGATTCCTCTGATGTTTCAAGTACCCACCTGGCACCGTAGATAGATCCTGCAGTATTATTGGCTATCATTCCTACACTGTATTTTATATCCCGGGGACTATTTTGCGACTATCAGTTTTGCACAGTACTTATTGAGTGGGCGAACGACAGAGAAGCAGCTCATCTTGCGTGTTCTCTGTCTTCCCCTCCCTTGTCAGCGATCGCAGAGGGGGTGAAATGTGAGCACGAGCGGGCTGTGCACCTCTTTGTCGACTCCCTGATGCATCAGGACAAGCCCAGCTTTGCGTTCCAGTGCACGGACTCAAACCGCTTCAAAAAGGGGATTTGTCTCAGCTGCCGGAAGAACCGTTGTAACAGCATTGGCTACAACACCAGGAAAACGAGGAACAAAAGGAACAGCAAGATGTACCTAAAAACCCGGGCGGGCATGCCTTTCAGAGGTAACTCTCCACCCCACAGTGCCCCGAGGACGGTCTTTTTCTTCTTTCTAAATATCTTGTGGGCCAGAGCACATCCCACCCTGGGAGATTCTGCCGGCACAGTTAAAGCAAATCATTGCAAATCAGATTACGTTGTGCATACTGTAGGAAAGTTAATCTTTAAAAACAAGTGGCAGGGATTCCTTTTGTGATGTGAATCATCACTCTATGATCATGGTATTACTATCTTCAATCTCTCTTGCATTTAACTTTTCAAAGCTGTTTCATATTTGTTCTCTCATTTGATTGCCACAACAAATCTCAGATAGGACCAATAGGAAATCAGAATGATATCTTGTCTTTTTATAATATAAAACCCTAAGAGTTTGTGTTTATTGTGGATGTTATTTTACATGTGAGGATATCGAGGCTCAAAGAGCGTTGGTCCTTAATTCAAGGCTATGCAGCAGGAGATTAGCCAGGCCAGGAACCCCAAAAGGTCTCCTGAACCCCAACTTTAGAGCTCCTTCTATACCACAGTGACCTCTACAGAACAAGACCATAGGGAAGCTGGCAGCTGGCTAAACCAAAAGGGTGACAGTCCCTAAGAACTCAGTGTGGGTCAGGTTGCCCTGCGATGACAATCGAGGCTGACAGATGTCTTTGTTCTGCTGTCTCTGCAGTTTATCATTATCAGATGAAAATCAATTTCTTCAGCTGTAAGAACATGACAGAAATCGAGCCTACCTTCCATGTCACCCTTTATGGCACCAGTGCCGACTCCCAGGCGCTGCCGTTGGAAATGTAAGTCCCCTGTTCCCCTTGCTGGGGAGAGGGCACGTAGGTATGAGAACGAGAGGGCGCAGGAGCATGTGAACAGCACAGAAGAGCTAGTCTGAGTGCCTGGGGGAGGAGTGGATGGTTCCAGTGGCCTCTGCAGTCTTGTCTCTCCCTACGCTCTCTACCACAAAGCCCTGACATAGAGCGTTTCATTTCTGGGAAGGAAGCTCCTAGGATTCATCAGAAGTGTGAGAAGCTGCTGCATTAGCTAGGCAGAAATTGCTGGTTCATTTCAGATCACGCCTGACACCCAAAGCTTTAGGAAATCTGGAACGTTGTAAGCATCATCCCTGGACTATTTCTAGTTATCTGTTGGAGGGGCACAAAGCAATCTGTATATATTTGTTGAGCACCCCTAAGGTACAAAACGTCAGGCTGAATATGGCTAGGACTGCAAAGCAACATCATCAAAGTACAGGTTCTAAGGGCTCAGGGTCTAGTTGGGAGATCAGCTTTGCATGCACACACTCACACACACACAGGGGTGAGGCAAATGGAAGGAAGGGGCAAGAGGAGGCTGGGAGTTTCCAGGGAGACAGATGCCTGTGGGTTGAGAGGAAGAGGACGCTGTTGGGTGGCAACGCGACTTCTCTGTGCCTTCTCATTCCTGTTCCGCCTTCTCATTCCTGTTCTTTCTTGGACCTGTGCTCCCAGGAAGTAGCATATACAGGGAGGTGCTCAGGAATGGTTTTGATGAGAAGCGGGGTGTTGTAGGTCAAGTTATCTCTCTATCACCATGGAGATAGAGAGCTTCCACCTTGGTCCTGCTGGTGGAATGTGGAGGGAAAGGGGGGAGACACCGCTCCTCGTTTCTCTCTGGCCCGTGGGGGACAGGTGCTGCCGCACATCACACGGCAGTTTTCCAGGTGGCTGGGGAGTAAGACCAGTTTTTCTCTTCCCGTGTAGGGTGGAAAAGATCGGGCTGAATACCACCAACTCCTTCCTGGTCTACACAGAGGAGGACTTGGGAGATCTCTTGAAGGTCAAACTCACTTGGGAAGAGGTATCGCAGTCCTGGTTCAGCCTGTGGAATGACTTGCGCAGCTACCTGTCTTCTCAGTCCCGGACTTCCGAGCAGGAACTGAGTATCAGGCGCATCCGTATCAAATCTGGGGAAACCCAGCAGAAGTAAGTGCCTCGTGACCCCTTCTGGCCCTCTGGTCAGCAGTGAGCAGAAGGCACGTGACTCCGCAGTGTCATTTCCTTTGCTAAGCAAGCACCTTCAAGCCTTACATATCCAGAGTATGTGGGCAAAACACCAACACTTTTGCAAGGAAAACTGAATTTCAGATTATGTCCTCTGTCAACTGTTGTGGTCTGCTTGCAGGCACGTGGCCGAAAGGGGTGTGCAAGCAGGGGCTGCCATCCAGCCCTTGTTCTGTTTGCCAAGCCCAGTGTTGTCCCAAAGGAAGGGAGACCACTCCTAGACAGGGCTATCTAGGAGTGCTGCCTTGCTAATCTCTTTGCTCTGAGGTCCAGGCCACCACAAGTCTTTGCTTGTTCCTGTGCAGAGCAAACCAGCATATCAAGTCCAGGGAGCCCCAGTATGAGGTCAGTGGGAGGACCTGACTTCCCTAGCATCCCATTTTCAGAGCATTAGACCTCTCTTTCTGAGGCTGTGAGTCAAGGACATGGGGCGGGTCCTGACATCAAGTCAAAGAGAATCCTCTATGCCATGCCAGCTGGCCGTTTCTGCACATCTGTTAACCCCAAGACTCACAGGAAAAATCCAGACCTTTATCTGTTAGTGCTTTAAACCTTCCCTGGGCAGGCTTCTATATTAGGTAGAAGCCAAAGAAGCCTGGGTCCTTTGTCAAGAGAGGACGGACCTTGGTCAAATCCTTCAGCAGACCTCTTGAAGGTCATGGACAGCCTTGGCGTAGTTGGAAACAGCCTCTGCCCTTTTTGTATCTCCTCTGGCATTTTCACTATTATAGTTCTTCATGCGCCCTGTTTCTATCCATTGCCTCTGACACAGGTTGGCCATGAGAGGAGTGGAGGCTTAGGGTCCTTGTCTGAGTGATTTTGCTCTAGACACCTGTGAACTGGAGGGGATTCCAGATGGGAAAGGTTGTTACCATGAAGGCTGTGCTCTAAATAATTGTGTTGTTTTCCTTCTTCTGGTGCTTGTAAGTACAGCCTGTGCCTAGGGCTGTGGTAGCAGAAATATGACCATTTTATAAAATATTTCAGATATAATAAACCACCAAGACTTAACAAATATAGGTGATTCTCCACATTGGTTTCATGTCCCACACATCTATTGATCATGGGATCATGCTAATCACACACCACTGAGCCAGGTAGCCCACATGATTTGGCTGTAAATCATAGTTGAAATGGTTATTAGACCACTGATTCAACCAGTGATCTTAGCTGTGCATTTCCTGAATCTTTTTTTTTTTTTTTCATTTCCTGAATCTTTGATTTGAACTCACAGCTGAGTCCAGATACACTTGTTGGTTTATAGTTATTCATTCATTTATTTACTTTATTAAGTGAGAGGCAGGGAGGAAGAGACAGACTCCCACAGAGGCAGAGACAGGGCCCCAACTGGGATCCACCCGGCAAGCTCCTTACCCAGCGATGCTTTGCCCTTTGGGGGCCACTGCTCTGTTGCTTGGAAACTGAGCCATTTTAGTGCCTGAGTTGAGGCCATGGAGCCATCCTCATCACCTGGGGCCAACTTGCTTGAGTATTTGAGCCATTCTGCAGGAGAGAGATAAGAGAGAGAGAGAGAGAGGGAGAGAGAGAAGGAGGAAGGGAAGAGGTGGAGAAGCAGATGGTTGCTTCTCCTATGTGCCCTGACAGGGAATCGAACCTGGGACCTCTACACACTGGGCCCGACGCTCTACCTCTGAGCCAACCGGCCAGGGCCACAAATGTGTTGGTGGATATTTATGAGCACTGTGCTGGGGGTACGCTGAGTTCCATCCACCATTCAAGGTGTGTACAGTCCACCATAGATATAGGAATGCACAAGCAACTCAAGACTGTTCATGATGTGTTAAAATAAAACATTCATTATTAACACATGCCCTAAGAAGTAAGGATAATAACAAAAGCCACTTGGATATAGGGACATGGTTTCCTATTAAGTTGAGTGGTCAGGGTGTCAGGCAGTGAGGGGGTTTCAGAGAAGTAGGCAGTGTAATGGATAGACAGAGGGAAGAACACGGAAGAGATTTGATTAAAGGTGGCATGAGTGGAGTCTTAGAAGACTTCAGAGTAAGACATGGTTTAGAGTGCTTGCAGCTGCAGAGTGCAGTTCTGAAGGTTCTTGAGCCATGGTGTGGCATGATGAAACTTCTCTTTTCAACCTGTTCCCTTCCCCTTGGGTCTAGAAAGCACTGTCTGGCTAATGCACAGCCACGCACGTTCCCCCCTAGACTCCTGGTTATCTTGGTGTTTTCTTGTTCCTCCTAGATTTACCTTCTGTGCAGAAGACCTTGAGAACAGCAGCATCTCCCCTGGTCAAGAGCTCTGGTTCCACAAGTGTCTGGATGGCTGGAGAAGAAAAAACGAAACCAGGTAACTGGGACTTTCTCATGTGTTCATGCAACATGTGAGAAATGGTCACCTAGCATGTGTGGGCATGGGGCAGGGCACTTGGGACATAGCAGTGAACAAAAGGGATAGAAACCCCTTCCTTTATGAAGCCGACCTTCTGCTGCAAGGAGACAGACAGACCAGTGGAACATATAGGATGCCTCTTGTCCTACCTCACTCCCTCAGGGCCACAGCCCATGGTCCTGGTAGAATGTCTTTCAATAACGAAGTCCCTGGGGTTGGTGCCCATGCATCATCTTAGACTGAACTTCTCTGTAGTACCCAGGGCTGCGGGAGGTTCCAAGGTTCCCAGTTTGCTCTGGGCACCGGGTTGGAATGGGGAGGTTGAGGGGAAGGTAAAGGAGAACCACAAAGTATAATTCCCCCTTTTTGGGTTTTTGGGAACCCAGGTTGGTGTGAGTGGATATTAGTGGGCAATTCCCCCCTTTGTGAGAAGCAGAAATTCTCATCTTTGTAAGGCTGAATCGGACAAAAGGGTCATCTTGCTTCAGTGTCCCATGGCCCCATGCTCGAGTGCCTTCATTTGAGAACTGAGGAAAGCTGATAGATAGCTCAAGGTGTTAGCGGGCACATCTGAAAGGGGAATTTGTCACACATCCTCTGAGCCTAAACATACCTGCTGGCCAGGAGCAAGACAGGCCCAGCAGCCCCCACTGCTTACCCCAACCAAGGTCTTAGATAATAATGCTACTGCCACACACCGTGCACATACGTGTCCCCACCCTGCATCAGCACCTTCCATATTTTATGTCACTTACTTGTATCCTCAGCCTCAGGATGCTGTGTTACTAACCTGGGTACATTTGGGAAACCTGAGGCTCAGAGAGTTTAGGTCACCCCAGGTCCCCAGCTGGTGGCAGCGGTGCGAGGATCGAGGCAGATGGATTTACTCTTGAGCATGGAGGTCCCATTTGCTCAGATAAATCACCTCACCTTGATCTGGGTATCAATTATCAAGCAGCTGCACACGTGCCAAGGTCCCCTGTGATTAACTGTCTGCCAGCCCTGGGGGCCGGGCTACGTGCCAGCCGGTCTGTCTCCTGTTCAGGAGCATCAATGTGACCACAGGCTTAGTGATCACAGGACTTGAAGGATTCTGAAATGGCCCATCTAATTAAGTGGCTCGGTCTAGGCTCATATGATTTTGTGCTATAATACTACTTTTAATTTTTTATGTGGTATTCAGATTTATACCTGTCCTAGTACTTCCTCATATATTAACTTCATTGATCTTCATAACTGCCATGATGCTCAAGAAGGATTGCTGTTTTAATGATAAAATATCTCTGATGAGATATTTTCTTTTTCACTCCAGACTTTTTTTGTAACAGTTGAGAACACTATAACTCATCTCAAACTACCTCTTTGATTTAAAGCAAGCTGTCCTTTTCTTCACCCTCAAAGGAACAGAAAACAATAGGAGCCCGAGTAATAAGTGAACACTAGGAAGTCATGACATCCCTAGACGTGTGTAACACCTTCAGTGTTCTCTGCTGACCTGGATACTATTCACCTCTTCTCTGAAAAGGAGACTGAGGTTCTGAGAGGTTCAATAGTAAGTTAGTGTATCTGAGACTAGAATCAAGATCGCTTGACTCTGTCTTGTCTGCTCCCTGCCATTCTATAGTTTCTCTTGTGTTTCTTTTTTTCTTTCTTTTTTTTAAGCAAGAGGAGGAAAGATAGTGAAGCAGACTCCTGCATGCGCCCTAACTTGGATCCATCCATCAACCCCCATATGGGGCTGATGCTCAAATCAACCAAGCTATTTTTAGCACCTGAGGCTGATGCACTCAGACTAACCAAGCTATCCTCAGGGCTGACGCTCTAACCAGTTGAGCCACTGGCTGCGGGAGTTGGGAGAGGGAGAGAAAGGGGGAGAGAAGCAGAGGTCACTTCTCTTGTGTGCCCTGACTGGGAATTGAACCTGGGACATCCATACACTGGGCTGGCACTCTATCCACTGAGCAGACTAGCCAGGGCCTCTCTTATATTTCTTGATCAAGGCAGAGGACTCACTAGTTCTCCCCACAGTCATGTGTGTGCATGTGTGTGTTGTGGGTGAGTATTATGCTAAGTATGTAAATGCCAACACTGCTATGTAGTGTTTAATGCTATACTCTGAGGTGTACAGAGCTAGGAACCCAGAGAGGACTCCAGTGCGGTGTTTCTGAAAGTGAAGCTGTAGCTTGGTGGGGGAGGGGAAGATAGAAGCACTCAGGACTTTTTCCATTGGTTCTGGAAGAGAAACAGGAAAAGAGTCTGGTGGGTTTGTCAGCCAGCATGGTTGTGATATGAACAGGGTGCATCCTCTATACAGGCTGGGGGGTTTGCTAAGCGAGCTAACAAACACCTCTTTCCTTTCAGGCAAACTGTGGAGCTTCCCTGAGGGTGCCAGCAAGGCCCCCCGCCCTGCCTTCCAAGCACATGGAGGAAAGTTACTGCTGAGGACCCACCTGATGGAAGGGCCCCTCTCGTCCTGGACCTTGGAGCACAGGGAAGAGCCTGTTTGATGCACCCAGGACGTTGCTTCCTATGACAACTGGGACTTCTCAGCAGAGGGGACCGTGAACTGCTGTTCCTGCTGTTCCTGCTGCTGCCCTAGTATAGCTCTCAGGCCAGATCTGTGTGCAAACCGCCAAATGCCCGCATCTCGTGTGCACATCAGCTGGTGGCTAAGTGTCAGGCTTTGTCTGACAGGGGCACTGGCTCTGAAGTGGCTCTGGAAGGCTGTCCGCTTCTGGCCCAACTCGAGCTGTGATGAGAGGCCTTCCTGCTGGGAGCTGGCTCATGTCAGGACGGCAGACCTTTGTCCTTGTTTGCCCAGAGACGGTCGGTCTGGGGTGATTCTGAGACCCTCACTGCTGGGTTCAGTGAGCGTAGCTGCACTGGTCAATATCGGTTACTTTTTCAACATTCTGTCCTGCTCCTTAACTTACTCTCTAAAGCACACATCTTTGGCTTTCTTATTTTTTCTTGGTTGGACAAATGTTTATTAAGCAATTAATCTTAATGGGGTTGGTATTTCTAGACCACCTTCAAGTTTAGATGATCCACAAAAAGACATGTGGAACATTGAGTGGGGGGCTAGAGGATGGGAAAGTTGGGGAGCCTCGGGCTTTCAGTGGTTTCTACCTATGTATCCTTCATTAACATGGGCATTCCCCCTAAGAGTGACATGTTTAATCACCAGCAAAGTAGCAAGCAGGGTACCATACGTGCTGGGGACAAGAATGGTGGCCAGTTGCCAGGTTTGCTTGCTTTGGAGCAAAATCTCTTCTGTTCAGGAAGATGGTAGGTATTATATATGTTATACATATCTGTTTATCCAGAACCATCACCTGTCAAACAGCTGGTACTAAGATTTAACACAGTATTTATCTTCCTTGGAATACCTTATTCTAATACCAGCCTCTTTACTGTGTTGAACCTCTTAGAAAGGCCTCCCATTCTTTATTTGAATTAATATACATGATACGTGACAAACCCTTATTTACTTTCCAGAAGATTTCCATGTGGCTCACTAATTAGAGATTAACAATAGGAGGTGAACAGGGAAGCTACTATTATCTCTGTTTTATAAAAAATGAGGCTCAGCGAAGTTCAGCCACATGTCTAGAATTATATACCAAGGTGGTGGGGCAAGGTGAGGAACCATTTCCTGGAGGCAAAGTCCATAGTATTTTCATCTCTGCACGATCACTGAGATTTCTAGAGCCATTTTGTACCAATTTGCCCCAGATATGACAAACAGGGAATATTTTTCAGAGCCATTCATAAAACCTTAAACCCTTTGATTAATACATAACTAGGTAAACAACTATGCCAAGGGGTCAGGCTTTTTACAGAATCTGTCTCATGCCAAAGTTGCATCCTTGTTCAATGACAAACTTCAGAAGACCTAAACCAGTCAAGTTTTAAGTCAAGGTATTTTCTCAATCCAATTGTATGCTGCTTCTGTTTCTTCCGCGATTGCTTTCTAGCCAAAGTGGAGCCTATGTTACTAACTGTGCCTCCTGGTTATTTCTGACCTGTTTTGAGTAATGGAAGCCTTGGCAACCAAATCCTCAGTGGGTCCTGTATTTATACATTTGGCTTGAAGACTTACTGTATTTGTATATGATGATGCTTTTTCTTAATGCTATGCAGAACATTATTTATTTCTCAAGTGTATGTAATGTATAAAAACAAATATATGGCTAGTTTTTACTCTAAGATTAACCAGTTTCAAGGTTAAAAAACTTTTAATAGTAAAAAAATAAAAAATCTACAAAATTCTTCATGGTGTGGCAACTCAGTTTTTAAAATTCAAGAAACGTCTGCGCAAGCTGAGGGTTTGACAACAAGTTATGTTAATAGAAGATCTAGTTTCCATCTGGTATAATATTGGTGGAAAGTGGACAACAGTGCCTTTCACCAAAGAATAAGAAGTAAAATTATTTGGGTAACAGTAGAAATGCCTGAAGGTGGGTGTTAGGAGAAGAAGGAGGGTGGGTGGACATTGGGGAACATTAGTGAGGATATAGGTTTGGTTGCATGGGATCTAGATAATAGTGATTTAAACCAGATAGAAGTAGATTTCCCTATTGTTTTAACTCTCAGCTTAACATCAGAAATAGTTTAGAAAATTACAATAGATCAAACATTCAAGAAACTGAAATGCTAACCAAAGATTCTTCTTGACCCCATACATTTAAAAACTCTTATCAAAAACATTTTATTGGCAAGTCCTATCAATATTTCAAGGAACTTTTTCCTGATGCCCCTATTATACATTCTCACATTGTTCCAAGCACGTTCCCTCTCTACCCTTCAAGCACTCCGTTTTCCACATTTTCTTGACTTTCCATTCCTTTAACCCAAGCTTTCATGTACTCAGATAGCTAACTTTCACAGGGATTTGTTGGAAACTTAACTGAACTCAATCATGCTCCTGTATCAATGACTAGTAGACCTTTAACCAGTACAGAATTATTTGCATTGTAAAAACAAGATTTGGGGCACTGATAGTTTTCAACCTTGATTTCCCCCCAAAACTGTTTTAATTATTTTAGGTCATTTGCATTTTTGTATGAGTTTTAGAATCAGCTTGCCAGCTCTAGCCAGTTGACTCAGTGGGAGAGTGTTGGCCTGGCATGTGGATGTCCTGAGTTCGATTCCCAGTCAGAGCACACAGGAGAAGCTACCATCTGCTTATCCACCTCTCCCTTCTCTCTATCTCTCTCTCTTTCCCTCCTGCAGCCATGGTTCACTTGGAGCAAGTTGGCCCCAGGAACTGAGAATGGCTCCATGGCCCCACCTCAGGTGCTAAAATAGCTTGGTTGCTAAGCAATGGTCCCAGATGGGCAGAGCATCACCTGAAAGGGGGCTTGCTAGATGGATCCTGGTTGGGGTGCATGCGGGATTCTGTCTCTCTGCCTCCCCACTTCTCATTTAAGAAAAAAGAAAATCAGATTGTCAATTTTTACAAAATGTTTGCTGAGGTTTTGGTAGAGATTGCATTGAATTTGTAGTTATGTTTGAGGAGAATTGATATCTTGAGTTTTTCAATCCATCTTCATCAGTTTTAATTTAAATTAGACCTTTATACCAATTTTTTTATTTTATTGCTTAGCTTTCTACTGATAAAATGATTTATTCAGGGTGCTATATAGCTTACTTTCTCTGAATATATGAAAAATATTTTTGGATAGAACAAGATTAAGCAAATATATAATTACTTATTTACGACATTTTAATTTTTAAAATGTAAAATTTGAACATTAAAAAAATATCAAGGTACCACGTTAGATGGTAGTGGAGGGGGAGGGGTACTCAGACACTCATTCCCCAGATGTTGATGGTGTTGGCAGCTGCTGGCTCCCATCTGAGCTTCTCCAGAAAATGCCCTCAGCCAACCACAGGGTTCAAGGTCAGAGCTCCTTCCCAGGGTCAGTGCACATCCAATGACTAGTGATTAGGCCCCACCTCCTTACTTCAAGACAGGACACCTCTGAATGGCTATAGGAGATGGAGGGATTACTTGAGCCTTTGTGGCATCATAGTTCAACTCCTACCCTGCCAGTCCTTCTGCCTTCACTCCCCAAGGGTGTTATTGATCCTGACAGAGCCCCGCTGTAAAAGTCCTGCAGGTAAATCTCCATCTCAGACAGTCTGTTCCCCCGGGAATCCAGCTGAAGACAGCTGTTTATTTCCCAGTCAGTTTGCAACTCATTCCGGGCTTAAAGGAGTGTAGCTAGAGAAGTCCTGGTCAAATGGGAAGCCAATGATCACTGGCCTGTTATGACTTCTGCTTAATGGCTAAAGGCATTTTTTTCCCTCACTTACATACACTTTCCCTTTCACAGCGGCACCCTTAGAAAACACCCTGACCTTGGGAGGAATTACTCAGGTACTTTCCCTTTCACAGGTCACTATCATCATTTGAAGTCACCCTGACTGTGGGAGGAGGAGAAAGCTCCTGGCAGGCTTCTGCCTCCACAGTGTGGCCAGGACATAAATGACACAGTGGGAGAGAGAAGGGAAGAGGGAGACTCTTATAGGCCAAGTGAAACTGAGCAGAGAGGCCCACCCACGGGAGCAGGATCCCAGAGCTGGGAGTGCCCAGGAGAACACCAATGGAAGATGGAGAAGACTCACTTTATAACTTTCTCAACTCCCATCCCAGAGAGGCGGGCTGTGAGATGGGAAGTAGAAGGAAACAGTACTAAAAACTATTACAAAACTAAACACTGTGATACTCAAACGTATTTTTATTCTCCTATCGACGCTGTTGAAACCCATAGTAGACAGAACTGACAAGTGGGACACCAGGACATTAGCCCACATTCAGTCTTGCACCTTGACATAAACCTTCTCCTACTCTGTCCCAGTATGTGCCTCACGGAATCACTCTGCATTTTAAAAAGTTAGGACAAGGGCTTTAATCTTGGGCTAGGTAATATAAGCCAGTTTACTTTATACACAGGCATGTTTTTGTACATTAAATTATATGATAATGACTAATAAATTCATGGTAGTATAAAGTCTCATTTTATCTTTTCAGCCAGCTGCATATAACTATTGTTGTGGACATTATGCAGAAGGGAAAACTCAAGTTCCAAGAGGTCAGTGGCTCTTGGCCCCTCAGTAAATAGATACTTTTGAACTTAAATTTGGGTCTGTTGATACTAAAGTCTGTGTTTGTTTCTTCCCTTACAAATACTAAAGAAAATTACCTTTCTTGCTCTGGCCGCATAGCTTGGTTGGTTGGAGCATCGTCCCGAAGTGCAGAGGTTGCTGGTTTGATCCCCAATCCAGGTACATACAGGAACAGATTGATGTTCCTGTTTCTCACTCCCTTCCTTTCTCTAAAAATCAATAAGATTAACATTTAAAAAATTTAAAAAAAGAAATAAAATTACCTTTCTGAAGACTCCTATTGTGAGTCTGTCCTCTACATAAACCTGAATGTTCTTCTATTATGAGCTGAGGCCCTCTGCTTTCTTTGAAGAGACAATCATTTCACAGTTTTCTCATCAGAAAATGGGCAATGAAGAAATCATCTTTCTGACTCAGGGAAGTGGGAAATGACGAGTCGCCAAAATTTCCAAACCTGCCCAACTGGCTTGTGGTTGGTTACCAGAATTATGCACATTGATGAAGAATGGCCTAGAGGTGTTTTATTAGCAGACCATCTCTCCTAGTGGGTGGGGACACTAGCTGAGGGGAGGAGTAGCTATAGAAACAGGAGGAGTATGGAGGAGGGAGAGGGAGGTGAGGTCTGGACGCTCTCCAGCTTTACTCAGTAAGGTTCTGGGAGCAACAGAGGACCCAGCATGAAACCAGGCCCTTTCCAGTCCCGTTTCAATTAATCCTCGTTGTGCTGCTATGAGATGAATTCCTCCTTTATTTCAAACACGAGGCTGCACTTCACTTCAATTGAAGTACAAGTGTCCTGTTATCACCATTTAGTCCTAACTCCGGTTCCTTAGTAAGAAGAATTCTGGCAGAGAATTCTTCCGAAGGAGACCGGCTTAGGCTAAACATTTTGTTAAATGAATTCACGCTATGACATCAATGACTATGAGTTAATGTGTTGCATTTTAAGAAAGGAAGTCAGTAATCTTAAGGAACACTTGAATGACCCCACCTTCATGGTCTCCCCACAAAGAGTCTGATTTGATTGTTTTGGAATTCAACCTGAAGAAGCTCTCTAGGAAATTCTAATGGGTGACAAAGTAGAGACAATGTTGACTGTGAAGCACAAGTTTCTAACATTAGGGTACACAGACCCTCCAAGAGTTATTAAATGCCCTTTTCCTGAACTGAACTCCCCTCCCCACCAGATTCTGGTTGGGAGGGTCTCTTTATTACTAACAATCTCCCTACTAATTAATGCAGGTGGTCTGGAGGACACTTTGAGAAGTGCTTTGGAGGAGGCTTCTCAAAGTTTAATGTGCATACATGTCACCTGAGACCTTGTTAAAATGAAGCTTCTGGTCATGGGACCTCAGTTTGATTCGCAAGGCTCTGGCTCTGAAAGTGGGTTAGGGTTAGAGTTAGGGTCCTCAAATGTTCTGGAAGGTGTGAAAAACAGGATGGTAGCCAGATGGGCATAAGAAAGCAAGGAGGGAGCATTTTATTCTTTGTAATGAATGAGACTTGAGAATGTCAAATGGAGATAGAAAAAACAACAACTAGCCCATTAGGAGGGACTAAAGACATGGGATAGATGGGACATTTGATAAGTCAGTAGGATTTGAAATCCAGGGCACAGGTATTGGGAGTCAGTTGGACACCAGGAGATGAGGGACATACCTTGCACTGTGACACAGGGAAAGAGCAAAGGATACAAATAAATAGAGAAAGGCTCAGTGATTAGGAAGGTGAAGGGGCTGTTTCTGATGGTTTCTATTTATCTTTTCTTTTTTTAATAGGTGGGGACCTCATTTTGTGGTGGGTTAATTCAAATCAGAGGAGATATTATAGAGTGACAGGTTCCAGAGCAGGTAGTCATCCTGACATGCTTCTGATGCAGCCCATGTACAGCTGCTGTTAATCACAAATGAGTCTGGCCTCAAGTCCAGGCTGATAAAATGATGCTCTCAGGCTACCAGCTCACGGTGGCAAGAATATGGGGAAACATGACTAGAGGTGTGGCTCTGTAGCCTTGGGCCACTGTAGCAACCCGTCACCCATCAAACTTCTAGGACTTTCCCAACAACACTTAATCCATTTGGGCTGCTATAACAAAATACCTAGACTGGATAGCTTATAAGTAACAGAAATTTATTTCTTACAGTTCTGGAGGCTGGAAATTCAAGATCTGGGTGCCAGCATGGTTGGGTAGGGGCCTTCTTCTGAGACACAGCCTTCTCATTGTATTCTCACATGGTGGAAGGGGCTAGGGAGCTCTGTGGTATCTTCTTTATGAGGGCACTAATCCCATTCATGAGGGTTCTGCCCTCATGACTTAATTACCTCCCAAAGGCCCCACTTACTAATGCTGTCACATTGGGAATTAGTCTTCAGCATATAAATTTCAGGGGACACATTCAGACTATAGAAATATCATAAACCCCTAACACACTGTATTGGTACCTTCCTAATAATGGTCCTTATAGTCTACCATGGGTCATAACCACTTGTGGTTATAATCAATATTATTTCTTGTAGTTTCCTGAAGAACAAGAACCCTATGTTATTTATCCTTGTATCTTTATTCAAAATTGCTCCCTGGGTGAAACTGACCACTTTTGGCTAAATTCCATAGTCCTGTTGTCGTTCAGCCACCACTCAGAGATGGTCCCTAGAAAGCAGCCATCCCCTTCCTTGGCTCTGGCCTGCTTTGCATAAAAATGTTTTAACAAGGTGAATTGTAGGAATTCACAATCCAGCCCCCACTCCATACCCAGCAGCCAAATTGAAGAAAATTTCTATTTCAGCCCCTCCCAGATCAGCTGCCTTCCAAGTGGAAGAGAATTCCTGGGAGTCTGTGAAGTCCCAAGGCCACAGCTTCTAATGTCCAGCACATGATTCCCTTGTCTCCCCCCTTATTAGGTCAGCAGTCAAGATGGCGGTATAGGTAAACATGGTTCCCCCATCCTCCCACAACTATATCAAAATTACAACTAAACTATAGAACAACTGTCATTCAGAACTACCTGAAATTTAGCTGAATGGAGGTCCTACATCTAAGGATATATAGAAAAAACCACCTCGAGTCTGGGTAGAAGGGTGGTGTTGGGCAGATAAAATATAATATGCTCACTTTGTTAAAGATGGCGTTGCCCACATGGAAACCCATCACCCAGGTGATATTAGTTGCCCTTATGCTTGGGATGGGCGTAATTATATTATTGGGTGTGGGGGACAGGCTGTAAGCAGGCAGAGTCCTTATAGCCCAAAGCTTAGTTTTAAGAGTAAGCTTTTTCCCACACCCTTGACTGATTGGATGATTTGGGGTGGTGCACTCTCATGAGGAATCCTCCCATTATGCCTCAGATAAGTGACTTTGTATCAGAGACTTCCTTGTTTGTAGATTGGATTAAAGGTTTGGATTTCTACACTATAAAGTGGGGCAGACCAGGAGCTTGCTCTCTTGGTTCCTGAGGTTAGCATTAGAGAGGAGAGCTGATGAAGGCCACGTGGAGGAGAGGAGAAGCAGCCAGGATGGTGGAGTGCTGAGGAAGAAGCCAGTTTGTGCAGAGAGAAGGAGATGGGAAACAGAGGTGAATAATTCTAGTGAGCTAGAAACCTTTGATTCTAGGAAACTCGGATAAGTCAGTAGCTTTGTAAGCACTGAATGAGTGGGTTTTGGAGCCCAGTGTGTGTGTTTGCTTGCCCGCCAGGTGCAAGCTAGAATTAAAACTGATGGCTCACTAGTTCTTGGCTCCGTTGTTTCATTACCGACTGTCCGAATCTAATGCAAACCTGTGGCTGTGATGGTGGCTTTGGCCACTGGCTTTACAGGTGGGAGATGTGGTTTGGGGTGGTCCCACGCCTGGGAATGATGATTAAATATCTGGAGCGATATCCTGGCTGCAGAATTTTCTCCTGAGAAGCAAGGGGTCCCAGCCTCACACCAGGTCCCCCAGCCCAGTTCCAGTGCCAGGAAGAGAACTTCCCAATAACTCAAGCAGAAGTTGTCTCTGGGTGAGACTGCGGGCTGCTGAAGTCCTAGGCATTCCTCTTAAAGGCCCACACACAACTTAGTCAGACACTGACTCTGAGCTCCAGTGCAGCTTGAAAGATACTGGGATATATAAAGAGAAACTGAATTGCCTGGCATCAAGGTAAAAGCTTGGGGGAAGCAGCTTTATTCCAGATGGAAGTGCTGGCAAAGGCCATTGTTCTTTTGCTGAGACCTTCCCCTGCAGATCTGATGGGCAGGGGCCACATCTGATTGTCCACCAACCTGGCTAACACTGTTCACCCCACTCTGATGATTCCCTGAGATGCTGCCCCACCTTGGCAGCACACCCAAGCTACTTCCAGTGGCTTTTCCATAAAACTGTCCTGTCTTGGCTCATGATGTGGACTTTCCTAAAATCTCTCAAAGGTTAACGAGCCCCAAAGAAATAGCATTGGGCTTCACTGTGATAGATACATGAATTTATCAGATCTTCTAACTGACCTTTTGCTATTCCACTTATCTGTCTGACCTCACCCTTACTTACTGGACTATTGCCCCTGAAGCTGAAAAATTCCAAAAGGAGCGTCCTGGGAAGCTGAAACCATAAAACTACAGATGGGAACATACCAGAACTTCTGACCCCAGGCTCTCTCACATACCAGAACTTATGACTCAATGCCCACTTGTCTTCCCTACCCTATAAAATTTGCCCCCAAAGTCTGCTTGGTGCCCTTCTCCCAGAGAAGTGTGCCCGCCAGGACTCTTTCTCCTCTAATAAAAGCCTGTACTCCTGGAAATTGAGTGCCATCTCATCCTTACACACTGTGTCCCATATTTCTTGCTAAGTGGCTCTAGGCCCAGCCCTAGTGGCAGCACATCATAATTAAAATACAAAAGGTTAAAGGTAAAGATAAAATCTCAAAAGAAGCAAGAGAAAAGCAATTATCTACAAGAGTGCTCCCATAAAACTGTCTAGCTGATTTCTCAACAGAAACATGCAGACCAGAACAAATTGGCACAAAAATATTCAAAGTGATGAAAAGCAAGGGCCTGCAACCAAGATTACTCTACTCAGCAAAGCTATCATTTAAAATTAAAGAAGAAATAAAGAGCTTCCCAGACAAAAAAGCTATAAGAGTTCATTACCACCGAAATAGTATTCCAAGAAATGTTAAAGGGTCTTATTTAAGAAGAATAAAAAAATGAATAAAAAGTGGCAATAAATACATATCTATCAATAGTTATTGAATTAAATGCTCCAATCAAATGACATGGTGGCTGAATTGATAAATAAATAAGACTGTTACTTATTCTGTCTATAAGAAACTCATTTCAGATTGAAAGGCACACAAACTGAGAGTAAATAGATGAAAAAGCTAAGAACAATAGGATTCCACACACAGGTGGGATATAAAACTGAGGCACACAGACACAGATAAAGGTGAAGTGGTTACTGGTGGAGGGGGTTGGGGAATAGGAGAAAGAGAGTGAAGGGACAAATTAGTGACAGAAAGTGATCTGTCTTTGAGTGACGGTTACACAACACAATCAACAGTACAAATGCTGTAAAGATGTTTATCTGAAACCTATGTACTATTATTGATCAATATCACCCCATTAAATTTAATTTTCTAAATAAAATTATTTTTTTGACCCTGGCGGGTTGGCTCAGCGGTAGAATATAGGCCTGGAGTATGGAAGTCCTGGGCTCTATTCCTGGTCAGTGCACACAGGAGAAGCACCCATCTGCTTCTTCACCCTTGCCCCTCTCCTTCTTCTCTGTCTCTTCCCTTTCTGCAGCCAAGGCTCCATTGGAGCAGAGTTGGCCCAGGCGCTAGAATTGCTCCAACTGCAACAGGGCAACGCCCAAGATGGGCAGAGCATCGCCATCTGTTGGGCATGTGTAAAGCCAGTATTCGTGGCCATTATCACAGCCGCCTGGCCAGTGCAGGTTCGCATTAGATTCGGACAGTCGGTAATGAAACAACGGAGCCAAGAACTGGTGAGCCATCAGTTTTAATTCTAGCTTGCACCTGGCGGGCAAGTAAAAACACACACTGGGCTCCAAAACCCACTCATTCAGTGCTCACAAAGCTACTGACTTATCCGAGTTTCCTAGAATCAAAAGGTTTCTAGCTCACCAGACTTATTCACTTCTGTTTCCCATCTCCTTCTCTCTACACAAACTCTGCACAAACTGGCTTCTTCCTCAGCATTCCGCCATCTTGGCTGCCTCCTCTCCTCCATGTGGCCTTAATCTGCTCTGCTTTCTAATACTAACCTCAGGAACTGAGAGAGCAAGCTCACGGTCTGCCCCACTTTACAGTGTAGAATCCAAACCTTTAATCCAATCTACAAACAAGGAAGTCTCTGTACAAAGTCACTTATCTGAGGCATAATGGGAGGATTCCTCATAAGAGTGCACCACCCCACATCATCCAATCAGTCAAGGGTATGGGGAAAAGCTTACTCTTAAAACTTGCACGTGGGCAACGCCATCTTTAACAAAGTGAGCATAATATATTTTATCTGCCCAACAATCCACCCCTATGCTCACTTTACTACCCACAATCTACACCACCAGCATCCCTGTACAGGGCAATTAGGCACGTTACACAAATTACAACAACATGACAAATCATACAATTTCAACAATTACAAAGATACACTTCACCAGTCTCTCAGCACTTTGCCAAAAGTGCAAAATGTCCTTGGCCTTCTCTCTTGCCATTTGAAAGGCTTCCCGGGCAGGGGGAGGGCCTTCATCAAAGCTGTCCCCCACCCCCATCAGGGTATTTTACATTGTCCAAAATCCATAAGTCCATCCAATAAAGGAGCCAGCGCTCACTCCGGTCGTAGTCCAGGAAATTAGTCCACGCACATGGGGTGTTAACCTTCCCCCCTCATTCCTGCCATCATGGTAGGTCTCACACTGTTCTAAAGAGGAGCATGTGGCAATGGCAGTCAGCATTTCCATCTCTGCTCTGGGGAGCATGATGGCATCCACCCCTATGTCCCCAAATCGCAGACCTACCAGGAGCATAGCTACTCCTTGCTGCTGGGCTCTCACCTTCTGGAGACTGTGGATTGCAACTCCAGCCCGATTCTCCTGATCCTTCAAAGAGGAACTGAAAACATCAGCTCCCACTGCTGAGCTCAAGCCCCAGGCCACTGCCGCTTTCTGCTCCACGGGCCTTACAGCCCCGGCCTCCTGCCACTGCTGGCTCTCCACAATGTCCAGGGAAATCTCCAACTCATGAACCTGTGATTCCTCCTCCAGCATCTGCTCCATTTCCAGGCAAATCTTGCAAACCTGGTCGGCCTCCTCCTCCAGCACTTCCTCCAGCTCCAGAGTTGGCATCTCTTTCTTCCACGTTTCCTCAGCTCCTTCCACTGCTCGGTTTGCAGGTCCTGGGCAGACTCTTCCATTGAGCTCTCGGTTTCCTCACGCATGGCTGTAAAAGTCAGCCAGCCTACAGTCCCCCAAAAAACAGCTATGGGAAACCATAACAGCAGCCAGTTCTCTACTCCACCGCTCAAAGGTGGTGGTGGCTCCATGCCGATCTGTATCAAATCCTGCCACAGACTATGCCAAATGTAAGGCCAGTAGTCGAGGCCACCATTACAGCCGCCTGGCCAGTGCAGGTTCGCATTAGATTCGGACAGTCGGTAATGAAACAACGGAGCCAAGAACTGGTGAGCCATCAGCTTTAATTCTAGCTTGCACCTGGCGGGCAAGTAAAAACACACACTGGGCTCCAAAACCCACTCATTCAGTGCTTACAAAGCTACTGACTTATCCGAGTTTCCTAGAATCAAAGGTTTCTAGCTCACTAGAATTATTCACCTCTGTTTCCCATCTCCTTCTCTCTGCACAAACTGGCTTCTTCCTCAGCACTCCACCATCCTGGCTGCTTCTCCTCTCCTCCACGTGGCCTTCATCTGCTCTCCTCTCTAATGCTAACCTCAGGAACCAAGAGAGCAAGCTCCTGGTCTGCCCCACTTTATAGTGTAGAAATCCAAACCTTTAATCCAATCTACAAACAAGGAAGTCTCTGATACAAAGTCACTTATCTGAGACATACTGGGAGGACTCCTCATGAGAGTGCACCAACCCACATCATCCAAACAGTCAAGGGTGTGGGGGAAAGCTTACTCTTAAAACTTGCACGTGGGCAGCGCCATCTTTAACAAAGTGAGCATAATATATTTTATCTGCCCAACAGCATCCCAGGTGGATCCTGGTTGGGTGCATGTGGGAGTTTGTCTGACTGCCTCCCCACTTCTAACTTCGGAAAAATACAAAAAAAAAAAAATGTTAATTTTTTTAAAAAAGGAAAAAATATATCTCATAAAAATAGAAATGGTCCTGGGCTGGTAGCTCAGCTGGTTAGAATGTTGTTCTGATATGCCAAGCTGTGGGTTCAATCCCTGTTCAGGGCACATACAAGAATCAACAATGAATGCATAAATAAGTAGAATAACAAATCGATGTCTCTCTCTTTCTGAAATAAGAGAGAGAAAGAAAGAAAGAAAAGAAAAGAAGGGAGGGAGGGAGGAAGGAAAGGAAGGAAGGGAGGGGAGGGAGGAAAGAAGGAAGGAAAAGAAGGAAGGAGGGAAGGAAGGAGGGAAAGAGAAAGGGAGGGAGGGAGGGAGGAAGTGTGTGTTTTCCTGACCACAAAGAGCTGCAGACATTTGGAAGAGGAAGATTTTGCGAGTGGGTTTCCTGGGCGGGGAAGGGGCGAATCAATGCCCGACCCTGCTCCTGGCCTCACCTACAGCAGGTCTGTCCTCCAGCAGCAACAGCGGAGCAAGGATTGGTGCCAAAAGCACCCAGGGTCTCTTCCGCATAATTAGCATGTCCCTGAGGGAGGCCTGCATCTCACAGATTTGGAATGCAGACAAAGAGGATCTGTTCCAGTTATGCTAATTGTGCCTGTCCCCCACGAAGGATGGGGATGTGAGAGATGCCAGGGGCGGCCAGCAGATGAAAATTCCTTAGCTGGCTCCCGCACCCAGGCCCGCACCCAGGGAGGGGCCCTGCCAGCCGAGGCGGGCGGCTATCTGGGTCCCCACAGGCTGTCCCCGAGCAAGTGCGACTTAAATACCAGACCGCTTCCTACCGAGGAACCCCCAAGCGTAAAATTCCACTTTAGAAATAGTGCTTTCTCCTGGAAGCCACTTTTTAAGTGCTAATGACCCCAGAAGAAGTAACACGTGAAGTTCCTGACGCCTTGGTGTAAATGGGTGAACACATGGCATCCCCAAGGGGCCTGAGCTTCAGCATGAACGCAGAGAGGGCAGGAGGGCCCATTCTGGAATCCACTCCCGACACGGATGTACCTGGGGCCCGCTGCTGCCCAGCAGACCACTTCTGAGCAGCCCTCCCTTCTGCCACCACTTTGGGCTGGAGACTCATTAATCCTGAGGAACACCCACCAGCCCACTCCGACATCTCCGCAGAGCTTTCCCACTACAATCAGCAACCCCCTGAGGGCCCTGGTTTACCTTGTCGCGGTGCCTATGCTTGCTGGGGAAGCACTGGTGGGGTGTGAGAGCTTTGCTGTGGGTGGAGCACGGTTCTCAGGCTCCAGCTGCATCAGACTCACCTGGAGCATTTGTTAAAGCACATCAATGGGCCTGGCTCCAGGTTCAGTAGGTCTGAGGTGGAGCCTGAGAAGGTACACCTCTAACCAGTTCCCAGGGGATGCTGGCAATTTTCATCCACTGCCCCCCACCCAACCCCACCCCCTTCAGGCCAGAGCTCACTGCTGTCAGGTTTATCCATCCACTGCTGGACCCAAACCTCTCTCACGGCAGGATCAAAACATCAGTTTGCAGAGCCAATGTAAATTTTCTAGGCAGAACCAATTCTTCTGTTAAAATTAAATTTATTAAATTTATTGAGGTGGCATCGGTTAATAAGATTATATAGGTTTCAAGTCTAGATTTCTATGATATATGATCTGTATATTGCATTGTGTGCCCACCAGCCAAAGTCAAACCATCTTCGGTCATCGTTATTTGGTCCCCCTTCATTTTTCCTCCCTTCCCTCTGACAACCACCATACTAATGCCTGTGTCTATGAGTCTCAGTTTTATATGAGAGAGTTCATATAGTTCTTAGCTTTTTCTGTCTGACTTATTTTATTTAGCGTAATATTCTCGAGGTCCACCCATGTTGTCATAAATGGCAGTATTCCATCTTTTCTTATGGCTGAGCAGTGTTCCATTGTATGTATGTACCACATCTTTATCCAGTCCTCCATCGAAGAATGTTTTGGTGTTCTCCATGTCTTGGCCACTATAAATAATGCTGCAATGAACATAGGGGGGCACATATCTTTGCGAATAAATGTTTTCGAGTTTTTCAGGTACAGAATCAGTTCTCTTGACTGGTGCTTTTCTTCCTGGTAAAAAAAAATTCCCGACATTTCTCTTAAGTTTTCTGATAGCACATGTGTTCCCGTTTTGCTATCTCCATCCTCTCCTCACCTTTTACCAGCTTCTATTCCTGTGTCCTAAGCACTTTCTCTCTCTCTGTTTTTTGCTCTCACCTTCAGCAATTTCATCCAGTTCCATAACATAAAGCCACTACCTAGCTCTGATTTCAGCCTAGACAGTTTCCCTGAGCTGCACTTAGATGTGTCTAGACACCTAAGTGAGCATGTAAGGCTCTCCCTCTCTCATGCATGTTAATAAGGTTGTTTGTTACCCAGGTCAGATGTTGTGAGTAAACTAGTGAGTACATGAAAATTTCCCTTGAGCCCATATGTTCTCCCACCACCCTGGGAGATTAGGTTTTGGAAAGAGAGAGAGAAAGAGGAGGTGGGGAGGTGGAGAAGGTGGGGAGGGAGAGAGAGATGTAGAGAGAGGCGTGAGACAGATTGTGTGGAAAATCTATTCCTGGGTAGTGGTTGACAACAGAAGTCAGGATCAGAGCAAAAAGCATCTTAGACAAAGCCGGTGACCACGGGATTTGTAATCTCACACCATAAGTCTCAGCCTTTGTGTCTTAGTTTCCTCTTTCATTAAAAAGGGGATCATTTGTGGAATTAACCAAGATGATAGGATGTAATTGCCTATTATATAATAGATGTCATATTACAACACTGAATAGATGTCAGTTTTCCTGTTTCCTTCTCCCTCCCTCCCTCCTTTTCTACTCCTCAAGGGAGATGATTTTCCTTTGACTCAGGGCCAAGTTGAGACAAGTAATCTTCCTTGCTTTGTGGGGCAGATATTGCCTTGTTCTACGTTTCCAGTTAAATATAGCTCTTTGGGGATGCAGCATCAAGTGTCCTATCCAACTACCCAGCTTGGGGCAGCCATAGACTTTCTTTCTTTCTTTCTTAAATAGTAAGTTACTGGAATCAGAGCTAGGTAGTGGCTTTCTCCTCTATCTAATCAATAAATAAAATATAAGCAGTGAGAGGGGGAAAAAGCCAATTTAAATGTTATCAGATATTTCAACAGAAACCATGTAGGTCAGATGTGAGAAGTGACACAATATTTTTCTTTCTTTTTTTAAAAATTTATTTCTAAAATTAAATTTAATGGGGTGACATTGATCAATAAGAGTACATAGGTTTTCTAATTTCACAATCTTTTCCAGCAATTTCCATCAGCTATCAGGCCTGATTGTGCACATGAGAGTGAATGCTTCTGTTGTATTGCATCCTCGGCAAAATGAATGGTAACTCAGTTATTTTAGGAATTATTTTCTCTTTTCTTCAAAGCTCCACTGTGTGTGACTCAGACCCTGGATAGCTCATGTGTGAGTAAGACATCGTTGGTAAATCTGCAAGGGTTCAGTCAGCACAAGCCACATGGAAGTAATGCTCTTCTTTCTGTGACTGTAGACTTATTTCAGGTAGAAAAAAAAAAAACTAAAAGAAACAAAGGCACAGTCCCATCTGCCCAGCTGTTTTGCCTAGGAGTATTGGTTGAAGCCTGACTTTCCAAATAACTTTGCAGTGAAAGATAGAAGCAGTTCAGGCAAACAGAGGCTTTGAGGAAAATAAGATAATGAGCCACTGGCGATGGGTTCTCACGTTACCTCTGGCAGGTGAGGTTGGTTGGCAAACATGTTAAACAAGAATTGCATTCAAGTTTCCATCAAGTATTTGTCATAGCAATTTTGTGAAAATAAATAACAAGTGCTGAAAAAGAAGCCCTATGGAATAATGAAAGTCAACCAGTCTAAGGTGATCGATCACCTGCTGTGGCCGAGTAAGCCAGCAAGCAGCTCAGGCTGTCTGGTCCTTCTCAGAGTAGAGCTGGCTTGCCCATTCCATGTTCAGGGCCTAGGGTCTGTCTTTGAGCGAAGTGTGGCCTTAAGAGCATCACCAATTTTCGTGAAACCACACTGGAATCCAGCAACTCCAAACTCAGGGAAAAACAACGTGGCATTAGAATTTTAGGGGAGCTTGTTACACACACACACACCCCATGTGGGTATGACCTTGCGGGGGTGTTGAGCAGGGCATTTGGTCTTTCTTCCTTTATTGGCTATCCCATGGTCCTGGGGGACATTGAGTTTCTCTGGCCTGGACACCTGACCTGTGGTGGACTGACAGTTTCGATGTCAGTAGGTGCCCACACAATGAACTGCCCAAAATTCCTCTTGAAAGAAAGAGGCTGAGTTAGCTGGCAGGTGTGTCGACACGTGCCAGCCCATGGCAACTTTCTTCCCCTTTGAGTCTGCACATTTCTCTGGAAGGCCCGGGGAAGAAGGGGCACCCCTGACATCTCTGCTCACTGCCAGCGATGGCAGGGCGGCAGCGGCGGGGAAGAACGCAGAGATGCGTGGTCGGTGCCACGTGCTGAGGAGTGAGTCCTCAGCCCAGGAAGGAAGGACAGGATTCAGACAAGTAGACTAGGCAGAAGAAACCAGCAGAAACTCGGTGTTTTGCAGCAAGCAGAGGGTGTTCCAGGGCAGTGGAGGGACTTGGAGAAAAGAAGTGTTGGGTCAATGCTGATTCCACGGGTGTAGCAGGCATAGGAGTCCACACTGGTCATTCCGGGCATTGTCTGAGAATCTCTCTGGTAACCAAGACGGGGGAAGAGTGGCTTTCTGCAGCTGCCCTCCCCTCTTCCCATGCCCTACAAGCAGGCCCAGCTGTGCTGGAGACCTCATCCAAATCACTCCTGTCTTGCCCTAGGCTCAGAGATAGCATGAAATGCTGGGAAGGGGAAGCTATTTGATTTCCAGGGCTTTCTGAGCCAGCCAGGTGGAAGGCAGCCAGGGAGGCAGCGGCTAGTGACAGCCAGCTTGATGGCCTTAGACAGCAGGCAGCTCAGCTTAAGGGAACAATTGAGCAGAAAGGAGGGTGGCAAGTCAGGGAACATGGGCCAGTGGAATTCTGAACAAGGTCGAAGTCCAATTTGGTACAGTGCTTTATTACCAATTTAAAGCTCATCCCTCCTCCCAGGGCTGCTGCTGCCCCTGCAGAAGGGGCCAGGGCTGCTGCAGGAGAAATTTGCCTTTAAAGACTCCAGTGCCTGGCACCCTGGCAGGGCTTCGTCTAATCTGTCTTCATCTGGTGCCCAGAAGTTTTATGCCAAATATGCTCCTATTTCTCCACTATCTGGACACCTGCTCACTTGTGGCAGAAAGAAAAAACAACTCCAAACTCTTTTTACTTTTTTCAGTCTGGGGAAGGATCCCATAGTGTGCAGTGGGAGGTGTAGGGTCTGCAAGGAGGAGATCATATGATTTTCTTAACTGGGGCTGGAAGAAAGTCATAAGGCAATGGTGGTCGATGGGGAGCAGTAATAATAAAGAGCCAAACTGGAATATGGGAGAGGCAGTCATGTGCACTGTGGCCCTTAGAAGAAGGCAAGGCTCTGGGTTACGATGAGGATGCAGTGGGTGGAGTCTACAGAAGTGGTGGATTGATTAGTTCCAGTCACGGCATTCAGTTTGAAAGAAGGCTCATTTTCATGTCTCCCTGTTTGGGGTAGTTGTTTCTCAATCTTTGACTTCACCTGTTTTTATTTAGGGAATAGTAATGCCCGATTACTAATACCCCAGAGATTCTGCTATAGAAAATTCACAACTTCTCTCCTTCCCCATCAATCCCACCACCTCCACCACCATTCTCACCGCCCTAGTGAAAGGGGTGGACAAACTCCTCCTGCTCATATACTATGACCCTTTTCGAGTTGGGCTCTGCGTGACCCCTTTACTATTAAATCAATGCATGTTTATTGGGTACCTAGGGGTTGGTGAAAACTCAGCCACACAGCTTGAAGTCTAGGCTGCTTTGGTGTTTGATTTCAGCTGTTCAGAACTGTCTGTGAGGAGGGGGAGCATATAGTACAATGTGTTCATGACAACAGGTTTCATGGGGACAATGACCTTCTCCTAAGGAGATCGGCTTGTCGGTACCCTCAAAGGCAAGGCTGTTGCAATCCTTTGGCTGCTTGTTGGACTGGGATATTAACACTCTGTGCCCAGGAGCTGTACATGTGCATGCATATGCACACACGCATACACCTGCTTGAGGCACCTGAAGGTACATTCTGTGTATCCCACAGCTAAGTGGATAGTTACATTGATGGAACTCAAGGATTGCATTTCAAGTGGGCTTTAAATGATCTTTGCTGGAACATACTTGCCACAATAAAAACCCTGCCCCACCCAGTGCCATTTACCCCTCACTTTGGAGGTGGCAGGAACCTTTGTGGGGCATATTTAGGGCCCCACCACACACGAGAAAATCTCAGTAGCTCCAGATTCCCACAGCCTGAAGCCAAAGGCTTTGGGTGCCACAAGGACACTTTATCATCTGCTTCCAAATGTCCTTCCAGCCTCATCTGCTTCCTTACCCTTACTCAGATCTACTCTCTGCCCACCTCACCCCTGACTCACCTGGGATGTTCCAGACGTCATTGGTCCCAGGTGCCAATTGTACCACAGGTGTGGAATACCCGCTTCCTCCTTTTATACCTATCTAATTCTATCAGCCCACCTAGGTCCAGTTCAGGAATACCTTCCTCAACTGAAGTGACTTCTCTGCAATTCTCAAAAATGGCACCTAATATTGCCCTCTTCTACTCCAAGTGCTTAGCATGGTATAAAGAAACAGCTCACTAAGCTTGAGTTAAATGAACAAGTACACATTAATGATCTACAGCATTAATCTGGCATCCTTATCTTCAGTGTGTTTTCTTGAAGTCATGTACTGAGAGAATGTGACAGTTGATCTCGTAACTGAGATGTCAGCTAAGTGACTAATGGACAAGCAGTGTCTATATCGTGGAGACAAAGGAATGATCCATGTTCCAGGCAGGACAGAGAGGGACAACGTGAGATTTTATCATGGCTACTCAGAATGGAATGCAAGATGAAAATTATGAATTATTTCTGGAGTTTTCCATTTAATATTTTCAAATTTCGGTTGACAGGGGGTAACTGAAACCTCAGAAACCACTGATCTGGGGGGACACTATATGAACAATGCTTCTGTGCTGTCTGGCTGACTTAATACGAATGGTCAGTTGAGAGCAGAGTGTAACTGCTCAGACACCAGCAAGCTGGTGAGAAACCTTGTTTGATGGGGAGGTGTCCTCTCACCACCTCTGGCCTCTGTAAACAGGATGGGTGGCTTTACCTTCCACATGCCCGGGTGGAGGCAGTGTGACTCTTTGCCAAGCTAGGGAGCCAAGGTAAAGGAAAACATACTTTCTGGAGGCTCTGTGCTATGTGGGCCCTTCTAACAGGTTCTAGAAGCTCTTTAGGACACTTGGGCTTCATGTTCATGCAGCTTAAGCATACTTTGGCTGTTCATCTGGGGACCATAGCGCCATCTTGGAGAAGCCAGAAGATGTGTAGGGTACATCCAGGTGAGGGGGCCAGTGTCTGGGTTTAGCTTGGGTAAGTCTGGGTTTGCTTTTTCTTCCCTGAAGATTTGTCTTTCCCTTTTATTTTCCCCCCAAACCCCGAGGCAAGGAGACTCAGGATGTAGCAAGGAGAAGCAAGTCCTGGACACCAAATCTGTGGGCATGATCAGCACGTGAAATGAGGCAGCACTCGAACCAGTTGACTGCTCACTTGGACAGTACAAGCCAGACCCTTGGTCAGCTTGATCTTGCTGTGTGTGGTTCACGTCATTTCCATTGCTTCCTATGTCTGGGTTGGAGTGGCTGTGGGAGCAGCCAGCTCTCTGAGCTGGACCCCCAGGCCTGGAAAACGTCAGGCGGTGGCCGACCGTACATAAACAACCAGCCACTCCTGGGCTGAGGACAAGTTTCCACTCACCTTGCCCTGATTT
Source organism: Rhynchonycteris naso (assembly GCA_037038555.1). NCBI lineage: Eukaryota > Metazoa > Chordata > Mammalia > Chiroptera > Emballonuridae > Rhynchonycteris > Rhynchonycteris naso. The sequence continues at coordinate 149,890,690 of CM072999.1, read as the reverse complement.
CCAGGGCCTGTATCTGTCTGTGTTTATGTCTTGATCCTGTGCGTGGAGTCCCCTTCCTGGAGAGACCTGTCCTTGAGGACCTGGACCTATGGGCACCTACTTCCCACCTATTCCCCTAGGGAGGGTTTGGGCAGTTGCATGTGAGCTTTTCAGAACATTACAATCAGAGAGGCAGCCAGGGACTGTCCGCCTGGGCCAGAGCACTGCTGGGTGGGGGCCAATTCTATGTGCTCTGTGGGTAACGCCCTCGTGGTGTGATTCAAGGGGAGGACAAGGCCCCCTGTCCAAATACATCTGCCCTCCCCCAAGTTGCTCAAAATTCTACATGGTATGACTCAAGTTAAAAAGAAAAAGTTACAACAGGATGATGATGATGTTTCCTGTTTGAATTGTGCTTTCCAGATGTCATTGGTTTGTACAACTTCCATGTCCGCTTCACAGTAGATGTGTCAGGAATTATTTCTGCTATGTCATAGTCGGGGACACTGGAAGAGTCAAGAGGAGGAAGCAGGTTCTGGCAAGGGGGTCAGGAGTTCTGGGTCCCCTCTTCATTCTGACAGTTGCAGTGGAAGGGAACAAAGGATTTCGCTAATTCTTTAGTGTCCTGATTGGAATATATCTCATAATTTATAAAATTATTTTCATTTAAACATACATATCAGTTAAAAACAAACCTTTGTTATTAAAGCGGAAGGGTCTCCAAGATAAGGTGCTAAGTATAAAGAGTAACATGAGGACTGAGCTACTATTTGAGTTTTAAGAAAATGGTTGTCTATCCACCCACATTGTCTGACCTTATTTGTGTATCACCATCCTTGGGAGAACATGCAGAGCTTGTTGTTGGCAAGAAGTGGGGGTGGGAGGAGACGGGGCTGGAGGATGGCAGGGGGGGAGTTGACTTCTCTATCCCTTTCTACCTTTTTATTTTCCACCACAAAACAAAATTTAAAAATAAAACTATTTTATATTGGAGGTTATAAGGTTTTATTTTGTTGGAGCTGATGGGATGATGTAAATGATATGAGACTTTATACACAGACAAGGATTATTATTATTGGAGGGGGTCTCTTAAGGACTATGATCAACCATTAAACTTGACAACATTGTGCAGTGGAGAAAATTATGGGTTTAGGAGTTGAATAGACATGAGTAAAACTTGGTCTCTGTTTTTTCCTCTCAAAAATTGGGGGAGAGGAAGGGAAGAATGGCTATTATGAGTTATGAGAAATAAAAGAAAAACATGAAACACCGGTACCACGGAGGTCATGCGCTTCCCCGTCCTGTGACCTGTGTCAGTGGGTTCTGGGGACATGGAAAACTGTTCTGTATTTCAAGTAAGTTTTGACAGCAAAGAAGGTCTCTAGGGCTGCACTACCCACTAGAAAGATAATGGGAACCACATAGCTAGTTTTAGGTTTTCTAGTGGCCACATTAAAAAGGTGAAGAAACAAATGACGTTAATTTTAACAATAGATTCCAATTAAACAATTTTAGCATGTAATCAGTATAAAATAATTTCTAGGATATTTTACATTTTTTAAAAAATATGGAACACTTAACGAATTTGCATGTCATCCTTGCGCAGGGGCCATGCTAATCTGCTCTGTATCATTCCAATTTTAATATATGTGCTGCCGAAGCGAGCACGGATATTTTACATTTTTATCCTCTTTTTATTTTTTGACTTGTAAATCACATTTGATGTTCAACATTATTTTATATTAGTTTCAGGTCTATAGCATAGTGGTTAGCCATTTATATAATTTATAAAGTCATCCCCTGATAAATCGTATACCCACCTGGCACCATACATAGTTATTGCAATATTATTGACTATGATCACTGTGCTGTACTTTGACTTTACATTTGTTTTCACACCAAGTCTCTGAAATTCAGGGTGCAGTTTACACTTAGCGCACACCTCAATTCAGACCAGCCTGAGGTCACACAGTCAACAGCCACCTGGGCTAACAGCTCCATATTGGAGAGAGCCAGGATGACACAGTGGATGGCTCCAGATTACCCCAGGGTCTGGGGCTGGAGCTTAATGGTGGAAGGTGATGAAATTGAAAGCACGTTTGCCCAGTCCAGGCTGTGGTTAGGTAATCAAAGCACAGAACATGCTTGCGTAAATAAATAGGGGGCTGTACCTTTTGCCCTGTGCGGCTCTCCTCCCATCACCAGAGAAAGGTCAAGTGCTTTCCCTGCTGTGATAGAGTGGAAAAAGTAACTGGACAGGAGATGAGCATGGGAGACAGGGAAAGGAAGGGCGTGGTCTCTTTGTGTGATTTCTGGTTGCCCACTCTCCTGGTTTCTCTTCCCTGCATCTGCTAAATGTTGGTGCCCCTCTGGTCTGCTCTGAGCCTTCTTCTTTCCCCATACTATACACGGCTCTCTTCTCAGGACACCAGGTCCTTCCATGTGCTCCCTCTGCAGCCCCGAGAGCTCCCTCAAGCTCGAGCCCACCACACTGAGTCCAGTCTTCCTGATGTCTCCACTCAGATCTCCCATCTCTTTCCTCCCACACTTGCTCCTCCTCCTGTATGTCCTGTTCAATTGCCTGAGTCAGAAACTAGGAACAAAATGTCACTCCTTACCTTCCTTCAAATTCCAAAGCACCACTAAACCTTGTCAGCTCTGTCTCCCAAATACCTACTGATTAACAAGAGCAATTTCTCACTAAATTGCTGCAACAGTGTCATGTCTTCTCCATCTGATTTTGCCCAATCTGTTCTGCATCCTGCAGTCAGCATATCTTTCTCAAGCTTAAACTGTATTCTGTAACTTTTTTTTTTTTTGCTTAAAACATTCCACTTCTCATCAACCTGCCTGGATGAAAGTCCAAATCCTGAGTCTGTGTGTCCCCAGCCTACCTGAGATATCATCTTTCTCTTCTTCTACCCTTACTCTCTGTAGTGGATTGAATAGTGACTTCCAAATTCATGTCTACCTGGAACCTCAGAATGTAACTTTATTTGGAGATAGAGTCTTTGCAGGTATAACTAGTTAAAGACTGAGATGGGTTCATTCTGGTTTAGGTGGACCCTAAATCTAATGACAAGTGTCTGAAGGAGAAGAGGAGAAGACACAGGAGGTCTCAGAGAAGACAGCCATGTGAAGACAGAGGCAGAGATTGGAGTGATATAGTTACAGACATAAAGGATTACTGGGAGTCACCGGAAGTCAGAAAGAAGCAAGGGAGAATTCTCCCCTGGAGCCTTCAGAGGGGAGGGGTCCCTGATGACACCTTGATTTTGGACTTGTAGCTGGCAGAACTGTGGGAAGATAAACTTCTGTTATTTTGATTCACCAAATTCATGGTACTCTGTTATGTTAGCCCCAGGACCCCGATATACTCATTCTGTTTCAGCTGGAGTGATCTACCTGCATTTGTTTGTACTCACTGTTCCTTCAATATCCTTCCACTGTCCTGCTTCCCTTCTCCTTCAGCCTGACTCATGGCAGTCTCTTGACTGTGTTCCCTGCTGGGTTAAGGGCATCTCTTCTGTGTCCCCAGAGCACCTGGCTCTTGGCATTCTAATTGCCTCTTTACTTGCTTGGATTTCCCATTGACTAGGAGCCCTGTGAGTACACAAGCATTATCCACCCTCATGCTCAGACAATGCCTGGCCCGCCGCAGGTCCTGGGTGAGCAGTGACTGAATGCTAGGTCTTCTGACAGACCTTATTCTTTGCAGCTATTATTTCTAGTTATCCTTGAGAAAGTCTTGTAAGTTATATATTATTGTTTATTTATTGATTTATTTATTTTCAACTCAAGACATGGCAACCAAGGGTAAGGGTCTCCAGGGGTTGACCTGAGGGGCATAAAGTTAGGTCTCTTTACAGGCCTAACTTTAGTCAACAGGAGTTTGAAAACTTACTTTGAGCTCTGCACAGCCCGGCTGTCAAAGTTGTATTTTTCACTGTCCAAAGTTCAAAAGTCAGACTTTGCTGAGGGACGTGCTTATGACATCAAGTGGGAAACAGTGATGGTCATCACGGGGGGCAGAGCGATGCTTAGGAAGGAGCTCCAACCCAGCAGTCCTGACACTAGAAAACATATGTGGGAAAGGAAAGTGCTTAGCACCTGTTACCACTGTGCTCGTGACTGACACGGGAAAAACAGAGCTTGAAGAAGCCTTACAGTGGTTCAGGTTTCCTTACTAAGTAGCTTTGTGACCTGTGGCAAGTCCTTTTATCTCTCAGGCTACCATCCAGCCTTCCTCACTGCCTCCAGACCAGTTAATACTGAATTTCTAGGGGATGGTCCCCATTTATGTTTTTAAAGGTTTCCTAGGAGATTCTAGTGCTCAGAAAGTTTAGAACCAATGGAAGAATGGGGAGACCTGGAGGCCTTGGGCTTGGAAAGGTGGGGAGCTCCCAAAGGGATACAGGGTGATGGTGGGAAGCTGCAGAAGATAAAGGCAAACTTGGCTGAGTTGTAACTACTCTGGGTGGTGCGGTGGGGATTCTCAGAGCCTTGCCCCCTGGGCCGCTATGAACCTTCCCAATTAGAAGCCTGCTTTTCACTTATGCCCCCCATGAGGTGCTCTCCCCCACTGCACCACTCCCTCACCTTGACTCCCATGGCCCCTGGCTGGGCCCTGGGCCCTGGTTTCTTTCTCTCCCACCTGCCAAGGTGGGCCTAGGCAGCTCTGTCCTGCACAGCAAGCCCTGATCACCCTGGACGCTGAACTCTTTCAGCATGAGTCAACATTTAACCCTCGGCACTGCTCTCATTCTCATTGTTCCAGCCACGTGCATTCTGACTCTTGGGTATGTCTCCGGCGCTGCAAAGAGCATGGGCTTTGGAAGCCCCTCGTAGGTGAGCGAATGAATTCTCAGTTATCAGCCATGTAACTTTGAGAAAATTATTAACCTTGTGGCCCAGACTCATTTTCCTTGTCCATAAAATGGTAATAATATTAGCTTCCTCTTCGGGGTTGCAATGTGTCAAATGTCCTTGACATAGAGCAGCTGATTGATAAATTCATGTTGATTAGACATCCAACTGAATAATCACTGCCCCTATTATAAATAAGACCAGGAGTATTATTTTTTTTTAATTTGTTGATTAGCTAGAGAGGAAGGGAGAAAGACAGGAACATCGATCTGTTCCTGTATGTGTTCTGTCCGGGGATCGAACTGGCAACCTCTGTACTTTGGAACGATGCTCTAACCAACCGAGCTATCCGGACAGAGCCAGAAGTACTTTGTTTTCTCTTTTTAAAACAGCCTGTGGGTTCTTATTGGCTTCATTTTGCACTCAAAGCAAAACATAAGCCAATGAGGCTCGCTGGGATATTGTTCTAAAGCAGCCCAACTAGTGTGGAGGCAGTTACTGTTTATTCTTCACAGCGATTGGTTACAATACTAGAATTTTATTAAATGAAAGGGCATTGATTTGTGGTTATGTCCTAACAATGCTGGGGACACATTGAAATTTTTGCTTATGATTTTCAAAGGCATAACCAGGAAGTGATTCAGGTCAAGTTAGCCTTACTTGTCTTGCAAAATAAGCTAAACTAAGTTTTGCTTGTGTGACTTCCCTGGTTTTGTCTGCTCAGGGGATTTTCAAGTCTGCTGTTTGATTTGAAGGGGGGTCTTTTTGACAGAACTCAGGCTTCGAAAATGTGGCTGGTGCTTCCAGCTGAAGGGCCCGTCATATGGGCTGCAGGTTCCAGTCCATTGCAAAGGTGCTGGGCTGTGTCATGTCCTGATGTGTTCTCCTGTGTTATTGCATGTGTGGCACTCCCGCTCATATCATGGAGGGGTGGGGGGCCGGGCACACACTCTCTGCATCCTTTGTCCTCTTGTTCCTTTCAATGCCCAACATCGTGCTGCCAGCCTAGTTGTCATTGTGCATGTTGTCTTAGGGCAGGGGTGAAGCAGAGGAGGGGAAGGCTGGAGGAGAGAGGAGGAGAAAAGATGGTGTAGGGACCTTTCTGGAAAGATATTGAGAAGACAGGATCTGCTCATGCTTGTGCTTCTGCTCCGGCTGGCCTGAGGCCCTGGATAGCAGACGTCCTGGAGGAGCCACTCTGAGTCAGCAGAACTTAGCCAGGCCACTGTGGGAACTCGGGAGCAGGAGGAGAGGCCGGTGCTGGGCTCTCTGCCTCCCTGCCCTGCAGGTTCCAACGAGAAGCTTGTGCAGCTGCCAAGCTGCCATGTCCAGGCAGAGACCTGGCTTCCTGGGTCAAGGGCAAGGACTTGAGGCATTCTGTGATCCATTTTCAGCATTCATTGAACTGGCTCCCTGGGTTTTGGTCATAGCTGCAGAAATGGTCTCACATCACTGGTTTTGGGTTTTTTTGTTGTTGTTAGTGAGAGGAGGGGAGGCAGAGACAGACTCCCACATGCGTCCAACCGAGATCCACCCAGCAAACCCACTAGGGAGTGATGCTCTGTCCATCTGGGGCCCTTGCTCTGTTGCATCCAGAGCTACTTTTTAGTGCCTGAGGCAGAGGCCATGCAGCCTTCCTCAGTGTCTGGGGCAAACTCACTCCAATTGAGCCATGGCTGCAGGAGGGGAGGAGAAGGAGAGAGAGAGAGAGAGAGAAGCACGAGGGGGAGAGGTGGAGAAGCAGATGGGCCCTTCTCCTATGTGCCCTGATCAGGAATCAAACCCGAGACATCCACATGCTGGGCTGATGCTCTACCACTGAGCCAATGGGCCAGGGCCTTCAAACTTTATTTAGAATATAAAAGATGGTTTTGCACTTGATATATCCTGGAGGTTTTTCATATTCATGCATAGCATGCTTTCTCATTTTTATTAGAGCTGCATGTGCTTAATTATTTCAACTAGTTAGTTCCCTGACAGTAGACATTTGGATTATTTCCAGCCTCTTAAAATATTCATTTATACATTGATACAACCAATAAGCCTTAGTTCTGGGGATGTCATTTTTGCTCTTATGCAACATATTATAGTGGTGAAGTGCATCTGTTGCATAACAAATTACCTCAGTACGCAGCAGCTTAGGACAACCTGTATTATTTCACAGTTTGCTTAGGTCAGGAACCAGGCTCGGCCCAGCCAGGCTCTCAGGTGCTGGGTGTCTCACATCCGGGCCTGCAGTAAACTCAAGCCTCGACTGGCAAGGATCTGCTTCCAAGCACTTTCACAGTTGCTGGCAGGATACAGCAACACACAGGTTGATCAACGGAGGCTGTCTGTCGGCTGGATGCCAACTTCAGTTCCTCATTGTCATGTTGGCCTCACTGGCACAGGCAAGCAAATAGGCAAGGGAGACCATGCCAGCAATAGAGGGGGTGCCAGCAAGATAAAAGTCACAGCTTTTTGTAACCTAATAGTGAAAATGACACTCCATCACTTTTACTGTATTCTGTTCATTAGAAGTGAGTCACTAGGTCTAGCATGCATCCAAGAGGAGATGGCAAAGGGGCATTGGTACCAGGCAGGGGATCCTGTAGCCCATTTTATGTGTACCTAGCACAGGAACACTGAGATACAAACAGTAACCCTGAGCAGGGATATGAGACATGGTGGCAGTGCACAATGCAGTGTGGGAATCTGGGGAATAGGTTCCTGACCAATAAGGGGACTGGGAAGTCTCCTTGGATGAAGAGCCATCTACTCAGAGTCCTTAACACTGAGATGACAGTCGGGCCTTGAGATGGAGAAACTTATTTTAAGCAAGGGAGCAACCTATGCAAAGGTCTGGAGCCAAGAGAGCTTGGATTATTCAAGGAAAGAAGTCATGTGTGGCTGGGCATGGAGGTCAGAGAGGGAAGTACCCCTGGTGAGGCCCGAAAGGAAGCCAATGTCAACACAGAACAGACCCTTTATGCCGAGGGTGAAGTGTAGAGTTTTCCTAAGGAAATGAGAGGCCGCTGGAATTTTGAGGAGAGTGACACCATCAGTCTTATGTGTTTGAAAGAACATTCTGGCTGCAGAGTAGAGCCTGAGTGATGCAATGATGACAGGGTGGGGTCCAGCTGGCTTGTCGTCCTTGGTCTACAGTTGTCCAGCCAAGAGATGACTGGGGCCTAAACAAGGAGATGGTGGGGTTGGGTGGAGGAGATCTGAGGTTTTATTAAGGAGATAGAACTTACTAATATAAAGTGGGGGAGGGGACTGAGAAAGTAGTGGGAAGTAACTGATTCTTGACTTGGATGTCCCATGAGGGTGGCACTCATTGGAAAGGGGGACACAAGGGGAGAAAGTTCATCTGGTATCAAAGGTAAAGATGTAGTAGTCTAGATTCATCCATATTCGACAGAGTGACCTGGACGCACAGAGGAGTGTCCAGACTGGACCCCAGGGGTTCTGTCAGCCACACTGGATGGGAGTTCGCATCAGCTCCTTATTGAGGAGAAGAGAACCCTCTTCATAAATAACCTTTATCATTCACTGAGCCTAGTTCTCATTCTGGAGCATGGATCAGCTCATTCTCAACAAACTTGAGTTAATATTCCCTTTACAGACTAGTATTGGCTAATACTGTTACTGGCTGGAACACTGATTGAAACATTGCAGGCCAGATTTGGGTGCCACAGACAAGGCAAAATCAGGTGAGAGCACCACTCACACAATCCTATCATTTTTTTTGTGTGTGACAGAGACAGAGACAGAGAAACACACAGAGAGAGAGAGAGACAGACAGGGACAGAAAGACAGGAAGGGAGAGAGATGAGAAGCACAACTGTTGCGGCACCTTAGTTGTTCATTAATTGCTTTCTCATATGTGCCTTGACCGAAGGGCTACAGTAGACCGAGTGATCCCTTGCTCAAGCCAGAGACCTTGGGCTCAAGCTGGTGAGCCTTGTTCAAACCAGATGAGCCTGCACTCAAGCCAGCGACCTCAGGGTTTTGAACGTGGGTCCTCTGCATTTCAGTCTGATGCTCTATTCACTGTGCCACCGCCTGGTCAAGCCACACAATTCTGTCTTAATGAGGTAGGCTGATGGGGTGAGCTGAGCTTGTGTGTTAATTACAATCACTATTTCACACAGGCCTGTCACCCTGCTAGTCTGTGACCTCCATGGAGCAGCACCCATGCTTTGTCAGTCTGGCCTCCACCTCACCTGAGCTCCACCAATGTTGGCTGAGTGAATTCACTGTAGAAAAAGGCAACTTGAGCAAGAACCTTAGCAAAGGAGAATAACCTGTCTTTACGGTTCTAGTGTGTAGCATAATCATCCAGTAAGACTTCACATCTGATTTGGGCTTCTGACCTGAATGATAACTAATGTCAAAATTATGCATATTTATGGACATAGAAATATTTTGCCCACACTGACAGAAACCCATGCCTATAAAAAGTATAAAAACCTTTCTTCAATGAGATCAAGAATAGAGTTCACTCTGAGGTAGACTATGGTCCTAATATATACATTTGGTAATTATTTTCTTCACTGTAGACTTGCCTGAAAATTAGGTCTGTAGCAAACCATTTCCCCCACCACGTGACGTGATGCCTCTGCTACCTTAGCGTCTCTTTTGCTTCAGGACCTAGGTCAAAGTGAGGGAAGTAGGTTAGATACAAAGGGTGGGAGGTGTTGGCTAGAAAGTAGGAGAATGTAAAAAGGATGTGCTTTCTGCAGGTTTCCTCCAACAGGAGTTACTACATTGGACCACTCCTCTTCTTCTCCTTAAAGGGCTTAAAAGACAGATGCTTGGCCAGGCTCCACGGAGTCTGAGAGATGGTACCTTTGTCCCTAGAGAGAATTGCATTAAAGAAGAGGGCTGAGGGGGGGGGGAGTGCTTGGTGTGTGGTCTCACTGAGGACACTTTCATTTGGAGGACTCATTAGTCCAGGTGGGGCTGGGGAAGAATGCAGCCAAGTATCCCTTCCCTCCCAAGGAATGTGCTTGCTCTGGGCCCACAGGCCTCCCCAAGAATGACAGGCAAAGATTCAATTACATAGGGCTTGTTAAGAATATAAACAATTCTGCCTTTACACAAACACTCAAGCAAACCAAAGCTGGGGCTTCTAATTGTTCCCCTGGACTGAACCCAAGGCAGCAATTTGGACTTACTTCTTTCTTGGATTAATCTGGACTAAGACCCCCTCTCATCTTTTTTACCCTCCCTCCTGCAGCCTACTCTAGAATCAAGAGCCTCAACATTATTGAAATAATGGGTTGGATAATTCTCTGTTGGGTGGCTGGCTGTGCCTTGTCAGGTGCTGAACAGCATTCCTCACCTCTACCTACTAGATGTGCCAGTAGCACATCCTGAGTTGGGATAGCCACAACTATCTCCAGACATTGCCAAATGTTCTCTGGAGATCCAAACTGGCCCCAACTGAGAGCTCTTGATTTATGGCACAGATACTTAAAGCCTTCAATGCCAGATGTCAGAGTTTCAAAGTTGGAACTAGTGGCCTGATTTTGATTAAAGATCAGATGGAGAATGAGGAAATGGCAGTACGGTCCAGCAAACAGTGTGCTGAGTGGAGCCTGGTGGAACCAGCTCTACAGTGAACTGTGCTGATTTGGACTTCTGACCTGAATGTTTTGGTATCCTCCCCAGGGAGGTATAGCTCAGCAGCGAGACAAGCTGTGCCGAGGGGCCAGCTGTCGTGGATTGTAAATAGGGAAGAAGTACATCCCAACGTTCTTTAAAGACCCAGAGCAGGCCCTGCTCAGTGTAGACATTCCTTCCATTGTAGGTATGCTTGCATTTAATGGATCCTGAGTCAAGAACTTGAAATTCTTGTGCCAACGTTGTCTTTCCTATCTCTGGGGAAAGCCTCGCTTTCCTTATGTAGCTGAGCTAGATGACCTTTAAGTTCTTTTCCAGCTTTGACATTCTCTCGTTCCTGATAATGCTCACTGTTCTTTTTTAAATTGAGGTATACTTGACATACATTATATTAGTTTCAGATGTATGACATAATGATTTTATATTTGTATATATATTAAAAAATCATCATCACAATTAATCTAGTTAATATCTGTCACTGTACATAGTTTCAGAAAAATTTTTTTTCTCATGAGACGTTTTAAGCTGAACTCTCTTAGTAACTTTCAAATATGCAATACAGCATCATTAACTATGGCCATCATGTGGTAGGTCATATACCATTGACATTTAATTTATACCTCTTGCTGTCCTTCACCCATTTTGCTCACCACCCTCCCACACTTCTGCCTCTGACAGCTACCAGTCTATTCTCTGTAACAATGAGCTTGTTTTTTTTCTTTTTAGATTCTACATACAAGTGAGATCATATGCTGTTTGTCTTTCTCTGTCTGACTTATGTCACTTTGTATAATGCCCTCAAAGTCCATCTATGACATTGCAAATGGCAAGATTTTACCTTTTTAGTGCTGAGTAATATTCCATTGCATCTATATATACCACATCTTTATTCACTCACTCAATGATGGATACAATTTATTTTTAAGTCTTGGCTATTGCAAATAATACTGTAATGAACATGGGATTTTAATAGCTGTTTGAGTTAGTGTTTTTGTTTTCTCTGGATAAAATCTCAGAAGTGAAATTACTAAATCACACGGTAGTTCTATTTTTTAATTTATTTTAGGAAACTTCATACAGTTTTCCATTGTGACTGCACCAGTCAATTTACATTGCCACCCATAGTGCTCTAGGGTCCCATTTTCTTCATATACTTGCCAACACTTGTTATCTCCTATCTTTTTTATAATAGCCCTTGTAACAGGTGTGAGGTTGTGTGTCACTGTGGTTTTGATTTGCATTTTTCCCTGGTGATTAGTGATGTTGAGCATCTTTTTGTGTATCTGTTGCCCGTTGTCCACACTTCTTAAATAGCCTTCAATATGCATTTACTGTGGGCATGCAGAAAACTGCACGGGCAGGTAGTGTCCTCTAAGAGCTCACAATCTGGGTGCACAAACCATTAAGGATTTGGAGACAGACTCTAGGAATCTGGAGTGGGCAATAATTTCTTCAATGTGACACCAAAAGCACAACTGACAAAAGAAAAATAGATACATTTGACATCATTACAATCAAATACTTTTGTGCTTTAAGGGATACTATTAAGACAGTGAAAAGACAAGCTAGGGATCAGGAGAAATATTTTCACACAAAAACTTGTACATGAGACCTGACCTGTGGTGGCGCAGTGGATAAAGCGTCCACCTGGGAATACTGAGGTCGCCAGTTCAAAACCCTGCACTGGTCTGGTCAAGGCACATATGGGAGTTGATGCTTCCAGCTCTTCCCCCCTTTCTCTCTTTCTCTCTCTCTCTCTCTCTCTCTCTCTCTCTCCCTCTGTGTCTCCTCTCTAAAATGAATAAAATAAAAATAAAAAATTGAAAAAAAAAACTTGTATATGAATGTTCATGGCAGCATTTATTCCTAATACCCCCCAAAAGTGGAAATAAACCCAATGCCCATCAGCTGATGAAGTGATAAATAAAATGTGAAATAGACAAAAATAGGATGTTATTCAGCCATTTAAAAAAAGGGATCAAGTACTGCTACATGCCACAACTTTTAAATGCTAAGATGTAAAAAGCCAGACACCAAGGGCCACACACTGTATGATTCTGTTTATATGTCTTTTCCGAATAGGCCAATTGATAGCGACAGAAAGTGGCTCAGTTGTCGCAGGGGCTGGGGGAGAGAGGGCATGTGGCGTGACTGCCATTGAATACAAAGTTTCTCTTTGCGCTGATGAGAATGTTCTGGAACTAGATAGTGGTGATGGTTGTGCAACCCTGTGAACATACTAAAAATCTCTGAATTGTATACTTCAAAGGGATGAATTCTGCTATGTGAATTATGTTTCAATTAAAAAAATATAGCTATCAAGTAGCATCTCTGTCTCTCTGCCTGTCACACTTCTCCATTCCTTCCTTAGTTTTCTTTATCTGCATTACTTTAAGTCAAGTGACCCTATTCTGCACTTTGCAATTGATAATTTTCAATATAGCAGAAATTACTCTTGTAGATGTTACATTTCCACTTATTATTTTAGCTCATCTTTCTGTGGATGATAAAGGGGCCACGGACTAAACCCATCAAGGTCAGGGAAGGCCTGCATCATGAGCCTCACACACTCAGAGACCTAAACAAACCACATAGGATGGTCTGGACATAAAAATTACTAATTAAAAGTGAGTCATGATGGTTAGTCTCATCCTAAGCCTGTAACTTTCTTGACAAAGGTCAGTCTTTAACTTAAGAGATCCTGTCTATTATTTGTTTTTGGGTTTTTTTGCACCTAAGATAGCATACCTTTGAAATATCAGAGTAATATTCTTTTCCAGACCCCTCAAGGCACAATCACCAGCACAAAAGGAGCAGACTGCAGAACTCATGGTTATCTTGTTTCCCGCACACCATCTCTCTGTGCTGTAAATGTTTACTATCCTGCACCCACCAATGTAAAAGAAGTATATGTTTTTCTGTTTTGTCTTTTTATCCAATCCCAGAGATTTCCCTGTCTCCTCTACTCCCAACTCTCTACTTTGCTTTCTCCCGCCTCCTTAATCTACCACCAATGGATTCTAATATATAAAATAAGCTGCAAAACTGCTATTATTTGAAGCATTTTCTCAATTTGAGATTTTACTTCCTGGTAATTGTCAATTTGGCTCAAATAAACTCATAATAAAATTTTCACTGGTCTGGACGCTTCTTATGTTGACATTTTTATCCTTTCAAAATCTTACTAAATGTATAATACTGGCACATGAAAGACCAGTAGCTTTGAGTTGTGTATTATCTTTAAAGGTGATGATTAAAAAGCATTGAATAAGCATTGTTTATGGACAGAGTGAGGCATTTTAACTTAATAAAATGTTTCTTGGAAATTAAAACAACTCTATAGTATATGAAGTTATTGGGAGTCAAGTCTGTGTTAGTGGTTTCTGCTGGCTCTTACTTTTGGTGGCTTATTTCTCTGCATATTTTGAATTCTGGGTTTATGTGTTTGTTTTTTTAACTTACTTACTGAGAGAGAGAGAGAGAGAGAGAGAGAGAGAGGAAGAGAAACCTCGATCTGTTCCTGTATGTGCTCTGACTGGGGACTGAACAAGCAAACTTTGAATGTCAGGACGATGTCCCAACCCACCGAGCCATTGGCCAGGACAAGTTCGTGTTTTGCAGGGTTTCATCTGTGAGAGTCTTGTGTGATCTCTGGAGAGTGGCATTGTATACAAATCGCAGGTGCTCTTGGGCCTGAGATGTTCATCTCTTACCAGGTGAGGTGGATGCTTACTGGGTGACGCAGGCAGTACAAATTTGGATCTCAAACTACATAAAGACAAGGCCCTTATTATAAATTGTCAGGGGAGATATGTTTTCTATTCAGAGCCCTGGACAAGGTGGATAAACTACCGTATCATCCCTCTTTGCCAGTGAGCAGAATTTTCTCCCCTGTCACCCTTAAATGGAAGCCATAAGCCTTGGAAGGTTTTGGTTCCATGTGGACGTTACAGTTCCAGTGCATGCGGCCTCAGACCCAGCTCCTGTCCCTGCTGGTGCCCATTCAATCCAAAGCTCTCTGAGCATCAAGATTGGCGGTCCTACCCCCAACTTCTACTCCATCCAGAGCAGCAGCAGCATCTGCTCCTGCTTCCTTCTTTGTTTTTTTTTTTTTTTCTTTTTGGCTGCAGAAATTCCTTTTCTTTTATGAAATCTCAGTTAATGAATTTGAAAAGATATTCATTATCTTTAATCTAGCATCTCTGGGTGTTTTTATAGCATAAAGGTGTGATATTGTGGTGTATAGTAAATACATACTTTGATCTTTGTCTAAGGTTCCTGGTTCCCAGCTCCCCAAACCATTGGGATTTCCTAAGCAATAAGAGCAATGAGAATATCTTTTGTCATAATATTTTGTCTCTTGTCATCACTTCCTGAAGTCACTTCAGAGCCATGAAAATAAATGGGTGTCCTATTGTTCATAACCAGCCCCTTTCCATTAATGTTTATGAGGTGACTTTTGGGAATCCCCTAAAGGTGGGAGAGACTGGTTATGGGAGAGTGGGGATGGGAGGTGAGATGGGGTGTGGGTATGTGAGAGATGGGGGGGGGAGTGGGGTGTGATTACCAGGGGAACCAACTATGAATAGAAAGTTGGAACTTTCAGTCCTGCCCATCAATGACCAATATTTAAATCAATTGTGTTTGTGTAATAAAGATTCCATAAAAACCCAAACAGAAGGGGTTAGTGAAACAGAATACATCCACCTGCCTTTGTGCCAGGCCCCAAACTCCAGAAGGATAGAAGCTCTTTTGTTTAGGATCTCACCCTATGCATCTCTTCATCTGGATGTTGATTGGCATCCTTTAGCACCGTTTATAATAAACTGGTACTCTAGTGAGTAAATGAGTTCTGTGAGCTGCTCTAGCAAATTAATTGAACCCAAAGAGGAAGTTGTGGGAGCTCTGATTTATAGCCAGTTGGTCAGAAGCACAGGTGACAATCTGGACTTGGAACTGGTGTCTGAAGTGGAGGGCAGTCTTGTGGGGCTGATCCCCTAAAGTGTGGTATCTGATGCTGTCTCTAGGTAGCTAGTGTCAGAACTGAGTTGAATTGTAGGACACCCAGCTGATGTCTGAACATTACTAGATGGTGTGAGGAAAAAACCAAACCCATGTTGGAACTGGGTACAGAACCTTTAGAAGGTTCCTAAGTTTCCCAGTCTGCTGTACTACCAGAAATCTGTGTCCCTATGACATACTTTCTCCCTAGCAAACTGGCAAAGATTTAGCAAGGGCATACGTGAAAGTGAGGTAAGGACTCACGTGCTACTACTGTTGGGAATCTAAATTGGTACCTCAGTTCCTGAGGGAATCTGGCAATAGTTATCAAAAGAGTAAACACTTTTGCATGTCTTTTGTTTTAGTAATTCTATTTCTAGTGCTTTATCCTGTCAAAACCATTGTGAATGTTTGCAGCGTCAGCTACAAGCATGTTGTCATAGCATAGCATTTCCAAAGATTATAAACTGTTAATATATTTCAGGTAAGGAAACAATAAGAGAAAAAAACTCATCCCTATACCTGCAGACCACAATCAGATCGTGCTTGGAATACTGGAGTTGCATCTTAATTGTTCTTCCTTCTTCCACCATTGCCCTACTGCTGTCTATTCCCGGTGCTGTTACAGAAGGATCCTGGTAAACTTCAGAGAAGCACAACTCATCCCCACACTTGGGATTTGGTTGATGATGATCACCATTGTTTATTGAGTATCTACTGTATTTTCTCATTCAGTTCTTAATACCATATCATAAGGTGGCCACTCATTTTAATAAGAAAACTAAGGCTCAGATAGTATAAGGAACTTGCTTAAGATCCCACAGCTAGGACAGTAGGATATCGGATTCCCGAGTCTATATTCATAATCACTATGTTATTCTACTCTTAGGGGGACCAACCATATGGTTTGCTCCAGACTTTCCTGGTTTTAGCATTTAAAGTCCCACATCCTGAGGAGCCCCTCAGCCCCAGACAAACCCAGCTGACTGGTCACCTTAGTTGCTCTCCTTTCTCTTCTCTAATCTGCATTCTATTATAGTTTAAAGCCTCCTTCAGGTCTTCCCTCTTCTCTGAAGGCCTTCCTCTCCTTCCCAGCTCCCTCTGGACGCTCCTTTGGTATTTGCAGTTCTCCTTCTGAGCGTTCAGTAGTCAGTATGTTCTTCACACATGGATGCCTTCACTGCTCACTGGCTGCCAATTCCAAAGTGCCCCAGGCAATGCTGGGCACATAATTAGTATTAAATGAAAAATTCCTGGTGGAATTAATGAGTGAATGAATTATTAACATCACCTAGAGCAAATACTTATAGTATATTTATTATGAGTCAGAGTTAGGTGCTGTGGGAAATAAATGAGTTTTCACTAAATAAATGAGTAATGAGAATAAGTGAATTGCACTCTGGGTAGAGCCCTATGCTGTCAGAGATGGCAACCAAAATGAATCAACGTATGCTGCATCTAAGGTTTGACAGCTGGGATAACGTCTGTGGTTCCCACAGCAGCAATGCTGTCCTGCTTCAGTAGGCCTTACAGTTTGTAAACCTTCTCACGTGATCTCATTCCTCTGCCTCCCAGAAGACATCCAAGACAAGCAGAGAAGACATGCAAGGCCCATTTTATAGGTGAGGAAAGTGAGTCAGAACGGCCCCACAAGCTTTTGATCTAAACCCACGATTGGACAGTAGGGGTCCCTGTGCACACTAGGCCACATCCAGGTCCCTGTTGTATTCTGTGGTCTGCATAGCTTTCTAAAACATGAACTTGTTTATTTATTTATTTTTTTAAATTTCTTTTTATTTATTCGTTTTAGAGAGTAGACACAGAGTGAGAGAGAGAGTGAGAGAGAGAGAGAGAGAGAAAGGGGGGAGGAGCTAGAAGCATCAACTCCCATATGTGCCTTGACCAGGCAAGTGCAGGGTTTTGAACTGGCGACCTCAGTGTTTCCAGGTCGACGCTTTATCCACTGCACCACCACAGGTCAGGCAAACATGGACTTGTTTAACAACATTTAAACATTGGGAGGTTCCACATTCAAATCTGGATTTCTGGTTCCTCTTGACAAAACGGGAGATGTGATGTCCCTGGGTTCTCAGTGACAGTCGCCACTTTAGATGAGGCATGGGCTCTCCAGTTTTTTCCTTTCCAGGACCTTCCTGGCCTACAGTCCCTGAGGCATCAAAATGAAGAGACCAGAGAGTACAGAAACAAGCTCCAGGGCAAGGAGGCCCATGGTTGTAAGTGGCCTTGGAACTGCAGGTGTGGTCTTATGTTCCAGAGGGTCAGGAACACACAGGAGGAATGCACTGCCTCGCACTGCTTTCTGCATAGCCTCTTCTCCTTTGGGAGTCTAGACACTGTTCTTGACTCCTCTTTTCCTTCAGTCAAGTGGCAACTCCTTTATTACAGTGTTTTTTTTAGGCCAAAACCTTGGAGTCATTCCTTTTATGTTTGTTTTTTAAATATTTCATTCATAAATTTTTTTCAACCGCATGTTACAGTCAATACTATTCCACACCGCTTTCAGATGTACATCAAGGTGGCCTGAAACCATGCACCCTACAGAGTGGCTCCGCCACTGCCCCAAGCATCCAGCTGGCCCCATACCCAGTTGTCTAGACATGCTTGACTCTCTCCTACCCCACCTGGAACAATCTTGGCTCAGTTTAGGAATATGTCCTGAAACTGCCTGATTCTATGGCCTAGAGCAGACACAGTCAGCTCTTGTTTGGAATACTGGAGTTGCCTCCTAATTGTTCTTCCTTCTTCCACCATTTTCCTACTGCTGTCTATTCCCAAGTGCTGCCACAGAAGGATCCTGTTAAAATATAAGTGAGATCATGTTCCTCTGCTCAAAGACCTCTGTAGTTTGCCATGATACATTCAGAGCAAATCCATTACCCTCAGCTCACCTTTCTCCTCTGCACTCATTCTATTGCAGCCATGCTGCCCTGGCCCTGACTCCACCAATCTTCTAATACAACAGTTTATTACTCCCTGAGGTCTTTGCACTTGCTGGTGATTTCAGTTATCTAAAGCTGCCTAACAGATCGCCCTAAAACTTAGTGGCTCAAAGCAATCATGATCATCTCTTATCGCTATGGTATCTGTGGAATGGGAAACCAGGAGCAGCTTAGCTGAATGGTTATGGCTCATAAGGTCACAGTCAGATGCTGCCAGGGCCAAGTCATCTGAGGTGTGACTTGGATGGAGGGTCTACTTCCAAGGGGATTGCTCACATGACTGGTGAGTTAGTTGGCAGGAAGCCTTCGTTCCTTGCTGCATTGACCTCTCCAGGAGTTTGCAGTAGAATGGCCTCAGGACATGATAGGTGGATTCCCTCAGAGGGAAAGAGCCAAGAGAGAAAGGAGGAAGCTGCAATGCCTTTTATCGCTTAACCTCAGCACTACACCTCATCACTTCTGATGCATTCAGTTAGTCTTGCGGAGCTACACCAGGCAGCATAACCAGGAGGTGGGGCTCACTGGGGCTACCCTGGAGGCTGGCACCCAGCAGTCTCTGACTCAGTGCTCTTTCTTCAGTAACTGCAGGCCACCCCACATAAGATACACCTCTACCCTCCTGCCATTCTTATTCTGCTTATTTTTCTCTACAGTGCTTACCATACCCGAAATGTTGCAAATTTCTTTTTTTTTTTTTTTTTTTTTTAGTGCAAGGAGAGAGAGAGAGGCAGGCAGACAGGGAAACAGAGGAAGGAAGAGAGACGAGAAACATCAATTTGTAGTTGCGGCACTTTAGTTGTTCATTGATTGCTTCTCATATGTGCTTTGACGGGGGTGGGGAGGGTGCTCCAGCTGAGCCAGTGACCCCTTGCTAAAGCCAGCAACCTTAGGCTCAAGCCAGAGACCATGGGATCATGTCTATGATCCCATGCTCAAGCCAGCAACTGAACTCTTAAGCTGGGGAGCCTGCACTCAAGCCAGTAAGCCCACACTCAAGCAGGATGAGCTTGTGCTCAAACTGATGACCTCAGGGTTTGAACCTGCATCTTCTGTGTCCCAGGTCAATGCTCTCTCCACTGCACCACCACCTGGTCAGGCTGTTGCATATTTCTTTATTGTCTATCTCTCTCCATTACAATGTGTTCCCAGCATTTAGACCAGTGGCTGGTGCATAGAAGGTGGTCAATATTTTTTCAAATTAATGAATGGGGTATATGCATTATATATTTGTCAAAAGAATAAAATCATAACCTCTTTAGAAATACTTCCTCACAGGATGTCAAGGGCACAGACTATCAATATGGTTTAGCACTGTTCATGTTGCCCTTAATCACCTGGCTGAGGTGGGTTTGTCAGTTTTCTTCACTGAAAAGTTACTGGGGCTTTTTCCATTTTTCATTTTATACCCTTTGGAAGAAAGGCACTTGGTGCAGCTCACACTTGAAGGTATGAGGGTTGGGGAGTTATGCTCCATCTTCCTCAGGACCATCTGCATAATTTATTTGGAATTCCTCTCCAGAGATTTGTCTCTTCTCTCTCATTAATTAACTAATCAAACATTTAAAAAAATCAGCATGGACTTGTGGATACTTATTTTATACCTTGAGTTATAATGCAATCCTGCTTTATTTTGTTGCTTACGTTACAGTTTTGGCTATTGGGAGGTTTCTGTGCCCCTTGGACATATTTGTAACAACTGTGCGGGTACTTTTTGTTTTTGTTTTTATCATGTCCTTATTTGCTGACAAGATGCTCCAGGCTTATCGTGTATATTTCTTTCCCCAGTCCTAATTTCTCTAAGGAGCCCTGGTTCCTTTAATCAGAGAATGGGTATAGAAACCAAAATCTGTAAATATATATTCTAGTTTCCCCTTATCTCCGGTTTTGCCTTCTGAGGTTTCAGTTACTCAATGGTCATTCATGGTCCAAAAATATTAAATGGAAAGTTTCAGAAGTAAACAATTCCTAGGTTTTCGATGGCACACATTCTGAGCATCATGTTGAAATCTCGCGGTATTTCTAGCCCTTTGGAGTCTCACGCTGTACACTCTACCTGGAAGTCTCGTAGTAGTCATCTTGGTTATCAGGTCAGCTGTAGCGGTCTGCAGTGTTTATGTTCAGGGAATCCTTAATTTACTTAACAGTGGCCCCAAAGTGCAAGCGTTGTATCCTCGGAATTTGGATATGTCATACAGAAGCCATCAAGGGCTTCCTTTAAGCGCCAAGGTGAGTACAGCGAAATAAACTATTTTGAGAGCACATGAGAGAGAAAGAGCACATTCACATCACTTCCATGATAGTATATTGTGATAACTGTTCAATTTGAGTAGTAATTATTGTTAATCTCTAACTGAACCTAATTTATAAGTGAAAGGTCATCATAGGTATGTGTGTACAGAAAAAACAGTAAATACAGGGGTCCGTACTATCTGCGATTTCAGGCATTCACTGGGGGTCTTAGACTGTACCCCCGGGAATATTAGCAGGGGTGGGAACTCCAGTATTTAGGACACTGCCACGTCTCCCCATTTCCTCCGGCACTACCCTCAGGTAGGCTACCTCTGTTGTGGCACGCTGACAACCACCCGTGATGCACTGCTCTGCATTTGCTGGCCCTTCCTCCCCACCATTCTATGGACTGCTGGCAGAGGCGCTGGTCTAAGTCATAAATCCGATCCTGTCAACCTTTTCATAAATACCATTATTTTCAGGTTAAAGTTCAAATTACTTTGCACCTTTCTCGACCTGGCCTGGGTTGCTGCCCATCCTACCAGCGGGATATTCTCTCCCCAGCTGAGAGGCTGCGCCATAGCCAGGTGGAATGCCCCTCCTTTGTGTCTTCACATACATTCCTACAGGACTTTCACATGGGGCAAGTCAAACTCTTACTTAGCCCAGCGATTGTTACTATGTTAAAATGTCTCTCCTTTCTGTTTGGAGTTGAAATATGAAAGGCCTCTTGTGATACTAAAATATATATTTGGTCTTTTCCCCTTGTCCTGTGCACACAGTTCCTAAATCCCTTGGAATTTCCTGGGTAATAAGATTGTCTTTTTTTTTTTTTTTTTTCAGAGACAGAGGGTCAGGGAGAGGGATAGATAGGGACAGACAGGAGTGGAGAGAGATAAGAAGCATCAATCCTCAGTTTTTACTGAGTAACCCCTTGCTTGAGCCAGCAACCTTGGGTCCAAGCTGGTGAGCTTTTGCTCAAACCAGATGAAACTGCACTCAAGCCGGCGACCTCAGGGTCTCGAACCTGGGTCCTTCCGCATCCCAGTCCGACGCTCTATCCACTGCACCACCGCCTGGTCAGGCAAGATTGTCTTTTGCTCTAATGAAGTCACTTGTGGGCTCTTAGAAAGCTTCAAGATGGGGGCTAGTCACCAGAAAGACCAAGCTATGATTAGAGGGGTCAGACTTTAAACCCTGTCTCCCAACCTTCAGAGAGGGAAGAGGGCCCGGAGATTGAGTTAATTACCAGCAGTCAATGAGTTAATCAATCATACCTGTGTAAAGAAGCCTCCGCTGTAGCCTGGCCTATGGTGGCGCAGTGGATAAAGCGTCCACCTGGAATGCTGAGGTCACTGGTTCAAAACCTTGGGCTTGCATGGTCAAGGCACATATGAGAAGCAATCAGTGAGCAACTAAAGTGAAGCAACTAAGAGGTGATACTTTTCACTCCCCCCCCCCTTCCTCTCTCTGTAATATCAATAAAGAAAAAAATGTAAAAGCCTCCTTAAAAACCCCTGAACAATGGGGTTTGAATGACTTCTGGGCTGGTGAATGCATGAAGGTGCCGGGAGGGTAAGGAGCCCGGTGAGGGCATGGAAGCTCTGGGCGCTGCCCCCCACCCCTCTTGCCCCGTGCATCTCTTCGCTGTAGCTGTTCCCGAGCTCTGTCCTTTTACAATAAACTGGTAAAGGAAAGCCAAGCAGCCACTTGAGTTCTGTGAACTGTTCTAGCAAATTATTGAAACTGCCGAGGGGGTCATGGGAACTCCTGGTTTATAGCTGGTCAATCCGAAGTATAGGCGCAACGTGGGGCTTGGGCCTGGCATCTGCAGTGGGGTCATCTGGTGGCACTGAGCCCTTAGCCCAGGGGTGCCCAAACTTTTTCAGCTTGCGAGCTACTTATAAGATGACCAAGTCAAAATGATCTATCTACAATAAAAATGCAAAACATAAATTTATTTATTCTATATTATCATTTAAGTTAATATTATTACTATTTAATATTGTGTATTCTTTCACCTTTCTCCTCAGCTCTCTTTTCGGAGGAAAGTCAATGTCATAGTTTTTATGAACAGTCTGAAAAAGCCGCTCACATAAACATAAATTTATTTATTCTATATTATCATTTAAGTTAATATTATTACTATTTAATATTGTGTATTCTTCTTTCACCTTTCTCCTCAACTCTCTTTTCGGAGGAAAGTCAATGTCATAGTTTTTATGAACAATCTGAAAAAGCCGCTCACATTTCTCTTTGGAATAGCAGTGGCACACAGACAGATGAGGCAAATGCACTTAGAATATGACATAGTGAAAAAAATCCCCTCCCATTCTGTATGAAAGTGGTAGGTTTTAGGTTTCTTACTCGGACCAGCTACGGCACTCATTTTTATACCCTTTGTTGTATTTAGTTTAAATAAATTGAAGGCTAACTACGCAGCAATGTAACTGAACAAGTTTAACGCGCATGAGTAGGGTGTCAAAAGTTCAGACGTCAGATTGGCTACCCTGTATGCCAATCAAAAGACAAATGTCTTTTTAATGTCATGCAATCTACCCACACTTCCTTCGCGATTGAAGTATGAGCACCCCTGCCTTAGCCTGTGGCATCTGTACTGACTCTGGCAGTTGTGGTGAAAATTGAATTTTAGGACACCCCCCCCAGCCCCCACTGCTGTTGAGGGAATCGGAGAGTTGGTTGCTTTGGGAAGACTCCCACACATCTGGTGTCAAAAGTGTTGGGAGTAAAGACAGTTCACCCTCTCCCCTGCTAATCTAGCTTGCTATGGGCCAAACTTCATGCTATGCTCTAGAACTGTGTGTGTGCATGTGCATATGTGTGTGAGTATGTGTGAGCGTGTGTGTGCATGAGTGTGTGTGGAAGGGATGGGGCCTAGCTCATCTTGCCTTTGACTGCCCTGTGGCTGTGTTTACCTGCCTCCCAGGTAGACTGTGTCACATGAAGTCAAACACTTGTACATCCTCGTGATTCTAGCACAGTGGTTCTTAACCTGGGTTCTATCGAACCCTAGGGGTTCGATGAGTCGGTCTCAGGGGTTCGGAGAAGCCTCTGCCGTGGAGGCCAGAATAAAGTAATACCGTGATTTGTTGTGAGTTCATGCATTTTGTTGGTTTTGTTCCTTGAGCAAGGTGATGTTCATGCACAGCTCATTTTGTGCACCAGTAAAAAAACATATACCTATGTCTTGAATTTGGAAAAAAAATCATATTTTATTTATCACTAAAGAAGGGTTCGGTGAATGCGCATATGAAACTGGTGGGTTCGGTACCTCAAAAAAGGTTAAGAACCACTGTTTTAGCACCTGGGCTTACAACACAGTAGATGCTCAACTATTTGTCGCTTAAATTTTTAACAGGATGAATAACTACATAAAGAGTGGAAAAACATAAATACGGCTTGATAAATGAGTGAATGGGTGAAATGGTTGTATCTTTCTTATTTGCCCTCAGGGTCAGAAGTGCTTTCCAAATGTTGACGTTTTGACCACTGAATTGAACTGAAGTGAATTTCAAACACTAGTCAGCAGTCCGCTGGGGACAGGAGCGCTCCGTGCATTGGTGAGCACCAAGTCCCCTGACCCACAGCATGCAGTGGGAGGAGAGAGAGCATGCAGCCTGTGTGAGGAGGCTGCCTTCGACTCTCACTGGGGCTGGGGGTGCTTCTTGGCAAAGAGAGATCCTTTGTGCCAGAGTTACCGAGTGCCTGAAAGGGCCAGACAACCAGTCAAGCGTCAGTCAGGTGCCTATTTTGGGCTCACCTGGCATACGGAGGCCTGGCTGGGACTTTGCGGAGGTGAGACTGTAAACCCTGCTGGGATGTGAGCAGGTGGAGAAGAAGGTGAGAGGCCTGTAGGCACAGGTAGAGTACAGCCTAGGCAGGAAGCAGGAAGAAGTGTGACCTGAGCGGGTAGCGGGCAGCGGGGTAGGGACGTGTCTCCGCCCGATTATGAAGGGTCTTGAATGTCAGAGTGAGGCGTCAAAGTTTTTTCTACAGAGAACTCTTTTAAAATAGATAATCAACTGAAAAATATGCCCCTATTTTTTATGACAAAGTAATCAATGCTAGTTATAGAAATATCGGAAAATATAGAAAAGAATGAAGACTAATAAAACCACAAATCAGCACATCATCCAAAGAAAGCAATTGTTAACATTATGATGTTGTGCCCTCCAGTAATTTTTATTTGCAGTCCTATGTATGGTGCTGTATAACTGTTTTTTTAATGTAATTATTATGTTGTGAGCATTTCTCTATGAAACAATCTTTTAAAACATAAATTATCAACTGTTAATTTTTATTTTTATAATTAAATTTATCGGGTGACATTCCTTCCTACAGTCTCAGGCTATCCCAGACATTTTCCTGAAAGGACGTTTGGTGCCAGGTGGTAACATTTTCCCTCACTCCTCTATCCTCTGTTCCTCACAATGCTGGACACAGCCTTGGGGCTCCATCCACTGTAGGTGGACTCCAAGGGGCCCGGGACAAAGTCAGGGGAGAAGGGAGAGGAAACATTGAGGTCTGGAAGGAGCAGTCAGCTTAGAGTGACATCCTGCCCCCATCATGGGAGTCCTTCCATGGAAAGTCTCTCCCTGTCTGGAACCCAGGGCTCACAGGAAGTGGCACAGAGGCACTGTCACAATGAAGGATGTTTCTGAGCTGGCTTGAGATCAAGGGTGATGTGGCAGAAAGGGAGATACCTCTCCATCTCACAGGGTATCAAAGGATCAAATGACACAGTGGATAAGAAAGGGCCTCGTAAAGTACCACATAGATAGATATAAGGGCCTATTATTTGATGGTTTCTTATTGGGAAATGCAATGGGAGGTCCACTCTCAAATGAACTCTTGGAGTATAATTATAATGGACGTCTGTTGGTGGTGGTCCTCCCAGTGGCCCTTTCCCTGTCTTCTGCTAACAGTACCATCTACCCATTTTCATCTGGGGAAGTAGACCCTCCCAACCCCAAACTTATGATACAGCTGGAGCTGCCACTACATTGGTCCACTGCCAGTCAAGGATGGACTTGTGACCTAGGCTTGGCCAATCATAGTACCGCACCCCCCATCCCACTCCGCAATAGTTGGTCAATGAAATCCATGACCAGAGCCTGGCCAATCACCATTGTACTTTGAGGTTCGGACATACTGAACCATTGAGGAAAGCCCTTTCCTTCCTTTGAGACATGCTGAGTGGGGGTCATAGGAACTGCTGACAGTCTCATCTTGTCCTGCCTCCAGGGACAGTTAGAGGAAGCCTTCCACAGTAGGCAAGTGTAAGGCTGATCTAGGGCTTGACTCTGGGCAGCAGAGTCAAGAGTAGGGGAAGGGCTCCTGGGAAGAGCCCGTGGTCCCCGTCCCTGAGAAAGCCACTGGGCCTGTACTTGCCTCACTCCTGAGCAACAGGTCTACTTTTTCCCTTCTGCCACAGCAGAATTTTCCTCTTGTACCTGAAAGAATCCTGACCAGCACAAGGTAACTCACTTGTGAGTCCAAGGTGACTATTTATGAGTCTCCAATTCTTTCATATGTGAATATCTTCCCTCCTAAGAGACTTGAAATGTCTCACAGGCAAGAGACTCAGGCTTGATGCAGGATAGTCAACAGACAATAAAGACATGATTACCTAATTAAACTGAGCTGAATGAGTGATTTTTACCAATAAAGTCTGCTCTGCCATCCATCCTTTTCAGGACATGTCAAAGTATAGAAAGTAAAATATAGGCCTGACCTGTGGTGGCGCAGTAGATAAAGCATCGACCTGGAACACTGAGGTCACCGGTTCAAAACCCCGGGCTTGCCTGGTCAAGGAACATATGGGAGTTGATGCTTCCTGCTCTTCCCTTGCTTCTCTTTCCCTGTCTCTCTTCTCTCTAAAATGAGTAAATAAAATATAAAAAAAAATAAAGTAAAATATAACAGACACCATGTATATGCAATTCGGTGAGCCAATGAATCCATTCATAATTAAGAAAAACAAAGTCTTTGTTCAGTTGTAGCTCTAACTTGAGGCTGCTCAAGTCACAGATTCAAGAGGCAAGGCCTGTCTGTCATAGAGAAGAGGGGAGAGAAATTGGAGCTTCTTTTTCTGTTCTGGGATCTTGTTTTGAATGTTGCTTAAAGTGACTGGGCCTCATCTGAATGCTAGCAAGCATGTTTTGCCAGGGGAAGATCTGAACTGTGGACCGGAGCTGTCGAATGGAATGTGGGTTCTGAGGACACGCAGAGGGTGAGCAGAGGGGTGTGGTGGGGGGCGTGTGTGCGTGTGTGTGTGTGTGTGTGGCACCAGCTGGCAGGCAGCCCAGCACAGCTTGTTTTTAGAAAAATCAAGACAAAACAATACCACCAACAATATAAACAGGTCTTCAGCAAGAAAGCATAGCAAGGAGCAGGAAGGGAGACACATGAGGCAATTTCGGAGCTAGGGTGACGCTTGGCAATTTTAGATTGCTTCACTCTATTAGTGAAAAATTTTAAATATATATTTTAATTGAAGCCAGGCATTATTAGCCTAAGTTTATGCTTCTGTTGAAGATTAATGAAATGTTTGCTACAATCGGGATGTGAATAAGAATTCCCATATCACAGAGGCTGCAGAGGCCCGGTGCCTGCAGGATGAGGCCTCGGCTTCCCAGCTCGCTCTTGGTCTGATGGGAGCTGACTGAGCTGGTGGCCGTGGTCAGACAGAGGCAGAGCTTTGGAGCCTGTGACACTCTGAGGCTGCCAGTTATGCCTCTTATCATCTGCCTGCCTGGGAACTTGGCTCTCCATTTTTCTCATCTGCAAAATGCCCTGTTTGCTTTATAGAGTTGTGCTACAGATTAGGTGAAACAGTGGATGGTATATCTTGAAAAGTGTAAATAACTATGGAAATGTAAGATCTAGTTAGGAATAGGGGAAATTGGCCTTATGAAGAAAAAGCCTAAAATAATAAGAAACTAAAGCCTGAGTCTGGATAAGAGAGGACTTTGGAGGACCAGTATTGCACACCTGGGAGGATGCTGCTTTGTGCTGTCCTGCTGGAATATGGGCTGTTATTAGGATCCAGGCAGTGTGCTGCAAGGGTTAATGGCCTGGACGGACTATAAAGCCCAAATGCCTGAGTTTGCAGCTCAGCTTCACCACTTACGAGGCATGTGACCCTGAATGGGAAACTTAGCCTCCTCTCTTTGCCTCAGTTCCCTTATCTGTGAAACAGGCATAACTACACCCATCATGGAGGAGAGTTGCGAGAAGTAAGTGACTTCATTCATATCAAGTACTTAGACCAGTGCCTGGTACATACTAAGTGCTCAGTAATTGGGCTATCATTATTATCTGGTGTTAGTAGTCCTGGCCTTGCTAATAACTTGTGCTATCTTAGGCAAACTTTCACTTTTCTGTGATAGGACAGCGTGTGTGACTGCTAGCCCAGCAGGGTTCTCAACATGGACACTGTTGATAATTTGGGCCAGATGACCCTTTGCCATAGCTGGTAGTCCCGTACATTACAGGATGTTTGTCAGCAGCCCTGGCCCTTCTATCTACTGGAGGCAGGGGCAGAATTGCTCTGGGTTGAGAACACTGAGCTAGAAGCAGAGTTCTTCAGCTAGAAGCTCTTGTCTTGTCTACAGCTAGCCTAGACTTGACCTACAATCCAAGAATGTAGGAGATCTTACTTTATGTAACCAGTAGAGGCCTGAACACTAACAAAAAAAGTACATGGGATACCAGGGTTTAGGGTAAGACTTTGTATGGGACAAGAGCAGCGCTTTTGAATGAAAGGGATGAGTCAGAGGCTTTGGGGGCTTAGGAACTCAGCTGACATTTTGCAGAAACCACCACAACAAAACTCTGGGACCCCTCCATGAAAATAGGAGCTAACTGTGAATTAGTCAGGTTTCTCCAGAGAAACACAACCAGTAAGAAGATGTCTAAAACTATGTTCCTGTCTGTTTGTCTATCTATATATCAATATCTGTCTATCTGAACATCTATCCATCTGTATATTGAGAGAAAGATTTATTTTAGGGAATTACTGTATTTTTCGCTTCATAAGATACACAAACATTTTCCCCTCCACTTTTTTTTGAGGGGGGATGTGTATCTTATGGAGCAAAAAATATGGTAGCTCATAAGATAGTTGAGGCTCTCTGAGTCCCAAATCTGCAGAGCTGGCCAGGAGGATAGAGACCCATGGAAGAGTTGCAGTCCAAGTTTAAAGGTGGTCTTCTGGCAGGATTCCTTATTGTTTGAGGAAGGTCTGTCCTTGTTTGTTCTATCGATGCCTTCAACTGATTGGATAAGGCCTACCCATATTATGGAGGGTAATCATATTTTACCAAAAATTTACTAATTTAAATGTTAATCTAATTCAAAAAATACCTTCACAAAAATATCTAGAATAATGCTTGACCAACCATCTGAGCATTGGAGCCCAGCCAAGGCAGGCACATAAAATTATCACTAACTTAAAAATACAAGTCCCTAGAAGGACCCTATTGGTCTCTGATAGACTTCCAGGGTTCCTCATGTGTAGCCCCTCACTGGGAGGAAGGTAGGAGTACCTTTCCTGGGCCAGACTTTATTGTCCTGCCTCTTGCATATTCATGTTCATCTTCTTTTCTTTTGACTTAGGATGCTAAGAAAAAAAACAAAACTGAACTTGCTCAATAAGTGGCCTGTAAAGTTTCCCTCTCTTTCCAGAACTTGAAAGGTATAGTCCTAATGAGGTCACTTGGCCACTTGGAATCAGGTATTTGGAATAGATTTTCTATGCCAATGCAACTCTTGGCAACCACTGTACAATAATTTTATGCTTATGTCCGGCCCAACTGTGAACAATGTAGTCAGTGTTATGAACTCATGAATAGAAACCCTGGCATTATAACTGCCCACCGCCCAGCTCCTAAGCATGGGAAAAGGAGTCCTTCTTTGGGTCAGACATAGGAAAACATTCTTAACAATTCAACTCACAGGGCTGAGGATGGAAACATTGTCAATAGATGGCAACATATGAACTCAGGAAGTTCTCACAACCTTATAACTCCTGAAACCAAGATTGAAATGACCCCCCCCCAAGGTCACCTGAGAGCTCTGAGGAGCCGGGCAGGCTATTTCATAGTGGGCAGGTTTCTGGCTAATGACTAAGTCCCCCAAGAAGGATAAAACCTGCAGGTGAAAGACACTGAAGTAATGAACATCCGGTCACTTTAAGAGTCAGTCATGTAGCTGGGAGAATAGCAGCAAGCTGATGGTTTCAGCAAATGATCATTTCAGTGAAACAGACTCAGCTTTGAGCTAGGTTCTTCAGTCTGAAGTTTGCAAGACAATGAGAGGAACTACCCGTTCCACCAAAACACACCAAACAGGCTTGGTCGGGGTAATGGGAATCCCTCCTTCAAGACTTGTGTGAGGGGCAGGCCTGCCCTCTGCATTGATAGGCAGTCCCATTAGATCAAACATTTATGGGGCAAGACTGACAGGGTGACCTGAGGACTGGGGATTGGGGATCGTTGTCACAACATGCTGTGGGGAATCAGAAGGTGTGACACACACCCCTCATTCTCACTTTTCATTGTTTTCCTCTATAAACCAGCATTTATAACCCTGTATTGTTATACTCAAAGGCTGTTTTTTCATATAAAAAAGCAGGGAGACCTGGCCAGATAGCTCAGTTGGTTAGAGCATCATAGCAAAGTGCAGAGGTTCCGGTTCAATTCCTGGTCAGGACACGTACAGGAACAGATCAATGTTCCTGTCTTTCTCTCCCTCCCTCCCTTCTTCTCTCGCTAAAATCAATCAATATATATATTTTTAAATCAAGGAAACAATTCTGCTCCCTACACACATCCTACTGGAACAAAGTACCTGTGCATGCTTTGTAAATATTAGTTCATTTTGCAATTAGTTCATTGATTCCTTGGTTACGAACGTTGATCAAATTGACTAATGAAATATGTAAAAGAAGTGAAAGGGATTAGAAATTTATGATTATGAATAAAAATAGACTTGGTATTTGGCCCAAATAATGACACAAGCCTTCAGGATGGTATGCTTGACTATGGGGAAATTATATAGTATATTGGTCATAAAATAAAATTGCTCCATGGGAAATAACATGGATTAAAGAATTTACCCAGTTCTCTTTGGATTTGTTCTATTCTGTTTGCATTTGCTCCTCTGATTCTGTTTTGTTTAATGAATTGAATTTTTGGGTACTTGCGATTTGGAGAGGACAAAAAGAAAGAAAAGGATATATTCTCTTTCTTTAAGGAGCTGATGGAATTATAAGAGGTATGTAAGTGGCAGTTTGAATAATGCACTCAATTGAGGTTATAGGAGAGAGAGAGAGAGAGAGAGGGAGAGGGAAATATGGAGTTTGAAATACTTCACTGAAGCTTGAGTCAAACTTGTCATTGAAAACCAGGCCGGATTTGGTTGGAGGAAAGGCATGTGTAAGACACTCTGGGCTTAGCAAATGGTGCAAGCCATGATGTGCAGAGGCCCGAGTGGGCAACAACGGGGAGAGGATCTTTTCCAGAGTTGCACCAAGAACTTTCTGGAGAGGCAGCAAACTGATCGTTGAAAGTGGCATTTATACACAAGTCCATATTGATTTAAATGAATGGTTGAATAACTGAATACATGCAGGAAAAGAGATAAGTCTTCCTTACAGAATAAGTCTAAACAATGTATGGTAATACTTTTACCTCCAGGAAGGGGACCTTATCCTATTCCTGTCCCTACTCCATGCATGGGCCAGACTTAGTGACTTGCTTACAGAGGACAGAGCACAGAAAGGGAAAAATAGTATGTTCACACCGTGGGGAGATTTAGCAAACACCCCCTTAACCAAATGGTCAAGGTTGACGTCACTGGTGAGATGAATTTCATGTACCCCCTTATATTAGTCAAGGCTTTGCAGAGAAACAGAACCAATAAGATATTAATAGAATATTGATATTAATAGGGTAGCTCTATCTATCTATCTATCTATCGAAAGAGAAAGAGCAAGAGAGACTGATTATAGGAATTGGTGCACACATTATAGAGGCTGAGAAGTCCCAGGATCTTCCATCTGCAAACTGAAGAACCAGGAAAGTGGAATAATTCAGTCCAAGTGTGTAGGTCTGAGGCTTGGGAAACAGTTTAAGTCCAGTCTGAGTTCAAAAGCTCTAGAACCTAGAGCGCTGGTGTCCAAGAGCAGAAGGAGATGGATCTCCCAGCTTAAGCTGAAAATAAATTCACCCTTCCTCACCATTTCGTTTTATCCAGACCTCAATGGATTGGATAATGCCCGCTCACATTACTGAGGGCTGCCTGCTTTACTGGGTTCACTGATTCAAATGCTAATCTCTTCTAGAAACAACTTCACATACACACCCAGAAGTAACATTTTACCATCTATTTGGGCACCTCTTAGCCCTGGCAAGTAGACACAGAAAATTAACCGTCATATGTAATGACATGGTATGACTTGATATGATGAGGATATGTCACTTCTGTGGTATTCTTTTAAAAGACACTTGTAAACCCAGTCTAATCATGAAGACACATCAGACAATTCCAAACTAAGGGACATTTCTGCAAAATACCTGACCAGCACTCCTCAAAACTATAAATATCGTGAAAAACAAGAAAAACCTGAGAAATGGTCACAGACCAGAGGAGACTAAGGAGACATGACAGCTAAATGCAACATGAAGTCCTGGTCTGGGTCCTGGCACACATTAAAAAGAAAATTAATGGAAAAAGTGGTGGATTAAAACCAAAATCTGGCCTGACCAGGCGGTGGTGCAGTGGATAGAACGTAGGACTGGATCACGGAGGACCCGGGTTCGAGACCCCAAGGTCGCCAGCTTGAGCCTAAGGTTGCTGGCTTGAGCAAGGGGTCACTTGGTCTGCTGTAACTCCCCGATCAAGGCACGTATGAAAAAGCAATCA
This sequence comes from Rhynchonycteris naso, assembly GCA_037038555.1. Lineage (NCBI taxonomy): Eukaryota > Metazoa > Chordata > Mammalia > Chiroptera > Emballonuridae > Rhynchonycteris > Rhynchonycteris naso. The sequence goes on along the minus strand of CM072999.1, from coordinate 149,858,096 downwards.
ATGAACAACTAAGGAGCCGCAACAAAGAATTGATGTTTCTTATCTCTCTCCCTTCCTGTCTGTCTGTCCCTATCTGTCCCTCTCTCTGTCTCTGTCACCAAAAAAGAAAAGAAAAAAACAAAAAATCTGAAGTTTAGTTAATAGTAATGTGCCAATGTTGATTTCTTAGCTTTGACAAATGTATCAGTGGAAGATGATAACAGTGGGGAAAACTAAAACCTGGCAAGGAGTGTATAGGAACTCGCTGTGCTATCTTGGCAACTCCTCTGTAAATCAAATATGATTTCAAAATAGAAAGTTTATTAAGACAGGAAACAGAAGTCTTTGCATAACTTTGTGACTATACTAAAAATCCACTAAACTGTACCCTTTCAGTGGATGGATTTTATGGAGTGTGAATACTATCTCAATAAAGCTGTTAAGGAAAACATTTAATAAGAAAGACAGGGCATTTACCAGAGAGCTAAGGTTTTGGAAACTTTGTTTTACAAATGCAGACCAGCAGAAAGCTACATATACATGTATGTGAGACGTTCTATTCATTCAGTCTGTAGGAAGTATGGTCCAAGGCTTGCCACATGCAAGGGGAGAACCAGGCCTGCATATGAATTCTCGGGGTCTTTGCAGTATATCGTCCCCTGGCCTCATAGCAGTGTGGTGTCATTGTGGGAATTAGGAAGTATTTGTCCCAGGCAAAGGACCCTGACATCCTGGGTCAGGAGCCAAGGTAAGCTAGGACTTCAGAGAGCAAAGTTCTCAGCGGAGATGAGAATCATACTGGTATTTGCCTATAGTGCCTGCCAAAACACCAAATCCACACTTGGCAAACAGAGCCCTAAGTAGTTTCAGTGACTTGAACGCCCAGGAAAAGGAAGAGCAGGGATCCAGGATGAAGACGTTTACCAGAAGAGGACGTTTCATCCCACCGCAAAGCAAACCAAGGTCCACCGAGAACCTCTTTGGAAGAGCTTAGCCCTGTACATGTGGAAACACATTCTACCACCTCCACCCCTGACAACTTGCCTTCAAATCTGCACTGAAGACTTAAAGCTCTCTCCCTCTTTCTGGTTATTAGGACCTAGTCAAAGAGAAAGCGAGTGCTGGAGATGACTGTCCACGTACAGCTCCTGGCTCTACCTCATCCTGTGTGTCCTCAAGGAAGTTATGGGGGCAGTGAGGTCTGAGACAGAATCTTTGTCCTTTTTTTGTAGAGAGGCACACATTTTCTGGAAAGCCTATTTGAGTTACTTTATTGGACTTGGTTTTAGATGTAATACCTTCCTGTTCTCTCCCCACCACACACTACAGCAAATTCAAGTTTATGAGGGGGACCAGATAAGTTGTATAGTGTCACAGGTTGAATTATGTCCCTCCAAATTCATATGTTGAAGTCCTAACCTCCAGGACTCAAAATGTGGCCTTATTTGGGAATAAGATCATTACAGATCCAGTTAGTTCAAATGAGTTCATACTGGAGCAGGGTGGGTCCCTAACCCAATATGACTGGCAGCCTCATAATAAGAGGAGAATTTGGACACAGACACTCACATGGGGAGAATGCTATTTGAGATGAAGATGAAGACCTATAAGCCCAGGAATGTCAAAGGTGGCCAGCAAACCACCAGCAGCCAGGGGAGAGGCACGGGGCAGATTCTCTCCCTCCCTGGCCTCAGAAAGAACCAACCCAACACAGCCTCCAGGACTAAGACAATGCATTTCTGTTGTTTAAAACCCCCAGTGTGGTTTTCTGAACCTAGCAAACTGATCAAATATATATATTTACACACACACACACTGCATTTTCCACACATTCCATGAACCAGTAACTGAGCTAATCTGCAGTGCCAAGGTATCCCAAGCCAGTCCTGCTGCGAGAACGTCTCAGTGAAGTCACCAGCCATTTGGGCTGCCACACTGAGAGGGGACAGTGCTGTTCCCTCAGCAGCTGCTGCTCACAGACCAGAGGTAGGTGCCAGGGTTGGCACATCCGAGGAACCTTCTGTCTCGCTGTGGGTGCTTGGCTCCTTTGCTCTCTGGGACCTGCTCTGCCTTAAACAGTGGTGTTTGTCCCCTTTGGGCTATTTGTGTCTTTGGCAGAAACTGGGAAGGAAGACAGTGACTCAATTTTGAATGGAAGTCGTGGCAGTTAATGGGACTCTCCCAGGTTTATTATGAGTAAGTGAAGGGTTGGCAACATGAACTGCAAGTCCTTTGGCTTTTTCCCCTAGGGGCAGTGGGGCCCAAATTTGTGAGGCCAACCACTTGAGGTTTATTCTACGCTCCCTTCTCTAGGAAGCCTCCCTCGCTGGATCCCTACCCACGTCCATCAGTTCTTCCCTCCGAGTACCGTGCACTTTCATCCCCATGTCCTACTCATGTCAGAGCCTTCCAGAAGAAAACCAAACCCCAAGAGTGTCGGTCAGCCAGGGCTGCTGTTGCAGGATACCACAGACTGGCTGGCTCATAAACAGTGGAAATTTATTCCTCACAGTTGTGGACGCCTGCAGTTTGAGATCAGGGTGGCAGTGTGGTTGAGTCCCGGTGAAATCTCGTTTCCACGTGGCAGCCTGCTGACTGCTTGCTGTGGCCTCACATGGTAGAAGGGGCAAGAAAGCTCTCTGGGGCCCCTTTTCTAAGGGCACTAAGCCCATTCATGAGGACTGCACCCTCATGACCTAATCACCTCCTAATACCACCCCATTGGGGGGTTAAGATTTCAACATATGGATTGTTTTGTGGGATGGGGAGACATAAACATTCAGTCCATAAAATAAATTAATTCCCCTGGGTACTGGAAGGAAGCGCCATTGTCCAGAGTGACCCAGATTGAGATGGGGTTGTTCAGCAGACAGGAACAGAAGGGCATGGGGAAGGGTTGGCAAGTTCTACCAAAGGCCAGTCTTAGCTCACATGGCCATAGAGTGAGCGAGGGGCAAAACTGGGGACACAGACGGATGAGAGCAACTGTGGTCATTAGCAGAAATAGCAAGGAAACAAGTGCTCGGGTGGCAAGCAGCAGAGTCCCAAGGTGTAGGAATATGGTACCCATGCTGCCCCTCACCTGGGGAAGGGAAGGAACAGGTCTGATGCATGACTGTAGCCCCTATAAAATATCAGTCACCCGGGGGTGGTTTACAGAGATGATCTTCCGGTTGCACCCCAATCCACTGGCCCATTGAATCCCTGTAGAGTAAGTGGGTTTGGGGTGAGGGCATTCCTGCTCAACAGGACAGTGTCCACATGTACACCTGTGGCTGCAACTAAAGGACGGTGATGGCTGATGCTTGCAACAATGGTCGTGTATTATCAGAAAAGGATTGTTTTCTGTGCGATTCTGTCCAGAGAAGGATAGGATGACAACCTGTATGTGGTACTTTACAGTTTGCAAAGAGCTCTACATACGTTCTTCTCATCACAATCCTGTAAGGCACAGATTATTATATCATTTTACAGAGAAAGTCATGCACCTTGCACAAGATCATAGAGCTAATAGGAACTGGTTTCCTGAATCCAGATCCCATATCTTTTTATATAATTTTATCTGCAGAGACGTATCATTGCAATTTAGGAAAGTTTGCATTACAATTTTTAAAATTAAAATCCTATTTCCTAAACATCTTATTCGTTAATTCACCCTACAGACACCACTGAGGGTCCACTATGAGTCAGGCACTGGGTCAACCCTTAGCTACAAGGAAGACCCAGTTATCCCGAATGTCATTCCCCTTACTATCCTCAACAGCTTAGGCTGCTGCAAATTTATTGGTAAGTCTCACCAGAAGGTGGGTAGAAGTACTTTCTCCCTCTAATCAAATGCTAACCTTCATTACAATAGAGGGATGTCTTCAAATTCTGGTATATTTTTTCTAGCACTGAACACAGCTGACTGACCGGCAGATCTACAGAGATGTGTTAACTCTGAGGATTTCTTCAAGGGAAACTCACTAACAAATTTCCTTAACTCTGTGATTTGTTTATTCTGGACAAGACCTGTTTTGTCCAACTTCTCAGAGCTCGTTGGGAGTTCCAGAGGGTCTTTAGGGTATAGTTTTCCCTATGATGGCTTTTGTATTTGAATCAGAGGGTGACATTAACAGAGGGGAAGGGACATTATCTAAGATGACAGCAGGTCAGGAGGTGAACTCATGATTCCTCTTTCCCCTGGGCTCTCTCTCCCTTGGGCTCCTGTGTTTGGGCATGCCCCAATAGAGCAACTGTGTATCAGATTGTAGAACAACAGAACTTCTGGGTCGGAATGAAATTCAGGAGTTATCAACTCCAGCTTGGTTATTTCCTTGCCGGAGAGACTGGAGCCTGGAGAGAGAAGGACTTTCCCAGGGTCTCACTGGTGCTTTTGAGGCAGGGCTATGGCTGGAATTCAGATCTTCCCACGGTCTGGTCCCATGTGATTACCTGCACTGGGTTCTACCATCTCTACATGCCTACTTGTTTGCTTCAACTTTGACAAGGTGAAAACATGGTCACCAGGAGTCTTTGGATGGAGAAAGAGGAAAGAGCCAGCCTGGACAAGCACCACTGGATCAACTTGTAGCTGAGCTGCCCTGGAATTATGTTACTCAGGTCTCATGTTACTAACAACGTTGATTTCTATGGCCCCGAAGAACAATAACCACTTGGTATTCAAAATCACACACAAGACAGTGCCATGTGCTGGCTTGTGCCTGGACTAGTCTTCTTAACTGTTCACTTTTGAGACGGGGCAATCATTATGAACCAGCTGGACAAATTTTGGGGCTGTTGACCTGCCAGGCTATCAGGCACATCGCCTGACGCTGACCCAGGATCTCTGCCAGAGTCCACAACAGCTGGGCTGTGTGGGCTAAGATTGGTCGCATGACCTCTCTAGGTCACAGCATTCTTCTCTAAACATTGGGCTTATGACACTTGTCTTATGGCTCTTGGGAGGACCAAGTGAGGGACTGATAGAGAAATGCTTAGAAAAGATTAAGTGCCAATAAGCTGGCTGGGCTGGCAGCCCTGTCTTCCTTTCACCATCTGCCTACCCAGAGATAACTCAGCTGTGGGTAGAGACGAGGCCTGCTAGCTTCGACCGAGAGACATTTTGGAAATCAAAGTTTGTTGATATTCCTGAAAACTTAACATTGTGGAGGACTGTCCCATTAAAATCTGCATTCCTGAGCACTGGGGGAAGTAGGTTAAAGGTTCTGTCTAGGGTCTTCTTCTAGTCTCCAGGGCAGTATACTGGGCAGCTATGTCTCAGGGCGGGCAGGTGCTGTTCCCATTGGAAGGCTGGTGACCATAGAGAAGACTTTGGGTTGGGTAAGAGCCATTTCAGGGACACAGGAGAAAATATACCCTGTCTCACTTAATATACTTTGAAAATGCTCACTTAGAAATGTGGTTCTAGATTCCCATTGAAGCACAGATCCTCTTGGAAGCAATAATCCCAGATATAAGTCACATGCATTCCAAAGTTAGTGAGTTTGTCAGCTCCCTTCTGGACCAAGAGCTTGGTCATGGGGAGAGGGGAGAGGGAAGGAAAAAAGAGCAGGGAAGGAAGAGAGGAGGGATGGGGGTAGAAAATTCAGACCAAGGTTAAGATTGTATGTTTCTGGCCTAAAATAAAGTTTGGGGATTGCCTATGTCTTCAGAATGGCCAAGTTTTCCTGTGTCTTTCAGACCCAACAATTTTGAGTTGATTGAATTCATTTTAACATTTTGCTATGTATCAACTAACAATTTAATTTCCAAGATATATTTTTATCCATTTTAAGGAAACATCACATGCATTTCCTTCTACTAAGTGATGTGTGCATTTAGTGCATGCATGGTACTTTAGGAAGTGTGATAGCATGTTCACGTTGCCACATTCTGACATAATTCCCAATTGCTTTCTCTCCTTGATATCCTTGCCAGGTCTCTGTCATTTCTCTTTTTCTTTTGTCTAGAAGGGTACTTTATTAAATAATACATATTATATAATTTTTAAGGTGATAATCATAATGATGTTGATAATGACTGCTTTAATTAGCTAACTTTCTAATTCACTTTCCTCAAACAAGTTTTTGATCTCCAATCTCCTTGTCCTACTTTTTTATGATTAACATGTAGCCGGAACGAGTGCGTCCCCTGGCCCTGCCCTTGGCTAACAGCCTGAGGCCATCCAAACTACCTTCTTTGGGTCACATTTTTCTCACGTTAAAATGAGAGTGTGGATTGTAGAACCATAGACAGTGACTGAGATGCCTACAGGGATCAGGAGGCAAAGGGAAGGAGTGAAGCAGGACTGGTGGGGACAGTGGCCAGCTGGAGAGGCTGTGCTGTCTAAAGGCGAGGTGGCTCCTGGGCTTCAGAGGTCAATGCCTTGCAAGAATAAGGGACTGGTTCTACCAGAACTCATTCTTTCTCTTTTTATACCCCAAGAAAATTCAGAAATTTAGATTTAACAAATCATCTGATTTTTAAATGTTGGCAACTAACTAAGATTTTTTTTTAAGTGCTGCAGGCCCAATAATGCTCAAACTGAGAGCTAACAGCTTGTCACCTCTGTATGGGAGGGTCCAGAAGGCCCCTCTCAGTGGACAAGCTGGGGTCCTTTGAATACTATTAATGCACGGTCAGAAAGGAGATTCTGGTTCCCTTCCTAGTCTTGAAGCAGGAGGTTCTGTAGGTGCAAGGCCAAGAGAGGAGCCTGAGGGTTCCATCTCCATCTGGCTCCATCAAAGTTACCCTGGGAGTTTGAAAACGTACGTATTACGAAGTCCCACTTCAGACCCACTGAGCAGGAATCTGCAGGAGTGGCCACAAGCCATCTTTATTTTTAAAAGGCTTTTCCAGAGGATTGTGACACAAGGGATACATGGTCTGCACCTGCACCTTGAGAGACTGCTGCTGGGCGTTCATACTCTATAAACATTCACTACTAACGTAAGGGATGATCTTAAGAATATTTAAAAACCATCCATACGTATCCACTCATCCATTCATTCATTGATCTGTTTGTCAGTCCATTGTCAATATATCTATCCATCTAGCCATCATTCAGAAAATCTTTGCTAAGCACCCACTCTGTGTGCCGGGCATTGCTGTTGGCACTATGGTGACAGCAGCCAGGGCAAGCTCACGATTGGCTGTTCTCAAGTGACACACCTAGGTGCCTGTTTACCAACAGTTGGTGGACTCTGGCTTCTATAAATTTGATACCTACCAGGCTGATTTTGGGTAAAATTATGACACGAGAGAGGCTCAGAATATTTAGATTCTGGCCATCAGCTCAACTCCAGGAAGAAAAGCACAGGCAGGGAGCAAGATGTAGCCAAACACCAGTTCCCAGCAGGGAGATTGGGGCACGTTACAGAGGAAGAAAGCTGTCTCCACACCTGGGACTGGAGCAGGAGGGGCAAGAATTTGGAGAGATGAACAGAAAATACCCTTTTGTTTCTAAAATGTGTCTTTGGTTAAGATTCAGGGTCAGACAGGAAGGTTTCATATGGTTTCATCAATTAGTCATATCCACATCTCAACTAAGTGAAGTAGGGGACACGAGAGGATAGGAAAAAGGACAATAATGGGAAAACTGGTGAAAGTCAACTAAGATCTATAGTTGAGTATTGTATCAATGTCCATTTCCTGCTTTTGCTCATCAGAGTGTTTGTGTTACATAAAATGTTAATATCAGGGGAAGCTGGGTGAAGGGCATATGAACATCATATATATATAATTTTTTTTCTTTTTTTCCTAGAAGCAGGAAGGCAGACAGACTCCCGCATGTGCCCGACTGGGATCCACCCGGCATGCCCACCAGGGGGTGATGCTCTGCCCATCTGGGGTGTTGCTCCATTGCGGCCAGAGCCATTCTAGCGCCTGAGGCAGAGGCCCCGGAACCGTCCTCAGCAGCCCAGCCAACTTTGCTCCAGTGGAGCCTTGGCTGCAGGAGGGGAAGAGAGAGATAGAGAGGAAGGAGAGGGGGAAGGGTGGAGAAGCAGATGGGCACTTCTCCTGTGTGCCCTGGCCAGGAATCGAACCCGAGACTTCCACACACTGGGCCAACGCTCTACCGCTAAACCAACCGGCCAGGGCCTGAACATCATATGTTATATTAACATGTTCTTCATAATATAAAATTACTTAAAAAATTTGTGAAAGATGCCTCTTACATATTTGCTGGGTCAAAGATCCAGGGTCTAAAAAGATAAATGTCCCATGTTTCTCCTTTGACTTCCCCCTACCACAGCCTCACAGACTGAATTTATTTTTTTATTATTTTTATTTTTCCAAGGACAGAGAGAGAGTCAGAGAGAGGGATAGATAGGGACAGACAGACAGGAATGGAGAGAGGTGAGAAGCATCAATCATTAGTTTCTTGTTGCCATGCGACACCTTAGTTCTTCATTGATTGCTTTTTCACATGTGCCTTGACCCCGGGTCTTCAGCAGACTGAGCAACCTTTGCTGGAGCCAGCGACTTTGGGTTCAAGCTGACGAGCTTTTGCTCAAGTCAGATGGGCCCTCACTCAAGCTGGTGAGCTCGGAGTCTCGAACCTGGGTCTTCCGCATCCCAGTCTGACGCTCTCTCCACTGCGCCACTGCCTGGTCAGGCTGAATTCATTTTTGATTATGTCTCTTAGTTTGTACCCTTTAGGGACCCAATCCTAGAAGGCAGAAGTTAAAATGTAATTTATGCATTAAAAGTTTTCATTCACCAGCAATAAAAACAAAACACTCGAAATAAAAACAGAATAAATAACATTGGAAGTAAAAATAAAAGCACCTACAGTTTTAAAGGTCAAAATAAAAAGACAAATTGCTACTGAGCTCCAGTGCCATAACACCATTGCAGACCAGAAGAACGGGAACAGAGAAGCAATTCCAGCTGAGTCATCTGAAGCCGCTCAGCTTCCCAAAACTCTTTTTGTAACTGACCGCTGCTTCCTGATGTTCTAGCTAAGTCATTGTTCCACTCTGCCCTACCCCCAGGATATTTATCCACATTGAACAGGAAGCAGCTTTGGTTGGCCATAGCTAGGGTGGGGCATGAAGGCAGGGAGAAGCCAGGGCAAGGGAGGAATGTGTCGGAACAGAGAACCAGAAAGACCTTGGCTGCGAGCTAGTGGTGCCTGCACACCCTTCCCGGGAACCTGGCAGGTTTCAGATTCTTCCAGCCAAGTTCCGCGTAAGGACAGATGGCGAGAGGGGGTGAGGTGGGGAGCTGCTTCAAGCTAGCCAGCGGATTTCATATACCTCTGCTAGTGACCCTGTAACCCGATGAGCAGAGGGTGCCAGATGAGTCTGGGGAGAGACCTGACAAGAGAGTGACTAGGTTCCCTACTGGGACAGAGCTCCTCTGGCTGGAACATTAAGTGAACTCCAGTGTGAGGGGACCCTCTGTCCTGCTCCTACAGGCGGTCATGGCAGCCTAGCCCCTAGTCCATCTCCTAACACAAGTTCTGTCCACCAGCCTTATGCACAGGTGTTTTTGGTCACCAGCACATGGTTCTCTTGCTCATCAGAAGGCCTGCCATTCCATGTTGACTCTGTTCCATTGGGTAACAGTGCATGGATGTATAATAGATGATAGATACCCTTGGGGCAGTGCTTGTTAACCGGTGTGCTGCAAGAAATTTTAAAACATGCAATACCTAACTGTTTAATCAGGGGCACTGACCTCTTTTGTCTTAGATTGTCAAATAAAGAAATGACAACAGCCAGCACAGCAATAGCTGTCTTGTGTAAATGAATCAAAATTATACCTTTTTTTTTGTCACATAGACAAAAAATATATTTTTTTGGTGTGCTGCAGAATTTTAGTAATAAGTTCATGTGTGCTGTGAGCTGGGAAAGGTTGAAGACTGCTGTCTGAGGTGTTAGGTGGCTGACTTACCTTTCCTCATAATAGACGTTTCCGCGGGAGAGGGGCGCAAGGCGGTCAAGCTGTGGAGGTCCCATCTGGAGTGGCATCCCAGCTGGGCCCTGAAGGAGCACCTGGGTTGGCTGTGGGCAAGGGGGCTTTAAGAAGGAGCCAGGCATCCCTGCGCAGGGAGGGCGGATGCTAACCAACAAGGACAGACTTGGCCAGAGATGTAGAGGTCAGACTCTTCCCGCTGGGAGGCCTCTCTGGGCTCTGTGCAAGGGACCCAGCAGGGCCAGGACACCATGTGGGGCGAAAGGAAGGAGCAAATGCCACTCTGCCATGGAGGAAACCTATAGGTTCTAACACTTGGTGGATATTCTGGCTCACTACCTTTATTTTTCATTTTTTTTTTATTTTAATTTTTTTTATTTTATTCATTTTAGAGAGGAGACACAGAGTGAGTGAGAGAGAGAGAGAGAGAGAGAGAGAGAGAGAGAGAGAGAGAAAGGAGGGAGGAGCTGGAAGCATCAACTCCCATATGTGCCTTGACCAGACCAGTGCAGGGTTTTGAACTGGCGACCTCAGTGTTCCCAGGTCGACGGTTTATCCACTGCGCCACCACAGGTCAGGCACCTTTATTTTTAATTTAAAAAATTTAATTTTAGAGAGAGAGGAAGGGAGGGAGAGAGAGAGAAATAAAGAGAGAGACAGAGACATCAATTTGTTGTTCTATTAGTTGTGCACTCATTGGTTGCTCATTGTATGTGCCCCAACTGGGGACTGAACCTGCAACGCTGGCATATTGAGAAGATGCTCTAATCAACTGAGCTACCCGGCCAGGGCCCACTGCCTGATTTTATGAATAAGGTTTTACTGGTGCACAGCCACCCCCATTCTTTTAGTTATTGTCTAGAGCTGCTTTCATGCTTCAGTGGCAGAATCCAGTAGTTGTGTCAGAGACTGAATGGCCTATAGAAACTAAATATTTATTATCTGACCCTTCATAGGAAAATTGTGCTGACCCCTGGTCTAGGGCATATTGCGTTCTACCTGTGCTTTCTAAAAAGATATACTCCCTCTCAAAGAAAAAAAGCTTTATGAGGTTTCCCAAATTCTGCTTTGATTATTCTACCAAACATTGTAGTGGCCAATAGTCTACATTTTCCTCTAGCAGCAAAGGAAGTCACAGCACTTCTGTGAGTGCGGATTCCTTCATGTAGGAGCCAGAAATAGAGCCTTCAGGCACTGGGGGGTAGTTGTGGGGGGTCGGGGGCTCGCAAAGGAGAGAGGAATGAGGAATAAGAGGAATCAAGTTTAATGGTGAGAAGTCTATGAAACTATCAGAGGTACATAGCTTCCAGTCTTGAAGGAGACGTGTTTTCCTTCCAAAGTAACAACTTTTGCTAACAACAGTAGCGCACTGTAGACAAATCCTTGGTGCAAATCAACTTATTTATTTCTAGGGCTTCCCAGGGTTCCAGGCAGGAGGTAGCAGGTTTTGGAAGGGAAGGTGTGAGGGTGGAGAACAGCAGACTTATGAAAATTCTCTGTTTGGGTTGAGCTGTGGAATAGTCTTCAAAAGGATTTAGGCTTCCAGACATTGCAAGCTTTTTCTAAATTTAGACCTAGAGTCTTTGACTGGCAAAGGTAAATTATTCCAGCCCTCTGGTAGCCATCACGGGCTTCAAGTAATAAATACTTAGTCTTTACAATTCTTACAAAGCCAACATAAAAGATCATTTCACCAGACCTTTGTTCTATCCTAGATATTAAGTAGGGTGCCAAAAGTTCTAAGATATCATTTTCCCCCTCAAGGGACATAAAATCTAGCTAAGAAAAGAGATATGTGTGCATAAAAAGATAAAGCAATAGTGTATATAATCAAGATTAGATCCAGCTGTAACTAAAACCTCCAGACAAGACAGAAAGTCCACAGATATGTATTCGAGGGTTGGTGGGGCAGCTCAGCTTCATGGAGCCCTTAGTTCTACCATCTCTAGGGTGTGGCCTCCCTCCTCTTGACCCAAGACACACAGCAAGCAAGAGAAACTAGGAAGGGCTATTAGCCAAAAGATGAGAAATAACAAGTGTTGGCAAAGATGTGGAGAAAGGAATCCCTTGCACACTGTGGGTGGAGATGTAAATTAGTGTATTCACTACGGAAAGCATTAAGAGGTTCCTTAAAAAATTAAAAATAGAACTATTATATGTTTTGGTAATTCCACTTCTGGGTATATATTTGAAGGAAATAAAACACTAACTTGAAAAGATATCTGCACCCCTATGTTCACTGCAGCATTATTTTCAATAGCCAAGACATGGAAACAACCTAAGTGTCCATCACTGGGTGAATAAATAAAGAAAAGCTAGTATAATGGCATTATTATTCAGCTATAAAAAGGAAGGAAGCCCTGCCATTTGCAACCACATGGATAGACCATGAGGGTATTATTCTAAGTGAAATAACTTGAAGAGAGAAAGACAAATACTGTATTATCTCACTTATATGTGGAATCTATAAACAACTAACAACTCACAGGAACAGAGAACAGATTGGTGCTTGTCAGTGGCAATGGGGTTTGGGGAGTTAAGGGTGAGGATAGGGGATGAGGTAAATGGTTGTAGATGGCCAAAAGGTACAAACTTTAAGTTACAAGTTAGATTAGTCCTGGAGATGCAATATATAGCTTGGTGACTATTATTAATTATAATATATTGTACATTTGAAAGTTGCTAAGAGAGTAGATCTATATAGTTCTCATCGCAAGAACCTGACCAGGCAGTGGTGCAGTGGATAGAGCATTGGACTGGGGCATGGAGGACCCAGGTTCGAAACCCCAAGGTCGCCAGCTTGAGCGCGGGGTCGCTGGCTTGAGCATGGGATCATAGACATGACCTCATGGTCGCTGGCTTGAGCCCAAGGGCACTGGCTTGAGCAAGGGGTCACTCACTCTGCTGTAGCCCCCAGTCAAGGCACATAGGAGAAAGCAATCAATGAACTGAGGAGCCGCAACAAACAATTGATGCTTCTCATCTCTCTCCCTTCCTGTCTGTCTGTTCCTGTCTGTCCCTCTTTCTGTTTCTTGTCACAAAAAATAAAAGTTCTCATTATAAGAAAAAAATGTGTAACTGTGTATGATGATGGGTGTTAACTAGGCCTGTTGTAGTGGTCATTTTGCAGCATATACATATGCTGAATCAGCATGTTATTCACCTGAAGCTAATATAATGTTGTAGTCAATTATATCCCAATAAAAACTACTACTACTTTTAAAACAAATATGTCGGTTATATCCCAATAAAAATTATTTTGTGCAATATTTAATTGCATTGAAATTTGCTCATAACATGTTTGTAAAAAATAAAACAAGATATATAATTCCTCCAAAGAAGAGTGTGAAATAATTTTCATTGATTATTTTGAGAAAAAACTAGTATTTAGTCTACAGATTATTTCACAGCATTTATAGCTTACTTTGCTGACATTACAGTATCATGATGTTGTAAGTTACTAATAACTAAAAGTAAGAAATTCATTATTTTGAATGCTTTCCTTTATAAAATTAGAGAGGATTCAGGTTATTCTTTAATGCCACTTTTGCTCATTTTATTCAATATCCTTTTTTAGATGGTAGTGGAAGTGTAAGGCACATATGTGGTTTGCACACTGGTACCCATATATCCTGGGCTGCCAAACTTTTCTCTGACAGAGCTTTCTGGGTACATTATAAGGCTAATTGCAAGTTAGTTTTGTTCTTTATTTTCTGCCATTGCTATGGATATATTATATTGTATTTGCAAATAGCATTGATTGGTATAGTCAAGAAATATTTATTGAGCTTCTGCTATGCAGGATGATGATGGTTTAATGATAAAACAAGCATAGACCTGTCCTCATAAAAATTAAATTCTAGCAAGGATGATGAACATTTACAAAAAGTTACTATCTGTTAGACATAAACTGCACCTGCTTCTGCAGCAATTACCCTGGAAGCTGGACTCTTTTTTGGGCTGATGCTCTGAGAGCAACAGAAGAACGGTATCTAACTCAAATGTGACACAGATTCCTTTTTCCAGAAGCCACCTGTACAATATTGAATGGACAAGTCTCTATCACATGTTTGCTTTGAACATGAAGCGGAGAATTTCACAGAAGGAGAAGAATTCAAATCAGAGGATCCTTCCTCTCAGGTGTAACATTTTTTCCAGTGACTAACCCCATGACTCTCCTAATTTGAGTGAAGGTTCTGGTTCAGCTCATATGCTCCACAAAGATTTCTAGAATAGATGAATGCGTGAATATTCACACTAAACAATCTTTTTCTGTCTTCACCTCTTTCTTTCCCACCCTATTCCCCTTCTAACGTTTTTCTTCCTCACCCATTCATGCCCTGGCGCCTCTCTCAGACACAGGGCATTTTATGGTTCCGCTGGGCTTGAACAGTTACTGACCCTCCAAAGTCCAATGACTTGTTATCAGACGCTCTAAGTTTTCTCCTTTTCTTATCTTTGAAGTGTGCTGTCATTTTCCCAGCAGAAGTGAAAGTTATTGGGACAACTCAAATGTTTGCACAGGCACAAGAATGGGAGGGAGGGAGAGACAGCAAGAGAAAAGAGGGAAGTTTTGAAAGGGTGAGAGCAAACTCTCATGAAAGTTCTGACCCACCCAGTGGAAGGAAATGGAAATTTGCATTCAGGGGCAATTTTGCTGTTTTAATTCTCTGTCATCAAGCAGGGTGCCAGAAATAATTTTCATTTTGATTTTCATACATTTACTTTAACAACTGGGACTTCCTCGTTTGCCTAAGGAGAAGGTGCACAATTTGTGGTTAGTTTGAAGATGAATAAAATTATCAACATACCTTTTGTTTCCCCTAAGACTCAATACCTAAGTGAGCACAGTGCCCTGATTACCATCCAAACATGCATTTAGATTGTAAAGTTTAAGCACTTTTGTAACAGCTGAGCAAGTGAGAAGTGCATTATGGGGCCATATTGATATTAATAATGGTGACCTTCAGAACTTAGACTGCACCTGGCTGCCTGAGAGGCTGAGAAATAGTCTTTATTTCGGGCGGCCACCAGTCTTGAGAGCTTGTTTGGAGGCTCTAACAGGGGAGCACAGCTACATGTATAACCTTAACTGAAGGACAGTCCTCTCCTTCATTGAGGAACATCGTCCATTTTGACCTAGTGCATTGCTTCAGGAGGGACACACATGGTGCAGTGAGGAAGGAAGGGGACACCTGCCTAGCCAGCCAGATCAGTCAAATCCTCCCTGATGACCAGTGTCACAGCCACATCACCCTCACATCCCCGTTGGCCACAGGTCTTGCTAAAAATATTAATTACTATGGGAAAAAGTAGCATGCTTCTTCTTTATAATGAAAGAAGCTCTTTTTAAAAAAATCATTATTGCTGTAAATTCCATTTTGTTTTGATATTAATATTGCTATCCTGTCTTTTGGTTATCATTTGCATGGCATATTTTTCCTGTTCCTTTTCCATTCTGAATGGCTGTTTTAGCCAAATGTCCCGGCTAGAGCATGTAGCTGGATTGTGTCTTCTTTTTATTCAAGCTGAAAATGCTACTTTTAAATAGGTGACTTAAATCCATTACATCTATTGCGAACCATTTTATTTTTGTTATTTGATTACTGTACATTTTTTCTCCCCCACCCCCAACCACACTGTCTGTTGAACTGACCAGTACTGTAGGTCTTTCTATTCCTTTCTATCACTCTACTGCTGGGAAGCTATAGGTTCTGCTTTTCCTACAGGCCTGTCTTCAACTTCACCAATTCTTTCTTGGTGTGTCAAGTCTATTAACGAGCCCACATAAAACATTCTTTGTTTCTGTTTTCATCTCTAGCATTTCCACTGGATTCTTTTTTTTTTTTTTTCAGTTTGGGGTATTTATTTTAATCTTTGATTTTCTTTCTTTTATTATTAATTTTAATGGGGTGACACCAATAAATCAGGGTACATATGTTCAAAGAAAACATCTCCAGGTTATCTTATCATTCAATTATGTTGCATACCCATCACCCAAAGTCAAATTGTCCTCTGTCACCTTCTATCTGGTTTTCCCTGTGCCCCTCCCCTCCTCCCTATCCCACCCTCTCCTCCCTCCCCCCACCCCGCAACCACCACACTCTTGTCTATGTCTCATAGTCTCACTTTTATGTCCCACCTATGTATGAAATCATGCTGTTCTCATTCTTTTTCTGATTTACTTATTTCACTCCGTATAATGTTATCAATGTCCATCCATTTTGTTGTAAATATCCAATGTCATCATTTCTTATGCCTGAGTAGTATTCCATAGTATATATGTACCAAAGCTTTTTAATCCACTTGTCCTCTGACGGACTCTTGGGCTATTTCCAGATCTTCGCTATTGTGAACAATGCTGCCACGAATATAAAGGTGCGTTTCTTCTTTTCGAACAATGCTATGGTGTTCTTAGGGTATATTCCTATAAGTGGGATAACTGGATCAAAAAGCAGTTCGATTTTTTATTTTTTGAGGAATCTCCAAACTGTTTTCCACAGTGGCTACACCAGTCTGCATTCCCACCAGCAGTGCAGAAGGGTTCCCTTTTCTCCACATCCTCACCAACACTTGTTCTGTGTTGTTTTGCAGATGAGCACCATTCTGACTGGTGTGAGGTGATATCTCATTGTGGTTTTAATTTGCATTTCTCTAATGATTAGTGATGTTGAGCATTTTTTCATATGCCTATTGGCCATCTGTATGTCCTCTTTGGAGAAATTTCTATTCATTTCTTTTGCCCATTTTTTGATTGGATTGTTTGTCTTCCTGGTGATGAGTATTATAAGTTCTTTATAAATTTTGGTTATTAACCCTTTATCCGATGTGCTGTCAAATATGTTCTCCCATTGTGTGGTTTGTCTTATTCTGTTCTTATTGTCTTTAGCTGTGCAAAAACTTTTTAGTTTGATATAGTCCCATTTGTTTATCTTGCCTTTTATTTCATTTGCCCATGGAGATAAATCGGCAAATATATTGCTGCTACAGATGTCAAAGAGCTTGCTGCCTATGTTTTCTTCTAAGATGCTTATGGTTTCACGGCTTACGTTTAAGTCTTTTATACATTTTGAGTTTGTTTTTGTGAATGGTGTAAGTTGATGGTCTAGTTTCATTTTTTTGCAGGTAGATGTCCAATTTTCCCAACACCATTTGTTAAAGAGACTATCTTTACTCCATTGTATGTTCTTTCCTCCTTTGTCAAATATCAGTTGTCCATAAAGGTGTGGGTTTATTTCTGGGTTTTCTGTTCTGTACCATTGATCTATGTGCCTGTTCTTATGCCAGTACCAGGCTGTCTTGAGTATAATGGCCTTATAGTAAACCTTGATATCCGGAAGAGTGATACCTCCTGCTTTATTTTCTCTTTTTAAGATTGCTGAGGCTATTCGTGTTCTTTTTTGGTTCCATATAAATTTTTGGAATATGTGTTCTATATCTTTGAAGTATGCCATTAGTATTTTAATTGGTATTGCATTGAATTTATAAATTGCTTTGGGTAATATAGACATTTTAATGATGTTTATTCTTTCTAGCCATTAGCATGGTATATGCTTCCACTTGTTTGTATCTTCCTTGATTTCTTTTATCAATGTTTTATAATTCTCCGAGTACAAGTCCTTAACCTCCTTGGTTAAATTTACTCCTAGGTACTTTATTTTTTAGGCTGCAATAGTGAAGGGGATTGTTTCCTTAATTTCTTTTGCTGACGGTTCATCGTTGGTATATAGAAATGCCTCTGATTTCTGCGTATTAATTTTATATCCTGCCACCTTGCTGAATTCATTTATAAGGTCCAGTAGTTTTTTGACTGAGACTTTAGGGTTTTCAATATACAATATCATATCATTTGCAAATAATGACAGTTTTACTTCTTCTTTTCCAATTTGGATACCTTTTATTTCTTCTTCTTGTCTGATTGCTGTAGCTAGGACTTCCAGAACTATGTTGAATAAAAGTGGTGAAAGGGGGCACCCCTGCCTGGTTCCTGATCTTAAGGAGATTGCTTTTAATTTTTGCCCATTTAGTATGATGTTTGCTGTGGGTTTGTCATAGATGGCCTTTATCATGTTAAGGAATGTTCCCTGTATTCCCACTTTACTGAGAGTTTTGAGCATGAATGGGTGCTGGATTTTATCAAATGCCTTTTCTGCATCTATTGAAATTATCATGTGATTTTTGTCCTTCCTTTTGTTTATGTGATGAATCACATTGATTGATTTGCGAATATTGAACCAGCCTTGCCTCTCCAGAATAAATCCCACTTGATCATGGTGTATGATTTTTTTCATATATTGCTAGATCCAGTTGGCTAATATTTTGTTGAGAATTTTAGCGTCTAAATTCATCAGGGATATAGGCCTATAATTTCTTTCTTTGTGTTGTCTTTGCCCAGTTTTGGGATCAGAATTATGCTCCGCTCATAAAAGGAGTTTGGAAGTCTTCATTCCTCTTGAATTTTTTGAAATAGCTTGAGGAGGATAGGAGTTAGTTCTTCTTTGAATTTTTGGTAGAATTCACTTGTGAAGCCATCAGGCCCAGGACTTTTCTTTTTTGGGAGTTTTTTGATAACTGTTTTGATCTTATTTGTTGTAATTGGTCTGTTTAGGTGTTCTGATTCTTCCAGATTGATTTTTGGAAGATTATATGATTCAAGAAATTACTCCATTTCACCTAGGTTGTCTAATTTTTTGGCATAGAGTTCCTATAGTATTTTCTTACAATGCTTTGTATTTCTGTTGTGTCAGTTGTTATTTCTCCACTGTCGTTTCTAATTTTATTTATTTGGGTCCTCTCTCTTTTTTTCTTGGTGAGTCTAGTTAAAGGTTCATCAATCTTGTTTACCTTTTCAAAGAACCAGCTCCTGGTTTCATTGATCCTCTGTATTGTTTCCTTAGCCTCTATGTCATTTATTTCTGCTCTGATCTTTATTATTTCCTTCCTTCTACTGGTCCTAGGCTTTATTTGCTGTTTTTTTTCTAGTTCTTTTAGATGCAGGGCCAGGTTGCTTATTTGAGCTTTTTCTAGCTTCTTTTGGTATGCCTGTAGTGCAATGAACTTCCCTCTCAGTACTGCTTTTGCTGTGTCCCATAAATTTTGAGTTGATGTATGCTCATTATAATTTATTTCTAGAAACTCTTTTATTTCTTCTTTGATCTCATTGTTAATCCATTCATTATTTAGTAACATGCTATTTAGTTTTTAAGTGTTTGAGTATTTTTCAGTTTTTCTTTTGTGGTTAATTGCTAGCTTCATGGCATTGTGATCAGAGAAAATGTTTGATATGATTTCAATCTTTTTAAGTTTATTGAGACCATTTTTGTGTCCTAACATGTGGTCTATCCTAGAAAATGTACCATGAGCGCTTGAGAAGAATGTATATTCTACTGCTTTAGGGTGAAAAGTTCTGAAGATATCTATTAAATCGAGTTGATCTAGTGTATCCTTTAAGTCTGCTGTTTCTTTATTAATTTTCTTTCTTGAGGATCTTTCCAGTGTTGTTAGTGGGGTATTGAAATCCCCTACTATGATAGTATTGCTGTTAATCTCGCCCTTTATATCCATCAAAGTCTGCTTTATGAAAGTCAGGGCTCCTATATTTGGTGCGTAGATATTTATAATGGTTATATTTTCCTGTTGAATTGTTCCCTTTATCATTATGTAGTGTCCTTCTTTATCTCTTACTATAGCCTTTGTTTTAAAGTCCATTTTGTCAGATATAAGTATTGCTACCCCGGCTTTTCTTTCATTTCCATTTGCATGAAATATTTTTTTCCATCCTTTTACCTTCAGTCTATGTGCATCTTTTGTTTGAAGTTATGTCTCTTGTAGACAGCGTATGTATGGGTCCTGTTTCTTTATCCACGCAGCTACCCTATGTCTTTTGATTGGATCATTTAATCCATTTACATTTAAGGTTATTATTGATATGTGGTTGTTTATTGCCATTTTATTCTTTAAAGCTGTATTCTTCTTTTGCTATATTCTTTCCTCCTTTTGAACTGTTCACAAGAGGCCCCTTAGTATCTCTTGCAGAATTGGTTTGTTTTTAATGAATTCCTTGAGGCTTTCTTTGTCTGGGAAGCTCTTTATTTCTCCTTCAATTTTAAACGTTAGCCTTGCTGGATAGAGTAGTCTTGGTTGTTGGTTCTTGTTCTGCATTACTTTGAATATATCTTGCCATTCCCTTCTGGCCTCAAGTGTTTCTGTTGAGAAGTCAGATGTCATCCTTATGGGGGCTCCTTTGTAGGTGATAGCCTTTTTTCTCTAGCAACTTTAAAAATTTTTTCTTTATCCCTTAGCTATGGTATTTTAACTATGATGTGTCTTGGTGTAGATTTCTTTGGGTTTCTCTTTAATGGAGTTCTCTGTGCTTCTTGAAAGTGTGGAATGTTTCCCAGCCTTAATTTAGGGAAGTGTTCTGCTATGATTTGATTGAACAAAGTTTCTATTTCTTGTTCTCTCTCCTCTTCTTCAGGAACCCCTATGATGCGAATGTTGTTTCTCTTCATGTTGTCACAGAGCTTCCTTAGAGTTTCCTCACACTTTTTGAGTCTCTTTTTCTGCTCTGCTTCTATGCCTTTGTTTATTGTGTTCTCTGAGTCGCTGATTCGATTGTCAGCATCATTCATCCTGCTTTTAATTCCTTCCATTGTGGTCTTCAGTTCTGATACTGTATTTGTCATTTCTGTCTGATTCTTTCTTATTATTTCAATTTTGTTTTTTATACTTGTTATCTCTTTATTTAGGTGTTCATAGTGACTATCCATTGTTGCTCTAATTTCTTTGAACATCCTAACTGTCATTATTCTAAATTCTGCTTCTGGTAATTTGGTTATATCTGGTTCATTCAGGTCCTTCTCTGGGGATTTCTCTTGATTCATTTGGTTTGCATTCCTCTGCCTGCCCATTGTTTCTGTGTATAAGCAAGTTGTGGCCACTGGAGTCCAGTAGGTGTTGCCTTTGTGTTCTCTAGGTGTGGTTTGTCTGCAGGCCCGCCACCTCCTCTGCCGCTGCCTAGGGCGGTTGGGTATGGGCATTGCCAGCGCCGGCCCACTGCGGCTGTTGCTGTGATTTCCACCTCTCCTCCGCGGGAGGGTCTGTCACTCAAGCCACAAGCCTTAGCACCAAGGGTAGAGGTGAGCACCTTTGCTCAGCTGCGGACTCAGCCTGTTTCCGGGCTTCCGCCCAGCCCCCGCGGACAGAGCCTGCTCACCACAGTTTCTTGGGTTGGACGGGGCTGCTGACATGCTCTCAGCTGTGAGCCTTTGCCCGTCTGGAGCTTTAGCCCCGCCCTCGAGGCCAGGGCCCTCCTGTGCAGGATTGCAAACTGTGGTTTGTTGGGCCCGGCGTGGCTGCTAGCGTGCACTCAGCTGTGAACTTCCGCTTGTCCCGGGCTCTAGCCCGCCCCCGCATTCAGAGCCAACTCGCTCACGCAGGATGGCAAACCGCGGTTTCTCCGGCTGGTTGGGGCTGCTGGCGTGAGCTCAGCCGTGAGCCTCCGCCTGTCCCTGGTTCTAGCCCCGTCCCTGCGGTCAGGGCCGGCTTGTGCAGGGTCGCAGAGCAGATCTCTGCCCGTTCCTGGCCTCCTACTTTTCTCCCACAGGTGGGGTTATAGGCGGGCCCCCAGCTGCCGGACTGCTTTCGCGCGTCCCCTTCGCCCCTGCTGGGCTAGACCAATCTCACACCGGCTGGGCCTCCGCCCCCGCCGACAGAACCACGTTTCAGCGTCCCGCCACCACCATCCTTCCAGCAACCCTCAGCAGAGTAGGAAGGGGCCCACAGTTCAGACCCTAACACTCCATACTGTAGACCTGGAAGCTCCCTCCATCTAAGCTCTGCTCTAAGTGCTGCAGGAAAGCTTGTTTGGCTGGTGTCCTGTCTCCCTTTGCTGGTATTGCTAGTTCGAGGGGAAATATTTGTTTTTGATTAGGGAAGTGACTTAGCCCAGGGGTTAGGGTGGCTGTCCCTCAGAGTTTTTCTCCCTGTGGCTTCCAGTTTACTCTCTCTTCCTGCTGCTCTGGTCCTCTCCTCTGACCCCGTTCCCCGGAGCCCCGGGTGAGTGGCTGTGAGATAGGTTTTCTGCGCTGTCCTTTTAAGAATCTTGGGTCTTACAAAAGTGTCTCTTTCTCACTAACAATATCCTCACTTGTTTCACAGCTCAATACTGTCCAAACGCCTCTTCTAGGCTCTGGGACTGCAGGCTGGGGCTTGGTTCCTTGGACCCAGGTCCCTCCCTCTCCGCCAAACTCTCCTCCCGCCATGCGGGTCTCTCCGGGCTGCCGTTCGCTCCGGGGAGCTGGGCAGCCCTCTTCACGTTTTTGGTATTCCTACCAGTCTCAATGTAGCTTCTTCTGTGTTCCTTGGTTGAAGAGTCCACTTAGTTTAGTTCAAAGTTGGTTTATCCAGATGATGGTTCTTAAAATTGAGTTATAATCCACTTTGGTTCTGGGAGTTGGAAGTTGTTATGTTTCCACTGGATTCTTATAGTTTCCATATTTCTGCTGAAAGGATCTTGCATATTGTCCATCTTTTTCAGTAGAGCCTTTAACATCTTAATTGCAGTTGTTCTGAATTCTCTGTGAGATAATTCCAACATCTCTGTTGTGCCTGAGTCTGGTTCTACTGGTTGCTGTGGCCTGGCTCTAGCCTGTCGTTCTGGACCGGGGATGTATTCCTGCCTCTTCCCAGGGGTAGAGGTCCTTTCTCTTCTGTTACCCAGCTCCAGAGGGTTTTCACCAGTGCCCTCATGGCTATGGTGGTGTTGCCTTTTCCCCGACAGACAAAAGCTTTTGTTCTCTGGGAAGATGGGGAAAAAACATCTGGGTGGGGTTTTGTGAAGATGATGCTCACTTCCCTCATGCCTGTATCATGGGGAGAGCATGCAGCTGAGTGTCCCTTAGTTCCCTGCTCCCCTCAGAGATGACCCCAAGAAAGGACTTGCATGTGAGAAGTTAGTGAGGCTGTTTTCTGAAATCCCCACAGATAAGTAATGCCCTGGTTTTACCTGGGCAGCTGGCTTGGTACCAGATTCCTGCTAGGGACATGAGCAAGTTTCATCTACCAGTACAGCTCTCCCTACACAAAAAGCCACAGATTCTCATTGTGCTGTTTAATGCATTGTGAAGTCCTGCTGTAACCTGCCTCTCCAGCCTCCCCCTCCTGCTGGGTCACTGTGCTGGGCCCCTGTCAGCCTTTCACTTCCAGGTCTCCAAGCCTTCCTTCCTCCCTCCCCTTGGCTGATGCAAACCACAAGCCCTTCAAGGCCCACTTTACCTGCTACCTCCTAGAGGAAGCCTTCTCCAAATCTTGTAATTGGAATTTATTATATTACCTCTTGGGACTCACATCAAATTGTTTGTAACTCTGTTCTATACTTAAACTTGTTACATCTTGTTTCATCAGAGGCAGCTCCTGGAGCGCCTGTCTTTCACTGTTCTTCCTAATTTCTCAGGTGTGCTCAGCAATGTTGAAATGTGATCAGGCCTTTCCTGTGGAAAGCCTTCTGTGGCCTCTCATTGCTCTCGAGATCAAGTCTGAACCTGCAAGGGTCCATGTGATCCAGCCTCCCTCTCCTGCCTCACCTGTTAACCCCTGGAGAGCAGGGACCAGACAAGGCACAACACGTGCAACTCACCTCAAACTGCTAGGAGAACAGAGAAGAGTCAGCTCAGCTCCTGTCCTCAGCACTTGGTGCCTATGGGGGCTGCCAGGCTGGAGTGACCTGGAGGAGAGACCTTTCCTGTTCCATGCAGGGGTGGTGCCGTGAGAGTGGAGGGGCCCAGAAGAAGCCTCTCCTCTCTCCCCTTCCTGGAGGGTGAAAGACACATGGGCACGATAAGCCTCCCCCTCTGACACTGTCTGGCTCACTAGAGGGCCGTTAAGTGTAATTCTCTGGATTTGCAGCTGTGGAAAGTCCCCTTGGCGATGATGTCTTGACCCCTTGATCTAAATTGTCCACTCTGTCTGGCTTCTTGGGCTCCCAAGGAAATGCCCATCTATTTGGTACATGATTCTATCCACTGCCAACCTGATACAATCAGTAGTTTCTGAGCTCCCCAGGGAGGTAAAAGTCATGAATTGGAAGAGGCCATGGTCATTGGCCTGGAATCCCAGGCCTAGGAAAGTGCAGAGACTTAGTATCTAGTCCATGAACCTTGCAAACTCAGATATTTTTATCCATAAAAAGATAAGGGTGGGGAATAGTTAGAAAGAGAGTTGATTTTTAAACCTTTTTTTTTTCTTGGCTATTGAAATCTTTCTTCAGAGAAAAACTGATAGAGGAAGCTAACTATGTGAGGATACCCTTAGAGTTGCTGCAGTGTTTGAAATGGGAACTGCGTCCCTGTTCCCCATACTCCCAAGTACAAACCCCAGGGCTTCTTGGGCTCTGATTAAAAGCCCATTAATAGAACTCAAGAATTCTATGCTTAGGTTTTAACCCAATAAAAATGCAAACAGGTACACACAAAAACTCGTACACAAATGTTTTTTGCAGCCTTTTTGGTAGAAGGCCTAAACTGGAAACAACCTCAGTGTCCACCAACAAATTATTTATCTGTACAATGGAATACTCCTAGACAACAGAAAGGAATCAACAAACTATTGATACGTGCAGCAAAATTAATGAACCCCCAAATACTGATGCTAAAGTAAAAAAAGCCAGACCAAAAAGATATCCTACACAACTCCATTTATATGAAACTCTAGAAAATGTGAACTAATCCACAGTGATAAAAAGAGCAGTGGTTGGCTGGGAATGGGGGTTTGGAGGGGAAATCGTTCTAAAGGGCATTACGAAACTTAGTGATGGAAACGTTCCCTATCTTGATTAAAGTAATGGTTTATAGGTGCATCTCAGACTGTCCCGTTGTCCTTCTTAGGTATGAGTAGTTTATTGTATGTTAATTATACCTCAGCAAAGTTGAAAAAGAAAAGAAAGAAGGCCACTAGATTGTTCTGTCCTGGAGAGCTAGCTAAACCTGGGGTCCTGTGCTCTCCAGAGCCCTGTGGCCAGTGTGGAACCCAGCCCCCATCCTGCTAGCTTGCAGTGAGCTAACTGGTAAGAGGGGTCTAGAGGTTTCTAGGAGGGTACATGACAAATGCTCTTTGCCCCTTTGCTGGCAAATAACACCAGAACCTGCACTTTTCTACTTTTGAGTGAATGCAAGTGAGAGGCACATAGTCTGACTGGCTACGTCCTCACCCACAGGCCTGGTCACACTTCCATTAAAGAGCCTTTGAAATAAAAATAATAATACCCACACACACAACCCCTCCTTCGCCCTGTGAGTTTTATTGTTGATTAATCTTTAAATTGTCTTCTTGGAAGGGTCTGTTCCCACCTGGGGCTCCTTGAGGACAAGCATCAGCTTTATGAAGACCTGTCCCCTGGAAACCACTTTTCCAGGAAAGGGGCCACCCTGTGGTCAGTAGACAGAGCTGGGTGCTGGTTCACAGCTTTTCCAACTATAAAGTGAAATGAAAAAAGAAAAACCCCACACTTGTGCTGCCAGGTATAAAACAAAGAAGCCAGGCAGACATTTATTTACTTCCTTTCCTGCCAAGAGCCCCTGTGTGCCTGGTCGGACTCAGGATGAGTCAGAAAAGAATTAATCAAGCCACAAGCTTTTTTACTTGATTGTTTTATTTTTTGCTTTTGAATTCTTTCCAGGTACTTGTGAATGCCTAGCTCTGGGCCGAGCACTGGGAAGTGCACAGGAAGCTCCTGATTGAGTGGATAGATGATCCCATGAGAGAGAAAAGGTGTAGTGAGGTGCATTGTGGAGGGGAGGTCGGTCGTATGCTCCTTCCCAGCATGCCGAAGACTTTCATTCCCTCATACCTCCAAACAATTAGGAATTAAAGACAGGGAAATCCTTTTGGCTCAGAGTCATCAGGCAAGGAGGAAATTGGGCTTAAGTTAAGCTGTAGAAAACCCTGAGGGAGAGGAGAAAATAATTGGAAAGTCCAGTGATAAAGCCACAAATAAATGTAGTAAGAGAAACAGAGTGGACTTTAATTTGACTGGACGCCATGGTGGATAGAACAATAATTTTGTTAAAAAACAAAAACTGAACAGTGTTAGTTCCCCAGGTATGTATATGCCTCTGAAAGTGCACATGACCCCCTGCAAGGTCACGCCTCACACTGAGCACAGTGGTCGTGTCTAAGGAAAGCATGGGTTATCAAGTGGGGATTTTGCTTTTATCTATATTGTTTAAATATTTTATAGTGAACTATTTCCCAGAGATCTGTGAATTTTTCTTTTATTACTTGTTAACTTTTTATTTTATTGTGGCAAAATATACACAACGTAAAGCTTACTATTGTAACCATTTATAAGTGCACAGTTCAGCTGTAGTGTGTTCAAATTTCTGTGCAACCGTAACCATCATCTGTGTCCAGACATTTCTTATCACCCCCAACAGGAACTCTACACCCACAAAACAATCACATCTCCCAGCCCCAGTCTTTCCCATTTTCTGTTTCTATGAATCTGACTGTCTTAGGTACCTTATAGAAGTGGAATCATACAATATTTGTCCTTCTATGTCTAGCTTATTTCACTTAGCATAATGTCTTCAAGGTTCATCCATGCTGTAGCACGTGTCAGTTTCATTCCCTTTTAAGATGGAATACCATTCCACTGTATGTATAAGCTACATTTTGCTTATCCATTTATCCATCCATGGACTTTTGAGTTGTTTTCACCTTTGGCTATTGTGAATAATGCTGCAGTGAACATGGGTGTGCAAATATCGCTTTAATTCTTTTGGGTCCTGGAAGTGGAATTGCCCGATCACATGGTAATCCATGTTTAACTTTGAAACCTGCCATACTATGTTCCACAGCTTCAAATGAGTATCTACAGCATTTTACATCCCTACCAGCAGCACACAAGGATTACAATTTTTCTCTTTCCTTGCAAACTCTTACTATTATTATTTTATTTTTTTAATTTTTTTTTTTTTTTTATTCATTTTAGAGAGGAAAGAGAGAGAGAGAGAGAAAGGGGGAGGAGCAGAAAGCATCAACTCCCATATGCGCCTTGACCAGACAAGTACAGGGCTTTGAACTGGTGACCTGAGCATTCCAGGTCGACGCTTTATCCACTGCGCCACCACAGGTCAGGCACTATTATTATTTTAAATAAGAGCCATCCTAATGGCTCTTCTTAATCAAATCTCATTACAGTTTTGATTTGTATTTTCTTAATGATTAGTGATGGTGAATCTGAGAAGGTTTAAGTAATAAAATATTGAAAAGATTTCAGCAATAAAAAAGTAAAAATAAAATGGATTACTTGGAAAACCTTAGATATGTGTCTTATCTCTTTAAATGTTTCCAGTTCTCAACAAACAGGATGTTTGTGTTTTCACCTTCACTACCGGGAGCTGTTCTGGATAGTAGCCCTGGAGCAACTTGGAGGTTGCACTGCTTTTCTGTTTGAATGGCTAGATGGGAGGTGTAGGAATCAGGGACTAGAGAAGGTAGAGGAGAAATGAGAGAGAGAGAGTGAGAGAGTCACCTATTAGCATACTCGACAGGGAAGTCACAAACCCTCTAAACCAGTGGTTCTTAACCATTTTTGAGGTACCGAACCCACCAGTTTCATATGCGCATTCACCGAACCCTTCTTTAGTGATAAATAAAATATGATTTTTTCCCCCAAATTTAGTTTTGCCGGTGCGAGACTAGAGTTGCTCAACTTGGCATTGCATATCATGCAGATAGGACGCTGACTCCCATCCCGTTCCGTGATACATGTGAATCCATGTTGTACATATTCGTCTGACCACTTTCTTTTTTTGCTCGACATATTTAGTATGGATTAAAATATTAAGAAAGAAACCACACGACGTACAATGACAGCCGTTGACTACTGCGTGCACTAAATTCCCCGCAGCAGTACTGGTTGGCCAAGCAATGTAACGTGATCCTCTGCAGCAAGTGATGGCCAAGCGGGGCGGGTCATCACGACTTTACACAAGTGTGTCTTTACCTCCGCAGCAGAGGCTTCTCCGAACCCCTGAGACCGACTCATCGAACCCCTAGGGTTCCATAGAACCCAGGTTAAGAACCACTGCTCTAAACAATTCAGAGAGAGAGAGAGAGTTATCAATTAGTGTACTAGACAGGGAAGTCACAAATCCTCCAAACATTTCACAACTATTTTGCTTCTAGATAGGTTGGAAAATGACCCCTAGCTAGGGCTCCTCATGGCTGGTAGGTGGTCCTGTACAAGTTAAAGGCAGTTTGCAGGCGGGGATTTGATTGTTTCTAAGTAGTGGTGAAGACACAGTTCTATCTGGGTTCAGACTGGCTTGACCTTTGGGAAAGTTTCTGGAAAGGCCCCTAAACAGCTGTTGATTAATGAAAATGGTATAGCAGTCTTGACTTTATTGAGCTTCCCATTTACAGAGTGAGCTCATTAGTTTTTTCCCCTGCCCACCCCATCCCCACCCCCACCCCCACCCCCACCCCCATCTCCTGTCAGCTCAGGCAAGTAGGTTTCTGATCCAGGGAAGAGCTATGAGTAGGATCTAGCCAAATTCGAAGTCAGCATTAAAACTTCTTGGCTGAGATTTGCCACCTCTGAGATCAAAAGCTCAAGCCATTTCAGTAACGTGACTCGCTCTCAACATAACATATTTGTACAAATTTTGCTCAAACTGGAAGTTGAGGTGCGTATCTCTTACGGGATCCTTTCCTGTCTGACTGTTTTCAAGCCTAATTCAGCATGTTAGGGTAATGCAGTGTTTATTAGTTTAAAAATACAATAAACCCCTTTTAAGTTCTCAGAAAGAGCATGGCACTATACTGTGAGATTTCCAGTTGGGGAAGTGAAGTCAGTGAGTGTTGGGAAAATGAGTTTGTAAAATTTGTATTTTTTGAGTTTGCTCACTTTTAGTGTTAAAAAATGGTGCTGGGCAGCGCCAGGTATGTGATCTGTGAAACTGCAAATTACCTTCCTGCTTTGGAAGGGCCATTGTCTTGCTCATGTGTGCTGGAGGAGAGGAAGCCATGTTTGCAGAGTGAGAGCAGGGAGAGTACAGAGTGCTGCGGAAGAAGCCATGTGCAGAGAGAGAAGGTGTGCAGATGGGGAACCAAAGCTGAGGGACTTTTGTGAGCTCCGCTGAGACTGGTGGGGCCTTTGATTCTAGGAGGAACCGGAGAAGATTCTCCTGGTTGTGGAACTGGAGAATGTGTCAGTGGCTTTGGGAACCCTGTGTGTTTGCTTGTCAGCCAGTGCGAGTCTTGACTAAAGGAATGGCCCACCTTTTCTTGGCTCCACTGTTTCTTTACCATCTGTCCAAATCTAATAAGAACCTGCATGTGCATGGCCATGATGGCAACGGCGGTGACCACTGACCATACAGCAAACAACTTATTCAAAATCTCAACATAATTGCAATTCCATTAAGGAAACCACCTTTGAGGGCCTTGGCCCTATCATTACTTCTGTGGGGACTGTCATCTTTTCTACCTGGCAGATCTGCCCTTCAAGGCTGGGTCAGGCTCCTCTCCTTTGCAAGGCCTTTCTGGGCTCCCCGAGGGAGACAGAAACTCTTCCTCTGGGCTTGCTCAGCCCCTTGAGGCACTTAGTGCTCCCAAGTGGGGTCAGTGTTGACATTTCCTCTCTCCCATTAGCTTAGAACTTTACAAAGTGCTGGCATATAATAGACCTCCAGGGATCTGTGAAGCATTTTCACTTCATATTATGGTTGCTGATTAGGCGAGAACCAGGCTGGACCAGGTGCCGCAGTTTTTAATCTTGGTTTCTTTTGAGCACAGGGGACTAGAAAAAAGCCACTAGCAACACCACAGACAAGATCCATGGTATTTCTGTACCAGATCCTCATGAGGTTGCTGCTCTCAGTTAGCTCTTTTGCTTTCAATAGACGGGGGAAGTGTGGCTTTTATACTGAGAAAAGCTGTAGGGCTCAAGTTCTAGGCACTTTCCCAGAAAATTGAACCTGACCACAGGATAGCACCCTGCCAAGGTCCTCTGCGCCAGAGCTAATCTTCTCACTTCCCGAGGGCTTCCTGCCCCTGCCTGGTGCCAGGGCCAGGAACTGGTGGGAGATGCCCAAGGGGCTGAGAGCAGCCATAGTGCAGGCTCTGTCTCTGTTCAGGTTATGGGAGCAGGTGATGGTGAGGGGGGACAGCCATTTGGAATGCCTGCTGGGTACCTGTCCCCAGATTTTCCCAGGTACTATGTCTTTGAATACCAAGACACAACAGCCTTGGGTCCTGTTCAGTTGTCTTCTAATGCATTTGCTTGAATTTAAAGAACTAAATTTCTCTCTGTATTGTCTCTCTCTCTCTGTCTGCATTTGGATCAGAGATTCAGCAAAAACTTAATGAAATCCAGTGGTGGCATCAAGTAGTTTGGATTTATTCATTGTTATTCTTTAAATCTTTTGTCTTAGGTGTTTATATACCTTTTCTGAATTAATCATTTTTTAAGAATTATCAAAAACAATGTAAGTGCCTGACCAGGCGGTGGCGCAGTGGATAGAGCTTCGGACTGGGATGCGGAGGAACCCGGTTCGAGACCCCAAGCTCGCCAGCTTGAGCACGGCCCATCTGGCTTGAGCAAAGGCTCGCCAGCTTAGACCCAAGGTCGCTGGCTCCAGCAAGGGGTTGCTTTGGTCCGCTGAAGGCCCGCGGTCAAGGCACATGTGAGAAAGCAATCAATGAACAACTAAGGTGTCGCAATGGCAACGAGAAACTAACGATTGATGCTTCTCACCTCTCTCCATTCCAGTCTGTCTGTTCCTATCTGTTCCTCTCTCTGACTCTCTCTCTGTCCCTGTAAATAAAATAAATAAATAAATCAATAAATAAATAAAACAATGTAAGCATAATACATAGAAAAGAAAAAAAAAATGTTCACTCATAATTCCATCATTGTAACACAACAGTTCAGGTGTATTCTTTCCTGGTTTAATACTCTACTTATTCAGAGTAAACATAAAATATATTGTGACCCATTGTGGGTTTTTTTCTCCTTTGACATTATGCCATAAGCAGATTTTCTTTGAAACTGTATGGTCACTATAAATCATGTTGGCATCTTTAGAATATTAAAGAATGGAATTTGACTCAAACTATCCCTACTGGCTTTGTCTTAAATTTTTACTTCTAGTAAAGCTAGTAAAAGAAAAAAAGAAAGAAAGAGGAAGAGAGAAAGAAAGAAAGAAGAGAAAGAAGAAGAGAAAGAAAGAAAGAAAGAAATAAGAAAGAAAGAAAGAAAAAGAAAGAGAGAGAGAGAGGGAGGGAGGGAGGGAAAAAGAAAGAAAGTGTCTTGGCTTTCTCTCCTTATGCCTGGCTGTGAACGTCTCATTTAGCTGTCTTGGTCCTAGATTTTGGTATCGAGGTCCCTGGACAGTCCCTCCCTCTCCAGGGCTCTAGAACTCTTGGCCCAGAAGTTCTTCCTAGGCACACTTAACTCATGGGAGTTCAAGCCTACCTCTAGGCATCACGTCGCTTGCATCAGGGTGGTAGAGCAATGGTGGCAGTGAAGCTGGGGAAAGTGCCAGCAAACCTGTGGAATCAATGTATGGGTCATTTTAGGTGGTTCCAGACCAATGGCAGAGAAAGTGTAGCCCATCTGTAAGGGACCAGGCAGGTGGGTGAGGGTTTTGCCAAGGTTCTTGATAAAGAAGTGAAAAAATAAATTAAGGATGCTAGAGAACCCTTTACTAACAATTACAGGAACTGATTAAGGGCTGTATTCACAAAACCATATGGGGTGTTAGTTTTGGAAAATTTAAGGGATTTTTGAAGGTAATTTTTATTTAATTTTCTACTTTCACTCTGACTTGAAGACAAGATGCAACTTCATGATTGTTGGGAATGATCTAAACTAGTCTGGCTGGTGTTCCAGCACATGTCATGTTCTCTCAGTAACCTCCAGGAATAGAAACCAGGGACGGTTTGTTCTCTTCCCCCAATTTTTCCCATGATGGCATGCTACAACAGAACTTAGTCTTAGAACAAATTCTACCAAGAGACAGCCTGCATAAAGGCCATCATATGACCTGTTCTTATAAAGTCAGGATGTCCTCACACATAGAAATGTAGGTAACACCTTATATGAGATGCTCACTAAGGGGTGGGTGAAATAATATTCTCATGGTAGGATGGGCCAGTGTATGATGAGTCAGTCAACAGAGACCTCCACGAAGTGGGGAAACCCAAGACCAAATGGAGCTCAGGGCCAAGGCTTATAATCCAGAGGGGTTAGGCCTGCTTGTATAAGGGTGGTAGGTACTGTAAAGTGTTTCTAATTAACCACAATGAACAACACTTATTTTCTCAATTAAACATAAAAAGTATTTCTAACTTCTGCTATGGTAATTATGAAACTCTTAGATTGTCAGAGAATATTTGACTCTTGCTGCCACCACCTCTGGAAGGTGGGTTACTAGTTAGACTGCTTCCGAGGCTGACTTGCCACTCGAGGATGTGGAGTGATGTTCGCTTAACTGGAAACAACCAAGATGTCCACCAAGTAAAATAAAGTAAATGCTTCTTAAATAAAATTCAGTACAGTTGCATAATGAGACACTGCTAATCAATTGAAAGACTAAGGAAGCTCTGGGTTGGTGAGGAAAGTCCTCCAGGGTACAGGACTCAGTGGAAGGAGCAAAGTGCAGGTGTGGGAGTGAGTTATATGCTACATTTGGTTTATGGGGAGGGGGAAGGGAATAAGAATTTATACTGATATCTGATTATAATTGCCAAAAGAGTCTCTGATGAGATATACAAGAAACTAGTAAGTTTCCCCTGGGGTAGGGTTGGGGAAGGGGATTGGAAATACCAGGGCCAAAGGAGATTAAGAGGGGAAAGCAAGACTTTCCCCTGTAATACAGTTTATACTGTTTTGTGTTTTTAACCATGTGAATGTATTACCTATTCTAAGTTAATTGACATGTTAATTTTCACATACATACACCATGCTATTTATACCAAAATATATATTTGAAAATAAGTTCTATCAACTTAAGAAATGTCAACCTATAAGAATGTTTATGAGTTTATTTGATCCAAACTGATGACAATTGCCAGGAGGCAAAATCTTACTGAATTGAGAAAATGCTCTGGAAAATGGCTGTTTTATCACTTATTTTATACATTGGAATCAAAAGGTAATATGTAAGGAATTACATGGGCAAGTGTCAGAATCATGGGCAGATATCCATTCGCTGTTAGACACGTAAGGTCCCTTCTAACAAGGTTGGGGAGAGTCTTTAATTAATGTCTTTTCTGATGGACAAAAATCTCCTGGTTGTAAGTCATGGTCTTTGAAGTTTTTTTCTCTCCTGGAGTGCACTTTGAAATGAATGTTATTAATTTATTGGTTTCTCTAAGCTGGTAATGAGCCCTTGGTAATAATGCAGAATGTCTCCTTGTAGTAAAGTTGACTTATATGTCCCTTCATTCCAATCCATAGGGTGGCTGGTGACTATTTTATAAAAATAGAGGCTAGGTTTACTGTAAAGCCAGGAGCCAAGGCCACCATCAAAGCCGCCTGGCCAGAGCAGGTTCGCATTTGATTCGGACAGTAGGTAATGAAACAATGGAGCCAAGAACTGGTGAGCCATCAGCTTTAATTCTAGCTTGCACCCGGCGGGCAAGTAAAAACACACACTGAGCTCCAAAACCCACTCATTCAGTGCTCATAAAGCTACTGACTTATCCAAGTTTCCTAGAATCAAAGGTTTCTAGCTCACCAGCTTTATTCACCTCTGTTCCCCATCTCCTTCTCCAGCACAAACTCTGCTCAAACGGGATTCTCCCTCAGCACTCTGTCATCTTGGCTGCTTCTCCTGGCCTCCTCCAGGTGGCCTTTATCTGCTCTCTTCTCTAATGCTAATCTCAGAACCCAGAGAGAGAGAGAGCAAGCTCCCGGTCTGCCCCACTTTATAGTGTAGAAATCCAAACCTTTAATCCAATCTATAAACAAGAAAGTCTCTGATACAAAGTCACTTATCTGAGGCATAATGGGAGGATTCCTCATGAGAGTGCACCACCCCACATCATCCAATCAGTCAAGGGTGTGGGGAAAAACTTATTCTTAAAACTAAGCCTTAGGCTATAACGACCTGGCCTGCCCACAGCCTGTCCCCCAACACACATTAATATCAATAGACTTGCAAGTGGGCATCACCATCCTTAACAAAGTGAGCATAATATATTTTATCTGCCCAACATTTACCAAAGTAGATTTTAGGTGAGGAGCATCACAGGGAGAGCTTTTGGCCAAAGGAGTTTAAAAGCTTCTGAAAATTTACCCCCTTGAGTTTTAATTGTACTGTTTTTATGTTTCACTAATCCAGAAGACTGGGGTGATAAGCATAATGAAAATACTGGAGAACAGGCCAGATATTATGGATTCATTCTTTCCCCAGTAAGATGAGTCCCTCAGTCACAAATTTAGAGAAAATTCCCCAATTGGGAATTATCCCCCCCCCCCAATAATTTATCTACCATTAAGGCTGTTACTCTTCAGCAAGGGAAGGCCTCAACCCAGTGAAAAAACAGACAAGCAAAAAAACCCCCCACCAAATCACAACATATATTTGTATCCACAAAATGGTGACATTTGGATAAAATGCAATTGCCATACCTCAGATGAACCTAAAGGAAGTGGGGAATGCCTTTGGGACCTGTGGAATGATTTTCCAGGGTTATATTTTGGAGAGATAGACATCTGCTTTATACTTTATGAGCTACAATCAGAGTAATATTGTCTAGCTCATAAAATCCTCTTTTTAGGAGCCAAATATATTAGCTCTTATATGTGTTAAAGCATGGTAATTAAGCTGCTATAGATAAGATTGGTTTCTGATTGGGTCTAAGTCATATCAGTTTGCCTGGGACAAAGTTTCCCCCTTTTTGTTGCCATATTCTCTTTTTTCTGCAGTTGTCCATTGGAACAGCTTTTTATGAATTTAATAGGAAGTAAGGAGCATTCTCAGGCCTGCATAATTTGGCTGTTTAATGCTGCTTGTCCAGCTACAGCATCAGCAAAATAATTTCCTTTTACTTCCATGGTGGCAACTTTAGAATGTTTTGGATTTGGGGTAATTGCTTATTGTTTCAAATTTTTTGTATATCTAATAATTCTGCAACCTATTTTCAATTTTTTATGGGCTTCCCTGAGAAAGTTTAGAAGCTTCATTGCTTCCACAACATTCTACAGTTGTAAGTTACACCGAGGGCCTAACTACTATTTTTGTAAATATTGGCTATTTGATCTTTGGCCAATTGACAAGCCCAAGTTAGAACAAGTAATTCAGCTTGTTGGGCAGATCTTACTCGGGTAAATAAGAACCTTCAATTATGTCCACCATGGAAGTTGTTGCATATCTAGCTCAGTAACATTCCTGTTCATCTTTCAAAGATTCATCTATAAACCAAATTAAGTCAGCATTATTAATAGGAATTTCCTTTAAAATATGTCGAGGAACAAGAAGGTGGTCAGTAAGCAAAACACAATCATGTCTTCCTTCTGCAAAGGAAGTAGCGATGTTGCTGGGTTAAGACATATCAAGTTCAAACTGTATTAGTGACAGAAGGCAAGAGACCAATAAAAGTGTTGAATGTGATGAGAAATCAGTGGATATTAGATAGAAAGAGGAACATAAACATAGGTGAGCCCTTAACTATTTTTTCTGTTTGTTTGCAAAACATGTCTCTCTGTGCACAACAGGATGTAGGGTTGGGTCTTTGTGAGTTTCATCTGTGTGAGGTTTGGGGACTTTCTAAAGCAAATTTCATTTGGTTTCCACAATACCTCTGTGAGGTAAATATTATCATTGACACTATGAGGCACTGGAGCTCAAAAGCCACATGATTGGATTAAAGTGATTTGACTGGAGCAGCAGTTTTCAACCTTTCTCATCCCATGGGTCACATAAACTACATACTAAAATTCTACGGCATACCCCAAAATATATTTTTTGCTGATCTGACAAAATAAAAATAGGTATAATTTTGATTCATTCACATCAGATAGCTATTGTTGTGTTGGCTGTTGTCATTTTTTAAATTTGACAATCTAAGGGAAAAGAGGTCAGTGCTCCTAACTAAATAATCAGGCATGTTTTAAAAATTCTTGCAGCTTACCGGTTGAAAATCCCTGGATTTTATTCTGTGGACTAAAAAGGGACCACATACTAAACCTGACAAGCTCAGGGGAGGCCTGCATGGTGGACTTACAAACTCAGAGACCTAAAGTAACCACATAGGATGGTCTGAAATTAAAGCTTTCTAACTAAAGGCAGGTCATGGCAGGTAGTCCTATCCTGGGCCGGTATCTTCCCTGACAAAGGTCAGTCTTTACCCTAACTGAGCCTGTCTGTTGTCTTTCTGCATCTAGTATAACATCCCTTTAAAATGTCAGGGTAATTTCCGTTTTTCTGGACCCTTCAAAGCACAACGTACCCACACCAGAGCAGACATCACAAATCCCCTCATTGATATTATTATCACGTTGTTAACTATTAACTCTCCTATGCCTGCCTGTTCATGTAAAAGCAGTCTGTGTCTGCATGTTTTACTTTCTATCCAACACCAAAGATTTCCCCGCTTTGCTTTCTCCCGCCTCCCTAATCTATCACCAATAGATTTCATGGAACCCCTTACATCTTTCCCTTTGATCTGATGCATAAAATAAGTGGTGAAACTGCCATTTTCCAGAGCATTTTCTCAATCCATTGAGATTTTGCTTCCTGGCAATTGCTATCAGTTTGACTCAGGTAAACTCATACAAATTCATTCGGGTTTGGACATTTTATATGCTGACAATTTTGACACACAATAGCTATGTATTTCTGCATTTAGTTATTAAGAGCAAGAGCAATCATTGTCTTGCTCTTGACCTTCGTTTTTTGTTTTGATTTATATAGTGAATTTTCCTGATGTTTTCAAGGGAAGTCTACATACACAGAAGAAATTATAAAATGAAAGAAGAAAAGATAAATCAAAACCAAGGTGTCTCAATCTCTGCAACCTGGGAGCCCAAAATGTGATTCTGACCTTTCTCACAGCCGTTGATGAGAGGGAATGCAGGTAAGTTTGTCCTGTTCTGCAGCCAACAGTGGCTGCCTCAAGGTTTGCTGGTAGAATAGCAGACTGGGCAGAACTGTGACTGCTGACAGTGTCAGCATCTCTGTTTACAGGGTGGGGCAAAAGTAGGTTGACAGTTGTTCATATGGAAAAGAAATCAGGCCCTGGCAGGCTGGCTCAGTGGATAGAGTGTCGGCCCAGTATGCAGACGTCCCGGGTTTGATCCCTGGTCAGGACATGAGAAGTGGCCATCTGTTTCTCTTTCCCTCCCTCTCCTGCTTCTCTCTCTCTTCCCCTTCCGCAGCCAGTGGTTCTTTTGGTTCAAGCATGGCTCCAATCACTGAGAACAGCTTGGTTGGTCCGAGCATCTGCCCCAGATGGGGGTTGCAGGGTGGATCCCGGCCGGGGTACATGCAGGAGTCTGTCTCTGTCTTCCCTCCTCTCACTTAAAAAATAAAGAAAATAAATCAATAATTAATAAACAATAATACAAAGATAAACTTTGCGTTTCTCATACTGATAACTCTCAGCCTACTTTTGCCCCACTCTATATAAGTAGAGACTGAAAAAAAAGTCCGGAAGTTAAGAGGCACTTACTTTCTCATGGTAATTTTCAAAGGAGAAACTCTGGACTCTTTTGGGCAGTTTGGCGTTGGCTCAGTGGTTCTTAACCTGGGTTCTGTCAAACCCTAGGGGTTTGATGAGTCAGTCTCAGGGGTTGGGAGAAGCCTCTGCCGCGGAGGCCAGAATAAAGTAATACCGTAATTTGTTGTGATTTCATGCACTTTGTTGGTTTTGTTCTTTGAGCAAGGTGATGTTCATGCACGGCTCATTTTGTGTACCAGTAAAAAAACTATACCTATGTCTTGAATTTGGATAAGAAAATCATATTTTATTTATCACTAAAGAAGGGTTCGGTGAATGTGCATATGGAACTAGTTGGTTCGGTACCTCAAAAAAGGTTAAGAACCACTGCATTGGTTGATCCGTTGATCCATTGGTCCCATGGATCATTGGTCCTTATCAGTACTTCCGCCTCTGCCTCAGCCACCTCTGCATTCTCAGTCCACAGAGTTGTCACCCTGTAATAGGCAGGGGTGCACTTCCCTGGGCTGTTTAATTTTCATCTTACTGGCTTCCTTTTGTATCACCTTATTCTCACTAGGAACATGACAAGGCATTTTCTCACTTGATTCTTGCATCAAAAGAGCAGATGGTGAGGCAGGTGAAACGTATTACTTTCATTGGAAGAAAACAAGGCTGAGAGCAGAGGATGGAACCAGGCCTCGAACCCAAGTCAAG
Organism: Rhynchonycteris naso; assembly: GCA_037038555.1. NCBI lineage: Eukaryota > Metazoa > Chordata > Mammalia > Chiroptera > Emballonuridae > Rhynchonycteris > Rhynchonycteris naso. The sequence goes on along the minus strand of CM072999.1, from coordinate 149,819,828 downwards.
AAAGCCCAGTCAGGAGCCATTTCCATCACAGCAAGGGTCTGGGTGAAGGGTCTCGGGCCTCCTGGCCAGCAGAGCCTAGGTCACCTGTGTGGAGCCTCCAGGGCTGGCTGAGCCAGGCTGGCTCCAGGGTGTTCGACCCCACGCTAGAAAGAACCATGCTTGGTTCAGTACTCTGCTGTCACCATCTTCAAATACTTGACAATTTTAACCTTAAAAAAATTTATTATGGTAGAATATACATAACACAAAACTTACCACTTTAACCATTTTTAATTGTACAGTTCCATAGCATTAGTTACATTTACAGTGTTGTATAGTCGTCACCTCTATCCATTTCCAGAACGTGTTTATGATCCCAAACAGAAACCCTGTACCCAGTAACTCCCCATCATCCCCTGCCTGAGCCCCTGGGAATCTCCCTTTCACCACTGTCTCTGAATTTGACTATGCTAGGAACCTCATAGAAGTAGAATCATACAGTATTTGTCCTTTTGTGTCTGGCTTATTTCACATAGCATTATGTCCTCAAGGTTCATCCGTGTTGCAGCATGTGTCAGAATCTCATTCCTCTGCAGGACTGAATAATCTAGCATATGGCTGTACCATGTTTAGTTTATCCAATCAACCATCAGTAGGATTTTAACTACTGTGAGAAATGCTGCTATGAACATTGGAGTACAGTTGCTATTTGTTTTTAATTATTAAAAAAAAATTGAGGCCCTCGTTGGGTAGCTTAGTTAGATAGAGCATCGCCCGGATGCACCAAGGTTATAGGTTCGATCTCAGTTATGGCACATATAAGAATCAACCAATAAATACATAAATAAGTGGAACAATAAATCAATGCTTTCCTCTTTCTCGCTTTCCTTTCTTTCTAAAAACCAGTAAGTCAATAATAAAAAATTGAGTAACATTAAGAATAAATGGAATTTGGTAGACAAAAAGTTTAAAACCCAAGGCCAGTGAGGAGAAAATAGCAAAAAGGATCTTGGGTTGTTTCCCGGTTGATTTTCTTCTCTGTTGTTCATTTGCATCATTCTGTTTGTCCTTAACCCATTGTCAGACACCTTGTTGGTTAAAATTAAATGTACCCACTGACTATAAATATATCCCAATTTCAGAAATGCTAAAGTTGGCCTGACCTGTGGTGGCACAGTGGATAAAACCTTGACCTGGAATGCTGAGGCTGCCAGTTTGAAACCCTGGGCTTGCCCAGCCAAGGCACATACAAGAAGGAACTACTACAAGTTGATGCTTTCTGTTCCTCCCCTCCTTTCTCTCTTCTCTCTAAAAAAAAAATCAGAAATCAGAAATGCTCAAGATGGATAATTTTCAAAGCTGGGTGATAGGTATGTGAAAAGATTCACTATACTTCACTATACCATTCTTTCTTTCTTTTTTTAAGTGAGAGGAGAGACAGACTCCTGCATGAGCCCTGACTGGGGTCCACCTGGAAAACCCGTCTGGGGCTGATGCTCAAATCAACTGAGCTATCCCCAGCACCTGGGGTCAACACTCAAACCAATCGAGCCATTGGCTGCGAATAACCTGGAGCTATTCCCCAGCTCTCTACCCCAGATCCCATATACTGTACTGAAATGAGTTCTAGTAAAATTAACATCCAGGATGGAGAGGCAGGGAGAAGAGGAGGGGGGAGACCCCAGGCTGGTTCCTAGAAGTACTTCTGTCCCCTGCCACCTCTGGAGGGCCAGCAAGAGCTGAAGCTACCAGCGAGAGGCAGCTGGGCTGGAAAACGATGCTCCCTTCAACCCCCAACCCCCACTCCCTTATATTAGGAATTTAACAAAAGAAGGAACATTAAACCAGATAGTAATATTCTCTCTGTCAGCCTTTCATGTGGTCTGGAACATCTGCTTAAGACACCACACACTGTGGGTGAGTCACTGGGGGCCGGCCTCGCATTGGCTGGGAGGATCTCCTGATGCCAGAGGAAAACTGATCTTTCTCCTATTGGAAGGGAGCGGACAGGGCTGCCAGAACCCACTTGGCTCAGTGATGCTGGAGCACATTGCTAACACGTGGCCTTCCAACGTCTCCTCCGTCCCTGGCAGTGTTCATCGCTTCCCAAAACGGCAGAGTTTGGAAGGGGTTAGGAAAATGAGAGACAGCCCAGGAGAGCCAACAAAATCGGTGCGTGAGCGTCTGCCCCTTAAAGAACTGGCCACGGGCCCGCACCTGCTTTAAATGAGTTCACTAGTCAATCCTGGGATGTTAGTCCTGATGTGGTTGAAACTGTGTGATGGCTTCTTAATCCTGCAATAAAAATCTCACTTCCCGTAACAGCAGCTCATTCCTGGTTTGGATCTTAAGACATGAGCCTGGCAGGCGGGTCCCACAGCAGTTTAACGAGGGTGCTTTCCTGTGTGAAAACTGTAGAGTCAACCCCTGTGGCCTCCGTGTCTGAAACGTTAGTAGGAGGGATTTGCTAGTTCTGTCCCGGCAGCTGTCTAGTAAGGAGCCAGCCATATGCTCACATCTTCTGGGCCAGTTCTGAGCCAACTCTCCCTCCCTCCATCTCTGCTGGCCACCTCTCTTTGGTTACCATGGGCACACGCTTTCCATTTTCTGGAAGCATATTTGAGAAAAAGAGTAAAGACGCCATCCCTAATACCTTTGCATGCAGTGTCTTTGGGGCAAAGTAGAACTACTATAGGCTTAGGAAAAAGGCATGGAAGAACCACAGAGTCTTACAGTGTCAGAGTCAAAACAGTAACAGCTGGCTGCATCTTTTTAATTTTTTTTTCAAAGTCTTAATATACACAAGTCTTGGTGCTGAATTTACATGGACTGTATTTCATTTAATCCTTACCACAAATGATCTGAAGTAGTGTCCTGCTTTGACAGAAGGAAGCAGGTCAAGTACCTTGTCCAAGGTCCCATGTATTGTAAGTGGCAAAGTGGACATTCACACTCAGCTCTATCTGAGTCAAGAGCCCATGCTGCGACACTAAGTTAGACCCCTGAAATGACTTGAGAACACCTGCTTAGAGCTCTCACTATTCCGTGAAGCTGGGTCCTTCAGGACATGCTCAAGGTCATGCAGTTAGTTAAAGAGCTGAGATAGGAAGCCAGATGTCTTGTCTCCTTGGCCAGGGTGGGGTGGTGGAAAGAGCTTGTGCTGACGTGGTAACCTTAGGCAAGCTGGTTAATATCTCTGAACTGCCTAATGCCCCCTCGGTAGAATCAGCGCGGACCCTACCTCACAGTTCGTAGGGAGGAGGAAATGCAACAGTGTGTGCAAAGCTCCTGGTGTTGAACTCGGCGCTCCTTAGGGACTTAATGCTATTACTGTGATCTACTCTGGCAATGGTACCATCCTATTTCACGCACAGTTTTTCTTCGTTTGCTAAAATCATAAGTAATTCTGTTTCCTTGGCTGGAGGGAAACAGAGCTGAGCACAGGGCAGAATCTTGTGGATCTTTATTCTTACCTGGCCCTTTGCTAGAACCCAAAGTTCTGAAAACTGGGCTGAGAACTCTCTCAGAACTGACCACTGTGAGTGGGCAGCTGGCAGTACAGTGACCAATGTGCCAATTTTCTCAGGACTCAGGGATTCCCTGGGATGTGGACAGAGAAGGATTAAGGTCAGTTGAGGCCCTGGGTGCAGAAGAAAATATTGGGCCCCTTCAAAAAAAGAGAGGAAACAGGGAAAATAAAAATACATGTTAACCATATTTTTAAATAAATAAAAGATATTATGTACTATTCATGTTAAAATTGCACATATGAAACCAAACTTGGTGTCATTAGAAAAAAATGGCAAGTTGAGGTTTTCTGGGGCCCTTCAGAAGTCGGGGCCCAGGGTACTTGCCTGGTGCGCTCCCTGTTAAATCCACCTCTGGATGTGGACTTACAGTCCTGAAGCCGGGACTGTCCTGGAAATGGTTGGCTGCCCAAGATGGCAGCACTTCTGGGCCAGGTGGAATATCCTCAGGGAGTTCTGGGCATCAGGGGCAACCCTGACCTGCCAGAACTCAGAGGGGTGCCAAGAGTGGAGGTGGCTGGGAATTGGCCCCGCCTGCTTGGCAGCCGTCTTCCCAGTCGGCCAAGAGTAAATCAGAGTTCTCCTTACTCTTCTGAATGAGGCTTCAAACCAGCTGACTTAACTATGAAACAGCTGTGGTGCTGTTGGAGGACACTGAGACTGCTGGAGTGTCCCTGAGCTGCTCTGCCCACCCAGCCACACCAGAGAGGGGTGGCTGCAGGGAGACCCCCTCCATGCTTAGACCAGGGGTGTAGGCTCCCCATTGCCAGGGCCCCTTCTAGAAGCTTGGGGCATTGTGTATGTTTAATTTTGTATTACTTATAGAAGGCCCCCCAACCTGCATAAGCTTCAGGGTTTCTCAAAACCTGGATCCATCCTAGGCCTCTATGGAGAAGGGAATGACTGACTCCCTAAAGAGAATAACACCCTTGGGGAGTTATTTCCTGGTGAAGGCAAATGAATTTGGAGCAATGAAGGCATCCTTGAGGAAAGTAGCCATGACACCATATTTCCATGGGGTGGGGAAGTCAGGCCCGTCCTAGGACTGGACGCACTGTGTTCTGCGTTCTGCATTCTGTGGGTCAGTAGGGAGGGGATACTGAGAGCAGAGAGAACAATGTCCTGAGAAGAGAAATGAATGGCCTCTTAATGTCTACGGGCTTTGGGCTTCGAGGCTTTGTTCTCAGCATTAAATTCTGGAAATGGGAGGGGCTCGCTGGCGCCCCCTAGGGCTCAAAGGCTGCCATGTGGCCCAGTGTGTTTAAGGCATTGCAGGGCCCTGAGCCCTGTAGCCCTGGGCAGGACACCTCCTCTCCTTGGTCCAGAGTTCCTGCATCTGTGAAATGCCTTACTGACTCTTAATAACCTGTTCAGCCGAGAAATGCAGTGAGACAAAATAGAGACAGCAATACTACTTTCTCTGCAACTTCTACAAGAACCGCCCCATTAAATTAAAAAAATAAAATAAATGATTAAAATGTTCTGAGGTCCTGAGTGAAACATTGTCAGTCTGTGCAAGGCAGGAAGGAACCCCCTCAGAAGAGAACAGACACTCCCTCTTTCAGCTTCAATGAACATGAACACGACTTTCATCAGCTCCCCTCATGGGCTGTCAGAATAGAGAGCAGCAGGGATTTCAGGGGACCCAACCTCAGTCCTGGCCATTACTGTCCTCTGTCCCCAAGTCTGTGCAAGCCTATGACCTCACCCGTTAACTGTGTGTGTGTGGGGGGGGTGGCGGAGGGGAGCATTCCTGTTCTGGTTCTTCCCAAAATGTAAATATCCGATATCAAAGGGCTTTAAAATGGGTCAAGTTCCGGTTATACTGAAAAGATTCTTATTTACTTAATTCCGTGAAAGAACCTTCTCGGTCCCCGAGTTTCCCGGGGATAGCAGCTCACGGCACGACTTGTACACCTGACCTGGCTAGCTGGTAACCCTTGTCCCAGAGACATTTTCAGCTAGATCCACTGTCATGCAAATAACCCAATATGGCCTTAGTGTATTGGCCGAAAGTTTCCATGTTGTATATTTATTCACAGCAACAGGACCGTTAGCCCCAAACCTGCCTGCGTCAAACTCAAACTATTATACATCCAGTGGCTTTAAATACAATATACATAAACATTTTTAAAGCTATGTAGAGCCTACCAGCTGTGCAAGCCCCATGAAACTGCACCCCACATTTGCTAACCATCAATAAGACAAACGCTGTAGCTATGACATAACCACACAAAAGAGATCATTGAAGAGTGAGTGTTGGAGCTGGAGGGGCCGTGGAGATCAAGTTCAGCTCCACGTTAGAGGGAAGGAAATTGAAGTCTGTGAAGCTGTGCGAAGGGACTGGCCTAGTTTGCTCACTGGCAGAGCTGATATGCCTAATCCATTCCTTTTCAACCACAGCACCCTGTTTAAACTCGCACGGGGCCAGTTTGTACCAGAGTTATTTATTTATTTTTTTTAAAATTTCTTTTTATTTTATTCATTGTAGAGAGGAGACACAGAGTGAGTGAGAGAGAGAGAGAGAGAGAGAGAGAGAAAGGGGAGAGGAGCTGGAAGCATTAACTCCCATATGTGCCTTGACCAGACCAGTGCAGGGTTTTGAACTGGCGACCTCAGTGTTCCCAGGTCGACGCTTTATCCACTGCGCCACCACAGGTCAGGCTGTACCAGAGTTATTTACATGATTTGTCATGAGAACAGTTCCTGTCATTATCGATCTCACGGCTGAAGAAGCAGAACGGCTCATTTACGCAGCCACAGGGACTGGTTCAGGTTGAGAACTACACCAGCAGAGTGGGTGATAGGACCACTTTTGCTGCCGTAGTTGTGAGAGAGCCGCACGTTTCTTCTATCTGTACACATGTGTGGATGGTGTGGACCTGGATCTGCCCTGGATCCCTTGGCTTGCATAGACAGAGAATGAAGACAGCCCAGCAAACAAAGCCAGGAGATAGAGGTTGAATACTAGTGATAGTGTGAGCTCCTGGACCAAGCCTCACCTGAAGTTCTCCTGGGGCTTTTGAGTCACAAAAGACCCAGATTCTGTTGTACATAAATCTGAGTCAGACTGTCTCTCATTTACAGCAGACATCTCCCTGTTGTCATGTTCTACCATCAGTCTGTGACTGTCGTTCTTTTGATCATCATGCTCATGCGGGCACCCCTCCTGCCAGGGCCCTCCTGTGATGCTCCCAAAGTTCAGCTAGTTTGACAGTTATTGGACTTCTGCAGTATCCGAGGCCTTGTGTTATGCTTTGGGAGGAAAACAAAGATTATTAGGAATTGATAGACTCAGAACTTGTTATTAAATAACCCATAGCCTGACCTGTGGTGGCACAATGGGTAAAGCGTTCACCTGGAATGCTGAGGTCGCCGGTTCAAAACCCCAGGCTTGCCTGGTCAAGGCACATATGGGAGTTGATGCTTTTTGCTCCTCCCCCTTTCTCTCTCTCTCTGTCTCCTCTCTCTAAAATGAATAAATAAAATCTAAATAAATAAATAAATAAATAAACCATAACACACAGTGATACATACACTTAGGTAAGTCCTCACAAGACCCAGAAATAGTACCTCGGAGAAATAATTCATTGGGGGGGTAGGGAAGGAGAGGGGAGCTCCCAAGAGCAGAATACTAGAACAGGATTCTGAATGCTAAAACCAGAGTGAGGTTGGAGGAAAGATCTTCTTAGGTTACAGCAGATTCTCCCCAACATTAGCTGGCCTTGATTTAAATGATTGTGGGTTGACAGCACCATCCCCATAGGCTAGTTCTTCCCAGTGCTTGACGCCTTCTGCAGGAAAGTTTGGATCAAGTTCGAAGGGACTGAGCTAAAGGCCATTGGCTATATGGGCCACCCTGGGGTTTTCGGGTAGGAGAAGAGATGACTATTTTTAAACGTATATCTTGGGAGCTTTGTTATTTATGTCCATCTACTTGAAAATTCATATATGGAAAATAGGAAAGCATTGCATTTATTTTGGGAGGTCTCAGAAAACTGAGGGAGGACTAAATATGGGTTGTCTTTACTAGATTCTTTATAAGACCGTGGTTGAGTTGTCCTGACCTGTTTGAACTACTTATTCCAAGGACACACCGACCCCCTTACCTCCATGTCTCCCTCTTCCAGGAATGCCTCCTTCTTATTCACCCACATAGTGACTTCTCATCCTTTTCACCCCACCTAGAACTCGCCCAGCCCTTCCTGGGAGACCTGTGTATTCCTCCTTTTCTGTTCCCACAATCCGTTATATATGCTCTGTAGAGGGAGGAGAGGAAGGGTGAGACCTACAGACAGGCAAGTGTAAACTTGAGAAAATAGGAGGCTCCGTAGGGCCAAGGCCAGGGAAGCGCAGTCAGACAGAGTTGTCCTTTTCTCTGCCACTACTGAGGGTCACCAGTCAATGATAGTCAGCCCTATTGCCCGCTGAGGATTTAAGTTAGAAGGATGTCATCAGTGCCCTGAGACGCTGTGAAGAGTGTTCTGGAAGGACCCAGCTTAGTTAGACAGCCCACGCCTAACTGCTGAAACCACCTGCTACCCAACATCATGATTGTCATTAGGTTGTGTTCTTACTGGTGGCAGGTGTCTCCATTCTGGACTGTAAGTTCCTTGGAACGGGATCTTTGTATTTTCACCTTCCTGTCCTTGAGGCCTTGCACAGTACTTACTTTATAGCAGGCACTCAATAAGTGTATGTGGAATGAGTCAGTGAGTGAGTAGATGCAGAAATGAATGAACCCTTCCCATGGATGGGCACTGGTGATCAAAAACAGCACTGGGCTCTGATCAGTCTAACTGTGGACTTGAGAAGCCTTACCTATTTCATCTGAAACACGAGTACAGTGGGCACCAGCATTCAGGCTTGAAATTTCTCTTCTAAGAGTATTGAACTTTCTTACAATGACAAGTTTTCACAAGTGAAGTATACCCCTTCCTGAAATGCTCTTTTAATCTGGTGACTCCTGCTGGAATTTGCTCAGGCTGGAGGATCAGGTGCTCACCTCCCCCCTTTAATTCAAACCATCTTTGTGTTGACTTTCCCAGGGTCTCATGCTGGTTAGGGGAGAACTGGTCACCCTGTCAGTTCTCTTGCTACAAGACCACATGTCCCATTACACTGACAACATCTGGAGGGCAGCAGATATTTCAGATATGCCAAGTGTAGTCCATAGAAATTGGTGTAGTTGCCAACCGAAACATAGGACCATAAAGGGATAAAGGGAAGTTGATCTCACTGGAGATGTAAAACCAAGAAGGAGACTGTTGATACTTCTTGGCACCCATTTTGAAGAAGTGAGAGAAACTGAGAAATGGAAATGAAGGAAAGGAAGAGTCTGAAAAGACAGTATTATTAGAAACTGGCCAGTTGAACTTGGGGCCGGTTTCCTGCTCAGTAGCTTTGTCGTTCCTAGCAATGGGGTGTGACTATTGGCTGTGACATGAGAGGAAGAGATGCTAGGCTTGTGCAGTTTGAGGTCACTGTGTTGCAAAGTTAAGAGGGCGGAGGCTGTCCTTCATAGGATGTGAACTCCTAGTTTCTTCACCTGTCCCTGTTGAAGAACTAGTAGGAAAGGGGGTTGGCTGTCCTGGAAAGAAAAGATTTTAAAATATGGCAATGGGCAGTTGATGCATGGTGAGTTTCAGCATACAAGAAGCCTGCTCTGTACCCCATGGTTGAAACCAGAAGCTGTTGTCAAGAATGGGGAGAACCAGAGAAGAATATGTTGTCAGATGTCTATGCCCTGAATTGGAACTTTTTGCTGGTTCTGTTACCGAAGAACGTTTGGCCACAGCAGTATTTTTGAAGATGCGTTTCTGTGGTTAGATGTTAGAACGCCAAGGGGGAAAGTTAAGCACATTTTTTTAAAGCTACATGTGGATACCCTCAAAGGCTCTCCCCACCCCCTTGTTTCTTGCCATTTTTTTCTGTGGATGCTAGAATTGCTAAACATTCAGTTCTACAGTCTTTCGTGCAGATAGGGGTGAGCATATGATCCTGTTCTAACCAGGAGATCTAAACAGAAACCGGAGAGACAAAAGCTGGGGGTTTCCTGACTCAGGGGGACTGTGAGATAATGATTGGATGTGTCATTTTAAGCTTGTGGTCATTGTCACACAGCAATTGAAAACCAGAACACCTGGGAAAGCGCCGGCCCCCAGGACAAGGCTCCAGCTCGTAGGTGGGTCTGGTATATTGGGTCTGGGGCTTACAGGGTCAAGATTTTCCCATGGGGCACATTACATTTTTGCTAGAACACTTTCTCCTCATCTAGTAAGCTCTTTGACATGAAACAGCTCCAAACACATGCTGTTCTGGCCTGAGTTTTATCATCTCTTAATGGTCTTTGAGTCTTTAGAAATACCAGATTGCTTCATGTGGAGAGTTCATTCTGTGTCCTGTCTACTTGGAGAGAAACTGGCTGTGCTCACCAGGGAGCATGGACACTGTGCCTAGGGACGGTTTGGCCCTCCAGAGCAGAGAAGCTGCTTTCCTGGTATTCTGGTTACTTATCATCCTTCCTTGTCCTCGTTTGACATTCAAACCATCTGCCTTCCTATGAAATTCCGAGAAGAATAGGTGGGTGAGAGGAGCAAATTAGACTTTGTTGGGCCCTTTATCCCAGTGGTATTCCAAACGTTTTGTTAATGAAAAGAGAGCTATTCACAATTCTTGTCTTTTGTGCCACACTAACAAGCAATTCTCTGACACCAGCTGGGTGTCCTACCATTCAACCCAGTTCTCACACTGGCAGGAGACAGCATCAGATCCCGCAGGTTAAGGGCTCAGTCCTACAAGGTGCCCCACCCACCTGACTTCAGAGGCCAAGACACAAGTCCAGGTTGTTGCCTGTGTTTCTGATCTAATGGCTATAAATTAGAGGTTGACTCCATCATTGGGCTCAGTTTGCCAGAGCAACTCACAGAACTCAGGCAAACATTTTACTTACTAGATCACTGGTTTAGTTTAAAAAGGCAGTAGGAATAGCCAGATGGAAGAGAGACATAGGGCCAGGTGTGTGTGTGGGGGGGGGGGGGACTGAGCTTCCATGTTCTCTACGGCATGTGATATTGTGATATTATTATAACTCACAGTATCATGGTGCCCCATTAGGAAAATTGACAGAGGACAGGACCATGTAATTCATGGAAGAAGAGATAAAATTGACCAAGGATAATTTTAGTTATCTATTAACATTAATTAAAGAGAGGCAAGTCTTATTTAAATTTTAAAATTTATCTTGTCAGTTTTAGATTAGCAAAGAATAAACAATGATAAAACCTAGTGTAGTCAAGGTCTAGAAAAGTCAGGCAATTTCATACCCCATTAGAATTGTAAATCAATACAACTCATCAGGAAGCCAGTGACTTAAATTGTGCCTGTGTTCAGTGGCATAGTTTATGCAGATCTTTCTTCCTTCATGTGGATACATAGTCAGCATATATTACAAACATATGGATCATACATTCACCCTTATCTGCAAGAAAGACTGTAGACGTGAATGTTTAACAATTCTAGCATTGATAGTGAAAAATAGCAAACACCATGATCTCAGCGGATGTACAGTGTGTACAAGAGTGCAGACAGCATACACTCAGTGCTGCACAATGCAAGAACTGAGACAAGGGGTTAGGAAGATGGTCACAGTAGTTCTTTCTGGATCTTGCTCTCACTTATCAAGTCTGCGAGACCAGCCTGTCCCCGATTCTCCTCTCCGCTGAGCTGGATTCCCAGGGCCCGCAGCAGGAAAGGAAGCCAGGGTAGTTAGTCCTTACTTTAAAAGGATGCAAAGGAAATGTTGGCCTATTGAGAGGAAGAAAGAAAAGTCATTCATTTTAATACTGAAGAACAACCACCTAAGAAACTAGGAGAGATTCCTGGAATAGGTTGCCTAGAAAGACCAGCGATAGTCACTTATGGGGATTTTCAATATTATATTATCTTTCTGGGTATTTATCTGCACCTTCCTCCTACTCCCTTACACTGTGAAACAATTTAAATTTCATATATGTAACTCGGCCAAACCACAGTAAGGCCTCTACCAGATGGTGGGTCCTAGCCCAGCCCCCCTCGGAACAGCTGGGAATCCAGACTGCCAAGGAGAGGTTTGGTACGTCTGGGAGTGGGGAGATTTTCTTAGCTTTTCATCCTGTTTTCTTGGAAACAGTTGGGCTTATGTAAACAGTTTCTGGATGGAAATTTTTACAAAGAACAAAAAATAAGACGTTACTTTAGAAAATCAGGTTTAGCTTCTAATCTCCCTGAGCCCAGTATTCACTCTAAGAAGACTTAAGAAAGGAGAAAAAATGAGTCTTGGGTTTTCTCTGGAAACAGTGACAACTGATATAGCCCTTTCCCCTGGGGCCTGGCAGGTGACGGTGATGCTGGTGGACGGTGCCTCTGGTGAACTGGAGAGTGACCCCACTTCTAAGGGGTGGCCTTCACACAGATTTGAGATTGTCACCTAATCCTCTGGTTTTTAAAAGAAAGCAGAGATTGAATTTACATGTCAAGTCTCCCAGTATGTAACTATGGGTAACTGATTAGAATATTTAAGTGATGTTGTATGAACCCAATAAAATTGAGCAGCAGAGACCAGAGAGATCTAATCTTCCTGAGGATACCGTTTTGGAGATAGAAGTCTGAGGACCAGAGGAGGAAATGGCATGCTAGAATGTTACCAAATGTTGGACCAGAGTCTAAAGCCTCTGACTCATGGTGTAGTTCTACTAACTGCATTCAATTGATGGCTCTTTCAAATAATCAAAACATGTTTAGTGAGGGTAATTCTCCTTCCCTCCTTCCTTCCTTCCTTTCAATGATTTATCCTGTCACGTATATCTCCTTTTCATTGTGTTCTAGACAACTTTAAATTTGAATTTCTCTGATGCAGGAGGTATTTAGGGGATTGCTACTTAATTCTAAGTTCTTAAGACTTTTAAAGATATCATGCTCCTATCATGTATTTTTAATTTTATTTCCTTATGCTTAGGAAATTTGACTTATAGACCTCTACATTATTTTTATTGAGGTTTTTCTTCTGAGCCAAATATATGGTATAATTTTTATAACATTATTTTAGATAATAAGTGTTATAAATATTCTAAGGGCAAAATAAAATAATGTTTCTTTTCCACTGACAAGACACCAACTTCTATGTTTGTACTAAAGCAACTTGTTGGTTGTCATATTTAGATCCTTTGTTCTTTTTTTTTTTACAAGGACAGAGAGAGGGATAGATAGGAATGGAGAGAGATGAGAAGCATCAATCAATCATTAGTTTTTCGTTGCCGTTGCGACACCTTAGTTGTTCATTGATTGCTTTCTCACATGTGCCTTGACCGCGGGCCTTCAGCAGACCGAGCAACCCCTTGCTGGAGCCAGCGACCTTGGGTCCAAGCTGGTGAGCTTTTTATTTTTTGCTCAAGCCAGATGGGCCCGTGCTCAAGCTGGTGACCTCGGGGTCTCGAACCTGGGTCTTCCGCATCCCAGTCCGACACTCTATCCACTGCGCCACTGCCTGATCAGGCAGATCCTCTGTTCTTTATTGTTTTACTAGATTCGTCAAACTTAAAAGTAAGTGTGTTAAAGTATTTACTATATTGTGCATGTGCATGCTTTAAGTTCTTGTATCTTTAGTAGTTTTGATTTTGATTTTATTTATCTTGTAATTATATTGTTTGGCATACCAAAGTTTATAGCTGTTGTATTTTCTTCAAACTGTAACTTTCACCATGCTATTAAATTATGTCTCTCATAATTCTAATACTTTTGACTTTAAATTACACTTAGTTTGATGGTAGTATCTCTATCTACCTGCTTTTTATTTTTTTAGCAAACCTGTTGACTATCCTTTTGTTTACCCCTTTATTCTCTTTATATCATTATTTTAATATAATTACACATAATTAGTATAAAATTTTAAGAATAAAGAAAAATGTGAAAAAGAAAGCAACAAATTACCAAAAATTCGACCACCTAATAAATAGAATTTGGTTGCTATCATTCCAGACAGCTCTCTATACGTACATAGAATGAAGGAGCTAGACAAAAAGACAGAGAGGCAGAGAGACAAAGACAGAAATACTAAAGCAGATGCAAACTACTGTATAGGAATGCCATCATTCTATACATGACCTATTCTTAGTCAAGGGGACTTCATGCTCCCCACCAAGTCCATTTCTACGGCTTTCGAATCACAGGGCTCTTTATTTTGGTTCATCCATTAGTGAGCAAGATTTCACCATCTAGTAGATTTTTCAAAAGGGTTTATAGATGCTGTATTTTCTGAGTCCTTTCATGTCTGAAAATGTGAGCTCTTGCCTTTATACTTACGGTCCAACTTGGCTGGGTAAACCCACTTGGACCATATGTTCCTTTCCTCGTAGACATTTCTCCTTTGTTCTGGCACTGTACAGATTGCTGCTGGAAAGACATCTGAAACCTGCTTTATTTTCCTCCTTGTAAATGAATTTCTTTTTGTCCTGAAATTGAAAAAAACAAATGTATATATTTTATTTTCTAAGTTTAATAGTTTAGCTAGATTGTGCCTCATGTTTTAGTGTTGTAGATTTCCCCAACTAAATGGTATGTATTTTCAATCTGGCAGATTTAGTCTTTATTCTAATACTTACATGACTTTATTCTTTAAATACAGTTCTTTCATCCGTTTGGAATTTATTCTGGTGTATGATATGAGGGAGGGGGTCTGATGTTATCTTTTTCCTAATGACTATCCAGGTGTTGTTTGGGGTCTTTTGAATTTGAAGGGCTTAGGGAGCATGCAGGTAAAGCTGTTTGCAAAGTCATAGTGAAAGTAGGGCTGGGGGAGGGGGTAAGGGACAGAGGTACCGATTTGAGGGTCATAGTAGGGATCTCCAAATAGGGAGATGATGAAGATTAACATGTGTCCAAAAATCTAGAAATAGCTAAATTAAAACTTACCAAGTCAATAAGGAATATAATTGAGTAAGCATTTATTGTATAAATGTATATAAGAACAGTTCACCAGCAAAGAGCTTTTAAATCCAGGTTGATACGGAGCTCAGGGGCATGACGCCATAGGGTATCTAATAAGTGAAAGTGAGGATGGAGCTCAGGGGCATGACACCATAGGGTAGCTAGTAAGTGAAAGTGAGGAAGTCAGTTAGCCTTCACCACGAGGCTTTCCAGCTGGCGGAAGTGGTTAAAGGTGGTCATCTCATCATTTTGAAGAAGGTGACCTAATTTTTTTTATAATTATTAGGCATTTACAGGAAGTGGCCCATGTTAAGTTTCGCTTGTTTTGCAAAATAAGCTAAATTAAGTTTCACTTATATGTCTTTAGTGGTATATAGTCTGCTCAGGGAATTTTCCAGTCTGTTCTCCATGTTCCACTTAATTTTAATGATTCTCCCCTTTTGGTCGACTAATATAGCACTACTCTCGGTTACGGCTGTTGGTGTGGCTGGGCCAAAGAATCACACATTCTCTGTTTCTGTTAGGTGAGTTGTCAGAACAGATGGTTGTATAGTCACTGTTACCATCATGAACATGGGAGGTCAGATCATTGAGTTTCTCAAGTTGTCTAATCTTGATGGACATCATTTGATGTGTGAGTGTCTGCTGAAAGGCATTTAAAACCCTTGAGAGCATACAGTGCATTTAGAGTGGTTAATATGATGAAAATAGCCGAGGATTAAAAAATTGCCCTGAGCAGAGATTCCCAGGAGCCAAGATTTCATCAACTAAATAAATCAAATGAGTTGTAATCAGATTCAGGCTTTACTTTTCTGAGTCAGTCTGCATTTCTTTGGGTAATGTGTAATTAATTGGTTTTCAATCTTTTACGAGTTGTTTACATAGGGACAACATGATGTAATTCTCATGATTACTTATGCAGGATGAACACGAGCACCTTTTAATTCAGGAGGCAGCATTGCAGGTGAGCTTCTACCTAAATTAGGTCTCTCTGTGGTGTGAACAATCAGATAATTTAATAAGAGGCATTTCTATGGAAACAAAAGAAAAACAAAGGTTAATTGAGAAAATTATAAACACAGTTTCTGAGTTGGGAGGGCAATCAGTTGAGAGAAATGTCTAGATTTGAGTTAGAAGCACGTATTATTATTTTTTTAATTTTTAAAATTTTATTTATTGATTGATTTTAGAGAGGATGGGAGTAAGAGAGAGAGAGAGAGATCAGTTTGATTCTTGTATGTGCCCTGACAGGATTGAACCTGTAACCTTGGTGTATTGGGACAATGCTGTAACCAAAGGAGCTACCAGCCAGGGCCTGGAAGAATGTTGAAATGGTGGGATGAGGATGGTCATTTCAATCTGATAGGTTTTCCTGCCTGGTTTGCAGTTTGATTGTCTTTGATGATGTCAGGTATTCTGGGGAACTCTCTTGAGTGGCCCATACAACAACAGGCATGAAGATTCTTCATATATGATTGATTGTGGTGGTTTCTCTGAAGTTCATAAACAGATGACAAAAGCCCCAAAACAATGAACAGGACTAGAATCTGATCATGGAAACACGATAGATTTCTATTGAAACACAATTAGTTGGCCTGACCTGTGGTGGCGCAGTGGATAAATCATCGACCTGGGATGCTGAGGTTGCCTGTTTGAAACCCTGGGCTTGCCCGGTCAAGGTACATATGGGAGTTGATGCTTCCTGCTCCTCCCCCTTCTCTTGCTTTCTCTCTCCCCTCTCTAAAATGAATTTTGAAAAACCCCACAATTTTTATAGTTATTTGATTTTTATCAAAGATAATTACAGTGAAACTGATCTGTTTGTAAAAATGAGTCTAGTCCTACTCCATTTGGTTTGATTATTACACAATAGTACTGAGAACAGTGATTCTATGCATAACCTCAAATATGACATTCTAATCAAAGTTTTGGTAATATTGAAGGGGCTTTATTAGTTCTATAAAATCAACCTTAGTTCTTAAAATTGGTAATAAGGATTCTCAGATTAGACCTTTTAAAGTTTATTTAGGCTAAGAAGCCAAGCTAAGGGCTTGTCTAATTGTATCCTATTATAAGAACAGATTCTTATTGAACTGACTCTTATCTAATGGAACAGAGTAAAAAGTCCAGAAACAAAATTGTGTACATATGGGAATTTAATATTTGACAAAAATATATCATTTCAAGTTACTGTCTCAGGAAATCCGATTTGGTGTTGAGATAGTTGGTTATTCATTGGGGAAACAAATTGTAATCCTACCTTGCAGCAGTCACAAAAATAAATAGGAGATGGGAAAAGACTGAAATAATTTTAGAGTGTGTTAGAAAATGAAAAATATATTGATGATTTTGGGGAGGAGAAATCCTTCTACAAAAGACACACACACATGAACACATAAGTAAGAGAAAAACAAAGTGTGAAGTCTCATAATTTGATTACATCATAATCAAATCCTTCTAAGGGACAAATGCATGCATATGCATGTGTGTGAATGTGAGAAAAGCAAATAAAATTAAACAAGTTACTGTGAAGAGAACAGGAAAATGACAGTGTGTGTCTTGGATAATAAGAAGCTAACATTATCCGGCTGTGCGAGCCCCACTAAATAATTCCCACCAGTGATGGCAACCCTGAGTGTCAACCCTGAGCAGTCATGCATTGAGCACAACTAGCTGTTTGATGGGTGGGTTCCTGAGGTAATTCCAAGAGGCCCTTGCAGCCTCCTGTTTGCTCTGCCCCCAAAGAATTCTCCTGCCTAATGGCTGACGCCCAAATTCTTCTTCAAAAGCTGCATTCTTAAGTCAAGGCTTTGGTTCCTGGCAATGCTCTCCCACGGCTGAAGAGTACTTTACACCATGGAAGGTGCTTTTCCACCCTCTGGCACATGAATCCCCCCAATAGTTCTGTGATATAAACAGATACAGCTGGAGAATGGGAAAGATTAAGTGACTTACCCAGAGTCAGACGTAGGACCTTTGGCAGAGCTGGAAAAAGCAGTGGCCAGCCGGGTAGGTACCTCATTGCATGCCTGGTCTCTGAACAGCCGCCCCCCCAGGGAGCCAAAAACACAGGGAAAGATGGTGAAGACTCCAAAGGTGACTTCCCTGGCATTGGAGTTCTGCCTTGGATTGTTACCCATCATCAGCTGACTTAGAAGGATGGAGTCAGCTTGGTCTGAAGCACTGGCCTGCTCAGGGACCATTCAATAGAGTTGGGTGTTCAGGGAGGAACAGTATCATTTCAAACCCAGAGACAGGCTCCCCAACATGCCTAAGAGCAGGACAGAGAGCTCAGCCCGAGGGGACATCTTACTCCCCTAAATCCAAGAAACTGCAATGCCTGCCCCAGTCCTTGGGCAGTCAGTCCTGTATGCACATTGAAGGTCCTGCCCTTGTTATTTATCTGGAGAAATCCTCTCTCCTGCAAGTTCAGAAAGATATTCTTCTTCTAATTTTATTCTAAAATTTATTTTTGACATTTAGGTTTCCAATGCACCTGGGATTGGTTTTTGTGACTCGTATGAGTTGACAACATCATTTTTTTCTCATAAGGATAAATAACTTCGCTAGTCCACCCCCTCCCTGCTGATTTACAATGCCTCTCTGTCCCATGTCAGGCTCCCCTGGTGCTGCTGGGCTCTTTCCTAATGATTGACACTGATGCCACACTGTCCCAGTCACCCTAGCTTTTATTTTATTTTATTTATTTATTTTTTACAGAGACAGAGAGAGAGAGTCAGAGAGAGGGATAGATAGGGACAGACAGACAGGAATGGAAAGAGATGAGAAGCATCAATCATCAGTTTTTTTGTTGACATTGTGACATCTTAGTTGTTCATTGATTGCTACCTCATACGTGCCTTGAACGCAGGCCTTCAGCAGACTAACCCTTGCTGAAGCCAGCGACCTTGGGTCCAAGCTGCTGAGCTTTTGCCCAAACCAGATGAGCCCACACTCAAGCTGGTGACCTCGGGGTCTCGAATGTGGGTCCTTCTGCATCCTAGTGCAACGCTCTATCCACTGCGCCACTGCCTGGTCAGGCTCACCCTAGCTTTTAAGTAATTCTTGAGACTTAAAAGAGTGAAAGTCTCTCCTATCTTGTTTTCAAAATTGTCTTGATTTAGCTTGGTTCTTGTTCTACATATAAATTTTAATGATAATGTATCAAGTCAGGATTTTGATTAGCATTATAATAAATTCATAAGTTAATTTAGGCAAAATTGACACATTTATAATATTGTATCATCCTATCCATGAGTCTGGCTTATCTCTATTTAAGTTCTTCTATCTCTTTTAATATTGTTTTATACTTTTCTCTATTAAAATGTCACATATTTTCGCCTGACCTGTGGTGGCGCAGTGGATGAAGTGTCGACCTGGGAACACTGAGGTCGCCAGTTCAAAACCCTGCACTGTTCCGGTCAGAGCACATGTGGGAGTTGATGCTTCCAGTTCCTCCCCCTTTCTCTCTTTCTCTCTCTCTCTCACTCTGTGTCTCCTCTCTAAAAATGAATAAAATAAAAATAAAATAAATTTAAAATGTCACATATTTTCAGTTAGATTTATTCTTTACATTTTTGTTGCTGTTGTAAAAAGTATTCATTTTTCAAGTACTCTTTTATTGAGGTATAATTACATATAATAACACATACAGACTTTAGGTGTATAGTTTGATGAGTTTCGACAATTGTTCATACCCATTGTAATAACTGCCGCCCCTAACACCATGTAGAACACTCCCATTCATTCAAAAAGGTCCCCTTGTGTTCTTTTCTAGTCAATTTCCCCCTGACCACTGATGTTCTGACTTCTATCAAAAGATATCTTTTTAAATTAGTCTTACCTGTGGATGTTCAATAGATGTTTTGATAGAGTGCTTAATTTTAACAGAGTCTTCCATGGCTGTAAAGGCACACATTTCCCCACGCACATGCTTATGTGTGCTATTGGGATTTTGTGTGAGTTCCAGACCCTTTCCTGACAGTATCCAGTCAGAAGGTGTGTGGGTAGAGAAAGCTTGAATGTACTGCATCTGAGGAGGAGAACTAAACTCACTATCTTGGCAAAGGCCCAGGAAGGTTTTCTCTGTCTTTATGATACTTAGAAAATCAGTGGCTTTCGGTAAACTCAATCCACTCCCTCTCCATTAATTATCTTCAAAGAAGACAGAAATCTGGTATTTTCATCCCAATGTCAGACTTGTTCACTTGTAACCACTGACTCAGACGTTTGGATCAAGAGTGTTGGTGGGCAAATGAACATTCTTGTGGGTAGATGTAGCCAGTCACAAAGCATGTTTGATTCAGTAGCCCAAGTTCTCCGGGCTGCACGAAGGGGGAGCAACCTGTGGGCAGTTGAACTCAAGTGTCAGTTTTATTATCTATAAAATGGGGACAATTTCAGTTTAGGTTTGTTTAGTGTTTACTTATGCCTTCCTTCCCCATTTCATCTCATTCAGCCCTCAGCACACTTCTGCAGGAGTAGGTGTTCTCACATTTCACAGATGATGAAAGCAAGGCCTGCAGTAGTTAAGTAACTAGCGAGAGGTTGCATCCTCATACCACCCTGCCCGCTTACCTCACAGGGCTGCTCTGAAGAACAGGTGAGATCATGCGTGGGAAAGTGCCCTGAGCACAAAGTTGAGTTTGCACAACTATTGAAAAGTGCGGTCCTGGTAAATTGAATCACACCTGCCAAACCCTGCCTCCTCCCAGCAAACCATGTAACCAAGAAGAAAGAAAAGCATTTGCTAAACAGATGTGCTCGGCATAATAGTCGTCATCTTTGTCATCCTCACCAACTCTCTGACCGTTTAGTGTGTGCCAGCATTGTGCAAGTTCTAGGTCGTCCATTAGGGTAACTGGGAGCCTGAAGCCCTTTGGCCTTTACAAGGATTGTAATCTGACCACTGGTCACATCCCTTTGGGAAGCTTCCAAATCTACATACTTCCTCATCTTCTCACTGATGACCAGTGAGCATTGAGACTTTCCGGGGCCCTGAGAAACCCCACAGTTAAGAAACCTATACCTTTAACTTGGTGTTTCTCAAACGTACCGTATTTCCCCATGTATAAGATGCACATTTTTCTAAAAAATGGATGCGTCTTATACAATGGTTGTAGATTTTTTTACTTGCATTTCCTGCTTTTTTGTGCTTGTTTTTGCGCTCATTGTTGAAGACAGTGATTTGTCATCAGACACAGATGAGGACAAGCTAATGGATGGGAGTTTTGACAGTGATGAGGAGTTGTATGAATTTTATGATGAATAAAACTTGAGTTCGATAACTTTATGAAATACCTTTCTTTTCAAATTTTGGGCCGCAAAATTAAGGTGCGTCTTATACATGGGAGTGCCTTATACATGGGGAAACATGGTAGTTACCAGGAGAACCCAGCCCTTAGTTCAGCCCACGAGCTGCAGCAGGGATGGGGGAAGCATCTGCTGAGGGAGGGTGGGCCACCTGTGTGTACAGGCCTTAAGGACAGCCCTGCTGATCTGGCTTGGCTGGGAAATCCAGGCCTTCAGGGCTCAATGAGCACATGATGTCCTCTGACTGTCAGGACTTTATAATCTGACCAGCGACAGAACTGACCTTCATGTCAACTGTATGGGAGCAGGGAGCCCCGGGGGTGGAGGGTTTGGAGTTCTACAGGAGATAGGCTGTCTGGGAGGGAGGCAGGGCTACAGGGTTAGGGTAGGTCACTGTGCTGGGAGCAAGATCTGGTGACTGGTAGCTCGGTGGCCCATCTGCCTGTGTGTTCAAATCCTGACCCCACCACTGATGAGCTCTGTGCTGTTGGGGAAGTCCCTGCCACTCTCTGTACCTCTTGTTCCTTATCTGTACATGGAGATGATGTCAATTTAGATCGGGTCAGTGTTTACCTGACCAGGCCGGACGATAATACTCTTACCTGCCTCAGTTGGCCAGAGGGAAACCTCAATGATTTCCGTCCTTTTCTTCTTTCTCTGTCACCTTTAAAGCTGCTTCCTCTTTAGGCTCCTCACTGGGGTACCGGCGACTGCCCACATGGGGGCGGCTGAGGGCGGCTCCGCTTTAGAAATCAGGGTGTGCTGTTGTCAGGAAGCACATGTGGGGCTCTTCTCAAACGGCTCCAGGTGCCTCCTCAGGAGGCCTCAGGCTGGTCTGGTTCTGGTCACCTGTGTTGCTGGCCGAGAAAGGGCTTTGTTGTTGAAGGAGCTCACAGGCTTAGTGGTCCAAGGTCGGGGAGGTGGAGCAGCCTCCCTGAGCAGGCTAGCAAAGCTCCTAGCCCTGGCCAGGTGGGCTGCCTAAACACACACACGCATGCACGTGCGGGCACGTGCACACACCTCCCTCCCAAACTCTCCCCAAACCCCAGGGGGGATGGCCTCGTGATGACAGCAAACACCCTTTGGGGGCCCTGGAGGAGGTCGGGGTGGGGCTGCTGCAGGGTGGCCCCTAACACAGCTGTCCAGGACACGCCAAGCTCAGAATGGGACATACCCTGAGTTAGTGACAAGGAGATACCCTCAGCAGTTTCGGTTCCCTCGGCTGAATGGAAACCGGGCCGACTTTCCTGGGAAGAGCAGGATCGGGCTCATATGGAAGAAGACCTTGTAGAAGTTCTTAATGCTGGAAGTCTGGGGTCAGGGTGTGCTGGGGAGGGGTGTCCAAGGTTGGAACGTTTTGGGAGGAGAGTCTTGGGAAGTTTTAGGACTGAGGTCTCTGTAGATTCCTTTTGGGAATCTTGAGAGCTGTATTTCAGCGTATTTTGCTCAGCTGTAAAAGGCATCCTGGGAAGTTAGGGCTGAGCTTTGAGAATTTACAGTAACATTCCTTCTCCCTGTGTTTACTATTACTTGAAGATGCTCACCAAGTATTTGGGGAAGGAGGCCTGACAGATGTTCAGCACAGGGAGGGTAATTTTTGGTGCAGGACAAAGAGCCCAGGACTGAGCATTGAGATTGCTCCTGGTGGGACCTTGGGCCGTCCATCACTGAGCCTGTGAGTTTGGGAGTGTTCTGCCTCTTCCCCTGGGCCATCCTGGGGCCAGCAGTCAAATCATGGGCATGTCCTCTGGGCTGGAGCTGGGACTGTCCACACCCTCTGCAGATGGGGCAGCCCGGGGCCACCAGGGTGAAACTGCCCGGGGCAGTGGGACAGACGTTGCCCGTGTGGGGGTGGGAGTGGTGGGAGGCTGCTGAGAGGCCTGCACCTGCAGTTCTGGGCAGAGCACCCCAGTCCAGCAGGAAGTCATGTAGTTACCATGACCATCAGGCACCACGCTGATAATCTCAGGGCCCGCCCTCTCTGTGCAAACTTCCTTGCAAGGCAAGCAAAAGAAAGCAAAAGCAAACAAAACCCCTTCCTCTGTTCTCAGCTTGACCTGACATCTCTTTTCTCTGACCCACATAGATCAGAGAGCTTGTGATTCTCCACTGCCTTGCCTTTAATCATTTCAGGTCTCTTCCCATTGGTTCCCAGATAGGATATGATCCTTTCAGGGACCTGCACGTCCCCTCCCGGTCTGGGAAGCAGAGGAGCCCACTTCAGAAGTACTGGGAGGTGTGCCTGTGGATTTGAGGGTCACACATGTGTTTCCCTCAGCCCTACCAGCACCGCTCAGCTACGGGCAGGCTCTGAGCTGCATGTGGGGACTGGAACGCAGACTGGGTAATGACCAACGAGGACAGTTCATCCCCAGCAAGGCTGGGGTGCTGTTTAGTTGCTGGATGTTGCTGATTCTCCTTGATGATGCAGGCCGGAGCCCTGGAGAGGGTTTGCCGAGGGTCCCTGCCACCACATTCCCATGTCCCAGCATTTGGCGTGTGGTTAGACCAGGCATAAATCTAAAGGCTGGCTGGGCTGTGAGTGTTGTTTCATCTGTCTTGTGTGCCTTCGCTCCCAGAGACCTGCTTCTCTCTGCATCCTAGAAATGCCATGAGAAACAACTGTGTGTGTGTGTGTGTGTGTGTGTGTGAAATAGCCAGCATAGGCATAGCTTGCTCTTTGCTCTTTCTGATTTTATCTTGTTTGGTGTTCCTAAAAAATTCCCAAGGAACTAAATGTTTAAAGCACAAGTCTGGCGTTGACATCTCCTGCCAGAACCCCTTGTTTCTACAACAGCTTCAGGCCTGTCAAGTGTGTCTGAGTGTTGGCTGTGTCGGGATGGAAGCTTGGCTTTGGAGGACGCTGGTTACTCCCCTTTGCTATGACTTACTGGGCCATGGCGGGACTGGGGAGAGTGGGTGCTGCAGAGCCTGGCGGGAGGGGCCTGGTCCCCACATGGCTGGGCTCCTGAGAAGCTCTCCATCCACCAGTGCTTGTTTCTCCACTGAGGCGCATACCAGAGGCCCTGGCTGTGTGTGGGGTCCACAGCAGGGGTCTCTCCCGGGAAAGTAAGGCTAGGGCACAGGACACAGACTCCCCACTTGTCTTTGCTCCATCTCCTGGTCATGGGCCCCAGTCAGTGAAGTCCATGAAAGTGAGGGGGGATAATACGAGCAGCTCTCTACAGCCCCCGCTCTGTCGGGCAGCCAGGGACACTCAAATAAGTGAAGATGAGCCCGTGGGCTCCACATGTCCACAAGGGCAAAGCGTGGGGCATCCATGATTGTTATTCCATCTTCTCTGCTGCCTCAGGCTGTGATCCCAGCTGGCTCTCCCTGTGTCCTCGGCTGACAGGGGCTGGGTTGGGGACTCAGTGTCTTAGGGGGGCTGTGGTCTGTTACTAGCAGCTCAGACTAGTGACACTGGACTTCCCAGGTCTGGGGCTTAGCATCTGCAGTGTTCTCACTGAGGAGAAAGGGAAGATAGCATTCCCGGCCGGCCCGAGGGATGGCAGCGTGACCAGGAGGTGAGACAGAGTGGCCTCTCCCTGCTGCCCCAGGCTCCTCACTGAGGGTGACTTCTCCTGCCTCCTCAGTGCCCGGGAGGAGAGAGGGACCAAGAGTCTGGCCAACGTTACTAAAGAGAAGTGTCTTCGAGGTGCTATTGAGAAAGGGACGAAGGCAGCACAGGCCTGTGGTGCCACCTAGGGGGAGAGTGTTCCTGGGTGCACTGCTGGTGTGACTGAACTCCTTAGGGCAAGTCAGTCCAGTTTATTAAAATCCAGGATTCACTTTAAAAATAAAAAACTGAGATGGAGAGAAAGGGAAAGGGTAGTTATCATTTACTTCATAAGCTTTGTTTCAGTTATCTCTCATTTACAAAGGCATTCCCTTCAACATGGATGCTCTCATCCTACATTGTAACTCATTTGATCTGGTTACGGATTAACGAATACCCCCCCAACCCCCAAAGGTGGAAAAGATGGAATTTATAATGTAAAATGAGGAAACCTATGAAAGAATTGGGTCACTCCCTAAAAGGACAAAGCCGATATACACTGCTCACAAAAATTAGGGGATCAGGGAATGTGCAGATACTTCAGTACTTTCAGTATTCTGTATATTGCATTTTTACCAATGAAACAAAAGTTGGTTTTGCATCTCATTTGCATAATCAAACAACTTTCTTTGACTTGTCGTTTGCTTTTCTGATGTTCATTTAATAAAAAATATCAAATGCTTTTTATATTGCTTCATATTCATTTTAAAATATCCCCTAATTTTTGTGAGCAGTATATTTGGTTTCATGTTATTGTCAGTTAATTTTTCCTTTACGGCAATAAAAATAAATGAGATATTGCTTTCACTATTAAAATTATTACAAGGGTTCAGCAAGCTGGCTAGATTATAAATAAGTCGAAAATAAAACAGAAAAGAATACCTCATTCCAATAAAACCACACAAGACCTTTATGGGGAAAGTGATAAACCTTCACCAGGGACTGCACCAGGAGCATCCTCGCAGGGGGCTCTTATCAGCATTTGCTCAGTGACAGGGAGCAGCCATCTGCTACAGACTGATGAAAAGTCATCGGGATTTTGGTCACGAAACTGAGAAGTCCTTGACCAATTGGACACTCAAGTTTCAGAGAATTAAAGCGTGATCTAATTAAAGAAGAAAAAGTGCCAGAGGCTGTGACGATAGTCACTGGAGGGCAGACCCCAAACTGGAAGCCGTGGATGGAAATGAAGATGGGGCAGGCTGGTTATCCGTGATTAGCACGGACCTCAGACTAGCACAGGGCTCTGCAGAAGGGCAGGGCAACTGGTCTGGAAGCCACACTGGAGGGCAGCGCAGCCGATGACCACGTCCTCACCTGAGACCATGGGACAAGAGAGACAGGGCTTCTCTGTGTGGTGTATTGATGACATCCCTGTTTACAAGGAGCTTATATGCTAAAGAATTAATAATGGTTGTATTTGTGTTACTTCTTCCCATTCACCTCACCTTCCCAATCTGCCCCATGATCCTCCATATTGGTTTATATGTAATCACGGCAGATTTGGAAAGCTGAATATTTTTATATTAAAATGTATACGTGTGTGTATGTATATGTATGTGTATGTGTGTGTATACACACACACACACACACACACACACACACACACACACACACACAGTGTGTCCGTAAAGTCATGGTGCACTTTTGACTGGTCACAGGTCAAAAGTGCATCATGACTTTACGGACACACTACACACACACACACACACACACACACACACACACCTATGTAGGTGTATAAACAAACATAGATTGGGGAGGTGACATGAGAAGGGATAGGTGAATTTAGGGTTAAAGAAGTAATTTTCAACAGCAGCACTGCTAACATTTCAGGCCAGATACTGTATTTCCCCATGTATAAGACACATACTTTTTAAAAAATATTTGGGGTCTAAAATCTGGTTGCGTTTTATACAGTGGTTGTAGAAGTGTGGCATTTCAAATGCCATAGATGGAACTGAGGACAAGGCAATGTATGAAGAATGATTCGTCATCAGACACAGATGAGGACAAGCTAATGGATGGGAGTTTTGACAGTGATGACTTGTATGAATTTTATGATGAATAAAACTTGAGTTCAATAACTTTATGTAATATATTTTTTTCAAATTTCGGGCCCCCAAAATTAAGGTGCGTCTTATACATGGGAGCATATTCTACATGGGAAATACAGTAATTTTTGGGTGTAGGAGCTGTCCTGTGCGTGGAAGGATGCTTAGAAGCGTCCTTGGTCTCTGCCCACTAGATGGCAGTAGCACCCTCCCCAGTCATGATGACCAAACACATCTCCATATATTGCCAAACGTCCCCTGGGGATAAAACTGTCCACTGTTAAGAACCACTAGGTTGCCTGACCTGTGGTGGCGCAGTGGATAAAGCGTCGACCTGGGAACACTGAGGTCGCCAGTTCAAAACCCTGCACTGGTTTGGTCAAGGCACATATGGGAGTTGATGCTTCCAGCTCCTCCCCCCTTTCTCTCTTTCTCACTCACTCTGTGTCTCCTCTCTAAAATGAATAATAAAAAAAAAAAAGCTTTAAAAAAATAAAAAGAACCACTAGGTTAAGGGTAAGTGTGGAGAAAGAATAAGAACAGGGCATAATTCAGATAAACTGGCAAAACTTTAGTTATCTCAGCGCCTCCAATGGCATTCAGCAAGGCTTCTCTAAACTTTAGCATAAACTCAGCGATTGATGACAACTACTTTCTGTCTCATTTCATTACAAGTTGGCCATGTAGCAGACATGAATGGCAGCCTTCCTTTTTGCCTGCGGGGCAGTGCTGGCAGTGGGAGAACGGGGTGTCACACACTTCCTTCTGAAACTTGACTTCTGTCCAGCTTTTTCTCAGCCCCAAATTTTCCATTTAGAAACAGGGTCCTTAGGAAGCTATGTTTCCACTCAAATATATTTGAAGAGTTCAAGTACATCATCAGCACTGTCTTAATTCAAGGGAAGAACCATCTAGTATGATATCATTTATTAATAGCAAGACTAAGTTCAGTAAATTTGCTTCTTGGACATTTACCTCAGGATGAATTATGCATATCACTCAACCCACTTTCAAAATATTTAAAAAATAGTACCAGACAACTCAATAACAAGATAAACAACTTCAATTTAAATAATCGGAAAAGGACTTAAAGTAGGTAGGTATTTCTCCAAAAGAGATATACGAGTGGCCAATAAGCCCAGAAAAGATGCTGAAATCACTATTAGGAAAATGCAACTCAAAACAGCCATGAGATATCACCTCACACCCATTAGGACGGCTATTATAAAAACAGAAAATAGCTAGCATTGGCAAGGACGTGGGAAACTGAAACCCTTATGCACTGCTGAGGGGAGTGTAATGCTACAGCTGCTATGGAAAACAGTATGACAATTCCTAGAAATATTAAAAATAAAAGTACCACATTATCCTGCCCTTCCACTTCTGGATGTGACCCAAAAGAGCTGAAAGTGAGGCCATGGACAGAGTTTTGCACCGCCAGGTTTACAGCAACACTGTCCTCGGTAGCCAAGAAGCGGCAGTCACCCGAATGTTCCTTGACAATGGCTGGCTAAACCAAGTGTGGTATATACATATAATGGAATAGTATTCAGCCTTAAAAAATAAAGGAAACTCTGACCCAGGCTACAATACTGGTAAACCTTGAGGACATTATGCTAAATGAAATAAGTCAGGTGCAAAAGACAAATATTAGGTGATTCCACTTACATGAGGTGTGCGGAGTAGTCAAGTTCAAAGAAACAGAAAGTACAAGGTGGTAGCCAGGGGCTGCGGGGAGGGGGAATGAAGAGGTACATATAGTGAAAAATCCATGATACAAAATTAGATATATACAATTTAAAAATCTGCGATACAGTGAGACCGTGAAAGGTGAACCGCGATATGGCCAGGGGCGACTGTACAGCTTAATAGCTACTCAGTTCCCATTTTACAGGTGAAAAGTGTTCTGGAGACGGGTGGTGATGGTAGTTGCATGACAATGTAAGTGTACTTAATGCCACTGACCTGTATGCTTAAAAATGGTGAAGATGGTAACTTCTATATTATGTATAGTTACCACAATTAAATTTTGTTTTTTTAAATGCAAGAAATGACAGGAAAGGATCAGCTGAGTTTAAGGCACTATTTATTCAATTTCCTTTTGACCCTATTACCTAAGGCATAAGTGGTGATTATCTGAGAAGGATACAATTCTTTTTAAGGCCTTCCACATTAGATTTGGATTTTCGTTCAGAAATACATCATACTTGGCGTGGGTTTCAGAGAATGTATTCTGGCTTGGGCTCTTCATCGTGAGAAATGTGTCTTTGCCTCACGATCCTGTAGTGACACTCAGTCACTTCCAGGGCCAGGGCCTGGCCAGTTCTGCAGCTGCTCTGAAGGTCACCAGGTTCAGTGCAGCCTGACCAAGGGTGGTACGAGTGGGCCAGGGCGGGCTCCGCGCTCTCAGGCTGTGTTCTCGATGATGACAGCGATGCCCTGGCCACCGCCGATGCAAGCAGATCCCACAGCGTATTTCCCGCCTCGACGCCTATGGAAGAAAGCAGTGGCTGAAGTCCACTCGAATAAGAATTAACTGAAATCAGATAATTAATTCACTGGAATAACTAATGGTCACATTCACTGATTCGCAGCCAGCTCATCCTCTCATTATTTACCTCAATCCTCAATATTAACTTATAGTCACAGCTGCAGAAAGAATTAGGAAAGCTGAATATTTTTGTTAAAAATAACAGTGGTAAAAAAATCATGATGGCGAGCTGAGGACATACATGGTCTCTCATCCACAGGATGGGGTTTGTTAAACTTGTCAAGAATAAGGCCTATTTCAAGAGCTACCAAGTGAAATTTAGAAGTCAATGAAGTCTACGGCCATACCACCATGAACGCGCCCAATCTTGTCTGATCTCGGAAGATAAACGGGGTTGGGCCTGGTTAGTACTTGGATGCTTGGATGGGAGAAGTCAATGAGAGGGTCAGAAACATATCCAGGTAATCCAGGATAAAAATAAGTTCAACACACCCAAATACAGAATGACAGTTTGTGTAACTAAGAGACATCCCTTTGTCAGAAGGTCTGTGCTCGCAAAGGGGAGCTGGCAGTCTGTAGGCCCTGCTCATGAACTCCAGAAGGGTGGTGCGGAGGTCATCCTGCCAAATCACCCTGCAGCGTGCGTACTGGCCCGCAGCTGGCCCACGGGCTTCTCCAGAGGTCTGGCATGGACAAGCCAAGATCTATGAAGGCCAAGGGGAGGTGACTGGAGGGGAGTACAGCGTGGAAAGCACTGGTGGTCCCCCAGTGCCTTCCCCTGCCATCCGGGTGCAGGGCTCGCCAGAACTACTGCTGGAAATAAAATGTTGGGGGTCCTGAAGGGCACTGTGGACGGAGGCTTGTCCCTCAGAGTACCAAATGATTCCCTGATTGTGATTCAGAAAGCCAGGAATTAAATGCAGAAGTACACTGGACGCACACTATGGGTCAGAACGTTGCAGATGTGTGTATTACCTAATGGAAGAAGAGATGTTTACAAGAAACAATTCTCTCAGTACATAAAGAACAATCTAACCCACACATGATGGAGACGTACGAGAAAGCTCATCCTGCACATGAGCAGACCCAGTCTGAGGATGAGCCTCAGAAAGAAGTGGGAAAGGAAAGTGGAATGCCCCGAAATATCTCTAGCCCAGAAGAGCGAGCAGGTGGCTCAGAAGGCACGGACTGCTGAGAGCTAGGACACCTAGCCACAATCTTCTGTGGAGAGTTTTCAGACGGACATTGAATTTGCTGACCAAGCCCTCCCCCAGCTGGTCACTAAGGAGGGGCGGCTGTGCCACGAGAAAGGAGGGTGGGTGGGGGGAATGGAGAAAAACAGGAAGTTGAGAAACAGTGGAAACATTCAGCCCCTTTGACGAACATGGTTTTAGATTTTTATGGAATTAGTGAGGTTTGTCCATGTCAAAGGCAGATAATTTAGAAACATTTCATGTCCCTTTCATAAAAGTTAAGACTCCTTTCAAGTACCATCTGTTTTCATTCCACAGTCCTGATAGCATGACCTCGAGGAAGCCATCAGGAATTAGTTTTGTGCACATCAGTTACTCATTTCAACTCAATGAATCACTGCGTGAAATAAAAGCCTTATTCACCTCACCTTAGCCCAACAGCGAGCCAGCGTGATTTTTTTAGCATGACATATTTGGTCTTGTTTGCAATTTTTCTACTAACAGAGAAAAATTGTCCAAAAATACACAGCACCAAAAGGAGAAGCTCTTCTATCAAAACAGAAAAGTATCAAACACACAGAGGGCACCCTGGATACACTGAAGGAAAAACAGCCCAGATTCAAATAATCAGTTTGCTTAGGTGTCTTAAAAGACAGCAGTTAGGTAAAAATCCTTTCAGTATTTTCTTAAATAATTTTATCTCACTCCTACAACCAGCACTACAGTGCAAGTACCCCGAGGGCCAGCACCGCACAGCTTGCTCACTGCCGTGCACCGGCACAGGGATGGGCCATATGCATGCGGCCGCTCTGAGCACACAGCAAACACGCGGACCAGCACACACCCCAGGAGCAGAGCCGCTAGCAAGGCAATGAAGTCATCCCCACGGTCGGCTGGAAAGGGGTGCCCAAGTAACTTGTTCCTGCTGAGAAGCAGTGCAAAGGGGAGCTGAGTAAGAATGAACAATGTTGAATTCTTCTGAAAAACCTAAATCCATGCATGTCTACAAAAGAGGCAAATCTAAAATGCAACAATTTCTAGCAAGTACCTTAACTCATGAACCAGGTGTGCGGTAATTCTCGATCCAGATCCTCCCAAAGGGTGACCCAAAGCAATGGCTCCTCCATTCACATTGGTTTTACTTGGGTCAAGACTCAAACTCTTCTCAACAGCCAAGTACTGGGGAGCAAAAGCTTCATTCACCTTCAAAAAATTGAAACACCGATAAAAAGCCTTATTCACAAACTGATTTTTAACTGAGAGTTGTTCAGTCCTGTTGATGGCTAATTTTGCTGTTTTTTCCTATTTAAATGACCTTGCAAGGTGACTATAGGTTGTTTTTTATAAAAACAGCAGCTTTGAACATGGCACTTCAAGTCAAATGCATCTCTTAAAGAAAAGAAGTCCTCAGTAATCCAGTCTCATAAATGAGTGCTAGAGGCAGCGGAATACTGTGGAGGCCGCAGGTTCTGGAGCTGGCTGGCTGCTTTAAATCTTGGCTCTGTGCATGTTCTTTGAACTCTCTTGACACTCAAGTTTCTTCATCAATAATGTGACTGTAGTATCATTCTAAGGTCATTGTCAAGGCTAAGTTAAGTCACTGGTATTAAGTGTCTAGGGTATTACCTGACACATGGAAAGGTACTCAAAAAATGCTTGCTATTATTATTATTACTACTCCGCATATTTCCAAGAAGAGACTGGTAGGCCATAAAGAAGAAACCTTTAGAGCCAGATCCATAAGAGGAATGGTTACTATGTTGAAATGTGGCAGAACTGCAACTTATCATATTGTTATATAACATTTAACAAGGCTGGCTACGAGAATGACCTTACTTCAGGTTTACAGCACAATATTTTATTTAGTTAGGGAATTTTATAGAGAAGTGATTTTTTTATTTTATTTTATTAAACTACTGAGTTTATTTCACACGGACGTTTCTGTCTCCCCACCCTTTTCATTTGTCAGAACATCACTACTGCTATGTCCAGCATATCACTCCATACATACTTAAAACCAAGCAAAGGGTAAGCACTTTTAAGAACTAAACAGGCATTCTGGACAACACATCCTTGGCAACAAAACCTGGCAATATGTATTAGACACAGCAGGGAAAGTTCTCACTCTGCATTATAAAAAGGACAGCCAGATAGTAACTGTTACAGAAATGAAATAAGATGGAACGTTTTTAACAAACTGTTTAAATTATTTTGAAGAAAAGTGATTTTAACAAAGGTAACTTTTGGCCTTGGCCAGTTGGCTCAGCGGTAGACCATCAGCCCGGCATGTGAAAGTCCCAGGTTCGAATCCCGGCCAGGGCACACATGAGAAGCACCCATCTGCTTCTCCACCTTTCCCCCTCTCCCTTCTCTCTGTCTCTCTCTTCCCCTCCTGCAGCCGAGGCTCCACTGAAGCAAAGTTGGTGCAGGCACTGAGGTTGGCTCCATGGCCTCTGCCTCAGGTGCTAAAATGTCTCCGATTGCAGCAGAACATCACCCCCTTGGTGGGCATGCCGGGTGGATCCTAGTAGGGAGCATGCGGGAGTCTGTCTGCTTGCCTCCTCCCCCCACCCCCACTTCTACTTGGTGGGGGGGAAGGTAAGTTTTATAGAATTGGGATCAAAATCCAATCTTCTGTTCTTTCCTACTATATTTTGTGCTCTCTCCCAAGATGGTGCCCTATTTGTCCTTAGATTCAATGTTATCTTTCCTTACATAGTCACGCTCAAGGAGGTAGACAGAGGCTTAGAATATGCTGTGAAACTAGGCTTTTGAACCTAGAAAATACTACCACATGAGCATCAAAGGTCCCAAAGACAATCAAATCAGGGTGCTAAAAAATATGTCCTTGAGTACTTATATATCTATAAATAAGTATGAATAACTTTGAAGAGCTGATACATTTCAACAGAGTTTTAAGTATGAAATCTAAAGTCAGAAATTTAGTAGTACCTACTTGCTAATACAAATATGATAATCAAGCAGCCCCTTGAGGCTCTGAACGGTTATTGCCTGAGAATGGAAGAAGAGAATTAAACATAAACCATCTGTTCGAGGCCAGGACACTCTGGGTGAGAGGCTACTACAGAGGAAATCACACAGAGCGAAAGGCCCCTTTGCTACCAGTTTGAAGAGAGATTTCCCTTGTCCTATCAGTTCTTTCTCAACATCAAGCAGCAGATGTTTACTTAAAATTTTCAAATACTCTCAATGATGTAGAAGTAAATAAAGCATTTTAAGTATTTTGTCTTTGTTCTAAACAACATTAAAAAATCACTCTACCAATACACTTGTTTCTGAATTATTATAGTTTTCTTAAAAATTATCATGGGTACATCCCAAATCAAGCCACTGCTAGAGGTCAAGGTAAATGGGGGGAGGGGGGGACAAGAAACTTCTAGATTTGTCATTAGATAATGCCAAATAACTTTTAGATTAGATAATGTTTCTCTAATAGGTCAACTCTTTACTTGTATTTTTTCCCTTTAATCCATAAAATAGGGTTGAAGTTACTTATTTTCCTCCCAATTTACATAGGAATTATTTCAATTCAACAAATGTAATACTGTCTTAAAAGGTCCTAAATTTTTCCGAGAATTTAGACGTTAGTAGGAGAAATCAGACTGTTTTAATTATTCTAAAATAAAACATTTTAATCAGGTTAAGAAAAAGTACCAGCATAAGTCACGTAATGAAGGTAACAGTTATTTAGATGTGCCTCATTTGCAAAGGCGAAAAAATACTAAGACAAAAAGAGCTTAAAATACCACACTGAAGCCAAGAAGTTGGTGGTTTATTCATGTTATGAAAAAGTAGAATACTCACCTCTACCAAATCCATGTCCTTAAGACTCAGCCCTGCTTTCTTCAGTGCCCCACTGATAGCGGGGACAGGACCTGTTTTAGAACAAAAATCAATTGCATCTTGTATTTGTTTATGAATCAAACTTTTCCGTTTTTACTAACTAGGTAATAATGTGAGAGTTGTTGGTAACCACAAATCGTGTTACCTTGAAAGCACACTATGAAAAGATGTGACAATAACGAAACAATGAGACCAGGTGAAGAGCTGTTTATGCAGTCACATTGTAGATGAGGGACTTACATGAAAAAGTCTACCATCAATGGCTATACGAGTTCTAACAGCCAAAGAAGTTATATTTAGGGTTTTGCAGTCATTTGTAGATCATACGTAATACCAAATGGCAAGGCAGAATAGTGTTCTCTGGGGCTACACATCACGTGCATTCTTAGTACAGACACTATCACGCTTGCACTCGGAACGTTCAGGCCCACTTGGGCAATAGAAAAGAAATAGCAGCAGCCTCTCCACACAGACAAGCACAGCAAGAGGAAGCTACAAAGCACAGTAGGAAAAAGATGTCTGACCATGAAGACATTTGTAACTCCAACAGTAGGCAGAAAATTTCAGTAAAACGTTAATAACCCCCACCGAAGATCTATAAATCTACATAATGAAACTTAGCTCCCAGATATCTGATGATGACAAATGACAGTTTGATATTGCTCATAATTTTAAAGTAAATTATTTTTCCCAAAAGGCAAAAAATCTGGCTAGAGATGAGTATCTACCTCTCTATCTGTTCTAAAAGAATAAAATTGCCATAGATGGGTAAAAAAAAAATTTTTTATGTCCTGTTGAATTCAAGTAGTCAAATATTCTGCAACAAGCTTCCCCATATAGTTAAGGTAAAATAGGAAATCAGTCTTTAATGCAATCTAATATAATTTATTTTGTCACCTAATTAAAATATTCTTCAGACAACAGTGTTGTAATTGGTAGGGCCGTGCTTTTCAATATAAAGCACTAGTTCTGTGCTGGCCCTGATTTAATACAGACTCTGATTCCCGATTCTCTTTGTGTCTCTAAGGCAGGGGTCCCTAAACTTTTTACACAGGGGGCCAGTTCACTGTCCCTCAGACCACTGGAGGGCCACCACATACAGTACTCCATACACTGACCACCAATGAAAGAGGTGCCCCTTCCGGAAGTGTGGCTGGGCCGGATAAATGGCCTCAGGGGGCCGCAATTTGGCCTGCGGGCCGTAGTTTGGGGACCTCCGCTCTAAGGTATGAAAATGTGATGGGCAGTGAGTAGTGGAGCACCAGCTATACAGCATCGTCAGGGGACAAGGTATCCTGAGTGTGTGTGTGAAAGATACACAGAACTAAAAGCTGAGGGAGTAGAACCCTTGTGCACACTTGCCTATCTTCACACCACAGTAAGCACAACTCAGTGTGTTCATGTGAACTCAATCGTTATAGGCAATTTTAACAAGGTGCTGGGACACAACTTGATTTTTAAAGGACTGTTACCACTGTTATTTACTGAGACGCAGGAAGGTATAGCATTCTCGTTGGGCAAGCAGACTTTATTTTGAGTCCTGGCTCCAGCCACTAACAGCTGTGTGACCTTGGGCAACTTTTTGGCCTTATATAAATAAGCTTCTCATCAGAAGTGCTTTGAGTTAGTTTTTAACCTTTTCCTTTTTAAGCATTTGAATACTTTCTTCAAAAACAAGTCCTATAATAAAGCTAGAGCCGCTCCAGCCAGAGGCTCAAAGTTCTTCCCAGCAATAGCCCTCACCCCCCAACCACTGCCCCCTGGGGGTGTTCCAGGGACCACACCTTCCTAAACTGAAAAAGAACTATCAATAACTACCTTTCAACCTTTATCAAGTAAATTTGATTTATCATCAAAACCATCCCAGAACACTGAAAAAAAAAACAACCCCAAAACAAACCATATTCTTAGGTTCCACCCTGGAGCCACTAAAACAAAACTCATGTGGGGGAGAGGACGCGGGTCACAGGTGGATTTTGAGGATCATTTGGGGTTGGGAACCACTGCTCTCGAGACTGAGGTGATAAATGTCATACCAATATACAGGTATTTAAAATTTCAAGCTACCTTCCATCTGTATGGCAAAAGCTATGTTTTGTTGATAGCGGGTAGCGGAAAGCAAATAAGCTTTTACAAGTGTAACAGAAAATAAGCTGACATTTAACAGATGTTTACACAGTCTGCAGTTTTGGTGACATAATTTGCAACACAGTGAAAGATGACAAGGTATGGACATGGCAGCTTTCTGTCTTAAAAATCTTGTACAGGACTGGCAGCAAAAGTGTTTGTGTGCTAACTTAGCCCCAGAGAAGCCTAAGTGGTATTATGAGTAGGACCTGGGGGCCTACACACTGCAGGGTCTTTGAGAAGGCAGGTCAGCAACCAGTCATCCCCTTGCTATCTTGGGAACTACTTCAAAAACCAATTTAGTCGAAAATGGCCTAACTAAGCTCACAGAAAAACCTGCGCGCCTGTCAAGCATCTGAATTTATACCCTAGGGTGGCCTTTCCTTGGGGGATGTGGGTACAGATGGGATAGATCAGAACTCTGGGGCACCGATTTTATTTTTGTGGGTACCTAACTGGTTCCGTTTCCCCAAAGAATGACAGGAACTATTAGAATTCAGCAATGATCTGGCTGTGACATCTGTCACCCCACTGATCGCCAGGGTTGACTTGGCTGATCTGGCCAGCTAGGTGGGTGTCCCCTTCCTCCCTCACCACTCCGTGTGCATCCCTCCCAAAACTGCGTGCTCGGTGGAAGAGGACAACCTTCCCCCATAGAGAAGAGGACTGTTCTTTGGTCAAGGGCACACAAATAGCTATGCTTCCCTGCTAGAACTTCCAAACAAACTCTCAAGGTTCATTTGTAGGAGAATGTAAGGTAGTCAAGCTTCTAAGACTCTAGACACATCCCAATGGGGTGCTACATGTGGCAGCTTGCCTTTCTTAAAAATAAATAAAGAGCACTGGCCAGATAGCTCAGTTGGGTAGAGTGTTATCCAGGTATGCCAAGGTTGTAGATTCAATCTCAGGTCAGGGCACATACAGGAATCAACCAATCAGTGTATAAATAACTGGAACAACAAATCAATGCCCCCCATAACTAATAAAATTTTAAAAAATAGTAATATATAAATAAAATTAAAAAACAATCCAGCATCATCTGAGGTTCCTAGGCGTGCATTCAACAAAAAGCTTTTTGTTCTAATTCATATTTTTCCCGCTAAGATTATACATGCTTGCCAGGAGTTAAGAATCTTCTCCTGCTACTACTTTGCCAATTGAGACATGTTGTTTTAAATTCTTCACTGTCCTATTGAGCCTCAGCTGACAAAGGTGAGTATTACTCCGACCTCCTGAGACAACATGGAAAAGAGCACTTGACTTAGACCTGGACTCAGCCCCTGGCTCCCTCTCACTGGTTTGGTACTGTGTCAGCCAGCCTCCCTAAGCCTCAGCTTTCTCCTTCATGAAGGAGTCTCACTTACTCGAGTTGGAAAGATGGAATGCGATACATTAATGGCCATGCATAAAACACCTCCCAGGGTGTGAACCTGCTCATACGGCCTTCTCTGCCCCATGAGTTCTCTCATCTCACAGTTTTTTATCTTGTCACTACCTTGTAATTCTTCTGTTATTTCCTGTCAATTTTAAATATCTCAGATGGACAAGAAGACATGATTACTGCCCACTCCACATGGTCTTGGTGTTCCTACTGAGACGAAGACAATTTTTTCATAAAGACTGATTATTTAACACACTGGGTACCAATCTCCCTTTCTCTACAAGTAGTCTGGATTTGGCTATTGTTCCTGGAATCAGAGCGCCAAAGACTTACCTCCAGAAAGATAACAGAACCAGTTTGTTTCATCACAAACTTACCAATACCCATGATGGAGGGGTCACATCCAGACACAAAATAGCCCACCACTCTTGCCAGTGGTGTGAAGTTATGTTTTTTAACAGCATCTTCACTGGCAATGATAACAGCTCCAGCACCATCAGATACCCCCTGGGGAACAAAAACAGGAGATTAACTAGAAGTTAAATAATCCACTAGTCAAAGTTTGAACTAATGGAGTAGTAGTACTATTAGGACTACAACAATATGTAGAAAGCAGTGCTATAATTTGTACTGGTGTTACCCTGGTGGATTAAAGAGATTGTTTTAGGCACAGAATACAACCTCACTAAGGGAAAATAGGAAAGAATGCCAAGAGAAAGCTTATATATATGGGTAGATATAAGTAGAAATCTGAGGACTTATATACATGAGAAAGAAAATAAGTATGAAAACTGAAAATAATAAACCAGATAGATTTCCTTCTAACATTCTAAAAAGACTAAGAAATTGAAGGTATTATATAAGGGCCCATACCTAAAATATAGTTTGTCCGTAAAGTCATGGTGCACTTTTGACCGGTTGACCAGTCAAAAGTGCACCATGACTTTACGGACACACTGTATTATGAACTATGAAAACCCAAATGAATAGAATATGAACTCTATTAGTTTAAGCTAAATAACTAAAGACTAATATGAAAACTATCTAAATATACTGGATGATTATTTTGCATCGACCACACGAGGAAGAGTTCGAGATCATCTGCGATGCTACCTACCGATGCGTTCCCTGCAGTGACAGTCCCTTCTTTCTTGAACACGGGAGGAAGTTTACTTAGATGTTCCAGGGTGGTTTGGGGCCGGGCATGCTCATCTACCTGCATCATCTGTTTCCCTTTCTTTGTCTTCACCTCAATTGGCACCATTTCATTACTGAAGTAGCCAGCATCGTTAGCTGAAATAGTTGAAGGAATAGCATAAAGATGAGGAAAAACATATCCTTCATTTAATTTCTGGACTACCTTTTCCTTGCAGCCTACTTTAATATGAGCCTTTTAAAAAGAAATTTATTTAGAAAATTAAAAATAATGGGGTGACACTGATCAATAAGACTACATAGGTTTCAGGTAAGCATTTCTATAGCGTTTGATTATGCTGTGTACCCACCACCCAAAGTCAAATCATTTTCTGTCACTGTGTATTTTATTACTTATATAACTGACCCAGCCTATTGGCGGATTTAATGTACTATCATGCGTCTATGCAGATGGATTCTGTACCTTTTTAAAATTATAGTTTGGATTTTCTATTTTTAATACAATATTTTTACAAGGTACTGCTAGAATCTTGGCAGGATTTGTTAGCTACACGTGTAATGACACTAAGTGCATTTAATGCCGTCTTTTTTTTAATAAGGAATTAAAAACTTACAAATTTTCCATCAATAATGTATCATACACTTAAAATTTTAAGAGGGCAGATCATGTTAAGTGTTTTTAGCACAATAAGAAAAAACAGTTACCAAGTTGCCTATGTCACCAAGTAACCTATGCTTGAAATTTAATGACAAGCAACCTGAAGAAATTATGTGTCCGAAAGATCATCCTTCAGGTGCTATTTGTTATTGCCCAGCACATGTATATAGAGCAATACTATTAATGTTTCTCTTCAAATAGAATCACATTTATTCAGATTTACTGAAAAATAAACTTTGTCATGGTTCAATCACTTAGATACCTGTCAAAATAAATAAATAACTACTAAAAATTTAAAAAATTATATGAGTGATTACTAACTTTGGTCTAAGTAGAGCCGTTTACCTACTTCCACCTCCACGGACTAGAGTGAACTAGTCATCCAAAGCTTCAAAGCAGGATATTTGATAACACTTTACAGCAGGCTAAACATTTCCCTTAGTTAGTTTTCACACCTCTATTAGGAGAATAGGGAAGGCAAATAGTTTTTATCTCTATTATTAGAGGTACATATTTATCTCTATTTTACAGATGCTCAGTGAAGAAATGACTTGACTGAGGTCAGATAACATGTATGTAGCAAAAGTAGAAATAGAACTAATAACTCTTGACCTCTAGACCACTTTCCTTTTTCAGGGGAAAGCACAAACGCAGTCTCTCACCACAAACTGCGCAGGGGTCAGCATATCCGGAGTGCTATGGATAAGCCTCTCCCTGGGAAAACCACCTTTGTGATCATGTTTTCTCCCTGCCAGGTGAGCATCCCTTTCACTTTAAATGTGTGACTAGAAAGCACAGAAGATAAGTTGGATGGTCTCAGCTCCACCCACTTCTCCTTCTGAAATGCTAAGGCTGACTCTATCCTCACTATGCCAAGTAAATATTTAATACCCGAAAGAAGAGTCCCCATGTGTTTATGGGTTTAATTTTAAAATTTTTTTCAGAAGACTAATGAATTTCTTCAGCTCACCATACTGATAAGAGAACTTAACTTGTCCTATTATGCATTCTGAACTGGTTCAACAGCAGGGTGCGGTGTTACTAAAGGGCCTAGAATAGCTATCTCTGAGTCAGGTGCAGTGATTCTCAGGAACAGCAGGGGGCAGCATAGAAGGATACCCAGTGGGTCTTTTCCAAACATATCATCCCCTCCTCCAGACTGTAATATGCCTTATGGAGAACATCCTCTCTGTCCCAGCAGCCCCAGGGAGCCATCATCTCTGACAGAGGGTGTCACGGCCCTCAGAGTGTTCTACTGACAACAGTATCAGTACGGGCAGAGCCAATGAACAATACCAATATTAATGCATTTCAAAAGAGACATTCCCAGTTAATTTTGCAATCATGGATCAAATACCTAATCATCTAATAACAAAGGAATGATGCTTTGGCCAAGTAGCTCAGTTGGTTAGAGTGTTGTCCCGATATATCAGGGTTGTGGTTTCAATCTGTGGTCAGGGCATATGCAACAATCAACCAATGAATGCATGAATAAGTGGAACAACAAATTGATCTCTCTTTCAAAATTAATAAATAAAAATTTAGCAAAATAAAATTAAAAAATGAAAACAAAGGAATAATAA
The DNA here is from genome assembly GCA_037038555.1 of Rhynchonycteris naso. Lineage (NCBI taxonomy): Eukaryota > Metazoa > Chordata > Mammalia > Chiroptera > Emballonuridae > Rhynchonycteris > Rhynchonycteris naso. Next base: position 149,778,983 of record CM072999.1, on the reverse strand, counting down.
AAAATGTGACTTTTAACAGGTATAATTTTAAACTAGTATTATTATATGATCACACCTGAAATAATAAAAACCTTTTCTATAGTTCTTTTGAGTTATAATTGACATGTAACATTATATGTATTCGTTTTAGGTATACAACATAATTCAATATTTGTATATATTGCAAAATGATCACCACAATAAATCTACATCTATCGGTAGGATGAAGTTACAAAAAATTTTTTTCTTGTGATGAGAACTTTTAAGAACTACTCTCTTAGCAACTGTCAAATATGCAATAAAGTGTTATTAACTATTGCAATTACGTGGTATATTATATACACAGGAATTATTTATTTTGTAACTGAAAGTTTGTATCTTTTGACTCTCTTCACCCATTTCACCTACTCCCCCGATACTTTTTCCCTGAATATTTATAATACCCAGTTTCACTGACCAGCTTTCCATCTCTGCTGTGACTGCAGGGCGAACTTGTCACACTCTTCTCTGCTTATATTATGTTTTGAAGCAAGATTCTCTGCAGTAATTCCCATAGGCAGTTTCACATGTTGATCTGTTAATCCTGCCCACAAAGTATCTTCCAGCTATTAAAAAACATTAATAATAAAGTGATTTGTTAAAGCATATCCTTTGAAAGTAATATGCTATAATTTCTTTAAATTTAAATAATTAATGGGTCCAATAAACAAAGGTAAAATTAAATTTTCTGATAGCATTACTACTACTACTATTCATATTTGGTTTGGGACACTTAAAAGAAAACATCCAATGATGTAATAAAATGACACACTTCCCCTCTCTTTAAATGTATGGCTCTAAAAAAAAGCAAGCAGTACTCAATGTATGCAGGGTGAGAACACAGGAGTGTTCTACATCAACACCCGCCGAAGTCACATTGTGTCAGAAACCTAACACTGAGGGAGTCCTTATACGCGTTTCCCTGTAGCCGCCTTGTAAACCAGTTATGAGCTCTATAGGAAAGAGTATCTGAGCTCCTCGTTCATCCTGTTCCTTCAAGGGATAGGTACAGCTGCTTCTACAGTTACTCTGAAGTTGAAAAGAACTTGGGGCAGGCTTCTTGAGTAACAGAAAAAGCTGTTACTTATTATCCAATTAGTTAGTTTCTGATAAGTGTGCCCCTGACCGGGATTGCTTCTAGATCGGCTTGCTTCTAGATCGTTTCACCTTTTGAGTCTCTGACCTATCTTTCCACAGGTTTTCTCAAATATATTTGGTGGTGTCTAAAACGATCTTAACTTTTCTAAGTCTTTTTCCTTTCAACATTCAAAAAGGCCAGAAACTGGATGAACAGTTGAACATGCTAAGAATATGTCAATAAAATGTCATTAGCCTTTTCCTATGGGCAGGACAGCAGACTGTCATTCTTTTTTTTTTTTTTTAGTGAGAGGAGGGGAGACAGAGACACACTCCCACATGTGCGCCAACCAGGATCCACCCCGACTGGGATCCACCTGGCAAGCCCACTAGGGGGTTATGCTCTGCCCATCTAGGGCCTTTGCTCTGTTGCAACTGAAGCCATTTTTTAGTGCCTGAGGCGGAGGCCATGTAGCCTTCCTCAGTGCCTGGAGCCAACTCACTCCTATTAAGCCATGGCTGCAGAAAAGGAAGAGAGAGAGAGAGGGGCGGGGGTGGAGAAACAGATGGGTGCTTCTCCTGTGATTGGGAATTGAACCGGGGACATCCACATGCTGGGCTGACGCTCTACCACTTAGCAAACCGGCCAGGGCCCAGATTGTCATTCTTTATCCCTGCTGTCATTCTCATGCTGTGCCTCTCAAAGGCATAAGAATCAGCTTTTGTCTGACAGATATGGAACAATATCCTCTATAACCAGCGAATGTTTTCTGTAATTAAGAAGAAATCTATTCAATCGAGATTGCTCCATAAATAAAACTTCCATAAGTCATAGTAAAGATTTAGTTACTTGGTTTACTAATTATTTCATAAAGATTAATTCAACCATTTGCCTATCATTTTGATCTGCTTCTTCCTTTTCCTCATTTCCCCAAGTGATAATTCCATGACCACAGGTATGCTACAAGAAAGTCAAATTCTATGTGAATTAAAATGTCTAAACTAACAACTAAAATAGAGTTTTGGAATAGTTTATAAAATTCTGCTCATTCAAATCTTGCCAATTCCCTATTAACAAAATTGTTTTCAAAATTAGTTTTCTCTCCCCCCAAATGGTGTTATTACAACTGCTATTATAACAGCTTAAGAAATACTTAAAATTTTTTTTAATGATTCCAACCTTGAGATCCGTTCCAAACTTGGTTCCAAAACGCACGTTTCTGACACAGTAGGGAGCCTGGCTCATGCTTTCGGTTCCTCCACACAGGACGACTTCAGCATCTTTAACACAAATTTCCTATTTAAAAACAAATGAACAACAAAACCCTTTCATTGTGACAGAAGTGGGTATTAAAAAGTATGTGTTTAGCAGTAAACTAAGTCTAATAAGTGTTAGGTGGCCAAAGGAGGGACATACAAGGCCTGAAGGGCTGTGTAAGAGACTTATTTATGCATCTGCATAGTCAGCAGCGAGAGGATGAAAAGCCTTAGCCCGTATAGGACTGAGTCTGGCTGCATTTCTTGCTGGAGGGGGAGAACTCCTGCTACCTGTGGTGATTAAATAATGAAAGGGTTAAACAGTGGAGGGGGTAGTGATTAATGGCCAAGCAACAGAATGTCCAGTAAGTGAAGGGGGTAACTAGCTGGCAGAATGTCCAAGGGTACGGCGGAGGTAAGACATCAACCAGGACTGCCCAGATGGAGAGCTACGGGAACTGCCCTGGCGCCGGGTCACCTCAAGTTCAACCTGGCTAGTTGAGGCCTTTGGTAAGTGAGATACTGAGTATAAATCTAGCACAGTGTCTAGCACACTAGAAGACCTTAATAAAAATGAAAGTTATGATTAGGTTTTTAAAACACCATGATTAAATACATATAGCATAAAATTCACCACTTTAATCAATTTTAACTACAGTTCACTAAGTACATGCACATCACTGTGCAACTGCCATCCATCTCCAGAGTCTTCATCATCCCAAACTGAGACTCGGTACCCACTGTTAAATAACAACTCCCCTCCTCCCTTCCCCAGCCTGGCAACCACCCTTCCACTGTCTGTCTCTGTGAATAGGACTATTCGAAGTACCTCTGCCAAGTAGAATCATACAGTATTTGTCCTTTCGTGACAACCTTATTTCATTTAGCATTACATCTTCAAAGTTCATTATTAGCTTTTAAGAAATGATTTTCTGGTGGCGCAGTGGATAAAGCGTCGACCTAGGCACACTAAGGTCGCCAGTTCAAAACCCTGCACTGGTCGGTCAAGGCACATATGGGAGTTGAGCTTCCAGCTCCTCCCCCCTTTCTCTCTTTCTCTCTCTCTCTCTCTCTCTGTGTCTCCTCTCTAAAATGAATAAAGTAAAATAAAAACCAAAAAAAAACAAACAAAAAAAATGATTTTCTTCATGTGAATATTTTTCCAAATATTAAATATTGTCCTCTCTTCATAGGCATTATAAATAAAAACCTACAGTGTTCTATTGAAGTGGCATGTTTTCTCTAAGAGCTAACACATTTCAGAGAATTAAATATCCTGTTGCCCATACCTGACATCCGCTCACAACAGACTGGAAACCAGAGCCGCAGAGCCTGTTAAGAGTGAGAGCTGGGGTCTCTTTGGGGACTCCCACACGCAAGCCGACGTGCCTTGCCAAGTATGCAGCATCTGAAGAACTCTGGAACAGAGAGAAAAGAACTTCCTCTATAAATCTAGGAATTAAGGACAAAATATATAGAAATGTTGGCAATCCATCAGAAATTATAAACTACAGCTAGTGCTCGACTTATGACTGCGATTGGTTCCGAGAGACCGGTCGTAACATGATTCGGTCGTAAGTTGAGTAGGCTATATGTACAGTACTGTGAAATGATGTTATAAAAATCTTTAAGTCATTTTTTATCATAATTTTCTTTTATTATTGTTATATATCATAATTTTCTTTGCTCATTTTATGCCATTTGTAACATCTCTACACCATTTTGTTTCTTATTTTTACATTCATCAGGTTTAAGTAAAACACTGCATTACCAGTACAACTGGCAAACATACAAAATTACAAAATACAGGTGCATACAAAAATACAAAATACAGGTGTAAAAAATACCATAGGAAACATTTTCCTGATTGCAAAGTGCTGCCGGAAGCTGGTCCGTACTGTCGTACGCCCAGGTGGGCAACGTTTGCATTGCCAGACGCGGAGCAATCGTGGCTAGCAATTGTGGTCGTAAAGTCGAGTGGTCGTAAGTTGCATAGGTCATAAGTCGATCAATACCTGTATATGGCTCTAAGGCAGGAACAATGCATACAGGTACAGCAATTTCATATGTTTATTATTTTTACTTATTCATCTTAGAGAAGAGAGACAGAGAGAGAGAGGGAGAGAGAGAGAGAGACGGTGGAGGAGCAGGAAGCATCAACTCCCACATGTACTTTGACCGGGCAAGGCTAGGGTTTTGAACCGGCGACCTCAGCATTCCAGGCCGACGCTTGATACACTGTGCCACCACACGTCAGGCCCATATATGTTTATGATTTAAATAAAAACTATAATTTGGTCTACAGGTTTTTAAACCCACTAAGTATGAGAAATCTTTATATTGAGTCCTCAATTGGGCGCTGGCTTACTGGTTCAGTGGTAGAGCGTTGGCCTGGCTTATGGATGTCCAGGGTTCGATTCCTGATCAGGGCACACAGGAGAAGCACCCATCTGCTTCTCCACTCTTTCACCTCTCCCTTTATTTCTCTCTCCCTCTCTCTTTCTTCCCCTCCTGCAACATGGCTTGGTTGGAGCAAGTTGGTCCTGGGCATTGAGGATGCTTCCAGGGCCTTACGTCAAGCGCTAAAATAGTTTGTTCGGTTGCTGAGCAACAAAGCAACGGCCCCAGATGGGCAGAGCATCACCCCATGGGGGCTTGCCGGGTAGATACTGATTGGGGTGCATGCAGGAGTCTGTCTCTCTGCCTTTCCACTTCTCACTTAAGAAAAAAAAAAAGTCCTCGATTGTAGACAGAAACTTGTAACAATTAGAGCTGTTTAAAAATGGTCTTGGCTACCTCCAAGTAGTATGTTCCCTAACAGACAGTACCTGAGGCTGTGGTTCTCACTGGAATACCTAGGAAATCTTTATTTACACACTGATTCTCAAGCTCCTAACCAAACTGGCTAAGCCAGAAAGGCTGGAGGCAGTGCATGGGCATCCGTAATTACGTAGTCAGTCCCCATTACTGGCAGTTTCACTTTCTGCAGTTTCAGTTAATTGTGGTCAACTGCAGTATGAACATACTAAATAAAAATTCCAGAAATAAACAATTTGTAAGCTTTAAATTGCATTCCACTTTAACGTGATAAAACCTCACACTGTCCTGCTACATCCCGCCTGGGACACGAATCATCCCTGGGGGCCCTGCACCTCCTCACTGTATATGCTCCCCACCCATTAGCTACCTAGTAGCTGTCTGAATGATGCTAGTAATCCAGATATGCAAAGAGAAATCAAGTCATAAAATGCTTTCAAGTAAAAAAATAAGACGTTTTTGAAACTGCCTAATGTAAAAGTTAAACTTTAGCGCAGGTATGCGTGTATAGGAAAAGTACACAGTATATGTAGGGTTCAGTAGCATCTGTAGCTTCAGGTATCCACTGAGGATGAACATATCCCCTGAGAATAACAGGGGACCACTGTATTTTATCTTATTTTTTATTTTTATCGGATTTATTGGAGTGATATTGGTTAATAAAATTATGTAGGTTTCGGGCTTATAATTCTATAATACATCTGTATATTGTATTGTGTATTTTCTACCCCAAATCAAGTCTACTTTCAATACAATTTATCTCCTCTTTACCCTCTTTTATCTCCCATCCCCCTTTCCCTTTGGTAATCACCCACACTGTTGTCTGTGTCCATGCGTTATTTTTCTTTGCTTAACTCCATCACCTTTTCACCCAGCCCTCTAACCCCCCTCTCCTCTGACAGCTATCAGTCTGTTCTCTGTATCTATGAGTCTGTTTCTATGTATTTTGTTTGTTACTTTGTTCATTAGATTTCACAAATAAGTGAAACCTAGGCTGAGACCAGCTGACCCAGGGAGGGGTGAGAGGAACAACCGGTCAGGAGAGTAAGAGGTGCTTGCCCAAATTCTGCATTTCTAAACATTTCTCTAATGAAGCAATGTGCTGGTCTAAGGACTATACTTTGAGTAAGAAGGAAAAAGAAAAACCTTAAAAGGAAAAACCCACAAAGCAGCAGTTATTGTAAAGAGAGCCAAGGCCAATGTGAAGATATGTGAAGAACTGGCCCACCAGGCTAAACAGGTTTAGGGTGCTCACTGTCCTATTTCTTTAAACTTTGTTTTTCTTGCATTTGCTCCACTCCTTAGGTGGGTAGAGAGAGAATCAATTAACTTCAAATAAGTCAAGGAAATTAATCAATTTAGAAGCAATAAATCAAACCATTTAGTTCTACACCTAAAACCAACACAATGCTGTAAGTCAATTATACATATATATCTCAATACAACTGGAAAAAAAAAAAGAACCCACCCAAAGAACTAAGAAGCAATAAAATGTATCCCAAATTAGAGAGATACATAGTTTCCAGAATATATGCTCCTCTGAATTATGCATGTCACTGGTTCTGGCGTCAGAGCGTTAGTCAAATTATAAATGCTGTTAACTGTTAACTGATTCACCATTATGACATGTTAAAAGAAATTATGTTTAGAAATTGATAAAGCAACAAGAATGAACTCCACCCTCTGCCCTACTCACCTGCATGACATTGCCGACAATAACACTGTCGATAGTCTCAGGTGACACTTTGCCAGCAGATAAGGCAGCTCTGGCAGCAAATTCAGTAAGGTCGGTAGCTGAGAAGTCTTTCAGAAGACCTCCATAAGCTCCAAAGGGCGTTCGCTTAGCAGCGACGATGAACACACCTATTGCCACGAGAAGAGGTCTGTGAGCAATCACAGATTAGTCAGCATCCCTTCGTATACTTTAAATAATCTCACTGTGAAACGTTATTGTCAAGTACACTTTCCAATTAGATAATTGCAAATCTTTGCATATACTGTCTCCCCCAAACTATCTGAGCACTCATTTCCACATCTTGTCAAGAAACCATGGTACCTTTAACAATGGATTTGTGCCCAGATATTGACCTATAATGAGACCATTCAAACGTTATACCACTCCGTGGTGGTGTGTTATCTAAATATAATCCCCTTGTTTATGCTAGGACTCTTTTTCCATGGAACAAACTAAACCTACCCTAAAAAAACTCATTCCATTTGAGAAATGTATAGTCTAAAAGAGGGTTAGCAACAGCGTATATAATGACCCAGTTCTTTACAGATATAATATTCAGATATTTATATAAGGCCATAAATATCAGTTTGGTGCATTATGGAGACAGTACAAAGATCAGTGGTTGCCAGAGGGCAGGATGGGGGTGGGGAGGAAGAGGGGAAGGGGGAATGAACAGGAAGAGCACAAGGGAATTTTAGGGCAGTGAAACTACCTTTATGATACTGTAATGGTAGATACATGCCATTATATATACATTTGTCAAAACCCATAGAATTGTACAACACAAAAAGTAAACCTTAATGTAAACGATGGACTTCAGTTAATAATCATGTAATAGTATTGGCTCATCAATTGTAACAAATGTACCACAATAATTGTTAGGTGAAATGATTCTGGTACTCAAAGTGACTGAGGTGGGCCGTATCACCTGAAGGGAATATTCTTGCATAGATAAGTGGGCCCATTAAGTTGTTTACTACTTTAAAGTGTACAGCTCTTACTAAGCCCTTGCTGCGAGCTATAGGCCACCTTTATTAGCAGTGGCTTTGCTACAAACCACCTAGATTAGCCTACAAGCTGCTCTTGTTAGCCCATGGCTTTGGCTCCAGGCCACCTGTGTAAACTGCCCTTAGGCTATATATAATAAGCCCCATCCCTTTCCTGGGTACAGACATACACAATCTCACTGCTGGAACTGCCTGTCTGTCGTAAGTTCCCTTAAACTCTTGTAATTTTGGAGTTGTCAGCCTCTTTCCACGGTCTCATGGCCCAAAGTTAACGCAAGATATTAGATATTAGTAATAGGGGGTATAGGGGTGGGATGAGGGGATATATGACCATAGATTTATAATCTAAGATCACTTCTGTGTGGAAAGTACTAATGGTGAAATGTATCTATTGAAGAGTGTGTGGGGAAAATAAAACCAAAGCAAGAACTTCCCCGTACCGCTTTTGCCTGCTTGTGCCTCCAGACTGTAAAGGTTATCTTGCATAAGCCTAACACTGAAATACAACCATTTTGAATGGGAAAAGGCTACTAAATATATTTTAAAAATAATCTGGGATGTGCAGGTGTAACAAATTTACTAGACAATTTAAAGGATTTTTTCTCGTAATTTCATAAACTGGATATCATGTCAATAATTATTTTAACTGATGTCAACCTTATGTACCTGTTAAAAGTCTAAAATGTAATGGTCTTTAACAGCAAATTAAAATTTGTGTTTTAAAAGGCCCTGAAAATTCATAAGCTAAAAATGTCCCCAAACTGAAACACAGTGATATAGACTGGATTGAGTCAGAATGCCAAGAAAGGGTCTGACAAGGTGGCTAATGGGACTGTAGAGTAAAAAACACTAAAAGGGAAACGGGAATTCTCCTTCCTTTCTGTCACATCATTCGATAAATATTGACTTGTAATTAGAGCAACTACAGACAGCAACTAAAACAAGTGGAGGAAGACTGCTACTTTATCCATCTCTGTTTGAGGGTTAACATAACTCGGCAGCCCTGCCCAACTGCCTTGCCAGCAACACAAATATTCCCAACAAAGCCAACAAACTACTAGTAAGAGAACTAATATTTGTTGGGTGTAACCCTGCTACCAAACACTGGGTGGGTGTTAGTAAAAAACTGGGGGATTGGTTCTTGTTAACAGAAACCTGAAAAATTAATGACAATCTTTAGCGAAGTCAATCATGCTCCCATTCAGATGTGTCCTTTTTCCCTACAATAATCAGTTCTATGTTCTTCTCTCTTGTCTGTTAGTCCTGCAAGCACCTGGTATGCTACCTGAGAAGTGCATGTCTATAATGTGTTCTAACTAGCCAATAACAATTGCTATTTGAAGCTTAAGGCTTGGGTTGTAGTCACAGACACTATCTTTGTCATTATAGATAAGCAGTTTTACCTTTCTGGACATCAGTGACCTCATCTGTAAAACAGGGGACGGGGTAAAAATATGATCACTAGCTCTAACACCATAGCACTCTATCACAAATTTATATGCTTTATAGTTCAATACAGGTGTTGATGCACATTCTTTTTCCTTACGGGGTTCAGTTTTTAATCAAAATTTCAAAGAGGTCTGTATTACAAGAAGAGCATAAGAAATCATGATAAAATGTTAAATCAATAAAATATTCTTTTTAAAAGGATGCTCATTACAATGCAGCTTTTAAATTAATTAGGTTTTTAGACACCTAGTCTGAAAAAAAATGCTCTTTTAATAAGTGTAATAAATTCAGAGTTGGAAAGAGCACTGGTAAGTTAAATCCAACTGTAGGAAATAGGATACACTATATTTTGGCTCAGAATATCTATTTTTCACTTGAACTGTTCACATGCCAATTGGGCTCTTCTGAGCTCCAGCTCCCCCTATCTAACTGCCTACCTGACATCTCCACTTGAGTGTCTAACCACTCTCTTCCAAATGTACTGTTACCTGGCTTACCTCACTCTGTAACGTATAATTATGAACACAGTCTTCAAACTAGAAACTTCAAGTCGCTCTCACACTGTCTCATTGACTTGATACCCTATCACCACGTTCTATCAAATCCATCTCCAAATCAATCTCAAGTCATCCCCTCCCTCTTTTCCCCCAACTCGTTTGGACCCCCACTCAGGTCCAAACCATCATTTGTTGTGGCTTGGACCTCTGCAATCAATTTTTAAGTGGTCTCAAATTCTTCTGGTTGCTACATAGCCAGTTTTATATCCCTGAAGAAATCGGAGTGGAGTGGAAATCAAATCCTATTATTCCCCTACTTGAAAGTTTTCTATCGCCTGCTGCTTAATTTATAACAAAACCCCTAGTTCCAGGCTTCACAGAGCCCACAAGACTCTGACCATCAATCAGATCCTGGTTCTCAAATCCTGCCAAGTGTTTTCCTGGTCCCGGGCATTGATATTAAACTGTTCTACGTGAATGTGCTTTAAATTTAAAGGACATATGAAATAAGGATAAGCTTTCATATTCTTAAAACTAAAATTCCATTGATTGTGACCATTTGTTATAAAAACGGAGCTTACATCATTTTTTTAAAGTTAATAACCCCAGGATTTATGTACTGAATGCACGTTCTTGGAGTCACTCAAGGAAATGGAAGGGAAAGGAGGGACTAAGACAGGTTTTCCAGTACAACGCCAGCAAGCATTTGGGGCAGCAGGTCAGTCCGGCAGCAATTCCCTGGCAACTCTATGAGAACTTTCCAGCAAGCCCTGCCCACCCTGCGACCAAATCGGAGGCAGCCTTGCTCATCTGGGATGCGTCCCGGGCCGCCATGGGTTTATGGCTGCGCTCGTTTTCCAATAGCGGAACTCGAACTAGGTGGGTCACTACTGCACCCAAGGTAATGACCTCTAAGGTCAAGAACAAGCAAACCATAGTCTCACCTCCCAAATGCAAATTACACCAGTCACTGTCACTAGTGCCTTTCAAGTGTTTTCTCCTTCCCAAACAATCCTTTTGGGGTGGGTGTTGTTTCGTAAATCCCCTTCGTCGCTGGTGAGACTAAACTGTAAACCCAGGACCCCCGACTCCCCGCTGAGACCAGACTCAAAATCTGCCCTGAGGAAGGCAAGATCGCCAGGGGTGAGGAGAGGCAAGGTGCGGCTCACCTCGGAGAAGAGCCATGGCGGCGTGGGGTTGGCAGCGCAGGGCTTCTCTTCCAGCGTCGCCTTGGGGTCGCCGCCGACAACCAGACCTTAAGAGCCGACAACCAGACCAGGTCCGGGAGGCCACGCCCTCTCCCTTTCACCTACTTCCGACTGCGCCTGCGCTGGCCGGCCCGGCCTACCTAGCGTGCTAGAGCTCATCCGCCTTTCGGGGTGATGCTCTAATCTATCTTCGTGCCGTCCCGTGGGCACCAGAGACCAAAAGCCCTGGGGAGGCGGGTTTTGGAGAAAAGAGTGGATTTCCTCCCTCACATTGTTCTTACAGACTTCACCTGTTTCCAAATCGAGAGAGTGGAAACCCTATTCATCCTATCCCTGGCCTCTTATAAGTCCCTCCCCCAACTCCATCAGGTAATTAATGTTTCCCTTCATTCGGCCTGCGGGTTTCTTAAACGTTGGACTAACGTCCTGTCACCGTGCTGCAACGCTGTGCGGCTTCGAGGGAGCGGGGGCCACGGTGGGCGGGGCTCGGGGGACGCCGCGCGGGGATTGGTTGAGCCGCTCTTGGGTCGGGCAGATGCCTGCGTAGGTCGGGCGCAGAAGCTGAGGCCGCAGGGCGTCGGTGGGTGGCTGGGATGGGTCGCGGAATGGGGACTGGGAGGTTGGTATGGAGAAGATGCAGCGAGGGTCCCAGGGCAGGGGTGTCCCGGGTCCCCGATGCAGCCCCCGGATGAGCCTGCAGTATTTTCCTTATATGATTGGGCCCCACGGCTGGCGGCGCCGCTTTCCAGGGGCCTAAAAGGATTATGACATTGTACCGGGCGAAGTGGGGGAAGGGGACCGGGGGCAGGAAGATGGGGAGAACCGGCTAGGCTAGAGGTGAGGGAAGTTTAGGGAGGCCTTTTCCGCTGTAGCTGTGAGCCCTGGTCGATGATGACGAGACCACTGCGCAATCTGAGTTCTGGCAACCAGGTGATGGAGTGTGTTCTGAGAACGGACTGAGACCGGGCGAGCAGGAGGCGACCCAAGAGACATGCGGTAGATCCACAGCGCCAGGCCCGAGGCGAGCCAGGTTACTCTGGGCTTAGTTAGAGTGGGTTTGGAAAGGAGTGGAAGGAGGAGGCCTTGAGGTTTTTTGTGAGCATTCAGGGAATGCCCGCCCAGAACCCTGCATTTTAACACTTTGGTGGCCTTTTCACATCGTGTTTGTTTTCTGATTACCGGTTTTTTGTTGTCATTTTTAATAGAAACTTTTGAACACAGAAAGTGGACTTTTACAAGGAACACCTGTACATTTTGCCATATTTGTTAGATCACATCCGTCCATCAGTTCAATCAAACCACCTTTTTTTTTGTATGCAGACTTTAGTACAAATTCATCCCACGTGTTAGGAGTCAATCTTTACTGATAGCTCTTTCTAGGGCAATATTCCCATGCAATCAAACATACATATCTATGTTGGATCAGTTTTGCAAACGTATATACACTTTTGTAATTCAAGCGCTATCAAAATATAATTAGAACATGTCCATCATACGGAAAACTTCTTCATATCCCTTCCCATCCTCCACTTCCCAGTCAAGTCTTGTTTTGTTTTTCTCACCATCTATTGTAATTTGACCCTCTGGTTTATTCCTTTTCTCCTTTCTATTGCTTTGAGTGAACACTGAACTTTGGCTGTCGATTCAGTACATAAGTTCTGAGGGTTATTAAACTTTAAAAAAGTATGTATGTTCCTTTTACACAAGTGTATAGTCAGTGGAATTCGGACTCTGAGTTGATCAAAGGTTACCACATACTTGATGGCGGTCTTTCTTCCCCTCGCATCTTTTGGATGATGAACAGAATAATAAAATTAAAGCTACCATTTTTGGACACTGTGCTCAGCATTGTGCCAGGAACTTACCACACTGTGTATAATATGTATCCCTAGGTAATATAATAATTACTACAGTGTGTCCGTAAAGTCATGGTGCACTTTTGACCATATGACCGGTCAAAAGTGCACCATGACTTTACGGACACACTGTATATAAAATAGAATAACATATAAGTCATAACCATTAGAGAAATATGAATTGAGGGACATTCTGCAGCCCCATGAGATAGGGGTTTTCCTTTCTCGTATGATAAGTGAGGAAGGTAAGGTCCAGACAATCCAAGGAACTTCCAAGGCTTCAATTCTAGAAAATTGCTGAACTAGAATTTTGAGCCTTTGATTCTCAGAAGTCCAAGGCCCATACTATTTCCAGGGTTTATAGGATGTGGATTATAGGAGCAGGGTAGAAAAAGACAGGCGTCATTGGATAGATGTATGTTATAGGAAACAGAAAAGGGGGTAAATGTTAAGTGGATCTTCCTTGGAGGAAGAAATAAAATGGGAAGAAATCTGGGTAAGGATAACTTTCTATACTTGCCAGTATATGGTGGGTTAGTGTCAAGGTTTTTTGGGGGTGGGGGAGGGGTGATGTCTAGGGGCTAAGAAAGTGTGGTTTCAAGTTGTTGGAGAAGTGAGGCGATGTGGCACTACTAGGTGTTCAGCCTTTCTTAATCAGGTTCCTACAGAAAATGATTATGGCTTTTTCCAGTTCTCCCAAGGAGTACCACCCTAGAGCTAGTATCATTCTAATGCACAGGAGTTATTTCATTACACATAATGGATAACTTTGGGCTTTAGAACTTTGTTTGAAAGCTAATAACTCAGTTCTAGTATTTCTTTCGCCATTGTATTGCTGTTGTGAAAGGCTTATTATTTACTGTAGGGCTAATTATCAGATGGGATGCTTTTGGCTGCTGGTAACAGATTTGACTTCAGATGGCTTGAACAGGTTTTTATTGTTTCACTGAACAAGAAGTCTGCCGGGAGGTAGACCAACATAAGTTCAGCAGCACTACCTTGTCAACTTTATAGTAATTTGGCTAAAATGCACCCAAAAAAGGATTATTATCACTAGGTTCATTTTTACATTGGAGTGCTGGTGTTCCTTTTCTGAAACTAGTGTGGCTTTGATGACTGTCCTTTAGAATTAAATTTCCCTAAAATGTTTTCTAAAGCTTCCAGACATAATTTTACATAAGATATTTATTTATTTATTCATTTTAGAAAGAAGAGAGACAGAAAGAGAGAGAGAGAGAGAAAGGGGGAGGAGCAAGAAGCATCAACTCCCATATGTGCTTTGACCAGGCAAGCCCAGTGTTTGAACTTGCGACCTCGGGTCAGTGCTCTATGCACTGTGCCACCACAGGTCAGGCCCAGATACGGTTTCACTTAAACAGCCTTCCTGTGCTTAGGTCATTAAACGCCAGTACTGTTTTATTTACCAGCATATCCCAGGGCCTGGAACACTGTGAAGCATGCAGTAAATACCAAGGGTGAATGAGTGGTCTTGTCTGCAGTAAATTAGCCCAGAAGTATAATTGGGTGTTAACCTGAGCTTAGTGCTTTTTCACTATCTTCCTTTATTCTAAATAGGGTTAAGTCAGTTTTACCTTTTAAATGTTATTTCTTTATGTGTTACAGAAATACTCCATATTAAGAATGACGGCGAATGCTCACCTACCAGGGAGAAAAATGGATAACTGCATCTTTATCTGCTGGCACTACTGAGAAACAGTATAATTGGGAGTAGAGGAGGAGAAGTAGATGTGTCAGGCTGGGGTAATGATGCCATATCAAATGTGGTTTCTTTGTGTGTGCGATCCATAAAAACAACTTATTTATTCTTGCTAAGTGGAGTAATATAGTAGGACTTGCAAAATTGTGATAGTCATGAATCTAATAGGATTGAAAAAATTTTGAATTTGCTGATAAATCACTGTGGCCTTATATAAAGTTGTTTTGTGTGTCAAGAAATAATTGTGCTTTGTTGATGCAGTGTGTGTGAGTATGCATACCATATTAAAAGTGCTCTGATATGTATTGGATTTATCATGCTTCATTACATCTTAAATCATGGACAAAGTCTGTTTGTTTCTTCTCGCTGTATCCCCTGGAAGGTTGTAGGAGATGTATGATTTGGAAGAGTTAAAAGTAGGCAGTTACATAAAGAGCACTAGTTTAAGAGTTAGACCAGTCACAGGTCTGCAGCTTACTGGCTTCAAGACCTGAGTAGGTCGCAGAACCTCTCTGAGCTTCACTGATGGAATGAAGGATTTAGATTAGATGAACTGAGGGTTTCCTTCCAGCTATGAAACATGCTTCACAAATTCTAGGTTATCTAAGCAACCAGAAATGTTTTCAACATTTATTGAACATTTTGCTCAAGCCTTGTGGGTACCAGCGGGTACCTAAAACAAGGACTATTAAGGAGCTTACAAATCTAGTCTTTCTCCTTTTTTATGTGAATTTTAAAATTAAGTTTATTAATGTTTTTACTAGAAAATATAGAATTTTTACAAGGACTTTTACTAGATTACTATGGCAATATGTCATAATAAATATTAATAGAATTAGCAATATATAAATATTTGCTGATATTGTATCACAAATATTACATACTTTGTAAGTTTTCCAACTTGACATTATCCATGAGTGAACTAACATTAAGTTCCATGTCCAAGGCAAAACATTGGGAAATGTTTTTAAAAACATCTGTATACTTTAGACAATTTTTAACAGGTGACAAGAATACAAATAATCGACAAGGGGGGTCAAACAGCTTTTATGAAAGATTGATATTGTGGTGACTTTCTAAGTGTTAAATACAGAGTATGTATAGTAAAAATGATTAGAAATAGATTGATAAATGTTTGAGTTTTTGAAATGTGGTGATGGCTGTTAAAAGACATGTATAAAATAGTTGCTTTATTCCCTTTTTTTTTTCTTTTTTCAGGTCTCAGGACTGTTTTTTCTGGGCTCCAGTCAGGAAATGGGTAAGACTTGAATTTTTGCAGAAGTTATTGAGAAAATAATCTTTAATGAGAACTTATTAATTTGAAGTAACTTTTATGAAGGATGTATTTTTAAATGCTCATGTTATACCTCTAAATGATTTCATGTAAATATTGTCAGATGTATCATTTATACTGTATAAAGAACACTAGTTTTTTTCTGAACGCCTTAGATAAGAAGCCTTCTGGGAACGTATTTGTTATCAAAAAGCTTACAATTGTGAGCCCCAGAACGTCATTCTAAAGCTTTATGACTAAGAATAACATTGAACTAGAACTAACTTTTTAATTTATTTTATTTTTATTTTATTCATTTTAGAGAGGAGACACAGAGTGAGAGAGAGAGAGAGAGAGAAAGAGAGAAAGGGGGGAGGAGCTGGAAGCATCAACTCCCATATGTGCCTTGACCGGACCAGTGCAGGGTTTTGAACTGGCGACCTCAGTGTTCCCAGGTCGACGCTTTATCCACTGCGCCACCACAGGTCAGGCTGAACTAGAACTAACTTTTTGTTTAGTATGAGAACTGAATACACTAGCACCAAAATAGAGGCAAAGAAAGGTTGCCTCAAACAGTAGAAGGACTTATCATGGGTGCATATTAACATTTGGTAAATGATGGAGTCTAGAGCTTCTGCTCCGGCTCCAGTGCTTCTCCCGTGTCAGATTTTTTCACTTCTAGTTCTCATTTGGCTGAAAAGAAATAACTGTGGTGGTTGTTTGTAGCAAATCATTAATTTTATGTTAAAAGGGCCAATGTGGACCTATGCGGTGTTTTTCAAAGTGTCATCCCTAAACTTGTGCGTGGGCATCACTCAGGAACGTGTTAGACATGCATATTTTTAGCCCTATCACAGATTTACCGAATCTGAAACTCTGGAGATGAATTCAGTAATTTGTGTTTTAACCAACCCTGCCCGAGATCCTGATGCCTTATAAAGTTCGAAAACTACTGGTCTGTAGGCGTTCTTTTTAATTGTAGTAGAATACACATAAAATATACCATTTTTTCTTTAAAAACCTTAAAGAAAAAGTTTTTGCATTGATTTGGAGAGAAACATCAACTCGCTATTCCGCTTAGTTGTTCCATCTAGGTGTGCGCTCATTAATTGCTTTTCACAGGCGCCCTGGCCAGAGATGGAACCGTTACCTCGGTGTGCCAAGACAGCGCTCCATCCACTGGGCCGCCTGGTCAGGGATTGTTTTTTTAAATTTCTTTTTGATAGTTCACTATTGGTATATTAAAATGCAACTAATTTCTGAATATTAATTTTGTATCCTGCTACTTTACTGAATTCATTTATTTTAATAGTTTTTTGGTGGAATCTTTAGGATCCTATCATGTTATCTGCAAATAATGAGTTTTATTTCTTCCTTTCCAATTTGGATGTCTTTTATTTCTTGCTTGAATGATGTCACTAGGACTTCCATTACTATGTTGAACAAAGTGGTGAAAGTGTACATCCTTGTCTTGTTCCTGATCTTAAAGAATAAGCTTCTAGTTTTTCAACATTGAGTATGATGTTAGCTGTGGGTTTGTCATATATGGCCTTTATTATGTTGAAATATTTTTCCTCTATTCCCACTTTGCTGAGAATTTTTATCATAAATAGATGTTGGGTTTTATCATGCTTTTTTCTGTATCTATTGGTATTATATAATTTTTATACTTCATTTTGTTAATATGGTACGTATCATGTTAATTGATTTGTGGATACTAAACCAACCTTGCCTCCCTGGAATAAGGCCCAATTGATTATGGTGTATGATCTTTCTGATTTATGGCTTAATTCAGTTTGCTGATATTTTGTTGTGGATTTTTGCATCTATATTCATCACAGATATTGGCCTGGAATTTTCTCTCTTATTTTTTGTAATATATTTTTCTGGTTTTGGTGTGAGGGTAATGCTGGCCTTGTAAAATGAGTTGGGGAGCTTTCGCTTCTCTTTAGGATTTTTGGAATAGTTTAAGAAGGATAAGTATTAATTCTTCTTTGAATATTTGGTAAAAGTCACCTGTGAAGCTATCTGGTCCTGGGCTTTTATTTGTTGGGAGTGTTTTGATTACTGCTTCAATTTCATTGCTAGTGATCAGTCTGTTTAGATTTTTTTATTTCTTTTTGGTCCAGTCTTGGAAAGTTATATAATTCTAGAAATTTACCAGTTTCTTCTAGATTGTCTAATTTGTTTGTATATATTTGTTTGTATTATTATTTAATGAATCTTTGTCTATTTGTTGACTATAATGTTTCCTCTTTTATTTATGATTTTATTTGGGCTTTCTCTCTCTCTTTGATGAGTTTGGTTCAAAGTTTGTCAATTTTATTTATCTTTTCAAATAACCAGCTTCTATTTTTAGTGACCTTTTCTGTTGTTTTTAATTTTTTTTCTGTTTTATTCATTACCTCTCTAATCTTACCTATTTCCTTCCAACTGTTTACTTTTGGTTTTGATAGTTCTTTTTCCAGTTTCTGTAGGTATAGAGTTAATTTTTTTTTTTTCAGAGACACGATGGGGAGGCAGAGACAGACTCCTGCAACCAACCCAACTGGGATCCACCCAGCAAGCCCACTAGGGGGTGATTCTCTGCCCATCTGGGGCCCTTTCTCTGTTGCAGCTGGAGCCATTTTTTAGCACCTGAGGTAGAGGCCATGAAGTCATCCTCAACACCTGGGGCCAACTCACTCCAATCGAGTCATGGCTGCAGGAGAAGAGAGAGAAAGCGAGACAAAAGCCAGAGGGGGAGGGGTGGAGAAGTAGATGGGTGCTTCTCCTGTGTGCCCTGACCAGACATCTACATGCTGGGCTGACACTGTACCACTGAGCCAACCAGCCAGGGCCTAGAGTTAAATTTTTTATTTGGGATTTTTCTTGTTTCTTGAAATAGGCCTGTGTAGCTATGAACTTCTTTCTTAGAACTGCTTTTATTACATCCCCCAAATTTGGAAATCTTATGTTTTCATTTTCATTTGTTTCAAGATAATTTTTGATTTCTTGTTTGATTTCCTTTTAGTTCCATTGGTTGTTTAGTAGCATGTTGTTTGGTCTCCATATTTGTGTTTTTCTAGTTTTCTTCTTGTAGTTGATGTATTGTTTCATCCCCTGGTGGTCAGAAAATATGCTTAGTATGATTTCAATATTCTTGAGTTTATTGAGGCTTGTTCTGTGGCCTAAGATGTAGTCTGTCCTAGAGGATGTTCCAAGTGCTCTTGAAAAAATATATATTCTACAGTTTTGGGGTGAAATGTTCTAAAAATGTCTATTATGTCAATATGATTTAAGACCATTATTTCCTTATTAAAGGAATGCTTGATTCTTTTTTTTTTAACAAATATTTTCTTTATTGATTTTATAGAGAGAAGGGGGTGGGGAACAAGAATTATCAATTCATAATTGCTTCACTTTTAGTTGTTCATTGGTTGCTTGTGTATGTGCCTTGACCAGGCAAGCCCAGGGTTTCAAACCAGTGACCTCAGCTTTC
The DNA here is from genome assembly GCA_037038555.1 of Rhynchonycteris naso. Classification (NCBI taxonomy): domain Eukaryota; kingdom Metazoa; phylum Chordata; class Mammalia; order Chiroptera; family Emballonuridae; genus Rhynchonycteris; species Rhynchonycteris naso. The sequence goes on along the minus strand of CM072999.1, from coordinate 149,759,591 downwards.
CGGGTCTAATGCTCTACCCACTGTGCCACCGCAGACCAGGCTTATTTAGTTCTTTATCTGGAGATTTGTGCTGGACTCTCATTTGAGATGTTTCTTTGTCTCCTTACTCTGGCTGCCTCCCTGTGTTTGTTTCTCCGTAGTGGGTAGAGCTCTTTCCCAGTCCTGGTGGAATGGTCTTCAGTACTCGGTATCCAGTCCGCCCACTGGTGCAGCCTCTCCTGTCACCTGAGCTGGCTGCTCCTGGTGCTCCCCATGGGGGGGCTTTCTGTTGTAGTTGAGCCTTGATTTTGGTTGGCACCTCAATGGGAGGTATTTGCCCCCAGGTTGATGGGCTTCTAGGACTAGCTGTAACTGCTAAGGAGCAGCTGAGCAGGGGGTGACCCCACCGAGCAGCACTCACTTCAGCAGGGCCCTGGTTCAGATGATTCTACCCCTTGAGGTGGCTGGGTGGTGTTCCGGTGTGGGCTGGAGCTGACCACCTGGTACACTGGTTCTGGGCCTCGGGGGTGACAGGCCAAGGCCAGCTACTGCCTGTGCCCTGCTCAGGGCCACCCAGCATGAGCTATAGAGTGGTTTTATAGAGGAGCCTGGGAGAGGCCAAGCTGTGAACCAAGGCAAGCTGCAGCTAGTACCAGGCCGAAAGCCACTTAGCGAGAGGCACAGGGCACGTGGAGGTTAGATGCTGCCTGTCTGGCATTTGTGACCCTTTGAGAGATTTTAGGAAAGTCTGAAGCATGAGCTAGGACAGGCTATTTGTATGGAAAAGTCACTGGAAACGGCTTGGGTGGGCCTGCAAGTTGAGTGGGATGTGGTCTCAGAATCACCAGGGCCAGGTGAACAGTGTGGGTCAGATTGATGGAGACTCAGATATGGTGCCAGCTTGCCAGCTTGGTGGAGAACTTACTAAAGGAACACTGGCCTCTTCCAGTACTTCTGTATAGGACAGGGGTCCCCAAACTTTTTACACAGGGGGCCAGTTCACTGTCCCTCAGACTATTGGAGGGCCGGACTATAAAAAAACACTATGAACAAATCCTTATGCACACTGCACATATCTTATTTTAAAGTAAAAAAACAAAACGGGAATACAATATTTAAAATAAAGAACAAGTAAATTTAAATCAACAAACTGACCAGTATTTCAATGGGAACTATGGTACAGATGCATCCTGTGCTCCTCTCACTGACCACCAATGAAAGAGGTGTCCCTTCCGGAAGTGCGGCAGGGCCGGATAAACGACCTCAGGGCCGTAGTTTGGGGACCCCTGGTCTAGGAGAAAGCTGCTGCTGGGCTGGGACCCCTTACTCCTAAGGGGGGCCTCCGCAGCTGACATATCCCCTCTGATATTTAACCAACACATGTGGGTGTGGAACCAGCCTATTCAGCATCTCCGCCCCTCCTGTCAGTCTCAGTGTGGCTGCTTCTTTCTATCCTTAGTCGTAGGACCTCTGTTCAGCTAGGTTTCTGGTGGTTCTGCATGATGGTTGCTCTGTAGTTTACTTGTAATTTTAACGTGGTTGTGAAAGGATGTGAGTACCATGTTTACCTACACCACCATCTTGACCAGAAGCTTCTGTTGAGGTCTTGAAGATAAACCTAGACCTCTCTTGGTATGAGGGAAAGGCTTTCCTAAAGAGAGGTTATCTTCCATGAGCCACCCAGAAAAGAGGTGAATCCGTCCTTAGGTGGGAAGTTGGATTACAGAGGTAGCTTTTCATTGACGAGTTATATGTCGTGAACATTTTTTTCTGTATCATGAAATATTTCACTAGTGGTTCCTAATGATGGGTGTTGAAAGGCACCATCTCTAGAGATGTCTTACTCTGTACATTTGGGGAGGGCTGGTTATGTAAACTTAAAGTAAGACTTTAAGTGGTCGGTTGTTCCTTTAGGGAATGAGCAATTTAGCCATGTTTCCAAATAGATGCTTAGATTCTAGGCTCTCTGTTCTGTTCCATTGGTCAATGTTTCTATCCATCTTAATCACTCAAGTTTCAGAAAGCTGTTGGGGAAAGTTTTCCCTCCTCTTCTTAAAGAGGGTCTTCCGTGTCTTGGGCTGTTGCTCTTTCATTTAAGTTTTACAATCAGCTTGTCAATTTTCACCAAAAAACTATGGTAAGATCTTGATTTTTAATCTATAGATTAACTTTGGGACAATTGACGTTTTTGTGGTGTGGAGTCTTCTTATCTCTGAAATATTTCTTCAACATATATTTTTTAAAATTTATTTACCTTTAGAAAGGAGAAAGAGTGAGAGACACAGAGATAGAGAAAACAAGGGCAGAGCAGGAAGCATCAACTCTGATAATGAACCTTGACCAGGCAAGCCCAGGGTTTTGAACCAGCGACCTTAGCATTCCAGGTCAATGCTTTATCCACTGCGCCACCACAGGCCAGGCCTCTTGAATATTTTTCATCGTTGTTTTTCACTTATATTTTATAAATTCTTTCATGTAGATCCTGTACATATTTTTCCATTGATTTTTAATGCCATCTTGGCTATATGCAAAGTTATACATATGACTCTTTTCTACACCAAGACTGCCTTGTTGGAATTCTTTAGCTTTAATTTCTCAGTAATTCTTATTGTTTTATAGGGAGTGTGTCCCCAACCCAACTTTTGGAGGCTGTAGTTTGCTAACCTCTGGTTTCAATGATCATGATGCATGTTTGAATATAGGCCCTAGAATGATGTTTCTCCAGAAGGCATTAAAGAATGACCTTATCAGCCAATGTGCAGCCACAGACTTTTAAATTTCATTTAGATTTATCACAGCACTTTATTTATTCAAAAGTATTTATTTTCACAAATTTTGTCCATAGCTGAATATTACAGTGACTAGTACAAGCATTTTTCTATAAACAAAGGTGTAGTTTACAGATTTGTTCAAAGTGGAAAAATATTTTTATTAGTATTTCTTCTACGATGTTAGATTCACCCCTGAATATGTGAACCTCTTCAGAGATGCAGTCCCTCTACACATCGGTTGGTGGCACAGTGTTATGTCCAAATCTGGATTATTCTGATACAGTGTCACTTTAGAAAGTAGTTTAAAGTCATTTCTGATAGATCCTCTTTATTAGAATTAGAAAAAATTTTAAGGAAAAAGTCTTTAGTATCTAACGGCCTTTATAGTAAGAGAAAAAACCAGTATTGTCATTGGCATCAAACTCTATCTTTCTTATTATTCCCTTATTCCCCCTCCCCCATTCTCTAATGATGGCGCCTATGTGTGTGAAAAGGGAATAACGGCTGTTGGGCTCATGCAGCAAATTAATCTGAGAAACTGACTGCAGGGGAATGTTCTGTGAGGAAAAACGGCAGAGTCCTGCCCCCGTGCTGTCACATGTTAGGAACTGTTCTGTCACACAGGCAGCAGACAGGGGTTTGCATTTAGGACAGCCCTGCTGCTGCCTTAGAATTAGGTCACTGTATGAAAGCAGTGACATTGATCACCGCACTTTATTTATAAAGTGTCAAAGAAATGGATTCTAATTTAGTTCTTACTATAATCTTAGTACATTAAGGTTCTAAGTAAATACTTGATGAGTTGATGGTAGCACTGTTATTTTTCTAAGTTTTCTAGGTTCCTAGTTTTTTTTTTTTGTTTTTTTTACAAAAGCCTTAAAATTTAGTATAAAATCAAGAGAAGATACTCCTATTGACATGCTCCATGGAAAGGGGAGAAACTGTTTTCCTTTGGGTCTAATCTGCTTGCAGGCATCACCGATGTACCTGCAGGTGCATGGTGCAGGGAGAGTGCATGTCGCCCGTAGGCCTGTCAGCCTCAGGACAATCACTAATAATAATATGTACAAAACACACATTGCTATAGGTAAACAGATTGGCCACACATAATAATGAAAACACAAATTGTTTAATCTAGAAATTTTTGGTTCTTAAGTAATCTTTAAAATGCCTAATGTTTCAAAAGAAAACTCTACCCTGATGTTATGTCGAGCATTAAAATTCTTCCCACAATAACACTTCAGAGAAGTGGTCAGTTAGCTTAGTAACTGCTAAAGGCACATAGTGAGAAAAGGGTCAACTAAATAATAAATATTTAAAAAAGATATCTAGAGCAGAGTTAAAACCTTTATGTTGAATTAAGTTAAATTAAAAATCTATTGATTTCATGAAGCTGGAAAAAGTTTGCATTGAACTGACTTTAAAAAATTCAAAAAAATATAAATGCTAACAAAAGATTATTAAAGTTTCCCTAAAGATGTTTCTTTCAGTCTCTAAGTGTTTTTAAATATGGCATAGCTAAACATTAAGTAACCAATTACTGTACTTCATTGTTAGTGGTCTGTAAAAGACTATTTGTTTTTAAGTATATATAAATTAAGTATAGCTCCAGTTAAATACCTTTATCTTTTGGAAGATGAGAACTAAATCTGCCATTTCTTAGGCTAAGTAAGTAAAGGACTAGTGATAAATTTTCCTCCATTTCTTCTAATTGCCAGGCTTTTATTCATTGAGTCCTTGGCAAATAGTGATTAACGAGTGACAGCAGAGAGGTAGTGACCCAAAGAAATTGAGAGAATGAAGGTATAAGACAGTATGTAAGGATAGTAAGCCGTTGCATTTATGGAATCGCTGCTTTCAAACTCCATAACACTCTACCAAGGCGTTTCTGGTTATCGAAGATTAAGGACAGTCCTTACACGAGAGACTCAGTTTTAAACTACAGTGCAGTAAAAAGTAAATTACACTTAATAAACTTTAAGTAGAGGGAGCCACAGGCCCAGTTGGTTTTAGACAGGCCTTGCAAACAAAGGCAGTGTGGGTTGAAGGGTGTGTCACGGTGTCAGATTATGTAACTGTAACTGGGATAGAAGGTTCTCCGTGCAGACATCCAGGAGAAGCCAGGGTGTAGAGGGGTAACACCGGTGATTGATTTGGACAGGGTGGTCTGCAGTCTTTGCCCGGGTGCTGTGCCTTGTTCTGCCCGGCGGGCAAGAAGGGGACCCAGGAAGCTAAGCTGCAGTGGCGCAGTACACAAGATTGTTTAGGGCTTGGTGTTGTGTTTCCAAGAGCCTTTGAGTGGCTACATAAAAGAAGGTAGTGTGTGTGTGTGTGTCAGGGTGTTCTACATGTAATTAATTGGGAAACCTTATCTTGACTTAATATAGAGGCTCTGTGATTTGCAGGCACCGTCTGTTCTTGCTTTGGAAACAGCAGATTATTATCATCTATCAAAAGTATGGAAAAAACAGTAAAAAATGGGTGTAAAGAACATGTAGGGTTTTCTAACTGAATGCCTGCTTTTGAAGAGATGAAAAATTCATGAAAGCCGCAAACATAAAATCTTTTGTAATGTTATCGCCAAATACTTTTAATCTTTATTTCAAAGCAGTGATATTTATGATTTTTATGTTGTAAATCAGAAAACTTTGAAAACATGAAGAGGGGAAGATAACACAGGTTATTCTTTATAAAGAACACACACCCACACACATACAAACCCCAAACTTCTTTTGGGTAATAACTTAATCTCTGAAGTGTTTTTTAGAAAGGTGTTCAAATAATCTGATCCTCGGGATGGTTTGTTTGCTTTTACCATTTTGGATATTTGTAATTATGTGATGTCCTTCTTGGAGGTTCAGTGGCATTAGGAATTAAAGGCTTTCATACTGACTTGTTTGCTTTGTAATCTGTAAATAAAACAGGAGTTGTTATTCTTGTCCTACTCTTAGCTTTCTGTAGATTTTTGTTGGCGCAGAAAGTACATGGACTAGCGCTGGAAGCATTTTTCCACAGTGCTCACACTTTGTGTGGGACAGCGGCCTTTTCAGCGTGACTTCATTAACTCAGGGCCACGCAAGAGGACTGAGCACATTAGGAACTGACTGCATCATCTGATTTTGCCTCAAAAACCAACCCTCAGGACGTTTGGTCTGGAGGTCAGCACACCATTGGCTCTGCACCACCAGGCATTACAAATACCTTTGGGAAACTTCTCAGAAGTCCAGGCTGCACACTCATCCACACCTACTTCTCAGCCTGGGAAAATGTCACACTATATGACAGTGTCATGGTTTTTGTCCTCTGAAGGCAATTTATGTGACTTACATATTTTTAATATTTTACTTTGGACATCCTCCAATTATATGCAAAGATCTAAACAAGGCAGTTCCCATTTTATAGACTGGCATCTTTCATGTGACTATGGGGACTTCCTGGTAGGATAGATTATGATGTATATTTGTTTATACTGAAATCATACTTTAAAAAATGTTTCATATTTCAAGTATTTTTATTCTGAGCAGGAGGTACAAAAAATAATGACAGCTTGTCATAATGTCTGCCAGTTAGCACTCTGCACACCCTGTGTCTGATGGGATCCACGCTCACAGACTGCACAGACCCTTACAAGCACTCTGTCAACTTCCTTCTTGCTCTCACGGGCACCTGTGCATTTTCAGACTTCACTAAGAAACTCCAGGTTGAGACATGCTGGTATGTGGATCGTGTCCATAGTCAGAGAAGATGGATTAAACGGGAACACCACGGGGAACATGTGCTTGTAGTCTAACAGCAGCTGCTGAGGGTCACTCCGTTCCTGTAGCTGTGCCTGTGGGGGAGGACGAGACCCATGAAAGCTGACCACCCTTACACAGAGCTGGTTTAGCACATTCGGAAGACTGAATAGGTAGGATTTCAGGAGCATGTGGCCCTCCCTGTCCCTGAGGTATTTAACAGAGAGAGAAACTCTGGTTTAGGCTTGTTGGAGGTCAGATGATTAACCTCGCTCCTAATGTTAGCATTCTTTTTAAAAATTTTCATGGGAGGGAGAGTAGAAAAATACATTTCAGGGGAAAGTCATGTGGCAAGGCCCTGTGTGGAAGTGGTTACGGCTTTGGCAGTGAGGCAGACGGCCTGAGCTCTAAATCCTAGCACTGCCTTGCGCAAATTCCCCAACCTGTCTATGCCTCAGTTTTCTCATCTGTAAAATAGAACGGGGAAAGTGATATCACCAAAAATGACAGAGTAGACACCTCTGGGGGGTCAGTCCCTCTACTGAGGCAGCCACTGAGTGGGAAAAAGCAATTGGTATCAACGATCTCAGAGCTCTGGAACTGTCAGACCAACCAAAGTGCATGACCCCGACTGCCCGGAGACAAGGTTTGGAGTGGGGGTCGCCTTCTCTCCAGCTTCAGTGGGCTGGGGAATGGCCGCTGCTTCACACACACTGCTCTTTCAACAAAGATAAGGAGCTCTCCCTTCATCAAGCACACTCCTGGCTTGTTGTCTGAGTGTGCAATCAGATTTCAGAGCTCAGTATGATTAACAGTTGATTTCTCATTAGAAACCATGGAAGTCAGAAGGCAGTGGGATAGTATTGAAAATCCTGAAAGAAGCAAAACTGTCAACACTGTATCTGGAAAACCTATCCTTCAAGGATGAAGGAGAGATTGAGTCATTTCCAGATAAAGAAAAGCAGAGGAAGTGGGTACCAGCAGACCTGGCTGAAATGAAGGGAGGTTAGACAGGAACTCAAAGCCATAACAGTACACTGATACATAAAGAACACTGGGAAAGCCAATACAAAGGTAAAAGTAAAAGGCAGCTTTATACTTTTGGTTTGTAACTCTTTTTTCCCTCTTATATGATTTATACAAATGCAGAAAATAACGTTGATCTTCTATTAATGGGCACATAATGTACAGCAAATGTGACCTGTGCAATAAAACATAGGCAGAGGGATGGAGATGTATAGCATCAGGATTTGTACACTACTAAACTAAGTTGATATTATTTAAACTATGTTGTTATAAGTTTAAGATATTAATTGTGCTCACAAAGGTAACCACTAAGAAAATAAAGATATACAGAACATTAACATAGGGAATCAAAATGGTATGCTATAAAAAATAAAACACACACATAGGGCAGTAATGGAAGAATTGAGGAAGACAGAACATAAGATGTAAGAAAACAAGTAGCTAAACAGAAGTAACTCTTCCGTTATTAGTAATTACTTGAAATATGTATTTTAAAGGCAATTAAAAGGTGAAGTGGCAGAATGGACTTTAAAAAAGGTATGCTCACAAGAGACTTACATTAGAGACATAAAGAGACTGAAAGTAAAAGGGATGAAAAAGATATTCAAAGCAATCAAAAAGCTGGAATGGCTATTTTATTACCATACAAAGTACTTTTTAAGTAAAAAACAATGGTTATAAGAGACAACAAATATGGACATTATATAGTGACTAAAGGTTCAATCCATCAAGAAGATGATAAAACAATTATAAACATATGCATCTAGCAACAGAGCCCAAAATATATGAAGCACAACTGACAAGGGAAAGGAGAAATAGTTCTTTAGTGATAGTTGGACACTTCAGTACCCCTTTTTCAATCATGGATTGGAGAGCAGATGGGAGATCAGCAGCAAACAGAGGCCATGAACAACGCTCTAAACCAAGTAGACCGAACAAACATAACACAGCCACACTGGTTACTCCTGGAATGTGAGGGTAGTTTGACGTAACACAAGAATACTATTCTCTTGCGCATACACACCTCCTGCACTACTTGTGGGAATGGACAACAGGGTAGCTGCTGTGGAAGATAGGTGAGGTGGTCCCTCACGGTTACACACAGCACTACAGTGGCCCCCTCAGCCACAGATTTGCTTGCAGTGGTTTCAGTTACCCATGGCCATCTGTGGGCCAAATATTAAATTTCCATTTGTCAATTGGAAGACACCCATGTATGTGTTATGCATCTTGAAAGATGGGCCAGAATTTTAATTTTTTTAATTTACTTATTCATTTTAGAGAGGAGACACAGAGTGAGAAAGAGAGAGAGAAAGGGGGGAGGAGCTGGAAGCATCAACTCCCATATGTGCCTTGACCAGACCAGTGCAGGGTCCCGAACCGGCGACCTCAGTGCTCCCAGGTCGACGCTCCATCCACTGCGCCACCACAGGCCAGGCGGGCCAGAATTTTAAAGTAATTTTAATAGTTGAAAATGTCGTTTGAAATGATAAGAAAAGTTGAAAGGAGGCAAGGACATTTAGGGATGAATCAGCAACCAGCGTTAGAAGTTTAAGATACCAAATGAGGGCCCTGACATGACGGCAGAACCACCTCTCGTGTCAGTGGTAGCTCCCACTCAGCCCGCTGTGAGCTTTGCTGCATTGATTGTTACGAGCCTCTCACACAGCAGATGAAAGACACAGAAAATGTGAAATGGCAAGACGCTCTGAAATTTTTTCATAGCACGATGGTCCTTTTGTTTCTCTACATCAATCAGATATATCAGTAAAGGGCTTGAAGAAATTATAAAGGATTTAGAGGAGGGTATAAAAATGGGACAAACATTTAACATATGTATGTATGCTATTATAATTCAGTGGCAAAAGGTATGTGTTCATTTAATTATTTAAAATTCACCAAGTAGTCACTTCATAGGAACCCTCTTGTGAATCCTTTCATGAGTTCAGCAACCTCCTCAAATTGACAGTTTTAAAGGTCCACCTATTCTGCCTGTTCTGCTCAAGCCAATGGTTTGCTTTAATGACAGCCTGTATTTATGCTACATAAGGTGTGCACAAAGATAGAAGGATGGCATGGAATGTTCCCCTTCCTCTGAGCACTGTCGAGGGAGCAGCAAAACTGAACACAATAGCTGGAAATCCTGACAGAATTGCCAAATACTGCAACTGACTGCTGAGGAAGACTGAGACCCCGACTGGAAATACCTTCGGAGACTATCCGGCCAACCTCCATCACCTTCCCCTCTGTCTTAATTCAGACCACCCAAGGTCTGACTTGGCATATATTCTTTCACCTTTGGTCTGAATTCTGTTCTTGTCAATCAATTTATAGGCAGTTACATTAAAAACAAGACTGTTTAAACTAGCACTTTGGTTTTGTGTCAATTATAAAAATCAGTGGTGGACCAGATACTTCAGTGGCTTCTCTCCTGTCTTCACACTCTTCCTCCCCATTCAGCAGCCGCCTGTGCCTGTGTCCCAATCACTGGACTTTTCCCATCGGTGTCCCTGCCTGCTGAGGTGCCCACGTCGGTGCGGCTCGGCCTGCTCCTCCCTGTGGCCCGAATCTCTCATAACCCATTGCACACATGAGGACAGCCTTTGATCCGACTTGGCATCCCTCCCTCGACCTTCAGCCTCTATTCTCTACATGTACACCAGGCTAAAATTAATTTAGTCATTTCCCCCGCTCCTGCTCAGGTCCCTTTCCCCCACTTCTTTTTATCCTGCTTGGTGTTGCCCTCAGTTCACTGGCTGAAAGAGTTGTTTAAAAGTTCCAGAAAGTATTACGTCTCCTCAAGGTGTTTCCAACATACAATGGGGACATGTTCACTGTGCAGATAATCTTGATATGATGAATCAAGTGACGCTGTCCGCTGCAGTCACTCTAAAGGTCAGGCACTCGGCCAAAATCACCTAGGGCTCAGCTTCTGGAAGCTCATCTTTCAGTAAAGGACTCCCATAATCTTAAAACAGATTTAAATAATCATTTCCCTGATGTTTTCTTCACGCATATTGCTAAGGGCAAACATTATCAGTCTTACAGAAAAGATTTAAGAGCTCAAATTGTTCTCTTAAAAGAATATTTCTAGTTCTATTTGTAAGTTTGATATTCTGCTTACTGTGTTAATTTTATTTGGTGCTATAGGTCAGTTAACGTGCTAGTGGCAAATGAAATAATAGACTGTGTCTAAAATCTGAGAGGCTGGGATGATAAAAGTTCAATCTTCTGTGTGTATATAATAAGTTATTCATGGGTGATATGAGTCCTATTTGCCCAGAGTGGAAGGCCTCTTATCATACAATGATTGTAACCAGTATTTAAGGCTTTATAAAAGTGATCACTATTTTAAAACTCACCTGGATTGTTCGTATAAAGCCCACTGTTACTCGTTCTTCAAATTCATTCAAGGGAGTATAAAGGTTTAAAATTTTGACAATCTGTTGGAATAAAAAAATAAAGGTAGCACAGACTTAAATGAACATAAGAAAACCATTGAATTTTAAAGACTGCATGACATTGACAGCGTCCAACCCTCTTCAGACAGGACCCACAACTTAGAGCCAGACTGGCACGTAGGAGCCTGCACTTGGTGAAGTAGAGTTCACACGCCCCGCCCAGTAGATTGCAGCCACCTTCTCACCACAGGCCTTTCTCCGCCCAGCCCCGCCCTGTGCTTCAGGGTTTATAGAATGAGGATTTTAGGAAACCTGAAATCCTCAGCTCTTGTCTACAACAGTTTAGAAGCTTTTTCAAAAGAGTGCTGGGGAGTCTTCCCTTAGGTAACAGGCCTTGTTTAAACACACCTCCCTACCTCCTACCACCCCCACAAAATCACTTATAAAGGAACAGATTTTTTTTTTTCTTATTTGAATAGAGGATAATCTTTGCCTATCAATTGTTTGGTGTAAGTAGCCTGTTCAAATGCAAATCCTTGCCAGTTGCATTCTGGAAGTTAATATATTTAAAAAAGAGAAAGTTTGAAAACTTTCAGTACCTTTAAAGGGAAGAAGTTTTCTTAAGAGCTTGGTGTTTCATTTTGTAGTGTTTAGTGGAAGAGGTGAGATTATTTACTCTGCAATGCTGAGTGTGGACTTTGTTGTACTTTAGGTGCTGGGCAGGGGGAAAGTATGGCATTTAATTTAGGAAGTCTGATGGCCTCGTGCTGGTCTTATTTTATGAGACCACCTCGTGGTGGCCCATTTCTACACAGGCACACCCATGATGGTGGGCAGGGTCACCTGTGTGTGGACAGGAATTATCTTTTGATACATTAGTAATCAATCTGCAGCTAAGTCCTAGTATAAATGCAATGGGGGGGGGGGACAGGACCATTTAAATGCCTCTGGGTTCTTAATGATTTTATTTAAAACAATGTAAATGGGTTCTAAGTGAAAACATAACCATAATGAAATTATAATTGTAAGGAAAGCAAATTATTTGATGCCAATTTCTGAAAAAAAATTTTTAGGTGGGAAACATTCCAGAATTCCTTGTGTTTTTTAATAAGTATCAAGGCTGATGGATTGTGGTTTTACTACCATTGGGCAAACAGGTGTGTTAGGCTCGCTTGCTTGCACTTTGCCTAACTGGTGCAGGAGCACAGGGCACCTTGTGTATCTAGCCTATGTGCGGCTGCAGGTGCTTGTCTTCTGGGTGGCAGAGTGTAGGTTGTGGACGGCCCTCTACCACTGGGAGGACCGTTTTGCTACTGTTTGCCGGAGAAGGGTTTCCCACCTGCTTGCTCATCCACCATTGTGAGACTCTAATAAAGGGAATGGCCCACCACTTTCTGGTTCCACAGTTCCTTTATCATCCGCTTGAATTCAATACAAATCTGCATGGCCACGGCTATCGGCCTTACAAACTACCTTATCTACGTGAGCAAGGGGAAGCAGAAAGTTAGTGGAGAACAGTCGCATCTCATTTAACAGACCAAAGTAGTCTTTGATTTACCTAGGAACGTCCCATCAGCTGCAACTTCAGAATCCTACCATCAGGGGTATAGAAAGGCTGGAGTGCAACCCCCCAAAACACCCTAAACCAACCCACAGCAGGAACAGACTTGGAACAAAGTTGGGGTTGCTTGGAGAGTCTTCTGGGGCTGGGACAGCCTGGACTGTACCTGCTGGGTGCTGAGGGAGGTGCACAGGGAACAGATGGCCTCGGCATCCTCGGGGGTTTTCTTCTTCAACTGCAAGAGCTGGGCTGCTTGGATCAGCGGTTCCATGGTTTGAACGGCTCCACTCTTGTGCAGGTTTCTTCCTCGCAGCCACTCTTCAAGCTGACTTATATTGTACCTGAGACGGAAGCAAGAGTGAGCGGCGCCACGCGGCCCCTGGTGCCCTGGCACGAGCACGCGGGCTCTGTTTGTCTGGCAGCCTCTCTGCAGTGACCATTAACATTTTCTCACCTTCACTACCCACAGGGGCCAAGCCTGAGAAGTGCCAGGCACTCGGAAACTTTCTGTTGAATAAACAGGTGCCTAACATCAAAAGATGCAGTATCTAAAGGATCTAAGTGAATGGGAACAAAAGGCATGAAATATACCGAATTAAAACAATTAGTATTTAATATTCACCAGCATACAGGGTGGGGCCAATGTAGGTTTACAGTTGTATGTGAAACAGTTCATTCTTGTGTTATTATTTTTGTATTGTCCATATGAACCTGCATTAACTCAATGATTTTTTTCTCTGAACTATCCACATGGTGTTTACAATCTTTTGAGTATGTAAATGTCTTTAAGCTGTGAACTAACTTGTTTACCAAGTCACATCGTGGATGTCATTTTCAGAGATGAGTGTCTTGGGTGCCACCTCTGGGCGGTGCCCTCCTACCTGAGCTGCATGCCGGTGCTCCAGGAGCAGACGTCCTTCCGCAGGAGCAGGTTGTTGAGCGTCACCGCAGTGACCATGTAGAAGAGCTGTTTGAACACCTGCAGGATGATCTCGGGGTCCAGTCCCTGGTCGCACATGACTGTGTGGAAGGAATTCATCTGGCGGATGATGGCCTCCAGGCAGTAGGCGTTGTCCCCGTCCACCATGCTGGAGGACCGCTTCCGGTAGCCGGTGGGCTTCATACCAGAGAGCCCCTGAATGCTCTCATTTTCCAACATGGCTGACACTGGAAGGAAAGCATCGTTACAGAAGCTCGCATGTTCCCCAAAGACCTGTTTTGTGGACTGCTCAGGTCCTGCAGTCCTCAGGACTTTGGCAGGGATACCATCTGGTGGTGTGTAAGGTCAGCATGCTCACGACTTAGAGCATTATGTATAGAATTTCTAATGTGTTGGTCTCTATTTGGAATAAGGTAGCTGTTGACCACATTTGCACTTAAATTAACTGGTGATGTGACAAAGAGAATGAGCATGTACTAACTCCATTCTGTACTGTATTCTGTGCTGAGTCCATAGTTGGAGAATCAAGAAACTGGAGTGTCATCCTGGCCCTGCCACCGGGGCCAGATCTCATCCTGCAGGTGTCCAAGCAGCTCTCCTACATGACCACTGGCCATGCAAGTACTAGGTGAGCTGGTCTGTCATAGTAATTGTGTAGCACTTAACTATGTGCCGTGTACTTCATGTTCATGTTTTCTAAATCCTCCAACAACCTGCTTGCTGATGAAAAAACAGGCATATGAAGGTTAAATAACTTGTCTAAGGAAGTGGCAGGGTCAGGATTTGAACGTAGACCTGTCCGACTCCTGAACTGGTGCTATTAACTGTCACATTCTGAGTCATGCAGTATCCCAGTTTTCTCTGCCTGGTGTGAATAAACTGGTGTCCCACCAGAAGATTTTCAGGCAGGAAGAAGAATTTGGAATGAACCTTACTTATGCCAAGGATGTATTTCCGGATGGCACGAAGACTCTGTCCTAGGAATTCACTTCAAACCCACTTACGCTGTAAGAACCTGGGAAGGCATCACACGTAGGTCCACAGGCCATCTCCCCGGCCTGTGTGGAACTGTGAGTGTCATTTTTCTTTTACCTTAAAAAGGAACTCTTATTTTTCAATTCTGGCTTCATGTTAAATGCCCAGGTGCACTGTTTTGAACAAAGGGAGTGTTTGTCATTTATTGCACGCTGCCTACTACAGTTCCCTTTCACGTGAGCCCACTTACTGCTTCCCTTTTTTCGTGAATTAAGTATCTTTATGGGCAAGAGGAATATATATTTTTCACTGTATACGTGTTTATGCCTTTTGAATTTATATGTATTACCTATGGAAATTAGTTTGTTTTGGGAAAAGTAATGTACTAAGGAAAAAGAGATAAAGGAAAATGATCTATATTCTCACCACCCAAGCATGATGTCTTGTGATGGGATGGTGTTGGAAATTTCACAGCTCCTCCTGCACACAGCACACACCTCTTCAGCCACCTTTACTGGGGAGGCCTGGCTTTCTGGAGGCTGGGCCTAATCTGCCCAGGCCCCTAGAGGTCAGCAGGGTTACCACATCTCCCCTCACTGCAGACCCCAGATGTGTGTTGGGGACCCGGTGCCAGCTTACCGATCATAGGCTGCAGCGCCCCCTCAGCGATTTTAATGAGCTGTTGGTAGATCTGAATGGATAGGTCACTCAGCACCTGGCGGTATTCAGTGAGGTCAAAGTTCTTGAGACAGTGCTCATTCTGCTTGGCGGTGTTCTGGGTCATGAAGCCCTGCAGGGGAGAGGCGTGCTTTACTGCGGCTCCGTGCTCTGCCCGCTGGGCAGGAGCTCCTGGCCTCCAGTCGCTTATGCAGTCGCTGTTTGCTCTCTCTATTTACATGGTGTTTCGTAAGATCCTGTCATATGACATTGCAAAGAAGGTAAGACTGCGACAGATATCCATCTAGCATCCCAGGCAGAAGAGTTTGTTAGGCTTGTTCTGGCATGAAGGATGGAACACAGGCAGGTTTCAGACTGTTGCACTATGTTCATTCACACTTTGTCTTGACCTTGGGCAGGGGGAGAGTGACAGGTGTGACAGGAAGGAGAAGAAAAGTCAGGGGGACCTGTAGGGACTGGGGAGTGGGGGTGTCCGGCACCTGTTGGGGCTCTTACCAGTGAAACTAGAGTGAAAGCGTGTCATATGTCACCAGGTCACTGGGCTAAATGCAGAGCCTGGGGAAAGCTCTTTCAGGGACCGACACTGGGAATGGAGTTCCAGAGAAAGCTGGGTCCAGAGTAGAGCAGGCATAGTGAGGTCAGCTGGGCCTCAGGCCAGGGAAGCCGATGGGGTTAGAAGCACAAAGCTGGGCCTCAAGGCTACTCTGTGCAAATATAGCTGATTGTTTCTTTTCCTGTGTCTACCTTTCTGTGCTTCAAAATGGACAGACTGATCAGCCAGCCGCTCAGGAGACAGTCCGACACACTGGACAACCGGGCCTCGTCACTGACATGCGGCTTTCCTGTGGCCGCTCCAGAAATTCAGTCACAGGGGTTCCCCTGGAGAGTCCCAGGTACTCGCAGACAATGAGGGGGGTTTATGCACTCTCATTTCCTAATTGCATTTACCTGATTCACGGTGCTCTCTGGGGGGGGGGGTGCCTGATTCCTGCCTCTAGCTACCAGGTAGAGCAAGGCCGGCCTGTGGCCTGAGGCCCCTTGTGCCCCATCCAGAGGGGAGAAACACACGTGGACAAAGCAGGGTGCCCAGGTTGCCCAGGTCGGAGGTGCTCTTGAGATGGAACACATATTGCTGTGCCTGAGGAAATGAGAACCTAACTGCTGGCGGACTTGGGCACTTGGAATAGTTGTTAAGTATACTTTAGGGGGTTGGGCTTATCATCTTAGCACTCACCTCATCCCCACTATACTGCTTCAAACAATGCAGCAGGCGGCAGGTATTGGAGAGCCAGAAAGATGTCATCTCAAAGTTATCGTTGTGCTTCTGTAAAAAGAAAAAGCCATCCCTCCTAGGATCAGCAGTTCCCATCTGGTGGAATGCTCCCCGGCCCCCTTCCACGTTTCTCAGTCCTACCCCGCATGCCCCGCCCCAAGCACACCTGGTGACGGCAGGCACTTGCCAGCCACTGAGATGAGACAGACCCATTGCCAAGAGGCTGTGTTATCACTCCACTAGTGGGCTGGTACACAGACCCCTCTTCCGGTCCTCTGATCAGAGGTGCAGACGCACCAAGGACAGGCTGTTTCTGCAGCTTAGGAAAACAAAGCCAAGTGTCACAGACGAGGCTTGAACCCAATGGTCCTTGGCTCGTGATCCTGGCAGGTTCTGAACTATCAGTGAGTCGACACAGGAGCACACCAGTGATGCACCCTGGATTCCCATCTATCTAGAAGTCAGATGTCCAACTGGTTAGCTCTGGAAAATGGCTACAAGCCATAACTAAGTGAAAAAGGCCGTTCAGCAACCCAGGCAGCTATAAGGCATTTTCTGCACTAAAATCAGTGACTTCACAGAATTCATTCTGTGAGGTAACCAACGATTACCATTATTTAAATCTCAGATGGAAGTATGAACTGTGAAGACAATAAAACAAAGTTGAACAGAAAGTGATGGGTGGAGCTGGGCATGCTCACGTACCTGGTGATTAAGAAGGCTTCCCAGAGGAAGTGACATTTGAAGTCAGGCATCGACTCACTTAGACTGGCTCAGTGCCCCCCACCCCCACCCTGGAGCTCAGGAAAGAGGTCCAGGCAGGAGAGATGAGTCTGAGGGCTTCCCGCGTGCAGGTGCATGTTTATAAGTGGGAGTGGATAAAAGTACCCCTGGAGCCCACGGCAGGGAAGAGGGGCAGCTACTGATGCGAAGCTGGCGTCAAGCGAGGCGGTCAAGGCTGGCTGTGGTACGCTCAGAGACGGGAAAGGGGAGGCGACCTGGCTGCACAGCGCAGGACTGGTCTCTGAGGGTGCTGTCCCTTGCAGTGGCAGCATGTGTCAGGGCAGTGCCACCCGGGGCCTGGCCGGCTGGTAGGGATAAAGTCGCACCTTCCACCATCTGTGGCCAGCTGGCCCTGCAGTGGCTGCAGCACACGTGTGAAGAGCCTGTGCCTTCAGGTGGCAGTCTGAACCACATCAGCGCCCTCAGAGCCACCTGTCCTGCCTCGGGCTGCCTCGCCCTGGGGGCTGGTGAATGGTGGCTCCCCTCCCTGTGCCTCCCACCTGTGCAGCGGTCACCCAGGTCCCCTGGAAAGGTCTGGGAGAGGGTCTGTGTTCAGGTCGGTCCCTGGAACATCACTTCAGGGCAGGCTGGCCACTCTCGGCTGAGGGCGCTGCCTTCCTCACAGCTCCGGTCCCCGGGCTGCCTGAGGCTCAGCAGGACAGCGGGAGGGCCGCACCGGGTGTCTGGTGTCCTCCCACCTTTGAACCTAAGCACCCTTCCCTGTGGGTCGCCGGTCCCTCAGGGACACGGGGAGGTGTGGGGGGCTCACCTTGAGGACTTTCTTAATGCTGTTGATGGTGGAGGTCAGTAGGGAGTGCACCTTGAGGTCGTCGTTGACGTAGTCCGCGTGCCTGATGCACATGTAGAGGATGTAGGCGGGGAGGCAGGGCACCGTGCCCACCAGCGTCTGCGGCTTCAGCTCTGCCAGCGATGGACAGTGGGGTTAGGAGTGCATGGACCGGGAGGGTTCTGCTCGGAGGCGCAAACTGCTTCCATGCTTTCCCGTAGCGCCCCTCAGAACAACCGCTCATGGGGGGCTCGGGAGGAGCCATATCCAGGGACCCACACACTCCTCTGGCCCTGACTCCAGTGCTTCTGGAAACTAATTAAAAACCCCAAACAAAACCCCATTCCTAATCATTTGGTCTATTACATTAGTGCACTGTCCTTACAACATGAAGGAAAAGAGCCCACAGGTAGCCCTGCCTGAATTTACACAGAAGCCATGGTCCTCATGGAGGCCTCATGGTCAGAGACGAGCTGAAGACAGCAGCTGGCTCCCCGACTGGCGAGAAGTCCCAACAGCACCTGGTGGCACAAGGGGCTTGTGAGCAGCAGGAGCATGTGGGCTGTCCCAGAAGAACGTGACAAACTACATTCCCAGAGACAGTGCCAGTGTGCGGGGGCTGGGAAGCCTCAGCAACCTCCCACCTGTTTGGCCATCAGTTCAGAAACGGTATTCCTGCCCACACGTTCTCAGAGCCAAGGTTAAGAGGCTGCAGACCGGCCCCTCACTCCCCTCCTCAGTGCCACTCCTTGACATGGTCTCACCGGCCTCTCTTAGTCGGTGCTAGTTTGGCGACAGTCAGGGACAACTACTCCAAACCTCTCCATCCCCCAGCTGCTCTCTTCTGTATCCCACACCCCCACCAGATGTACTCTGGCTGGACTGGGAAAGGCGTGGACTCTCCGTGAGCTGCAGACTCCCACTCAGCCTCTTGCTCCTTCCTGGCCAACGCCGCTGGAGGGCCAGGGAGAAACTGTCAGATTACTTTCCATTCCAGAGCAAACCGGGGAGGCAACGAGCCAGGCTCAGAGCCTGGAGTGGTGCTAGGGGCTCAGAGGAGGAGGGGTCAAGGCCCTACACTAAGGAGAGCCACACGGTGTGAGCCGGGCCTGGGGCCTGGGCCTCCGGTGTGCCCACTGGGGCCCAGCCCTCACCCTTCACTTTCATTCCCTCCACCCCCAGCCTCTGCCCAGTACCTCTCGGCTTGGAATGGCAGTAAGGGGAGGCTACCTCCCTTCTACCTGCAGGTAGGTCAGGGGGAGGGAAGGGGTAACACTGCCAGGAATCGTGGGACAGGGCTGGGGATGTGCTAACAGCATCTCCAGCTGGGGCTTGGGTTATACTGTCCCCTCAAATACATCATCTCCTTGCCTGACCAGGTGGTGATGCAGTGGATAGAGCATTGGACAGGGATGCAGAAGACCCAGGTTCAAGACCCTGACCTCGCCAGCTTGAGTGTGGGCCCATCTGCCTTGAGCAAAAAGCTCGCCAGCTTGGACCCAAGGTCGCTGGCTCCAGCAAGGGGCAGCTCAGTCTGCTGAAGGCCCGTGGTCAAGGCACATGTGAAAAAGCAATCAATGAACAACTAAGGTGATGCAACGGCAACAAAAAACTAATGATTGATGCTTCTTACCTCTCTCCGTTCCTGTCTGTCCCTATCTATCCCTCTCTCTGACTCTCTCTGTCCCTGTAAAAAATATATATATATCCTTTCCTCAGATTAAATGCTGATCCTAGGCCTTAATAATCTGGGTGCATGGTTAGCATTTGGCAGCTTATAGGCTCAACGGATGGCTGTGGCTTGGCCCTAATTATAGTGCCAGTAACATTTATTCAGGAAAATGTATTTTAAAGCTCAAACTTCCAACCTTGAGTCATCAATCCTGACCCACGTGGAGACTGCAGACAGCCTGTCCTGTCTGGGAGTGTTTCGTCTGAGAGCACATGATTGGGCCCGTTTCCCAAAGCCACCTGGTCTGCCCGGCCAGACGTTAGCATCTTGGGAGTAGGGACCATGGCTCTGCTGCCCTCCATCCTCCACAGCCACTCGTCCTGCTGGGGACCTAAGGGCCGGTCAGTGAGGCCTTGGCGTTCACTGGGCGGGGGCCTCCCGGGGGAAGGTGACCGGGCAATACGCTCAGGCAGCTCAGCCGGGACGACCTTGCCTTGGGCCTCCTGAGCAATGGTGGAGGGGCCACCAGCCACGGGCACGAGCAGTCTCCATTACGATTGCTATGTGCCTCTGGTGCCGTGAACTTCCTCATTCACGAGATGAAAGGCTCGGTTCTTGGGAGCATCTGAAGAAGATGCAGCCTGTTGTAGGCAGTGTGAGGTGAACATATAGCACATTTAATGGTTGGATCGCTGGGGGGAATCTACCCTGTACAAAAGGAGCAAGATACTTCGCTCTGACAAACACCCAATGCAAAGTGCTACCGAAATGCTAGGCTTTCTTCTTCCTGCAGACCTCCGAGCCAAGCCGTGGGAGCAGACTGGGACCTCGGTCAATTGTTTCTCTGGAACAATGTTTACCTCTCGTTTGAGCTTCAGACGCCCCCACCAAAGCTACCGCCTCAAATTCCTCACGCTTGAGAACGGTTCTGTGGCTTTCACAGAGCAGTCACCTGTGCTGCATCGCATGTGCTGGGATGGGCGGGGTGGGTGTCCTCATTCCCATTTCACAGACGGGACACTAAGGCATCACAGAGAATGGAGCCAATGGCTCAAGACCCAGCCCACCAGAGTCCTCCACTTTCCACTTGGGCCTCTCTCCTCTAAGGTTCTCACTCTGGCTCTGTTTAAGTGGCGGCTGCTCTGGGCTGGACCCCAGTTAAATGGGGGAAGATGGGAATGCTGAAGCCAGATGGGGAGTGAGCCCAAAAGAGCGGAACCTGGACAATTGACAGACCAGGCCCAGGGCTGGCAAGGAAAGCAGCTCCCAAGTCCCCTGCACGTGGGCTCTGGAGGGCAGTCCACACCCAAACTACCGTGCCCGCACCACCCAGGAACGCGCCAGAAACGCAGCAGCTTGAGGTGATGGGAGTGGGGAGAATGTGAGAGTGGGGAGAGAGGGCAGTGAGAACGAGGGGAGGGAGGGTGAGGTGTCAGGGTGGGGGCTGTGCTGGTGCTGGGGGACAGGGTGTGGCCGGGACTGCTGACCTGTCACCAGGCTCCGGATGAGGAGGGCCTCGTCCTCCTTGTGGTACTC
The DNA here is from genome assembly GCA_037038555.1 of Rhynchonycteris naso. NCBI lineage: Eukaryota > Metazoa > Chordata > Mammalia > Chiroptera > Emballonuridae > Rhynchonycteris > Rhynchonycteris naso. The sequence continues at coordinate 149,738,475 of CM072999.1, read as the reverse complement.
CAGCATGCCCTGGAAGTCCTTCTCCTTCCGCTGCACGGTCACCTGCCTGTTGAGCTCGTGCCGTCGCCTCTCACTCTGGGCTAACGTCTGGGTGGCTGCAGGGAGGAGACGCTGGTCATGGTGGGGTGGGGGTGGGGGTCACAGGTCCTCAATACTGAGCTGCTCCAACATGTCCACACTTAGCTGTTTATTAGTAAGTGACCCGAGCGATCAGGAGAATGATACCTCAAGGATGAGAACACAGAAACCCAAATTGGAAGGGTAGGACGGGGCAGAAATGAGAGGCGCCTGAGGCTGCACAGGACAGGAAAGATAGCCTGCTCTCTCAGAGCCTCGTCTAGAGCAGCAGGTGGTCAGACACAGGACACCTGGGACGGAGCGCTGTCCCATGGGCACTGGTGTTAGGACCATGAGATAGGAAGCGGCTCCGAGCTCAGGATGACGGGAGGGGTGATATCCAGGTGGTGAGGTGAGTGAGGGAGTCAGGAGAAGAGAACATTCTGGCATTCTGGATGTTTCTAAAAGAGCAATTTCAACCTCTGCCTGACGTCTCGGGCCAGGTTCCAGTGTGGATGTTTAATCACAGAGCCGCCCTCTCTCCCGCGACTCCCATAGCATGGAGGGGGCTCTGTGGTGGGGTCTCATGCTGTGCAGCTTGCCTTCCCACCCCCATCCTGCCTTCCCGCTCTCAGCCCTTGGAGGCAGGACTCCTGCCCCAGCCCTGCAGAGGTCAGCCAGCACCCACACCTGCTGTATCCTCAGGTCTTTAGAGTCTGGCAAACTGATTAAGGCTGAGCTCATGGGCTCTGAATGACAACCATGGGAGCAGCGGCTCAGGCGCCAGGAAGCTGGTGCAGGGGGCCATGGGCAGGGGGTGCCTTGCAGAACATACACACGCACATACGCTTTACCTTCGAGGTCCTGGACTTTCTTCATGTGAATCTTCAGTTGTTTTTTGAGTTTCTTCTCATTTTTCTCAAGCTTTTCTACCAGCTCTTTAAGGTCCTAAGAGCAGAAGGGTGCAGTGTGAGAACATTCCTGACCACACCCTGGAGGGCAAGGGGTAGAGCAGTGTGGCCTGCGACAGCCTCCTGAGAAGGACCAGGCTCTGTGACTGGTCAGGAGGCCTGCCCCATGACCAGGAAGTGGCAGGTGAGTCAGAGCCCTTTCTCACAATCAAGATGGACTGACTCTTGGCTCTGGCTGCCTGGTGCCCCACAGAGCCCCATGGTTGTCCAGGCCAAGTGTCCTCAGGTTGCCATGCCGGACCCCAGAGATACCTAGTCAGGTGTCCTAGACAGGTGGGCAGAGCCCTGGGAAGGAAGGGACAGTTTGACAGCTCGGGGAGGCACTCAACTGGAAGAGCCAACAGCTGGTGAGATTGCCTGGAGGCCACAAACAAAATGGGAGCCTAGCCCAAGCTGCTCTGTGCTGCCAATCCCTAGCTACCAGGGCCACGAGAACCCAGTCAGCCCACTGGGACCTGGAACAGCATTAGGGCCACCCCTCTTCCAGCTGGGCAGTGGTCCCCTGGCCAGGGAGGCAGGGCGCTCCATCACTGTCACAGCCTCTGTGACTAGGAGTGCCGCAGAAGGCAAAGCAAACATGCCACCGTGGAACCTCAGAAACATCTGGGGACAAATTGTTAAGGCTGGTCAACAGACGAAAGTCAGCCTAATTCTCCATCCAGTGCTAACAGCCACAGCCGACCACTGACCTAGTGAGAGACATTGTTAAGAACTTCAAATATTTATCTTAATAAAAGAAATTTAACAGAGCTTGTACTCAGCAAATTGAGGACAAATGAAAGGGAACACAGGGCTGGCCACAGTGGGTAGTAAACTCAGGGAGCTACCGAGGCCAAAGTCCTAGAGGCTAAGGTCACGGATGGCTGATGAAAGAATGAGTTCAACCCACAAGCTTCCAAGTTGATACCAGTAAGACAACCACGTCCTCCCTTCCACACAGACCTATCATGTGCCCACGTGGTCACTGTGGCTGGAAGCCGGTCACCTGAATTCCAGAAATTCACCACTGCCCAGCACCAGGGTAGCACTACTATGCCCCAGCGGCTCTGCTTATGGGCCCAGCCTCTGCCCGGGTACACAGTGTGGACCCCCCTCTAGAAGAGGTTTCCTGTCCGAGTTCCAGCTGTAGCCCTCCTGGTCATCTTCATCCTCGGCCCACAGCCCAGACTCCTGTTCAGGCCCCAGGGCCCATGGCCGGGCCTAGACTCCTAAGCTGTTCAGTTAGGACCGAGCTAGCACAGTTCCTCTACGGAGCACGGCCCTCCCCGTGAGCAGGTCGCCTACCACGCCACTTGGCCAATGGCCCCTCCAGGAGCATGGGCTGGCAAAGGCACTTCCCACACAGCCTCCTTCACCTGGCAGAAGCCAGTCCAATTTAATATGCATTTTCCTTTTCATAAGGCTGCCCACGTATACACCTGTGTGTGACAGTGACATGCAGATGGAGCAGGGAAGGCAGATCATGTGTATACGAGTCCTGTTCAAGGACCTGTGGTCTGGGGCCCCGCTGCCCGCCCCCCCACGTGCAGTGTCTGGACCAGCCTTGGAATTTGTTTTGATCAGTAGGAAGCGGCAGAAGGGACCACGTGCAGTTCAGGGACTGGGTCCTAAGCAGCCTCCTTGTGCCGCCTCCATCCTCGTGGAATCAGCTGCCACTGAAGCAGCCTAGGGCATGAGAGGCAGACCCCATGGAGGGCAGCACCCGCACCCAGGTCCCAGACCCTCCTGTCCAGACAGTGGCAGGTGGCAGAGGCAAGCCGGCCCGTGGTACCCGGCCAGAGTCCTGACCACACATGTACTTGCTGTTCTAGCCACCAAGGTCAGGGGAGGTTGGTAGCACCCTAAGAGATGAGGGAGACATCTCCACAAATCCTTGTTGGCTGGAGGGTTCTAGATTCTCTGTTTCTGCTGCTGGGCCAAGGGCAAGAACTTGGTTCGTCTGGCTAAAGGCTATCCCTGCTCTCGTTTCTTTCAGAACATGACTTCCTGGAGCTGGGGTCCTCTGGGAATGGCTACTCACCAGGTTCTCGGCGGTCAGCCGGGACATCTCCTGCTGGACGCCGAACTCCACCTGGGCCTCCGGGGACAGCAGCAGCGTCTGGGAGAAGGTCTGCTGCTGCCTGTCCAGCTCTTCCTGCAGGCCCTCCACCTGCGCCCGGAGACGCTCCACCTCCTCCTCGTGCGTGCGGCTCTGGGCCTGGAGCTGGGCCTCCAGCAACCTGCACCAGGAGAGGCGGGCGGGTGACCTGGGGCTCGGGCCAGCGCCCCCAACGCGGCCCCTGATGGACATGCGGCAGGGCAGCAGCCAGGCACATAGCAGTGGCGGCGGGGGCGGGACGGATGGCTGGCGAGGGGAACAGATCTGCACGCTCAGCAGGCAAACAGGCGGGCCTGTCCTCGCAGGGGGGTGGGGGGTGGGGGGTGGGGGGTGGGGGGCGGCGGGAGGCCGGGGCCAAACACGCGGCCCTGGTCATGGGCCTTTTGCTTGACCCCCTCATTCCCTTTTTCCTCTTTCTTGAGCACAGTCTGTTGCCTTGGAAGTGAGAGATTGTCTCCATGCCAAAATGCCATCAGCAGAAATTTCTTATACCATACCATCTTTTAAATAAAAGCAGCTACATTTGCCCCAAAGCTCACAAGAATCTCCTTGAGACAAAATGCTGGCGGGCTGACTGGTCATTTGTCCATTCTCCCCGTAGTGGACTCTGCAGTCTGCAGGAAGGCAGACTGTTAGCCCCTTTCCTTTCTACCTTCACCACCGTCACCCCCACTTTATCTCCAGCCTTATATAGCCCCCTCCCCCATCAAAACAGAAACCAAGACTGTTTGTAAATGATCTGGGGGAGGTTTAAGATCAACTGGTGTCATGACAACAGGCAGAGAGACCTAGAGACAATCTGGAGGAGGCTGGGGAAGTCTCAGAAGACTGACCGAGTCCAAAAGGCCCACGACCGGGAGGTGCCAGTTACCTGGCCAATTCTGGGAGAGCAGCTGCTCCATCATAATGAAGGCAAGAACTTAAGGCAGGTTCCTGAGCAGCCTCCACTTCAGGAGGCTAATACTAATGGGACTAGGGCACTATCTTCCTGGACTCGATGACCTGAACAAGCTTCCTGATCCGGTCAGCTCACAGGAAAGAAAGGTAGGAGGCTCTGGATGAAAGGTACCCCAGCTCCTGACATGGCCCACACCCTGTCTCTGCCTGGGATGCAGATGAAGACTGGGGCCACAGCTGGGCTCTCGGAGCACCAGCCGCTCTGGAGGCAGGGGTGCAGAGGCACCATGTTTTTGCAGTTCTGCTTCCATTCTGGGGTGATAATTACTTCAAGAGAGGAGGGAGCAAGAGAGGGGAAAGTCTCCACTGCCAACTTCCAGGTGCAAGCACCATGTTTTCCACTGCGCAGTTAGCGCCAAAGCAGCACCCGGTGCCACGCTGGGCTCCCAGCGGCTTCCCAGCAAAGGGAAACACAGGTGAATGAAGGGATGGTGGAGGAATGACCGAATCACCACTCACCACAGGCAGCACTAGTGAGGGAAGGCGGTAATGTGCAGACTGCGGAGGATAATATGGAAATGACATCAGCATTTTAGAGGACATGTAATACTTGATAACGTCCACTTGTGGTTACATTAAAGGACTCACAAGCAAGTTACACATTTAATGAGAGGGCAGAATGGAAGCAGTGGGGACCTAAACCCTCTGCCCCAAGGTCCAGCTCCTGATTTGTGAGTTTACACTCACATCTTTTTGACTCTCCTTCTAGAGTGTAGTTGGGTGACTTAGCCCAAGGTTCTGCATAAGGTCCCAGGTCCCTTCCCAAGTGTCTGGCTAGGTACCTCCCTCCTGCAGGTGAGAAGACTAAGGCTGAGAGAAGTAGAGGCGCCAGCCAGTGACAGCGCTGGGTCAGGAAGCCAGATCTCCTGAGGCAGAGGCCTGTGCTCTGTTTCACTAGTGCTTTCATGCACTTAGCTGTTCAACCACAGCTAGTAGGCTGCTGGAGAGTCATGGGGAATTATCTGGTTTCACATTTGGGTCCCCCTCCCAATGAAACAAACTTCTTGATGGGACAGGAATCTGATCTTATTGAATAATAGCCAATATAATAATAGAAATAGCAGCTAATGTTCATCCTGTGCTTACCACACACCAGCCATGTGCCAGGTGCTTTCTCTGCATTAATCCTACTGCTTGTAATGACCCAGTGAAGCAGTTTCTATTCTGAACCACATTCTACCAGCGAGGAACTGGAGACAGATGTCACCTTGCTCACAGGTGGTGGGGTCACACTAAAACCAGAGCCAGGAAACTAAATCAGAAAAAACTAAGAACTGTATGATTTTACACACAGGTGGGATATAAGTCTGAGGCTCATGGACATAGATAAAAGTGAAGTGGTTATGGGGGGGGAGTAAAGAGGGACAAATACACGGTGACGGAAAATAATTGGACTTTGGGTGATGAGTACACAACACAATCAACAGTTCAAATGCTATAGAGATGTTTACCTGAAACTAGAGCCAGGAGAGGGACTCTCAAGAGCCAGCAGACCCAGCCTGACTGGTGGTGATGCAGTGGACAGAGCACTGACCTAGGATGCTGAGGTCCCAGGTTTGAAACCCCAAGGTCCCTGGCTTGAGCATGGGATTACATAATCCCATGGTGGCTGGCTTGAGCCCAAGGTCACTGGCTTGAGCAAGTGGTCACTGGCTTGGTTGGAGCCCCCTGGTCAAAGTACGTATGAGAAGCGATCAATGAATAAAGTGACGCAACTACAAGTTGTTATTTCTCATCTCCCTTCCTGTCTCTGTCTCTCTCTCAAAAAAAATTAAAGAACCACTGACCTGGACTCTTATCCCCAAAAGGGATGCTCTCATTGCTCTAATGGGACCTCTACTATTCCACTATGTCATCTGTGGGCAGAACTTTGAAGAAGGCTACATGAAGGCACCTGGCTCCCATTCTAATGCTTTCTCACCTCACCGAGCCTCAGTTTCCTCTTCTGGGAAACACTGCCCCTCTGTTGTTAGGACTCTCACATGCACAAAGCTATGCCATGGCCCCAGAAAGCCACATACTGGCTATACAGGTGTGACATGACCACTGGGTTGTGTTACTTCTGTGCATGTCCAACCTCCCTTGCTAAACTGCTCACCCATGGCTGAAGGCCAACGGGTCATGAATTCAGACTCTCATATCAAATGGGACCCATTCAAATTCTGCGTCTCCTACTTAAGCAGCAAGTTCCCTAAACCCTGTAAGCTTCCGTGTCCTCATCCCATGCGTGTGTAGTGAGAGTCAGATTTGATACATGCAGCACATGTAGCACAGGGCTTGTCAGCTGTCGTTAGCTCCAGGCAGTCACCAGACAGGGACCAGCAGGCAAAGGGGAAGGAGGACAGGTGCCCAGGGGCGTGGTGCTCGGAGCACAGCCAACAGCACCAGTCCACCTGAGGTGCGCAGCTGGTCCTGCAGAGTTAGGATGGTCACCACATAGCACAGAAGCAGCAGACTCAATGCCCCAGAAATAAATTTCCACCTCAGCTTTGTTCTAAGAATAGTCATGTGCCCGCTGCCATGTGAAATTCCCCACCACGTCTGCTCCTGCAGCCACAGAGCCGATGAGTTTGTCCAAGTAGTTTCTAAGGTTCTACTGAGCCATCGAGGGCTATCACCTTGGCCCAAACAAGCAGCTTCCCTGACCTCGTCCACACTGCTTGGACACAAAGTGCCGGACAGTGGCCCGAGGGTCCCACCGCCACCTTGTGGACGTTGCCCCGTGTCCTTGCATCGCTGCAGCTGAAACACAAGCGTAGACACAGCAGGCAGAGCAGACAAAGCAGTCAAGGGAAGAGAGCGCATGTTTGACCTGGCAGTTTGCTTTAGGCCTTGGTAGGCCAAGCCGAGTTCTCCATCTTCATTCAAATAGCCCCAATCCTCAGTCTTGCTAGAAAGAAAGGACAGAAAGAACACAGGCGTCCAGTGTAGAGGAAAGAGACAGGCAGGCAGAGAAGGCAGGAGAGTGCAGCAGCCCCAGCCGAGGCGTGGAAGCCAGAGCAGGGATGGCTCAAGGCCAGGCTCCCCTTCCTCTCCCATCTCCAGCATGGGTGCCTGCAGACAGACCCCAGCTCTCCCCCGTCCCCAGTTCCGGTCACTGCCACGTGCTCTCCTGTGGGACTCACCAATCTTCCCAGAACGGAAAACGTGGCTTCAGCAGGAGCAAAGCGTGGCTCTGGTCTGGATAATTCTGTGACCAGAAGGGCCGGTAGGCCTGTCTGAGTTCTTGCTCAGTGTTCTTTCCTCTTACTAGAGTGACTCGTTGGAAGCAGAGAGGGACAGGTAGGAGAGTGCAAATGGAAGGGAGGAGTGGGAGCTGCAGGCACTGAGCACAGGGCAGGGCCGCCCCTGGGGCGCTGGCTCAGCAAGGGCACAAGGGTCTGGAAGGAGACTGTGTATTTTGTCTGCTTTCTAACGGGCATCCCTTTTATGTCACTGCTTAAGGGCAAAAAGCCATGAACTCATCTCAACTCCAGCCCTCGCTGTGGTCTTGCAAAAAGAAACAGCTAATAAAAGCCTTGTGCAAACAGGGTGGGAACTGAGCTCCTCCCTCGGCTTCGGGGCTGGCTGTGTCAGTCCTGTCTGCTCTGCCTGCAGATCCTTTAGCCCTGTCCACTTGTCCAGTGGTGGCCTGATGCCAGCACGTCAGGCACATGTCACATGCACCTTCCTGCCACCAACCGCCCCGGGCACACAAGAGACAGAGACTGGTGGGATTGGTGGTGAGTGGCAGGCAAACCCTGTCAGGACTCTGCCCCTCCTCCCCTGTTCCCAGAGGGTCTCTGCTCCTGGGGAAGCTCCTGCTGGTGGGATCCCAGGTTTCCTGGCTGGAGCTGAAGCCACACCATTGGCCATCCCTGGGCTGTCTGGCCATGGTCAGCCGCTGTCCTGCCGGTCTGCCGGTCAGGTTGTGCGGGAGACATGGGGCTGTAGCTGCCATTACATGTCCCCTTCTCAGCCTTGCAAAGTAGGGCCCCACCTGTGGGGCTCACACAGGCTGCCCACATCACATCAGGCCCCACTCTGAAAAGTCTGACGACAGTGGGGGTGGGGGAGGTGGCCGTGAGCACACCTCTGGGGGCCACTCTCCGGCTTCTATTCCTGGGACTGCAGTTCCTGTCACAGCTTGTTCTCTCTACAGGGGGTGGTACTGCCAACAGGTTTATTTGGCACCTCTCTGTCCGAGACTCTGGCCCCACAAATGTCCCAAGCCCTCACCCAGGCCAGGCCTCCCGATACTGCCTTTGTGTGGGGAGTTTTTGCTGACCCCTCCTATGCTTAGTGGCCCCGTGGTTCCATTTATCCCAGCAAACCCAGGAGTGGCCTGGGCCATGATAAGAGATGCTGACAGCTTAGCATCCTGCCCTGCTCAGGTGTTAGCACTTACACTGTGAGTAGCTTGCGCTTTAACGCAAAGGAGTGGCTCACTGCTGGGAGAAGTCTGGCTCTGCTTTGGTCATTGTCATTCTCACTGAAGGCACGCAAGGAGCCTTCCCTCCAACCCTCTTGCTTTCTGGGTGTGGCGAGGTGGCAGGATGGAGACTACCTGCCTGACACTGACACTTGAGCTAGATCCCAGGTGGTCTCCAGACCCCAGGAGGTGTTGCAGGGCCTCTTACAGGTAGGTCACTGCAACCCTGTTGGTTGCCATGACGGCAGACTTTCCAGTCCTAACACAGGCTCTCCAGGGAGGAGCGTGTGTGTCGCTGGGCTACCCAGCAAGGACCTGGCATTAATTCCCACACCGCCAGCCTCAGAGGGAGACGGAGACTCGCGGGTTCTTAATTCTGTAGCACGCCAGGTGTTCACACAAAGATAAAGCAGAGAACTCTGCTGCCCAGCCACCCCGCAGTGCTCAGGAAGTCAGGCACATGACTAAATTAAAAACTAGCCAACCTACTCCAGGTCCACCCTTTGTTCCTAGATGAAAGAGGACCAAATCTTCACCGGACCTTCTCCCTCCCCTTCCTCACACACCACTAGAGCAGTGGTTCTTAACCTTTTTTGAGGTACCGAACCCACCAGTTTCATATGCGCTTTCACCGAACCCTTCTTTAGTGATAAATAAAATGTGATTATTTTTCCCAAATTCAAGACATAGGTATATGTTTTTTTACTGGTGCACAAAATGAGCCATGCATGAACATCACCTTGCTCAAAGAACAAAACCAACAAAGTACATGAACTCACAACAAATTACGGTATTACTTTATTCTGGCCTCTGCAGCAGAGGCTTCTCCCAACCCCTGAGACAAACTCATTGAACCCCTAGGGTTTGATAGAACCCAGGTTAAGAACCACTGCACTAGGGGCAAAGGCTGAGGAGGAGGCGCCCCCTGGTGATAGGAGAAGGAAAACCCCAGACAACGTTTGTTAAAATAATGCCCATCAATCAACAAATAAATATTCATGGAGAGCCTCCTGTGTATACACCACTGTGCTGAATCCAAAGAGGCCACACACACATACATAAGTAAGGAGGAGGAGGCAGCAAGAAACTGGCAGGAGAGGCAGACATCTGGAGGGTGACTCCTAGCTCCCATGCTAATAAGCTGGATGGGGGGTAATCACTTACAAGCCCAGTTTCTTCCTGTGTAAAGTGGAAGTGCTTGACTGACTTACCTGAGAGCTTCCTTCTAGCTCTATAACCTATTAATTGTAAAGGATATGCACCAGGAAAGCCTGGGAGAGCGTTTGCTTTCCCTCCGTGGAGACTGAAAACCAGGACCCAGCAACCATCCATTTGCCTATTTTAAGAACCAGTCTCCCTGGGGCCAGAAACAGGTCTCCTGTCAGCTGGGGGTTGGTCAGTTTCCCATTTTGAAAATGACCAGCTTGTGCTCTAAGGATGTCCTTATCTCTTTAGTTCACATCTGTACTTCCTACCCAACTGCCTAGGCTTCCTGGGGTCTCTGCGACACGAGGAGTGGCAACCCCAACACCATGAATAAGAGAGAAACATCTGACACGGCAGGCCTGGCCATTCGGGGGCAAACTGTTAGTGGACAAATACGATTACGCCACTGAACTGCAGTGGGCAGCCATTGTGCTGATGGCTCAGGACCCACAGACTGGGTGGGGGGGGGACGGTAAGGGGATGAGCCCACTCAAGAAGAAAGCTGAGTTTCTAGCCACTTAGAGGAGTGGAGCAGGGTCGGCTCCCCCGCCCCCACGCGGGGGATGGGGTGGTGGGCATTTGGCCAGGGTCAATTCCGAGCCCATCCTAAGATGGCTGCACATACCTTTTCCTGGTTAAACAAGGTCCAGACAGGTCGATTAGGGGATAATCACCCCAGGTGGCAAGATCAATGCTACTCTCTGTGCCAAGGGTCTCCAACAGTTTCGTGGGACCTACTGGGTGAAGAGGGCCTGAACGATTTCTGAGGACCCAAGCAAATACCCGATAATGCACCCTAAATTTTGCCTTGGAGCTCCACAGACTTGGCAAGGCCCGAATGGAATGACCAGTGGCCAAAGGAATACACTATTCCTGGAGCCAGAGCTGAGCCCGGCCACATACCTGCTCCTCCCTAGCTGTGACCCGGAGTGCACGCCTAGGCTGAGGCCAGCCTGAGAACAGCGGGCACCTGGCTGTGCCCGTGCACTTGCCCAGCCCTCTCCCAGACCCACCTCCACAGACAGGCTCCGGGCAGCCTCGAGGGGATCCTCTTCAAACAGCCACCTCTGCCCACGGCAGCCAGTGTCTGGGGCACAGACCAGCCCTCTCTTCAGTTCCCGCTTTTATTCAGTGGTAGTAATGATGCTGGCTTCTCTCAGTCCCCAGGATGTGAAATGAGGGAACTTTTTGGAAGCGAAAGTGCTACGCATGTTCCCGTGGCTACTCCCAGAGCAGGCCCTAGAGACTGCTTCTTGCTCCCAATTTGAAAGCAATAGACGAATGTAAAGCTCCAACAGAACTCTGTAGCTATGGAAGTTACCAAATGTAAAATGTTTTGAGCTTGGGGGCCATGGACTCTCTTTAGAGAGGCTGGGATTGGTCCTGGAGGTGTTTCGAATCCCTCTAGAAAGGTAAGCAAACTCTTCCCAAGCCCTCCCCCATCCCCCACGCATGATACAATTAATATTCAAACCAGAACACTCCAGTACCAGAAAGCAGCAGGAGAAGAAAAGTAACTTTGTGTTCAAAGCATCCTTGTGGCCCGGGAGGGCAGCATTTACTATAACACAAAGTCCTGGCCAGCTGGGCTGCAGGAATCCCCTCACCCTGCCTGCTGTCCCTCTCACTGCTGGGATTCACCACATCTGTAGAGAGGCAAACCCACAAGTGTCACCTCCAGGCGGGCAGCACTGGGTAGAGACCTGGTTCTTCCAGAGGCAGCAGCTCCTTCCTGGACTTAACTAGTTTCAAAGGCCACTGGTTACCTATTGTACCCTGGGCTTGCTGGAAGTGAAATTATTTTAAGATCTCAGAAAAGCTGCTTTTATTTTATTACCATCATTATTGTTGCAAAAAAAGACAAATCCGGGTTATTAAGCAACCCCTGAAAACCCTACAGTTGGGACCAGGTCCCTGACAGACATCTGGTGAAGAAGAAGTAGGGAGCTGATAACTGGATTGTTCTGAAGATCAGGACCATAGGCACACTCGCTTGTCAGGGCCAAGCATCCTGCGTCTTTCTTCCTTCTGAATTTTTTTCTTATTTATCCCATTTCTTATCTTCACCCGAGATAATTTAAATCTTGATTAGCGTTAGCACTGTGAGATTCACCTTCATTTTCCTCTCTCCCTCCCGAAGGGAAAAGTATTACATCTCTCTTGCAATAAATCCAGTTACCTGTGGGACCTTCTGATCACCGGCACAGTGGGCTGGAGGCAGTCGGCCTAGAAGTCAGACCTTCCGGATTCTGCCTTAGAACTCAGTTCCAGGCTAGCTCAACCCTTCTGGGCCTCAGTTTCCCCATCTGTGGGAAGGGACTAGATCAGTGGTTCTTAACCTGGGTTCTATCGAACCCTAGGGGTTCGATGAGTCGGTCTCAGGGGTTTGGAGAAGCCTCTGCCACGGAGGCCAGAATAAAGTAATACCGTAATTTGTTGTGAGTTCATGTACTTTGTTGGTTTTGTTCTTTGAGCAAGGTGATGTTCATGCACGGCTCATTTTGTGCACCAGTAAAAAAACATATACCTATGTCTTGAATTTGGAAAAAAAATCGTATTTTATTTATCACTAAAGAAGGGTTCGGTGAATGCGCATATGAAACTGGTGGGTTTGGTACCTCAAAAAAGGTTAAGAACCACTGGGCTAGATGAAAAGACCTGGAAGTCAGCACACTAAGGACTCAGCAATGTGGTTGGTGACACTCTTGCGGACTGCACGTTGCACTCCTGGTGCCACCTACTGACACTTTCTGGAAGTGCGTGCTATTTTCAGCAATTCCAAACGCGCAGGGTTTGCTCAACATTCAATAACTTGAGAATAAGAGAGAAAGGTAGCCAGGGAAAAGGCCAGCTCTGTTTTGACAAATGCCCCAGAGGCACAAGGAGGCAAAGATGGCAACAGTGGCGACAATATTGGCATTGTTTCGCACGCTTAACACGTGCAGCCCCCTTCCTGGTGGTCAACGCAGACTGACTCATCTAATCTCAGTCACCGTGAAGTATGCGGCTATGACTGCACCCAGCTCATAGATGGAGCAACCGAGGCGCTGTTTATGAGTGGTTACTAAGCAGTAAGTGACTGGCCTCCGGAGCGCACGTTCTCAGGCACTCTGGCACGTGACCTGGGACCTCTGCTCTGGCCGACATCCGGGTCCCCCCTTAGACCGTCACTCTTTTGCCTTAACTTTGGGTAGCTCGTCCTTAAGAAGGGACCAGAGGTGGTCGGTAACTAAAATCCAGGGCAATCTCATTCTAGCCAATACGGTAGTGGTCAAATTCGCCCACCCAGCCTCTGCAGTGCCTGGCGTGGGCTCTCTCTCTTAAGTGACAGGCGGTAGGGCCAGTGTGGACAGTCCGCCAGCGAGGGGGAGTAAAGGCGGCATCCTGTGTGGGTGGACCACTCTGTGCCAACCTCCCTCTCCTCGGCCTCCAGTCACACCTCCCAGGCAGGCTCCCTCCCGAGGGCGTTCAGAGGGCCTGGGTACCAGATGCTCCAGGTGTTACTGGAGTCTTGCCAAAGCGGACTGCAGGCTTCCTAAGGTCATGGGGCTCACGGTGTCTGCTCCTTCTCACTTATCTCCGAAAACAGGTAGGACCGTGGTGCCCAGCGTGTGGCCAGTGCCCGAGGAGCGGCCTTCCCAGACCAGGCTGGGCAGGAGCCCTTTGCCAGCGCTGCCTCAGCTGTCGTTGCCGCCAGGTGGAACTTACCTGTTTGTCTGGCAGACCCCGTGATAGGCCTCAATGGCGTCTTCCTGATCCACATGCTTTTCACTGTTGGGCCAACTTGTTCTGGCATTAATGTTCGGCTCCTAGAGGGCCCAGGTTAAACAAAGAAATAACTTTGGTCATACAATTGCCAGGAAATAACTTTATATCTCTGAATAAATTCACAGCACTAATTTGAAAAGACACATTTATCCCTATTTTCATTGCAGCGTTATTTATAGTAGCCAAGATATGGAAGCAACCCAATTGCTTATTAATAGGTGATTGAATAAAGAAGATGTAGTATATGTATATATACAATGGCATATTACTTGGCCATAAAAAAATGAATGAAATTTTACCATCTGCAACAGCATGGATGAACCTAGAGAATATTACGCTAAGTGATATAAGTCAGACAGAGAAAGACAAATACCATATAATTTCCCATATATAAAGAATCTAAAGAACAAAATTGAAACAGACTCACAGACACAGAGAACAAACTCAGGGTTTCCAGATGGGAGGGGTGTTGGGGGACTGGGTGAAAAGGTGAAGGGATTGAGAAGTACAGACTGCAGTTACAAAGCAGTCACAGGATGTAAGGTACAGCACAGGGCATGTAGTCAATAATATGATAATAACTATATATGGTATCAGATGAGTACTAGAATTAGTAGGGGGATCACTTCATAAATTATATAACTGTCTAATCACTATGCTGTATACCTAAAACTAATATAAAATAATATTTATTACAACTATAATTGAAAAAATGTTTTAAAAGGATGACTTTATATCTAGACAGAAGTTTTAAAACAAGCCTTTGGTAAAAGACAAAGGCCCAAGACCATCTCAGATAACAGCAGTTAAACCTAGGCAGGGAGGTGATTTTAAAAGGACATGTTGAAAGAGTCACAGAAGGACAAGGCCTGGGCTGTGAAAGACACAGAGTGTGGATGGTGGGAGTAGGATACCAGGGACAGTATCCCCGGAGGACAAAGCACCCCAAATCCAGAGGACATGACCAAAATCTGCATCAGTTTTCACTCCTCCGTGCTCAATACTGCCTACCTCCCCCTCCCCCACGCTGTCCCAGGGTCCATGCTTAGAAGTGACCCAGGTGGCCCCTGTCCCTTCCCTCCCACTGCACAATCTGTCCCAGGAGGTGAACACATTGGGAACCAATGCTAAGCTGGACTTTCCACCCTGGGAGGACTAAGAGAGAGAGGACTCTTCACCTCACAAACAAAACAGCATGGGGCAAGGGCAGGAGGGGGAAGCCAGGCCAGGAGGGCTATTCAGGCTGTGGCCCTTGTCTCTCACTCTGTGGCTTGTTCCTCCTGAACATGTTCATTTTGAGACATTTTAGAAGATTCTAGAAACTTTCAGCCAAGTCTCCCATGAAAGGTCTGCTGGGAGGGCAGCAAGTTCCTTGCTCTATCTTTAGAGGAGACACCAGAGCAAAAGACTCTGCTCTTGCGGGTTTAAGACTCTCACAGGTAAAGATATATAAGGAAACACCAGCTCTATTACCCGGCGTCCCCCCAACAAGCCCAGCCGCGGCCGCCGTCTGGTTACCGTGCTCTTGCCAGCAAGTCGGCGCTGGTCAGCACTGACGATCTGGGTCCTCAGGATGAGCACCTCCTCCTTGCGAACCTCCAGCTCCTCACTGGCCAGCTTGAGCTGGTCCAGCAGCAGGCCGTAGCTGTCCGGGGAGCTGTGGGTGGAGTTGTTCTGGGTGGCCTGGTCGGCCACGGCTTTCCTCAGCTCGTTCAGGTCATTCTTCAGCTTCTTATTTTCTGACTCCAGCTCCTGCCTCTGGAAGACAGCCACGTGACACACCCCATTACTCCCCGAATCCAGAGCTCTCCCACGTGTGTCCCCTCCTCCGCCTTCCTCAACCACCCTGCCCGTCCCCCTGAGAAACAAATTGCAACCTTCCCGCTTTAACGATGAACCACATGGTCTAAGTTCTGACTGGCGTCTGGACCCGAACCCACCACTCCCAGCTACCAGGGTGGAGCGTCTGGCACGATGTCTCTATGTTCCCTGAAGCGATTCAAGTTTATTTCTAAGCGTATTTGGCCAACGAAACCCATCCTTATGGAAATGCCCAGTGAATCTCAAACAACATGCTATTAACAGAGGACTTCTTAGAACCTTCATACATTAATCATCTTTGTGACTGTCCAAGAGAGGATATGAAGTGTGAATCTGCTGAAGTCACACATGGACCAACGTTCTAGAGAATATACCAGGAACTCTTCTGTTGTTTTGGCCACACAGAAAACCACCAACTGTCAACACCAGTGAAGGAAAAACTACCTGAATTCAGACTCAAAAGTATCACTGACACCCAATTCTGGCATGCATTTAAATTTTTCTGGATAAGATAACTTTGAACTTGAGATGAATTCAGATCATTTAAAGTCTGATGATCACACACTCATGCTGGTAGGGCCCTGGGACATATGCGATCGAAAATTTCCCAAAGAAGATCCAAAAATGTAGATAAGCCTGACCTGTGGTGGCGCAGTGGATAAAGCATCGACCTGGAACGCTGAGGTTGCAGGTTCAAACCCTGGGCTTTCCCGGTCAAGGCACATATGGGAGTTGATGCTTCCTGCCCCTCCCCCTTTTCTCTCTCTCCCCTCTCTAAAATGAATAAAATCTTTAATAAGAAGAACCCAAAAATGTGAATAAGTGGGCATTGGTCGCACAATTACAGAGCCGTGGGGCCACAAAACTAGGAGACCACTGGGCATAATCTTTCCTTTTCCAAATGAGAAGGCTGAGCATGGAGCGGAGAAGGCTCACTGTGAGTTCTGCAGAGGCCGAGCCAGGACTCCCAGAGGAGTCCCGTGGGCCAGCCCCACCACAGTCCTTCAGGCCACGGACAAAGCTCTGCGGGTATAAATGGCCTGAGAGTCCTGCCGCAGGACTCAATCAGCAGGCAGCGCAGCTAAGCCTGGCGCCCAGAATGCAGATGGCTGTGCTTCTGCCCCAGAGCTGGGTCACTGTACTCACTACAGAAGGCGGGGGGGGGGGGGGGGGTGTTCCAAAGCTCTGGTAGGGGGCGTCCAGAGTTTAAACAAAACCCACTGCTCGTCAGGAGGCTGTCTCCCGTGTAGCATCCTCTCACTCATGTCTCGTGGGCAGGTTGTTCAGATCCAGTGTGGTCAGATCAAGGTGGGACTCAGGGCTGTGCTCCTGGGCAGTGCAGCTGTTCCTAGAGTTCTGTGTGGTCCTACAAGTAGGACCAGATGGACTGACCCTGGCAGACTGGATGAATTCCCAGTGGTCTATTGGAGCTGCTCTAATGCCCCTTTTCTGCACTCTGCCCCCCCACCCCCCCAGCCATGCCCTGGGCCAGGAGGCCTTTCCCTCTGGACTAGACCTGGACACTCTGCAGACCCCTGCCTCACATCTCTCCACGCAAGTCTTGAGTTTTTCCAAAGTGGTCTTATTCCACCAGCCACATTTTAACTGAAACTGAGTCGGGTAGGTAAGACATGTGACACAGTAAGAGTACATGTTTGGTCTCTGGCCCCAGTTCCTGGCTCAGAGCTTCTAAAATTCTTTTGTCCTCTGCAGCCATGAGACTATCTCCCCTTTGTGAGTTTATTTTGATCATTAGATCACACATATAAGTGAGATCATATGGTACTTGTCTTTCTCTGACTGGCTTATTTCACTGAGCAGAACACAGCTGCCAGAGGGGAGTGGGCTGGGGGCTGGATGAGAAGGGTGAAGAGATTAAGCAGAGAAACAAAGAAAGACCGACAGACACGGACAACAGTATAGTGACTGCCAGAGGGAAGGAGGGATGTGGGAGGTAGAAGAGGGTAAGGGCAGATAGATGGTGATGGAAGGAGACTTGACTGGGGGTGATGAACACACAATACGATATACAGATGATGTATCACAGAATACGCCTGAAACCTGTATAATTTTATTAACCAATGTCAACCCAGTAAATTAAATTAAAAAAATTCTTTTGTAACATCCTCAGTATCGGCCAGGAGAAACATTTTTGTTTCTCATGACTCGCTTCTTGCAACCACACCTGAGTTTATGCTAATGAGGTGACTTGGAGGATGGAACTGGCAGCCAGGGGAACCAACCTTGCTTGTTATTAGAGGCTTGGGGCTTTCAGGGACGCCCACTGAGCTCCAGGAAGGAGGGGGGGGGGGCTACAGATGGAGTTAGATGCCAACAAATGATCTAGTCATGCCTCTGTAATGAAACTGCCATGTAAACCTTAAATGGCGGGGTGCGGAGAGCTTCGGGTAGGGGAACGCATGGCGGTGCTGGCAGTGGCCTGCTTGCAGGGGGCACGGAGGCTCCATCTTTCCCGTCAGACCTTGTCCTGACCTTGTTTCCAGGTGGCCGTGCTTGAGTCGCATCCTTTATCATAAACCAGTAATGGGAAGTTAAGGGCTTTCTGGAGTTCTGTGCGCTGTTCTCACAAACAATTACACCGGAAGAGGGATGGTAGGATCCCCCTGATTTGTAGCCAACTTGGACAGAAGCGTGGGTACCCTGGTGACCCACTAATGTGTCCGGTGTCTGAAGTGGGAACAGCCCTGTGGGGCTGAGCCCCTAGCCAATGGGTCTGTGCCAACTCCAGAGGTTAGTACCAGAAATTCTCTGGTGTCCAAGAGAATGTGGAGAACTCCGCAATTTTGTCTCAGAAGTACTATGAACGGAGAGTACAGTTTCCTATTAGCATGTTATATATAGTTCCTTGTGGTAAATACAAAATTTCCTTCGTTTTGAAGTGTGGGAAAGGGAATCACGTTCTGTAGGTGTGTCTACCCATGAGCAAGCCGGATGGCACAACCAGCTTCCCTGCTGCCCCACTCTGACACCGCCCTCCGCAGGGCGGGGGCGTGGGAGTCTTACCTTCAGCCTGTTGTAGGCTAGGTCTGCATCCTGGTCCAAATCTAGGCCGTTCTTTGGTTGTTCCACCTGCATGGAGAGAGACAGGAAGGTGAGCATGGACCACAAAGCAGACGTTCCGCAGAACTATTTTCACCCACAGTGGAACGACGAACATGCTCGCAGTGCCCTGTGCACGCGGGCTCCCTTCCCCCTTCAAGTGCAGCGGGCTCCTTCCAGCACCATGCAGCGTTCCACAAACACCTCCCTCTGCCCCCCCCCCAACCTATTCAAGTGATGCTCACAGGCATCTATGGGTCGAATATACATAACACTGTGTTAGGTGTTAAGTCCCCCCCTTCTCCCCCCCTACCCCCAAAGATATGAGGAAGTCTTAACCCTTGGTCCCTGCGAATGTAACCTAATTTGGAAATAAGGTCTCTGCAGATGTTATCAAGTTAAGACGCGGGCATTAGGATGGGCCCTAATCTACTATGACTGCCCTTAAAAGAAGACAGACACACAGGGAAGACTGCCACGTGAGGAGGGAGGCAGAGATTGCAGTGACACAGCTACAAGCCAGGAAGGCCAAGGACAGCAGCAACCCCAGATGCTCAGAGAGAGGCATGGACGATTCTCCCCAGAGCCTTTAGAGAACGTGGTCCTGCTGACACCTTAACACTTGACTCTGGCCTCCAGAACTACAAGACAGGAAGTTTCTGTTGCTTTAAGCCATCCCATCTGTGGCACTTGGCTGCAGCAACCCTAGGAAATTAGCACTGCAAGACTCATGCACTTATCAAAGAGATTAGTTAATAGATAATGATGATATACTGATTAATGAGGTTGATGAGCTACTCTTAGGTTTTCTGGGACATGCATGCACATGTGTATTCTGTTTTCCCAAATAAATTGCTCTGAGCACCTTGCAAAGAAGCCTGCTTTCTTCTGTCACTCTACAACAGACTATGACAGTCAGCCCTCTGATGCCCGGCTAATGCTGGCTGACATCAGGATTCCCAAGCTGGTGGATGTGGACTGCGACAACTAGAACACTAGTCCAGTAGGACTCAGCGGGGCCAGTGATTCCTGTAAGTATTCGGGAGCTATGCACCTGACCGACGAGAAGGGGCAGAAACACCTTTATAAATGCTTAACTGCTTGGGGTGATTTCAAGTAATAGGTGGCAGTCTGAGTAAGATGGGTTTTTGGAGCTAAAGCCTGACAGTGTTTAGATTATCTACAGTGCTAGTACCCGTCGGCCCCAAGAAAGGCCAGCACTCATGTGGAGGGACTGGGTGTGCCTCAGGCTCGGAGGCTGAGGCTGGATCTGAGCATCTCCTGTGGCCACATGGATGGCATCATCTCCAGCCTGGCAACCCAGGAAAACAGCTCCGCATGGGGCCGGTCTCTGCGTTCTCTCTCACCACCGTCACCAGTAGGGATGTAGCCGTTCAGGACCAGCAGTTAACCTGCTGCTCCCACGAGAGAGGCCTGTGCTTGTGTTCTATGTAGCACCGATTTGTCGTATGACTGTAGCCAACTGCTGAGTCCATCACGCTCTTGGAAAAGAGGTCATTCACTCCAATTCAAATTGCTGTGAGCATTAATAGGTGCTGGCTGTCATGTTTGTTAGTGGGCAGCCCAATGGAATCACCCAAGGTGACTTTGCCAGGCCTGGGGAAAGGGAGCCAGATAAATGGGCAGTCAAGTACAGGAACAGCCTGGCTAGCTGTCCCTGAGGCCCTGTCTCCATGGTGGGCTCAGTCACTCCCACATGGGGGCACATCCTACAGATGTCCCTGTCATTCCTTACGCAAAGGAGGGCCTTTCTCTCTACAGCTGGGAGCCTGGGCCATTGCTCTCCAGAACCCAGGTGTCTCAGGGTTCTTCTTGGGACCAAGGGCAGATCCAAGACCACCACCTCTGCCAGGTTGTCAGGGTGTTACAGAGGGGTTCTGTCATCTCCCCACCCCACCACGCCCTTCTCAATAAACCCCATCGGAAACAAAGTCAGTCATTCTCAAAGAGAGATCCTCAATGCATGTTACAGTGCTGTGGGCCAAGCCAACTATTCCAACTCTTGCTCGGTGATTAATTTTTGAGAAAAAAAAATACTCTTTTTTATTTGGTATCAAGATAAACAAACGACCTAAAGCCAGGATTTCAAAACCATTAGGCATGTCTGTGGTGGGGAACTGGGAGAGGGAGTCTCCCGGGCAGCTGGGGGGGCGCTAGGACCCGTGTCAGGCACTGTCCGAGGTTGTCTTCGCAGTTGTGTGTATATTTGATTTGTGCTCGCCTATTAGGGAAGCTTCTCTTTTAATTGAACGAGTGATTTATAAACCTAATCTTTTCAGTTTCCATTCTGAATCCAATCCCCCAGAGAGGCTGAAATCTATCAGCAAGATTTACCTCCCCACTTACTGTTCAGACCCCCCCCCCCGCCCCACAAGAATTGACTAGCGTCTGTAACACATCTGCTTGGAGAGGGAACACAGGTGTTACAAGAGGAGACTGTGTAGAGATGCGAGCAGGTGCAGGTAGGGTTGAGGGTGTGGGGAGCATGATCTGGAAAGTGGTGAGGGTTCAGGCGTGGGAAAGAAGGGTGAGTGACTGTGGATCGGGTCCGCCCCTGAACCAATGGGAGGCTAAACTCAAGCCCACATCAGATTCCAGCTATCAGAGGGCAATCAATTTTCTCTGCTCTAATTTGACTTCTGCTTGCATTGGTACTTTAATCACACATCCTGGTCCTCCCTGCAAGAGGGTGACGATGCCACAGGTTCCCTGCTGGCTTTGCCAGCGGCCAGCCAGCGGAAGCGCTTTGCCCTGGGGGCATTGTAAAGCTTACTTCCGTCCAACTGGGGTGAGCTGAGGCATGGGCAAAGAAGACTCAATTGTGACGTCAACACAGGACAAAGTTACCCTGACACCCAGCACCAGCAGAGCCCTGAAGGGTCACTCCTGCACGTGACCCCGGGTGGAGCGAGCTGGGTCGCTCTCCGATGCCAGCACCACGATGCCAGCACTGCCGTTGCTGTCTGGGGGCCAGCCGCCTTCCACGCACCTGGACGTTCCTGCTGTCCTGTTGCTCCCTCTTCTCCAGCTGTGCCTGCAGCTTCCTCCTCTCCTGCTCAAGCTCCCGCACTCTCTTCTGCAGCTTCAGGAACACGGTCATGTCCATGGCCGCCTTCTCTAGGCCGATTTCCTTCATAGAAAGACAGGGAGCAGGAGCCAGCAGTTTTAACAGAGTAAGTGCCTTAGGGAACACATAGCAAGCACCTCACTGCCCACTGCTCTGTGTCAGCGGCCTGTCTCCTCTGTCCTCCCAAACATCAGCCCACGCTCAGATACACAGCCAGTGTCAACCAGCCGTTGTTTCTCATATTGGCAACGGTGCTCTAGGCTCATTCTCTGCCTGGATAACATCTGAGTCTCAGCCATTTACATTTCTCCTGTGTGAGCCGCTTCGGATAACTGATCACATACAGAGTACAACACACGGATAAAGACAGCCATTTTATTTGGAATTTAAAAGAGTTCACTCGTGGAAAATAGCCTCATCCCAGAGAAACTGTAATAACACTTAGGACATGACGCTTCCTGATGAAGAACTGATGTGGCCACTCCTCACTGCAAATGCACTGCCAAACACCCCTGATGGCACCTTGAAACAGAACCAGTACCTGCCCTGTCACAGAACCCATTCCTCCAGCAGATCTGACAGCCTCCACGTCCCACATTATTTCCTTTAGATTCATGCCCGGGCTTGCCTGCCTGAGTGAGTTCTGTCACATGTGGGTGTGTATCTGGATGAGCACATCTGTGTTGATTTTTAAAGTGTCCGTATGGACATATGTGACAAGATAATCTGGTTTGACCAGCATTTAATGAGTGCTTTGTGCTTAGCCTGGATGGCACCTGCTGCTCTGGTTCTCTCCAAGAACCAGTCTCAGCTGCCCTGCAGAACTTAAATCCTGATGGAAGTGCATGTAAATGGCGACATACACAAATGCGTGGGTGGTGCATCTGGAGTTCAGGTTGGCTGAAGCCTGCAGACTTGAGAGAGCACAGTGGCAAGACCAAGGGTCTTAAGCTGGTATTTATTAAATGCTAACCAAGTGCATGTGGCGAGCAGCAAACCACACAAACTGTACAACAGACAGACCTTTTATCAGAGGCCCTCCTTTTCTCTCCTTCCATTCTTCCGTCCATCGTTCACTTATCATCCTTTATTTTTCTTTATAGCACTGAAGAGCGCCTGCAATTATATTACAAACTTCTCCCATCAACTAGTTGTCGTCTGACTCCCATCAGGCAGGCCGACTCCACGAGGGCAGGGGCCTCCTCCGGCTGGGTCACTGCTCTTTCTCAGTACCTCCCGGCAGTGCCTAGCCGAAGGACGTGCTCAAAACACGTGTTTCTCTGAGGGTCTTTCCTCCCCATCTATCTTCACGTGCTTCGTAAGGTTTTATATGCTTGTGAATTTCTTCAAGTGCCCGTGAAAAAACTGTGTAGCTGTGTACCTCTGACAAAATTACACGGACTCTAAAGTCCACCGTGTGGTACATTAGGAGTGATTCTAAGAGGCCATTACTGACAAAAACACAGTCACTCAGCAGGTGTTTGTTGTCCTCTGAGTGTGATCCAGTCCTGAATCACGGAGGAACACGTTCTTGTGTATTTATTGATACGGCTGCATGCACTGGGATACTAGACGGGGACCATACATTTTGTCTATTTTAATGACTTAGTTGTTCCTTCGTAAGTGAGCTATTTCACATCATTGCAATCGGTTCTTGCTTTGCAAGAGGAATCAGTGAGCTACCTTCTTCCTTCTTTTCTGGAGAGCGGGTAAGGGGAACCATAACGTATGGTTTTGCATGGTGAATGTTAGCTCCACTGCAGTCCCAGTGGTCCTGATGTCAGGAGCTAGCCCCCTGGACACTCTGATGGCCAGCAACATAATAGCAGGTCTCTGTGGGGGCTCCACACAGGTAATAAACACCCCGTCTGCAGCACAGCCAGCGCAGAGCCTGCCTTACTCACCTCCACCTGTGGGAGGGCATCCTCGGTGTCTCCGACCTCAGATGTGGAGATGGACGGGTAGTTGGAGTCGGATTCTAAGCTACTTTGGTTTGATGGGTTCCTCCTGTGACCTGGAGTTTGCTGTTTAAGGAGAAAAAAGTGAGAACTCATTATGAACTAATGTTAATAAGAACTATTACTTTTCAAAGAGCAGTCGGCCCTAGGGTTGGACTTCTGCTTCATTTGTAAGGACTGGGTTCCCTTGTCTCTTAACAAAATACAAATCCTTAACACGGAGGCCAAAATCTCTGAAAAGTCCTGGGAAATAACCCCCATGTGCGGGTCTTGTCCTGACAATGCAGACAGTCCCAACACCGGGTTCCTTCTTGGAAATCTGCCCCCAATGGCCCCCACCTCAACCTGCACTTCATCACCTGGTTTATGAAAACAGTAAGCATATTAGACATTACCGTTTACACTGCTCATTTAAAATTACCCTTTGTGCCTTGCATCTGATTTGGCATTAACATTTTAGATTTCTATGTTCCTATTAAGCTTCTCCACCTGGTTTCTATAATTTAATCTTGTTTGAATACGCATTTCTGGAGAGAGTGTGTATATGTGGTGAGAAGACATGACAAACCATGAAATATGACAAGGTTTGCATGTATACTGCATTTCATCGATTAGGAGAAGCAAGCAGACCCCGGGGACTGCTCTGCGTACGCACCGATGCAGCCAAGACCAGAACTCCCCACGCATCACTGTTGTGACACGGGATGCTCCCAGAACAGGAAACAAGAGAGACAACACATCCACATGGGTGGAATTTCTCTTAACTCCTAACTGAGATCCCAAAGTCAGAAAAGGCGTGACTACTGGGCCCAGCTGGTCCCTACGCGATGCCTCCTGCAGGGAAGGCAGGCACGCCGCCGGCGCCCCTTCACCCAGGTCCGCTCAGCATCCGCGTGTCAGACAGCTGCCCAGGGGACTGGGAAAGCCAGACCTGGGCCTGTGCCGCCACCAGCCCGCCCTCCTTGCCTTGATGATGGTCATCTCGTCCCGAAGGTTGTCGTATCTCTGCTCCAGCCGCGAGTATTCCTTCACAAGGTTCTGGTACCGGGAGCGCTCCTCCTCCAGCTCCTTCTTCACCAGGAGATGCTCCTTGACCGAGTTCTGGGCAAATTCATCTGGGAAGCAAGCACAGGAAGCACCCTCTTCTTTCTGAACGGGTTCCCCTCGCAGGAACAGACTCGTACTTTCTTATTGATGTCTTGTTAAGAGGCTGCCCGTGACGGCTCCGACCACAGACACTCACGGGTCTTACCCAGTCACCTCCCCTACTGCCCAGCAGGGGAAAGCTTAGGTCTTCGCAGGGGGGAGAGAGGTGACCAGCCCCCGGGGAGTGGGGGACAGATGCAGGCAGTGTGCATGGCAGTGCCCTCGGCCTCTCCTGCACGACAGCTGTCCCAGCAGCCGCTGGCAGCACTTCTGGGAGAACCCAGGTTTCCCTCCAGAGACGCCTCCCCAGTCCCAATCTTTCTGGTCCTTGGAGTTCCGAGGGATGAAAAGAGATTTGAGAACCTAAGGCCAAAGGTTAGGAAGGAGGGAGGGCAAAAGAAAACCCGCACGGGCTGTGTTCCCCCAACCAAAACTTATGCAACCAGTGGAAAGAAACAATTTTTAAAGGACAAAAGTAGGTTATGCACTCAGGTGGTTCAGTTCCCTTGTGGTCCAGGGCAGGGGCCTGAGGATGGGGAAAGCGGAGTGATTGGCTGAAGGGCGCCCTGCGTCAGGCGAGGACTGGGGTCTGTGGACCCCCACTGCTCCTCTGTGGTCAAGCAGCCATAAGGGTTGAGACAGGTGACCTGGATGTGATCCGTGACTTGCTCCTCAGCAAACATAAACAAATGACCTGCTGGGTGGAAGAAACCACGACAGGGATTGTGGATGCTGAAGACAAATGTAAAACGGCAGGAGAGCAGCTCCTAGCGCTCACGACACGGCAGGCACCGGCATAAGCGATTGCCAGGCAGTATCTAATTCTCACAGGAGCCTGGAGTGCTGCACCTGATGTCCGTTCTGCAGATGAAGAGACTAAGGACTGCAGTTGGTAAGGGACTTGCTCGAGGCCACACCGTGGCGTACGGCGGTCATTTTCTGAGTGCAGGTCTCCCTGACTCCCAAGCCCACAGATGTTGTCCATCATCCGCGTCTCACAGCAGTAAACTGGGCGTCCCAGCAGGAACGCAGAGTTCACCCTCCTTTGTCCTCTCTCTGCTGCACAAGCTGTCCCTCACTGCAGTGTTCTGACTAAATGCACATGTGCTAGGAGTCTTTGGGGGAAAATCACTATGGAAAGGAAATTAAAACTCAAAATGAAAAATAAAGTACTTCGGTACTTACCTTTCAATTGGCACAGGATTTGGCGGTTAAGCTGTTCTTTCTCATCTTTCAAGAGAGCATTTTCTTGCTCCAGGTCTGCAACTCGCTGAAAGAGAGCACGTCAGAGACAAGGTTTCCCCTGCAGAGCTGGGCAGAGGGAAGCCTCCTTCGGTGGGGTTTGCATTGCAGCTGGTTGCGTTTAATGCTCTTGTTATTTAAGAAAATTGAATCAGCCAAAGCTGCTCTCGTTTCAAGGGGAAAAAATGTACATGAAAAGGCAAATGCATTAAAACAAGACAGACGAGCCCAGCACTGTTTATGGTCTCCCAATGCCCACAAAATCCTCATGCAAAGTCTGCTCCACGCTTCCATGCCTGTTCGGGAACTTCCAACAATAAACAGGCTCTTTCACATTTGGTTGCTTGTCTTAGTCAATTTTGAACTCTCAGATCTGAGTCTCGGGAAAGCCCAGAGCTCACAATGAAGAATTATCCCTAGCATCGTCCACCTGCCCTTGCCTGCCTGCCTAGACCAGCACAGCCCGGGCACAGGGAGAGCAAAGGAGACTTGCTACGGACATGCAACTGTCCGCGTGGGTGTCTAGCTTCCGATAACACTGCCAGAGGAAACTTGAGGTCAACGTTATTGCAAAATTGGCAACAAAGAAGAGAATGAAAAGGAAATACTAATTAAAGAAAAATTGCAGTCTGTTCAGAGGAAAACGCCTTAAAACAGTGTGAGGCAAGTGTTTTTGGAAAATAAATGTTTTTGCTACTCAATATTGGAGCAAATATTTGTATGGATTTAAAAATATACCAGTTCAGATGTGCTCTGAGAGGATAAGAAATTATCAAGTGTTATAAAGGAAGACGGGAAAAGGGTCTAATTTTTTTTGGTAACACAGAAGCTAACGTGCCATGGGTCACATTGGCACTTGCTCTCCAGAACACCCGGAGACACCGAGGGATCTTCCCCACTGACGTCACAGCTGCCTCCACAACACACGTGAGGCTCCATATAGGTCTGCTCTTCAAGGTTCCATATAGAAAAATGCAGACACACACAAAGCACCCGCAAAGAGCTTCAAGAATTTTCGACTGCTTAAGTTTCCCACCTCCTTAAGTAGGGCTCAAAATGATCTTCCGGGAAACCATCCCTTCTCTACTTCAGGACACTATGGCTCCTCTCTGCCCTTCCCCATTCCAACGGGCGTGGTTTCTCTCCTCAGCTGACATGTGGAGGCGCTGCCCTGCCCCAGCTACAGAAATGAGGCTCTGACATGATTCTAGGTCAGGAACCGCCGGTCTTATGTCTTTATATTCCGGAGATGGCCCTCCAGCCAAGGGATTATAAATCCCTTCGTGGTCAGAGTCATTAAGTCAGGCAAGGGGGCGTGCTCGGTCCTCTCACAGAATTTCAAATGAGATAAGGTCGGTAGGAAGTTATATGCATGTAACTAATGTTACCAAACTGTTACTTTCATCAACAATTTATTGTCTATTATAAATTGCAGTGGCTGTTTTGTGCCTACGGGGACTAAAGCTTGGGTTGAGGATGACGGGGAGAGATAGGAGGACAAGCGCTGGCTGAGACGGGTGCCGTTTTGTCACCGAGACTACTTCAGGCCCCTGGATGACACAGTCATCCATCAGACACTTCCTGACATGCTTCTCTGTGCCAGGAGCCATGCCAGGGGCCAGGGGATGCAAAATGAACAAGACTCGTGGTAGCTGCCCTCAGAGAGTCCAGCCTGGCAGGGCGAGGTGCAGGCGGGTAACAGTAAGGAAACCGATATGGGATGCATTCAGCACATTCCTGTAAAGCAAGGCTTCTTAACTATTCACGTTTCAGGCCGGGTCATTCTCTGTTGGAGGAGGGCTGTCCTGCTTACTGTCAGCTGTTCAGCAGCACTCCTACCCTGGACACCAGAGACCCGGCTCCAAAGCCCCACATGTGGACCAGCGGACCATGCTGCTGGCTGTCGCATCGTAGGAACTCTGCCCGCTGCTGGTGCCCCGCACCCTTAAAAGCAGGTCCAGGGAAGGGGCCTGTTTCCCTCGGACAGAAATAAGGGCTTCCTTACTGTTTATTGTTGAGCAAAACTATCTGGCATACATGAGCTTGTTCAGTCAAGAAGCTCAATTCAGGAGGTGCCTACAATACAGGAGAATCATTCTTTAAGTGCATCTAATTTGCTATTACTAGAGGCAGGTCGCCACCCAGTGACTTCATGAGTGCCTTCAAATTAGATTGGCAAACCATCAAAATAGCTTACATTTCTGTTTTCTAGACGGACAAGTCAAGCGAGACCGAAACAACAGAAGAATCCACGTGGTATGTACCCCCACAAATAAAACCTAGAATGGGGCCTGCAGTGAACTTAAAGGTCAGGAAGACAGAATTCTAGTCACCCTCGCCGGGGACAAGGCTGTAACCCGAGTCAGCTGACTGGGGGTGTAAGGGGTGCTCTGGCAGCAGGCTGGGAAGTACCATGTTACCATAGAGCCAGGACTGCTTCTGCTAGCCACCCTCTCTGAGTAAGCAGACGGCTCACAAAGCAGGTGGTCACCTGAGAAAGCTTCCAAGATCCCTCACTGTCCTTCCTTGTCACCTTCCTCTGGGCACCCTGTAGATAGTCACGTCCCTCTGGAATGGACCACGTTCTCTCTGACCAATACAGAGCAAATGCCATCCCCGCTGGGTTGGACCTGAAATCTCCATCCCTGTGACCGCAGCCTGATTTCACTGCAACCTAATCTCTCAGCTGAGACCACGGCCTGGGAGAGCCGTGGTCAACAGCAGCTTTGCGCTGGAGTCTTCTGTGGTGTGTGGGCCTCACTCTCTCTCTCCTCCCTCCAAGGTTTTGATTTGTGAAGGCTGGCCTCCAAGGGACTCGCCTTTGTTATTCTAAGCCATACATCAAAGTGGCATTGGTGGCTTTGTTTCCCTCCTTGCCTGAGCAGTTCTGGAGGTGGGCCCAGTTCCTGCTCTGGCAGCCAGCAGGAGAGATAGGCCCCACACCCCCATTCCACATCCCAGTAGGGTGGAGAATGCTTCCCCAATCACCTCTCCCCAGGCACTGGCCACCTCCCAGCCTTCCCAGCCAGCCAGCCAGCGTGTGGAGTTTGTTGGCAGACAAGGTAGGTGACAAACTTCTGCAGCCAAATGGTCTCCCTTTTGCGAGCTGTCGGGGATGCACATGGCAGAGAAAGACACCTACCAAGAACCAGGTGCGGTTCCCTCCGCATGATAAATAACACCTTCGCTAGGTTTGGGGACTCACTAACCATCACCCAGCAGCTCCATTTTTGGGGTGAGGGGTGTCTTTTAACTCTTGCAGGCAGTATTACTGGGAGTGTTTCTCCTTGTTAAAAGTTTATTTGGGACAGAACATCAGAGCCAACACTAGGGTAAATCCTTTTCCTCTCAGGCCCGTGTAGTCCCTGGTAAGTAAAATGAAACAAATGTCCCAGCTCTGCGCTCAAGAACTGCTTCTGCCAGTTAATCTTTGGAGACACAAAGGTAGCTCTGGGCATTGTTTGGTCCTGATTTACTTTTCCCACATTCGGTATTTGCACTGTAAAGAGAGCCAGATGCAAGGTTTCTAGGAGACACCACAGAACAAACGATTGGACGATGAGGAGGAGGAAAGGCTCATCGGCCCACTGTGGTGTCCTGTGTCCTTGGTCCTCAATGCTTCACACCTACCACCTAGCAGAAAGGTACAGGCGTGGCCCTTGCCAGGGGCAACATTGTAATTCTGCAAAGTCCTGTGAATGGTCACCTGCCTGTTCTCTGATGGTAAAGTAAATAAGCATGAATACTGTGTAGAATGGAAAGTTACTCAGTCCACGGGGAATAGGCCCCAGCAGAGGAGAGAAGACTGCACAGGCAGTGCAGAGAGAACTGTGCAGAAACAAAATGTGATCTCACCTGGGACACATGGTGGCAGTAGCACAGACACAGAGAAATGAAACCGAGGGTGGGGCGCTCTCTCGCCTATAAGGAAGTGTCTGTCACTACTCAGAGCAGAGCCAGGGAGGAGAGGCATGCCGAGTCCAGACCCTGACCCAGAATCACGGGTGCTGCTGTGGTTACCTAGCAGCCACTGTGCCGAAACAGGGGTCTGGGGACGGGGGCAGAGTCCGGATAGGTTAAGGCTTGCACTCCATGAAGTTACAGGCTCATTGAGGGAATACTAAGCCAGCATTTATCAAGCTCTTGTTATGCTCCAGGCACTGTGATAAATTTATTTAGTACCTCCGAGGTAGGTACTATCATTATTTGCTTTCAAGGAAACTAAGGTACAAAAACGTTAGAGAATTTGCCCAAGGTCCTGGTCATGCAGGGCAACGGCTGGGATATGCCCTGGGCAGTCTGGGTCCAGGACCCGGCTCTTAACCACTATGTGACCCTGTCTCCTGACCCTGCAGAAGGCCAACTTATGAAGAACTTTGGCATGAAAAGCCCATAGCAGACCTCAAATGACTGGGTCCAACAGCAAGAGCCACAGGAAGGAGTCCAGGGCGGAAAACTGGTATGTGCAGCAGGGACCGGGTGCCCAGCGTGCTGCATCTATGCAGGTTTCGCAGCTGATGCGCCTTCAAGGTCAGAGAGTGTTGACGGGTCGGACCTCACCACCCTACCACCCTCCTCCTCACTCATTCCATGGCCTCCTTGCTGGTCCTCAAACCCGCCCAGCTTACTCCCACCTCAGGCCTGGCACCTGCTGCTACAGCTACCATCTGTCCCCTGGAAACCCACAAGGCTCAGTCCTCTCCTCAGGTGCCTTCACAGAGAGACTGCCTCTGGCCAGAATAAGTGAAACCACATCTCCGTGCACTCCAAAGTCCCTCTCTAGCCCCTTTACTCTGATTGGGTTTCTTTGTGGCACAGGATGGATAGTTTGTACTTAATGCCTGTCTGGACACAACCCCCAACTATTTAAGCTCCAAAAGAATGAGAACCTTTTAAAACCCTATCTTCTGCCCCAGCATGGAGATCAGTGCCTCATAGACCCAGACACTCGGTATCTGCTGAACGAAGGGCCATGGCCTCCCACAACCTCTGCACAGAGACACCTCAGAAATAGGGGGTCCTCTTTCAAACAACCATCAGCCTTCTTAGGAACCGTGACCCCTGCAGCTTCTGGGAGCACCACCTGGAGTCTCAGCTGGCCCAAGGGAGCACACTCTGCACCTTCAGGGCACAGACTCAGACCATTCTACTAGGAGAATCCCACTCCCCCAGTCAGATCTCTCTACTTCTACTGGGAAAACCCCAAACTTGTGTACTGGGACTACCGAAGGCAACCAAGGAGTGGCTGGTGGCTCGGTGGCTAATGACACAATACACCGCACAACCCTGGCCATGCCAGTCTGGATGCTCAGGACCCGAGGGCTGCTCTTCATCCCCTCACAAGTGTCAAGGACCCTTGCTCAGAGCCAGCACATGGCTATGGGCTGCTCTTCCTCACCCCCCACAACCCTGTTCCAAGCCGGCCCCCGCCGGCCCCACCAAGGAACGTTCAGAGCAGATTGTGGATAAGGAGCCATTGCCTGTGTCCAGGGCAGCCCTGGGGGCCACACCTCTTTTATTAGGGACACAAAGCAGCTCAGCCATACAAAGCCGCGCAGCTGCACAGGTCGGTCAGCACAGGGACCACGGACCGCTATCAAAGAGAACAAGACACACACATCTCTCGGGCTAAAAGGAAGGGAGGCCAAAATCCTTGGTGGGTCCGCTATGGAGAGAGGCCCCAACAATGGCTACTGCTCGTAGGAAGGGAATCCACTAACTTCCATGGCCCCGTAGACACATAGGTGAGTTCCTGGCCCCAGAGAGACCTGGCCTCCCACAACCCAAGGCAGCGTAGCCATGTGGCCTGGCAATGAATATCGTCACGGGTGGGGAGCCCAGAGTTTCCAGGATGCCAGTTCCAATACAACATCTGCTGACAGAAATAACAAATCCATTAATTAAACATCTATCAGCAGTCAGGTCCCTCGCTGGGCTTCTTCTGTCTC
This sequence comes from Rhynchonycteris naso, assembly GCA_037038555.1. Lineage (NCBI taxonomy): Eukaryota > Metazoa > Chordata > Mammalia > Chiroptera > Emballonuridae > Rhynchonycteris > Rhynchonycteris naso. The sequence continues at coordinate 149,706,744 of CM072999.1, read as the reverse complement.
ATCAATCTGGCTTAGTGCAGAGCAGGCCCCGGACAAGCCCGAGAGGAAACCAATTGTCTGACTATTCAGCACTTAAGATTGGACACGGTGCCTTTGATAAGCGTGAACCCTGGCAGGGCACCCCCGCCACCAGAATAAAAGGGTTCTGGAGACCATAGAGAAGGAACATGTTTTCCTTGTACTGTTTTCTCTCCCAGGAAAGAAGCAGACCTTGCACTTAATCGCCTTATGCCTGTTTGTCTTTATGTTATCAGCTCGGGGTGTGCTTACGTTTGGGGTCAGGGAAGGGGCTTTTCTGGTTCTGCCTCTGCATCTATTGTTCCCATCTTTGCAGTGTCCTTGAATTATTTTCTTCTTGCCAGTTCCAAACTCTCACTGTATTTAAGACCGACGTCAAAACTCTTCTAAGAAATAGTAACCATTTTTGAAAGGAGAGGGGGAGGGTATCCATTTTTCTATTTTGCTCTTTCAAGGAAGATTTTCATATAAATAAACCTTAGGATCCCTTGGATGGAGATGTGGATATTAGAAAGTGCTCTGGGACCCCAGTCACAGTACCCAAGGGGCAGCAGGGAAGAGGGCTGGGGAGCTGATGAATCATGTGCTCTCGGGGGACTAGAGACAGAAGGCCCCGCTTTGTGGATCTGCTGGGTAAACAGACATCCATGTGTCTCATCGGACCAGTCGCACCTGTGGGGAATCCCCTTTCCTATTTCTCCCAGGGTCGCCAATCTCAAGAGTCTCCAGTTCTAACTCTGGCCTCTCCTCTCTGTCTTGGATTTCACCTTCTTATTTTTATTCACCTGGAAGGGTTGCCATCCACCCGTTCCCAAAGGTCAACAGACAAGCGCTGAACTCCGAGGTCTGCAGGTTACAGGCCACAGCTCCCTTTCCCAGTGCAGAGCGCTTCGTCCCAAGCAATGAAGTTTACTTCAGGCCCCGTGGAGGGTGAGCTGGCAGGTTTATTTGGGCCACACACTGGGAGTATGAGGACTTTTCTGTGCCAGCCTGCCTGCCGGGAAGTCCTGTGGTTCACTTTCTTAGTCACCTAACCCCCATGGGGTCCCCACCTTTGATGCCTGGGAAATCCCCGAGATGGGGGGGGACCAGCAGCTGATGGTACTGAAGTTCTGTCCAGGACAGAAAGGTGATGTACGTAAGCCCAACCAAGCTGCCTCTGCAGGCTCTCCTCTCAGACAGCAGTCTATGTGTTTCCCAGGTGTGGCCGAGGGCTCAGCTCAGGATAAGGTGATGGCTCAGGGGCAGAGAGAAGCTCCACAGAGCTGGTGGGGTCCTGTGTCCTTCTAGAAGCCACCCCACGGAGTTGGCCAGTTGCAAGCCTAGAGGGGCCTTAGAGATGATCTAGACCAACTTTCTTTAAAAAAAATAAAAATAATAAAGATAAAACAGATGAGGGAACCAAGGCCAGTAAGGTTTCTCACACAGAACTGGTGATGGCAGAGCAGGAATGAGAGCCTGGGAACGTTGCTATCTACCCTAGAACCCTGTCTGCGGCAGCATGCCTCTGGCCCAGTGTTTAAACACGAAACGTTGTTATTCCAACATGGAACACTGAATTCCTCCTGCCTTAGATTCACGGGGACTCTCCAGCAGCAGCTGGGCACAAGCGAGCACCGTGTCATGTGGGTGTGGGTCACTGCAGAGATGTGGGAGAGAGTAGCAGTGTCCCGACTCCATGGAAGGCTCCCCAGAGGCACTTGGAACACCCCTGGTTTGAACAGCTCTATTGGAAGTGGAGAAGAAATGTCTGTACCCCACTTCTGAGACAGCGGCATGGGGGGCCGATCCCAGGAAGATCTATTTTATGGGGCAGAGAGTAAACCTATAGAGCACACCAATCGAAGTGGGTGAGTCAGGCTGCAACTATCAACACTTGAATGAGGCAAATTCCCGAACCACGAGGATTTATTAAGACTAGGGGTGTCTCAAGGGCGCCTGTGACCCCTGCAGGCAATGCCGAAGGAAAAGCCACCCCATTCCACCATCTCTCTCGCTAACAGGACTCAGGACACAGAGCTGACATGGTCATGTGTGTCCCCCTCAGGGGATGCCAGTGTGTTCAGTTCACGGAGGAAACTCAATATTTGTTAGGGCACTTTACAGCTAAACGCAGGGACAGTCAGCACGTGGACACAAGTCCCAGTGAAGCCATTTTACAGCTTGAAGAAGAAATGGCCTTGGAGGTGGGCTCTGCTGGCCAGCCCCCCACCTTTACGGCCTCCCCCACCCCCATCCCCACCCCTGGACCCGCCATACCTTTCTCAGCTCGCTGTTCTCCCTGGTGTGGGCGTCCTCCAGGATCTTGCGTTCTGAGTGCGCCCTCTGCAGCTTGGTCCGCAGGCTCTCGACCTCCTCCTGCAGCCCCGGGCCGCTGTCCCCACCATGGGTCTGCTGGTAGTGGGCCAGCTCCTTCTTCAGCCTCTCCACCTCCATGGTGTGCGTGGAGGTGACCGCAGACAACTGCTCCGACAGGGTCCTGAACTCTTTGTTCTGAGAGCGCACAGGGAGAGGGGAGCAGAGGTGGAGAGCCATGTCAGTTGGCCATTGAAGAGAAGGAACGGTCAAGGCGAGGAAACCTCACGGGCACGGCACACTGCGTCACAGTGCTTCCCCGCAGCTCCCTAACAAAACCCTACTGTGGGTCTCAGGGACACCCGGGGAGACAAAGGTCACCCCACGGATGCTCAAGGCACATCTGTGAGCAGTGGCCGAGCTGGCAGCGGCCACAGGTGGACGGCAGTTGGCGTTCTGTGGCTGGCAGGACAGATCTAGGCCTGGTTGACAAGGTGTGGGGACAGCGGCGCTGGCTTCCTGGGCCTGCAGCCTGTGCTTTTCAGGACTCCTCGCTCTGTCGCACTGGGCCCTCCTACCCTTGGACTCGCTTACACAAAGGCTGCAACCTAATCTCAGGCTTCGAGACAAAGGACCCCTTCAGCATCCCTCTTCCAAGGGGGCCCTCCACAGGGCCTCAGGATCCCCTGCACTGCCTGTCAGCATACCCCAGGACCCTGACTCCAGCAACTTAGGCTCTGGCCGAGCCTGTCTGCGCCGTGACCCGCAGACGGGGTCCCCGATCACGTGCCCACTCAAGTGATGGGTACGAGAGACAGGTATGCCATCCCCCACGGGCCTGGCGCAGGTATGCAGGGCACCTGGGACATGGGTAGTGGACGAGCTCACGGGGACGAAGCACTGAGGACCCAAGGCCAGTGTCCAGTGCTGGCGTACACGAGGGTACAGCAGGCCTGCAGGCGCTGAGATCAGCTGACACTGGAGAGGGAAGTGGGGTTCTCCAAGTAATCGGGCAAGTGGCAAGTATCGACAACTACTTACAGCCAGCCTCTGTAGGAGCTCCAAGGAGAACAGAGCTACTGGCTAGAACACCAACACGCTGGACATCAGGAATCAATTGTTAATTTACATCAGAATTCAGGTTCCATGGAAAGTAATGAGAAGCAAGAGGACAGCTGTTGGACCCACACAATGCCACACATGCCAGGGGACCTCAAGACTGAGACACCCCTTCCTCGGGGCAGTGCCATACCAGGGCTCCTGGTCAGGTGAGCAGCATGTGACCTGGATATCAGCCCCACCTGTCCCTACAGCCAGTCACCCTGGAGTGCACAGCCTGAAGAGCTCTACACCAAAGCCTCTGAGTGGTTCCCAACCAATGGTCTACAGAGCCCTGAGGAACAGGGGGGACAATCACTGCACGATCATCTGCAACACAAAAAATGACACATCCCACGCACAGCACTAGCACTTAAAGGGTGCTTGCTATGGGGCAGGCACTGTACCACATGACTCCATATATTAACTCATTCACTCCTCAGAAAACCCTATGTACTATATAGTGTAAGGCTGATTCATAGCCCCACTTCACAGTTGAGAAAACTGAGGCACAGAGGCCAAAAGCTGTGACTCATAACATACTATTTTTCAAACGTACATAGATGCTTTTGTGAGTCATAAACATGAACTAATTTAACATATTTTCTGAGTGTATACTAAGTGTACTAAATCAAAATGATTTAAAAGGCCACTGGCTGACTTACGTTTGTGTCCACTTTTTTCAGATAAAATATATTTAAATATAGCCTTATGTTCATAAAGGTCTAAGGAACTTAACCTTCACTATAAAATATTAGAGGTGCAACTTGCCTAGTCACTCCACACGCTGTGCTTAATTTAAGCAAAGTCAGACTGGCGGAGAGCTCAGTCCATAGGTTACATTTTGGCTGCAAAATGTCACACCCCAGGCCTCAACCAGGGACACTGTGATTGACGGTCCCAGGAACTGTCACTGTATTTACTGCTGAAGGATACTTTGAAGGATGTGGCTTATTATAACATAGCCTATAAAAACCCACCGGAAAAAGTCAGCACCAAAGACAGCTCCAATCCTCTTTTTCTTTTTTTCCCCCTACAACTCTCAAGCAACCCCGTTTCCTTGGAACTGTGCGCCCATTTTATGTTCCTCTATTTGCATGTACAAAACCTTAGATCAGGGGTCCCCAAACTACGGGCCCACGGGCCACATGCGGCCCCCTGAGGCCATTTATCCGGCCCCCTGCTGTACTTCCGGAAGGGGCACCTCTTTCATTGGTGGTCAGTGAGAGGAGCACAGGATGCATCCTCACCCATAGTTTCCATTGAAATACTGGTCAGTTTGTTGCTTTAAATTTACTTGTTCTTTATTTTAAATATTGTATTTGTCCCCGTTTTGTTTTTTTACTTTAAAATAAGATATGTGCAGTGTGCATAGGGACTTGTTCATAATTTTTTTTATAGTCCGGCCCTCCAACGGTCTGAGGGACAGTGAACTGTCCCCCCGTGTAAAAAGTTTGGGGACCCCTGGCTTAGACAGGAATGTCGGGTGCTGCCCTACCCTTCTGTTCTTTGTCAGTCTCCTCCCTTGCCGACTTCTTGGTGGTGGGGATATTCTTTAAAAGCCCCCCCGCCCTCACCCTGGGAGTCGGGGTCCACTCCTTTAACCACATCATGATATTGGCACACTGCTGAGGCACCTCAGAGATCTGACTCAGGCCAACCCCCATGAAGAATTCAGGGCTCAACTGGAGACCTGGCCAATGGCCATGACCCAAGCTGTGAGCTCTGGTGACAACCGTGCTGCCCTGACAAATACTTTGAGGTGCCTTTGTCTATGTCATCCCTGGTACACGTGAATCCTCTCCTGGCTTAAGAAGCCTGTGTGCTGGGAGCAGCCCGGTTGTCCCAGGCATTACAGAAAGAATAGAAATCTATTAACTTCACAATGTCGTCCCCCCCCCCACTGAGAGACTGCAGTAATCCAAGAATCTGTGAAGAGCTGGTTCCACAGATTCCTCCTCTCACAGCAGAGTGCCAAGTGTGTTCCATGACACCAGGCCACACACCCACTATAAAAAGCCTCCTGTCCGAGGACAATACCATCTGTATTGGTCAGAGGTGGCAGAGCATACTCTGGAACTTGATTGCCAAATTTTAGCCCCAGTTGTGCTACTTACTAGCTGTGTGACCTTGAGCAGGCTACTTAACTGTGTATCAGTTTAGAATATGAATGATAAATATCTCATAGGGTTATGGTGAGGATTAAGTGACTTAATAAATGAGAGGAGTGGCTGGCACACAGTCAGGCAACAATGAGAGGGGTGTAAGAAAGGAAGATCTAATGCACCCTTCCTGCCTCCTCTGACCACCCTCTGCACACAGGCACCCTGCCCAGGGTGGTTAACACCTGCCATCACTCACAGATGCTTGCTAAGCAGGAAGCTCAAGGCAAAAGCTCGTTTTAAAAATAGGCCTTTTAAATCTGCTTCTCTTTGATGTTCAGGCACGTGGATTGTAAAATACCAGATCTATTTTTAACCTCTCAAGTTAACTTTGGAAATCAGCAAAGCCAATGCAGGGCCGGATAGCTGGAAAGCTGGGCTGAGGTGGCCAGGCGGTACTCAGGGCTCCCGGCAGGGTGCAGTCGTGACAACAAAGCCTGCTTGTCCCTCTGACTATTCTTTGCTCAGAAGGTTAACTGGCAAAACCTGACTGCCCAAATATCTTCTCTGGTCAGATATCAACAGCCACAGATGTGATAATAAATAAAAACCTGGTCATCTTTGTGCTGGCATTTTTCAAATGGCCAGGTCCAGAGATCAGACCTCTTCATTTACATTCCCTCCCTCCAAGTGATGTGCCTTCTCCATGGACCTCGCGTGTCCCTGCAGGCAGGTGCTGACGGTCCTCTACCCTGCACTGAGCTTTATGTCTTGTTTCCCCAGTAAGGAGCCAAGACAATTCAGGTACCCTGGAAAACTCACACAGAGACCAGAAACATCCAGGGTGACAGTCTCTTATCAGAAATTTTTTTTTTTTTCAAGAACAGAGAAGCAGGAACATTGTACTGCTCTCTCTGCACTGCTTTTGGGCTCTTGTTCTGGGCAGCTGGCTATGGGATAGAATGGCTCATTTATTTTCCTCCTTATTGGGGTTATGAAGTGCTTAAACAATACTTAGCCTAGAATACGCACAATAAAACCAGGTGAACTCCAAGGCCCCAACTCTAACTCTCCCTCCTTCTGCACACCCCAGACCCCCACACCTCTCCCCCTCCTCCCTCTCCTTTTCCAGGAGGCAGCTAAAATCCTCTGGGAACTGCAGGGGCCTGGTCCTGTGGTCAACTTTACACCCTGCATGAGCCTACTTCCAACTCTGGGGATCCGACTTAGCAATGACACGGGAAAGGACAAACTTAGTAATGTCAGGGGTGAAAACATGAACATCACCCTTGTTATGGCTGTGGGATCAGACAGACATGGGGTGGAATGCTGGTTCTAGAACTTTCTAATTCTGCATCCTTGGCCAGGTACTTGGTGTCCCTGATCCACAACCTCCTCATTGGTAAAACGACCTCACAAAGTTGTGTGAGGATCCGATGGGAGGGAGCTGAAAACACCTGTCACAGGGCCTGGCGCATGGTAGGCGCTCAGGAAATGGTTAGGGCTGTGGACATTAGGGTCATGGGGGCTGCTGGCCCCCGCGGCTGAGACTGCTCCCCCGTAACCCAGCATCCAAGGTGTGTCGGAGTCATCCTCTGTTTCCTAGCCTAACAAAGCACCAGAAACAGTCAATAAAATTGTTCTGAAGAGATGAAAGAAGATGGTCACTGGGACCACAGAGAAGTGCGTGCGTGTGTGTGTGTGTGTGTGTGTGCGCGCACACGCACGTACATGCCTCGTCATTCCAACGTGATGGGGGCGCCAGTGTCCTGTGTTTTCTTGGATCTCTCACAGTACCATGCACAGCACCCGGCATAGTACCCTGCACAATAACCCTTACAGTATCCTTACAGTACCCAGCATAGTGCTTGACACTTGCAGGGACTTGATTAATGACCTGTCACTTATATAATTCACTGACCTGGGAAGATGACCAGGGCAGAAAAACGGGGGAATAGCTTAAACATACTACCATGGTAACCACTTTCTGAGTTTCCTACCACGTACCAGGTCCTTCACACACATCAGATTCCTTACGCTTCAGCCCCACTTTACAGATTGGGAAACTGAGGTTCAGAGTGGTTAAGTCGGTCATTCAACTTTTGAGCAGCAGACTTGAAATCGAACTGGATTCCTTCTAACTCCAAAGCACGTGCTCCCCCCACCATGTGACACAACAGAGAGATGGAGGGCAAGCTGGTGAAGAAAACGGGCTCTGGAGCCAGACGGCTGGGGGACAAACCGCGCCCCGCCACTGTCCCCGGTGTAACTCGAGGAAGTCACTTGCCCTCTCAGTGTTCTCATTCATCAAAAAAGAAGGAGGACACTATCTAGCTTATTGCTGGAATAGTGAAAAGAGTGAAAAACACAAAGCCCTGGGCGGTGCGTGGCTCGCAGGGACCCTCCACAGATGCCAGCTCCGGTCCCCACCACGCTGCCTCTGCAGGGGTGGGAGAACTTGACTGGGGGCAACGCGCTAGCTTCCTCTTGCCGCTGTAGCCAATGACCACGGAGTCAGTGGCTTGAGACAATACAGATCTATTATCCTCCAGTTCCGGAGGCTGGCATCTGAAGGAGCACGTGTAGAGCCCCTGTCCTTGCCCCCAGTTTCTGGAGGCTGTCCGCACTCCTTGCTCATGACCCCCCTTGCCCCAGCCCCCGTTCTGTCATCACACCTACGTCTCTGAACCTGACCTTCCTGCCTCTCCCCTACGAGGACACTTGTGAATATCCTGGGTCATCTCCCCATTTCAAGGTCCTCCACTTAATCGCGAATCTGCAAGTCCCTCCTGCTACGTAAAGTAACACATGAATAGACTCCGGGGATTAGGACGTGGACATGATTGGTGCTCTATGCTCCCTACCATAGTCTGGAGCCATTCCTGCTGGGCGGATGATGCCCTGGGGACATGTGCACTCTCCTTGGTCTCTGGCCCATGGAGTTCCCCGATGGAGCTATGGTTCTCTCCCAAACATGCCCTTGGAGCACCCCAAAGCCCCCAGCCCCTGGGTGGGAGGTCTTGTCACCCACCTGGTCGTCGATCTTCCGCTGCAGCTGGACCACCTTGTTCTCCATGCCCACGTTGAGGCGTTTCAGGTGCTCCGCTGAGCGGGCCTCGATCTTGAGGGCCTTCAGCTCCTGCCTGGCCTGGAGCCTCCGGAAGGCGCACTGGATGACAATGGCCGCGCCTCGCAGCCGCTGGAAGTGCCTGCGTGCCGTCCAGCCCCGCACGTGCTTCTGGATGATGGTGGCCTTGTGCTCCCGGAGGACCTGGCAGGGGACAAGCACACACCTGGTGGGTTCACACTGCAGGACGGGAGCAAGAGAGGCTCACACACGGCCCGGGGGAGGAAAGGGCCATGGTCAGCCCCAGTTTTAGGAGACAGGGAGGACATGCCTGCCAGGGACTTGAGGCTTTGACGGCCATCTGTATTGTGAGAAGTCTTTACTGGGTTATGTGGCTGGCATGCCTACAGGCAATCAGCTATCAAACCCCTGTTTGAAGTGTTTTTTTTAAACTTTTGGGTTAAGATTAGGAAACCTGTCTAAAAACCTCAAAGCTGGAGGGGCCCAAAGGTCACCAGCTGACACCTCCCCACTTAGCACATCTGGATTCTGCACTGGTGACGGGGAGCTAGAGCAAGGGGGGCTCCTGAGTGTGAGTCAACAGTGGCTGACAGTGGCACAAGATGGCAAACTTGGCTCGTAGTTCACTGGCTTTCTTTTTTCTTTTTCCTACCACGTTACAACCACTCAGAAAGTTAAGGCATTATCAATGCTCTTGCTCTAACACCCTGCAAAATAAATGTTTGTGGAATAAAGGGATAAAGAAGCCAACATCCTGAGACTGACATGCCCGGAATCACAGCTGAGACAGAGCTGGTTGAACCTAGGGCCGTGATGGCGAACCTATGACACGCGTGTCAGCACTGACACGCATAGCCATTTTCGATGACACGTGACCGCATGCGGCCACATACCAGAGAAGTATGGGGCCACGTGCCAAGAAGGACGTTTCATCCTCGGCTCCTGCATGGCCAGGTGCAGTAGCCGAGGATAAAACATCTGCTATAGTGTAGACACTCTGTGCCGGAGGTCTGTAGGCTAAAAACATTTTTGTTATTTAAACTATAAATATTGCAAAATTACGTTTTTTTTCTCGAAGTGACACACCACCCGAGTTATGCTCGGGGTTTTTTTTTTTTTTTCGTGAATTTTGACACACCAAGCTCAAAAGATTGCCCATCACTGACCTAGTGCCTCCCAAACGCCACCTGCTCCTTCCATGATGACGTCACACAGCTGTCTCCCATCTCCCGGTAACATTCACAGAACCTTCTTGCACTGGTGCTGCCACAACAGGGTGTGCTCCATCCTGGTGCTTAACTACACTTGTTTTCTCATGACCAACTTAATGCCTTAGTTTTATTGTTTAGAAAAAAAAAATCACACTTTTGGTCATAGATGAGAAAGATGTCCATTTTGGAAAAACAATAACACATTTTAGACGTTTCCTTCCAATCCGTCTTTGCCTTAGCCTTGAACATCAGCTGTGTGGGGTGATTCGGTGGAAGGGGTGTGCTCTGATTTGGGGTCTCACCTCACCAGGTAGTTCAGCTTCTCTAGATAATGACCTGGCTGAGGTCAGGGCCTCTCTCCTGACCTCACCTTGCTGGGATTAAGGTTACTAACCTGATAATTAAGTCTAGACCGTATGATGCCTAGTCTCACCCTGCTCTCAAGTCTAAGCGAGCCCTAGAAGAGTCACCTGGCTCAGCCACGGGCTGACTGCGTGTCCTTGGGGTGGAGACTCAGATTCTCCAAGCCTTTCAGCTGTCAAAAAAGTACAAAGGTATACACCCTTCCCAACTGGGATGGCTAACTGGCCACGGGGTGCTCAGGTTAAAAACTGTTTCTGGGCATGCCTGTGAGCGTGTTTCTATACAGGTGAGCATTGGAGTCGGACTCAGTGGACTGCCCTCCACAGTGTGGGAGGGCATCACCCCATCTACTGAGTGGAACAAAAGGCGGAGGAAGGGAGAATTCGCCCCATTCTCACTGTTGAGGTGGGACATCTCGTGTCACCCTCTCCTGCCCTCAGACTGGGACTTACACTATCGCCTCACCTGCTTCTCAGGCCCTCAGACTGGAGCTGAATGCTGCCATTGGCTTTCCTGGGTCTCCAGCTGCAGACAGTGAGACCTGTCACCATCATCACTAAGCCAATTCCTCAAAATAAATTCATATATATACACACACACCCCACTGGTTCTGTTTATCTGGAGAACCCTGACTAATACACCCCCTCATGAGACTCTGTGGAGGGGGTTTAAGGAGGACAGAGCTATGAAATGACTTAGAAAGAATTTAGGAGCACCTAGAAAACGTTCATGTTGGTGACCACTCATTTACAGCTTCTAAAGCTGAGTCTGCAGCCTGTGAGCCCTGAGTGGCTACCCACCTGCTGGTAGATCTGCCGCACAAACATGCCCCGTGTGAAGGCCTGGATGACGACAGCGGCCGCGCGAACCCTCTGGTAGGCCAGGCGAGCCATCCGCATGCGACACTGCTTCTGGAGCACCACAGCTGCCCGCGTCCTTCGCAGATGCTCGGCCAGCCTGGGGGTGGAGTTGGGGGAGGGTGCACCGTGCTGACAGCGACCTCCGAGCTGGTCGCGAGTGCGAGCCCTGCCCCAGGCCCTGTCTGGACACCCGGTTAGGCCACTCTAGTCCCCCTGACCGATTGTAGCAATGCCTCAGGCACCTGGCGCCCCAGTTGAGAACAGGATGAGCTTCCTTCTTCCTTGTTATCCAGAAAAGTCATTCCACAGGTTTAAAACTCAGTGTACGTCTGACCAGCCCTGTGATCTTCACCTGCCCACTCCCCCACCTGCAAGCCCCTCTCTGCAGCCTGGGCACAGCACGAGTTCACACTTCTGTCTGTCCCCTGGACCCACTGGGCTTGGGGATATTGGGGGCTGTGTCTCAATCATCCTCACCCCCCATGTCTAGTACAGGGCCTGGTCTAGGGGTGCTGGGGAAATGCTTGTTAGATGGAGAACACCTTCTCAGCCTGCCCACCCTCGCCATCCTCATCTCCCGGTGCCTGCTGCCTGGATTGTGCCGCACGTGGACACCAATTTTCCTCTGTTTCATTTCTGTATTGTCGCCCGCCCCCGGTAAGACAGAGCATCAGTTGAATGTTTCTCACCCTCCTTAAGTGCTTTGTTTGCTGCCAGACTCACAGCAAGTACTCAAGTGGAGACTCAGAACATTGAAGCTAGAAGGAGTTAGAACGCCCTGAGCACAGCCCAGGGGAGAGGGTAACCCACGGACCTAGCCCAGCGGCTGAAACGAGTCTGATTCCAGCTCCCCCTCAGTCCTCCCCCTAGGCGGGCCCTGCATATCTGCTGGAACACAATTCCTACCAGGGCACCGTGGCTGGGCTCCGTCTTACATCCTCCCCATCTGGGCCTGTGTAGCCCCACACTGACTGTCGCTGGCTACTGAGTGTCGGTACTAGGACAGGCTTCTCATGTCTATAGCTTGCGTCCCGGAGATCATCCCGTCACTGTTCAGAGGTAAAGGTGCTTGTCACCTCTGGGTGTGCTCAGATCAACAGCTCACTGCCAGGACACAGGGGTAAGCAGGAGCAATCTTCTACGTTCACAATAACAAGAGTGCCTGCTCCGGGCTTGTAACTGAGGGGCTCACAGGTTTTTTCATAGTCAAGCAGAGATGACTGAATTTCACTGGCTTCCAAATGCAGGAACCTATGGCAATTATTGTTGCTTCTCCAAGGAAATCCCTATTGGCAGAGGTCACTGATGTTGAACCAGGGCTGGGTCCTCCAGGAGGCCATGTCCTCCGAGACTGTCTCAGTAGAGAGGTCCAGTCCTCTACGCTTCATCCACCCAATGCCATCAGTGGGAGGGGACCATTTGAAATAAGGAGTTTCTTCTGTATGGTGTGAAGAGAGCTGGACCAGGCTCTGTCCCTAGGCGGCCACTTGTGGTTACAAGTCACACCCTCTATGTGCTGACTGAGTGCAACAACTCAGAAAGGGGCCTTCCAGGACCTTTCTAACTCTAATTTTAAACTCCCACGGGATTGTAACTTGGTAGTGTAAATAATAAAATTGAATATAGTGAACTGTGACAGAAATGCTGAATTTATCACTTTTTTTTAAAGAAGGTAATTTTACTTTGGAGTTTAAGAAAAAGGAAAAATGGAGGTTTTGTGGCAAAACCAGCCAGTCCTAGGCTAGCATTGTTGGGATGGGGACAGACTACAGGGACCAGGGGACCTGGGAACTAGACCCCCTCCCTCAGGTGAGAGCGACAGAAGAGAGATGGACCCAGCTGCCGGGCAGACGTCAGATGCAGACAAGGTCCAAGAGGAACCAATCCAAGTACAGAGGCTGAGAGGGGCCAACCAGCTAAGAGCACCAGGCTCAGGCCTCTGTCTCCCACCCCCAATCTGCCACCCAGACATGCACCAGCTTGGCTCACCTGCGGGCCAGGTATCCTCGGCAGCACCTCTGCAGAGTTAAGGTCGCCCCCTTCAACCTGCGGTATTTCACCTTCTGCAGCCAGCCCCGGACAGTTTTCTGGATCATGATGGTGGCTGCCCGGAACTTGTCAGCCCGAAGCTTCTCCAGGTAGGCTACCTGGCCTGCCCGGAAGAAGATCTTGGTGCGGCCAAACTGGAACTTGTCAGGGTCCTTTACAAGGCAGGGAGGGGAGCTGGTTTGCTATCAGTGAGAATGAGGTAACATGCCCCCACCCCAGCCCGTCCAGTGCAAAATTCCCTTGTCAGGGTTCGTGTGCCCCTCCCTGCTCCTTAGATACACAATAACTTCCTGCATTCACGTAACAGCCTCTGAGTCCATCTCTACCTATGGCCCAGGCACTGGGCTAGGTGTCTGGGAGGCAGCAGTGAACAAGATGTCTGCCCTTTGAGCAACTGACATGGTGAGGACAGACAAAGACAAATTTATGTGTTTTTGTTTTTGTTTTAAGCAAAGACACAATACGTTTTCAGGTAAAGACTGTAAAGACAGAGTGGGGGCTGGGGTCAGGATGGGCTGTTTTATAAGGATAATCAAGTAAGTTACTCTCTTGAGGTGATATCTGAGCAAAGACCTGAATGAACTGAAGAAGGCAGCCACAAGGAAGTATCAAGGAGAGTCTAGAAAAAGAGCAGTGCAGATGCAAATGTCCTGTGGTTGCAAAGCTTTATAAGCTGAGGAACAGGAGAGCCAGGATGGCTGAATGGGGAAGGGTGGGTGGCACAAAGAACTAACCACCAAAAGCCAAAGAATTGGAGGCAGAGCCCCTAGGGGGCTCTGAGGAAGGGAATGACCTGATCTGGTGGACATTTTAGAAAGATTATCCTCAGATGGCCACACAGTTGACTGACTTAAAATCACTCCCCAAGTAAATTTTATTTGATTTCAAAGCATGTTGCAAGATTTGGGGGGGGGGCATATAATTACTTGTCGCACCTGTTTACGATAAAATTAGTTGTCCATCCCTAAGCTCATCCTTGTGGATAAGAAAGATTACCCAGCAGTGTGCTTTTGGACAAGCTAGGATATAACACTTGCTAGTTAACCCACAATAACTGAGTGTTTTGTTTTTTTTTTAAATAACTGAGCGCTCTTTGTAAACAAACTTCCATATGGTTTTGCTCATGGGCATGACGACCCTAAAGAAAAGGCAATCATGGGCCAAGGTCTTTGGAAAACACCCCCACACAAGAATGTTTCACATTGACACATGGCTGTGAAATAGTTCGGAGTCAGCATTCTAGACAGCTTAAGCCCTACAAAGCAGACCGGAACCCTGCCCGGCACTCAGAGAAGACAGCACTACCCTAGCTGTGCTGAGCTGGTACACGGCATCCAGCTAGCCTGTCGCTGACTGTCTCCCCCATGGGGTGATGCTGTTGCATCTCAGGAATCACAGTACATGCTCCATTTTCTAGGCTGGAAAAAACCCACCAGGAAGATGGTGATCTTGGCCACACACTAAGAGTCCAGCTCCTGTACAAATAAGGAGAAAGATTCCCAATGACCTTGAACACAGATTTTTCTCATCCATGGAAAAGAAGATGTTGAAATGCAAACACAGATGCCCCGTGGCAAAGCCCTCAATTAACCAGAGCCCAAATAACCAACTGCAACCTTCCATTAATGAGACTGTCACCCTCTTACTCTCTATTGACTGGCACAATACTCTGCACTGACTACAGCTGCAGACTTGAGTAGCTAAGACAATCCTCAGAGGGTAACTGTCTACTTTTACAAAATAACACTTGACCTTAAATCCTGACCATCTGGCAGGGAGCTACTCCAGGTGAATAGGTTTTCCTAGCAAAATAATACTTGAAAATTAGTTTTTTGATGTAATTCCATTACCTTCTTAAAGGGAAGATTTCTGATACACTTGGCCCTTTACTAAGACCATGAAGTATCACAGTCTGCTATAATCCTAAACACTTTGGAAATAATGAAATGTTTATCACAAAGGGCCCCCAATAGCTCTGCTATTATAGTTCTCCAGTCTCAAGTGTCAGGCATGAGTTTAGGACATGTCCATTAAAATGAAATCTGTTGCCTTACTTAAGACAGCATCTGGGGTTGGGCTGACACCGGCTACACAATGAGGAAGGTACAGGAAGCACAGCTATTTCCCCCTCTGCTGGTGCCAGGCTGTGCCAAGCTTCAGGACAGAACCCTTGGGCATGTGCACAGGTGATGGCAGGTGGGCTGAGACACGAAGCCCGAGTTTTGGAGAAGCCAGAGGTCTGGGGCCAGCCGCGTTTAGCCAGGAGTGGCCTCATCACGGATCCTGGTACGAATAATTTCACTCTCTCTGTGTGCTGAGACGTGAAGAAAGCTAGGATGTACTCCAGGTAGGTGAGGGGCTTTTCCTTATAGTCACTGACATATGAAAATGAAGCAACGTGTTGGAAAAAGTTACAATGAGAAGGATGAAGACCCAGAGAGGCAGTTAACCCCCTGCCCCTCCACCCTTCGCATTCTCATGGTGTTCCAGGTAAGCCTTTCAAGGAGCCCGGGCTGCCTGGGGTGCGCATCTCACCTTGATGAGGTTCTCCAGGACAGACCGGCAGATGGCCTTTTTGTCTGCATTGGCAAGCTCTCTCTTCTTGATCAGCACCCGATACCGGTTGAAGAAGTCATGGTAGGCCCACCTGGAGGGAACACAGGTGTTTCGGGTGACATACCCCACCTCTCGGCCACAGGAAGGCATGGGTGGTCTCAGACCACGCCCTATGGGGCCAGTATTTCTTGCATAAAAACCCTTATCAAAGCAGCAAAAACACTGCAGGCCGTGTGGTGCTCCCTCAGTGCCCCCCCCCAAGAACTTCAGTGTTTGGGTGCATTACGGAATTCTGTCTGGAAGACTGATCGTAGAGGAGGGTTGGCAGATCCTCTGAGAGGACTGACCAGAGGCAGGACCGCTCACAGGGGTTCTGCCCGAGTGCGTGGAGCCCCAGGTCACTATGGCCCACATGGGAACCTTACCAGGAACGCAGCTTGGTCTTTAAATATTGACTTTCTTCTTATAAATCCAAAACTAATATAGCTCATTAAAAACATTTTTTAATGCAAAAAAGTATACATTAGCAAATAGAAAGAGGCCATACCCTAACCTCTAACCCCTCACCCCTAGAGATAATACTGGTCACACATTTTGGTACAGTTTAAACAAAAAACCATTTTTTTCCACAAGGTCAATTTTGATTTTGACTTTTCCCCTCTGATCATTCGAGTAATGCAGGCCCATTACAATGAAAAGGTCCAGGGATGCACACAGAATAAGGAATGTCTATAAAATGTCACTACTTTTGACTAAGTGCTGGTTTTATATGTTCCAGAAGGAAGTCTTTAAGAGGGCCTCCATTTACCCCTTGGCACCTGAGATCTCTACTTAGTAGACAAAGGCGGCTCTGAGCAGAGTCCCTGTCCTCCAGGGAGGGCCTGCCTCTTTCTCTGGGGGGTTGCCTCCCTTCACAGATCCACATGCTGGCACTCCTGCTCCTTATCTGTATTCAGGGGATGCTCACGACCTCCTCATATAATCTGATATTCTGATGCAGCACAATCCTACTCTAAGGAGACTTGGAATTTCCAGTCCAACTCCCTCTGAAGGTGAATCTAGCCTGTCCATCTCCGTCACTCTGTGTCCTGGGAGGAAGTGTGCCCCCAGCATGCCCCTTCACAGCCACAGGAGGTACCAGGCTCGCGGTGTTCAGGTCCACGTGCTGCCCGCGTGCCCATCTAGAAATCACTGAGCTGCTGCCTTGAGCTGGAGCATGCCCAGCACCTGTGGCCTTGCCACGTGACTGGTCACTCAGATAGTCTCCCTCATGCTAGTATCAGTGTAATACTAATTAGTGTGATACCGAAGGATTAATGGGGAGTAAATGGACTGTGTCCCTTCTCCTGGAGCACATTTGCTACTTAAAGCAATTAAATAAAATAATTAAATAATTAAAAAAATACTCATTTGTATTCCAAGAAATGAGTCCTGTGGAATGTTAGGACCTCTGGGGCTGCAGACACGCACTGTGCTTGGGAAGCAGGTTCTCTTAGAGCTCCTTTCCGCACCTGCCACAGTCCTGGGCTCCTGGGGGCCTCAGTTTCCCCTTTCTCTCCAGGCCATTCATCTCAGCTCCCTGCCCTGAGAGGAAATTGGAGTCTGAGCTCACTACCCCTCCCCCTCTGTAAACACTTATCTTGATTTGGTGGAAGATTGCTAACCAAGCTGTGTGCCTCAGAGTAGGGGTAAGCATAGAACAAGTAACAAAAATGGCATTTTCCCTAATTTTTCATCTACATAAAATGGCTAGTTAGAGGTTATGTCTCACCTTCCCTGTTGAATAACAGCTTTATTGAACTATAATATAACTCACATACTATAACAACTTACCCCTTTCAAGTAGCCATTCACTGGTTTTTTGTATATTCACAAAGCTGTGTACCCCCCGCTTCCAATACTGAGTCCAGGACAAATTCCTCACTCTAAAAAGCAGCCTCACCCCTGTTCCCAGTCACTTCCCACCTCCCCTCCTCCCAGACCCTGGCAAATGCCACTTGACTTGGTCTCCTGACCTTTCTAACTGGTTCTGTCACAAATGTGATGCGAGGAGATGAAGGGCCTGACTGGGGATGCACAAGGCTCTGCTCGACAGGCTCACACTACATGTGGGTTCCCTTCGGGAGGGAGGGGAGGCTCTTGTGTCCTTTGCTTTTCACTTAATTTCATTTCCCTTCCCGCACTGAGCAGAAACTGTGTCCCCTTCTTCTGTGGGCCAAACCCATCTCATTACTGCCCATCTCTAAGAGGCCTTCAACATGGACACATTTAAGGGTATTTGCCCAGGTAAATGTTGCTTAATTATTTCAGTCCTGTACAATAGATGTCAAGGACAAACCTAAGTGTCCAGTATCCGATCATGACACGAGAGGCCTAGGAACAGAGAGAGCTGGGGTTGACAGGCTGCACATCTGATGTGCGTTTTGTTGTTAATATGCACATGCAAACACCACTGAATTCTTCCCGGGGCTCTTTCTTCCCAGCCCCCTAGTCTTAAACACAGACCACTCTGTCTACTGACACCTCCCCGCAGGGCAAGATGGATCTGGGCAAGAATCGGATGGAGGACTGAAAGGACTCAATTTACTGCAACTGCCGCCTGGGTTTACTTACAACTTTTATTTTCTTTTTTCTTTTGTAAAGGAACTTACCTCCGTCTGTCTTTTCAAGGTCGCAGACCCCTTACTGTAAACATCACAACTAATTCTGAAGAGTATGGAGCCTACATAGCTTCTAAGCTTGGTCTTTCAAGAAGGCATGATTAGAGGATGACAAGATGGCAATGGAGTAGGCGGACGTACCAACTTCCAACTCCCAGAACCAGAGTGGATTATAACTTAATTTTAAGAACCATCATCTGGATAAACCAACTTTGAACTAAACTAAGTGGACTCTTCAACCAAGGAACATTGAGACTGGTAGAAATAGTGAAAACGCGAAGAGGACTGCACAGCTCCCCAGAACGAGACCTGCATGGCGGGAGGAGAGTTTGGTGGAGAGGGAGGGACCTGGGTCCCAGGAACAAAGCCCCAGCCTGCAGCCCCAGAGCCTAGAAGAGGTGTTTGGACAGTATTGAGCTGTGAAACAAGTGAGGATACTGTTTGTGAGAAAGAGACCGTTTTCTCAGACCCAGGATTCTTCTTAAAGGGACAGCGCAGAAAATCTCTCTCACAACCACTCACCCGGGGCTCCGGGGAACAGGGACAGAGGAGAGGACCGGAGCAGCAGGAAGAGAGTGTGGACTGGAAGGCACAGGGAGAAACACTCTGAGGGACAGCCACCCTATCCCCTGGGCTGAGTCACTTCCCTAATCAAAAACGAATATTTCCCCTGGAACTAGCAATACCAGCAAAGGGACACAGGACACCAGCCAAACAAGCTTTCCCGCAGTAGTTAGAGAAGAGCAGCTTAGATGAAGGGAGCTTCCAGGACTGCAGTATGGAGTGTTAGGGTCTGAGCTGCGGTGCCCCTACCCAAACCGCTGAGGGCTGGATGGAGGGATGGTGGTGGCAGGACACTGAAAGCGGTTCTGTCGGCGGGGGTGGAGGCCCAGCTGGTGTGAGCTTGGTCTAGCCCAGCAGGGGTGGAGGGGACGCGCGAAAGCGGTCCGGCACCTGGGGCCCGCCTGCAGCCCCACCTGTGGGGGAAAAGCGGGAGGCCAGGAACGGGCAGAGATCTGCTCTTCGACCCTGGACCCTACGCAAGCTGGCCCTGACTGCGGAGGCGGGACTAGGACCAGGGACAGGTGGAGACTCACAGCTGAGTGCACGCCAGCAGCCCCGCCGGGCCGGAGAAACTGAGGTTTGCCATCCTGTATGCGTGAGTTGGCTCTGACCGTAGGGGCTGGGTGGAAGCCCGGGAACAGGCTGGGTCCACAGCTGAGCAAAGGTGCTCACCTCTACCCTTGGTGTTGAGGCTTGTGGCTTGAGTGTGGTGCACAACCCAACCTGTGGGGGCGAGGCGAAGGCCCAAGCAGCCTGAGGCTTGTAGAGCCAAGCACCAAAACACAGCCCCTCCCACAGAGTAGAGGCGGAAATAACAGCAACAGCTGCAGTGGGCGGGCACTGGCAACGTCCATACCCAACCGTCCTAGGCAGCGGCAGAGGGGGTGGCAGGCCTGTAGACAGACCACACCTAGAGAACACAAAACCAACACCCATTGGACTACAGTGGCCACACCCTTCTTATACACAGACAAAATGGGCAGGCAGAGAAATGCAAGCCAAATGAATCAAGAGAAATCCCCAGAGAAGGACCTGAATGAACCAGACATAACCAAATTACCAGATGCAGAATTTAGAATAATGATAGTTAGGATGTTCAAAGAGATTAAAGAAACAATGAATAGTCATTACAAACACCTAAATAAAAAGATAACAAGTATAAAAAATGAAATTGAAATAATAAAAAAGAATCAGACAGAAATGAAAAATACAGTATCAGAACTGAAGACTATAATGGAAGGAATTAAAAGCAGGATGGATGATGCTGAGGATTGAATCAGCGAGTTAGAGGACACAATAAACAAAGGCACAGAAACAGAGCACAAAAAAGAAAAGAGACTCAAATAATGTGAGGAAACTCTAAGGGAGCTCTGTGACAACATGAAGAGAAATAACATCTGCATCATAGGGGTTCCTGAAGAAGAGGAGAAAGAACAAGAAATAGAAACTTTGTTCAATCAAATCATAGCTGAAAACTTCCCTAAATTAAGGCTGGAAAACATTTCACATGTTCAAGAAGCACAGAGAACTCCATTAAAGAGAAACCCAAAGAAATCTATACCAAGACACATCATAGTTAAAATACCAAAGCTAAGGAATAAAGAGAAAATTTTAAAAGCTGCTAGAGAAAAAAAGGCTATCACCTACAAAGGAGCCCCCATAAGGATGACATCCGACTTCTCAACAGAAACACTTGAGGCCAGAAGGGAATTAGCAAGATATATTCAAAGTAACGCAGAACAAAAATCTACAACCAAGACTACTCTATCCAGCAAGGCTAACGTTTAAAATTGAAGGAGAAATAAAGAGCTTCCCAGACAAAGAAAGACTCAAGGAATTCATTAAAACCAAACCAATTCTGCAAGAGATACTAAGGGGCTTGTTGTGAGCAGTTCAAAGGAAGGAAAGAATATAGCAAAAGAAGAATAAAACTTTAAAGAATAAAATGGCAATAAACAACTATATATCAATAATAACCTTAAATGTAAATGGATTAAATGATCCAATCAAAAGACATAGGGTAGCTGTGTGAATAAAGAAACAGGACCCATACATATGCTGTCTACAAGAGACACACCTTAAAACAAAAGATGCACATAGACTGAAGGTAAAAGGATGGAAAAAAATATTTCATGCAAATGGAAATGAAAAAAAAGCCGGGGTAGCAATACTTATATCTGACAAAATGGACTTTAAAACAAAGGCTGTAGTAAGAGATAAAGAAGGTCACTACATAATGATAAAGGGAACAATTCAACAGAAAGATATAACTATTATAAATATCTACACACCAAATATAGGAGCCCCAACATACATAAAGCAGACTTTGATGGATATAAAGGGCGAGATTAACAGCAATACTATCATAGTAGGGGATTTCAATACCCCACTAACATCACTGGATAGATCCTCAAGAAAGAAAATTAATAAAGAAACTGCAGACTTAAAGGATACACTAGATCAACTCGATTTAATAGATATCTTCAGAACTTTTCACCCTAAAGCAGTAGAATATACATTCTTCTCAAGCGCTCATGGTACATTTTCTAGGATAGACCACATGTTAGGACACAAAAATGGTCTGAATAAATTTAAGAAAATTGAAATCATATCAAGCATTTTCTCTGATCACAATGCCATGAAACTAGAAATTAACCACAAAAGAAAAACTGAAAAATACTCAAACACTTGGAAATTAAATAGCATGTTATTAAATAATAAATGGATTAACAATGAGATCAAAGAAGAAATAAAAAGGTTTCTAGAAACGAATGAAAATGAGCATACATCAACTCAAAATTTATGGGACACAATAAAAGCAGTACTAAGAGGGAAGTTCATTGCACTACAGGCAAACCAAAAAAAGCTAGAAAAAGCTCAAATAAGCAACCTGACCCTGCATCTAAAAGAACTAGAAAAACAACAGCAAATAAAGCCCAGAACCAGTAGGAGAAAAAAAATAATAAAGATCAGAGCAGAAATAAATGACATAGAGGCTAAGAAAACAATACAGAGGATAAATGAAACCAGGAGCTGGTTCTTTGAAAAGGTAAATAAGATTGATGAACCTTTAATTAGACTCACCAAGAAAAAAAGAGAGAGGACTCAAATAAATAAAATTAGAAAGGACAGTGGAGAAATAACAACCGACACAACAGAAATACAAAGTATTGTAAGAAAATACTATAAAGAACTCTATACCAAAAAATTAGACAACCTAGGTGAAATAGACAAATTTCTTGAATCATGTAATCTTCTAAAAATCAATCTGGAAGAATCAGAACACCTAAACAGACCAATTACAACAAATGAGATCGAAACAGTTATCAAAAAACTCCCAAAAAAGAAAAGTCCTGGGCCTGATGGCTTCACAAGTGAATTCTACCAAAAATTCAAAGAAGAACTAACTCATATCCTCCTCAAGCTATTTCAAAAAATTCAAGAGGAAGGAAGACTTCCAAACTCCTTTTATGAGGCGAGCATAATTCTGATCCCGAAACCAGGCAAAGACAACACAAAGAAAGAAAATTATAGGCCAATATCCCTGATGAATATAGATGCTAAAATTCTCAACAAAATATTAGCCAACTGGATCCAGCAATGTATGAAAAAAATCACACCATGATCAAGTGGGATATATTCTGGACAGGCAAGGCTGGTTCAATATTCACAAATCAATCAATGTGATTCATCACATAAACAAAAAGAAGGACAAAAATCACATAATAATTTCAACAGATGCAGAAAAGGCATTTGATAAAATCCAGCACCCATTCATGCTCAAAACTCTCAGTAAAGTGGGAATACAGGGAACATTCCTTAAGATGATAAAGGCCATCTATGACAAACCCACAGCAAACATCATACTAAATGGGCAAAAATTAAAAGCAATCTCCTTAAGATCAGGAACCAGGCAGGGGTGCCCCCTTTCAACACTCTTATTCAACATAGTTCTGGAAGTCCTAGCTACAGCAATCAGACAAGAAGAAGAAATAAAAGGCATCCAAATTGGAAAAGAAGAAGTAAAACTGTCATTATTTGCAGATGATATGATATTGTATATAGAAAACCCTAAAGTCTTAGTCAAAAAACTACTGGACCTGATAAATGAATTCAGCAAGGTGGCAGAATATAAAATTAATACTCAGAAATCAGAGGCATTTTTTTTTTTTTAACAGGGACAGAGAGAGAGTCAGAGAGAGGGATAGATAGGGACAGACAGACAGGAATGGAGAGAGATGAGAAGCATCAATCATTAGTTTCTCGTTGCCATTGCGACACCATAGTTGTTCATTGATTGCTTTCTCACATGTGCCGTGACCGTGGCCTTCAGCAGACCAAGCAACTCCTTGCTGAAGTCAGCGACCTTGGGTCCAAGCTGACGAGCTTTTTGCTCAAGCCAGATGGGCCCGCGCTCAAGGTGGCGAGCTTGGGGTCTCGAACCTGGGTCTTCCGCATCCCAGTCCGACGCTCTATCCACTGCACCACCGCCTGGTCAGGCCAGACGCATTTTTATATACCAACAATGAACTGTCAGCAAAAGAAATTAAGGAAACAATCCCCTTCACTATTGCAGCTAAAAAAATAAAGTACCTAGGAGTAAATTTAACCAAGGAGGTTAAGGACTTGTACTCAGAAAATTACAAAACATTGATAAAAGAAATCAAGGAAGATACAAACAAGTGGAAGCATATACCGTGCTCATGGCTAGGAAGAATAAACATCATTAAAATGTCTATATTACCCAAAGCAATTTACAAATTCAATGCAATACCAATTAAAATACCAATGACATACTTCAAAGATATAGAACACATATTCCAAAAATTTATATGGAACCAAAAAAGAACACGAATAGCCTCAGCAATCTTAAAAAGAAAAAATAAAGCAGGAGGTATCACTCTTCCAGATATCAAGGTTTACTACAAGGCCACTGTACTCAAGACAGTCTGGTACTGGCATAAGAACAGGCACATAGGTCAATGGAACAGAACAGAGAACCCAGAAATAAACACACACCTTAATGGATAACTGATATTTGACAAAGGAGGGAAGAACATACAATGGAGTAAAGATAGCCTCTTTAACAAATGGTGTTGGCAAAATTGGACATCTACTTGCAAAAAAATGAAACTAGACCATCAACTTACACCATTCACAAAAACAAACTCAAAATGGATAAAAGACTTAAATGTAAGCCGTGAAACCATAAGCATCTTAAAAGAAAACAGGCAGCAAGCTCTCTGACATCTGTAGCAGCAATATATTTGCCAATTTATCTCCATGGGCAAATGAAATAAAAGGCAAGATAAACAAATGGGACTATATCAAACTAAAAAGTTTTTGCACAGCTAAAGACAATAAGAACAGAATAAAAGGACAAACCACACATGGGAGAACATATTCGACAATACGTCTGATAAGGGGTTAATAACCAAAATTTATAAAGAACTTATAAAACTCAACACCAGGAAGACAAACAATCCAATCAAAAAATGGGCAAAAGAAATGAATAGAAATTTCTACAAAGAGGACATACAGATGGCCAATAGGCATATGAAAAAATGCTCAACATCACTAATCATTAGAGAAATGCGAATTAAAACCACAATGAGATATCACCTCACACCAGTCAGAATGGCGCTCATCAGCAAAACAACACAGAACAAGTGCTGGCGAGGTTGTGGGGAAAAGGGAACCCTCCTGCACTGCTGGTGGGAATGCAGATGGTGCCGCCACTGTGGAAAATAGTATGGAGATTCCTCAAAAAATTAAAAATCGAACTCCCTTTGGACCCGGCTATCCCACTTTTAGGAATATACCCTAAGAACACCATAGCACTGTTCGAAAAGAAGAAATGCGCCCCCATGTTAGTGGCAGCATTGTTCACAATAGTGAAGATCTGGAAACAGCCCAAGTGTCCGTCAGAGGACAAGTGGATTAAAAAGCTTTGGTACATATATACTATGGAATACTACTCAGGCATAAGAAATGATGACATCGGAACATTTACAACAAAATGGATGGACCTTAATAACATTATACGGAGTGAAATAAGTAAAACAGAAAAAAACTGATAACAGAATGATTTCATACATAGGTGGGACATAAAAGTGAGACTATGAGACATGGACAAGAGTGTGATGGTTACGGGGTAGGGGGAGGGAGGAGATGGAGGGAGAGGGGGGAGGGGAGGGGCACAAAGAAAACCAGATAGAAGGTGACAGAGGACAATTTGACTTTTTGGGTGATGGGTATGCAACATAATTGAATAAGATAACCTGGAGATGTTTTCTTTGAACATATGTACCCTGATTTATTATTGTCACCCCATTAAAATAAAAACAAAGAATCGGATGTAACGATGCACAGCACCAAGGGCTCCATATAGCCTACATGCCTGCGCCCTCCCCTGCTCACCCGGCAATATTTGCCTCTTACTGTTGTCTTTCCTGCCCAGCCCATGAGGTCCCTTGAAAGCGGTTTGGCACTTCCAGTATGACTTCCTCAGGGCATATCCTGCATTCTGCATTATGGCTATTTGTGTCCTCATTTGTCTTAATTTTTCCTTATGAGTTTGCAATTCCTCTGGGGAAATCATCAGAGCAGCACGTCACTGGGCTAAACACCTTAAATGCTTTTAATTTGAAAAATCTCTTCCTGCTACCAGCCCCATAACTCAGGGAGGGCACAGGCGGAAGGAAACTGAAGGGGGCAGGATGCGGTGACTGCAAAGGCACAGAGGCCCAGGTAGGACAAGCTGGCAGTGCAGAAGTGGAGAAGTCTGGCACTGACAGTGGCCGGTGATGTGACCTTAGGTTTGTCACTCCCTGGACGCCTCACCTCCACAACCTGCCCAGTGGAGAGACTGCCGCCCACCTCACATGGCACCTCCCTGCATGTGCACTGTCTGGAAAGATACCAGGCTTCCAGAAGATCTAAGTTACCCTCCCTTCCAGCCTAAGCCCCCTCTAGTTTCCTTACAGAAGCGTCCTCGGACAGCTGTGCCAAGGTGAGTCTGATGGGAAGGTGGACGCCTGCAGAAGGTAAACCATCCAGTGAAGGGCACGGTGGGGGTGGCTGGTCCTCAGCAGGTACCAAAAGGGTCACATGCCCGTGGCAGGTATGGGCTCATCAAAATCTCCTTCAGCTAAGGACCCAGGGTCTGATGCGCATCCCCTTCTGTGGGCCTCTGGGTGTGCAGAGAGAAAACGCTGGCAGGAGAGCTCCCCCACCTCTAAGAGCCTTTCAAGGGAAGCCAAACAGAACCTGGTGGCTCTTTTTCCAAAGTAGAACTTCTTCACAGGACTTTGCGGTCTGGCAGGGACGTCTGCACAGAGGAGTTCTGTGACCACACAGAAGTTGGGAAAGGCCACTCAGTAAGACCTCTGGTACCCAGGATTTCCCCGAGGGTATCTGGCACGCCAGCTCTCCCCGTTTCCACGTGGGCACGGGGCTTCTGCTCGCACCAGAGCTATTTACTGTGCATGTGTTAGACTGCAGCCTCCTTTGGCCAGGGTCTCTCTTTGGCACATTTGAAAGCCTCCCAGAAACTTTCACCATGGTACCTTTACAGTCCCTTTGTACATCGTAAAAGTTGGTATTTTCCTGGCACCAGGGTTAAACCCTTTCCCCTTCCCACTGTTTCTCAAGGAGGACATTATTGGCTTTGGGTCAGGACAATTCTTCAGTGTGCAGGACAGTCCCATAGCACAGGACACAGAGCATCTTGGGACCATCACACAACTTTCTATCCATTGAGATATCCAAAAAATGCTCCCAGACACTTATAAAATGTTTACGACAGAATGCAGTTCTGGTCCAAGAAACCTCTTTAGAACAGCCAACCAGGAGAGCCACCTGCCTCTACAGTGTGAATGCACGGCTTCCTTTCCCGCTGTCCCAGCCTTGCCAGGTGGCACTGGAGATGTCCTTTTCTGTGCATGGTGTGGCTCTGTGGCTCGCTGGCCTGGAGGAGTCCTTTAAGCCACTTCTGGGCTTAGCTGTTCTTCCATTTCATATTAATGCCACGTCCATCCCTAGACCCCAACCATGGCCCGGCCCTGGGCCATGTGGAGTCATAGCGACCTCAGTGGTATAACACACACTGAGCACCCCCCTACCGTAGCCCTGCTCTCCCTGGGTTGACTCACGTGCCAGGGGCCTGGCTTGATGGCCTGGACTTCAGTGACATGTTTCCTCTGGAATAAAGTCCTGCTTGGAAGGTGTCCCAACCACGTAAACCTGCCACAGCTGGGTGTGTGTGGGAAAGCCCAGGTCCTGTGACTGAAAGGCGGGATCAGAGGCAGCAGTCAGTCCGGAAAAATGCTTCCTGCTAACAAGCTCCTCAGGCCTCAGGACAGCATGTGTTAAACATGGCTGCTGTGAGTGGGGAGCAAGCCCAGTAGGGGGAGGTTTCGGCCGACTGAGTTCCCACCCAGAGCCCAGCACCAGATGTAGCCAACTGCACGTGGGATGTCTCAGTCTGCCAGAGACATTCCAGCGGACAGGACAGGTGTGAGCAGAGGGAGGGGCTGCCAACACCATAGCACCCTCCGCCCCCTTCTCTTGGACAGGTCTCCTGAAGGGCTGCTTGGATTAGACCAGCTCTGAGAGTCCCTCAGATAGTCTCTCAGACAAGTGTGTGACATGAGGCCATCAAGAAAAATCCCTGATGCTTCCAGGTCTGGTGCCTGCAAGGGCCGTTTAGAAAGCGGGGAGGCATGCTTCCGGGCTTCCGGCAGCATTAGGTGTCAGCCTACATGTTCAGATGTCATTACCCAGTCACATTCCACTCAGAGCAAAGAGTCTCAGGTCTAGATCCCCTTCAGTCACATCCACAGGGACCGGAGGGGCATGCTTTTCTTTTGGTTTGAGACTCTTCAGGAGCCTGTCAGCCTTGCCAAGGGTGTGAGGGGTCACTTGTCAGGTCTGAGGTGGGGCTCTGGCTTTGGAAATGGTTAAAACTGTCCAGGTGGTCATGACTTGTAGACAGGGTGGGCACCTTGTGCCAGACTCAAGTCCCAGGACATGAGCACAGCTCTCAGGCAAGAGAGTCAGAACTGAAGGCTATAAGTCCCTGAGATGAAGAACTACTGTAAATGAGTTTAACACCACTCATTCCTTGTGGGATTTTTAATAACAAGGCTAGGGACCGTGTATGTGTGTGTAAGTTTGATCAGGATCCAACAGGAAAGTCAATCAGGTGATTGCTTAAGCCTCTGTCCAGTTCTGTAGTCCTATGCTGTATACATTCTACGAGGGGCTGGGGTGGAGGTCGGGGAAGGAGTCACAACCTTTTTAGAAAGTGCCACTGGGTTTTTCTGATGTAAACAAGGTGAGATAAATGAGGTGAAGGAAAACTGAAGATTTCAGAAAAGGTGCTTCTTTAAGGAACATAAACTCTGCGTATTCAGGCAGTCTCCCACAAACACTGCTTTTGGTGAAGTGGTATTTGCTTCACAATTCTTCAGTAACACAAAGCGGCTATGAACCCCCAAAGAGGGGAGAGCTGACTGCACAGGCACCAGGTGCACAGCGGGGGATGGGGAGCGGGAGCCAGGACGGGCAGACTAGCGTCTCTTCCTGGATGGTGCATTTATCACAGCGATTTATGCACATGACAATGAACATATTTCTGAGCCACTGCCACACATTTCAAGTTGAATGATTCATTTTCCTTTTAAATCAGACCCACAGAGAGCTCTACTTCCCAGGGAGGATAAAAATAGGCAGGTATACTGACCATTATGCAGTTGTCCTCTCAGGCATGGTGGACTTTGGGGGGGGGCACTGAGCGGACATTAATTTTAGGACAGGGCTAAGAATTCTGTGCCCAGGCTTCAGTAGGCTGAGTGCCGGCACTCTGTCTGAAATCCCAGCGGGAAAGGGCTGCCCTCTGCTTGGGCTCCCGGGGAAGAGCCCCATGGACCTCCTCATCCCACGTCCTGTTGTCCATGACTGAGTTTTCTTTCCTCTGCCATTTTCTTCTCTCTAAAGTGATATTTGCCCTTTGGTCATGTAAGTAGGAGAAATGTAGGAAAATGGTGTAATTTCTAATTCCCCTTACCAAAGATACCATTGATGTTTCCTTTGGGAACAGCCGTGCAAAACAGGGCTGTCACTTGACAAGCTAATGCAAGTGCAATCACTCTGCTGTGTAGGATCTCAGCAGCCATGGATGTGAGTTCTTCTTGTGATGACCCCCAATCTGTTCAAGGCCCCAAGAAGTTCTCTCAAAGTCAGGTCAACATAATGCTCAACTCTGCACTCCAAGATCAGCACCTGTGACATGTGTACCTCTTTCAATAGCTAACACCTTGGTGGACACACAGTGTCTGTAAAACCTCTCTCTCACTGGCTTTATCTCCAGATACAGCAGACACACACCGATTTCCTGATGAAGTTGTTAGGATGAAGCAGTTAGGTAGCATTAAAAAAATACATAAATAAAAACCACTAAGGTCACTCCAGAGAACAGTGCGGTTACTATGGCTGCCAGGGGCAGAAAGTCAGGTGACGGGTGGAAAGTCGGGTGACATGCGGAGTCAGCTGAGTACAGGTGTGGTACCTGCCCACAACCCCCCGTCCCCAACACACACAGACACTCATCTTCAAAAATAAATGCCAATCCCCGTGCTGCGGCTTGGCAGTGAAGAGGGGGTGGAAGGGGATTAGGACCTAACGAAATAATATGAATGATTCAACTCTGTCTCAGCACTAATGAAAGTGCCACAAAACTATGGCGCCTCTTTCCAAAATTTAACATTTCAAACGGCAGTTGGGGGAAGGAAATCCTCTTTTTGATCCTTTTGCCAAATCTGCTAAGACTGTGAATGTGAGGAGGAGATAGATGTGAGGCAGTGCTCTGGACCCATGCCAAACCAAAGCGCCACAGCACCAAGTTACAGCTTCTGTGATGTCAGAAACAGTTCTTCCTCCCTTCCCTGCACTTTCCACAATACCTGCAGTCACAGAAAAAAAAGGTGCAAATGCCCTTGCAATGATCTACTAGGAAGAAGTCGGAAACAATTAGGGAGGCAGGGAAAGATATTCATCAGTGTCCCTATTCGAGGTCGCCAAGTCTGTGGGTATCTTGACTTTGCTGGCAGCTCTGACCACGGCCAGATGGAAGGAGCAGGTGGAGAAGCCATTACCTACACGGGTCTAAAGACACGGAGGAAACACAGCTTCTCAGCTGCTGAGGAAGAGGCTATCTGATGAGGTAAGAAGCACACCTGGCCTCTCAGGCTGCTACAACCGGAGGGCTAGGCAGCAGGGCTGGGCCCTGGGCTGGCAGGGAAGGCCTCCTCCCGAGTCATTG
Organism: Rhynchonycteris naso; assembly: GCA_037038555.1. NCBI lineage: Eukaryota > Metazoa > Chordata > Mammalia > Chiroptera > Emballonuridae > Rhynchonycteris > Rhynchonycteris naso. The sequence goes on along the minus strand of CM072999.1, from coordinate 149,676,557 downwards.
GACAGGACAATCAAGTTCCTGCTCCTTCCATCCCTGGACATCCTGCTGCCCCCGGCCGGCAGTATCCTCCCGCGGTCTCCCTGCCAATCCAAATCCTCCTTACCCTTCAAGGCCTAGCTCAAACCTCACCTCCTCCATGAAGCCACAGCTCCTCCCAAACATGCTGTTGTCTGTTTTAGGCTTGTCCACTTCTCCCAGATGGTGAGCTCCTGGTGGGCAGGGCTTGACTTACATATTTAGTTCTCTACAGCTACCAGCACAGGGCTAACGCTTGATACAGGATGGGACACGGAGTAGGACAGAAAGAAAGCGAGAAGGCGAGAAAATGTTCTCATTTTATAATATATAAAGCCTATGTGAGACCACAGAACAAAAACCCTCTCTCCCTTCCCCTTCCACCCTCTAAAACGATCATTTTATACTGCGACAGAAAAACCAGCAGGAGTATGGGTGACACTGTCACTCTGATTTCATAGTGAGGCTGCGAGCCTCAGTGGGTGACTCAGAGGGGCTTCCGCCTGACGTGTGCTCTGTCATTACCATGTCACCCCATGAACAGCCAGCCTTGTCCTGGAGTTCTCCAAGGAGGGTGATCCAGCCCTCTGCAATCACCTGTCCTGCCATTAAACCATCCACTCCATTACAACACGCTCGGTGAAATGGGTGGTTCTTTATATCTGACATGCGTCCCCAAGGTCCCACCTGCCTTAGACCATCATTGGTCATACATAGGCTTGCCTTGTTTCTTCTCCCCTGGCTTGATCCAGTCTCAATGTCCATGCTTCCTACTTGACAAGCCCACCATTAGCACCCATTACATGTTATGTACAAAGGTGAGCTGGGTTTCCCTGCTCTCCTCCAGGCCTCTGCTCTGCACAGCATGGGTTTGGCTGGAAGGACCTGTGATCCCTAAGGTTCTTACACAAAGATGCTCAACAGTTGAAGACACAGTAGGATTTCACAAAAACAAAGCAAGAACTGCCTAGTATAGACATGTGTTACCCACATAATTATACCCATAGGGATGTAGCTTCTTGCTCATATCTAAAGGAGTAATAAACATTCTATTAAATGCTTAAACACCTGGCACTGTGCTGGAAACTGGAACTGCATTATCTCACTCATCATGACCACCTATGAAGTAAGTTTGATCGTTCCACTTAATGAGAAGAGAACCCAGGCTCGGAGAGATCAATGTGCTCGCCTGAGGTCACCCAGCCTAAAAGTGTGAGTGGACTCCAGGCCTGACACCAAAGGTCAGGGTTGAATCACCAGGCTCCTTTAGCTATAGCCCAGGCTACAGTTCCAGTCTGGACTTACTGACAAGTTGGTGGGAACAGGGAGAAGTTTCACACCAGGTCTCGCGTTTGAGCCCCTCCCTGGAGACAGACCACAGGACCCTGCCCTCCCCCTCACTCCTCTGATAAGCCTCTGCTTGGAGGTCAGTGCCTTGCTGATGTGGGCAGGAAAATGCTTGGCAACAATCACCCAGTGGGGCAGAGGAAGGTGGCTCTAGCCCTAACTCAGCCAGCAGCTGGCCGGTGACCTTGAGTAGCTCACTCCCTCCTCTGGGTCTCATTTGTGAAAGTACATTTTAGCCACGACGTGCCCACATCTATAGATAAAACCAACGCAAAGCCATGCCACAGTGCCCTCTCTACCACAAATTACCATCTCATATTTTTCATCCCAAGTAATTTCATTAAAAAATAAAACAAAACTAAAACAGTAAGGTGTTGGTCACAACCCATTTAATTGATTTCCTGACCCATAAGGGGTTTCAATTCAGTTTTGAGAAACACTGGACTAAAGGAAACTTTTTGGGAGCCAACAGACCGAAGACGCAGGAGCCGGAGTGGAGCCCGGCTGCCTGCAGGGCAGTCTGAACACCAGTGGGTCGGCAGCCTGTGTCCCCTTCGTATGTTGAATGAACTGCACCAGATCTGAACCCTGTGCACGGAGCAGTCAGGGAAAAGTCATCTTATTAAGCCAGACCGCAGTACTTGGAACTCAAAACGGAACTACTGTGCCTGTGGTGAGCCCCACTCCCTCAGTCAGAAGGCTGGTGCTGGATACTGCAGGGCGGCCGGGGAAGGGCTGCAGAGCCTGTGTCTAAGGACTGGCGAGGCTCGCCTCATTAATCATGCAGTTGTCAGCTACTTGTGTTCAGACCTCAAGTTCAAAAGATGAGATGGAGCCCCAGGACACTCCCTGTCTTTTATTTTAAGCGGTGAGGGATGTGGTTGAAAAGAAAAGGACAATAGTCTTCAACCCTGGCTAGAGCACAGTGCTCTGAACAACGCTTCAACCTGCTGGGTTTTGAAAAGCTGCCTGGATGCCGCAGATTAGTGACAGTTCTGCACTTTCCAGGTCAAATGCAAATTCCTAATTCCATCAGCAGCCTCCCCAGGCCTAACGTTTGGGAGCTATGGATGGTGAAGTTGTTTCTGGGTGATTAACCACTGCACGTGAAATGGTCCTTCAATTGTAGCAGCAGAATGAGAGGCGGAGCCGGTGGGGTGGGGGTGGGGGCTGCGGCCTGGACCACCTCTCCTCCTCCCCGGTTCTGACTCCCTCCACTTCCTGACACATGTGGGACTTCTCAGTACACGGGAAAACACCACAGGCTCTGGCCTGTGACCCTGCTGTGCATTCATGGCAGGTGTTTGCCCTGTGTGACACTGGAATGCAATATGATTTCACGAGAGCTAGCTGGTCACCAGCCATCCCCACCCCTATGCCTGGCAAGTGTCCAGAGGCGATCCACAGTCTCAATATAGCTTCAGCAGAAGCCGGGTAGCTTAGTGGCTTATCCACAATGCAAGTTGGGTCACCACAGCTGTTATTTAACTCACATTGTATTTCCCACCTGGACTTGATTCTATACTGAAAGGTAAAGGAGTCCACTGAAAGATGAATGGATCAACAAAATGTGGTCTTTACACACATGGAATATTGCTCAGCCTCACAAAGGAAGGACATTCTGACACACGTTACAACATGCATGAACCCTGAGGACATTATGCTAAGTGCAATAAGCTAGTCACAAGCAGACAAATACTGTATGACTTCACTCACATGAAGTAGTCAGAGTCATCACAGAAAGGGGATGTTAGGAGAAGGGAGGAATGGGCGTTATTGTTTAATGGGTACAGAGTTTCGGCATTGCAAGATTAAGAGAGTTTTGAAAATAAATAGAGGTGACAGTTGCACATCAATATGAACCTAGTAATGCCACTGAAATGTACACTTAAAAATGGTGAAGATGGTAAATATTATGTGTATTTAACCACAATAAAAAGAAGGGGGGGGGAGGTAAAGGAGCCAAGGAGGGTGGTGAGTCAAGGAGAAATCCTCTTTGCTAGGACCTCCCCCAGACCAAAGGCAATCTGAAATGTGAAAAGCTGCCCCAGAGTATGTCACTCCATACTTTTCATACCAAACAAAAATACTCATTTCCGTCAGCATCCTGCTTGGGCCCTCCGTGTCTGGGATCCTCTTTGAGACTCTCTTTCTGGCTGACAGCCTCCCACAGGGTCCCTGGGCTGCACCCAGGCGTGGCTGGTGGGCACGTACCTGGATGGGTAGCCAGCCGCGCTGATCCGGATTGTCTCCAGCACCCCGCATGCTCGGAGCTGCTGCACGGCTCTCTTTGGGTCAAAGCTGCAGAAACAACAGCATAAGCAATAAGTGGCCACCTGGCAAAGAGAAACTGGAACAGGAGAGAAGGAAAGACCTCTTCCTGTGCCGAGTTACCGATCAGCCTATACCACCGAGCACAAGGTCATGTGAAAAGCACAGTGAATGGCGCCTTCGTCAGGTGCATAAGTCATGGCAGAACCTCAGCTTGGTATGCCTGCTTGGTCTCCCTCGGAATACCCCTCTTCTTCTTTGCCTGCGTGAATTCTGTCTACCCTCCAAGACTCAGTCCTGCCTCCTCTCCAGAGCCTGCTTTTATCATTTCCATCCACATGGGCACTTGTCTTAATTCAATGGCCAAAACATATACTCGGCACCAAGAGCATTATGTGGCTTAGGCAGACCTGGGCCAGAATGGTGACACAGCCACTTACCAGCTGCGTGTGTAACAAGGGGAAAGTAATATAACCCACTTGAATCTCAGTTTCCTCATCTATAGAATGGGGGCTACAACAATACCTCATTTATAGGGTTAGTGCGAATATGAAATGCAATGGCCTAAGAAAGTAGTTAGAACAGTGCTTGGCACACACAAGGGCACAAATATTGTTAACTATTATCATGACAGCTGCTCAGTTAAGAATCACAAAGATGCCTGACCAGTGATACAGTAGATAGAGCATTGACCTGGGACACTGAGATCCCAGGTTCGAAACCCCAAGGTTACTGGCTTAAGCTCAGTCTCACCACAAGCTTAAGCTCAGCTTGAGCACAGGGTCGCTGGCGTGTGGGTGGGATCATCAACATGATCCCATGGCCACTGACTTGAGCCCAAAGGTTACTAGCTTGAAGCCCAAGTATGCTGGCTTGTGCCCAAGGTTGCTGGCTTGAGCAAGGGGTCACTAACTCGGCTGGAGCCCCCTGGTCAAGACAAATATAAGAAAGCAATCAATGAATAATTAAAGTGCTGCAACTACGAGTTGATGTTTCTCATCTCTCTCCCTGCCTGTGTCCCTCTCTCTCCTAAAAAAAAAAAAAGAATCACAGATGAAGAACTTTATCTTCCTGTCTTGAGAGATGGGAGAAATGTACATTTTTAATAATTCACATACCCTGCAATGTTAAGCCTCACCCTGAAAACCCAGTATTTATCCAAGCACATTTATTTAGAACAGAGATTAAAGCCAGACATGGTCAGGTTTTCTAAGAGCATCCACACTTGCAGAGGAAGGGGGTGTGCAGAAGGCGTACCCTATAGGGTGGCATGTGATAAGTGTGGTTAAATCGCTAAAAGAAACTAGAAAAAAGATATTAGGTTTGGCTGGGTGATCGGGGAGTCTTTGTGGAGAAAGAATTAAGCTGAACTAGAATTAATCATGATTTATAAGTTACTAAAATGATTGCCTCAACCTGAGAAGAAATGAGAGATAAATGCCCCTTGGTTCCTGGCTGTCCCACAGCTCAGCCAATGCCATGGGCCAGGCCCTCCAGACTCAGTCCCGGGTACCATGGGTCAGACTGGCTTCCGCACACACCTCAGCTATGCAGTCAGGCCGCCTCCTTGCTCTGTGGGATAAGTGCAGGTGGAGGTTCCTTTATCTCTAAAACCCCAGTGGGCAACCTCTCACCACACGTGTCCACATGCTCCCTGAAACACCAGGTGTTCTCTTCATAGCAGCTGGGCCCACTCAGGATTCTGGAACTCTGCAGGAAGGATCCAGCTTGGGGTTCGCCTCCCTTGAGTCACATGTCTCCATGGGAGACTCCCTCTCATGCTCCCCTCTCTGTCTGACCTGCTCAGTCTCCTGTCGGAGCCCCACTCACCAAGCTGGTCCCATGGAAGGCATGTAGCAAACAATTTTTGAACGCGGCTTGAACATCCTTTCCTGCTCCTTGAAGACCTCACCGTCACTTCCTTCTCCCCGTGGAATGGGAAATGAGCAGGGTGAAGGGGAGAACGGCCCTTTGCTCTGTCACTCTGGGCAAAACACACCCTCTCTGTAACTCAGTTTCCCCATTTATTCAATAGGAACTGAGAATATTTGCCCAACTACAATTCACTGGTTTGTTGTAAAGTCCAAGTCATGTAAAAGACAGACATGCCATTAGAAAAAAAGGAAGACACAATACAAAGAAAATACTGTCATCATCTTTCCCTGTTCACACGCCCCCAGGGGACATGTAAAGACAGCCACGTTTCTGCATTTCAATCTGTCTCCCCAACAGTAAATTAAACTCACTGTCAGATGCATCTCACAATCTGCATTCGTTACTAGGTAACTGGGAGTGACAACCAGCCCCTTCATCCACTAAATTTTGGAGGACCGTGGTGTGCTCAAGTAACACCTAAGACTGCACTGAAAAATCACATAAGATACATAGAGTCAAACTGTTGAAATGCAGGGTTATGCTCGGCCTTCCCAATAAAACGTGCGAGTGCAGCAGAGCCGGAGCCTTGCTGGATGCAGTGAGACTCCCCTGGTGTGAGACTGGGGCTCACTTTGGCAGTCATGTGCCACTTCATTGATTTCCGCATGGGCGGCAGAGCTCCAACCCCCACCCGCCGAGCCCACCTGAGGCTCTCACTGCTTTGCTTCTGAAACATGGGGCCTGGCCTTTGGGAAACCTAGCCAGTTCCTCTGATGAGCCATCCCAGACTGCCACACTCGCTCCAGGCCGCCTCTTTGCTAGACACTTATTCATTCTCTCACCTCTCTGCTCCTGAGCATTTGGAGACCTGCCTACAGTCACCTCTATGTCGTCAACAGTTATTTGTGACTGGCCGCTCCTTAAGGATAAGGGACATATCTTATTCATTGTCATTCCACCTGTCCTAGCCTAATGCCCAGTGAGTGGTAGGTATGATGGATTTTTTTTTTTTAAATAAAGGAAGGAGCAGAGGGAAAAAACACTTGTATACAAGAGGTGCTATCAAATATCAAAGCATTTAGTGTAGGACAGTGGTCCTCCGCTGGGGGCGATTTTGCCCTCCAAGCAACATTTGGCAATGTCTTAAAACACTGTAGCTGTCAAAATGGTGGGGATACTTCTAGTATCTAGTGGACAGAGGCCAGGGATGCTAGGCTTTTTACAGTGCAAAGACAACTCCACAACGAAGAACTACCTGGCCCAAAGTGTCAACAGTGCAAAGGCTGAGAAGGCCCGGTTGTACGGAGTGAGAGGAGGGACATAGCACGCTCCTTCTAGAATAATGTTATAGCATCATGAATTTGAATCATACAAATTATCTGCTTGAATTCATTCATAATTATTTTTTTAACCACAACTAAAAGATGAAGAACTGAGACAGAGTAAATGTGATCAGCTTGTGATCAGCCAAACAATTGTTGGTGGAGCCCCGGACTTGAATCCAGGTTTTCTGAGTTTGTTCAGCATTCTCCCCTCTTTCTTTACTGGGAGAAAGATTTTGATCCTGAAGGCAAAGGAAAGTCTTAGAAAAATGGGATATTAGGACTAGTAAGTCCCTTACAAAGTCTGCCGCGTCTTCTCACATTTGGAAGGGGAGGTTCAGCAAGAAAAAAAGCACACGGCAGACACCAGGTTCTGGTGGGTGAACTGCCCAAGGTCATAGCGGCTTGGGGCCCAAGCCGTCCCCAGCCCTCCCTGTTCCTCTCCTGCTCTGCCCTTCACACATAATCTACGGCTTTCACACTTGCTGCTCTTCTAACCACCGTTTCTCCCTGAGTCAGCTGGTAAACAGATGCCTGGGGGTTGGTGCGGAGGCGGGACTCCTGAGCAAGTCTCAGAAATTTAAAGAACTGGAAAAAAGTGAACAATTGGCATGCTTCACAGAAGGCTGATTCAATTTTGTCTTCCTAACCGTTTCCCACACAAGGCCCATCCGTGTGCAAGACAAGCTTTATCAAATGCTAGAAACAGCAAAGGCAGTTCAGTTATTCATTCTGTGAGTTCGAGTTGCCAAAATAAATTATCTCACAGAAAGAAATCATGCTAGGACCAAAAATGGAAATCAGAAAGATGGGAAGAAAGTGCTTTAAAAATTTTAAATACAGTGTGTCCATAAAGTTATGGTGCACTTTTGACCGTGTGACCTGACTTTACCGACACACTGTATATCTCCTCCTGGCCAGTGGAAATAGCCCGTGTGGAGGCTCGAGGTCGCGGAAGTAGGGGCTGTAGAGATGAGACTATTCTAAAGGCTCAGGGAAGCATTCCAGGCGAGAAGTGAGCCCAGTCTAAGACATGGTGATAATGGAAGGAAGACAGATGGGAGACCAACAGGAGACATCTTCAGCTCCATGGGATTCTGACAATGACTGGACACTGGAGAAGGAGGGAGAAGGAGCCACCTATGGGTATTTGAATGTAATTGAAATGACACTAGCCACATTCCAAGCACTCAACAGCCACATGTGACCAGTGGCTACCATGTTGGTACAGGGTGGATTATAGGACAGTCCATCATCACAGAAGGTTTGGTTGGTAAAAAAACGGGCCTGTATCCAGCATTTACACCATCCAGGGAGCGTAAGATCCACCATTCATCCTGCTGAAAACCGTGCCTGCCTGTTTCCTGTCCCTCCTGAGTTAAAGAAGCAGGAAGAGGCTGGGCTTGATGGGCTTGACTGCCCAACTCCAAACGCGAGGAACAGGGGGACGTCTGGGCACACACTTACCGGAAGGGGAGTTTCTCGTCATTGGGCTTGATGCATCGGACATAGTGGGGCGTGGTGGCGTTCAGGGTCTCCATGAGCAGGTGCAGGGAGGTGCGGAACTGGGGAGACAGAAGTCAGTGCCTGGTTATTTACTCCCCTGTAACATTTTGTGGGTGCACGTAAAGGAAAACCCACAGACTGGCGCCTATAGTTACTACTGTTTCGATTTTTATTGTTAATCCAGAGGACAGGAAGAAAGTCAGAGACCTGGGGTCAGATTCTGGCTCTGATACTCTTATGTTGCTAGATGACTGAAGTCAAGGCCTTCCTGTATTCTGGCTCCTGAAACCAAATAGGGAGAGCCCACCCGCTAACGTGTCTAACTCGTGTTGTGGACCAAAGACAAGGAAAGGTCAGTAAGTGCTACGAGCAATGATCCCTGTGTCTGGAGGCCTCTCACTCCACCTGAGGCCCTGGAGCTGGCACACCCGGTTCCCGGGCATCCTGGAGATTACTGCATTTACACAAAAGGTCCAGAACAGGCAAATCCAGTGAAACAGAAAGGTCAGTGTTGCCAGGGGCTTGGCAGGTACTCTCATCTCCTCTCTTGGGACATAATACCCCGTGAAGACCCCAAAGCAGGAGGGGTTGTTTTTCAGTGTCTGGTCCCTGGGCTTATTTACTCCTCCTCCACAACCCGGACCCTCTCACCCCTCCCACTGGGCATCTGTGGCGCTGTCATGTGGTCCCAGCACCAGGAGCAAAGGCACTGTCCCGGACTATCATCACCCCCGGTCCCTCTCCTGGTTGTTTCCTTTAGAAAAGGTTTCTCAGATTCCTTCTTCAAACAGCACAGAAAGACTGCGCTGGGGGGCTGGGGCTGTGGGTGCCGCGTCCACCTCGTAGCCATCCTTCATCGACAGAGGCCAGCTGTGCTCGTGTGCCATGCCCACTGCTCCCTGCCACGAGCCCCGGGGCTGACCTGGTGGCCCACGGTTTTCTTGTGTTCCTTGTTGGAGGCTTTCAGGTGGGGCCTGGCGGAGCGAATGTTGATCTTTGCGGATGAGCCCTTTGTGGATGTGGTGGAGACAGGAGCGGAGTCCTTGTCATCATGAAACAAGTCAGCCACTAGTGGGAACTAGAAACAAAGACAGGGAGAATAGTACAAACAACCTCTCTTGGACTTTAACCTGAACTCTGCTTAAACTCTTTCAAAGTAGCTTTCCGATCTATACCCCAGAGGGATGAAAACATAGGCCAAAACTTGTATACTGATGGCCAAAGTGGAAACAGCTCAAGTGTCCATCAGCTGAGAAACTGATAAACAGAATGAGTATGTCCATACGATGGACTTTCACTCAGCAACAGAACGGCGTGAGGTCCCAATATGTGCTACGATATGGATGAGCCTTGGAAACAGGCCAAGTGAAAGGAGTCACTTATAAAATATCAGTGTGTGATTCCATTTAGAGGAAATGTCCAGGGAACAGGAAGTAGGTTAGTGGTTGGCGGGGCTGGGGGTGGGGAAAAGTGGCGTGACTGCTAATGAGCACAGAGTATCTTTTTGGAGTAATGAAAATATTCCAGAATTTAGAGTGGTGACGGTCGCAAAACTTGATGAATACACTAAAAACAACTGACCTGGACACTTCAAAGGAGAAAATTTTGGGTCTAAGAATTTTACTTCAATTTAAAGCAAAGAAGGAGAAAGTAACTTTCCTAGGCATTCCTGCTTAACAGTCACTCACAGAGATGGGCGAAACTTGCTTCGCTTGAGGTCACAGAAGCTGGCTCTACACTAACAGAACTATGTTTTATCGTTTTCCACACTTACTATTGGTTCTCGTGAAGCCATTTAACTTCCCTGAGCCTTACTTTAGTCATCAGTACAATGGAGGTAAGAAGGTACCTGTTATATAGGATTGTTGTGAGACTAATTAAGATGACCTTTGTGTCCTTTGTGTGACCAGGGTGAAGATTAGGTTTCCAGGGGTTGGTGGTACAGTGAGTCCCGGCCCACAGGACACTTTTCTGGTTCACTCCATCCGCTCACATCTGTCGGCCCCAGGCTCAGCTGTGCCACCTGGGTACCAGCTGAGGTCCAGGCTGAGCCCTGAGCCCTATGCTGGCTGAGCCTACAGCCTCCCAGCCCCCTCTTGATGGAGGATAAGGGTTGAGGAGAGGACTAAAGGAGACAGTCCGTGTACGCATATAAGCCCTCGATCATGACCTAGTTTTATTACTTTTACTAGGGGATATATATATATATATGTGTGTGTGTGTGTGTGTGTATATTATATATACACACACACACACACACACACACACACACATACAACTTTCTCTATACTGTAAAAGTACAGATGCCTGAGCTGAAGAGGAAAGTTAGAAGCATACAGGTATTGATCGACTTAGACCTATGCAACTTACAACCATTCGACTTTACGACAATTGCTAGCCAGGACTGCTCTGCGTCTGGCAGTGTGGACATTGCTCAGCTGGGTGTACGACAGTATGGACCAGCTTCCAGCAGCACTTTGCAATCGGGAAAATGTTTCCTATGGTATTTTTTACACCTGTATTTTGTATTTTTGTATGCACCTGTATTTTATAATTTTGTATGTTTTGCAAATATTAAACCAGTTGTACTGGAAATGCAGTGTTTTACTTAAACCTGATGAATGTAAAAATAAGAAACAAAATGGTGTAGAGATGATACAAATGGCATAAAATGAACAAAAAAATTATGATATATAATAACGAAAGAAAATTATGATAAAATATGACTTAAAGATTTTTATAACATCATTTCACAGTATTGTACATATAACCTACTCAACTTACGACCAAACCGTGTTAGGACCGGTCTGTCAGAACCAATCGTGATCGTAAGTCGAGCACTAGCTGTATTAGATCTGTGGAACCCTTCAGATAAACTGTTCAGGGGACATGTTAGGAAAGAGCTCAGGGAGAAGAGACTTGCCAGAATCGCGCCTCCACCTCCACTTCCCAGCCCCACGCAGGCTATGGGGCATGGCCCAGCCGGGACTAGAACCCTGGCCTCGGAGACCTAGGTCAGAACTTATTTCAGTACACACAGGGACCCTGGTCATTCACACCAGCAATGCCAAGGAAATGGAAATATGGAAATGCAAACAAGTCTGAGACACAGTCTTTATCTCCAAGGTATCTAATCTACACAGCATTCTCCTTACTGGAGGCTTTCTGGGGGTCTGGGAGAGCCAACATTGGTCTTTGAAGGTGAGCCCTTCCCAGATCTGCTGGGGCAGGAACAGGGTCCTTGTCATCATGAAAAGAGGAAGATTAAATACACAAAAGGTGCTCTGTGAAACATTTCTCCAGCTGACAACAGCCTCTGAAATTCAAAGTGGGAGGCTTAAGCTAAGGGAAGCCTAAGATGCAACACTATCTACGTGCTGCCTTAGGGTGACAGCTTATGATGCTCTGATACTGTTCTGCATTTAACTTCCCAGACCTTTCACAAATTCGGTCCCAGTTTAATGAGTATTTCCTGAGCACCATGCTAATAGCTTGGGAAATAAAAGAATCATATATGGATAGGTCCAAATTCACAAAATGATACAACAGCATACTCTGTCAGGGTTTACATCAGGATTTTGGGGGCATTCAAAAAGTCCTAGGAGAAAATCAGTATCAGGCCACGCCTATGGGCTCTTTCACATGAGAAGCTAAGGCAGGCTCTGCTCATCACCTCCTACAATCAGGAACGCCTGACAGTATAGAGTCCTGAAGAAACTGTAAGTGTATGCTGTCTCCACATTCATACATTACAATGTCCGGACAAAGGTACAAGGCGGCACTGCCGGCATAGGAAAACTGTTACAGAACCTGGATGTCAGATCCGGTGACCTGGTTCATTCAAAGGCAGTTTCTGCAGCCTTATTAGGTAACACGCTTGAGTTGCTGGGGATGTGACAGGAGAGTAAAACATGTGGTGACCATCTCCCACCCCCATGGGATGTTTTGTCATTTGACCTCCCCCACAACACACCTAGGATCATGGGCAGTAACTTAAAGGCGTTTCCTATGAGACACTGGGGCGACACATGCTGTGGACAGTGGGCATCCTCAGTTTGAGGTCCTCTGCTAGTCTCTGCACACCTGCATGATCAGGTAACCCGTATGACTTCCATGATCTGAGTGCTCACCCTCACCGAGCTGGAGCCTGGTTCTGCACGGGAACACTCGACAATCACAGAGTAGATTGAGTGTGTTCACCTGCACGTACAGGGTGTGATGGCTGATGCTCAAAACCAGCATCAGATGCTGGTTGAAATTATGGCCGAATCTTCTATATCAAGTAATTTAAACTAAAAAGAAGATTTATAAGTATTATCAGTTTATATTTTTTAGGAGTCTAACTTTAAAGTCAGAAGTAACAACGTACCCTAAGTCAGTTCTTTCGTTTTCCACTGCACATCAACTTGCCAGGGGGGTTATAAAAAAGCTCAACAATTCTGTGAGTGTGTGTGTCTACGTGTGCATACATATGCACAAGAGTGCTGGAAGTTCCACCCTTCCCTTGCACTCATTTTCATAGACACACCAGCCATCAGAAGCACGTGACTTCTATTTCTTCCTGCAGTGACCTACATGCACATAAAGACTGCTTCTTTTTCTCCATGGTCTACATTTTAAGTTCAGTCTAAAAGCACTGACTAATGGCCTTACAGCCTGTGACCGTCTCTGGTAGTGACTCACATCCATCCTCACTGCTGGCTTCTCTGGGGCTGGAACCAGCTAGTGACATTACTATTAGCACTAGAAAAGCTACCATATTCCCGAGAAAAGAACTTCCTGAATCCCTGCCATGGAGCCTTGCTGTCCACAGGCAAACTGGAGGGTCACCCAAATTAGATCACTAAGGATTTTTCCCTGTTCCAGCGGCTGGCAGGTGACAATTCTGTTCCTACTCTCAGCATTTTTTTTTTTTTTTCTGCAAGAGAGAGAGAGAGACAGACTGAGACAGACAGGAAGGAGAGAGATAAGAAGCATCAACTCCTAGTTGTGGCACCTTAGTTGTTCACTGAGTGCTTTCTCATATTGCCTTGAACAGGGGGCTCTAGCCGAGCTAGTAACCCCTTGCTCAAGCCACTGACCTTGGGCTCAAGTCAGTGACCTTGGGCTTCAAGCCAGCGACTACGGGATCATGTTCATGAGCCCACGCTCAAGCCAGTGACCTCAGGGTTTTGAACCTGGGTCCTCAGTGTTCTATCCACTGTGCTAATACCTGCTCAGGCTACTCTCACCGTCTTTGACAACAATCCCCTTCCTCCTCTTCTCTTCATGCATGGCATGTCAAAGTCATGAATACTGTCTACTTAGAGGGGAAGGTGACTAGGCTGTCAGGAGAATAAAGAAAACTCAGATATGACTTTTTAAAAAAGTTTATGGCTGAAATTTACGCATGCTAATATCATAAAAATGATACTTTTATTAGTTATTTGATTCCATTAGTTATTTTATTAGTTTGTGCTTCCAAAAAAGTAAATATTAGGTCACTGATTGTCAAGACTAGATGGACTGATTGATTGATCCATCCATCCATCCATCCATCCATCCATCCACCCACCCACCCACCATACTCACTGACTGCCAAATACCTGACAAATGCACTGAAAGGGGCTAGGAACACAAAAGTGAACAGAAACCAGCATGGCCGCTTACATATCATGGAGTTTATGGGCTAGCGTGGAAGATGAACTCTAATCAACCCCGCAATTAAAAGCATAGTGACAAGAAGATGAATGTCCTAAAGGAAATAAACAATGAACCGAAAGACTGTTATAACAATAACAGGATACCTACTCAGGGGTCCAGGGTAGGAGAAATCAGGAAAGAATTCTCTTAAGAAGGGGCGTTTGAGAGCTAGTGGGTTAATTGCGGGGTAAGAAAGCATGTTATGGGATAGAAGTGCACATTCAGAGAATTAAGACAACGCCAGTGCAGCTACAGTGCACACAGTGAGGAGGTGTGAGAGGGACCAGCTCACACAGGGTTTGGTTGAGGATTTTGGTCTTTGTCCTAAGAACAATATGAAGGGCTTTTTAAAAAATATATATATAATAATGGCACTAACATTTATTGAGCACTTAGAATGTGGCAGGCATATATGAATTCACTCAATTCTCCTGATAAAACATGGTGTAAATTCATCACATCCATTTTATAGATGGTGAAACTGAGGCTTAGGGCCCAAGATCACAGACTTATTAACTGGCAAGGCCAGGATTGACACCCAGACAGCCTGACTCCAGAGCCCAAGCAGCAAAGCAGCACAGAGAGAAGCAATGAGCTGCAGGGCAATGATCTCCAGAAGCAATTTCTTTTTGGAAAAGATCACTCCGGCTGCAGCATGTGAAGAGGCCAAAGTCCCCCGCACAGGAAGCACTGTTGACAGGTGTGCAGAGGCTCTGAGACAGAGGAGCTGATGACCAAGTGGATTTCTAGGAGGAAAGGTGCCAGGGTAGGAAGGCCACAGAGCAAGAGTCGGGAGAGCTGATTTTTAGATGTGACTCTGCCACTTAATTAGCTGCATGACCCACAGCCAACCTCTTAACCTTGCTAGACTTTCCTTTTCTCATCTGTGAAGGCAAGGGAATTGAATCAGATGATTCCTTCGACTCCCTGAAACGCTTTTTCTCCTCCCTGTATGCTCTTCCTGCTCACTGGCCCCTTCCCCTAAACACAATTGTGTTCAAGTGTCTTTTAGGCTAAAAAAATGTCCTTGGTCGGCTGTCTGTCCTCTCTCCCACTTCATCCCTGGCAATCTCAGGCAAGGTGTCCAACACCACCTTCCACATCATCTCTTTCTCCATTGAACATTCCCTGGCCCCCACCCATGCTGCAGTGACGGATCTTGAAAGCAACTTTTGGGGACCCTACTTGCCAAATCTAGTGGTTAGGGGTGGTGCAGTCTCACCCTTCATCCCGCTGTCACTGACTCACTGGAAGGCATCCACACCACCGGCCACGCCTCTTCTCCGAGCCCCTCTTCCCGGAGGGCCAGGCTGCCCACCTCCCTCCAGCCCTCCCCCTGCTCCCTCACTGCTCTCCCATCACCGTTCACAGGAACCTTCCTGCTTGTCTCTCATCCTCCTCGCTGTTTCCCAGAAACACATCCTCACCCTGTACCTGTTCTAATGCTCGTTCCCTGGATGGTCCCTTTCACTGCTGAGGCTTCAACGACCACCTGTTGTCACCTCCAGTCTTGAGGGTCTT
Source organism: Rhynchonycteris naso (assembly GCA_037038555.1). Classification (NCBI taxonomy): domain Eukaryota; kingdom Metazoa; phylum Chordata; class Mammalia; order Chiroptera; family Emballonuridae; genus Rhynchonycteris; species Rhynchonycteris naso. Next base: position 149,661,018 of record CM072999.1, on the reverse strand, counting down.
CCCTACCATAGTCCCCATTGTCTGCTCAGGGTCTTCGCTCTGGGTGTTCCACTGGACACTCCAAATTTGACCTGGCCCAGACCTCCTTCACCCATAGTCTCCCCAAATCCAAGTGAGAGACCCTGCCATCACTGTCCTTCTTATCCCCACCAATGACCAAGTCCTCTCCAGGGTTACGTTTCAGCAGACCTCTCCTCCTCAGCCAGGACAGCGCTGCCGAGTTCATGTCTGCCTATGAGCTCTCCTGGACCAACCCAGTCCCCTAAAGCTTGAGTGCCTACCTCCCAGCACACCTCCATCCACACATACTCTACCCAACAGCCAGAGTTTTCTCTGAATCCAAACCTTATCCAGTAATCCTTGTTTAAAAGTGCATCGTCCTGTCCTGGCCAGATGGTTTGGCTGGTTAGAGCATCCTCCTGAAGCACAGGGACTGCCGGTTTGATCCCCGGTCAGGGCACACACTGGAACAGATTGATGTTCCTCTCTCTCTCTCTCTCTCTCTCTCTCCCCCCTCTCTCTCTCTCTCTCTTCCCTTCCCTCTCTAAAATCAAAAAAATATTTTTAAAAATTAATTTAAAAAATGCATTGTTCTCATTGTCATAAAGCCACCGTCGCACTCAGGAACTGAGAACATAGGCAGTGGCAGGAACAGTAGACAGTGGAGGGTAGTGGGGAGAGGACCGTCCAGGCCCTGGGGGCTCTGTGGACTGGTCCCAGACAGCAAGGCGCTGTGAGAAAGGGTGGGGCAGGGCCGAGTCAGACCAGCATCAGTGTTCCAGAGGGAAGTACTGGGAGGCTAAAGAGAGGATTATATTTTAAAGAGATCTCTTGGTTTCAGTTCTGTCATATCAAAACACAACACTAGTTCAAGTATTCTAATTCAGATACTTTCTGGAATTGATTTCCAAATGTTTGAGTCATAGGTAGAAGTTACCAACTTCACAAGTACACTGAGGGGGTCTAATTTATAGAAACCATTAATAGTGATTTTTTTGTTCCTGCAAGCCTGACCAGGTGGTGGCGCAGTGGATACTGGGACCCAGAGGACCCAGATCGGAAACTCCAAGCTCACAGGCTTTAGTGCAGACTCACCAGTTTGAACGCGGGGTCGCTAGCTTGAGTGTGGGATCATGGACATGAACCCATGGTTGCTGGCTTGAGCCCAAAGGTCACTCACTGGCTTGAAGCCCAAGGTCGCTGGCTTGAGCCCAAGGTCACTGGCTTGAGCAAGGGGTCACTTGCTCTGCTGTAGCCCCCCGGTCAAGGCACATATGAGAAAGCAATCAGTGAACAACTAAGGTGCTGCGATGAAGAACTGAAGGTTCTGATTTCCCTTCCTGTCTGTCTATCCCTATCTGTCCCTCTCTCTGTCTCTGTCAAAAATAAAAAAGAAATCTGTTAAGTTCTAAGGCTTACAGCTTGTATTAAAACCACATAATGAACTCTGAAGTCAGAGTCAACGATAAGAGTATTTTAAAATTTATGCACCTTTTTCTTGCTTCACTATGCCCTGTGAACATACACAAACACACACACAAACACACACACAACACAGCTTAAGGGCAGCAAATGCAAATTTCTCAAGATACTGGTACTGGAGAATTTGTATTTTAGTTTAAAAGATGTGTTTCGTTACAGGTCCCTGCTAACGACACTGCATGTGGAGGTGGCAGGGTCTCCGGGATGGAGAGGGAGTTTACTGGGACGTTAACTCTGGGAAGGAGGGGCGGGATACACATTCCACTCAGAATCCGCTTTATAGACACAGTGAACGTACAAAGACATCTAGTTTGACCACAGGACTGAGAGATCCTTGGGCTGTAGGCAGTAGTGAAAGACCAGGCAAGAAGAGCAATTACTGCACTACTCACCCCCTCCACCCACCTGGACAAGGGGCTGGGCCAGATAGGCTCCTGAGCAACCAGCTATAAACAACCCTCCAGTCTCAATGAAGAACAGTTACCAAGCTCTTGTCTGACTATAGATTTAGGCAAAAGAATGCAATTCTGAGTGAGGGAGAGAAGTTTTTTCTTTAATAGGCTAACTGCACTTATGCTTTTAGAGAGCTATTATTGCAAAGTCTGTTTATAAGCTGACTAGCCACTAATGGGACTATTATAATTTGTCTTAGGCCATAAGAAACAGCATCCACGTGGGCCTTTTAAAAATAAATTTCCTCCCTTCAATCTTGGATAATACATTCAAACATACCCAGCACTTCCCTAAAACTGTCTGTCACTTATTTGAGTGTACACAGGCCCTGGCTCTGGTATTCTCTGCTATTCAGGTTTATAGATAGAATTTAAAAGCCTGAGGCAAATCTATTTGAAAGGGATTAAAAGAAGTATGAAAACACTTTCTAAAGACCATTGGACAGTTTAAAGAAATTGTCAATTACAGCTATGCACATAGCTGTTCCCTTGGTGATCACGTCTATTCACTTCTGTTTAGAAGAACAGAAATCATACTCCCCTTAACACAGACCCAAAACTAAAAGAAAACACTATAGTAACTGTTTGATTGGTATCTCTCTCCCAGGATCTTATCCTTAAAAACTTGGTAAGCATAATAAAAAATAAGTGTTCTTTTCAATCCATTCTTTTACATGGTTACTGCTCCCCCTTTTGGGAAAACTAATCTACAATTTTTAAGAAATATTTTTGCATAAAAGGATTTTAAATAGACATTGGAGAAAAAGTCTTGGTACTTCCCTTTCCTGCATTGGAAAGGGGATTATATTGTTTTATGTCACTGTTTTCTCTGCACAGCGATCTGCTTATTCCAAATACCGGTACAGTGATCTGCTTATTCCAAATACTGGTAGAGGCTTTTCCACCACCAGCACAAACTGATTTTAAACAGGAAGCAAATTAAACCAAATACCTTTAAAGGCAAGTATTTTATACCATGTTGATTATATCTCAATAAAGCTGCTTTATAAAAAAGTCCATTTTAAACTAGAAAAGAATGAAAAACATGTAATTTTTTTAAAAAGCAAACATATTGGCTTAAAATAGAATGTGAGTGTGACCTGTAAGGAATATACCAGTATAGGAAGCAACAGATACACAGCACTGTCACTCCTGGATGAGCTGAAGTCACGCTGAAGTCAGGAAGGAGATGGGACAAAGAGCATGCCTGGATCTCGTCCGAGCTACACCACTGTGACTCTTTGACCAGGGAACGTCAGGAATCCTGCCTGGGATGGCCCTGGTTCCCTGGCACTTACTGGGACACACCTGCCACTATCTGTCCTTCTGGCCTACACTCAGTGCTGCCCTGGAATCGGAAATCTCCTTGTGAGATTGCATTTTTCAGACTGATAAAATATTGCTTTCCATTATAAACAAAACCTGGGAGGGGAAAACTTCCATCCTAGAACGTCTAAGACAAATCAGCCTGTTAATAATGAAATCATGTTGTAAAGAGGCATTTCTTTACTTAGGTCTCTATTTATAGCTCTTTGCTAGCTGAGAAAGCAATTAGCTACATTATAACCTCTTAGGTAGGGTAATGGGCTTTACTAATTACATTCTCATTAACACTGTTTTATTTCACTGCTCTTGGTGGGAGTTCTTCCAACATCACTTTGGCTGGTAGGGTACACGGAACTCTTCAACCTGATACTGCTTAATCATGCAAAATGATTTGTTAATTTCTTATCAGGGGTGTCACACAAAAGAGAAAAGGGACTTCCATAAAATAAAAATACCATAAGAAAAACTATGCATTAATACACAGTGATAACTGCTTAGTGAGATGAAAACCACTAAAAAGTTGGGCATTAATTCCGTGTCACGGGGCCTTGTTTCTTTCTTAGTCTTTATCATTTTTCTCTTCTTACCATGGAGAAACATAAACCTCATAGGACTGCTGTGAAAACAAGAAACTTAAAGAAAACAGATGCTCAGGAATAGAGTTTTTAAAACGCTCTGACGACAGGTGCTGCTAGGCATTGTCCCTCTGTCTGAATAAAAACACACTCCCATCACTCTCTGTACTGTATAGCTGCAGCTTGTGGAGAGGTCACTGGCTGGGTTATAGTGACCCAATACTGATCTCTGCTTTCTGTTTCTGGGATGTCTGTAATGGGCTGGAATGGCTCGGGGGGCAGAGTTAGCTCTCCCCCTGCTAGGGTCCAGCTGGCCTAGAGCCCCTCTTGGTCAGTCTCTGAGACCTGCTGACCACCATCACAGCATGCCGAGGGAGGCTTGACAACAGGGTCCTTGGTTCTTGAGAGATATGAACTGCTAAAGGGGAAAGCCAGAGTCGCGGCAGGTGGGTCGGGGAGACAAGGGAGACGGTTACCTTTGAAGAATGGGTCAAAGACCTGCTTCTCATCCCACTTTAGCACTAGCTGTAAACTTTTGAAGTGCACACTCTTTAAACCATGAATGCCACTTCTAAAAATTTACCTGACAGATGGAATTGTACAAGGAAGCAAACATGCAAAGGGCATTCATGGCAGCATCCCTTGAATTTGCAAAACACCAGCAGCTGTTTAAAGAAAGAAGCAGATAGATACATGCCCACGTGGCAAGATGGCCGAGATTAATGGTAAGCGAAAAATTAGTTCATTTCAATCTTATGTGCCATCTGCTTAGTATATGCAGAAAGGAAATTCATGAAAAGGCCAGTCAAGGAGCAGAAGAACACTTTTTACTTCATATCTGTTGATCCTATTTGAATTTTTATGAGCCTGTATCTCATTTCTAATAAAAATCCAGTACCCCCAATCTACAATGATACCCCCATATAGAAAAAGGTTGATTTAGCAGGCCTGAGATCATCCTCAGAAAGGCCTGCTTACAAACTGGCTTGGCTGGTGTCCAGGAATGTGCATTTCAGGAGGGCTTTCGCCAATCACCTGGAAATGACTCACTGCACCCAAACTGTTTATACAAATAATATGGTTTATGCTCAACATCTGCTCTCCTCTGAGGGTCTGGAATTTTGGCATGTGCTAGGCAAAGGGTTTTTCATAGATGACTCCCCATAAACACCCTAAATGTCTGGGTTCTGGTGAGCTTCCCTGGTAGACATTTCACTACTGTGGGAATTAAGCACATTCTATGCAGCTTTACTGGGAGAGGACTCAGAATCTTGTCTGGTCCTCCCTGAACTGCATCCGTGCACATGGTCCCTGTGCTGACGGACTCTCAGAAGCTCGCCTGGTCCTCCCTGGACTGCATCCGTGCATGGGTTCCCTGTGCTGACAGACTCTCAGAAGCTCGCCTGGTCCTCCCTGGACTGCATCCATGCACAGATTCCCTGTTCGGATGAACTCTCAGAAGCTTGCCTGGTCCCTCCTGGACTGCATTTGTGCACGGGTTCCCTGTGCTGCTTTGCTTTGTACCCTTTCACTGTAATAAATCATGGCCACAAGACCAACCACATGCCGAGTTCTGGGAGTCCTCCTAGCAAATGGCTGGACCTGGGGTGGTCTTGGGAACTCCCAAGACCACCTATGATTCTTTCCCATAGCAACTTCTTGACCTTCACAGACTACCAAAATTAGTAATTCAACTGTATATCTTTTTCTAAACTGTAAGCTTCATGAGGTTAACCATATGCATTTGTTATCACTATATACCATACAAATAGCAGAATTAAATATAAGGAAAACGAATCTGTTATTAATGAAATATGACATCTGTCAGATACCTTCTTTGATCGTGGGATCCCTAAGACACACTCAAGATGAAATCAATGCAATGGCAGAACCAAGCGGCATATTTAATAGAAAGTACCCAGCTCCCCTCACCACTCATTTGTGCTCCCACTGGAAAAAAGAAACTTGTGACAGTCCAGTCTGTTGCCCTCTAAGACCACTGTCAGACTAACAGGAAGGTCACAGGCCTCTAAGCTTCTAAGGAACGCATGATGAGGAAAAGTCACTCCTAGTGCTCAAACCTTCTACTTCTGCGTTCTCCCTGTCACTGTGGCTCTCCTTTCCCCCACCCCACCCCAGCCCCTTTGTAAAGAATGAAATAAGTAATAATAACTACCACGGGCTACAGAGCTGGACAGGTTGAGAGGTTCCTCTCGTGGTGAACTTCAAAATGACACTCACATTTCCCCAAAGCAAATCTGTCTCCATGACAACTAATTCCCTCATCTTCTGGGTATCACTCTGGGCAGGGGTCTGCCCTGGGCCACCCACACGCTGGTCCTGACTCAGATCCTCCCTAAACCCCTCGCCTTGAGGCCATGTGATTTTGTGGGGTTTACTTGCCTTTACGTTCTGATGCCCATTCTGCTGGGTGGGTTTTCTCCACTCCATTATCTCACCCTATTGCTCTCACCTAAGTCTTATCACAGAGAAGTTAATCCACCATTTCTAGTGTTTTCAGGCCCTGCCGTGAGGTCAGTACCACGTGGTCTGAGAGAAAGCCTCCTAAGTCCTGCAGGGTTCCCTCCTGGGTTTCCTCGGAAGGGCTCAAGACAGAATGGCACCCATGTCAGGGCAGCAGCCTACAAGGACAGGTGCCCGCACTTCCCCTGGCTGCGGGACCCTCTCCCATGCCTCCTCTCTTCCCACAGTTACTGGGTGTTTATCGGCCCACCCACGACGCACTGGAGCGCAGGTCAGTGCAGGGAAGAGTCTGTCTCATTCACCTCTGTACAACACTGGGTGTTTAGGGCAGTGTCTCACAAGGCAGGTGCTTAATAAATATTTGTTTACATGATCGATGCCTTGTTTCCTCCACCTGTGGAGTGGACACAATATCCACCATCATTTTGTACAATCATGAGAAGAAAAGTTCTGGAGATAATGAAAGTAACATTCCAAGGTAGCAGATTCCCGTGTCCCTTAAATCCTACCTTCTGTCCCATGTAAGTGTTTGCTTTTGGGGAGGTCCTGCAGACTGAGCAGACACTAGGTGCACTGGGCAGGAGCAGCATTAGAAGGAGGGGCTCTGGTGGGGACCAGCCTGCCCATGGCCCCGCGTCTCCGGCTCGTTACCTTGCTGGCCTTCAGGATGTTGATCTGCTCTTCATACACTGTGTCTCTGTTTTTCTCCAGAAAACCGTCTGAGAGGTACTCCACCTGAGCCGCAGCGGGAACAGAGACAGCAGTTAGTGCCTCGGCCTGACCAGCATCCTGAGTACTTCCATCTCATCCACACAGTGTTTTCTAAAAAGCAGTGTACACGGGAACCCCACAGAGGTTCCCCTTTAAAATGCAAACTAAGACACGGTCGGGATCTACACAGAGGGTACTGGGTATTTGTACAGTGTGTCCGTAAAGTCATGGTGCACTTTTGACCGGTCACAGGAAAGCAACAAAAGATGATAAAAATGTGAAATCTGCACCAAATAAAAGGAAAACTCTCACAGTTTCATACCTATTCAGTGCAGTTCTATGTGGGCTCCATTTGTTGCCCTACACACATCCAAACGATAGTGAAGTTCTTGCCACACACGGGTAAGGACGTCTGGTGTAACAGAGTGAATAACGTCTGTGATTCTCTGTTTTAAGTGATTAATGTCATTGATACGTTCAATGTACACATGTTGCTTCACATAACCCCAAAAGTAAAAGTCTAAGGGCGTCAGATCCGGGGATTGTGGTGGCCATGGCTTGACAGAACCCCTGCCTATCCACTGCCAGGGGAATGTTCTATCCAGAAACTCATGAACAATGGTGGTGTAGTGTGGAGGAGCACTGTCCTGTTGAAAGATGACACGTTCTGGAAATTGAGGCACTGCATACAATTCCAACATGTCAAGATAGGTGTTTGCTGTCACAGACTGCTTCGCGAAAATAAAAGGGCCTATCACCTTATCATGCATCAGGCCACACCACATGTTCGCTTTAGGGGTGTTACGTCTGTACTCAGCGTAGGCATGAGGATGTTCAGCAGCCCATATTCGGACGTTATGGTGATGAACATGTCCACAGATATGGAAGGTCGCCTCATCACTAAACACAATCTTCTGCAAAAATCTTACATCATTGTCGATCTCATGAAGCATATCTGTAGCAAACGCGCATCGTGTGGGTCTATCCGTCGGTTTGATAGCCTGCAACAGCCGCAATTTATTCCCCGTAAAATAGAGATGTTTCTTTAACACCTTATGAACTGTAGTCTTGCTTAGGTGTAACTGTCAAGCACATGCACGCACAGATTTTTTAGGGCTCCTTAGGTAGCTATCCCGTATAGTCTCTACAGACTCGTCACTGACTGATGGCCTACCAGGACGGGGGTTTCTCCACCAAACTGCCGGTTTCCTTCAACTGCTAATCCCACTGAGTAATGTTATTCCTATGTGGTGGTGCCTCGCATTATAAACGCGCCGATATTCACGTTGCACTTTAGTTACAGATTCAAATTTAGTGAGCCACAGAACACACTGAACTTTCCTCTGTACCGTCCACATCTCGACTGGCATGACCGTGGGCTGCTCTGCTGTATACACGGTGTTACATCATCATCTGCACATGCTGCCGCATCATCCTACAGAAACTGGGAGGGTTTTCCTTTTATTTGGTGCAGATTTCACATTTCTATCGTCTTTTGTTGCTTTCCTGTGACCGGTCAAAAGTGCACCATGACTTTATGGACACACTGTACAACAGAAAAACACACCGTTTTAAAAAGGAGTTCCCTTTTACTGGAGGACTTCCTTTCGGGGTGGGATGTAAATGCAGCCTGTCAGCCACACTCTGGACCTACTGAGTTGGAACCTGCATTTTCGTAAGATCGCAGGTGACTCACATGCACGTGGAATTTGAGAAGCACTGGGTAAGTGCATGCAGAACAGAAATTTATGTAAAAAGTTCTAAGTGTGCACCCATTCGTGGGAGAGGAGGCCCCCAAAGGAGAGCAGCGCTGAGCTTCCCTCTCCCCTCCTCTCTCCCAGCTCCAGGGGGGCAGACCCCTGACTGCTGCAGCTGCTCCATTCCCAGGAAGGAGACCCTCAGCGAGTACTTGTTAAGCATACAACCAGGGAACTACGACACTCCACTGGGATTCTGCCATGTCGTGACTGGTTGGCGCACCACAGAGAAGCTGTGGGAGGGGACTCTACCTAAGAGACTTCAGGCTTCCCCAGCCCCTCATAGCCCAGAAACCCCGAGTCTACTGAAGGCGGGGCTAACAGAGCCCCAAAGCCACAGGGAGGAAGCCCACCTTATCAGCGAAGTGCACCACAATGAAGGCCGTGTTGGACATGCGGGGTTTCTGGAAGTGCTGGCTGCTGGAGTGCCGGTCATACAGCTTCTGAGCCCAGTTCTGGTCCGTTCCTTTAGGGACCTGAAGAACCACAAAACCAGGTGCTTTGTGAAGAGGAAAAAGGAAGCCAATTGGGAGTTGAGGCAGGGGGACGGAGTCCACCAGTAAGTAAGTTGACCTCATGACGCTCATGGATGTGGAAAACAAGATTACACCACGGATATGTGGAATCCTGCCGCAGGATTCCAGCATGCCACACGGGTTGGCTCCCCGGTGTCCGCAGGCACATGCCCAGCCTGGAAAAACCAGCTGATTGGTAGACACTGGAAGGGCTTAAAGAGGATGAAGGTGGAGGCCACAGTTACAGGGGCAGAGTGACAACTCATGGAACCAATGTGAAGCAGTTTCCTCCTTCTGGAGAGGCCAGTAACTTCAGTGTCATGAACATGTCATGACCACCTCCAGTGCCACACTCCTGCTCACTCAGAATGACTCCTGCGGCTGAAAAACCCTCTTTCCCTCCCTACGCCGACCTCAGTGCCACTGCCCAGGCTCGACTTCCGTCTGTCCTTTCTCCAGAACCTTTCCTGACCACTCGGGGTCTCACTCTGGAATTTCTCCCCGTTCAGCCCTCCCTCACACACATTCCACCAAATATTGCTTGTTGTTGGTTTCTGCAACTACAAACTGTAAGGTTGTTGGGTTCAAGGACTCGCCCTTACTCATTTCCTTTCCTGACCCTCAGAGAACTTAAGTTGGGTTCCAGCCACACATGGAGTACTAAGTACCCAGTGATGAAGCTACATGGAACTAATTTCGGGCTCCCCCAAATTTAAATTTAGATTTAGAGGTTCCACTACGTTAAGACACCTTCCCCTTTTGATGTCTTTAGAGATGGCTTCAAAAGTAAAACAGCCATCTTGCTTTGCTGGAAGTATAACAGTCCCTGTACCCATCATTCCAATTGTAAAGGGTGATGGGCAGTCTTCCGATTGGAATGTGCCCCCGCCTCTGTCACCCTGGGACACCAGCATACACACCCGCCCCTTGGGAACGAGTCTACAGACCTGCCCGTCATTGGTTTAGAGGAAGGTGACCCTTGCATTAGCCATTTAAAAAGAGCTTTGTTTAGTAAATCAGTAAAGTTTATGTCATAAGCAAAATGCTTACACAGTTGAGAACAGACTTCTCAACTACTTTGTAAGCAAACAGATTTTTCTCGATACTCTGTCTGGTGTAACTAGTATTGAATACCCCAGTGCTAAGTGCTGTAGAAAGTTCAAGAAAAGAAAGCTTTTTCTTGAAAGAGACTATTAATTGTGTCAGGCAGACAAAATAAAATATATCTAATTCAGCATATTTACACACGCCGTTTTATTTTTGCCTCCAAGCATGCCGTATTTAGAAACAGCAAGTATGGGGGAAGAAAGGGGTCAGCTTGGCAGGGCTGTCAGGGGGCAGGGACAGAGGGCAGAAACACTAGGGACCCAGGGCTGGCAGAACAGAAAGGGCAGGACTGGGATGAGAAGCCCCACCTAAGCCAACACACACACACACACACACACACACACACACACACATTTTTACAGGGACAGAGATAGAGTCAGAGAGAGGGATAGATAGGGACAGAGAGGACAGGAACGGAGAGAGGTGAGAAGCATCAATCATTAGTTTTTCATTGCCATTGCGACACCTTAGTTGTTCATTGATTGCTTTCTCACATGTGCCTTGACTGCTGTCCTTCAGCAGACCGAGCCACCCCTTGCTGGAGCTAGTGACCTTGGGTCCAAGCTGACGAGCTTTTGCTCAAGCCAGATGGGCCCGCACTCAAGCTGGCGAGCTCGGGGTCTCGAACCTGGGTCGTCCACATCCCAGTCTGATGCTCTATCCACTGCGCCACCGCCTGGTCAGGCGAGCCAACACCTATATTTGCTGGTATCAGAAACATCTTGTCTTGACAATGAAACTGGACTTCTGTTAAAAGACTCTACAATCCTACACAGTCACTAATTCAGACTGTCATTAATCAGCGAGTAGGGTCAAGTGTACACATTCCAGGTGAGGGTCAGTCTCTCTTCTCACTCCCCAACCTCGACTGAAAATAAGGGCCAGCGTGAATTCACAACTAAGATTCTCAGATAATACAAACAGCAAATGCTCACAGTGGTTATGATTTTCCAGGCAATTTCCTATATATTTCATGTGTCGCTACTCATTTCATCCTCACCATAATCCTATGAGCTAGGCACTATGTTCATACACGTCTTATAGACGAGGACGCTAAGACAGAGAGGGCAGGGGACTTGCCTGAGGACCTGCACCGGGACAGGCCAGCTCTGCTCTGCAGCACGTGCCCTTCCCCATCACGCCCTCCTGAGTGACAGCGGAGATCTAAAGGCGGCCACAGTGGCAGGGGGAGGGGGGGGGAGGCACTTATCTCCAAAGCTCCTTCCACAGGAGTAGATTCAAAACGGGCACCATAGAAAGCAAACCAATCTCGTATTCTGATAAAAATCTAGACTGTGGCCCTCAGTAGCTCTGGAATATGCGGCGAATCGAATCCTTTTCAAAAGAATATACAACTGACTGTTTCTTTACCATTGAAATTGAAATTGTGAGACAGGTTTTAAATGTTTAGAATGCAATGAATATGCTCTTCCTGAACTGTTAGGGTCTTTTGAAGTAGAGCTGTTTTCAAGTTTAATTTGTATTTGTAAAAAAAAAAAAAAAAAAATACTGAAACAGGCTTCTGCCCAGACAACTCCCTGGAGCGGCTTTAGCCGACAGTGCGCTGGGGAACGCAGGGGAACGCAGGGGCCCTCCCACGGCCCCACCGGCGCCTTCCGGAGCCCCTCTCGGGCTCATCAAGCCTATGACCTCCCCTGCCCAGTCTCTCCAGCTTGGCTTTCGCAGTCACGAGAGAGAGCTGTTGGAAACTGAGTCTCATCTGATCACATCTGTCCCCTGAGTCACACCCTGCGGAGTCCCCGCCTGCTTGATTAGCAGGGAATCCAGGCTTTCCTCAGACCGGTCCCTCTAAGGAGGAAACAAGGAGATGGAACAGAGAACCCCAGTGGCTGCATGTCCCTGCATTAGCATCACCTGCCCCCTATTCTGTTTAACTGTGGCCCGTGCTCCTTCCAGCCTGCTCTGGAACCCTGGGGCCTGCCTGCAGCCACCCTCTCAGACCATGCTCCTCGGGGGCCCATCCTGTCCCTCCTCCCTTGCTGGCCAGCAGGATGGTCCCTTCCTCCTCTCCTAAGACATACCGTAGACTCATAACATTCTGGGCACTGACAATTTGCAGTGGTAGCAGTTTGACTTGGACACAATATTAAACTGAAACCACCCAATTTTACAAATCTGACCCAAACAGAAGGCTCCACAGAGCATAAGGCAGAGATCACCCCCCTAGCTGGATTTTAGTTCCCATCAGCACGCAGCAGGAGGACTGAGAACAGGGGGCTGCAGGGATTCCACCTACACTGGGAACCCCCACAGCTGCCAAGTTACTTTCATGGCTGCTGAATGTAGTTTGCATCTTGGGCCTCCCTGTGACTACCGCCTACTTTGCCGCCACCTGCTAAGAGCTCCCGCTGTTCCTGTGACCACCTGGTCCCTAGCCCCTCACCGCTCTGGACTTCCCCTCAGTGGCCCGTGTCCCACCCCTTGAGAGTGGTCTGAGGTCTCCGCACCTGTGCTTTTGCACCAGTGCTCCCACCGCTCTGACGTGACTCCTGGGACATGGTCCCTTGGGTAGGGGCACCGCCCAGATCCTCAAACCACAAGCCAAGACAAACCCACAGTGGCCCCCCTGCCTGCTAAAGGCAGGGCAAGAATCATCAAAAGTCAATTAAGCACCTGTTCAACTCTCAGAATCAATCATCCTGAAGTACTTTGGTGGTTTCATGAGAGGTGCGTGTGCACGGGAGAGGAGGGCCCATGTCCCCAAGGATTAGGGTTCACGTCCCAGTCAGCTCTGCATCACAGAACCAGGTAGACCAACACAAGTAAAACCGCCTGCCTCACGTGCTCCTCAGAATAGTGACACCTGGACCTTCTGGCCTGAGGAGGACAGGGAAGCAGGGGTCCTCCTGGAGCAAGGGCCTGGGGCAGCTACACTGACAGGACACAGGACTGATGTTGCCTGCGGGTTCGGGGTGGAGCTGGAGATGGTAAGAGACTGAATCACAAAAGAGACTGGGGAGGAGAACGTGCTCCTGCCACTCATGGGGAGGGAGAGACGTTGGCAGTGGACACTGAACCAAGAAAATGAGTGAGTGGTGACACCAGGAGAGGACCCTGGAGGGCCTGTGCTGTGACTTCAGTCACTGAGCCAGTGCCATTTGATGCAGGGACAACTGTCCTAACAGCTTTACTGTGATGTCGCTGGAGGAGCATGCCGAGGCCCACTGCCTCCACACTGAGGGACTACCCTGCCTGGATCTCACTCAGGACAAAGCCCGTGGCTCTGAAGAAACTCTGAAAACTGTCAGGAGATAAAATAGTGCAAGCTGTGGGCTTCAGTATATTCTCACTCTGTCTTCTACTGTCCTACTCCCCTTCCCTTTCTCTTTCGTAGGCAGTGAAACTCGGAGAGCACTCTGGAAGGGGAACACCTCCTCTTCCCAAACCATCGAGCCACACTCCACACTCTACCGGCAAATGTGGGAGACCGAGGGGAACACACCGCCTCCTTCCCCTTCCACACAGGAAGCGTGTGGTTTCTACACCTTCTGATTAGCGTTTCCATCGCTGAATGGATTGGTATATATTCACTTCCTTATCACCAACCACTAAAGTGGGAGAAATTTGGAAGCTCATCAGATCCAACCCCCACCAGGTCATAGGACAGGAAACCATAGGCCAAAGAAGCTAGGTGAGTAATATCATCTGGATTCCCTGCCCCGTTCCCAAGGCTGCCTGGTTCTCCCCACGATGGCAATCCAGGACTCTTCCTGTCCCACCCGGAAGAGTCCACAAAAGGCTGGATGGGGGAAATGATGGACTTCCCTGGCCACCAAGCCATGCAGCTCCGTCCCCCACAAGCCACTGGGCACAGCAGGGCGATCTGGGTGCCTGACCCCCACTCCCTGGGGAGGCCTGTTTGGATGCTGAGGCCCTTCTCTCTCAGAACCCAGGATACCTGGGCATCAAATCCATACCACCATCCTCTCATGCCAATCATACCACCCAGTCTTTGCCAAAAGAGAGAGCACAGTGACAGCAATACTTGCTAGTCACATTACCTTCTAGCACCTTCTGATATGCAGAATGGACCCCTGGGCTTCTCTCAGCACACGAAAGGCAGGCTAATTCCAGGTGAAATTCCAGCTCTGAGGCCTCACATGCTGCCCTGCACACCTCAGCTATCCTCCAGCCTACCCCACGCCAAGAACTGACCTAATTCAATGACAGCATCATCAGTTTTACCTTACATTCCTCATCCAACAGGTCTAGGATGCCCAGCTTAGCTTCTATGAGGTCGATACAGGGTTGGTTGTCATAAAAGTCAATCAAGGTCCAAGGGATCTGCTCCTTCATGTATTCCTCTTGCTCCAGTTTGAAAACATGCTAGGGTGAGAAGTGAAAGGTCAAGGTTAGTGAACTGCATGTACATGCTAACATTCATCTCCTCCGAGCTACAACCATGTGGGTTCTGAGTCCTGGAGGCTGGTGCACACCCTCCAGAAAAGGTTTGGGCCCTGAGTCACAGTCATGATGGCAGAAAAGCAAAGCTTAGTTAGGTGATCCTCACTCCCATGTGAACCCTTTCCTAAGGACATTCTAATCATCGCCTGTGATGTCATACCCCAACTAATCACAAGAAGCCTCATGTCTTCTTGCAATTGCTTAAATTCCCTGAAGCCCAGGCTCAGGAGGAGCGGGAGTCAAAGCCAAGAAGAGGCTCCTTCACCCTCATAACCCAGCTCCCCATTCAGATCTCCTCTTGAGCAGCAGGGAGCACCTTCCGAAGGCTGGGGCACCACCAGGAAACCAGTGCAAGGTCAGGGCAGAGCCAGAGCCCACTAACCCTGGATGGAAGAGAAGTGGCCCGGGCCGTCAATCTCAGGAAGACAGAGGTACCCCGACCCTAAAACCCCAGGTCCAGAAACCGAGCCTACCGAGTTGAACTGCTGCTGAAGCTTCTCATTGGCATAGTTGATACAAAACTGCTCAAAGCTGTTTACCTCAAACGTCTCAAACCTGCAAAACGGAAAGAGGGGGGACACAGGATATTTCCCGTTACTAAAGGAATCACTGGGACTCCGGAAAGACTGCCCTCACCCTCTCTCCACTCCCGTCAGCTCCACCCTGTACTCTGGCACAGAAGTCCGTTCGCTGCTCTTGTGCCTGGAGACTGCTGTGGCACGTACCCTCAACAGAATCCTGTTAAAGTAGGAGAGTGAGAACGCACATCTATTTCCATAATCAGGAAAAGCAGATATAAGAGAGAAAGTCGTCCATAATCCTATCAGTCAACCTGACTACCGGGTACATTTTGGAATGTTTCCTTTCACTGATTTTGACCTTTTTGCACAAATTAGAATTCTATGTTAAATTGGACCTGTTTTTATCATTTAACTCTCCATTGCAAACATCTCCTCATGCCATTGTTCCTCAGGAGCATCCATTTTAATATCTGCCTCATCAACCACTGTATGGACTGACCTGAGGACATCACAGGTTGCCAGGTGAGGGCACAGGTGGGGCTGAAGTTCAGCTGGTCTCCCTCTGCCCCCTGCAACAAGCCTGGGTGTGGTTGTTCCACCCAGAGGTCGTGGGTTGGCAGTGCTCCCCCACCCCCACAAGTGAGTCACAATGTAACCATTGGGTTCTTTGTCCAGCTCTCAGCTGCTATCACTACTGTGACAGGTGCTATATGTCCATCTTTGGCTTCATGATTCTCTCCATAGCATGTTGTCCTCGGAGAAACGCTGGGCCCGAGTATGGTTTCTTAAGCAGTAGAAGCAAAAGAACTGCCGGAAAGGGGGTGCAGGTTTAGATGTCACCCCCTCCCCTGGTCTCAGCCTCCTGATGCACAAGCACGCCTTTCTCCTCGTGCTGGTTAAGGGTGTGTTTTATTGTTTAGGTTCGTGTTTATTGAGTTGGAGTT
Organism: Rhynchonycteris naso; assembly: GCA_037038555.1. Classification (NCBI taxonomy): domain Eukaryota; kingdom Metazoa; phylum Chordata; class Mammalia; order Chiroptera; family Emballonuridae; genus Rhynchonycteris; species Rhynchonycteris naso. Next base: position 149,644,719 of record CM072999.1, on the reverse strand, counting down.
TACATACAAGATGCGGCCAATTTACAGGTGCACTCCAATGAGTTTCTGACAAATGTGACACAGTGTGTGTCTATCACCACCATTCAGACACAACATTTCATCCCTCCAAAAAGTCCCCTCATGCTCCTTCTCGCCCCTCACTGGGAGTATTCAGGGGTCTCAGCTCTCTGGTCCACAGGGCAGACTAACTTTTAAAAGTCTTTGGTGACTTAGTACATAAATAATGTTTCTGTTTGAATTTTCATCTCTGATCATTAATGACAGTCAACATTATTCTGTAGGTGGGTACCAGTCATCTGTACTTTGAGTTGTCTGTGATCATGGTTAAAGTCTTTGCTGGGTTTTAATGTTAAAAAATGGACATGTTTGAACGATTCATACTTTATCAGTCCTGTCACTTACTGATCAGCTGACATGTTTGTAAACGGCTGGACTGCTGTGGGGTTGGGGGTGGGGAGGAAGTGGAGTCTGCAGAGAGGGGGTTCGGTAAGTGGCTGAGACACAGTACTGCAGAGCCAGGTGGGGGTCCCGTCTGCAGGCCATGTATGCTGCCCTAAGGGGTTTGGATTTTACTGGGGCAATGGGATAATTTAAAGGATCTTTATGTTAAAAAATGACCATCATATTTGCATCTTAGAAACTGGCAAGAGCGTGGAGAAAACTGAGATTTAGGGGAAGGTGTGCAAGACTGAAGGCAGTTATGACTGGAGCAAGAATCCAGGCAAGATCCAATCAGGGTCTAACTAACACTGGCAGTGGCCAAGTGATGGAAAGTTTCTAAAGACATTTAGGGCGATGGAAATGAGAGGACTTCCAGTGGGGCATACAGGTGAGATTCACCTGCACAACCAAATGGGTGTGGCACAGCTCAGCAAGCAGGGAGCATGGTATCAGCACCCGCAGCCGTAGCTACAAAGGAGCGGGGCCCTCGTGCATGCTGGGTAATGTCAGCAGGCTGAGGCAGTGGGAAGGGGAAGACATCTAGGAGGAAGAGGGGCTTCTTCCTCATGCACACAGCAGGCTGAATGAACCAGCAGCGGCCCTGCTGATGAACGCCTGGAGTGCGATGCCCACGTGCTTCACAGGCTCTCACCCATTTCATGCCCACAACAACCAAGAGCAAGGGTATGTCGCTGATCCCACCCTTTGATGGAATTAGGTACAGGGAGATTAAATGACCTGCCCCAAATCAGAGAGTCAGTAGGCAGAAGAGCTGGCATTTGAACCCAAAGATTCTGATTTCTGAGACCACATTCTTAATTTAGAGAAGAACGAATATTTCATTAAGAAAAGGGAGTGATGACTTGGGAGAGCTGCGAACAAGAAGGCTAACTTCCCAGAAGAAGGGTACTTTCTCTATGAGCATATGGAGAGCAGTGATCTCCACAAGAAAGGTGAGCATTTGAGGTTATGGGGAAGGCTGCAGGCTGGGGGCACAGGCTGCAACCTTCCCCATAACCTCAAATGCTCACCTTTCTCCTTCTGCAGTATGGACAACGGCATTTCCTCAATCTTACATAAAATGATGCCAGCCCTTCCAAATAGACTGGACTTCATAACGACCACTCCCAAATAAAAATGTTGGTGCTGCCCCGGATAGGGGTTGGACACAGTGGCAGTGGAGAGAAATTACCTTTTGTAGAGAGACCAGCAAAAATAAATGCATCAGACACCCAACGAGGCTGGGTCAGTGCCAAGGAACACAACAGGCTTCCCTTCTTCCTCTGCACCCACCTTCCCCATCAAAGAATAAAACACAGAGACACAGGAACTCATTTTGGGATCAAAGGAGTTAACTGCTTGCCAACGCCGCATTAAAGAACAGCCCACATAGAAGAAGTAGATCAAGGTTAATAAAACAAGATCAAAGACACAAAGCCTGAGCTGGGGCTGCACCCCCAGAGGGAGCAGGAGGGAGGCAGGGGTCTGCCAGGCGGTATCCTGGTTTGCAGCCTGCTCAGCCCAGACAGGCTCCTACAGACCCAGGTACATCACTTACAACCTCATCTCCTCCCTGCCCCCACCCACTGCACACCAAGAGAGGTTGACAAAGCCAGCCAATCCCTAGGGGAAATTTAATTAATAAAACCCAGAAGGAAAATAAAAGAGTCACCCTAGCAATTGGCCAGATAATAGCAATTGTGTGTGCTTGCAGGGTTTCCACTAAGTTCCACAGATAAAGGATTTAAATATCTCCCACTTATCATTTTTTAAAGGTTTACATTGATAGCACTCCACAAAGAACATTCTCATTAATTTGAGAGAGCCTGAAATTAGCTCATAATTTCCCTATTTCTAAGATATTATCTGGAAACAATTCCTCCTCCATCTAGGATAATTACTGTAAGGCGGAAGGACCAGAGATGAATGAGAGGTTTGGGTAGCGTGGAGAACGTCTAAGACACCTGACCTCAGAAAACCACAGTCAGGAAGATAGGGCAACTTCTCCTCTACAATGGAATTGTATTTGTAGCCATTCATCCCTTCAAGAAAGATGACTTTTTCAAATAAACACAATGCATCAGTTCATAGTTCACAACATTAACACGTCACAAAGAAATGTATCCACCACAGGGAACTGGATTTCCCCTGTACCATCTCCATGGACACTATTTAGACCAAATCCTTGGGTGGGAGGAAGATTAGAACACAAATCAGGACTTGATGCTGAGACCGGAGATCTGTATTAGTGGTGGTACAATTCTCACCCCTACTTCAATTTCCTCCTCTCTTCAAACAGTAGCAGAAAAACAATCTCCTTCTCATTCTACCCCCATTTCTGGGTGTGGTAAGGGTCACACATGCTTCTTAAAATAAGGTAGTGTGTGTGGGTAGGTGAAACTGCAATAAAAAGCAGGAGGCCAATCACTTTGAGTTAATTACTAACGTCCAAGAAGCTGTCACCTCAGAGCAGAGCGGCAAGGAGAGGCTTTGAAGTTTGGGAAGCTGTCCTTCCTCCGGAGCATGGGTCAAAGGGACAGGACTCTCTCAGCTCCGCCTCATCTTCCTCTTTTACCAAGGTTACCCTCGGCAATTCTACTGGAGGTCCCACGAGAAGACAAATATTGTATGGTTCCACATAGATGAACTATTGATTCCAGTTACCTGAAGTACTTAATTTCTTTTTATTTTATTCATTTTAGAGAGGAGACACAGAGAGAGAGGGGGGGGGGGGGAAGGGGGGAGGAGCTAGAAGCCTCAACTCCCATATGTGCCTTGACCAGACCAGTGCAGGGTTTTGAGCTGGCGACCTCAGTGTTCCCAGGTCAACGCTTTATCCACTGCGCCACCACAGGTCAGGCTACCTGAAGTACTTAAAGTAGCAAACTCACAGAAGCAGAGTAGAGCGGTGGGTCCAGGGATGGTGGGCGGGAAAACAGGAGCTGTTCACAGCTCTGGAGAGCTGTTGCACAGCATGTGATATACTCAACCCCGCTGAACTGTGTGTGCACTTGAAGATGGTCATGATGGTAAATTTTATGTTTTTGGTTCTTTTTAACCACAATTTAAAAAATTATCTTAAGAACACATCATTAAAAAGCACTGAGGAGAGCTGGATGCTAATTTTAAGGTTAGGAAATACCACAAGACATAGAGAAAGTAACATGAGGGCGAAGAGGAATCTGAAATCCCATCAAATCCCATTTCCTGCTTTCCGGGGTGGGGGGAGGCCCAAACTTCCCTAACCGCCCTCTGCAGCCCCCTCACTGGTCCTTGGGGTTAGGCGTGCATCTATAGCCCCGCCGTGCTCCGAAAGCCTCCGAGGCCAGCTGTCCTCATCAAGAACACGCTGGTCATAGCCAAAGAAAGCCCCCTGCTACCTTGGCATGTGGAAGGCTCAAGTCAAAGACAAATAAATGTGTACTTTTCCCCCCTAAATTGAAATCATTTATTTCTTGTTGCCTCGAGGAGTGGAGAGCAATAAAAGATTATGGCTGCAATTAATCAAGCCTGCAGAGGCAAGTGCTGGTTAAAGCAACATGGAAAGGAAACTAGAGCCAAAAACTGCCTGACTGTCTCCTGTTCATTTCCATGTCCTGCCCGGTGAGAACTACCCTGAGGCAGTGTCAGCCATCCTTGGTTAAGGAAGGGACTTGGCTTGGCTTGGCTAAACTGCTCTGGATGGCGCTTGCTTTGCACTTTTTTGGAGTTGGGGCAGGAGAACAAGGTGTAGGGAAGCCACCCTCCTACTGCGCCACTGGGTGTCTGGAAACCAATGTTTGGACAGCCTCACGGAAGGGTCTTTAGCAAGGGACTGACCCGAGGTGTGTTGGAGGCAACTGAAGCCCAGGCAATTTAGGTGTTGGAGCGTTTTCTCCTGTCTGAACGAATGACCAATTAGAACAGCACAGAGGGAGATGTGTGAGCTAGGACGCTGGCTCATGCACTATTTGCTTACCTATATATAGAAGTGAGTGTTTATTCACTCTGGCTGCTGACGCTATAGCAATATGTTACACATTTACAGGGAAATCTGGAGTAGCTCATCTACACTGCAAAACTCCTTCAGCTGTCTGTAGAATGAGCTTGACTGGTGAGCCAGTAACGCCACAGGCAGGGCTACAGTTCATCTGGGGACAGTTACTGCAGTGGAAGTAGTTAGCACCTCCTTATGGGGGAGGGGACAGCATTCCACTCTTTATTTGCTAGCTCTGCACATTTCTAACCTAACGAGAGGGAGAGAAAACTATTATTTCCCTCTTAATGAACAGGGTTTAATGTGTTCAGGAACCTTCAAATTCTCTCCAGCTTCCACACACCATTCTTCTGCTCACAGGAGACAGGGAGGACTCAGAAGATCAAATACATAACATCATCCTCTGTGTGCACCTAGTGTCCCAGTAGTAGGGCTGAGAAACAATGAGTGACACAATGGATAGATGGTCCTCTCCCTCTCCAATGGGTAGAAAACTCAAAAAATAAAATATAATGCTGGAGTTTTCTCATGCCGTGGAGAACAGCAGTCCCCTTAGAGAGAATCACTTCCCCTAGAACATCATAAATAAACCCCACAGACAGAAACTAGCTTGAAATGGGAGCAAGGTGGTTAGAGAGAGAAAAAGAGGTGGAGTATCTTGTGTGATACCCAGTTCTGGATCACTGAGAGATGAACACATTAGAAAAACAAAAGATTCAGTGGGTTTCTAGAAGGTGTCTGAAGTTCCAAGGAATGAAAGCAGAAAGGTGCCATGACTGGGAAAGGGAGAAGACAGTAAATAGCTCAACACAAGTCATCCCAGATAGCCGTTTTCTCCCAGATTAAGAAATGATATCACTGACCTGATGGATCAGAAATGGTACCTTCCAGAGTCAAGTCCCCCGCTGTCCTGTGGTGCTGTGTTTGGTTTTAAACTAAGAGTTCACTACATCCTCTCTGACCAGAAAGGAGAGCCCAGGCCAGTGCGAATGCAAACAGTGATTTCTCCACAGCCCAGAACTCTGTTGAGCACGCACGTGCGCCTTCCAAGAACATCTGTGAGCGCTGCCTCGGCAACAAACGGCCCAGGGATGCAGCCAGTTTGTTAACTGAGCCCACCTTGTGTCTAACGTGCTACCAGGCATTTCTCTCTCTCTAGGAGGGCAACTCACTTTTTACATATGATTTCTTTGTGACATGGTTTGAAAAACTAAATTGCTTCTGAGAAAGAACAAGGATTTTAAAAAGAGAAAAGAAAATAGCACAGTATGCCTGGACAGAAGCCCAAAGGGTAGAAGAATTCCCAAGAGGGTTTGCAGGTGGCCCGGTACTGCTTGGCCCAGTGATGGGGCCCTGCGCTCACAGAACGCTGTCAGGTGTTCTCAGAGGAGCCCATGGCCACTCTGGGGTGATAGAGCCACACAGGTCAGGAGTCGGCACCAGAAACAAGAGAACCCCCACGTTCTCAGCCATCCGCGGACAAGACCACCTGTCAAACCACAGATAAGCCTTCTCTACAATCTGTTTCTTCCCTTTGGGCTGTCCCTAGACAGAGAGAATTAACTCAGTTGTAACAATTAAATAGCAAATATAAGCACCAAATCCCAATTTGCATGAGGTGAGCCCAGATTCAGCAGCACTGGAAGCCTAGCTCACAGAGGCCCCTCAACAATGAGCAAAGCCTTTTCCTGGGCTTCCCTGGGAAGGAGGAAGCTGTCTATTCCAACTCGAGCCACTGCTGAGACGGTCTGCAGATAGAATAGAACTGACATGCAACATTTTACATATCTGTAGTACTGAAGTCAAAAGATTTTTACGTGCTATTCACAGTAAGTCTGCATGTGAATCCTCCCAAATTGAAAGCTCAGTGAAAGGAGATTCTTGCCCAGCTACATGAAGGTAATCGGGTCAGATGCTGCGGCCTGATTTTCTCTGGGCCTTACTTCAGAAGGTAACACTAAAGGTCTGTTTTGGGGGAAATCCAATTACCTGAGAAAATGCTCACAGCAGAGGGAACAATGCAGAATTAATCACTGACAGTTGGGCAGTACGTTCCCGGGTGCAGACAGTTCTATGCTGTCCCGGAGCAACTGGACACACTGAGCACAAAAGCAGGCACTCAAATGAGCAGGCGGAGCAGTGGCCTGCCCACGGTCACACAGCTAAAAGCCTGAGGCCCCCGGCGAGGACGCATCCGCCTACTTCCCAGGCTGAGGTAACTCGGCCCTGCTTGTTCCCCATCACCCAGGAGGACTCCTTTCACACTTTGCCCGTTGCTGTGTTGACTGTGTCCCTATTCCTAAAGTCGCCTCCTCCCCCACCCCTATGGGCTGCTCTCAGCTTTAAAAAGACCCTGTTTGAACCTCGGCTCGCCCATAAAGTGGTCCCTGACTGTGCCAACAAGTGTGCCCTCTCCTGCCCTTAAACCCGCCCAGCACCAAGTGTCCGAGCCCTCCACTGACCCTGCCACAACTTCTCCTGTTGTCTCTTGTATTACCTAGCCTGTGCACATGACTTAACTCTAGCTTGTCCTGGAACCTCTGTGATGCCAGAAATCAAGTTTCCTCCTTCTGCTGTTACCTCCATAGGGTGCAATGCGATTTGATTGGAAAGCCAATGATGAACAAGAGCAGCGGCGATGTCACGCTGGCCGGCTGCTAGGGGGCCGCTTTTAGAGGCGAGCCTCCTTAGCTACAGCCTCAATGTACGCCGTCCCGGCTCGTCAGCCCACGAGCAGTATTCCCACTGGAGCATTGCTGCCCTTACAACTCTGCACATCTATGCATCCAAATTTCTATTTTAAGACAGAAGCCACGACTCCTATGATACAAAGATCCCGACGGACTTAATCTATTATTAACTTACGGAGGGCAGGGCATTTACCATCAAAGGAGCACAAGGGAGGTTGCAACCCAGTCATATCATTTCAAACAATTCTACGAGGATCTGGAAAGAACTTCAGAGAGACTGTGGCTCAAAACTTCATTTCAAGCTATGAAAACTAAAGCCCAGAGAGGGGCTGTGATCTGTATGGAGCCATTCTGCGAGCTGGTGACAGAAGGACCCAAAACACCAGTCTCCTGCTGCCTAGTCAAGTAGGTCTTTCCTCTCCCTTCAACGCAGGTTGTTACAGGGAACAACAGCCCTTGCCGTCAGCTTAGAATTCTGAAAGGAAGAACCCACAAACACAGATCTGTACTATGCTGGGCAAGATTATGGTATTAAAATAATCACCCTGCTCAGTGATCTAGTGAATGAAATCAAGTGGTCGATTTAAATATAATGTAACTGAGATAACAAAGCCTGAATTTAAGTTCACAGTAACTTGCAGTCAGATGTTGGACAAGACATTTCCCTCCTGGGGCCTGTTTCCTGATTGTAACAAAAAATGTCCACAGTGTTTCTCAATGGGGGAGCAGCTGGTACTTGGACGGGGTCCATTCTTCTTCAGGACTGTCCTCCATATTGTGGGACACCTAGCACCCACCCCTGGCCTCAGGTCTCCAGGTGCCAGTAGTGACCCAGTCACTGTGACAACCAAAAATGCCATCCCACATTTCACACTGCTCTGGTTGAGAACTGGGGGGCGGGGGGTCTCCCAGACCCTTGTTGGTCTCAGATGCCAGCAGGAGGACAAGAACGGCCACCCCCCAGGAGAAGCAGAGGCAGGGGAGGGCGTGGGCCACCCACCCGTAGATGTCCAGGACACCAATGAAGGAGTGCTGCTTGAGCGTGGTGTGCAGGGCCTTGTTGACGTGCTCCACGATCCAGCCAAACAGCTGCGCGTAGATGTGCTTGGCCAGCGCATTGCGTGCGTTCACCACCTGCTGCAGGGACATGGTCTTCACGTAGGTCTCTGAGGTAGTGACCAGCTTGCGATGGCACAGCCAGTGCTCCATCTGACTGTGCTCCACCCCCAGCAGCCGGCAGAAGTTGTTGAGGTGCTCGTCCTGGGGCTGGAAGAGACATGGGGACGGTTTAGGAGGGCGAGGAGTACAGCCTGCCCGCCAGCATGGCCTCCTCCCTCCTGCCCGGGGACAATGAGCCACTCCCTCACTAGCCGCTGCTCCAGGCGTCTCGCTGAAGCACCACTAATTGGAGATGACAGGGCCAAAGAGAGTTGTTCAAATGGATCATTATATCTGCTACGAACCAGACTGTCAGGGCTTTAACAAACAAAAATCTATTTTTCCTGTCCCCTCTTCCATCGCCAGCTGGTTGCAGAGTAACTGGTAGGAGAGGGCACCTTGACTGAATGAGCAGAATGAGAATTGATACCATAGGAAAGGCTGAAACAGTGGTTCTTAACCTGGGTTCTATCAAACCCTAGGGGTTCGATGAGTCGGTCTCAGGGGTTCAGAGAAGCCTCTGACGCGGAGGCCAGAATAAAGTAATACCGTAATTTGTTGTGAGTTCATGCACTTTGTTGGTTTTGTTCTTTGAGCAAGGTGAATTTCACGCATGGCTCATTTTGTGCACCAGTAAAGAAACATACCTATGTCTTGAATTTGGAAAAAAATCATATTTTATTTATCACTAAAGAAGGGTTTGGTGAATGTGCATATGAAACTGGTGGGTTTGGTACCTCAAAAAAGGTTAAGAACCACTGGGTTGAACCATTAAGAGTAAGGAGCCAAAGGCAGCAGAAACACCATGAGTGTAGTTCCTGCCTGCAGAGAGAGTGCCACATTGCAGCACTTAACCCAGCGCTACTTTGATGAGCACCGGGTCTAACGCCACATGTGCAGAAGTGAGCCCTGAGCTGCACCGTCACAGACAGCGTCCCCTGCGCGGACACTCACTGCCCTGAGCTTCCAAGCAGGCTTTCTTTCATCTTAGCCTCACTGATACTTAATAACAGGGCACTTAATTTTATAGTCTTAAAGCACTTGATGCTTGGGTGAAAAGTGAATCCAGGTAAAAAGCTGGGAGAAATGGCAAAAATATGGAACAAATTTTTACCTGAGATCACTTAAAACACTTACTGATAACATCACAGGCTGAGAGCCGGGAAAAAAACAAAGCAGGGACTCCTCCAGCCGAAGTCTCTGCTCCCACCTAGGTTAGAAGCCAATTCCTGGAGCAGGGCAGTATCTCAGCCGGGTGCCCGGGGCCCCACTACCCTATGAGCCCAGCTGTCCTGGTCAGCTGCATTTCATCCTGACGTTCATTTACCCCTAGTACCAACCATACCACCTGGCCTTTGAGTCACTGATAACCAGCTCACCCAGGGACTTGGCTCATCTCACCCAAATGTGCAGGTCTCTTGGGTACTCAGGGCACCCCACGGAAATCCCGCTTTTCCTAGGACAGTCCTCTCGCCCATTACTCCTCCCCTCCTCTAAATCCGCCCAGGGAAGTGGCTAACCTAGCTGTGCGCCTGCTGGACAGCTTATTAACTCTGAGGCTGAAAGGGAGCCCTTCAGAACAGGACATGCAACCTCCTAATGGCCCTAAATTGCTGGTGGGACTCATTTTCTGATGAGGCTGACTGGTAGAATTTAAATGAGGGCTTGTTCAATGAAAACGAGCAGATATCTGTACCATTTCCCTCTTAACACCGTATCCCCAGGCTATGCTTTTTTTCTCCTACAGATATTTAAAATCTACCCCGAACAAACACAATGACACAAATCTCAGAATGCCAGAGCAGGAAAGACCCTCCCAGAGTCATTAAGGCCAGTGCTTTTCCACAGCATGGGCTGTGGAGCAGTAGCTACAACAGCGGATCTTAACCTTTTTTGAGGTACCGAACCCAACAGTTTCATATGCACATTCACTGAACCCTTCTTTAGTGATAAATAAAATACGATTTTTTTTTCCAAATTCAAGACATAGGTATATGTTTTTTTACTGGTGCACAAAATGAGCCGTGCATGAACATCACCTTGCTCAAAGAACAAAACCAACAAAGTGCATGAACTCACAACAAATTACGGTATTACTTTATTCTGGCCTCCTCCGCAGCAGAGGCTTCTCCGAACCCCTGAGACCGACTCATCAAACCCCAAGGGTTCGATAGAACCCAGGTTAAGGACCACTGAGCTATAATGAGCATTAATTGGCTGACTTAACGAAAAGGGGGGGGGGCTCCAGTTAAGCACCACTGCACTGATTTGTCAGGGAACCCAGTAAGCATCAAGACACATACAGTGTGTCCGTAAAGTCATGGTGCACTTTTGACCTGTGACCTGTCAAAATTGCACCATGACTTTATGGACACACTGTATTTTACTGAGCGTTTCCTGAACTTAATTGACCAAAGAATCCTAGTCTTCCAAAGAAACAGACTAGGGTTAGGGTTCCCAGGAAAATACCTTGGGACCTATCATGCTAACCCAATCCTCTCATTTCTCAGAAGAGGAAAATGAGGCAAAGCGCGGTCCCCCACCTGCAACCCAGAGCTCCTCACCGCGACCACAAGAATCGGCTTAGCTAGGCGGATGCAGAGAGTACTCTGTCCTTTCACTCACTCAGCAGATGGGGTCGCCATGGCCACTTTTCCTGGCCAATAGCCTTTAACTCTGTAGTGACCCCCCACCTGCTTGCCCCCTCCTCCGAACAGGAAGCCACATGTGGTACAGTGAGCAGCCTGGGGACTTCTTGGCAGACAACAGGTTCAGAGGTGGCAAGCGTCCAACTTATCTGATCTAGTCTTTTTTAAAAAAATTTTAATTTACTGATTTGAGAAAGAGAGGGAAGGAGAGGAAGAGAGAAAGAGAGAGAGAAAATATCGGTCTGTTGTTCTACTTGTTTATGCATTCACTCATTGATTCTTGTATGTGCCCTGACCAGGAATCAAACCCACAACCTGGGCATATCAGGACAATTGCTCTAATCAACTGAGCTACCCGGCCAGAGCTTCAAGAAACTCTCAATTGCTAGGCACAGCATTGCAGCTGGACCCCTGGCATGTAAATGGCCCAGCAGCCACAGTCATCACTGCCCAATCCTGCCCCCCTCCCCCGGCTCCTTCCCCTGCCTGGCACCTCCCAGGTGAACACAAGGGAAAAGGTGTCTGATTGCTGTCTGGGGCGGGCTCCCCATCCACTGCGGTGGGGTGTGGCTGACGCCTCCATTACCCCCTTCTGACTGTTGATTAAAGGTGCTAACTGAAACTGATTTGATATCATGCAATTATATTTAAGCTTAATTAAATGATACTAAATTCATTAAAAATAGCCAGCATCAGAGGCAGCGGATTAGGTTTGGGGGCCCATGTGGCCAAATTCAAGAAACAAATTGCCTCTGGTGTCCAAGTAATTGCACGCTGTTGCATCTCCAAGGCAACTCTGGCAGTCCTGGAACACATTTTCATGCTTTAATTAAAAATAAACACTCGTGAGCAGAAGGCACACTGCGTGTGGACACATGCGTTTGCAGTGGGAGGCCCACCTGATGCCCTGAGGAATACATCCAAACGCCCTGGAGAGAGAGATTTTCACCAGTGGTCATTCAGTGAAGCATTCCTCGGGCACACACTGCATGCCTAGCACTGTGCTAGGCACCAGAGGGGATGGGAGTACTGAGGAGGACAGCCCCTGTCCCAGGGACCAACAGTCCCACGCCGGAAGCAAGGCTGGCAGTGACGCAGGGGAAAGAACGCTGGCTGGGTCTGGCCTTGGTTTTGTCATGAACTGTCATTATGACCTTCAGGAAGGAGCTTCTCCTTGCCAGGGCTTAGCTTTCCCAGCCATGAGAAGTGAGAAGGACGTCCCTGAGGTCTACTCTGGCTCTAACCACAGTGATGACAACAGTTCAGAACCGAATCATGGGGCCCTGTGCAAAGGCAGGTGACACCAGCCTCACTCTGCAGATGAGGAAACAGACGCAGAAAGTATAAGTCACCATCAATAAGTGACAGACCCAGGACTTGCACCCTGTGGGTCCCAACACAAGGCTCACATGACACAGCCTCTAACTGGGAACAACGAAGGCCGCGTGCCTGAGCTCAGTAACCTCTGACTTGGTGTCTTCTCTAAGGGAAGGGGCCAGCGGCGCCCTGCGGCCCCACACCTCTGTCTGCTGGTGTGCTGTGTCCCTGCTCCCGTCCCCTCACCCTCCATGTCCTCCGTCCACTCTTCCCTACGTGTGCCGGACACTCCACCTTCGTCTGGTCATTACACAAATGCTCAGTGGGTGCCCGTGTGTGTAAGGACTGGAACTGAGCTCAACAGATGGGGTCCTAGCATTTGGGGGGAAAACAGGCGTTGATGAAATAACACCAATAAACCCTCCCTTCCCTTCTCACCTGGAGGTGCCCTAAGGCTGGGTGGGGAAGGCTGGCTATGGGAAGACGCTTCACCACAGCCCAGGCCCTGGGCACCCCCGCCCCATGACAGGCAGGTGCCCAGGAACTCACTGGCCCTGCTTCCCATGTCCCCCCCCCCCACGGTGTTCTCAGATACACCCATCCACTCTCCCCTCCCTCGCATCACCCCCGAGCCTGGAGAGCCTCAATCACCCATCTTCTTACTGGGTGTCTACCCAGTGCCAGGTGCTGGTGGTAGGATAATGAGCAAACATCCCTGTCCTCACAGACTCCGGGGTCTCTCAGGGAGACATGCAGCAATAAATGTACAACTACAACCACGTGATGTGCCACGGGGCAGAGGGACAGGTGCTGCAAGACTCCATGATGGGGGATGGGACCAGGAAGTGTTCCCTAAGAAAGGGATGAGGGGTGGGTTGATGGCCAAGAGAACATCTGTCATCTTCTCTGCAACTTATTAGGCTATACCAGGAGTTTTTCAATGCAAATGCTCCCCATCTCACCTGTCCCTGACACTAGGCAGAATAGGGCTGCCCTGAAAAACCATGGGACAGTTACTGCGGTGTGGTGGGGGAGGCACGGACCCTCTATGCCGTTCTCATGAGGAGAAGACAGCAGCAGCAACACTTCACTGACTCTAAAGACTCAGCCTAGCCCTGGCCGGTAGTCTCAGCGATAGAGCGTTAGGTCAGCGTGTGGAAGTTCTGGGTTCAATTCCCAGCCAGGACACACAGGAGAAGTACCCATCTGCTCTCCACCCTTCTCCCTCTCCTTTCTCTCTATCTCTCTCTTCCCCTCCCACAGCCAAGGCTCTTTTGGAACAAAGTTGGCCCGGGCACTGAGGATGGCTTGATGGCCTCCGCCTCAGGCGCTAGAATGGCTCTGGTTGTAACGGAGCAACACTCCAGATGGGCAGAGCATCGCCCCCTAGTGGGCTTGCCAGGTGGATACCAGTTGGGTGCATGCGGGAGTCTGTCTGCCCATCCCCCAACCTCTCACTTCTCACTTTGGAAAAATAGAAAAGAAAAAAAAAGCCTCAGCCTAAGGGACTGTTTGGTCTGCACTGGAGACTCATCCATTCATCCATCACCCACCAAGACACAGGTCCTTCTCTGGGCACCTGAATCTTTCATAGCATCGTCATTGCCAACCCCACTGCCTGACACACACACACACACACACACACACATCAATGTCCGGGGGCACCGAACACTACCCAGCTCCCACATTCCCTCCTTTCATACTATACCAGGTGGGTGAACCTCAAAGCTCTCAGGAGGCTGCAGGCTTCATGCTGAGGATGGTGGCAGCCCTGACTGTCCTGGAGGCCTCCCAAACCCAACACCATTTCTCTTTTAGGAAAAATGTATGGGGTGGGGGTGAGAGGACGGTGGTGAGGTCTGCCAGGTGTCAGCTACAGTTCAGGCCTTCCTTTCCCTAAGGGCAGGGCCGGCTTTAAATTCTGATAACCCCAAACCCTAGTTCGACAAACAGTAAGAGATTAATATGTGTTTGTTTAATTGAAAAAGCATTGCCCTGGCCGGGTTCTCAGCTGGTTAGAGCGTCATCCCAGTACACCAAGGTTGTGGGTTTGGTCCCGGTCAGGGCACAAACAAGAATCAACTCACGAATGCATAAATAAGTGGAACAACAAGTTGATGTTTCTCTCTCTCAAATCAATTAAAACTTATTTTAGAAAGCATCAACTTGTGAGTGACATGACCAACACATGCCCACCTTCATATTCTGAAGTATTGTTTTCTGTCTTTCTCCAGTATCTGGGTGTTTAAATTCCAAGTCCTTCGGAGCAAGAATCATACTTGGCACCTCCCAGGACTTGGCGATAGTGGGCGTGAGAGAGGCCTATAGTGAACCATTGCGGATTCACTTAATCATGGCTAGAGTATCTGTTTTACCTTTCACAACACAATGAAATGCCGGAAATCACGTAACAACTGCTGTAGATTCTCCCGCCCTGGCATCCAATCCTCTATCCGCCCGCTTAGACGGTTTGTCGTTGCCACATATCGGGCACTACTTTGGGCACCAGCAAATGACAGCCACTAGGAGCATTTACCAAGTGCTTTACAGTTTGCAATCCTCTCACTAGATGTCTCAATATTCAAAACCTTGGCAAGTGTTGTCAGCTGTCTTATCTATCCAACTGGATTGTAAGCTCCTTGGGGATGGTCATCACGTGTGGTGTCCGACACTCCTGCACAGCCTTCTAGTACGGTCCTCAGTCGGACCTCCAAGTTCTCCTAGGTTAATAACACCTGGTAGAATTCCACGGACCTCAAGGAACTTGGAAAAATCAAACCATCAAAAATAATGGGCTGAATAATCACTAAATTCCCTGCCCTCTGTGATAGAAATTTGATGACAGCTGATTTGAGAAGGATTGGTTCTTTTAAAAAATTATCAGCAAGGAAACAGAAACCATTACTGGGCAGAATAAATACCCTATGAGTGTCCTCTAAACATAAGGGCACATTTCAGTTGTATGAGGCTGTAAGAACAGAGTAAGCTGTGTACGTTTTATCTCTGGGGCTGGTGTGCGACTTACTGATACACTGCAGGAGTCACCATCGCGCTCGGCCTGAATCTCCACATTTCCCAGGTGCAGGATAGAAGCAATTATCTTAAAAATGCTTATCTGATGGGACTCTCTCACTCCTGGGGGGGGGGGAATAAAAAGAACAAATGACACTCAATATCCACAGCAGGACAGAAAGGACATTTTACCCCCTTTTTTAAGGACTTAAAAAAAAAGGTTTGATTTTCCTTTCTAGGCCAGTGACTCCTAAAATGATCCCAGCTCCTCACCGAGTAATTACCACTTCCTGTGAGAGCCCAGAGGGCAAAGAGGCTCCCAGACTAGAAGGGAAGTATCTCCGCTCTGATTGTCCTGAGCCCACCAGATGGGTCACGGCGCCATTCTAATTTCTCTGGGAGCAGAGGAGACGCAGCAATCATGCAGACTCATTTTGGACCTAGCTTTCAACCAAACGCTTTATGGATGTTGTTATGAGTTTTATAAAAATGGTCATTCATCTGCAGTCATTTTTCTCCCAGCATAATATCCTGCAAACACCTGTGACACACATCCAAAGTGCCGACGTGGGAAGAGAAGGAGAAACCCTCCTGGTAGTGCAGTGACGGGTGGGTGTCCAGGGAGCTGTTGTTCTGCATGCTATATGCTCCTTCATGGTGACAGTCAAGAACGCCTACCCTGGAGATACCGAGTCAACAAGCACTGACTATCAAATTTATTTACACTACTAAGTTACTGAAGACAACTTGGTTAATATTTTCCAGTTTATAGTTAGCTTGAAAGCAATGCTTATTTTTAAATTGCAAAATATTTCAGACATATATAAAGAGTTACAGAATAATATAATGAGTACCAGTCAACCTACCAGTTTAGGAAATAATACAATTGTTCCCCCATAATCCTCCCCAGCTATAGTTACTTAATTCTAAGGCAATAATTTATCAGGCTAGAAAAAAAAGTCAGCAACACCTATATTAATGGGAGGAGAAGTGTGTCATGCTAGGATTAACATCTTTACTTAGATAACCCACAAAGCAGAGCAACTCTCAAATCCTAATTTTTTAGGAAAGGCCAACCAAGCCCCAAGCCTTAAGCATTGGAGCCCGGGAGCTGGGATGGACGAGGAGAGCAAGGGATCCACCAAGGACGAGAGGGATTCTCCATCAGCTGATGAAGGTGCGCCACCAAGTGGGGCATGGCTGTGCTTTCTCCTCGGCATGAACCCTCCCAGCCCTTCCCCATTCCCAAGGGCCTTACCAAGGAGTGTGAAGGCTTGCCGAGTCTTCTCAAAGTCCTCAGCGTCATCCACACCCTCGATGGACGTGTCTCCTCCCTGTGACGCGTAGAAAAAGTCCTCAGCACAGGCTGTGGAAGGAAGGGGGTGAGGGTGAGGCGTCCGGCATCAGAGGGGGGCTCCACCCCAGTTTACTGCCAGATCGCGGCCGGTGAGGGGTTCTGCTCCCTCAGTCGGCTACCGCAGACCAGGCTGAATTCCCAGCCAGATGTGGAATCCTTTCAAAAGCGGCCTTTATTGACAGTGGCAAGTGGGAGAGGAAACGAAGTAAGGAAAAGAGAAAAAGGACAAAAAGGACACTACGTGGCCAGAGTGAGTTGCTGCTTTCGTGTGAAACTGTTCTGTGAAAATCGGGAACATAAAAGATAAAGACGTCATGGTGAGTGCGCTCTGTAGCAGAATTCACCACAGACTTGCTCTTAAAAAGGATCTAATGCACACGGGTAGGATGTATGCCCACCCCAGAATCGCAGACTTCCGTGGTCTTCAGTGATTTTAGTCTGACAACCTCACTTGACAAATGTCATCCAAGGTGACATGGTTTTTTTGGTTCACTTGTTTTTTTTTAATCAAATCAGAGCACCCTTGAGCTACTTAGGCACATAAATAGGTTGAGACCCTCATATGTTTGTTCTCAACCCCCAGCTTCGTTCCTCTTCAGTCAGGCATCTGGGGACAGCTGGTGAGGAGGGACCCAAGTTCTGTCCTGGAATCAGAGCCAGCCATAGAGAGAGAGAAAATGCAATGAGCCCTGGGTAGCGTTGAGCTCTATGGGGCTTGGAACTTAGTATTGAAGGCAACAATGCACATAATCAAAATTATCCTCAAAAATCACTTAAAATTTCCACAAAGTATTGTATGTAGCACCTTTGTGTGGTACAACCTTGCCCAGCACTTAGTATCTCTAAGTGTGTAATGTCTGATTTTGACAAGTCAAAATGTGATACAGGCTGGTTTTCCTCTTCCCCTGACCTGAGCACGTGCAGCTGAACACACGTCAGTCCAACATGCTCAGATGCAGCTTCATTCAAAGTCCCAGTCCTCCCTCAACACCTTGACTTTCCACATTGATCTCCTAGGAGTTTCTTGAGTCTCTTCCCTTCCTTCATTCTGACGGTCACTACCCTGGGTTTAACCTTCAGCATCTGTTGTCGGGCCTGTTGCAAAAGTCTAAACCAGTTTCCCTGTCTCTTTTCCTGTCCCTTCAAACAGCTGGTAACTCTGACCACACGGCTCTCCTATTTCAGACCCTTAGATACCCCTCTCCAGTCCCACTGCCCTCCAGGAAAAGGCCAAATGCCCTAAAACGGCCTCCTCCTGCCACCCCACACTCCTGGCTTGTCCTTCCCCACCTCTGTGGCCCACACATACCAGTTCCTTACTGTCATTCCTCAGCTCTAGCCATGTTCACGCCCTAAGTGGCCCTGCTTAGCTCTCCTTCCCGGTCTCTCCCCATCCCCCACATTGCACCCTGTGCTCCGAGCCACACGAACTTCTTCCATTCCTCCAGCTGGTCAAGTGCACACTGGCAGGCCCAGTTGGGAAGTGGACAACTCAATCCCAAATCCCAGTCTCACACAGCCTGAGCTTTCCACATCAGGCAACACGCCTGTCCACAGGACGAACAGCTGAATGTTAGTCATGGATGATGAAGGCAGGCTTCCTGGAGGAGTCGCTTACATACACTCTGATGACCGGAGGCACTGGACTGTGAGAGGAAGAACTTCAGCCCTGAACTCACTCATAGGCCCAGCAAAGGTGTGAGCTTTTATGAAGGAAGCTTTTATGAAGGAAGCCACATCAGGTCTTTGTGACGGTCACAGTTTTAGCTCCTTCATGTCTAATCACCCTGAGAGCTCTGGTGAACAGTAACAGTGTCAAAGCCTTAATAAAAGGATCAATTCTTACTTCCTATGATGCTCACCTTTCAAGTACCTCATTTGATGATTTTATTATAGTGCTTTCACAGGGGAAACTGAAGGCATTATTTACTCCCATTTTTAAGACAGGTAAACTGAGGAACGTCAGGCTTTAAGAGGCTGCCCAGGCTGACCCAGGTTTGGCCAGGGCTGGGAGCCCAGTACAGTATTGAGGTGATGACTGTTTATCTATGACATCCCAAGACTTAGCCATGAACACAGCCTAACTTGCTATAAAAAGTATCACCTGAACACACCTGAGAGATAGTCACTTGAGACCCCAGAGGACATCAGACTTCCCTACCGGAAGGAAGGATGCACTTTAGCCGTCTATCAAAGACCCTTTGCCATCAATATCCAGGGCCCTTCAGTGCCAGCCCACCCTCCCGGCTTCCGTTCCCAAACCCAGGCCCAGCTGGGTCCCTCCTCTGGCTCCGGCTCATCCCTGCAGGAGCCAGGGGGTCAGCTGCAGCGTTCACTACCAAAGGATCTGAATCCAATCATAACTGCCCTCTCCTTTCCATCTGCCTTAAGGTTTGCAATCACTTTTGTTAGCGCCGCCCTCCAGCCCCTGCTTATAAGACAGACGTCCCGCAGACAGTCCCCGTCCACGCAGCCTGCCGGGACCTCAGCTCTCCTTTCAGGCCCCCGCTGCTGTTGTCACTGATTGTTCCACCCCAGAACACTACTCGTGTCCTCAGTTTGGGTCGCTCTGTACTCAGAATTTCCAAGGAGAAAAATACCACAAAATCCCCTAGCCACTGGCTCAACCGGCAGACATGGGATCAAGCAGTGTTCAGACCACAGAGGGGTCATGAACCCAGTGATCTGATCAATAGACCACCACAGCATGGCCAAGGCCTTGTGCTTTACCCGGGGAGGCTATGCTCTGACCCGTGCAAAGCAAGAGAGCCGTTCATAAAAATGTATCGGTACGTGTGTGAAGTGCATCAGTACGTGTGTGGAAGGAGTCGGTCAATATTCCAGGACAAAGCCCGTGCACAGGAAGGGAATACCCGGCCACAGGGAGAGGTGCCACACCGGTGCAGAGCAAGGACGAAAGCCTGCCCACTCTTCCCGCTCAGCCCTGGCCAGCAATTCCACGGGCCCCCAGTCAACAATCTCAAGGCAAACGACTCCTGCTAAGGCCCTCAGCAAACAGCATTCGCAGAAACAAAGGGTGAGCGCAGCCCACCAGAAGGCTGACTTTTCTCTGAGGTGACATCCACGGGCTCTGCGTCCCCTCTCCAGTGCGCTGGGGTGGGTGTGAGGGAGAAATCTGAGAACTGCTGTTCAGGAGGGAGCGCTCAGCGGGGGGCCTCTCCCACCCACCCCCACCCCTGTGTGAGGCCCAGGCCTTATCCACATGCTCCACCAGCCACCCCCACCCCTGCTTTACCTTCCCACTCCCATCCTTCTTTTTCTTTGTCTCGGTCCTTAGTTATGATTTAAAATGGGTTGGCCACAGTCACGTGACGGCATTCATTAAACCTCTAGATCCTCACATTTGAGACACATTTCTTATGATATCAAAACTAGACATGATTTTTATTTCAAAAGAATAATGCTTAAAAATTCTTCTTTGCTCTGCAAACTCTGTTCCATCCCTTGCCTCTTACCATCCCCCATGTTTTCTGTGGCAAGCAGCCTGGGTACAGTTAATGCTATTTTATTAACTGGGTAACAAAGCTCAAAGAAGGCTAGGGACGTGCCCACAGGAGAGGAGAGCTGAGACAAGAACCCACGACAGAGGACCCTGAGCAAGCCCCTTTGGCCCCCTTCCTCCTCTGAGAGCCCCAGGTGCACCGACGACCTGCCGCAGCTGTGGCCCGTCCGCAGCATGGGCTCCCCTCGACTTACTCAGCGCAAGCTCTTTAAACTCAGGAAGACTGGCAGCGGCGCAGAGCTGGTAGAAGATGTGGTAATTCCTCTCATCGTCTGCCTGCAGGAGTGACAGAGCAGAGCAGCTTTATAGTGGTCACCCCCAAGATTGTCCCCTTACCCATTCCAATCCCAGGGTGCGGTAGGTGACAGAGCTCAAGGCTTGCCCCCACACTTGTGCCCCCTCCAGCTCCCACCTCCGGATCTGACTCCACTCCCTACTACAGGACCTTCTCCCAACCTGATGCTTTCTACTTCTTAAACGAAAACATGCATTTTCTTGTTCGTCCTATGAAGAACATCATCACTATTCCACAGATGGTGGGTCCACTCACTGACACACCCTTATCAGACAGCCCTGCTGCAGGCTTGTGCTGCACCCTGCTGGGGGCACCCTTTCTCCTCTCGGAGGCTTGCAACTAAGGAAAAGCTGCGCTCCTGCCCAGCATCAGGCTGGGCAGTCAGGAAAGGAAAGGTCCTCTATTGGGACAGGACTTAGGGTGGGCATTTGGGCCCAGCCTGCCCTAGGTTGGCAGGGGTGGGGGTGACTGCTCCAGGAGGGCTGAGCACAGGGAGCAAGGAAGAGGGAAGCTGCAGGGATGTCCAAGAGAGTCTGGCCACGTCATGGCCAGCACTCAACTCGCACCCCCACTGCAGGCTGTTCACTGTGTGGCAGGGAAGTAAAGGACGTGGGGTTGGCCGATCAACTGGGAGTGGACGAAAAGCCTAGGCAACAAAAGGAAAATGAAAACATCAGAGCTGGTTAAGAGGTTCGTTAAACCCATTGCTAAGAGTAAGCACGGAGACAGCAGTCACTGAGGAACAAACAGCCGAGGCTGGTTGTGATGTCTCCTCTGAAGGCAGCCGAAAGGTCAGGGCCAAGAAGCCGTCTACCTGGGGGAAGAGCGTGTGGCCAGCTCGCGCCAGGGCATTCCCCAGCACCTCGGGTCAGCAATAAACTGTCAAAGGGAGCTGGAGGAGGACCGTTCTCATGTTATGAGCTGCACTGACCACCCCCAAAAGCCAGGGTGGAGGAGGAAGAGGGTCACCAAGAGGCCAAAGAGTAATTGGGAAGAAGGGAATGGAAGGTGAGCGCAGAGAAACAAAGAACCGAGTCCAGTAAGAAGCGGTAACTCCATTCATTTGAAAGGAAAACCAAGCAGGTTTTTCCCCTTTTATACAACCTGCCAAATAAGAAGGTTCCTAGGGAAAGCTGAAAGCCATAGACACTGTGTGACAGTCTTCTGGTCATGACTCTCAAATCCACACAGAGCAGGACTGCCTTATTCCTCACTGTATCTTCAGTGTCTAGCACAGGCTAGCACATAATAGGCACTTAATATATGTTTGCTGATTGAATAAAAAATACTCACTGAAAAGTAATAGTACTACTGGTCAAAGACTTTTCAGTCATGATGCTTCCAGCATTTGAAAGAGCACTTACTGATGAAAGAAGAGACAGGAAACCAATAGAGCAAGTATATCCAATTCTAGGCTCAAAAGATGGGTTGCTCTTCAGACATGGGGAGTGGGGTCAGGGGTAAGTATCAGAGTTCATGGTGGAAAATACTAAAAACCCCAAGTCACACCACTCACCTGGAAGACCACTCTGGACTTCTCCAACAGGTAGGTCCTCATGTTGGCTCCAATGATGTGGTACCTTTTGTCAAAGCCAATCTGAATGTACTTTCCAAAGCGGCTGCTGTTGTCGTTGCGAGTGGTCTTAGCATTCCCGATGGCCTGTTCAGAACAAACACATGTTGGCGTGCAAACCCGGGAGGGCTCTCTCAGCTTCAGGTCTGTGCGCTGCGGCGACACCTCTATTCTCCTCTCCTCCCTTGCCAAACCTCTCTGCCACTGGGATGACAACGAGCCACATGCAAACAAAACCAGGACTTCTTTTCTTGCCTCCTCGCCTACTAAGGATGACCGATGACAGCAGTGAGCTGACTGGAGGAGACTGTAAAAGAGATTGCCCAGTTGGTGTGTCCCCCAGGGCTCCCCCCCCCCTTTTCCTGCCTGGAACGTGCACGGGGTGGCTGGCTACTGCTGCAGCGGTCATCTTGAGATCACAAAGGGAAGATCCAGAGGATAAGAGAGCTCCCTGCTCTGACGCCCTTCAGGCTCCAACCCCACACTCGCACCTGAGAGCTCTGAACTTCCTGAGAGAAACACAAACCATCTGTGCTTCACCCACTTGGGCCTGGTCTCTATGGCTAAGCAGGCAAATGTCATTCCCAACTGACGAATGGCACTTCTTAGAAAGAGAACAGAGATCACCCCCCATCCCACAACACCTCATTATTAGGACAAATCAGGAAGCCACTGCCCTCCTGGGACCTTTTCTTAGGCAGCTACAGCTGCACAGCTCAAACTCCGGGCAGTGACTTCAACAATGAGCGGCTAGATGACTGTTCTCCTTGGGTGAATATTCACTTCCGGTACTACGTCACATTACTAATGAATTGGTAATGAATATATTAATATGTTAATCCTTTTCAAGTGGTTTACTTTTTAGGTGGTTAAAACGCTAGAAAAATATTCACTGTAAGTTTTCAGCTGTCTAGGAAATTTAAGGCACAAAGAAGTTGAAAGAAAACTCCAAACCTCAATCTACCTTCCACTCCTTCTGGTCAAATCCAAGCCATGGAACTATTAGTACCTCCTGCCAGCCCAACACTACCTAAGGCCCAATGAGCATCTGCTAGGAATGAGGCATACAGACCAGCTGAAAGCCAATCCCTACTGTTTAAAGGTCAAAAAGCTGACCCACATAAACACTCATGCATACGTCCTCTGTTAAGTCTGGATGGGGAAGACTATCGCCGTACTTTCTGTGGGGATGAGTAAAGTGAGGCCACGAGTCATTCACAGAAACCTAGGCCCAGCTCCCCACTGAGGAAGGACTTGGCCCAGGGTGACCTGAACGCAAGCCATTCAGAAACACTAGAGTGCACGGAAGCGTAAGTAAACTTGGGGTTCAGTTTTCCTTCCTGTGAAACGAGAGTTTTGGACTCCTTGCCCTCAAAGGTCACTTGACACTCTAAGACCCTAAAATCTCCTGTTGGGATTGCAATATATATGTTTTCTTTTTGTTTTACAGTGTATAGAGTCTCCTATGCATCATATGCACACAGTGTGTGCCTTGCAGGGAAGTGGTGGAATATGGAACCTGGTTAGACCGAGTTGCTCTGAAGGACATCTGGGAGCAAGGAAATGCTCAAGGTCAGGGCAAGGCTGAATGACTCTCAAAGAGACGACTAATCATGAAGTTGATGTCACTAGCTCCCTCCAATCAAGGGAGATCGGGACGCATCTCCACACCCACCACCCTCATCATCTCGTCAGAGGCCTCCATGCACCCACGTCTCTTCCACACAGAGATCTGAGCCCCATAGTACCCCATGACAAGCCACCATCACACTTCAGTAAGCCAGTTCTGCTTGGAAAGTGGCAAGGAGGGCTGTATTGCCTGAAATGCTGGTAAGAGTGATTGTTTACCAAGCTTCCACTGTGAGCAAGGTCCTGGGCTGGGCTCCTTTTAGTCTCCTTTACTCCTGACAAGAACCCTAGTAGGTAGGTGTTATTAATTTTCATCATATTGATGGTAAAACAGACTCAGAAGGGTTCAGTAAGATGTCCATGTGGCTGGGAAGTAGCAACACCAAGACATAAATTCAGATATGTATGAGTTCAAAGTCTGTGTTCATTCCACTTGTTCCACAGGCCTTCTTCAACTCCATAAACCACTCTTTACATAGGGGCTGCCACACACGTGGGTAGCTTCTCACATCTCAAACATCCAGGTCAAATCAAAGGATAAGGACAAAGAGACACTAATCCTCACTCTGATCTCTTTAGGAAAAAGAGGAGAAAACAGACTGTCAAGAGGATAGGAGGGGACCAACCCATTACTTGGACAATTACTGAGCAAGAAATCAAACATCTACCCTATCTTTCCTGTGTAAACTATCAGAGCAACTTAGTTGATGAGGAGAAGTTTCTCTTTCTAGATCATTTCAGCTAATAGCACAGGAGGAAAAAGAGAATGAGAATGTCACCATTTTGTAACACCTGATAAAGTAACAGGTCTAGGCACAATCCATGGCTACTTGGCACTCCCAAAAGACAGCCAGACAGCCTGTACCTCTTGATGGGAGCACATCACACTGCCAATAAAGGATTCTTATTTTGTTTTTTCAATATCAAACATGAATTTAATCAAACCTCTGAATTTTACTACCGTTTCCCAAGAAATACAGGGGACAAACAAACATGTTAATATCATGAGGAAGCAATCAATCAGCAAAGACTAATTTGTGGAAAATTCTAACGGAAAGTCTAATTTCAATCATTAAGTCTCAATTTCAAAATTTTTAACAATTCAAATTTTGTAATTTGTGAAATGGTGACAAAAGACTTTACTATGCTTGAGATAGCCCCTTGTGGTAACTTAGGGAGAGTCTGCCCGACATCTGAAAAGCATTGCTGACAGGTATGTTCTCTTCTCCTCACTAGGCTGCTTTGAGAAGTAATGATGGGTCTAGGAGTACTTTGAAAGTATTAAATGGTACCCACAAAGGGAAGAGGTTGTCATTACTACCAACCCCAAAAATTCTACTCTGGGTATGAAGAACTTCCAACTTCTGTGTGTATGAAGAACTTGTACATAGTTATTTATCTTTTAAAGCCTTGCTGGATTTCTTGTTATTGACTTGGGAAAATGGTTGGATGCATAAGGGAAGCAAGTCCAATTGTCATGGATGATAAAAACCCAAGCTTTGACCACCACTGAATCCATAGTCAAACAAAAAAATGCAGATATCACACAAGCAATTAAAATTTGGAAAATGAGACAAGAAGGAAATTTACAGAAGAAACTCATATGATCAATAAACATCATAAGTCAACCTTAGTGATACACAAAGATATACAGGCTACAATGACAGTCCAGAGTGCCAGCAACCAAGAACTTTGAGACTATGATATGATGAAGAGGCTGTAAGGGGAAAGAAACTCTCATACACTGCTAGTTCAAATGTAAATTGGCACAACCATTCTGAAAAATTGGGCAGGACTATAAAACTGAACATACATGTACCTAACAATATATCACCTCTACTTCTAGATACTACCTAGAGAAACTCAGATAAGTGTACTAGTATGCACAACAATGTTTAGTGCAGACTGTATCTGACAGTAAAAAAGAAATATAAACTAACTGCCTACCAATAGCAGCAAGAGGTAAATCAAATGTGGTCTATTCATACAATAAATACTATCTATCTGTTCAACTAAGTAAACTAAAGCATGATTCATGGATAAATAAAAAAATGTTGAGTATAAAGCAAATTACAAAATGGTTGACGGAATGTGGCACCATTGATGTGTAACATAATGGAACAGACTTCCTTGTGGTTTATGCCTGCACAGGTATGTAGTGAAATAAAAATGTACTGAAACAAGTAATTAGCGTATAATTAAGATTATACAATAACAAGGTACATATCAGGCAGTGTGGAAATAGAAGGGAGCCATGAGCCATGCCCAACAGAAGGAAGAAGGCTTTAAGTGTAAAATGAAGTAGATCTTACATGGTGAGTAGACTTTCACCAACAGGGAAGGAGAAGGGATTCTGTTTATGAATACAGCAGGCACAAAGGGGCGGGGCTGCACGAGAGTTTGGACAGGTGTGGTGTGGCTAGAGTATGGTGAAATGTGAAAGAAACCAAGAGGAGATGGGATCAGTAAGGTATGTTGGGGGCAGATTCTTATTAAAGGCATAGGCTTTCTTGTTTATCTCAAAATTAGATTTAAAAAAGGGTCAAGACCTGAAAATTACATAGTAACTGGTCTTAGTGTCTATCCATTTCCCTAACTGAAACCTTAGCCTCCTTTCTTTCTCCCAAGATAGGCTGGGCATTCTCTGTGGCTGCCACAGTGGTATTCCAGCAGATTCCAGTCACCCCAAGAAGCCACAGGACTCCTTTGGCCTGAACTTGGGTTCTGTCCCTGCTCTAACAGTCTCTTGACTACAAATCTCCTTTCAGTCAGTACGGACTTGAGAACAAGTCACTCCCGGAATGCTGACAAGCTCTTACACAGAGAGGGGTCGGAGAACTCTGGTGCTGACAATAAATCAGCCCAATCCACCACTGAGTCACTTTTAATTTGAACAACTGCCACTTAGCGTGGCCCCCTGGGAATCCCGCCATCTCAGATTGCCCGCCACTCCTGGGTTCCCCAGAAGGTGTCTGCAGTTGCTGGGCTGTAGAGATAATAAGATGAGGACGACCACAAGTGAGTGCTCCATTGGGAGGAGCCATCCTTCCCCAAGACAGGGGCAGAGAGACCAGTATTCAGCTGTCCCCTGATTAAGACAGGCCTGTGTTGGCTATGACCTTCTGAGGATCCAGAGCTGACTTGGCATCCTGGACAAAAGGACCCAGCTAGACTCAAAACTTGTGAAACACTGGGATTTGGGAGTACATACAAAAGGCTCGCTTTCTCTGCTTGGCAACACTCTTCCTGTCCCACCCCAAGTTCCTGCTGGCTACTGTTCTTCCTGTCCAGGTTCACAGCCAAGGTTTCTCTCTAATACAACACTTAACAGCTCAGGGGACAGTCTCTAGGATGACAAAATTCTACATTTGACAGAATGAGCCCTCAGGACTTACCTAGTTTCCCAAGTACCAACTGTACAAGGCAGAAATTTAATGCTTTGAGCCCAAACTACTGCAGCATTTATTTACATGATATGATGCAAGATCAGGCTGGTTTGTGTATACACTCCTCCTTAGCAACAGAACCACATCTTATGTATTTTGGGGTGTGTATGTTGCTCTCACATTTCTCCCATGCCAAAGCACCCTGCCTCCCCGGCAGTCCACCAGCCTACTCAGACCACAATGGATACTGAAAACATCAGCTAATTTTAGATCACTGTCATTTACAAAAACATTCCCAGAGCAGGAACTCAAAATAATACTTGCACACCAGCAGTCACAGTAGCATTATTCACAGTAACCAAAAAGTGGAAACAACTTAAGTGTCCATCAATAGAGGAATGAACAAACAAAATATGGTATATTCTCACAATAAAATCTTATCCAGCTACAGAAAGGATATATTCTACAACATGAATGAACCTAGAAAGCATGCTAAGTGAAATAAGCCAGACCAGAAAGGACAAATATTTTATAACCCCCTTATGTGATATACCTAGAAGAACCACATTCATAGAGACAGAAACTAGAATGGTGATTGTCAGGGTTGGGGAGGGGAGAATGGGGAGTGTGTTCAATGGACACAGAGTTTCTGTTTGGGGTGATGAAAAGTCCCAGAACTGGATAATAGTAATGGGTATACAACATTCTGAATGTACTTAATGCCGCTCAACTGTATATTTAAAATAGTAAATTTCATATTATGTATATTTTTATCATACTGAAACAATAAAAGTTTAAAAGTCATTTCCCCAGTGTCTTGTACATGCTTAATAATATAGCGACCTGTCTTCATTAAATTCTCAACTTGACTATTAATTAACTTCGTTCAGTCACCAGAGATTAAACAGGTGTCTTCCCCTCTCTGTTCTGCCCAGAATAACTACTTACTCGATTTCCAAAGAGGAGGCACCCCATGTCTTTGAAATCTCACTGCCTAAGGATGAACTGGATTCTGAAACTCAGGGGCGGAGCAGAGGCTGGAAGCCTGGTTTCACTCCCACCTGAGCTGAAACGTGATGCTAATGGCAATCTTGGCTGTCTCAACTTAGGCACAGTAGACTGCCGGAGGGAGCCCAGGCCAAGGTCCACGCCCAAATTCTGAACTGGGGCCATGGCCAGTTCCCCACCTCAGGGCTCAGAATATAAGCTGTGAGCAAAACAGTACCAACTAAATGCCCGACAACAGGGGGTTAAGCAAATTATGGTAAAACCATGTCTTAACATATGTTTGCAGCCCCATAAAACAGTTCATAAAAAGTTTAATGATACAAGGACAAGGCTATTACTACACTATTAAGTGAAAAAGCTGGAAGGAAAGAGACCAAAATGTTGCATGATTACTGGCAGGCGTAGGGCTGGGGGATCACTTCCTTTCATGCCTGCATGTTTTCCAGGGTGTCTTTCTTACCTTTTGGATAGGCCAGTGGTTCTCAACATGTGCTGCCCAAGCCAGCAGCACCAGCATCACCCAGGAACTTGTGGGAAGTGCAAACTTGCACCCCCCTCCCCAGACCTTCTAAATCAGAAATTCTGGGGGTGAGGCCCAGTAATCTGCTTCAACAAGCCCTCCAGGTCATCCTGATGCACAGCCAAGTTTAAGAATAAATTCCAATAAAATAAATATTATACTTTCAGTTTTTATCTTTTTGCAAGAATGTCTTCAACTGTATCAACCATTTCCCAACTCATATAAGAGCAAACTGGCTGCGGTCAAAGTCTTCCTTAGAGAAGATGTTGTGTCCTAATACTCAGTGGAGAAGGAAATTCTCCAGATAATACAACTGTTGGCAGGAGCTTCTGCCCAGATAACCAGTGACATCTTATGACTTGAGACTCAGAGTTTACTTCTGCACTTGGTAGAGGAAGGAGAGAGAGGGCATCTGGGAAGGACCAGCCAGTTTTTGTTCCCTCAGCTCCAAAATAATCTGAAAGACCAACCACCTTAGTGACTTGTGAATTAATCAACGGGGCTCAAGGCACTGTGGAGAAATCTGATGTTATTTTGGCAGCTTTTGGCCTCAACAGTTTTCTTCTTACTGAAACAGAGGCGCTGCCCAGGGCTGGCAGAGGGTGGACTCCTACCAGACAATAATGAAGGGCCTTAGATTCAAAGGCAGGAAAGCAAAGCTGCCCAGGAACTGTGTGGCCATGTAGTGCTACTCCATCAGGGTTAAGTTTTTATAGAGCAAGGGGAGAAAAAGAGAAATGAGTTCTGACTCTAAACTGAGATGAGTCATAGACAGCAAGATCTAAATTTTAGGAAACCTCTGGCCCTGCCCTGGCATGGAGGACTCTGCGCCCTCCTAGTGCAGGGGGCCGTGGGGAGGGTGTGAAGACAGACAGGATGTGTCCTGCCCAGTCTAGGTGGGCACCACAGGTGACTGTTACCTGAGGTTCTTCAACAGACTCTATATTATTACATAGCTTTTGGCTCTACCTTCCCCCCAAAGAATAAAAGGTCCAAATATTTTTTAGGGAAAAAAAAAGGAATCTTTTAGCTAGGCTTCCCCACCCCCATGAGAATTTTCTCCTGGTGCAGTGGGCCTTTAAGCATCGAGTGGTTTTGGTGGAACATGGATTTGCTAACACACATAGCAGCAGAGGGGGTGGTAGACAGGAACGGACTGTCTCTTCAGCATTCCTAAGAGTCAAGGGACAAGAAACACATGAAGAGGACACTCTACTTAATACTGGGTACCTGAAGGATGCTACCAGGTTAAATTATTCCCAAATCTGTGGTCCCGGGGGCATCTTTGTGATTCTTTTCCTCTCAATAGTGGGCAATGAACACTCAGTGAAAGATATGACTACTGACCACATGAGGCGCTTCCAAGGATTCTTGTGAGCAGCCACACGAGGCTGGACACCCAGCCATCCCCCTGCCAGTGGAAGGGACTCCAACCAGGAAGGCCCAGGGCATTTGGAAGGCTTTACCTCCATGATGGGACTGGATGCCAGGACCTTCTCTTCAATGTTGGTGTCACTGGCTGAGCCACCAACGGTGGCAAAATAGCGCATGGCATACTTGGCTGACACGGTCTTGCCGGCTCCAGACTCCCCGCTGACTATGATAGACTGATTCTTCTCGTCTCTGGAAGGTAAAAAGCTCTGGTCAGTCGCTGGCCATGGAAAGGCTGTTGCCTGCCAAGGATTCTTTGACAAGGACCTTAGCCCAATCAGAAGCGTCTCTCTCTCTCTCTCTCTTTGAGAGATAAATGTCGGGAACAATATTCCTACCTCCCTCACATGCCTGCACAAGAGCTGGAAAAATAGGAGAAAGAAAGGAATCTTGAAAAGGGTTTACAAATGACATATCCCCTTGTGTATGACCCACAGAAAGGGGATTCAGCCAGCTGGTCACTCTGCCAAGTTCTTTCTCGAATCCTTACCCCTTAGATCACTACCATGTATATATACAAATCTCCTCTGAGACTTTACATATATGTATATTCTCACCATTGTTTCTACAGCAAGTCTACCTTGTGCCACTATAGAGGTTGTAATTTTTCAAGAACAATGACCTTGGGGTCTGGCTGGCTCCACAGACAGAGCATTGGCTGATGTAGGGATGTCTTGGGTTCGATTCCTGGTCAGGGCACACAACAGAAGTGACCATCTGCTTCTTCACCCCTCTTTCTGTCTATCTTCCCCTCTGCCAGCCAGTGGCTCGGCTGGTTTGAGCATGGTCCTGGGTGCGGAGGAGAGCTCCATTGGAGTGCATCAGCCTCAGGTACTAAAAGTAGCTTGGTACTCAAGCATCAGCTCCAGATGGAAGTACCAGGTAGATTCCAGTTGGGGCACATGTGAGAGTCTGCCTCACTATCTCCCCTCCTCTAATCTTAAAACAAAACAAAACAAAAAACAAGGATCTTTTCTTCTCCTCTTGTACTTGAGCCCAGCATGCCAGCAGACAGTTTTGACCATGTTTGTTCATGTATATGTATCACAAAGGGCAGTCATTAATGACCAGGCTGATCTTGCTTCAAGTTTCCCAGAAATTAGATGAAACACCTATCAATTGCCATCAGAGGGATTTCAGTCAGACTAAATGCAAGGTAGAAATAAGATACTCTACATTAGACAAAAATGCATCTATATTTATTCCTTTAAAACGGATAGCAGGAAGACAGACAGGTAATGGAAAAGAGCAGCCTATGAGGTCTCCAGGGAATGTGGGTGTTCAAGCAGGGAATAAAGAACAAATGTTTGGGGTGCAGGTTTAGGAGCTGAATTGCTTAGAAGGACTATCTATCCTCAGCCATCTCCCTCCAGTTCACAGTGCACAGCCGGGGGGCAGACACTTTGCTTTTGAGCTCCAGTGTGTGGCACAAAATACATACTCAATATATATAGTTGGATTAGAATCAACTTAGGGATCAACCAATACCCCCTCTTCTGAATGAGGACACTGAGAAGTGTGAAGGTAGGTTTAGAACACAGGTCTCCTGGCACCAGCCCAATGCTCTTCATACCAGTGCTGGTGGCTTCCTGGGCAGAGAGGATGATAGAAGAATGAACAGAGAAGCCACCACAGACTCATCCTTCCTGATTATCAACATGAGTAGGTTGGTAGGTTGTAGGGTATCAGCACAGGGGAATGAAAGCTGGCCCTGCTTCTGATCTGGGCTCATAGCCACGGTGCTGGGAAAGGTGTGGTGACCCTGATGTTAACTAGAGATGAATGAGAAAGACAGAAAAGGACTGGCTGGGCTGGGAGCACTGGGGAGACTCGGATGCGGCAGTGGGGCTGAAGAAACCTCAACTTTCAGTCAATCTTCCAAGTCAGCAAAGAGCTGTGTGGCGGTCGCCCACACAAACCATCATCAAATGGGGCAGGACGTGAATGAACGCAGGTGGCTGGCAGGTGAACAGATGGAGACAAAAAAAAAGTAGATCTTTCAAATTAGCTTATACAATGACTTACATGAATCAGAGACCTATTATTCGGAGAATGGAACAAGAAACAGCTTTCTGCGATCTGAATACCAGTCATCGGAGTGTTTTTCTCCTTGTTTCTATGAAATCTTTACATGGAAAGGTGGCCTCTGAAGAAGCCTATGGATGCTTATATTTCCCAGTGTCGTTTATTTTTTATTTTCATTTTATATGACATTTATTGCACCCTGGGGATCACAACAGGCATCATCTGTCCTCTCAGTCAATACCTTCACAATCAATTCCTTAGAGGCCTGAGCAGAAGCGCAACCATCCCAGGCGACCAGGAGTCGAACGAGCTCAGCATCAGACCTCTGAACCAGACCCGAGTTCCACTTTCAGACTCCCTGCTTCTTCAGTAAGGAGAAGTGGATGGCCGGAGTCCCAGCCAGAAGTGTGGAGCTTTGCCTAATGTATGTATTATGTTCAACCTAAAATAAATGAATGAACACGGGATGTGTCTGAGCCTCCGCACTCAGCAGAGAACCACATGGAAGGGAGAGGTATATACAATCCAGAAAACTTAAGCAGAATCCTTGGGAGCAACTACATGCTATGCCAGGAGAGAAAGAATGAGATGAGGGGTAGGGAAGTGAGTGGCCAAGAATTCAAAAAATGGGAACTGGGTCATATGGCAACAAAGGGTCAGGGACGCAAAAGGAGAAGGAATCCAGGCGAGGGCAAATACTGGCAGAACGAGGAGGCAAGTGTCGTTCTTCTAATAAAAAGGCATGTACGTGGCCAAAAGAGTATCAGGACTTATAAATATCCCCAAATTTCAAAAATCTTTACATCTGAGGCTTTGGGCAGGAAGAAGTCTGCACAATGGCCCTTAGTGCTAACCCCTGCCTAATTCGATGAACGTTAGGTCTGATGCTGACATGCAGGCTAAGGCCAGGCCAATTCACCTCTTAGACCAATAAGTACCGTTTAACAACCTAGACGGATTTGAAATATTTTTTTAAATTGATGATTCTTGTTTAGGCTCATGGTACATCCACACCTATTCCCATTGCCAGTCTGTTGCAGGGCTAGGGGAACATTAGGTATCCACATGCTATTTCACAGCAGCCTGCAGATTAGCCTTTAGAGATGATGTGCCATAGCAAACTGTTAGCTTGTTCTGCAGATGTTAGCTTTGCTCTCAATCCACTTAGAAAACTGGGCGCCAGAACATGGGCATTAAAAACAAAACTTGAATTGGAACCTCAGTTGCACGTCTGATTAGCTATCTGACTTTGGACAAAGTCATTAACTCATCTGACTCTCAGGTTTGCTCAGCCCAGTCTCTTATGACTTTGATCTCCAGCGATGCTCATGTTTTTCAAGTGGTCACCTTGACATAGGTACCCAGGTCTCTAATTCATCCTAACACTCCTGCCAGATTAAAATGTCTGAAGCGTAGCCCGAATTATGTCTTCCCCACTCAAAACAAGTACTCACTGCTTATCAAATTGAGTCCAAACTCCCTTATTTGAACACTTGAAACCCTCTACAGTGCATCCCCTAACACTAACACCCTTAACAAGTACAGGCAAACTGGGTGCTGTGGAAAGAACACTGGGCTTTTTTTTTAGTCTAAGGGTCTGGCCTTGGTCGGGTTCGGCCAGCAGCAGGCTCTCTGGAAGGCTTACCCATGTCTCAGAGGACACCTCCCCTCTTACAGCTGTGCTGCAGGGTCACACAAGATGGTCTCTACACTTCCTATACGATGAGTGGGTCGCAGTTCAGCCAAGGCGGACTACTTGTCAGTCTGTGAAACTGCACGTGTTCCCACCACGGCATTTACGGCTTTCCCTCACCTGAAATCACCTTGGCATACCCCCTTCTAGCAGCACCCTGCCCGTGTCCACAGCCCATTCTGTCTGGACCCCCAACCCCTGAGCTAGGCATCCTGGCAGGCAACTCTTTCGCCATCTTGTCAAGTCCCCCATCACTGGCTTCGTACCACTTTTAAGACCTCATCACATCTTGTCTTACATTGATGCCGATTCCACACATTTTGGTTATTTAGGGCTCATTGCAGGGAAGATATTTATAGGGAAGGAATTCTATGCAATGTCCTTTAAAAATATAACCCATGTGTGTGGCTCCATCCAGTCAGCCCAATTACAGACATGATGACTTAGCTAGCAACTTGGATCAATCTGCTTTTCAATAAATCCTTCTTTCCCGAGTCCAGTGAAATTGCCTTTATTTAGCAAAAGTACACCCTGGCCCATGAATTTAATATCTGGACATTATTAAGTCCAGGTTCTTATCAGGAAGGCACGCACTACCCTAGACAGGAAAAGTCCCTTGCTGGTGCCCCCGGCTGGTGCTGCACCCCCAACTCTGACAGCTCTCAAGGCAGGATCCAACTGCACTGACCAAGCTACTCCTGCAAATACTTCCCACCAAACCTCAGTAGCATTTTAAACTTCCGGAGCAAGATCAACCAATCTGCCCTCCCCACTTCTGGGTGGGACACCCTGGGGAAGGGCCTGGAGAGATGGATTTCAAGCCACCTGAGGTCACTCCACCCAAGGGGAGTCCTGCTGTTCGGCCCGGGAATGGTGCTGGGACTCGTTTTGAGAAAACCCCCTGAAGTGTGATCTTGTTAGGGTTTTCTGTGGAGAACAACCTGTCACCCGTGGCCTCCCAATCAGCAATATGCATACAGAGGCCGCAGGGAGACACCATTCCAGCCATCTGGGACTAAGGGAGGCCTGGGAAGAGCATCAGAACAGCCATCTTGGCTAGGCCTTAGGCAAGGCCAGGCACCTGCCCTCAGACATCTGGGCGCCTCTGTACTCCCTCCCGGCACCCTGTGTTCTAACAGCCACAGTCTGTCCACACATTAGTTACTGAACTAGGAGCTCATGGAGGGCAGGCACTCGCTTCAGCTTTGAACCCCGGGGCTCCTGGCACCAAAGCTTCTCCATCTCTTCCCATTCCCCCTACTCCCCCCACCCACACCTTCTCCATGTAAGTGGCACCAGCTGCCACTCGCTGACTCCAGCTAGAAACCTGGGAGGGGCTGTGGATTCCTCCCCTCCCTCAAGCCCACATCAGCATGTCCTGTGGAATTCACCTCCCAATATAGTCTGCTCTCCTCTCAGGACTCCCAGCCCCAGCCGCCATCTCCTCTGACACGCACTGTGACAGCATTTTCCTGTCCCCCACTCTCCTCCTCCTGGAACACACCTCCTCACCTGACCTTCTGTTCATGCATATTGGACCACATCTCTCCCCTGCCTCCCGCCTCCCAATGGGACCACTCTGCCCTCTGACATCCAAGCTCTGCTGCATTGGAGGCCCTGTGGAGCACCTTTCTCCACAGCTTTCTCTCATGTTCACTCTTCTGTACTCCGGGAGGGAGTACAGAGGCGCCCAGATGTCTGAGGACAGGTGCCTGGCCTTGCCTAAGGCCTAGCCAAGATGGCTGTTCTGATGCTCTTCCCAGGCCTCCCTTAGTCCCAGATTTATTCTTCGTCCCTTCCTACTTCACAGGTGCCTGATGCCAGTCCAGCTCAAACTGATTTTCTCTTCTTTGATCTTGCAACTCTTAATTCCTGGTATGGAATCATCTGCCTTATGGAGGTTCGTGTATTACTGCTTTTCAATGTAATCAATCACCTATTTACAACATGCTCAAATGGTGTACAAAATTCTTAACCATGCATTCCTTGCTTAGGATTCATAAGACTATTGGATGCCAACCTCCCCATTTTAAAGAAGCCAAAACTGGAGTTTGGAAAGGCCCAGTGATATGCTCTGTGTTCTCGGTTAGTGCAACACTGAGTCCAAACTCAAACAGGGGCTTCTACCGGCTTGCATAATTTCCCTTGGGGCTGTGCCTTTCTTGTAAAATAAAGCAGCCCTTAATGAATTCCCCTAACAAGCCCAGCCTCAGTGTAAGAGATAGACATGAATCAGGTGTCCCCAGCACTGGCTGGCAACACTTTACCTCCTCAGCTGAAACATCACCTTAGAAGCCCTTCTCTGACCACCCTACCTTCATAGCATTTGCTATACAATATACTGATATTTCACTGGTCTACTTACTTGTATGCCTGATTCCCTTGTCTCCCCAATAGAACATAAGTCCCAAGATGGTTGATCTCAGATACAGGAGCTTGGTTGGGCAGGCCAGCACCTGAGGGGTGTCAAAAGGACAGCCCCAGCAAGGGCCATCACATATAGTGGTCAATACAGGCTGAGCCCAGGGTCTGGTGCCCCCTAGTGGTGTGCAATTTACTGCCTACAAAATTAAACTTGGTCTCTGTGCTGTGCCAGACTCCCACGCTCGCCCACGAGAAGGGGACAGAGCACAGGGTGAGCACAGGGGTCCCAGGTCTCAGACAGGAACAACTCTATTCCCGAGCTGGGCACTCCCGAGAGAGGACAGAGGGAAAAAAGTGCACACTAAAGCCCCCAACACTCAACTCAGTCTCCAAGCAGGAGGAGGGGGAGTCTGGCTAAGACACAGTGGGAAGGATGGCCCGTCTCTGAACACACCATTAAGCTCCTCTTTTGTTTCCCCCCTCGAGTGACAAATCACCTGAAAATTTGGGTGTGTCAGTGGAATATGTTCTGTTCACTAATGAGGTCATCAATCTACTATTTCTTGTCTGTCTATATCTGGACTCTAATTATATTTCCAACACCATCCTCACAACATAGATAATCTATGTTTTGTTTTGTTTTTTAACTATGCTATAGAATGGGGATACAAAGGATTTTTAATTACGAACTTGTTCAACCAAAATATTTGTGTCAGTACCATGGACAGAGTTAACTGGGAGACAGGTGAAACAAATAGTATAGGAATCTTAGACATAATGCTAAAAAAAGAGAGAGAAAATACTGTGTATGATACGATGCTATCTTTAAAAATTCAAACATGAATAAAAGAAACAACATAATGCTTAGGTACACAAAAACGGAACTATAGGAATACAAAACGACATCGGAACCCTATTAGAGCGGGGGAAGTTATATCAAGTCTGGCAGAGGGCAGATGAGATTGCGGGAACAAAACCGCGTTCCACGTGGAGGAGAATAAGGCCAGGGACAGAGGCAGGTTAGGGTGGAGGCTGAGTTAGGTGAGAGGGATACGAAAATCACAGTGAGACACACTGGGGCTAGAAACAGAGCCACACAAACACAATGAATCTAAAGCTGACGGCTTCTTCCCAAGGTGGGGTGCGGGGAGGTCACTGAGGAACATTTCTGCTATGAGAAGGGGCCAAGCTGAAAGCTCCAAGCAAGAGATTTGGTGAACCTGTCAGCAAGAAAGCCAGGCCTTGGGGCGGGAAGGAGGAGACCCATCCTGGGCGCGTGGAGGGAGGGCCCAGGAGAGAAGCACCGGGGAGGGTCCTGCAGGCCAAGGTTCCGGGGGGGGGGGGGAGGCAGACAGGCAGCCCTGAGCAGCTCTGTCACTGGCTGATGTCCTACACCGCCTCTCCCCCTGCCCTGCCCGCCTCTGTCGGGAAGGGCCGTATGCTCAGCACAGCCCAGCACTCAAGCCATCGGGAAGGCCATCACGGTCATTGGAAACATCTCAGTTGATACTTAGTGGTTAGAGTCCTAAGGGTCTACTCAGAAAAAAGAAATCAGAGCTCTGACAGTGTAGGGTTAAGTACTTAGCACATTTAATATCCAGTATCACTCTCCACTTCAGTTTCACGGAGGTCCTTGGAGGGCTAACTTCTATTTATGAACTGCCAAGGTGTCGTGTGACACTGGCGGGCGCAAGTGGCTCCAGCCCTTCCACTCACTTGCGTTCCCGGGACAGGCTTCTCCATCCAGATGTGATAGCATCGCAGGAAGGACCTCAGGGGGCAGCACCAAGCCCAGCCTCACGGGTCCCTCCCTGACAGAAAAGCAGGGGGCAGGGCGAGGCTGGACCCTGTGAGAGGATCCCCAGTGGGAACAGACATGCACCAGTGTCTTGACCCGGAAAATAAGGGGCTGGGAAATGCTTCCTAGACCCGCTGGTCCTCTGGACCCTGTGGTTCCAGATCCAGGTGGTGGCTGAGATGTGACATCATCCACCTCAGCCGCAGCCACCTGCCAGTGTCAAAAATACATTTGGAACCCAGAAACCTGTAGGTGTAGGTGAGGTGGGCAAAGAGGCAAACATTTTCTGCAATGTTACACTTTGTAGACTTTTGATGTTCATGGCTGGGGTAGACTATGACATATTGGAACTCCCCAAATTAATATTGTTTTTCAAACTCTATTTCATGTGTTTCCGGAAACTATTTTTCAGTGAAGAAATACATTCTAGTAAAACCAGGAAAAATGACTTCTCAATGCTCAGCAGTTCAGCTGGTACGTGAAGCAAGGTGCACCTGAGTACTTCAGTCTAAAGCCCCCCTTCCCACCCCCGCCAAACTACAAGTAAGACACAAATTCTCTACTATTTATTTCAAAGATTATTGTTTCATCCATCCATCTCTCAAATTTAAGGCATCCCTGAAGGTCAATTTCTGCACCTCCTCCTCTACAGTGACCTCGTCTACCCTCGTGATTACAACTACTACCCAATACTGGAGATATAATGGGAGCCCTTCGTAAAGCATATAATTGTCTAACCACTATGCTGTATACCCGAGACAAATACAAAATAATATTAAATGTAAACTATAATTAAAATTTTTTAAATTAAAAAAACAAACAAAAAATTACCACCCCAAAGTTATCCACGCTTAGACATATCTCCCCAACCCAGATCTCTCCTGAGGGCCAAACGCACAGCACAGCTGCCCACCAGAGAACTGCTTGTGGAGGCTACACAGCATCCCCAAAGCCTGCACATCCAGGATAGAGCTCTCCAGCTCCCCACCGCCCACCCCTGCTCCACATCCTACCTCCCCAAGTGCCTCACACAGCAGTGATGGGGGAGGGAGGCTGGCCCTGCCTCCTGTCTGTCCCTGACTCCATCTCAGGCCAAGATGACTGTACTGCCTTGACCCTTTTTCTGGTCCCTGTCCTCGATCCTGACCCTCATCCCTTCTCTCCTGGACCTGACCACAGCATCAGAATGGGTACTCAATTCATGTGCCCATTGCTGCTGCAAAGATATTTACAAAAAGTCACAGGCCCTGCAGCACCCTCGCATGAGACACTGGCCTGTGGGACAGCCATCACGTCCAGCATTCCAGATCCTTCATGGTCTCTTCCAATAGACCAGTCTAGGCAGAGGCCTCAGGCTGGGCAAAGAGGTGACGTTTAGAACACTCAGGTCCCAATGGTGAGTGGTGGTCTCTGGCAACACTGACCACCAAGAACCCTCACTGGTTCACTACCCTGACTGTATGTTACACACACCTGGGGAGCGTGCAAAACTCCCCCTGCAGGATCTCACACCAGACCAGAGGGATCACAGTCGTTGGGGACGGGTCCAGATACTTCTTTTCACCACTACTGTAGACCCGCCGGTGTGAACCGGTCACTGTACAAACACACTCAAGTACTGTCAGCAATTCAAGTACCTTGTAGTTATGCGTGGTCAGTATTAACCTAATACAATGTAACAGTGAACTTGAAACAAAGATTAGCTTTGAGTCTAAACAGAATCTTGAATTTGTGAATTTATTAACCGTTCCTCCTGACTGCAAAAATAACAGCCTTACATTGAATTCGAAGCACCAGCTAATGGCTTACCATAAATCACCTAGATATCAGTGCAGAGTTTCTTTGCTAACTGGATTTACCTTGTGGATACACACACAGATGAAATAACAGGGTGGACTGGTCTGCTCTGGATGTCAGCAGCACACCTATGCACACCTCTAACACTGAGGGTCAGCCTCGGTGCCCGGTCAGGGCACACACAAAAATCAACTGATGATGGCATGAATAAGCAGAACAACAAATCTCTGTCTCTCTCCTTTCCTCTCTCTCTAAAAATCAGTTTTAAAAATACAGAATTGGGGAATATAGGACAGCATTTGTTTTTTTAATGTAGTTTTCTTCAACATCATACAGCTTGGAGTGTGGTTCCACATGACAAAGTAACCAAGATCTCAGGCAAGAAACTCTAGTTATGTATTTCCACATGAACTCTAGATTTCACGAGAGCTGGCTCCTGATCTGCTATGCATTCCACCTCCCTACCCTCTTTCCTGGTGTCACCCTCCCCACCCCACCCCTGCACACACACACAGCTCTGTGCAGTCACTTCACTGGCACTTCCACAGAGAGGGTACAGAAGATGAGAGGATACAATAGGGAAGCACCTTGCATGACCAGACCACAGGGCTCCCACTATCTCATTCCAGGTGGCACTGAGATCTCCCCTGACCAGCTCTGAGGTCAAAGTCCCGCTGTTCTCTGCATTATTAAGCCTCACTGGGACTCTGTGAGGAGCATGAGATTAGAAAACCAGGGATTTCGGTGTGGGGCTGCAAAGATCTGTGGAATTGGAGGGGAGGGGACACTGAGAAATCAGCCTGAGCCTGTGAGCGTCAGTCACCTCACACACCCAGGCGGAGTGAGCTCTAATGACAAGTCATAAAGGGTCGGCTGTCAGCTGCCAGCCATACAAAAGCTTCGTAGCTCCAGTCAAACCGAGCTGTTCATGCCCACC
Organism: Rhynchonycteris naso; assembly: GCA_037038555.1. Lineage (NCBI taxonomy): Eukaryota > Metazoa > Chordata > Mammalia > Chiroptera > Emballonuridae > Rhynchonycteris > Rhynchonycteris naso. The sequence goes on along the minus strand of CM072999.1, from coordinate 149,604,141 downwards.
CACATGCAGATGTCCTCCTCTGGCCCCTCCCTCCCTGCACTTTTGTGTGGAATTCTCTCTCCACCTCCTGTCCACAGTTCCCTGCCCTGCAGGTGCAGCCGGAGGCAGCTGCTGCTGCTTTTACTCCCCATAGAGGAAACTGAGTCAGAGAAGCTGAATGACTTCTGAGAGCCACTCTGGAAACTGCAGAGCCCAACTAATATTCCAGCCTAGCATCCTCCCTCTCTCCCATCATGGGCCCTTCAACCAGAGCATGCATTCAGCCACAGGAGAGGCTGTGTTGGGAAGCAGTCGCTTCAGACTGAAGGGGTTCAAGCAAAGATGCAGCCCACCTCATGGCTTAGTGGCTAGTTCATGAAATTGTTGGGCTCAGAACGAATGCACAGTTGTTTATCAACAGCCCTCTTACCCATGGTCTCTTTGGTACAATGCCCCAAGTCTGTGGATCCCAGCATACAAATAAATCTACACCCACTGGTAGGTGTGTTCCTAAACACATCTGAGTCCCCACGAGAAAGACTTGCTTGAAAGGGCTGGAAAATAACTAATGACAGAAAGCAAATCAATCTTTCATTAGGCTGTTAGGAAAACCTGCCAACTCTCAGGAACATCTCCAACCAAACTGAAATTGAGGAACTCTATTCCCCTCTCTCAGCCCACACAAGCTTCTTGAGACAGTCTCAGATCTGCCTCATGTGGGAAATTCTACCTCACAGTCTAACTGTGCCAGCCCCACCGCTCAGAGTATTCCCCCTTTGGGCCTCTGAGGTCAGCCAAGGTATCCTCCCTGCCTGCACCCACCCCTGAAATGTAAAGACGGCAAATGAAACCATTTCAATAGATGAAAAGACTACATTCATGTCAAGCCTTGGACTTCTGCAATGGCAGCCTCAGGTAAAAAACAGACACACCATTCCTTCAATTACTCGGGCCAGGTGAGAGAGTAACCAAGATCTTGGTTCTGACAGGTCCTGTTGATTTATCCCTCACGTCCCCTTTCTCTCGCAAGTGCCTTTGTATATAGCACACAAGAGCAGCCAAGAGTTAGCAATAAAATAGGAGACCCAGGTGACACTGGATAATTAAAACCCACAGTCATCACTATCCATTCTATCCTACTACATGTTCACATCTAACACTTTGGTTGACCCTTCTGCTGACAGTGAATCAGATCAGACAACACTCCTGCACCCACTTGACAAGCACAATGCCAGTGCAAAGCACAGGGATTTCTACAAAGCTAGGGTTTTATGGCACAGTCCCATGTTGCTCCTTCCCCCTCCGGTGCCAACTGTAGCACAGGGCATGGCACTGAATACTGTTCACAGACTACAGCCCCAGGTGTCCATCAAGATGGACAGGACACGGGAAGTAGAATGAGGCCCTACATGAGTCCCACAGAACTCTCAGCGTGTGAAGGGGAGGGGACAGGACAGGATGACAGGGGGACCCAGCTGCCCATCAGTCACAAAGCAGTTCCTCCATGCACACCTCTGTGGGGTAAAATCCAATCTTTCTGAGCAAGTGAACACTGCTCCTTGAGGGGCTGACACTCAGGGAGGGGCCCCCAGCACACCCAAGGCCAAGAGTAGCATGTGTGCTGCGATTTGCAGAAGAGACCACCCTCAGCCTGGGACTTTGGGGAGGAGGGAGGTCTGAGATGGCTGAGACCCCAGAGGAAGACCCCAAGAGGGTCTTGTTAGAAGTCAATGTTGACAGTCCTAAGGTTGATCTTGACCAAGAGTTGGAGGTTTCCAGTGATGAAACAGATGTCCAGGGATAGGAACTGGCTGTGTTGTGGGTTCAGGAGACAGACAGAGAGCTGAACCAGAGACTTGGGAGAAGTTTTTCCTTGTCTTTTCTTGAAGGACAATTGTGGGGGCACAAGCATAATTATGTAGCTTCCTTGCCTCTGGGGAAACAGAACCCTTCTGACATAATAAGCTTCTTCTTTTTTTTTTTTTTTTCTTTGCTACATATTCAATAATGGCTCCCTGTGAGCAGAGGGACCATTTTAATGAAGATAATTGGCCACTTCTTAGAAAAGGTGTTGGGTTCTGAATATTTGCACACTTAGGGGGGGAGGGTGTATGGGTAATACAATTAAAGCAATCCTCATATATTCCCAAGACCAGAAATTGCTTGCTATTTACTTTAATCTTTTTGAAAAACCACCTGGGCTTTCCTTTAATCATCTTAAATGCTGACATCTGGGCAATTTTCAATAATTGTGAGAAGTCTCTCATCCCATGAAGGATGTGCAAAATCCCAAACGGTTCAGTGCTTCCCAGTGTTACTTTAGTGCATTACTTCTCAAAACCCACAGGAACATTACATTTTAAGAACTATGTGCCTGCCTGACCAGGCAGTGGCACAGTGGATGGAGCATCGGACTGGGATGCGGAAGACCCAGGTTCAAGACTCCGAGCTCGCCAGCTTGAGCGCGGGCCCATCTGGCTTGAGCAAAAGCTCGCCAGCTTGGACCCAGGGTCACTGGCTCCAGCAAGGGGTGGCTTGGTCTGCTGACGGCCTGCGGTCGGGGCACATGTGGGAAGGCAGTCAATGAACAACTAAGGTGTCGTAAGGGCAATGAAAAACTAACGATTGATGCTTCTCACTTCTCTTCGTTCCTGTCTGTCTGTCCCTATCTATCCCTCTCTCTGACTCTCTCTCTGTCCCTGTAAAAATAAAAATAAAAAAAAATAAAAAGAAGAACTATGTGCCTGGAGCAGCAGGTGTGCCTAGGGCAACCAATTTCCTCCTTTGCGGCTGCATGAACTCACATCGTGTAACCACGGCCACAGCCACCCCCATGGCCACGAGAGCCCTCCGCACAGAGCTCACCAGGCTCCGCCTCCCCACGCGGGATGTGAGCAAGTGCCTCCCACAGGAGCACATGTGCACGCTCTGTGGGGCAGACAAAGGAAAAGGCACCTGTGGTGAAAGCAGCATGTTTTCCTGTCGGGCGCTCTCTGGAAAGGGCGCTGTGCAACGTGCTGATCTGGAACATGCTAACATCCTTGCTTGGGCCCAGTCACCTCCGGTCCTGGGAAGAGGGCGACGCTAACCTCATCACCTGCTCAGCAGCCCCGCCTCCCTGATGAATTTTGCTGAGCTGTGTTCTGGTTGCCTGGCTGGCGGATGAGGGACACTGGGGGAAAGATAAGGAATGTGGGAGGTGTCAGGCAGTGGGCAAGGCTTTCGGAACCAATGGAAGCCAGGGGCTACGCGCAGCCTTGAGTTTGAGATGGACCCCAACACTTGCCTCTCAAATGGTTCCCCTTAAACCCCATTCCATTTTCCCTTCGTTTCCTTGCAATCCTCTATGAACCCAGGGCCAAATGTTTTCTTTTTAAATCCTCATTTTGTATTTAATGAAGCTTAAATTTAAAAGGCTGGCTTACGGTTTGAAGAGACTTTCTCCTTTAAATAATCAGGTAGACTTATATGCCCAAGGGTTGGCATACGTGGTACTGAACCCTTCTACAGGCCATGGTACCTACTGAAACCCAAACAAGCCATTTTTGGACACACTTCTTTACAATGTATTAGTCATACGGGCCTCCCTGCCTCATTACTCGTCTCAGCCTTATTTTATCAAGTCTAGGCACAAATGATAATATCTAAGAAATGTAGTTCCTATCCACCTTCTCTGAAATATCATCTCTGAATCTGCTACTCTCTGCCTCTTTCATTTTCTTGGGGGTAACAACTTCACTGAGACACAATTCACCCATTTAAAGTGTATAGTTCAATGGTCTTTTATTATGTTCACTGAGAGCATAACCATTGACAAATCAGTTTTTTTTTTTAATTTTTTTTTAATTTTTATTTTATTCAGTTTAGAGAGGAGACACAGACTGAGAGAGAGAGAGAGAAAGGGGGGAGGAGCTGGAAGCATCAACTCCCATATGTGCCTTGACCAGACCAGTGCAGGGTTTTGAACTGGCAACCTCAGTGTTCCCAGGTCGACGCTTTATCCACTGCGCCACCACAGGTCAGGCCGACAAATCAGTTTTAACACAGTTCATCCCCACAGAAAGAAACCTCATAACCTCATGTCCATTATCAGTCACTTCTCATTGCCCGTCAGTCCCCCCAACTGCGTCTATAGGTTTCTCCATTCCAGACCTTCATGTGAATGAAATCATATGCTATTATAATGGCGTGTTGACTGGCTTGCTTCACTTGGCATGTTTATAAGGTTTGCCCATGCTGTAGGCTGTGTCAGTACTTCATTTTTTTTATGGCCGAACAACACATATAATATTCCATTCTGTGGACATGCCACTTTTGTTTACTCATTTTTCAGTTGATGGACATTTGGGTTGTTTTCCACTGTTTAGCCTTATGAATAATACTCCTATAAGTATTCACATAAAGGGTTTTGTGGGATATGTTTTCATTTTTCTTGGGTTATAATGTGGCTTCATGAATTTTCTTGAAGAATAAGCAATGAAAATCCCTTTTACCTTGAGCCTATAAAATTCTAACTTATGTCAAAAGATGAGACATGGTACTATTCAGGAGATTTCCAATCATTTTATTCCCCAATAAACTATGTACGCTTGGTGATTTCTTTTAAGCAGCCAAGGTAGAACAGAAATCCCTTCACCTTGAGCTGTTTTTACTGACAGATCAAACAGCACTCTTTTTACTTCAAATGTTTATGAAATACAACATTTCAAAACCTGTGATACCTCTCACCACTGGATGGATATGACTTTCCCAACTCCTACAGACGCCAGTTAACATTACATTTTAATTACCTGCCTATATAAAATTTGGGAAATTCAAGCATCCCTAAAATAGGAATCAATTTGGGAATTTCAGCGTGACCACTGAAGCAGCTCTTTGCTGCTGCTTCTTGCACGAGACCTCACACAGAAGTCCAAACGGGCTGCTGTGAGAGTGGTTTTTTGGCCACTCATGTGTTCACTTGATGACACGTCCACCCCTGTCAGTCTCCCCTCATGCTGTAAAGAACTCTGCATACAGGTGTAGTATATTTTCTGCTTCTTTTTAAAGCTAAGTTGATTGAAAACTCATGTCCACACAACAATTTGCACATGGATGTTCATAATTGCCAAAACTGGGAAGCAATCAGGATGTCCTTGAGTAGGCAAATGGATGAAATGTGGTACGCCCAAACAAAGGAATGTTACTCAGCACTAAAAAAAAGGTGACCGGTAGCAGCCATGAAAAGACACAAAGGAAACTTAAATGCATATTACTAAGTAACATGAAAGCCAATCTGAAAATACAGATGTACTGTGTGATTCCAACTATATGGCATTCTGGGAAAAGGCAAAAGTATGGAGACAGCCAAAGGACCAGTGGTTGCCAGGGGTGGAGATGGTGGGGAGGGACGACCAGAGGGAGCAGAGGACTTTTCGGGCTGCGGAATCTCTGTATGATACCATAGGGACGGACACATGTCATTATGTATTATACAAATGTATAATGACATATATCCAAACCAACAGGATGTACAACACCAAGCACAAACTCTAATGTAAACCATGAACTTTGGGTGACTATGATGTGTGAATGCAGATTCCTCTGTTGGAACAGAGGTACTGCTCTGGCAGGGGGTGTGGATGATGAGAGAGGCTAGATGAACATGGGTATGTGGGAAGGGAACTCTCTGTCCCTTCCCCTCAATATTGCTGTAAACCTAAAACTTACCTTAATTTAAAAACAAAGATATATGCAGAAAGGTCTTAACTCCTTAGATTGTTCATTCTTTGTATCCTATAGAACTTGTGAAAGTCTGTCTGAAGAAACATTTGAAATCTTTTAAAATATCAATGTGAAAAACAAATATCAATGTGAAGATACAGTTTGAATTGGGTTAATAGAGTCAAGTAGGGAATGCTTTATGTAAACTATAATGACCGCAGACCATTCCTAGGAGTAAGGTCCTATTCTTATCATTCCCATGTTCCAGGTGGGGAAACAGAGCACAGAGAGCTTATGTGGCTTGGCTAAGGGCACACAGCCCATCAGTGGCAGCATGAGACTCAGACTCGGGCAGCCGGCTGCAGCACCCACTTCAACCACTGCACCACACAGCTGCTGCTGAGACGAGGCCGCTGTTGTTATAACGTGGAATCCCAACACAATGGTGTTCACCTGTACCCATTTCAACCATTCCACTCAGGCTAATCAATGGTGGATCTAATAAGCAGTTTTAAAGAATCACAGAAAAAGAAGGGAGGGAGGGAGAGAGGGAGGGAAGTAGACAGACAGATAACCCACACTAATGACAGAGGGAGCACACTTTCCTCCCACTGGCCCCGATGAAGATGTACCCCTCGTGCCTGCGCCACTACACCTGTCTGCAGGAAGACGGATGGGAGAACGGGCCACACTCCACAGCCATTTGTTCTCCACTTGGGAGAGAAGACAGTAAATCAAACACAGACACAGCAGACCCCCACCTCAAACCCGGCTGACACTTGAAAAATGAAAAGTTCCTACGCACGCTTTTAAAATCTTTTATTATCAAGTGGTTAGCAAAGGAACTCTCACCTGCTACATAAAATAAAGAGGGAGAAATCACAGGTTTTCTTAATATGTTCTTTATAACTTTTCAAAGATGGGCTAAAGGGTTATTATTAAACCACAAACGACAGGACACAAACTAGTCGGAGCTCAAGTCTGCCCCTGCCAGCAGACCAAACTGGGTGAGAACACGGGCCGGGGCAGACATGTGTATACATGAAAGAGAGTTTATTCTTGTATGATCGTTTATTAATTACTGTGTTATTTCCCACACAAACAACTGTTAACCTACTATTGCCCCCCCCCCTCGTATATTGATCCTCCATATCCTAAATGAAGATTGTACAGCACATTTAAACTAAATTCAGCTAGACTCCAAACAGCTCATACACCTATGCAAATACATTCTCATTAACCTCTCAGCAAACACGAAGCTAGAGGTACAGCTACTCCTAGATAGTAAGGGTGGCTAATCAGAGAAGGTGCGTGGTGCTCTTTCTCTCTCTGCTACTAGGTGGAAAGCACTTTCTAAAAAGACATCCCATTCTTCTAAGTACCCTGGATATTGCTTTTGTACTATTGGTATTTCTAAAGAAGGTTAAAACTTCCTTTTTGACCAAAAAGGACATCTTTTCTCTTTTTTTTAAAGCAGGTCATCAGTCACAAAGCATTTTGTTCTCTAGTTCTGGGAACACAGAGGACTGAATTAACTGCCATCATCTTTTGGCTGTAGGTACCCCTCCCCTGGCTTCCAACATCATTGATCTATAACCGGGGCAGGAGCCAGGCAGACTCAGGAAGCATTTGCTTTTAAATGCGTCCGCTGTGGTTCTAAAGGACGTAAGCATGGGCTTCTCCGGGTCTGGCTCCCTGGCAAGCTCTGCACACACTCCTCATGCACAGGGGAGTTCTCCCACTTCCCAAAGCCCGGCTCTTGGCAAAGACCAGGCGGATTACCCGAGTTACACAGGTGGTTTCAGCAAAGTTCTCTTTCTGCCTCACACAGATAGCATCTGGGAGTGTATAATAAGTATCAACACCTGAGCCTATCTGATGAACTCAACCTCTGGCAGGGGTGGGGGTGTGGTGTGGGCGCAGGGAGGCCAGGGCATGGGTAGTTTAAAACCTTCCCAGCAATTCTCCTGGGAAGTCAGGGTTGAGAATCACAGAAGCAACAGCTAGGCATCTATTAAAATTAAAGGATCCTCCACCTTTTAAACATGCTTTTGAATTCTGTGACTTCTTTCCTTGATAAAAACCACCCTCTGATCCTTACTTCGTGCTGAGATGTCAAATGCAACCAAGCAGAGCTTACAGACTCGAGAGGCCATTCAAACTTGTGACACAGATTCTTTATGTGAGCCCCAGTTCCGATCCCAGAAATCATAATTACATGTTCTAAAAGCTTCCCAAACACTGGTCCCAAGACTTGATCCTTTTGGAATCACTTACAGAGCTGGCTTTAAAAAAAATGCAGATGACTTACTGCCACCCTGAGGCTCTGACTCAGTAAAGCCGGGCGGGCTGGGCTGTGTTCCTCAGTGATTCCTGTGCACAGCCACTGAGGGGAACCCCTGCTCACTCCATCCACAGGCAAGGCCAGACCCAGTCATGAACTAGATTCAGGTCTAGCTCCTCATATGTATGATAAACAACCTCCACAAGGCTCCCCCCCACACACACACAAATGCTGTTCACTGCCGCACACCTATGTCCTAATACAGAGAGCTACTTGGAAAGGTAGTGCTCTTTAACCCAGGCTAGAAAGACGACACCGACAGGGGTCAATGGCCACATACTCCTAACCATGTCACCCCATGAGGGCGGTGGGCTGCACTGAGCCTGCCCCGCCGCTCACCTTGGCAAGAGCCACAGCTGGTGGCTGTATGATGGCTCGTCCTCTGTGGGACACGAACTACCCACGAAGACTGTTTTGCCTGGGGCTTTAGCACCACCCTGTACACTAACCCAGTCATCTCTCTTGAACATGCTCCCCAATCATTGAGAAAAACTGAGTATGCTCCCCTGAAATGTATATTTATAAATCACTTTCCCTGCCACTGTACTAATATACTGTGCACATTATTAAAAATACACAAATGTTACTTTAAATCTTAAAAAGAATGTGAAAAATATTAAGTTCTAATATTTTCCCACACTCCAATGGATGATCTTCCAAAAACTGACGTACTCCAGCAGTGAGTATGAAGACCCATGTGACCGAGTCTCACTTCTGCCCCTTTGTGATAAAATGCTTCCTGGCCTCCAGCACACGTTCAGTGGTTTCTGGCTTCCTGGCTTCCAGCACACGCTCGGAGGTTTCTGGCAGGCTGTCCTTCAAGCAACCAGCTAGAACACAAGTGGCTCCTGCAGTGTGATGCACAGCTCTCCTCTCGCTTAAGCTTACCTAGGGCCTCTCCCAAAGGCCGGTGGGGTCACGTTCTCACCCCATTCCGGGGTTGCTCTGCCAGCAGCAGCACAATCTCACTCGTAGTGCAAAACTAACACTTGCTGGTTCTCTGCATATGACAATAAGGGATTTTAAACACAGTAAGGTTGATTCTGTATTGCCTCTAGATCTGTTCTCGGCAGGGGCCTGCAAAGGGTCTCTCGCTCAGTTTTGGATTCTTCCTCCAGCACGTCTTTCTTTTGGACACTATAAAACCAGTGATAGATATCATGTATTATTTATCATCAGCATTATTACAACCGCCATCACTACACCAGAAGCTAAACTGAACAGTAACTCTGTACCAGTCATCATTCTAAGCACTTTCATCCATCCACTCATTGGACTCTAACAATCCTGTGAGTCAGACACTGTTTATCCACATGCTATAGATGCAGACTCTGCAGCAAAGTGAGGTCAACTTCAGGAACTTGCCAAGGTCACACAGCTGTGTTTTGAGAACCCAGGCCGTCTTGTCCCTGGACACCAACCCGCCTCATTCTATGGCATCTTCCTTTCCCACTACACTTGGGCACAAAGTCAGACCATTTGCAGCCACTCTGTCTTCCAGGATCTAAATACACAGTTAAAAAAGAAAGAGTGGTTAACACGGCGTGAAAGGCATGACTACGACGTAAATAGAAATGCCATTTCATCCTGCTAGGCTTCACATTTTATTAGCTTTTTTCACTGAAAATTATTTCAGACACCTTGAAAAACTAAGCCTTATTCACATGTCACTATCTCTACGAATTCCAGAAGAAACCCACGAAGGGTGACAAGTTTGACTTTGACATCAGAACAAGGCAGTGTAGCAAGAACAGCACACACAAGCCCAGCACAGCCCAGCACAGGGCTCTCTGCTTGTGCCACACATCCCTGAACCTGGTTACATCTTACAATGACCTGAGAAGGGAAGGGCACACACACACTCTCTGCTTCAACTGAGGACATGGAGGTGTTTTAAGTGAAAGAACCTGACCAGAGTGAAACACGGGAAGGCAGAGGTGAGGCTGGGATCTGTGGAGGCCACCTCCTCAGACATGAGCACCCCGAACATCATGCCTGACCAACCTGGTGGCATACAGGTTCTAAGAAGGGTTAACAAGATAGGTAAGCACCTACATTTTTAGTTCTATCAGGTTAAATTATTAGTACCTAGAGAAAGAATCGCTGCTCACATATTATTGAAACCCATCCAGACTAACACTTCTTAATCAATGGATAAGAACAGGGGAACAGATTTGCTAAATTTACACATGCATCAAGCCAGGGAGACCTAATATATCAGATGCAAAACCCAGGATTCAAAAAGATGCACTTGCCAAACTAATGGAACACGGGAACAAAAGGTAAAATCTCATAGTGATAACTGTTCATCCTGCTCAGCACATAAAAAATCAATTGCACAAGTGCAGAATGAGGGTAATGCATCTGAATGAAGCTCGGATTGACAGTGACAGGAAGTAGATCAGTGGTTACATGGCATGGAAGGATGGATTTTAAAGAAACACAGGGGAACTTTTGGGAGTTAAGGGAAAGTTCATTATTTGGAATGTGGTGTGGTAGTTCCACAGGAGTATAAATATGTCAAAATGTGTCAAATTGGGCGCTGGCTGGTTGACTCAGCGGTAGAGCATCAGCCCAGCAAATGGAAGTCCCGGGTTCGGTTCCCAGTCAGGGCACACAGGAGAAGCAATCATCTGCTTCTCCCCTTCGTTCCCCCATCATCTCTTTCTCTTCCTCTCCCACAGCCATGGCTCAAATGGTTCAGCAAAATTGGGCCCAGGTTCTGAGGATGACTCCATGGCTTCACCTCAGGCACTAGAATAGCTCAGTTGCCAAGCAACGGAGCAGCAGCCTAGAGAGGCAGAACATCATCTGGTAGGGGGTTTGCTGGGTGGATCCCAGTCAGGGCACATGCGGGAGTCTGTCTCTGCCTCCCCTCCTCCCACTTAATAAAAAAAATGTCAAATTGTACATGTAATCTAACGTGTGTAAGTGCAGTTTAAACATGTACAGTTTATTGCTGGCCAATTGAATCTCCTTAAAGTTGTAATAAACAGTTCTTGTGCATATGTGGGTGGAGGAAAGGGGAACAGAAATTTAATAGCTTGCAAACTTATTAAAAGTCAACAACATGAAATGCCTGCCAGAAATTAATGCAATCACAGGCCTTCTAACAGAAGTTCTGCATAAGAAAGGGATTCTCTTCACCTCACCTGGCAGACTTACATTTTGAGACTGCCATCATCAGAGAGAAAGACCAAGTGATGACCACGATGGGACAGGGTCTGAAAACTGCGCTCAGAAGGAATGGCTGTGGCACCCCGGACGTTTGGCCCACAGCTGAGGAGAGACATCCACTTGACAGTGAGGGCTGCCATGTGTAAGAAAAGGCCCACTGTCCTGGATAGTGGGGTGGGACAGAGCTTTCACCCATGGGTGAAAGCAAATGGAGACCACGTAGAGCACCACATAACAGAGAAATTCCTGCTATTGGGAGCTGTTAAAAAGGAAACACATTTGCAAGACAGAGTTACCTATGCTGGGGATGGCCAAGCGGTGACCAAAAGGCCAGTTCCGGGACATGGTCCCCGCGCATTCTCACAGCGCTAGCAATTTCTACTAGGTGATTGCAGGCTCTCTCCTTCCTAACAGGCTGTGACTCCCAGGTAAAAGAGAGTCAATATTAATAAACTGAAGTATCTTTCATCTCTATGACTTTAGATTTGGACTTCACAAAGCATGTTAGGGACAGTGCAGACAGGCAATTCTTGGCAACGTCATGACCTCTGCTGCGTCACAGAAGGTAGGCCAGGGAGATAGTCCAGTCCTGTTCCTTTCTGACCTCGCAATTTGAAAATAGGATGACAATATAAACTTACCAGTTTCTTGTAATACAGGATATCATTCACTACTTTCACTACACAATTAAACAATTTCCCCCTACATTCAGAAATTTAAATGATAAAACTAGACTTTTAAACTTGACAGGTATAAATAAATACAGAGCACACCATCTAAGAGATTATAAAGACTGACCTGAGGCCACAGACATCAGCGCTACGGCACCCACTGAGGCGGAGGTGGGTGAACGCTGGCGTGGCTGGGCACAAGGACATGGAAGAGGGGACTGAGATGAGCAGGGAAACAGTACGTACAGGTGAACAGCACAGTGAAGACAGCTACCCTGTGAACAAAGAGGGGAACTACTCGGGGAATGTTCTAGAAAGAAAAGATAATGCCAGAGAAGAAATTAAAAGCCATTCCTGTGTTCGGATATCTCAAGCACCTCCTGTACCTTGTCCTAAAACAAACTGGTCCTGACTTGAAATCATAATGAATGGAGAGGAAAACAAAACTTCATCCGACCCTGGCCCGATAACTCAGTTGGTTAGAAAGTCATCCTAATATGCCAAAGTTGAGGGTTCAATCCTCAGTCAGGGCACATACAGAAATTAACCAATGAATGCATAAGTAGATCAACAGATTGATGTTTCTCTGTTCTCTCTCTCTCTAAAATCAATTTTTAAAAAATTAAGAAAACTTTATCCAAAGGTCAGGGCTGACTGAAGCCATGCTTTTAGAATTGACTGTAAAAATTCGGCAAGTCATTGCTCCCTAATTACTGACTTCCCTGGTGATTCTACCATTCACTGTATTGATCAACATCCAATGAAGTGATCAGCTTTAACATTCACACCCCAAATTCTTACAGTGCTCAAGGGTTTTCCAAGGTTCCTAATGATGTCTCACTGGGTCCACGTCCCTCTCTGAGGCAGGGCCAATGTTCTCTTCAAGGGTGGGAACACTGACAACCACAGAGGCCAAAGGGTTTGTCCACCCACACATAACAGGCGGCTGAGACATTACTAGAAACAGGCCCCTGGACACTCCCATACAGCATGCTCCTTAGAGAAAACCCAACCTGGCCCTGCTCCCCTCAGTCTGACGATGCTCTCCCACCAAAAACACGAGGCTCAGTCAGAAAACCCTTCCCACTTCCCACTCCCCCGAGCTGTACAACAGCCCCGAACACATACCGCCTTACATCAGAGTGAGGGGGAAACCTGGCACCACTCTAACTAGACCCTGATCTCAGCAGAGTGTGAATTTAAGTCACCTATGTATGATTCTTTTAAAAGTTACTTTCCCAAGGATTCAAGTTCCAGAGAGTCTTTGGTCTAAGACATCCTAAAAAGCCCACCCTCACATGTCCAAGAGTGTTCTACCCCGATGACCGGGAAGATAAAACTGTCCATTCCATTCAGGGGCCTTAGGGGGTTGTGTTGCCCTCCATAGTGCTCCCTCACATCCCTCCTTCTGCGACACACAGCCACAGCCAGGAACTTCTCCCTGTGCCCTGAGAAGAGTCACCGTGCTCACTTCCAATGGTGACAAAGGCCAGCCTCCCTGTCCACCTCATTCTGTCATCCTCAAACCCTCTTCCTCCTGTTTATGAAAGTGGAATGCTCCTAGTTTGGGGGGATCCCTTCTCACTATGAACTCTCATTTCTGAACTGCTCCCCTGGAAGGTCTTCAAATTCTTTCCAAACTTTACACGCTTGTGGGGCCCAACCAGGGTTTATGAGCCATTCCCCCCAGTGAGCACAGGCTTTCTCTCTCAAGGATCTCCCCCCCCGCATCTCCAGAAACACCCCCACCCACACGGGTCCATCCATCAACACCCACTGGCCATGCCACTGATGCATCAAGCGGCATGCCCCTCCCCAGTTTTCCAGGCAATCGCACCCTCATCTCTCCCTGTTCATCACAGCTCCACAACATGGCAGGGCCCTACAGACATGCGTGTGCTCACTGCCTGAACCACCAGAGCAAACAGATTCGCCCTGCAGCATCCCTGCTCTCTTCCAAAAAGCACAAACAGCTCAAAAAAGCATCAGATCTGGCCAGCCCAATAAGATGGCTCAGTCCCCCCGCAGAGCTTGAAAGTGCACCAAAACTTGAGTCTCACTGTGGATTCGTAGACACTTTTCCACCATGGAGGGAAGAGGTCTATCGGCTGGTCCTCACGGTGCCCTGAGGACCACAGTCCACTCTGTTCTTGGGAAGACCACCTGGACCAGCCAGCAGGTTCCACGCGGGGAGACAGTATGGTTTCTCAGCTAGCACAAGGGCTTCTCAGCAAATAGACTAGGTCTGAACCCCAGCTTCACCCATTCACTGTCTTCATAACCTTGGAGCAGTGTTCAGGATCCCTAAGTCTCTATCTTCATCTGGATGATGGCGATAACTTCCCTCTCTTGGTGGTTTTAAGAACTAAACACCCTAACGTGCTGATTCTTTCTTGTCTTCCTAGAACACTGATCCTACGCCCTAAGGTACAGAGCTGGAGATCCAGCAAGCAGCTTCACACTGGGCCACACAGACTCACACTGAATCATCCCCTTCCGTTCATTATACAGAGCTTGTTTATAGCACACAAGCCATTTCCACAAGAATCTAAGCTTCTCATGAGAAGATTGCTCATCCTTGTAAACGGTGTAGGAATATGGAGAAGGTGAAGTTTGTTCTGAAATAGGGCCCATCAGAGAAAAGCTGTTCTTTGAACATCCCTTGTGTCTTTATCTAACAAGCTCTGAAGTGTTTCCGTTTCTCTAGGCCAGCATTTCCTGAAGAGTGTTGCACAGAACATTAGTCCCCTGAGATAATCCTTGAACAGCTTTGTGTCTTAATATGATGTGCAAACCCAGCATGATGCATCCCCTCCTTGGAGGCTCAGAACACACGTCAACAGAACTGCTCTGAGAAGGCCTGCCTTCACAGAAGACGCTCCATTTGATGAACCCAGGGTTTCCCAACTCATGTGACGACATTTCTACCCTGCTAATAGAACGTACTTTTCTCCCAAAGTTCACCCCAACCTACACACGTCTCCACAGTCCGGCCCACCCTGTCTCTGACAGCAGTCCACAGCACTCCAACAGACCCACTCGCCAACGAGGTCCAGCTTTCCTGGGTGCTGGTCCCTGACCATATCCTTTTGTTTATAACAGCTTTATTGAGATATAAGTCACAGAACACACAATTCACCCACTTTAAAGTACACAATTCACCCACTTTAAAGTACACAATTCAAAGGGTGGTAGTGCACTTGCGGAGTCGGGCAGCCATCACCACAATCAATTTTAGGACATTTTCATCATCCCTTCCTTCTCCACCCTCCAAAACAACATATCCAGAAGCAATCAGTCCCCATTCCCTTCAAACCTCTAACCCAGTGGTTCTTAACCTTTTTTGAGATACCAAACCCACCAGTTTCATATGTGCATTCACCAAACCCTTCTTTAGTGATAAATAAAATATGATTTTTTTTCTAAATTCAAGACATAGGTATATGTTTTTTTACTGGTGCACAAAATGAGCCGTGCATGAACATCACCTTGCTCAAAGAACAAAACCAACAAAGTGCATGAACTCACAACAAATTACGGTATTACTTTATTCTGGTCTCCATGGCATAGGCTTCTCCGAACCCCTGAGACTGACTCATCAAACCCCTAGGGTTTGATAGAACCCACGTTAAGAACCACTGCATCAGACAGTCCAGGCTATCAAAAAAGGGATTCTTCCTATCTTCCTGTAGCTCTAACCACTGGCCAGGTCTCCATCTCCAAAAATACCCCCCAAAAAACCTACTTTCTCTCAGCTCTGGAAGGTACTCAGAGATTTATAGTCCTATGACTCCCCTTTTTTAATTGAATTTATTGAGGTGAAACTGGTTAACAAAATTATACAGGTTACAGGTGCACAGTTCTACAACACATCATCTTCCTTTAAATGTGTACATGCATGAGAGAGAGATGTGAGGCATCAATTCGTAGTTGCATCACTTTAGTTGTTCACCGATTGCTCTTCATATGTGCCTTGCCCAGTGGGCTCAAGCCAAGCCAGTGACCTTGGGCTCAAGACAGTGACCTTTGGGCTCAAGACAGTGAGCATGGGGCCATGTCTATGATCCTATGCTCACGCCAATGACACTGTGCTCAAATTGGCAATCTAGCACTCAAGCTGGAGACCTTGGGGTTTCGAACCTGGGACCTCAGCCTCCCACGTTGACACTCTACCCACTGTGCCACCACCAGTCAGGCTACAATGCATCATCTTTACACTGCATTGTGTGTTTACCAACCTCCTGTGGTCTTTTTAAAACTAAACAGAAGGAAAGTCTACCACTGGCTCCTTCTTACTCTCATGCTACCCAAATCACACCATTGACCAAGCCCTTCTTTGGACCCCTCCTCTGTCATGGACCTGTCCTCTTCCCCTCACCATGTGACCCACCATGGAAACAATGGACACTGTCTCCATGCTCATTTCAACCAAAAATTCTCTGCACTATGCTCCATTTCTTGGAGGACAAAGATGTTCTCATAGGTCCTAATTCCTTAGTGCTGACTTTTATTTTGTAGATAGCGAAAATGAGAATCAATGAGAGGAAGTGACTTACTAAACTCCTTCAGAGTTAGAGGCCAGCCAAGGTCTATGATGCAGATCTGTGTAACTCTGGCCAGTGTACCTACAAAGTTCTGGGGATAGATAGTGGTGATGTTTGTACAACAATGTGAATGTTGTGCATAGATGTGCTGACAAGATAAGACTCATAACCACAGAGACAGCATAAGGCCCACTTCTAGAGCATCCTCCATCTCCTTATATTTCCCAGCTTTCCCCAACCTGTGCACCGACCCAGTGGGGAGCAATCTTTAAACATAATCTCCCACAATCAGCAGCCATATATCATACATGTACAGTCATTATCTGGGCACCAAGTGGAACCTACACTAATCAAGGTCCCCTCCTCTCCCCCAGAAAGTCTCTGCAACTGTTCTCACTCATTTGCTGGCTGCCTCCACCTCTCTCTTCTTGACCCATAAGTACCTTACCATCAGATCAGACCATGTGGGTCTGTGACTATCATGGGCAAGCACCAAAGAGCAGGAAAAGAGAGTCCAAGTCTAACTAAAACAGCATAAATGCCTGGGGCCTTGGTCACTTTACAGCAGTGGTTCTTAACCTTTTTTGAGGTACCAAACCCACCAGTTTCATATGTGCATTCACCGAACCCTTCTTTAGTGATAAATAAAATATAATTTTTTTCCCAAATTCAAGACATAGGTATATGTTTTTTTACTGGTGCACAAAATGAACCGAGCATGAACATCACCTTGCTCAAAGAACAAAACCAACAAAGTGCATGAACTCACAACAAATTACGGTATTACTTTATTCTGGCCTCCGCGGCAGAAGCTTCTCCGAACCCCTGAGACCGACTCATCGAACCCCTAGGGTTCAATAGAACCCAGGTTAAGAACCACTGCTCTAACCCCAGGCAGCCATTAATCTAGCTTGTTTGTATAGATTTGCTTGTTCTGAATATTTCATATAAATAGAATCATACAATTTAGAGGGTGGACAAAAGTGCATTTACAGTTGTAATACAAGTAAGTAATACAATAATGAATAAATAAAACAAGAATAAACTGTGTTTCATGTACTCACTACTGTCAATACCTGTATGTGGTCTTTTGTGTCTGGCTTCTTTCACTTAGTGTAATGTTTTCAAGGTTCATCCATGCATGTAGTAGCACGTATCAGTACTTTGTTCCTTTTTACAGTCAAATAATATCAATCGTATGACTATATCATATGTTGTTTATCCATTCAACAACTGATGGATATTTCTATTGTTTTCACCTTTTGGCTATTGTGAATAATGCTGCTACTAACATCTGTAGGTAAGTTTTTGCCTGCACATATGTTTTCATTTCTCTTGGGTATATATTTAAGAGTGAATTTGCGGGGTCATGTGGTAACTTGATGGTTAACCTTTTGAAGCACTGCCACAGTATTTTACAAAGCAGTTGCCCCATTTTATATTTCCACTCGCAGTGTATGAGGACTCTAACTTCTCTGCACTCTTGCCAACACTTGTTTTTCTCTCTTTTCAACTACAGACATCCTGGTGAACATAACACAGGATGTCATTGTGGTTTTGTGACCATGCCTTTTGATCACACTGCCAAGGTTATGATTGCTCTATTTCGCCCATCTCGATGCCTTCTTCTCTTTCTCTATGCAGCCTACTAATTCACCAAACTCCAGCTTAAATTCTGCAATTTTCTTGGACCATCTGTGACAGTCACGTCTCCAAACTTAATTCAAATGACCCCATGCATGACTTCTATTTACAAATCCTGCAGTACAGGATTTTTGGCCTATGGATGTTTCCTCTCTCCAGCCAGGCTGTGAGCTCCTGAAGAAGTGGGGACATGTCTTATATTTCTTAGTGTTTGTTCAGGAAGGAGCCTATCAAATAACTAGCACTTTACAAGTGCTCACTGATCCAATTCAATTTAGGAGCTGTGGCTAGAGTCAGGGTAGGTGAACATGAAGAAGAAGGCATTTGTATCTCCGACTGGAGGAAGGAGCTGAAGTAAAGAAGTAAACTGGGGAAGCCAGTCTCCCCTCTCACAGGGAACTATACGTTCTTATACAAAGGAAATAATTCATGAATTAAATGTTTCTGTTGGTCAAATAAATTTGTAAATGTGATATATATGTTCGCTCGCTTATAGTTTGCATTGGGTGTGGGGGACAGGCTGTAAGCAGTCAGGGTCGTTATAGCCTAAGGCTTAGTTTTAAGACTAAGCCTTTCCCACTCTTTTAATACTAAGATCTTTTCAACATTAAGCTTTTCCCCACACCCTTGACTGTTGCATGATGTGGGGTGGTGCACTCTCATGAGGAATCCCATTATGTCTCAGATAAGTGACTTTGTATCAGAGACTTCCTTGATTTTATATTGGATTAAAGATTTTTATTTCTACACTATAAAATGAGGCAGAGGAGCCCATGCTGGAGCAGGGCAGAGAAAGGCCACTTGAAGGAGAGGAGAAGCAGCCAAGATGGCGGAGTGCTGAAGGAGAAGACAGTTTATGCAGAGTTTGTGCAGACAGCAGGAGATGGCAAACAGAGGAGAATAAGGCTGGTGAGGTAGAAACCTTTGATTCTAGGAAACTCAGTGGCTTTGGGAGCCCTGAATGGAAAGGGAAGTGTTTTCCCACTGTGTGTATTTCTTGCCCGCCGGGTGCAAGCTAGGATTAAAGCTAATGGCCCACCAGTTCTTGGCCCTGTTGTTTCATTACCATCTGTCCTAATCAAATGTGAACCTGCATGGGCCAGGCAGCTGTGATGGTGGCCATGGCTACTGGCTTTACAGTTTTATACTATTTCAACATTCCTTTTCACAATGGATCTCTATTTACTCTTGTCTAGACATGGTGAGTTCAATAGGGACATGGACAGTGAACAAGTCCTCTTATCATTTCTCCTCTTCCTTTCCTCCAGTATGGCAGGACTGTGTGTGAACTCTTAGGATGGGGATGGAGAACTGTTTGTAACCCCTTGAGCTCCCATGGAGCCCCCACTACCACCCTCAAGAGATGAAGTCATCCTGAAAGCCACATCCATAAAAAAGAAAAGAAAAGAAAAGAAAACTCAGTCCCAAGTAAATCAAGAGAAAGAATTGCTGAGTCCAAAGCCAACTGAGTCAAGGCCTCCAAAGACTGGAAGTCATTAACTTTAGTTTCTCACGCCCTACATTTTGCCCAGCTGTTATGGAGGCTTGGGTTCAGAGCACACTGTGTGAGGCAATGGCTACTTGAATCACATAATTATTTCAATAGCTACTGATGAGTCAGGAAGAGCACAACACATAGTCGGCAAGTATTGTTAAATGAATGTGTTCTGGTATTGGAAATGGACAGAGAAGGCCCTCATTGAAAATACAGCGAAAATTTCCCTGCATCAGACCAGTGGGTCTCCTCTTTCTTAGTACAGCAAGGATTCTTCTAAAGCATCTCTCAGATCAATAACAGAAACCCTGAGCTGCTGATAATAGAACATTCAAAAATAGCTCTCTCCTGTGGCCATATGTGCTGCTCTTAAACTCCTAATACATGTTCATGAGCAAAAATTGCTTAAGAATTTCAGCAAAATTAGTTGGCTACATCCTGGGACTCAGCAAGTAAAATGAATATAAACTTTAAAACTTTAAAGAAAACCCATAAGGTGCAAATACTGGCCCAAAATTAACATTCAAACCCCTTACTCATCAACTGCATTGTCCTAAGCAAGATGGGATCACCACCACCCTGGATGCCCACATTCTCACCCTTCTAATGGGTGTGATAAGAACCCAAACAAGGAAATAAGCGGAATGTAGAATAACCATGGGCCAAGCTTCAGGCATGGACAGGAAGAATGGAGCCTTCTAGTCAAGAGGACTTACAATGTGAATAAAGCTGGAGGATGGGAGATTCTCAAAGGGGAACCTCCAGAAGTCTTTAATAGAGAACAGCAATTTATGATACATCTAAGTGCAAACCAGACATTTGGCCAAACACTAGTCTAGAAACTGTTGTGAAGGTATTTTTAGATTAAATTTACATTGAAGTCAGTAGACTTGGAATAAAGCAGATTACCCTCCATAATGTGGGTGGGCCTCATCCAATCAGTTGAAGGTAACACAAGAGAAAAACTGACCTCTCCCAAAGAGAGAATTCTGCCAGTAGACTGCCTTCAGACTCAAAATGCGACACCAACTCTTTTCTGGGTCTCTAACCTGCAAGCCTTGAGCTAATTCCTTAAAATAAAAATCCTCCACTTCTCGCGCTTACACACACGCTTCATGTTGGTTCTGATTCCCTATAGAGAACTTAGCCCATTTTCTTAGGAAATAACCTGTACCTTTCCTTCAAAGATTGGGGGTAGGGGGTAGGAGCAAAACTGAGATCTACTTAAGTGGCTAAATTCAAAACCACTATGCATGACTATTAATTTGAATTTTCTATTTCAGCCCCAAATGCTTGGCATCTTCAGGAATTGGTGGAGAGTCCTGATTCCTTCAGAAAGGAGCCATGTGAGATCTGTAAAATGAAGGCTGACCCTATAAAATGGATTCACTCCACCAGGAGAGAAGGAGAGAGGGCCAAAAGGAAGTCAAAGAGATGAAATGCTAGGTATTTGCTGCATTGCTCAAACAATGAAATGAGTCTGAGAAGCCACTGTCTCTAAGCCTAGATTGCATTCACAAGAATAAAATAAAGACATGAGGAAATGTGGTAATAAATAAAACTTGGGCTCATTTTGTTTTGAATATGTTTCCTCAATTCTAGAACCACCATTCCCATCATTGAGCAGAAGCAGCAAAGTGTGCCCGCTGATTACTCAAGGAAAACTTCTGGGCTGAGCTGATTCTTACCTGGCCATCTGCTTGTAGGCTTCTTCCGCCACAGCAAAGATGTGGGGGTCCATATCCCCCATGTTTTGGCCGCTATAGGCATAGATGACATCTTGTCCATAAATTGGCAACTGTTCATAAGGATTAATGGCAACAAGCACAATACCTGCGAACAGACAATACAGTCAGGTTCTGGTAACACAATGGCCTCAGCATGAGCTAATAAAACTTTGTTCATATACAGCAAGTCTAAAGAATAGGATGGTAATAGAATGAGTCTTCACCAATCACTCAGCTAAATCATTACATATCTTTGGGTTTCCCAGGCACCGTGCTAGGTCATGGCAGAGAAGAGAACGGCAGGGCAGGCCTCTAAATACTCTAGATCATGAAATAAACACACACACACACACACACACACACACACTCACACTCACAGAGACACAAAAATGCTCAAGAAATTAAATTCATAAAATAGACATGTGCAAAGTATTGCAGGGTCAGAGAGAAGAGGATGCTTAACTCTGCCAATAGGTATTAGGCTTAAAAAGCCATCTCAGAATTAAAATCTAGTAAAGGAACTATTAATTATTCACTTGCACATGGGTTATCTTAACTAAAATACAAACAACTTGTGGATAGGGAGCATGGTTTACACATCTCAAGATTAAATCTTGGCTCAGCCAGTTATATATAGTATATATACTGAGTGACTTAGGCAAATTACTCAACCACAGTGCCTCAGTTAACGGGCCTGTAAATGGGGATAAGAACTGCCATTTACCTGTGTTATCCCGAGGATAAAATAATTAGTAGAGAGAACACTGAGACTAGCTCCTTACAAAGTAAGCACTGAGTGTTGGCTAGTTTTTATGATCTCACATCACCTTATATCATGCATTAGCTTTTATTTCACCATTTTTTTCATCTTGTATCCTTAAAAGGATACTTTGCAATAGTGGACTCAAGAAATGCATGTTGATTGAAGAATCAATAAATCCTCTAACCTTTCAGATCTTTTATGGAAAGGTAAGGTAAATTGATATTTGAGAAAAAGAAAAAAAATACAAATGCAATCTTCAAGGTAAGACAGAAATCTATGCCTTTTCCTTTCATATAAGAGCACATTCTGGATGTTAGGAGAACCCCTGTCAGGGCTTCAAAACATATGAGCCTTTCCAATCATGTGGGGAAGAAAAGACAAAAATGGAAAGGTCATTGCCAAATAGGCGACCTCTCTCACCGTGTTACCTTCCAGTGTTTAAAGAGACAAAGTCAGGAGAATAATAAGACAGACTATAGACTGGGAGAAATATTTGCAAAACCACATCGGATAAAGGACTATATTATCCAAAATATACAAAGAACTCAACACTCAACAATAAGGATACAAACCACCCAATTAAAAAATGGGTAAAAGACATAAGCAGACACCTCACCAAAGAAGATGTACAGATGACAAATAAGTATCTAAAATGATGCTCCACATCGTATGTCATTAGGGAAATGCAAATGAAAACACTAATAGATGACACTGCACACCTATTAGAATGGTCAAAACCCAGAACACTGACAATATCAAAAGCAGCCGAGGATGGGAGCAACAGAAACTCTCATTCACTGCTGGTGGGAATGCACAATGGTACAGCCCCTTTGACAGTTTCTTACAAAACTGAACATACTCATGCCATATGGTCCAGCATTCACACTCCTTGGTGTTTATCCGAAGGAGCTGAAAATGTTTATGCACACAGAGGTTTATGGCAGCTTTATTGATGATTACCAACACTCAGAAATAACTAAGATGTTCTTCAACAAGTGAGTGGATAAAGAAACTGCAGCACATCCAAATAATGGAATGACATTCAGCACTAAAAAGAAATGAACAATCAAGATATGAAAAGACATGGAGGAACCTTAAATGCATATTATGTAATGAAGGAAAGCAATCTGAGAAGGCTATTCACATTGTGATTTCAACCACAGGACATTTAATAAAAGGCAAGATTATGGAGACAGTGTCAAAGATCAGAGGTTGCCAGGGGTGCATGGAGAGCACAGATAACTTTGAAGACAAGGAAATCTCAGCTGGGAACAGGGACAGAAGTGCACTTGGTGGTAGGAGCAGACGCCCAAGCTTGGATGCCATTCTCCTAAGACCCCCGGGCCATGCCTGAGCCACTCAAGCCATGCAGTGCGGGCCACTTCTTCCCGGGCTGAGCTGTGATTAGCACCAGTCAGGCCACAGAGATAGATGCAGGGCAGCCGACCTAAGCCACATTCACTGACTGCAAACCTTTCAAGTTGCTTCTTATATTAAGGAGGAGTGAAAGTAGGATGCTTAACCACTGGAGTTGAACACGGAAAATCTAAAGACTGTAAGCACGTTCAAACTCAGGCAGTCAAGAGCTCCCCCCACTTACCACAGTAAGTGTAGATATGGTTGGACTCCAGGAAACGGACCTTTAAATTATGCAAAACAGCAGGCTCATGTAGATAGCTAAGTGCAGTGAGGTCATTTTCTCCCACCAAGATATCTGGATTCCGCAAGAAGGGCAGCTGGTTGCTTTGGGCATCGATGGGGTATTCCCGAATCTAAATGCAAGTAACAGACACAACAAGGCAGAGTTATGAAGCATTTTGGCTGTCTTCGATAGTCTGGTTGGCTAGGATTGCTATCCTGACACAACCATCAGCGATGAAGATAAAGAATGTGTTTTACAGAAAGGCAAACTGAGCAAAATACCTGTGCTGCCGCCAGCCACTGGCCCAGGTGGAAAGTTCGGTGGAATTTCTTGATAACATAATCCCAGGGTATCAAGGTGCAATACTGAATGGCACGAGAAATTCAGGAGGTACAACTAGATCTCATAAAGCATTCCCACAGACACGGACAACAGTACGGTGAGAGCCAGAGAGAAAGGGGTGGGGGAAGTGGAAGCAGGCAAAGCGGGGACTAACGGGGAGGGAAGACTTGGCTTTGGGTGGTGAGTGCATGATGCAGTGTGCAGATGATGTTTTATTGATATGCACACTTGAAACCTGTATGGTTTTACTAACCAATGTCACCCCAATAAATCCAGTTTTTAAAAAAGCATTTTGCTTCTCATAAAAGAAAATACTTATTGGGATTTTAATTCTAGTTGCAATAGGAATGCTGTTCTTTCTCCCATGCAAGAAACCTTTGGTTTGCCCCATTTCATGCTGGTGTTTCTTTACTCTCTCTCCCATCAACTAACAGCCTCACTTTTCATTTGGATTACCTTGCAAACTAACAAACTGCCCTCTATAAGTGCCCTCAAGATGTAGGTATCTTGTTCTACAACCTAGCTGTAAGCTACTCTAAGGAAATTACTTTGATCTAAAGTAAATAGGAGCTTGGGAGGGTGAGGGTGTGTGTGTGTGTGCACGCACGCGTGTGTATAATCAGGGAGTATGACTACACATCTCACGTTCACATCTCAGGTGCAGGGTATATCCTTGTACTCTTAGCACAGCACTGGACCACATAAGTTTATTGGCAGGATATGTTTATAACTCTGATTACATGTGTACAAACATACACTTGTAATTAATAAAAAGATGGCGGTGGTGATTTAAAACATGCAAACAGGAGGAACTTGACTACTGGTTACCTTGTTTCATCTGAGTGTGAAGTTTCTTACAGCTTCTTAAGAATCATCTGAGAGCTTATAAAAATACAGTTTCCCAAACACAACTTATGCTCAGGAGTTCTCAGTGGAGCCCAGAAACCCAAATTATAAAAAAATCCCCAAGTACCATAGTTCTGATACAGGTGGGCCATTATTTTAAGAATCACTACTCTGTATAAGCCTTTCATCACATTTGATGGACATAGCCTCAATTTACTGAGGTAACAGTCAAATTTCAGGAGAATATAAATATCAATGCCCCCTCCCACCTCACTCCTAGAGGGACTTGTAATGACCAGATCTTAAGGTATATTAATGAAGCCAGAAATTAAAGGACAATAGTAGCAGTGCTGAAACACACAGCTAAGTGAAATGTAATAGCAGATCCAGAAATAAATACAAGCACATATGGAAAATTTGTTCGTGGTAACATCAAAATTGCAAATACATGATTAAAGGGAATTTTCAAATAGGAGTAGTAAACTAGTAGCGACTGAGGAAAAAAAATATTAGCCAGTGTTCCATGCTTACTCCCTTATACCAAAATAAATTTTAGATAGAACAAATATGAAAATTAAAAACCAAAAAGAAAAAACGAATAAGTAAACATGGCAAATATTTGTAAAAGTTTTAGAAGAAATTACTTTTTTTAAAGATTGATGCAAAAGCTAAAATAATGTAGAAAAGTATTCATTAGTTTCGCTATAATAAAGAACTTTACAACCATCATAAAACACATCCTATGCAGAGTAAAATGGGAGAAGGGGACGGTAATTCTGCATTACATGACAGAATTAACAATCTTAATATCCAAAATGTTTAAAGAAATGAGAGAGAACACCAACTCCCCAACAGAAAACTGTTCATAGACTATAAGTCACAAAATAAGAACAGAACTACAAATGAATAATACATGAAAAACTATTCAACGTGACCATTAACCAACATGAGGCAAATAAAAGGTTATTAGAACTGATATTATCCATCATCTGAACAAAGATATACAAACTGACAAGCCCCTTAGTAGGGAGGGTACAGGCAAAGAGTCTGCTACTGTGGGGTCAGGTGGACTGACCCTTTCCGGAGGGCCACTGGCAATACCTGGCCAGAATTTTTTATGAATATACTTGTTTATGGCTTTGGGAGACCGTCTTACAAACTAGCAGAGATACCGACTCACTGAATCAATATGAAATAAAACATGACATAGACCTCTATTTATGGCCAGGCAGCTACACACAGTATTGTGCTGAATCTAAGAAAAGGCATGTTGCAGAAGGAAATGTCACATGATTGCATATTTAAAAACTGTATGTTAAAGTCTGTCTGGGGTAACAGCCCTACTAAATATCAAAAGTTATCTCTGTTAGTGAGGTTTCGTCTTTGTATGTAGTTTCCCAATATTAATATTTTTTCTCTTTTAAAATATTAATCAAGGCTCTTTTCTTTCTGGGAAAAGCTTTTTTTATTTATACCAAACTTACTCCATATAGAAGACCAGTAAACAACTATCATGAACGTGATGCAGACAAAATTTCCAAAAGGGGGGAAACAAGGGGAAGTGGAGTGTTGAGAATTGACTCTCATTTCATTAAATGCTCGAGTGGATGGCCGCCTTCACCTCCTGCCGAGTTAGTGGTATCACAGGGACTAACCAGACCTCCCTCCTGGAGCCATTCTGAAGACTTCTCCATGAGCCCCTCCCCCTAAGGAAAGAGAAAGTCTGCTCTGCATCTCTCTGTGGCCCTCCAGCCCGCTGGGTAAGAACCACAGGGAACAGCCCAGGGCAGAACCAGAGCTCACCCAGCCAACTCCAGTTTCCAGATTAGAACACTGTGGGGACCTGAGCCCAGGGTCTTTAAACCCTGAAGCAGAAATGCTGGCATTCCATCTTTTGTCAGATGACTCTCCCCTCAAAATACTCTCCTGAAAGCATGCAGAGGGAAGCGCATATGCAATTTTGCGAAAGCTCGGTCCACAAATAAGCTGCTGGTGTTGGTTACAGTGAAATTGACAAGGAGGGAAAATGCCCAGAGCAGCAGGAAAGAGGCAGAACTGCAAGCTCAGCACTCAGAGCGACAGACCTCTGGGTGTGTGCACACATATCGAGGGGGGAAGGGAACAAGGGACTTAAGAACAGATTTTTTTTTTTTTTTCTTTAACAGGAATTTGATTCTAAGTCTAAAATTTACAACTAACGTGGTTTTATTTTGAAATCTAGTGTTAATGATGTGATCAGGGGCTATGAACTTTCTGGCACAAAAGACTTCCCTATATAATAACTAGGCCTTTGGAGGTGGAAAAAAAGATGGAAAATGAACACATCACACAATTAATGCTCAGTCAGCCACCTGGAACAAACCTTAGCCTCCCCCCATAAGACCCGGCACAGGCAGGGTCTCCGACTAGTGCCCACTTAGCACAAAGGACTAGGCAATACTTGATGACTGCTGAGGGAGGAAAAGGGTAGGGGATTAGTCTATATTTGCACTCCCTAACAGGGTACCAAACATGCTAGTGAAATTAAATTTGCCCTGGCCAGTTGGCTCAGTGGTAGAGCATCAGCTTAGCATATGGAAGTTCTGGGCTTGATTCCTGGTCAGGGCACACAAGAGAAACAACTATCTGCTTCTCCACCCCTCCCCTCCCCCCTTTCTTCTCCTCCCACAGCCATGGCTCAAATTGTTTGAGCAAAGTTGGCCCTGGTCACTGAGGAAGGCTCCATGGCCTTGCTTCAGGTTCTAAGATAGCTCAGTTGCCAAGCAACAGAGCAGTATTGGCCCAGATGGGCAGAACATTGCCTGGTACGGAGCTTGCCGGGTGGACCCTGGTCAGGAGCACATGGGGAGTCTGTCTCTGCCTCCCTGCCTCTGACTTAATAAAAATTAGTAATTAAATTTATTAAAGTTAAATGCAATTAAAACTTCAGTGTCTCAGTCACACTAGCTGCATTTCAAGGGTCCAGTAGCCGCACGTGGCTGGTGACTACCACACTGAACAATACAGATGGAGGACATTCCATTGTACCGCAATGTTCTGTTGGATAGAGCTGATCTAGATTGCTCTAAACTCTGTGGCTCTGTGATTCTAGGATACTTAGTTGGTGCTCAACATATATTAGTTGAAAAGATGTCATAGTTTATTCACGACCTCTCAACTCCTGTCCATGTTACATGGCACTAGAGCCCAAGATAACAGAAAGATCTTTGAATGACAACTCCCAACACAAAGACTTGAAGCTAGTACTCAGCACATACAGTAGATAAAGAAAGCCCACTTCTTCCTCCTACTCTATCCACCCCCAGAACCAGGAGATCTAGAGAAAAGACAAGTGAGTAGAATTATGGCTACCAGCTGACAAGGGGACCCAGAGGAGCCACAGATACTATACCCTCGTGAAAACGGCACCCAACTAGTAGTTACACCCTATACTCAAGTCCTGGCCATCAACTAAAGCAGTGGCTCTTAACACCTCCTGTACGTTGGAATCTGTGGGGAACTTTATAAACAGATATTCTGTGTCCTATCCCCAAATTCTAATTTCAGCTGTCTGGCAACTATCTGGGCTTTGTGATTTTATACAAAGCTCACCAGGGGATTCTAATGTACAGCAGCCAAAGGTGAGAACCACTGAACTTAATTGCGGTGTGGCTGTAAGTCCATCTCTTCACTTCCTTACACCACAGTTTCCCTAATGGTAGGATGAGAGGACCGGTCCCAACAACCTTGAAGGGCCCTTCCAACTCTATTGGCCTAAAGCATTTAACTTAGATCAATGAATGAAGGGCTGTTCTCTTTCATGAAATTAGAAGAGCTGCCTGCAGAGAAACCAAAGTGAAACAAGCTGTATTTCCAGGTATTAGGAGACCACTCACACTCACTATAATAGCAAGGGTGCAGCTCTAGGTTCATTTGATGTGTATCAAAAACTGTTTTTTTGGGAGCAAGATGGCGACGGAGTAGGCGGACGTACCAACTTCCAACTCCCAGAACCAAAGTGGATTACAACTCAATTTTAAGAACCATCACCTGGATAAACCAACTTTGAACAAAACTAAGTGGACTCTTCAACCAAGGAACACAGAAGAAGCCACATTGAGACTGGTAGGAATAGCGAAAACGCGAAGAGGGCTGCCCAGCTCCCCGGAGCAAACGGCAGCCCGGAGAGACCCGTGTGGCGGGAGGAGATTTTGGCGGAGAGGGAGGGACCTGGGTCCCAGGAACCAAGCCCCAGCCTGCAGTCCCAGAGCCAAGAAGAGGCGTTTGGACAGTTTTGAGCTGTGAAACAAGTGAGGGAGCTCCCAGGCCTACAGTGTGGAGTATTAGGTCCCTTCCTACTCTGCTGAGGGCTGCTTAAGGTTTTGGGGCGGCAGGACGCTGAAACGCGGTTCTGTCGGCGTGGGCAGAGGCCAAGCCGGTGGGAGATCCGTCTAGCCCAGAGGGTCGGAGGGTAAGCGCGAGAGCGGTCCGGAAGCTGCGGGCCCGCCTTTAATCCCACTTACGGGGACAAAGCGGGAGGCCAGGAACAGGCAGGCCCTGCGCAAGCCGGCCCTGACCGCGGGGACCGGGCTAGGACCAGGGACGGGCAGGGGCTCGTGGCTGAGCTGACGCTAGCAGTCCGCCCCCCCCCCCCCGCCCCACCCCGCCGCCCGCCGGAGAAACCGCGGTTGGCCAGTATACGTGCGCGAGCGGGCTCCGAGCGCGGGAACGGGGTGGACCCCGAGACAGGTGGAGGCTCGCAGCTGAGCCCACGGCTGCTATCCCCATCCGGCCGGAGAAACCCCGGATAGCGTTAATACGTGCACGAGCGGGCTCCAAACGCGGGGGCGGGGTAGAGTCCGGGACGAGCGGAAGTACGCAGCTCGGCGGAAGCCAGCAAACACGCCCGCCCCAAAAAATCTTGGTTTCCGACCCTGCGCAAAGGGCCCTGGCCTCGAGGGCGGGGCTAAAGCTCCTGACGGGCAAAAGCTTACAGCTGAGAGCACGTCAAAAGCCCCGCCTAACCCGCGGAACTGTAGCGAGCAGGCTCCGACTGCTGGTTCTGGGCGGAAGTCCGGAAATAGGCTGGGTCCGCAGCTGAGGAAAGGTGCTCGCCTCTACCCTTGGTGCTAATCTTGTGGCTTCAGTGACAGCCCCTCCCACGGAGGAGAGGCAGAAATCACAGCAAAAGCCACAGTGGGCCGGCGCTGGCAACGCTCATACCCAACCACCCTAGGCGCCGGCAGAGGGGGTGGGGGGCCTGCAGATAGACCACACCTAGAGAACACAAAGGCAACACCTACTGGACTCCAGTGGCCACAACTTGCTTATACACAGAAAAAATGGGCAGGCAGAGGAATGCAAACCAAATGAATCAAGAGAAATCCCCAGAGAAGGACCTGAATGAACCAGATATAACCAAATTACCAGAAGCAGAATTTAGAATAATGATAGTTCGGATGTTCAAAGAAATTAGAGCAACAATGGATAGTCATTATGAACACCTAAATAAAGAGATAACAAGTATAAAAAATGAAATTGAAATAATAAAAAAGAATCAGACAGAAATGACAAATACAGTATCAGAACTGAAGACCACAATGGAAGGAATTAAAAGCAGGATGGATGACGCTGAGGATCGAATAAGCGAGTTAGAGGACACAATAAACAAAGGCACAGAAGCAGAGAAGAAAAAGGAAAAGAGACTTAAAAAATGTGAGGAAACTCTAAGGGAGCTTTGTGACAACATGAAGAGAAACAACATTCGCATCATAGGGGTGCCTGAAGAAGAGGAGAGAGGACAGGAAATGGAAACTTTGTTCAATCAAATTATAGCAGAAAACTTTCCTAAATTAAGGCTGGGAAACACTCCACACATTCAAGAAGCACACAGAACTCCATTAAGGAGAAACCCAAAAAAATCTACACCAAGACACATCATAGTTAAAATACCAAAGCTAATGGATAAAGAAAAAATTTTAAAAGCTGCTAGAGAAAAAAAGACTATCACCTACAAAGGAGCCCCCATAAGGATGACATCGGACTTCTCAACAGAAACACTTGAGGCCAGAAGGGAATGGCAAGAAATAATCAAAGTAATGCAGAACAAGAACCTACAACCAAGACTACTTTATCCAGCAAGGCTAACGTTTAAAATTGAAGGAGAAATAAAGAGCTTCCCAGAAAAAGAAAGCCTCAAGGAATTCATAAAAACCAAACCAATTCTGCAAGAGATACTAAGGGGCCTCTTGTGAACAGTTTAAAGAGAGGAAAGAATAGAGCAAAAGAAGAATACAGCTTTAAAGAATAAAATGGCAATAAACAACTACATATCAATAATAACCTTAAATGTAAATGGATTAAATGATCCAATCAAAAGACATAGGGTAGCTGCATGGATAAAGAAACAGGACCCATACATATGCTGTCTACAAGAGACACACCTTAAAATAAAAGATGTTCATAGACTGAAGGTAAAAGGATGGAAAAAAATATTTCATGCAAATGGAAATGAAAAAAAAGCAGGGGTAGCAATACTTATATCAGACAAAATGGACTTTAAAACAAAGGCTGTAGTAAGAGATAAAAGAGGACACTACATAATGATAAAGGGAACAATTCAACAGGAAGATATAACTATTGTAAATATCTATGCACCAAATATAGGAGCCCCGACATACATAAAGCAGACTTTGATGGATATAAAGGGCGAGATTAACAGCAATACTATCATAGTAGGGGATTTCAATACCCCTCTAACAACACTGGATAGATCCTCAAGAAAGAAAATTAATAAAGAAACAGCAGACTTAAAGGAGACACTAGATCAACTTGATTTAATAGATATCTTCAGAACTTTTCACCCTAAAGCAGTAGAATATACATTCTTCTCAAGCGCTCATGGTACGTTTTCTAGGATAGACCACATGTTAGGACACAAAAATGGTCTCAATAAATTTAAGAAGATTGAAATCATATCAAGCATTTTCTCTGATCACAATGCCATGAAACTAGAAATTAACCACAAAAGAAAAACTGAAAAATACTCAAACACTTGGAAACTAAATAGCTTGTTATTAAATAATGAATGGATTAACAATGAGATCAAAGAAGAAATAAAAAAGTTTCTAGAAACAAATGATAATGAGCATACATCAACTCAAAATTTATGGGACACAGCAAAAGCAGTTCTGAGAGGGAAGTTTATTGCACTACAGGCATATCATAAGAAGCTAGAAAAAGCTCAAATAAGCAACTTGACCCTGCATCTAAAAGAACTAGAAAAACAACAACAAATAAAACCCAAGACAAGTAGAAGAAAGGAAATAATAAAGGTCAGAGCAGAAATAAATGACATAGAGGCTAAGGAAACAATACAGAGGATCAATGAAACAAGAAGCTGGTTCTTTGAAAAGGTAAACAAGATTGATGAACCTTTAACTAGACTCACCAAGAAAAAAAGAGAGAGGACTCAAATAAATAAAATTAGAAAGGACAGTGGAGAAATAACAACTGACACAACAGAAATACAAAGCATTGTAAGAAAATACTATGAAGAACTATATGCCAAAAAATTAGACAATCTTGGTGAAATGGACAAATTTCTTGAATCATATAACCTTCCAAAAATCAATCTGGAAGAATCAGAACACCTAAACAGACCAATTACAGCAAATGAGATCGAAACAGTTATCAAAAACCTCCCAAAAAAGAAAAGTCCTGGGCCTGATGGCTTCACAAGTGAATTCTATCAAAAATTCAAAGAAGAACTAACTCCTATTCTCCTGAAGCTATTTCAAAAAATTCAAGAGGAAGGAAGAATTCCAAACTCCTTTTATGAGGCGAGCATAATTCTGATCCCAAAACCGGGCAAAGACAACACAAAGAAAGAAAATTATAGGCCTATATCCCTGATGAATTTAGACGCTAAAATTCTCAACAAAATATTAGCCAACCGGATCCAGCAATATATGAAAAAAATCATACACCACGATCAAGTGGGATTTATTCTGGAGAGGCAAGGCTGGTTCAATATTCGCAAATCAATCAATGTGATTCACCACATAAACAAAAGGAAGGACAAAAATCACATGATAATTTCAATAGATGCAGAAAAGGCATTTGATAAAATCCAGCACCCATTCATGCTCAAAACTCTCAGTAAAGTGGGAATACAGGGATCATTCCTTAACATGATAAAGGCCATCTATGATAAACCGACAGCAAACATCATACTAAATGGACAAAGATTAAAAGCAATCCCCTTAAGATCAGGAACCAGGCAGGGTTGCCCACTTTCACCACTCTTATTCAACATAGTTCTGGAAGTCCTAGCTACAGCAATCAGACAAGAAGAAGAAATAAAAGGCATACAAATTGGAAAAGAAGAAGTAAAACTGTCATTATTTGCAGATGATATGATATTGTATATTGAAAACCCTAAAGTCTCAGTCAAAAAACTACTGGACCTGATAAATGAATTCAGCAAGGTGGCAGGATATAAAATTAATACTCAGAAATCAGAGGCATTTCTATACACCAACAATGAAATATCAGCAAAAGAAATTAAGGAAACAATCCCCTTCACTATTGCACCCAAAAAAATAAAGTACCTAGGAGTAAATTTAACCAAGGAGGTTAAGGACTTGTACTCAGAAAATTATAGAACATTGATAAAAGAAATCAAGGAAGATACAAACAAGTGGAAGCACATACCGTGCTCATGGCTAGGAAGAATAAACATCATTAAAATGTCTATATTACCCAAAGCAATTTATAAATTCAATGCAATACCAATTAAAATACCAATGACATACTTCAAAGATATAGAACACATATTCCAAAAATTTATATGGAACCAAAAAAGAACACGAATAGCCTCAGCAATCTTAAAAAGAAAAAATAAAGCAGGAGGTATCACTCTTCCTGATATCAAGGTTTACTACAAGACCATTATACTCAAGACAGCCTGGTACTGGCATAAGAACAGGCACATAGATCAATGGAACAGAACAGAGAACCCAGAAATAAACCCACAGCTTTATGGACAACTGATATTTGACAAAGGAGGAAAGAACATACAATGGAGTAAAGACAGCCTCTTTAACAAATGGTGTTGGGAAAATTGGACATCTACCTGCAAAAAAATGAAACTAGACCATCAACTTACACCATTCACAAAAACAAACTCAAAATGGATAAAAGACTTAAATGTAAGCCGTGAAACCATAAACATCTTAGAAGAAAACATAGGCAGCAAGCTCTCCGACATCTGTAGCAGCGGTATATTTGCCGATTTATCTTCATGGGCAACTGAAATAAAAGGCAAGATAAACAAATGGGACTATATCAAACTAAAAAGTTTTTGCACAGCTAAAGACAATAGGAACAGAATAAAAAGACAAACCACACAATGGGAGAACATATTCGACAGCACATCTGATAAGGGGTTAATAACTAAAATTTATAAAGAACTTATAAAAAGCAACACCAGGAAGACAAACAACCCAATCAAAAAATGGGCAAAAGAAATGAATAGAAATTTCTCCAAAGAGGACATACAGATGGCCAATAGGCATATGAAAAAATGCTCAACATCACTAATCATTAGAGAAATGCAAATTAAAACCACAATGAGATATCACCTCACACCAGTCAGAATGGCACTTATCAGCAAAACAACACAGAATAAGTGCTGGCGAGGATGTGGAGAAAAGGGAACCCTTCTGCACTGCTGGTGGGAATGCAGACTGGTGCAGCCACTGTGGAAAACAGTTTGGAGATTCCTCAGAAAATTAAAAATCGAACTGCCTTTTGACCCAGCTATCCCACTTTTAGGAATATACCCTAAGAACACCATAGCACTGTTCGAAAAGAAGAAATGCGCCCCCATGTTCGTGGCAGCATTGTTCACAATAGCGAAGATCTGGAAACAGCCCAAGTGTCCGTCAGAAGACGAGTGGATTAAAAAGCTATGGTACATATATACTATGGAATACTACTCAGCCATAAGAAACGATGACATCGGATCATTTATAACAAAATGGATGTACCTTGATAACATTATACGGAGTGAAATAAGTAAATCAGAAAAAAAGAAAAACTGAGAACAGCACGATTACATACATAGGTGGGACATGAAAGTGAGGGTATGAGACATGGACAAGAGAGTGGTGGTTATGGGATGGGCGGAGGGAGGGAAGAATGGGATAGGGAGGAGGGGAGGGACGCAGGGAAAACCAGATTGAAGGTGACAGAGGACAATTTGACTTTTGGTGATGGGTATGCAACACAATTGAATGATAAGATAACCTGGAGATGTTTTCATTGTACATATGTACCCTGATTTATTGATGTCACCCCATTAGAATTAATAATAATAAAATATATATAAAAAAAAAAAAAAAAAAAAAAAAAAAAACTGTTTTTACATTATGTCCTGAACAAGGAAAACAGGCACAAGTATTTGTTGAATCAGTGTTCTGCTGTGTCATATTCTGTAACAGTTCTGCATTTAAGTCTTCTCACCATCTTCTCCAGTCCCCCTAAAGATCATGCTTTTTAAAGAGAACCTTCTTATTCTTCCCCTCTTACTACTTAGCCCAGGCCTAAGCTCAGAGCAGGTAGTTAATTACTTGAAAAGTAAAATACTCTGTGATTGACGTAGAGTTCTGAGTTAGGCAGAATCAGATTATGAGGAAGTAATAAACTATCCCTGAAATCTCGGTAGCTGAATACCACAAAGGTTTCCCTCTCCCTCACTAGGTGCCCAGGCTGGTGGGTGTGGAAGCTCTGCTCCACAGGTCTGTCTGAGATTGACACACTGCCTCCATACTTGCCAGGCAGACGAAGAGAAGATGAACGCCCATCGGTTCTTCCATGCTTCTGCCTGGAAGTGAGATCCATCAGTTCTATCAAGAGCTCTCTGGACAAAGTCACCATGGCGTCCCACCTAACTGCAACGGGGCTGAGGACCATGGTGGAGTGTTAGGTCTCTGCCATGGTAAGTGTTTCTGCTTTGAGATGTCAGCAAGAAACTTCGAGGGAGATCCCCGAGAGGGTTTCAAAAAATATGTGAGGCTGGGGAGTAAAGAGAGAAAGTTCAGTGGGGTAGTCAAGTATCTTAGCATGTTTTTATAACAGACTTCTAAAGATGTGTGGCCTGGGCCTGACCAAGTGGTGGCGCAGTGGATAGAGCGTCGGACTGGGATGCGGAAGACCCAGGTTCGAGACCCCGAGTTCACCAGCTTGAGCGCGGGCCCATCTGGCTTGAGCAAAACCTTGCCAGCTTGGACCCAAGGTCGCTGGCTCCAGCAAGGGGTGGCTCAGTCTGCTGAAGGCCTGCAGTCAAGGCACATGTGAGAAAGCAATCAATGAACAACTATGGTGATGCAACGGCAAGGAAAAACTAATGATTGATGCTTCTCATCTCTCTCCGTTCCCGTCTGTCTGTCCCTATCTATCCCTCTCTCTGAC
Source organism: Rhynchonycteris naso (assembly GCA_037038555.1). Classification (NCBI taxonomy): domain Eukaryota; kingdom Metazoa; phylum Chordata; class Mammalia; order Chiroptera; family Emballonuridae; genus Rhynchonycteris; species Rhynchonycteris naso. Next base: position 149,567,810 of record CM072999.1, on the reverse strand, counting down.
TCTCTCTCTCTCTCTCTGTCCCTGTAAAAAAAAAAGAAAATGCGTGGCCTGGAACTTTTCACATTCTAAACCCTATGTTTGCATACACAGTACATTCATTATAAGCTAGACTGAAAGCTCCACAAGGTTCAGATGTGCCATTGTCACTGATGTACAACCAGGCCCTGGCATACAATAATGGCTCAAGAATAACTGTTTTAATGAATGAATAATGAATGAATGGTGATGCAAATGATTAGAGGAAGAAAAAGGCCATAAAAACACAATTTAAAAGTCTGAATTATAAACAACATAGGAGCAGCATAAAATATGGAGTCAAAGTTAATCTTTCCATTTCAATTTATTGGAGGGAACACAGCTTCCACATTTTGTTGAAATCATGGGTCCCTGTTCAGCTTTTAAGCTGGTGTTTAACAGCAATGAATAGTCCAGACCATTTCCCGTATGGGCTGAAATGAGGGTTTCTCCGCATTAGCACTGCTTCCATTTAGGACTGGAGAATTCTCTCCCTGGGGAAGGGGAGGGTGGGGAGGCTGCCCTGTGCCTTAGAGGGTGCCTGCCATCACCCTGCCCTCTCCCCACTAGAGACCAGTAGCAAATTTCCTTCTTCAGTCCCGACAACCAAAAATGTCCCAGGGTAGGTGGTGGTGGTGGGGGAATCACTGCTTTGCTCATCTGTTAGCAGAAGCAGTGAGGAAAATAGTCCAACTAATGGAAAAGATCAGTTGGGGATCTTTACATCAGGGGAACAGATCAATATAAGTAGACAGATAGCCATCTGGAAATGTATGGTGATGGTGGTGATGGGGGCACAACAATGTCAAGGCCACCAACCAGTACACTTACAAAATGGTGAAGGTGGTAAGTGGTAGAGGGCTCAGATATGCCAAGACTTTTTTTTAAAAGCTCGTGTATCCCGTCTTCCTCTCCCTAACTCAGGGCCCCATCAAGGCGGCTGCTGGACACTGGATACAGAACTGGAATGCAAAACCATGGAAACAAGGGGAAGAGTTTTCCCTGCCACTAGAGGGCAGCTCAGGGCTGAGCAGTCTGTAAGGAAGGGGAGGGCAGGCGAGAGAACGCAGAGTTCCACTCCTGGCAGAGAATGAGGAAGCTCATTTATCACCATGGTGTGCACACATCGAAAAACTTGATCCAGTCTGATAACGAAGTACTGTGCTAAGGGTTGGCACACCTAGATACCCTGTACCCATCACAGCTGTTGGGAGAAAAAGAGAAGACACCATCCTTCTTCCCCAAGAAGTTTCCCATCTTCTCATTGCCTTAAATACAATGGTACCTTGACACACGAGTTTAATTCATTTCACAGCTGAGCTCATGACTCAATTTGCTCTTGTGTCAAATCAAATTTCCCCATTTAAATTAATGGGAATGCAATTAATCCATTTCGGCCCCCCAAAACAACAGGAATTTTTTGTTTTATAAGCTTTTAAATAAAAAATGTACTTTATAAATAATAAATACACACACACATAAGAGAGAATGTAAAGAAATAAACTGATTTATGAAGTGTATTTACCTTCAAGGTCAGGTGAAGGTGCAGGCGGAGGGGTAGGAGACATTAGCATAACAATGGCCCTTCCCAAGCAGAAAGGTAATTAGCAATTTCACAGACAGCTGTCCAGCACCATTTTTAACAATAAAAGTGAGCAAACTCAGAAAATGCAAATTGTACACACTCATTTGCCCAACAACCATCATTTTCTTCACCGACTTTTGGCTTTTTCGCCACACTTTCCTCGCTTTCACTTAAGAGGCCGTTTCAACAAAAACCTTTCCATGGAAGTTTTTTTTTTTCCTCCCTTTCAGAACATTTGGCAGGCTAACTAGTGGAGGGTGGTGGAAGCTTGTGATTCAAATATTCGCTTGTGACTTTAAAGCAAAGTATCTTGCGAGTGACTGCTCGTCTCTCAAATTGCTCATGATTTAAAGTGCTCGTGTGTCAAGCTACCACTGTATAAAACATGTTACATTGTACTAAGTGAAACAAACCAGACACAAAAGGACAAATATTGTATGGTTCCATTTCTATGAGGTCCCTAGAATAATCAATCTCAGAGACAGAATGTAGAATAGAGATTACCAGGGAAAGGGGGAATAGGAGGGGGGAATTATTATTCACTGGATACAGAGTTTCAGTTTGGCAAGATGAAAAGAATTCTGCAGATAGATGGTGGTGATGGTGACACAGCATAGTACAGTAGTCCCCCTCATCCATGGAGGATATGTTTCAAGACCACCAGTGGATGCCTGAAACCTGGGATACTACTGAATCCTATATATATTATGTCTTTTCCTACACACACATATCATGAAGTTAAAATTAAGTGAAAAGATTAAAAATAACTAATAATAAAATAGAACAATTATCACAATATACTGTCATAATGTTATGTGAATGTAGTCTCTTTCTGACAACTGATCTGATGACTAGGACTACTGAGTAACTAATGGACTGGTAGAGTATACAGTGTGGAGACCCTGGACAAACAGATGATTCACGTCCCAGGTGGGATGGAATGGGATGGTGCGAGATTACAGCACACTACTCAGAATGGCATGCAATTTAAAACTTATGAATTATTTCTGGAACTTTCCATTTAATATTTTGGATCATAGTTGCCCATGGGTAACTGAAACCACAGATAAGGAGGGGACTACTGTACTTTATGACACTAAACCGTGCCTTTAAAAATTGTTAACATGGTAACTTACGTTTCACTACAATAATAAGCAAGCAAGCCACAGGGAAAAAGAAACCTTTTTGAGGAGCTCTGAGGGGCTGACCACCTTGAACAGAATTCACAGGTGAGCAGTTAGGTGGAAGCCCAGGGCCAAGAACATTATTATTGTTCCAGAGGAGAACGAATTTATCCTCATCCTCCACCGCTGCGGTTACACCCACATGATTGGACTTCAGAGGGAGGAGCAGGGGGTGGGGGAAACGAAGTGCGGGGTAGATTGCCCAGCCCCCCTGGCATATGAGATGGTTTCAGCTTGAGGAGAGGCTCTTGAGGACTCTTTCTTCAAGCATGCTGGCCAACAATCTAACCTGAGCTCTGGCCTCTGGTCCACAGCTCAGCTTACTCCTAATGACAGCTCAGAGCCAGCAGTGGACAGACCACAGCTCGGGAGCAACCTCGACCGAGTCAGATATGCATAGAACATTATTTCTCCAGAGCTAGTCCCCAGCCCCAGGTGCCCCATCTGCTTTCATACTGATCGTCCATATAGCGGGGCGTGGCAGGTCCTGGGCAGCTGCCAGGACCAGTCAGGCAGGGCAGGATTCATTGTCAGCAGGGAGGCACGATTCTGCTCTGTTTTGGCAACACAGATCACTCCTCACTACCCCCCCCCCCACAACTCTTTAAAAACACCCACCCACTTACCAGATCAACTGAAATGAAATCTGTTTGGAGAAAAACCATTTCAGTGGGTGAATTAATTTTATTTTGTTTCGGGTGTGGGTGTGAAGCTATTCAACCTGGTAAACATGATTTCATCTGTTGGGAATTTTGTTCCTCACTTCAAAACCAGAGCAAGCCAGCAAAGTTGGCCTGCCAGGAAGGGGAAGGTGAGGGTGCACACCTTGGAGTACACGTCTTCTAATAAGTTCATTGTTCCAGTTTGACTGGGAGATAGGCTCAAGTTGACATAAAGCAGAAGTGAGTACGGTAAGGGTGGTCACTCTTCCTACTAATCAATGAGTACATCACCAAACACAGTAGATACTATGTCAGCAAAGCATAAGACATGGTTCATTTCTCTAGCTGGTCATTAACCACCTAGAAAGACAAGAAGATCAACATGCTTGAAAGAAAGAGAAACAGTAGGACAATAAATGATCAATGGCTGAAAATGTGGTACCGACTTTTAGTGTCACTGCAGTTCAGAGGAAGGCCACGGCCACTTGAGCCTTCCCTCTGCGCAATGCCTGCACTGCAGCTCCCCCCAACGCAGCCCATCCCAGAGCCAAGCCTTGACTTCTTCCTGCCACCTCATTCAAAGCCTGACTCCTCCCAGTCTCCCCCACTGCAAAATCAACCTCTGACTGTATCCTACCCACCGTCTGTACCCTTCTCCAATGGTTCCCGCCAGGTGCACCTGCCTCCTTCAGCACACCAAAGGGACACACCATGGCCTCCGGGATTTAGCACACACACGGGCCTGGGCACTCTCTACTCTGGGTCCGCTGTGCCGAGTCTCCGATGGCTGGCTCCCTTCAACCACCCTCCTTCCTTAACACCCTCAGCTCAGCGGGCTCCCTCCTTTAGGTATCCCCCCCACACCTTGCCCACGTGCTTCTGTGACTGCGACAACTGTCACCCTTCCTGTCCATGCTCACTGCTGCCTCTGGCACTGGGCTGCTCCCCCACATGGCAGGGCCACAGCCATTCACCTGCACACTCGCAACCTGGCACAGAGCAAGCACTCAAAGATTTGCTAAATGCACACATCACAGAAAAGGTTGGTCATAAGGGCTCATGAAGAGAGAAACTGAATCAGACCCAGGGAGCACAGGATCGCACAGTTACGACCTTGTCTTCCTGTCCAGAGAAACCACCTGAAAGGCAACTAATAAAAAAGAAACCTCACTGCAGCTGCTAACACATACTGAGTGCCAAAGTGCCTGGCACTACTGAGTCACATAGTAACTCATTCTATTCTCAAAAGTGCCCTTGGCAAACTATCACAGCTGAAGGCACAGAAAGATTGCTAACTTGCACAGGGCACGGAGCTAGCAATGGCCAAGCCAGGATCCCAACCAGGCCAGCTGGGTACAGGGCCGGTGCTCTCACCATGGTACCATATACTGTCTCCAAGACCAGCTACCCCATCACTGCCCCCCTATGGAGGCCTCCCCATGGAAGAAGCCCCCCTGTCCCCTCCATTCCACTGAAAGATTCTGGCCTTGGTCTCCCTGATAACACCAACAGGCACTTATGTAATGTGACATCCGTGGAACAGTTTCATGGGTTATCACGATCACGTACATTATCATCAACCGCAACAAAAACGATGCCAGAGGTTCAGCAGGTCCAACCCGCGGGAGCAACTCAACCCCCCATGTGCCACCCAGTTCTGCTCAGTAGACTGGCGAGCCCATCCCCACGACCTGCACTTACAGTTTCATCTTCCAGCCTGAGCTGCAGGCTCTGGTCTCCCTCCTTGTAGTCCTTGGTTAATTCAGCCGAGCACCACACTTCATCAGGGTCAGGGATCCAGACCCGTGTGTACTGAAAGAGGAAAACAGAAGCGAAGCTTTCAGGTTTCTGAATAGGTGTCACTGTCTATGGGGGCCCTCAGGAGGACGGAAGCCTTCTGGACACATTTTCCTCCCGTCTCATTTCTAGACATAAGAGGATCCAGTAACATGATAACAGGTAGCAGAGGGCACCCCCTAGATCCTAAGAGAGTATCACAGGTCAGTGAAATCAGAAATCCACCAGGGAGACTGCCATGCCTGCATTTGGTTTTACCCAGCGTGCTCTGCACCATCATTTCCAAGGTGGTACAAAATGGCGAGGGGGTGGGGAGGGGTCCGTGTGCTGCAAACAACAAAACAACACATGCGAAACCCAACAAGACGGCACAGTGAATCCTCAAAGTGCAGGAATGTCCGCTCCGCTACTCTGCTCTGGGGACAAAGCCATTTTCCTGCAGAAGTGAAAGAAAGTGGTCAGCAAATGGAAAGTGTGTCTATGTATTCCTACGTTATCAACAACCTCAATTTACTTGTGCACTCTCTAAGTCACAAACATACCCTGAAATCTCATTCAACCTCCCCCAGGTCATTAACCTGGCCAAATCCTAGCAGGGGACAACCGAGCCCCGGGTAAATGGCAATGCACCTCAATGTAACGCGGGGACCCCCAGCCCTGAATGCACATTAGAATGATCTGGGGGGTTTTGCAAATCCAAGTCTGCACTCCACTTCAGACTGGCTCAGTCAGAGCCCGAGGTGAGTGTTAACGGGCAGCCAGGAGGACCACGGGTCAGCCCAGAACGGTGGCAGCGGGATCTACTGTCTGTCACTCCTGCACCACGCTCCTTACACCTGTCAGACAAGCCTCTGAAGCTGTTTCATTGCTACGTGACTTCCACAGGGCTTATCTGCTTTAGAAGCTGCCTGTGTGCATGCCTGTACATACGCTCACATGTGCGCGCACACACACAAGGTTTCGTGGGCACAGAATGTTCTTTGCAAACCTGAAACTAATGGCTCTTTTGACCAAAATCCCAGCTATAATGTGTGCTGGGGCCAGCATAACCCACCCCCTCACAGGGTGACAGCTCCAGGCACAGACCTGTAGCCCATCAGTTGCCAGGACGAAGCAGCCTGCCGGCTTTATTTTTCGTCCTGCTTTATTACAGTGTTTTTCTCCAGGTGGTCACGGTCCCTGCTACAGTCGCCTCTGATTCAGTGCTCAGCCATGAAAGTCATGAGGCAAAGGACAGACCACTTATCCGCCGCCCCGGCTCAGGATACAACGTTGTTCGGTTTTGGCGTCCTAGAGAATCATGTTCACAGGACCCTCCCTGTCTGCCTTACTGCAAGGCATCACCGACCCTTTACAGGAAGACACCGCAGAGCGTCACGGTGTCTGAGAGCTTTACAGTAAGGCATGAAGAATCTTCTGAGGCGTCCCCAGAGAAAACGTGGAGGGTCTGCAGACCTTCACTGTCAACATTTCTCCTCCCCTCAGGTGTTCTAACTCACGGCCTCCACTGTCGTTTCAGCCCACTGTCTGCCTTGCTGTAATGAATCACAACGCTCTGTCCCCAAGCTTTGGGGGGACTTTCCTTAGCCTCCTACAGTTTCTAGTGCTCCGAGTTACGCTCCTGTGACTTCCCCTCCATCCGAGGGAGTATGGCACATCCAATGAACTCTATCTACTCAAATCAGTCTCCACTCAGTGTGAACTGTTTCAGGAATGGCTCAATGTAACCAAGAAGAGAATCGTGGAATCCCAACAGAAAGTGAGTGGAGGTGACGATGTGCGGGCAAGCTGTGTGACATCCTGGAAGCCAAGGAGCCCTGTCTTTGCTCACCCGGGACTCCTCAACCCTGCACCCCATGTCCACTCACTGAACAGCTGGTTGCTCCGAGCACGGGAATCTCACTGCCTGGCTCTATTCAACTTGTACCCTGGGAGGGTCCATTTATCTTCCGAGTTATATAAGTCTACTCTCTCTAAATAACTGGAAACACCCAGTAGAAAGAAAATTGTCTTCTGTATTTGTGCAAACCCACAGAACCCATCACAGCATCCGGGCCATAAGGGGACAGTCCTATGACACTCCAGCTCTTTGCTACATCAAATAAGGACCTCAGCCTCGCCAGGACCCAAAGGCTTGTTAGAAATGCAACATTCCAACCCCCTCCACAGCTGCTGAGTCAAAAAGTGTGTATGCAAGAACCTCCTCCCTAATCTTGCCATGTCATCTCGCACTTTCCCCCTTTCGCGCACAGGTAGGCAAGCCACAGCCCAGGGCCAGATGTGGTGTGCCAACAGTTTCTGTACTGCCCATGAGTTTAGAAATAGTCTCTAAACTGTTAATTGGCTTAAAATTTTTTCCAAAGAATGATATTCACACATGAAAATTTATGAAAGCCAAATTTTGGTGTTCATGAATACTTTGCCTGGAAGACAACCACACATTCCATTCAGGCACTGCCCGTGGCTGCCTCCATACTTCCGGGACAATTGTGTAGCTATGACATGACACTGTGGCCCTAAAGCCTAAAAGATGGACTAACGGCCTGTACAAAACAAGTGTGCTGTCCACTACCCTTGTAATGCTGCCTCCTCAGCCCAGAACGCCTATCCCTCCCTTGCCCACATGGGTGGACTCTGGGTTCCAGCGCCGTCTCCTCACAGAGCTCCTCCTTCCTTGGGCCCTAGAGTGAGCCCTCCCCAGCCTGAGCCCTGTCAATCACTTCTTCCGTGATTGACTGTCTGGTTCCACAGTCCATTGCTTTCATGTCCATTTCATCTCACGATTTCAAGATCTTTCAGGTACTCCACTGGAATCTTTGTGTCCCTGGCATGTGGTGGGTGCTCAACACACGTTCACTGACACAGGAATCAGTTAAGAGAGATCGTGCTTTTAGGGGGCATCTGGTTTATATGTAAAACATATTGTGATAAGCATTATGTAGTCAAATACAAACATGGAGATCTATCCCCTGAGCTTAAGGGACATGTAACCTAGTTGGGTAGATAATTCACATAAAAACATGGGGTAATGTGACTATTTCCTAGAGAGAGTAATAGCCACTCAGTGGGGCAGGGCAAGATGAGAGAAGGGAGGCCAGCAACAGTTAATGACAACTTAGAAAGAAAGGAGATAGCCAAATTCTCCAATAACAACTTTTTACAAGATAATGTATATTACAGATCTTACAGATCTGTTCAAGCAAACTTTAGACCCAAACCCAGTACATGTTCGAGCATCTAACGTGTGCCCACTCTGAGCCAGATGCTGTCACGTCTCCTCCCTCTCTACAACAAAGACATGTATTGAGATTATAGCGGTCCATTGTTACAAGTAAACCCTGTGTTGTGAAACTGCCAGTGGGTGACATCTGCAGGCATGTCCCCTTGGCTTCCTGCCTCCTCACCTTCACCCTGCTTCATGGATTCTCAGCGTAACATGCCTGTGAATCCCTGAGCAGAGCTATTTAACCAGCGTCATGCACACCACACTTGATGAGCGATTTAGAGGACTTCCAAGGGCAATTTTAACCATAATCAAGTTTTGCTTTCCATGTTGCCTTTGCAAACAACCATCCCACTGCCCCTTTCCTCCACAGACCCTCCCTCACCCACCCCCAGAGGAAGATGCATTGCCTGTCACCCAGGACAAGGCGGAACACGATCAGCGCAAAGGAAACAGCCAAGAGAACAGACGAAGGGACGGGAGAGACAGCACAGCAGCTGGCGAAGACCTGAGGGAGCAAGACAGACGTGATCTGAGCGGTGGAGATGGACAGAATTAGGAAGGGAAAGGCTTCCTTCAGAGTAACACAAACATGTTTAACTAGACGTGGTGGCCACACAACACTATTAAATGCCAATGGGTTGTTCACTTTAAATAGTTCAGTTTGTGTTATAGGAAATACACCTCAATTTTTAAAAATTGTTTGGGTTGCAGATGAAATGCACAGCTTCCTATACACTCCCCCCGGCCACGGATTCTCCCTGCTAGTGCTGGGAAAGAGGAAGACAGGGCATATGCTTCTAACAGAAAGCCACCATTCGAGGGGCCGAACTGATACACTCTAGAACCAAGGTTCTTTGTGGCCTCTGAATGTTCTCACCTTCAAGGACTCCCCTCAAGCAAACCTGACCTCTAGCAGCTTTCCTGCAGGCAACAGACTGCAGGAAAGACGGGCTTGCTCATCTAACTCAACTGTCACCTACACCACTTGTCACTACCCTGTTTTAACAATGCTTAATCTCATCAAAGTAAACACGATAACAAGTGCATTGGTACAGAGCTATCCTCCTACTCCCAGGTCACTTCTAACGCCTCTGAGGACCAGTGCACAGGGGCTTCTCAGACCCACCGCTGGAGGGGATGGTTACTGAGGGCAATAGTGCTCCTCTGCCCTGGCAGCACAGGAGAGTCCCTGGGGGGCTGTTCCATCTTCTGCTGCCAGGCAACCCCTCCAAGCACAATGCATCAGTCTCGAAGAGTGGGGACCAGGGAATGATTTTCCAAATTCCCCAAATGCAGTCAACGTACAAGCAAGTTTGAGACCCACTGGTCCACGCGGTATGATTTGATAACTATGATGTCCAGGGCACCACAGACCCTCGTGTGCCTAGAGGCTTCTCCCCACTAGCCTGTGGTGAAACATGACATCCCAGCCACAGAGTCTGTCTCCAGAGCTAAAGCCCCTGCTGAAACGTAAACACAACATGGAGAAGAGTAGAGCATTTACCCATTGATACTAATCATCATGCAGAATAGTGCTGCGGTTAAGTGTGTGGGCTCTCGAGCCAGACAGCCTGGGTGAGAACTCCAACCACCCCAATAGTTTGGGTAGGCTGAGGAATGGGTCTGAGCCTTGGTTTCCTCAGTCATACAATGGGGTAATAGACGTTCATAAGGCGTTCCAAGAATGAAATGAGATCCCATGGTATCCGAGTACTTATTAAATGAGTTGGCAATGGTGACAATGACGATACTATACACTGTCTACTCTAGAAGGCAGGATCAGATCCTGATGGGATCAGGCATAGGATTAAGGGATGGGAATAGGAAAATAACAAGTCTAAGGTGTTCAACCCATTGGATCCTTTGGATGCTCTACAAGTAGAACATAGGTAGCCATGCCTTGCCTCAAAATCTAGCCCTGGATGTAGGCTTGATTCTTCAACTCTAAAACTCTGCAAGAAGCTGCTCTCAGTGCTGACTGGCACTTAAGAATTATCTGCATATCGAAAAAAACAAGCAAACAATCCCCCTGTCCCACACTTGAATAAGATTAAATCTTTGGGAGTAGGGCCTAAGTACTGTGGTTTCTGTTTGGTTTGGTCTTACTTTCAGCTTCCCAAGTGATGAAGTGCCATTAAAGTTAATCCCCCAGTTTCAGAGTGAGTCTCAGAACCAAAGCCAACTTCAGGGAAAAGGGAATCAGACAAGGAACACATTCACTCCCTAGAATTAATCACGCCACCTCCATAACCTTACACTAATATAAGTAATTTCAAGTACTTTAATCACGTCACAGTAATTTTAACACTAAGGTAAAGATAAGTAGGGTTATCATTAATATCTCACAGAGGAAAAAACTGTGGGTAAAAAGTACTAATTTGCCTAAGTGCACAGTGCATAGCCAAGTTTGGAGAAGCAGCAGAGATCTCAGACTCCGACTCTAAGTTTCTCACCATCTCCCCCTCATGGAGAAATACTGATTTCCTTAGAGCAGCCTGGGTCCCACTGGGTATATATTTTATACAAGTGTCTTGTAATTACACATTTAAAAAAATGCCTATTTACAAGGACATTCCAAGTTAAGTTACCAGGTAGTTTCAGAGTTAATAATTGGGCAGACTGTTGAAGTTTTGGTTGCAATGTACCTTGACTCTAAGCAAGGTGGTCTGGGCACAGTACCCTGGGAATGGACAAGAGGTGATCCCACGGGCTAATCTGGAGGCTAAGTCCATTCACTGCTGTCTCTGTTTAGGGGACGGGAGTATTCCTCACACTAACATCATGCTATGGGTTAGCAGGACTCACAACTTGGATCTGTAAGTAAAACCAGGGCTCTGGGTGGTTATGGGAGGAAAATCTTGAGAAAACAGTCAAAAGCTCTGCTTGGAACATGAATTTTGTTCTAGAACTCACTGGGGAAGATTCAAAACTGAGCTGATCAGCTTCCATTGCTCAAGGAGCACAGAAGCCACCAAATGTCTCCATAGGGAACCACTCTGAGACCCATTGCAGGCAGCAGTGCCACCAAACAAAAGCCACCAGCACTGAACTAAGTGAACAGGTTGTGGCTCTCCAGGGAAAACACTGTTAACAAGGCAGGGAGGTGATGAGACCAGGATCTCAGATGGTCCCGAGGCAGAAAGGATTGCACTCAACAAAAGGACAGCAAGCTGCTCCCCTGACCTTGCTGGAGCCCCAGGTCCAGGGACAAGCTGATAGGAAGGTAAGCTGAGAACACAGTGCTCAGAGACTAAACACCCTCTAGGTCAAAAAAACTTATACCACTTATAAAAAGAAAAATGAAGAAGCATTTAGCTCAATTCTTTAGTGAGGTTAGAAAAACAGTTTAAACACTTCTCAAAAATGTCATAAAACATGTCTTCTGTTTGGTGTAACTGTGTCCATTTTGAAGCTTCTCCTGTTAAAGCAATAGTCCTTTGGAGGGGGAAGAAAGAGAAACAAGGCTTCCCAACCAAGCCAACAGTGTCATTCTAGCAGCATCACAATAGCGGAGTCCCCAGGGGCTCAGTACCTGGCAGAGCACTGCTATGTTGCAGGAACTATGAAAACACCCTGCCTACCTGCCCTTGCAGTCGGAAGTGGGTCACATTTCACTCTTTAGCAAAGTAAGAGTCCAGAGGACAAAGAATAGACTTTTTACCTCATCTGAACAGAACCTTCCACAATCCTCTCCATATTTGAGGTCTAAAGATCATGTTTCATGGGCCCAGACACCATTCTGAACCCCATGGTGGTGATTAGTCCCCCAAAGTTGGGGGATGGGGCAAAGTCAAGAACATCCCCACCAGTATGTTGCTAAGGCATCTTCCTCCTCATCTACTGAGCTCCAACTATGAGAGACAGGAGAACAAGAGGGTTGGGTACCAGCCTCGACTCCCATCACCAGCTCATCTTCCTCATCTGTAAAGTGGGAAAATGTCTTCCTTATTAGGATTGCTGTTAGGATTAAATAAAATGGTGTTTATAAAACAATTAGCACAGCTTGATTGGTGCGGGTGCAGGGGATAGAGTGTGGACCTGGGATGCTAAGGTCCCAGCTTTGAAACCCCAAGGTCACTGGCTCGAGTGTACCTCATTCAGCTTGAGTGCAGGGTCACTGGCTTGGGCATGGGATCATAGACCTGACTCCGTGGTTGCTGGCTTAAAGCCTAAGGTTACAGGCTTGAGCCCAAGGTCACTGGCTTGAGCCAGGGGTCACTGGCTGGGCTGGAGCCTCCCGGTCAAAACACATATGAGAAAGCAATCAATGAACAACTAAGGAGACCAAGGAGCTGCAACAAAAAATTGATGCTTCTCATCTCTCTCCCTTCCTGTCTCTCTCCCCGCCTTAATTAAAAAATATTCACACAGCATCTGGCACAAAGTAAAGGCTCAGTTATAACTGCTAGTGGCAGGAACGTAGGTCCTGGGAATGAATGAGACCCAGAGGGCTCCCTCCAGGACAGCTCAGACAAATGATCCCCACGGAGCCCTGGGCATTCAGTGTCCGGGGAAACAAACGCTCCTGTTCCCAAGCTACTTCTGGAGTTGGCTCTGCCTCCTCCCCCAGCAGCAAGACCAGCTTCCGGGTTTCCCTGTGTACTCACCCATTGCAGGTTTCCTGGTCCTAATACCTTTTTCCCTAAATGTGCTTCACTGGGAAGCTGCCTATAACTTAAAGACAGAGGGAATTATGTGTTACACTACATTAAATATATGTAAATATACTGTTTATCCAGAACTAAATAACTGAAAATCCACGTATAATCTGTGGGCCAATCAGGCAGGTCCCTGAGGCCCAACCCAGATCTCTTCAGAACTTGCTCCTTGTTCTGTTCCAGATGAAGAAGAGCTGAAACATAATGCAGAGAGACTAGAAAAGCAGAAAGCCACTCAACATCCATGGGGTAAAGGAGGATCAAAAAAAAAAAAAGCAGAGAAGCAAGTTTCATTCTGTCATGTATGAAATGCACAGTAAACAGTAAAGTTATAATAAAACCCAATACTTCCTATTGTTTAAATGAAACAAAAGTCAAACATGCCCTAGGCAGAGCCATCTCCATATTTCCTGCACTGGCTCACTGCAATCATAGTTTTGTGATTTGCTATCTTACATGCTTATAGTTGTATGTCATCTCAACCCAGTCTTCTGAGAAAAGATTCAACTCCTTCTGATATCAGATTACGTCATCAGCCGTCCTGCTGTCTTGAGCCACATTCTTCTGTATCTATGTCTGAAGCTTATGAAGAGCCAAGACTTCATGTGGTTGTTGAAGGCAAAATTTACCTGACAACTTACTGCCGTGTCGAAGCTGTTGGTAGAGTAAGTGGTATGTCCTCAAGTGACAGACTGACCAGATGGGACGTGTTGGGGCTGGGGTGAGGGTGGGGTTGGCTGAGTCATTTTACCAGGACAGTTTATACCTGCAGTGCACTTGCTGATGATGGTATGTGGGGCTTAAAAATAGCTATAAAACTTGAGTTGATGTTGAAGTTTTAGAAAGATCACTGAAAGTCTTGTTTAAAGAGAGGTACGTCAACAGCAAGTCGGTTTTGTAAGGCTGCAATGTTAAATCCATTAACCTGCTTGCCAAAGAAGCTAAAAAAGATTTACTCAAAGCTAGTATATTTCATGCAGCTAAATATATGTCTGGATTCTACCAAGAAACTAAAGCTTTGTTGAAATCCCACTTCCAGCAACATAACTACTGTGCCTGGACTATTATTCTCTCTGTAAAGAGCAATTCAGTATGAATTAAGCAATTCAACAGGCATATTACAAATGTTTAAGTCATTTAATACAGTTTTCTAGAACATAGCATCTTCATGGCCACTTAAGCTTTTTTAAATATCCCAACTTTTTAAATCCATATACAATGTCATTACTGAATAGTTGTTTTCCCTTTGGTCCTCTTAGGCAGTGGCCGGCAAACTTATTAGTCAACAGAGCCAAATATCAACAGTACTGTGATTGAAATTTCTTTTGAGAGTCAAATTTTTTAAACTTAAACTATAGGTAGGTACATTCCTTATTGAGGTAGCGCCTGCACGTGGTATTTTGTGGAAAAGCCACACCCAAGGGGCCAAAGAGCCGCATGTGGCTTGCGGGCTGCAGTTTGCCGACCAAAGCTCTTAGGTATCACTCCAGATCTCGACAGGTGAAGACTAGTATATCACTTGCCCCCCCAAAGAAACAGTCTTAGCAGTTTACAGACACCATAACATGTATTAGAAAGTCACAACCCTAGAGATATTCAAGTCAGAGTTTGTTTCCTTCCTTTTTGAAAATTTAAGCCTGTTTCATTACAATGACCTTTCTAAGCAACCAAAACCAGCACTACCTGAAGTCAGTTCAGCCTGACCTATCTTCTGCTGACAGTACCTCACTGATCAAAATTAAATGACTGAGAGAATGTATAGGGCATCACTTTTTGTGTGTGTGTGTGACTGAGTCAGAGAGAGGGACAGATAGGGACAGACAGACAGGAATGGAGAGAGATGAGAAACATCAATTCTTTGTTGCGGCTCCTTAGTTGTTCATTGATTGCTTTCTCATATGTGCCTTGCCTGGGAGGCTACAGCATAATGAGTAACCCCTCGCTCAAGCCAGTGACCTTGGGCTCAAGCTGGTGAGCCTTGCTCAAACCAGATGAGCCCGCACTCAAGTTGGCGACTTTGGGGTCTCGAACCTGGGTCCTCTGCATCCCAGTCCGATGCTCTATCCACTGCGCGTCCGCCTGGTCAGGCGACACCACTCTTTTCTGAGGAAAAATTTTGGAGAAACCGCCCCTTGCATCTGAACAGATAAGTACAGCTTGGTTTTCTCTTGCTTTGTCTTTAAGAGATCACCTATCTCAGAACTAAAACACCTTACACACTTGCATTTGGAATCGAGCCAGCTCAATCTTCTTTTTACAGGATAAAGCCCCTCAGCCTCCCCATTCCCCAGCACTCAAACACTTCATTTTTGAGGCTGATTCAGTAAATATTCTTTAACTGTTACATGTGCCCCACAGGTTACCAAGTCCACTGACTGAAACATGGCCCCTAGTTCATTCATTCATGCATTTGTTCATAGGTAGTTACTGAACACCTACCACAGGACAGGCACAGTGCAAGGTGCTGAAACACAGTGGAAAAGAAAGACACATCTTTGTCTTCAAGGGTGTCAGAGCACATTATGTAATTAATCTACTGAAAAAGATCATAATGGCTCAAACAGCACAGAAATCCACAGATTATGACAAGAACCTAACCTGTCCTGATCATCAGGTAAGTCTTTGCTGGAAAAGCAAGAATCAAGTGGAACTCTAGATGAACAAGGAGTTGGCGAGGCATGGTAGGGAGAGAAGAATGTTCTAGGCTGAGAGGTTATCGGTGCCACAAGCCTGGAGCAGGAAGGCATATTGCTCACCAGTATAGATGGGACAGAGTGCGGAGGAAGGGCTCAAAATGACACTGGGGAGACATGCAGAAGGTTCTCAGGAGCCGCGTGGGAAGTGTTTTTATATTATCCCATGGCCAATGGAAATGTATGCATGGCTTTTAAACATGAGGAGAGAGAAGGTCAAAACTCCCTAATTAAAAGATCGGTACTTACTGATTAATGGATAAGAAAATAAAAAATCCCCATGACAGGAGTTTAGTTAAGTCTTCCAATGAGCACGCTCCCAGTCCTTAACCTCTGTCCTCATGCGAACACTCACCCTTACCCTGAAATAACCTGTCCTTAAAATGCTGCTCCTGAAGAGACTGACTACTAGGCACTTCATCATCCCAGACAGCTAAAGCGCCATTTCTACAATGCTCCTTTACTGACGTGCTAACACAGCTTTTGAGTCCTCTCAATTCGTGTATTACGTTATTTCATCCTCAACCAGTTCTCCCTATTTTCTTCCCACTGTACTTTGCCACGTGGGGCTTATGTGGAGTTTCCGGGAGTTGAGCAGAAACATTTAACACAACAGATGAAGAGAGAACGTTCAGTCTGGGCACACGGGCAACCAACCAGGGTGACAGCATCTAAAACTCGGGGACCGCAGAGGAAAGGGGAAAAAAATGGTCCAGAACCAACACCCACTCTGAGTCGCAGACATGAAACTGATTGCGACTTTAGAGCTAAGAAGTTCAAGAGGTGTCTGCCGCTTAAATCATCATTAACCAAAAGCTTTAATGTGATATCTCTGATTTTCATCCTGGTGCTGAGAAGGACTACTGAGCATCCACTATCAATAACGCACCCTGCCTATTCGGAACTAAATCACTCTTTGGAGAGTTCTAACCAGCGTTAACATCAAACAAATTTGCTGTCGGAGAGCCATAGATTTTTCAGGATGATCCTGGTGAACTCATCTCTTCTGTGCCAAGTGATCATGTTTTAGAGGCCGGTTCAGATGTAGCTGTATATGGAAATGTCACTTCACATCCTGTTGAAAAGTGGGTCTGCAGTTTGAAAGAACTGCTGACCCAACCCTGTATGTTACTAACCAGAAAGGATTTAGAATTTTAAAATAAGAGGGAAGGACGTGGCAGGTGGCACGTGCATCTGGTTTTGGCTCTTTTCTGGAGGATGGGGCAGGGAGGGAAAGGACCCTCCTCAATGAGAAAAGCTAAAGCAAGAGAATTGGGGTCCATCTTCTCAGCCTAAAACTTCCCTCCCCCAAAAATGTTATCATGTGAAACTCCTGAAAGAAGGGTATGGAACGAGTAAGGGATCAATTGTACCTCCTGTTGAATTCATACATGGGTCACCCACTGCTGGGCTCATTGTGGATGTGGAAATGGGAGCCCTGGCCTGCTGCTTCCTCGGCTCACCTGAGCAGCACTGACACACCACCAGGCAAGGGGGCTGCTTCCAAAGGCCGCCAGTTACCCCTGCTACTGTTAACACAGCGGCCCAGGAGGGGAAGACATGGGGCACGGAGAAGCACTCACTCCTACTGGCTCTCTCTTCCTTACCAAGCTTACTGTAAGCATGTTCTAGGAACGATATATACATATTGATCACTTCTCAACTGGAAACATTTTAAACCCAGAGCTCAAACATTCTGAGGCAACCTGAGTAAGACCTATTCTCCAACAAAATTCTCAGTTTCATACAAATGCCTGGCATTCTAGGCCACTAATAAGCTTTTGGCAAACACATCAGTGGACTGACGGTGGGAATGGAAATAGATGTGCATTCCAGGTCTTAAAATAGGTACTCAGGCAAGGTGCTCAATCATCCAGGCTCCCAGACAAAGCCTGAGTAACACTGCATCCTTCCCAGGACCATTTAGGGGCTAAAAGAGGGATGCCTCCTGGTCTGCCGCTCCACCTTTCCCGAGCAGCCCCTGTGCCCGGACTCCACACAGCATGGATAAAAGCCTGGGAAGCATCACAAAGCAATGACCGCAACACCTCCAGCAAAGGTAAGGGATCCAGGCAGCGCCTACCTTAACGTAAAAATGTATTTAAAAAACAGACAAAAGTAAAGAAAAGCAATCGTCCATTTCTGAACTCAGACTGAGTCACATTCACTCTTTCCCAGATGGCCGAGAACATGGACTTGGAAGGCCAAGCAAAAGGCGACTGCATCTTGGTGTGCAAGGTGTGCTGGTCTGGTAAGCAGGTTCCCAAGGCGCACAGACCTCCCTCGGCACCTGAATCACAGAACTGCCGCGTCAGTTCATTCAAATCCACCAGACCTTGCTTCTCCTGCTTCTCCTGGTGAGCAGGCTGAACTAAAAGAAGCTCTAAACATTACGTCTGCATTTATCACCCAATCACCTCCCCGGTTCCCAGGAAGAGTGTTAGCTCCAGTATAAATCTTTAATCGACCTCCAACACATCCATGGAAAGATCATGGTCAACGGCTCAACTGAAAGGCCTCTCTTTGGTCACCGAGACCACAGGAGCCCATCAGGTCAAGTGCTTTGTTTTTAGATGAACAGGGTCTACCCTTTTTTTAAGCAGGTGAGGGAAACAGCACCCTACCCCAAGCTCACTGTTCTCTAGAGCTGGAAAGAGCCCTGAGAACCAGTGGGAATGGGGGAAAGGAGAAACGTCCTCTGCTAAACACCTCATTAGATGTTTAAAACAGACCATGTACTGGTCCACCCTCCTCTGCTGTACCCACCATCTGCTTGTGTCGAACACAGCACCTTCGTGTTGCGGTTAACACTTAGCTCCAGAGTCTGTCCTTACTGCTGACAGAAGGATGAAGAACAGCAACATGTTAGGACAGCATCCCACCCCTCCAAGCTGAGATGTTAACCACCAAATGCCAGCAGATGTCTCCCTGTCACCCCCGTACTCAAGGGCTTCACACAAGCTCAGTGCTGTCCAGCCCCATCGGCCACTAGTCCACAGCTGGACAAGGCACACTGTCCACGCTCATCCATATCCCCACTGCCCTCACCGCTCTGTGCTACACAGCTAGGAAAGCACTGTTCATTTAGAATGCGTACTGCAGTTTCCAAAGGACTCTCACAAATGCAAAGTCTACGAATTACATGAGTTAAGAAGCACAGGTGCTCTTAGAAGCATTCTATACATGAAGGACACAGAGATCCAGGGAGAGGAAGGGACTTGGCTTGACACCTAAACAAGAACAGACCCAGAAACAGAGCTGACTCCCTAGCCAGGGATCTTTCCATCCCCCCAAGTCCTACCCAATGTTTGCAGCTTGAGTGAGGAATTCCAATCAGCCATGAAGACCTGTTGATGCAACCGCATTCATTCAGGCACGAAGAGCATGCCAGACACCGTTAGCGTCTCCCCCGAATCCAGCATCTACTCTACATTCGGCTCTGCTGCCTTAGTTCATCTCTTACCTGAAATGCTCCAGTCTATCTTCCATGGGTCTTCCTGCCTCCAGTCTCTCCCTGCTTCAACTAATCTTCTAGACTGCTTGCTTCTGGAATAGGACTGTCCAACTGGGGTGAGGGTAGTGGGACAAAATTGTACCCAGGGGAGACACTTTTGGTTGTCACACTGGCACAGGAGGAAAGTGGGTGCTGATGCCGTCTAGCAGGTAGAGGTCAGAGATGCTGCTAAGTATTCTACAAGGCACAGGACAGTCCCACAACAAAAATCATCCAGCCCCCAATACCAGCAGGACCAAGGTTGAAAACCTTTGCTCTGGAATTAGCATCCTACAACAACAACAGAAACCAAGAACAAAAAATACCCCTCATCCATCATGAAGTCATTCCCCAGCTTCAAAACGTCCATGTTGTTAACAGGATGAAGTTCATATAAGGCTATCCACAGCCCTGGCAGGGTAGCTCAGTTGATTAAAGCATCGTCCAATAGCCCAACGTTACAGGTCTGATCCCAGGTCAGGACACATACACGAAACAACCAACAAATGCATAAGTGGAACAACCCATCGATATATTTCTGTTTCTCTTTCTCTGTCTCTCTCAAACCACTAATTAAAAAAAAAAAAAAAAGACTGTTCACAATCTGGCCAAATGATTTTTCTGACCCTGTTCCTGATGCTGTCCCCACCAGCCTCCCTACACTCCAGCCACACTAAGCTTGTATCTCCAAATACCTTGGCTTTCCTGTCTGTGTGCTTCTGCTCATGCTTTCTCCTCTGCCCTGAACACCCCCGTTCCTCCACCTGTCCCACTGCTGTTCACCTTTAACATCCAGATTAAATGCTGTTTCCTTGTTGACCCTCTTTGTTCCTATTGGCCCGGGGTCTCCTCCTCAGTGTATTCACTCGAAGGTCTCTAAGGGCCTTAAATTGCACTACAGTCACTTGTACAATGTTTCCCCTCCTTCTAGGGTGAGAATAAAAAGTCATCTGTATGCCCTGTGCACACAAGGGGGGGGGGGCTGGATAGTGTTTTTCAGTATGTACTTGTTGAATGGATGAACACTGGAGCATTGGAGATTACTGCTTCTCACAGCAAGAAACGCTCCCTCCTGCCAGAAATGCTAAGTATAGTACTGTCTCCACCAGTGTGGGACTGTCGCCAGCCTGAGAGCACCTGGGCATAAGGAGGAAGGGCAATTCTGCCTTCAATCTCCAGCAGAAGGTCTGACGATTCAGCCCTTCTCTGCAGCAATAGTATAGCCATAGTTCCCGTCTCTCCTTAGGTCTAATCTGCTAGCTCTCACAGTTCCGTGGGAATTTCTGGTTTCTGCAAATTTCAAAATCCTTGCTACAAGGGGTATGTTAGATAAATGCAACGGGTATGTTAGATTAATGCAACGTTGTGTGTTTCTCAAGAGCTAAACAGAAGAAAGCCAAAAGCAGGATCCTAGTATGGGTCTAACAGTTACAGGGGAGCGTCTCAGAGACATCCCACAAAGTCCCAGGCTCCGGCTCTGTTAACAAGGGACAAATGAACAGCTCACTTCCATGCACTGTGTCACACAGGCTGTCCATCTTCCAACATGGGGAATGAGCAACACCCCCAGTAGAAGGAACTAGAAGCCATCGAGGTCTCCTTGGCACCAGCAGGACCTGCTAATTCTTCAGGGACTTGCCTCAATTCCCCTCCACGGGCTATAGCAAACACAGGTCTCAGCCCGTGGGAACTGAAGCTATGCAGGAGAGCCACTGTGGTCACCCAGGCAAAATGTCAGTCACTACAACAGCTCTGCAGCATATACAGCCAGAGGCCATTAAGGAAAGAGCAAAGGTTGACTGGTGCTGAGCCTCAGCCTCTGGCCTGTGAGCTCATAGTCCAGCTGAGGCTCTTCTAGGCTTCAGGGATCCAATCCAAAGTCCGGGGAGCCTCGTAAGCTGATGGAAAGTGGCATGATTTCTGGAGGGGACAACGGTAGACAATGAGTGGTCCTATGCTCAGGGAGTAGGGGCTGAGCGAAAGTTAGGAATGGAAGTGGGGGTTTGAATGCTCGTCCCAGCCCTGTCACTAACTGCTGTGTGACCTGGGACAAACCTTGTCCTCACTGAGCAGGGCCCACTTCCTGCCTCAGTTTCCTCATTTGTAGAAAGTGCCTGTCTTACCTCACAAGAGCGTCAGAAGAGAAATATTCCCCTAGTATTAAGCCCCTCACAGGGGCAAGAGATGACACCACCAGGCACAGGGTAGGAAGGAAGTCTTCTAAGGCATGGTTTCACCCTGGGGGAGCTAGCGACATAGTTTACCAAAGCATTAAGAAGCAAACATTAATCACCAAAGAAAGGTAAGGGGTAGACAGGACACAGAGTCACGGTGCAGCAGAGAATGAAATCTAGGGAACAGTACCAGCTCAGAGACACCAAAATGGGAGCTCCCTCTGGCTGGCATCCAGGAGTCGTCCCCAAAGAGAACTTGATCTGCATGACCTGAAGCACATGTTGGACCGAGGCTAATATTCCAGACATGAAAGTGCAAGGCCATCAGCTGGGTGCAAGCCAAGGACTTGCGAGCAGGCATGCTGGGACTAAGTTCAAAAGGCAGGTCAATGTGCCATCCAGCGGAGGACTAAATTCCTAGCTAAGGGATAGTCTCACCTGATCCTTTACCTAGAAGCAGCCAGAGAAAATGCATGAGCAATCAGGTGGGGAGTGTAAAAGTACGTGTATAGTTATCAGGCATCACACACATGCTAATTGCCATCATTGCTATTCTTGGCACCTACTCCTTAAACCCAGCATCATGTAAAGGGTACCCAGATGGTAGAATAAAAATATTAAAGAAAGACCAGTGAATAATTTAAATCAACTTAATCACTTAACAATACTCTGCACCCAGATGGAGTGGGCAAGGTAAGAAAGGCCAAGCACCTTAGGAAGCTGAGCAACTGAAATCAAGTCAATGTGTGTTTAGCACAAAACGACATTCTCTGCACGAATGTGCTCTTGGAAGCTGGCTCTCCAGAACAACTGGCTTTCTTCTTTCTTTATTTTGTTTTTTTTTTTCAAGACAACTTAGTCTTCTTGAGCACACTCTTGGTCTTCCTCCTTCCCTGGCCACTTCTTCACTGTTTACATCAGTTTCTTCTCCTTCATTCACTTTGAAATGAAGGGCCACAACTCCTTAACTCTCTCTTCCGACCCTCCGCCCCAACACATACTCATCACACACTCACCCCCTCACCCCAATCCCCAATGTAGCTGTGTCTGCTCTCATATATATGCAAGAGTCCCAATCTTTCCACTGACATCTAGGCCTAACTATACAACTCCTTTTGATATCTAATACCAAAAGTATTAATACTAAATGTTTCAAAGGCCAACCGGAACCCTTGACTCCTATCTGCTCCACACCTGTTTCCTTCCCAGTGTTCCCATCTCAGAAAGCGGTATCTCAATCCACCTGGTGACAAAAACCAGAAGCCCAGACGCTGTCCTTCACTAGGTTCAAGACAGTAGGCACCAAGGGGGTGGGGGAAGAGGGGACACAGGACAGGACGCCCAATCCCCCATTAACAAGCTCTGGCACTCAGTGTGGGTTGAGGAGAAACAAAAACACGCTTTCCAACCCTTCCATGAGCATGGGGCCAGACACCCGTGCCAGTGACCTCCACTTCCCAGCAATCCACTCTCTCCTGCCACCAAGGCCCCATCCCAAAGACAAGGATTAGCGGCACTTTGAAGCTCTACCAGTAAGTGGACCTTGGGCCAGGGTGTGCTGTGCTGTGGAGTGATCAGAAGGCTGGACTTTGGTTCAGCCAGTCTGACGGCAAACTGCAAACCAAATCCAGGAATGCCTCAAGGATCCCCGATAACCGTCCACTGACATCTCCTGGATGGGCTCATTACTTGTAAAATAGTCTCAAATGAAGCCACAGCTGTGAGAGCCAGAAGGTAGGGCTGGCGGGATGTTTTCTTTCCTTAATTGCAAAAGAAGTGCCAAAAAGCAGCCGTTAGCCAGAGGCAGCACTCACTCACTCGCTGGGAGGGGAGAACACTCAGGGTACAGTCAACCTGACTGTCCCCTGGCAGCAAGAGCTGAATGGGAAGTGAGCCCAGGTACACACCTGAGACGGCTGTCCTTCCTCCTACTGTGGGGTTCCCTCCCAATACCCCAAGGGCGCGGGGTACTAGGTAATGGAGAGGTGTGACTTGCCTCAGTAGGATGGAGGCAAAAAGGAGAGAAAAAAGTGGCAGGAAGGGACAAAAGGGAAGAAAAGGAATTTAAAAAGCATCCACTCCTGCCCTTGCTGTCCCTGTGACAACATAGCCATAGCCTCGTCACAGTCCTGGAAATGAGCCCAAGGGATTCAGAAGTTGGTCTAGATGAGACAGTTCTAAAAGTTGGTCATGAAATGACTGTCATCGGGCCATGGCATCCTCTGATATAAACTGGCCCTGAGCAGGAGTGACTGCCTAGCTCTACTCACAGTCTTGGACAGCCGGACATCTCAACCATTGCCCCCGTCACCCTCCAGCTCCTTCAAGAAACATCAGAGAAGTGGGCAGAAGCTACGCACATTTGGTTCTCAAAGTTCTTTCAGAATATTCTCAACTGAGTGAAGTAACATTAGGCAAGTGACTTGACAATGATGTGATACAACCATACTTCACTTTGTATTACACTGTGATATGAAGACGCCTACTAAGAATCTTGCATTAAAACAAAATTATCCAGGATAATACTATAAAATAAAATGTGGGTCATTTTTATTCATTAGAAGTAGTTTTTAATATATTCCCTTTTTCTGTTTATTAGAATGCCAACTGTCTTTATATGTGAAGGACCACTCTTTATGCTGAGATTATGTCCTTGCTGACATTGGCTGGTGGGCACACAAGGCAATAGATCATGTATCATAGAAATGTACATGTGAAATCTACACAATCTTATTAACCAATGTCACCCCAATGAATTTAATTTATTATAAAGAAAACAAGCAATGTAAACAATGTCTTCTAAGGAAAAAGTGGGGAAGTGGCAGTTGGGTTTTTTTGTTTAGCATTAATTTATCTTGGCCAATTTTAAAAACCTGATTACCCTACATCAGTGACTGGGATTCTTGTTGTCATTAGGTTGTTTTCAGTAGTTCACAAAATCCAAAGTCTGGGAACCACTGGTCCATGCTCAGGTTTGTAGAACACACTGGCTTGGAGCACAGAAACCAGGGACACTGCCTACTTTGCAGCATGCCTGGCTAAACTAAGAAATCCCTCCCTAAAACAAATGAGCCTTACATACCCAGTAAGTGGCCCTAGGTCCAGCCTCTTCTCTCAGGTCTACAATGAGGTGCTAACAGGTGATCAAAGATAAGAAAATTCAGTAAAAGGCTAAGTGCTCATGCACACTTCTGGAATGCTGCATGACCCATTTGTGTCATCAGATTTGTAATGGTTACCTGTTCCTTAAATAGTCTGAAAAGTCCTGCGGTTAAAACTCTGCCCAATCAGAATTTCTAAGTTACATCTGACTAAGGAGCTTTATTTATTTTAAGAGAACACCAATTCTGGAGAGAGATTCCCCTTCCATGAAATGCAAATCAGGAAACAAAGGCACAGAGGGAAGAGCAGTTCAGCAGGGAGTCAGGAGTCCTCTGTGCTCCTCATGTACTCTGTGACCCAGGAACAAGGTACGGTCTTTGTCCGAAGGTCCAATGTTCCTCCTTGTCAGCTGTCTTCTTACAGCTACTTGCTGGTTCCTGCATGCTACACTAACACACCTGTTGGCCTCTAATCAATACACTCTGTGAACCAGAATGACAGCCACACACCCTGGAGAGAAAAGAAAAGTAAGACACTTGTGTGCACACAAAGGCAGCACAGCCTGGACTTACGGGGCCAGGGACAGTCAAGGATGCAGAGTGTCTCAGAAAAGCCCTTGGGAGCAGCCTGACACTAGAGTGGGTTTCGTATTGTGACAAGGTTAACTAGGGTATCAGTTAACCACCTACCATATATTTTGCTCCATAAGACCATAAGATGCACCTAGGGTTTTAAGGAGGAAAATAAGAAAAATATATTCTGAACCAAATGGTGTGTTAAAATATTTAATAAAATATACCACAATAAAATTTCAATAATGTAAACTCAACAGCGGTATTAACAACCACTAGCACTGTTATTAACAAATGAAAAGAGACTTCAATATTCAAATATTCTTCTACTTGTCCGGAAACCCCAGGAACTCATCATTGCTAGCGTCAGAATTTAAGAAGCTCAGTTGCTCACACAATCCTGGTATCACTTTCTTCACTATTTTCATATATGATAACATCTTCAGTGCCATCTAAGGCATTGCTAATGCCACAGTTTTTGAATGACTGTACCACAGTTTCATCCTTCACTGACTGCCATGATGTTTTCACCCATTCACAAACTTGAGTGATAGTGAGTCTCTTCATTTGTCTAGTTGGTGTCAGGTCATGATTACCAGCAGCCATCCGTTTGTTCCACTCTTTTGGCATAAAGACTTTAAACGGTTTGTTGGTGAAAACATCGAGAAGCTGCAACTGGCTAGTAAGACCCCCAGGTATTACAGCTAGATGAGTCTTCACTTCTTTAAAGTTTTTTTGGTGGTTTCACTAATATGTGCTCTAAACTGGTCAAGCACTAATAGGGCAGCAAGTGACGTCAGCACTTCACACAGACTTCCAGCAGCTGCAGCGCAGCCCTCCACCGCTGCAGCGCGCCTCTCACGTGTGCCCTCAAAGATGCCAGATAAATGCGCCCACACAACGTCACTCACCTTCCCTCCTGCACTGCATGCAACTGTGGAAACTGGAACCAGGAGATCACTCTGCAGATGCCGGGGTTCCGCACGCCGCCATAGTGGGTATGATTATGCTCCCACTGGTGCTCATTCTATACATGTTTACCGGCCTAGCGCCCCACAGCAGCTAAAAAAAGTAAACATTCGCTCCATAAGACACACAGGCATTTTCCCCTCCACTTTTTTTTTGGGGGGGGGGGTGTCTTATGGAGTGAAAAATACGGTCCTACAGACTGAATGTTTGTATTCCCTAAACATTCAAGTTAAGTCCTAACTCTCGATGTGATGGTACTTGGAGGAAGGTTATGAGTGTAGAGTCCTCATGATGGGATTAGTGCCCTATAAAAGAGACCCCAGGGGACTACTTGGCCCTTCTACCATGTGAGGCCCCAGCAAGACCACTAACCAGGAAGCAGGCCCTCAACAAATTTCTAATCTGCCCACACCTTGTCTTGGACTTCCCAGCCTCCAGGACTACAAGAAATAAATTTGGCGTTGAAGACACTCAGTTTATGGAATTCTGTTACAGAAGCCTAGAGGTCTAAGATACTGCACTTTCTCAAATGCTCTGCGGCCAGGCTCAAGGAGGAAGTCTGTGAAGCAGGTGGGAGGAGATAACACCTCCCCCTCCAGGGCAGCCCACAAGGCATCTCCCCTTACCCCAGCCAGGCTGCCTGAGAGCCTCTCCTAATGCTACCCCCATTTCCCGCCCCGTCCCAGCCTTTCAACACTCTCAGTGCACGTGTTACTCCAAAGTGGACATTTTTATAAAATATGTGGGGGAAACCGACGGTGACTTATCCCACAGCTGCTCCCTGACTCATGGTTTGGCAAGAGGTCTGCTGACCTCCACATGCCATCTATAGGCCTCCTACCTTCACTGGAAGGATCCTGAAGCATCTGGTGTTAGAATAAAGCAAAGGGAAGAGGGATAAACTGAAAAAAAAACAGTACGTCAAATTGCTCGCTGGAATAGTGCTGAGCAACAGCACCTGTGGAGCATTTGCTACAGATGAAGGTCTGTGCAAAATACTAGCACTTCACAACAGGTGGGGGCAGGGTTGAAGGGGGCCCTCCGTTCAACGCCTGGAGACTATCTGACAGGTATTCAATCATTTGAGTCACTGGTCTGCCCATCCCATTCTGTCCAAGGGAAGGGCATTTCAAGTTGAGTGTCTCTTCAAAATGCTGAATTTGATCATTCAACCTAAAAATGACCTGGAGGTGGGAGCTCAGAAAAATATTTTCATATGACTAGTAGCAAGCTAAACCTGGAAGAGAGTTATGAGTCACCAGAGACTCGAACATGCCTTCCAAGAAAGTACCCGCTCTGTGCTCTCGGGAGGCTTGGCAAGCATTCCCTTCCTCCTCCTCCACCACCTTTCAACAGACCCACAAAGCCTGCATTTAGGTCAGCCTCTTCACTGGTTCCCTCTCCAGGGCCAGCAGCCCTCAGGATAAACTATCCTAACCTAAAGTCACCAGGGGATTGGCTGGCCACCTCTTCCCAGAGCCTAAGGGACCCTGGCCCATTCTCCCAAACGGGATGATCCTCAGCTCATAGGAAAACCAACACCTGCCATTTTTAAACAACTCACTAACAGCCAACAAAAGCTAACCAATGGCTCGGGACACTGCCAGCTGATTCACACACTCCACACACAGGTGATTCATCCACCGGTTGTAGTAAAGGTGCTGGGAAAGGGGGCGTGGTGGAAGAAAAAAAAAACATCATTGTGAAGGTGCACAATCGCTGTACTGTGATAACATAAAAACGCTTTCTCCAAAATAGAGTTATCATACTCAGGGCTGGCTTAGGAGCTTTGTTTTTGATCAAAGTACATCAATCAGGTGTCCTGGGACATAAAAATGCATGTGGGGGAAGGGGAGAAGTGATATTTATGGGAAAATTTTTCAGTGCAAGTATCATTTAATATTCTGATTCACTCATGCAACCTTCTCTCTGATGTGTAAGCTTTGTTAGAAAATAAAACTGGGAGTCCAGAAATTCACAACTTCATACAAAGAGGCATACAGACAGGTTGGGAAGGGAGAAGGGTCTAAAGCTAGCCTAGTGGCCCTTTTTGCCCGTTAACTCTGATTTCACATTTCCCAAATTCTTGGTTATACGGTTGAAATTTGGCCAAAAAGTGATTCACTTGGTTAAACAATATTCTTTCCTAACAATGCAAATACACCTCTAACAGAAACATGGTATACTGGTGACTCACACCTTCCTAATAAGACAGTTCAGTGCCATTCGGAGAAAAAGAGCTGAGAGCTGCTCAGAGGAAAAGCCTCTTTACCACGGTCAAGGCAACCTCAACTGTGATGGGGCTCAGGGCCCATAATGACATCAAGGGCTAGAGGAGGTTTGAAAAGAAGTTCAAATATAATAGGAAATAGGCAAAATGCACCGTCACCCCTAAACCATGCACTATACCCTACACCCACTTTAGGGCACTCTAGGTCCTAGTCCCACTCAGTCTCACACTGGGAATATTATAGTTTAAGTGTACTATGGACCAAATAGCTTGATCTAGAAACAGTCTCCACTGGGAATATTATAGTTTAAGTGTACTATGGACCAAATAGCTTGATCTAGAAACAGTCTCCACTGGGAATATTATAGTTTAAATGTACTATGGACCAAATAGCTTGATCTAGAAACAGTCTCCAGCAAAAAGATTATTTCTCTCTATCTCTCTCTTCCCCTCCAGCAGCCAAGGCTCCATTGGAGCAGGGTTGGCCTGGGAGCTGAGGACGGCTCCGTGTCAAAATATAATCAAATGTCAAAATAACCTGGAAATATTTTCTAGGAACATATGTGCCCTGATTTATCAATGTCACCCCATTAAAATTAATAAAAAAATAAAAAATAAAAAAATAAAAAGCATTCTTAAAAACAGACCAATTCAGGCCAAGAGCCTCACTCTTTACTACGCTTAAAGTGAAGATAGAGGAAGTAGGTGAAAAATGCTGCTCTCACCCAGAACTTACTGAGTCCTAATCTTTTCTGCCTCGGGAACGTCCAGCCTAATAGCAGCAATAACATGAGGACTGAAATTCCACTCACAGACACCCTCCTCCACGTCTGTGCCTCCGATGAGCCGAGACCATTAGGCACTGAGGTTCGTTTTACCTTAGCCAGGAGCTCAAGACTATCACCCAAACGCAACTGGGGAAGCAGCTGCCAGTTTGCACAAATATGTTGCAAGTGATGTGTGGGCATCAGAGCACCAGGATGCAAAGACAAAACAGAGAGTTCAATCCTTCTTTGGGGACATTAACTTCACTTTAATCCATAGCCTCTGAGGGTTCCCCTACAACTGGCCAACCATTCTGCAAATACGTAAGCTCAGTTATAAGGCTGGTCCAGAAGGCCCCCGCCACTGGGAAGGAGGGAGAAGTGGGAGTCACCAATCTGATCCTCGAGACCATCGGGGATCTGGCATATTCATCCTCAGGCATATCACTCTCACCCAGTCCGAGGGAGATTTACAATTAAAAGTGCACTGCGGTCTATGACTCTGTCACTTCCCTGAACAACTGCCATGGACCTGTCATAGTAAAACAGACTCGGGAGCCGGGCTGCCTGCCACTCAGCAGCTGTGTGACTTGGGCCAGTTACACAACCTCCCTGGGTCTCAGTTTATCATCGCGCCCCTCCCGTAGAGTAGGTGGGGGGATTCCATGACATAAGATATAGCACAGTGGGTTTCAACCACCTGGGGACCGGTGAAAATAGGATAGTTATTTCAGGGACCACTAAGGCAGAAATCACCCTGAGCATCAGCGAATTTGACTAAGATCATTGGGCTCTATAATCCTACATCAGGGTGGTTCACTCTTGCATGGGCCGGTGGTTAAAAAACGCTGATGTAGTTTATAGAACAGTGCCTGGCACCTGTTAGCTAGCACTTAGTGACAGATATCACCCATATGAGCTCCGTTCCCTCACCTATAAGATGCGGGTGGGGGTGGGGGACAAAAATCAGAAGATCTGTGCTCCTTTTAGCCCTTTATCCAGGATAGGGATTTGTTCTCGCTTAGCTTTCTCTTTCTAGGGTATGTTCTTTTTCTTTTCTTTTTTTGCCAGATGGCAGAATTGTATGGCTGTATTAATACAAACAGTGTGCACACAGGCTGTCTCTTCATTTCCTTCGCTGCGCAGCCTGGCACTGGACAGGGGCTTCGGGGGTAGCGGGCAGCGCTTCCACAGGGTTGACGGTGTGAGAGGAGCGCATGCGCAGCGTCAGGAACGAGAGCGCCTCACATCAACAGCTCCGCCAGCTCCTAGACGCCGTGGACCAGGACCTTCCGAAAGCCACTGGGCATCATGTGCTTTGTTCTCCTGTGGCTTCTGTAACCAGTGTGGGGCATCCAGATCTGGCTCTCAAAACCTTAAAGGCTCTTATCCAGGATGAATCAAGTGCCAATTTCTACAGAGTGGAGGATTTGTCCTCTCTTAGCTTTTTCTTTCTAGGTTACATTAATTTTTTTAAAAACTCTGCTTTAACCATTTTAAATTTTTTTCTGGACCACTGTTTCCTGTCCCTCACAGTGGACTGGCAGGCAGAAAGACATGCTCACAGGGAACGTAAGCTCGTCATCTGAGAGTGAAAGGAGCCCTGGAGAGGAGCTGCCTACTCGCTGTCCAATGATCTTCTCCTGAATTTCCAGCAGAAGGATGGTTATCCAATTCGGGCTTAAATACCCTCAGAGCTGGGGAACTCATCACTCACACAGCAGTTCCATGCCTTGCTGAAGACTTCCCAAGTCCTCTACACACCTACCTTCCGGGAACAGGTGACTGGCTCCCTGCGCGCACAGGATCTTGATGCTTGCTGTGACGTAATGACCACAGACGGGTCTGTAGTTTGGAGGACTTTACAATGATATCTAGACTGAACCTCACAAGTTCGCTGACAAGTCAGTAGGGCAGGCATTATTCCATCTCTAGCAAAAGAAAGGGTGGGGGAAGGGCTCAGCAAGTGTAAGCGATTTTGCCCACTTTTCCTATGAAACTGCAGGATCAGGACTCGAACTCATGTCTTCTAGCTCCAAGTTGGGGCTCTCAGCCCATTTTTTGCAGGCAGGCAGGTCAGAGCTACAAAATGCCCAAGTTCCCAGCTACCCATCATGAACGACATCAACAGTTATCCCAGCCCTTTCTGCTTATTCTGTGTAGGTTATTCATTATGAGAGGTCAGTGGCCGTTCTTCCAACATGCAAACAGCTTAGCATATTAATTAAACCAGGAAACCAAAAGCATGACAGGAAAAGTACTCATGCATCACCTATTCCTCAGAACTTCATAAAATCTAATCTAAGCCTGCAACACCTGGAGTAATGATTAGCTAATAACCAGCCCTGTCTCCACTCCCAGGCTAAGCAAAGAATATTTTATCCAGTTACTTTCCCAAATGACACCAGCCATTCACCTATCACTGCCTTCTGGAAATCACACATAATATAAAACTGAGATAATTCAACTGGTTAAAACTCTACATTATATAGTGATGTGATCAGCCACAAAAGTACAAAGATCATTTAACACACATAGGCTGCTTATGACAGAGCTATTGCCCAGGGGGAAGACCAACCACTCACAATAGAGTATAAATTTGCCTTGTTTGCATTTCTGAGAAGCCGATCTCCTGTTTCAGTTTTGACCACTGTTGCAGTTAACACAGTAGACATGGGGCGGGGGGGGGGGGTTAGAGAGAGGGCACAATTATCTTAACCAACCCTCCCTTATCCTCCCAAACTGCAGTGTCTCTGGGAAGGCCTTAGCCACCTTGCTGTGGGAATGTGGTCCATTATACTGCCAGAAGACTTTGGGACACTTCAGTCTGAGCTGATGGGGAAATGCTTCACATCACAGCAGAGGTGGGGAGGAGCCCTGGGAGCCGAGTCTGGCTGTCTAATGGTGCAAGAAAAGTGGCTGTGGCCACCTGCGCTTGGGAAACTGAGGACAGCAGCGAGGCACTTCTGCAAACCCCTGGGTCTCAGCTCAGAACTCAAGATCTCCCACAAAGGAGCCTCCTAGGAAACTCCTTTCAGGTGGAAGGTTTCCTTCCAGGCTCTCTATTATTACTTTTCTAGCCCTAATAAATCAGAGCTGGTTCTCAGCACACAGGAAGAAGGTGTCATCCTCATCTTGATTAACAATGTCACATTAATAAAACATACTTGGATCCATTAATTCAAATAAATATTTAAGTACCAGTGTGGCAGCTGCCAGGACAGATGCATGAACAATTCAGACATACTTCCTAGTGCTCAGAGGCGCCTCTGAGCCTGAAAATCCCAATGCTGAGCCACCTCCTCTCAGCCCTCTGGCACCATCCTTAACACCTTTGTTGTGGGTGTCTGTTAAACGCTCTGGTGAGGCCTCTGAAATTACGGAGGTGCCAACAGATATTCTTCATAAAAAGCTGTCAAAACACTGGCCATCAGAAGCCAGGCCCTAAATACTATGTGGCCACAGCTTCAGAAACACGTGCAACAGGCAGCATCAGTGTGGCTGAAAAATGCTAAGCTAATTTTACACAACATTCGAGGTCTAAGCATGAAAGGATGACAGGAAGGATTGAAAGATCGTGGGGTGGAAGCCGTGTCATCTGTGTTCTAATCTGACACAGAAATGTGACCCTCATCAAGTTTCTACTTGGTGAGGCTTACTAAATTTTTTTTGCTGATCTATGGTATATCACTGTCTTTTCCTAAAAAAAAAAATACTATAAAATATTGCAGATTATTTATTTTTCTGAAATAAGAAACAGGGAGGCAAAGAGAGATTCTTGCATGTACCCCAACCAGAATCCACCTAGAAAGTCCCTCATGGGGCAATGCTCTGCCCACCTGGGGCTGGGACTCCATTGCTCAGCAACCAAGCTATTTTAGCACCTGAATTGAGGCCATGGAGCCATCCTCAACACCCAAAGCCAACTTGCTTCAACAGAGCCATGGCTATGGGAGAGGAAGAGAGTGCTAGAGAGAAGGGGAAGGAAAAAGGATGGGAAAGCAGATGGGCGCTTCTGTGTGCCCTGGCCGGGAATCAAACCCGGAACTTCCACACGCCAGGCCATCACTCTACTGCTGAGCCACCAGGCCAGGGCCAGATTATTATCTAACTACAGAGGCATTCAAGCAGATATCCATACCCTCAGCACATATTTTATAGCCTATTCCTAGTTGCTTTATAAATTTTTTAAAAATTTTCTTAAAGAGCAGCTCAATGGTTTTGAGATTAATACAATATTTTTTAAACAAATTTACAGTGACTGTTGAGGGTTCCTTCCCCATTTCATTGCCCTCCCTCTACCTCAAAAGATAACCATTATGTTGATAATGGAATGAATCCCTCATGTGTGTGCGCCACAACCAAACAAATATCCATAGAGACACAACACTGCTCAATGGTGCATGTTAAATAAATGGTAGCATACACCACATAGTCCATCATTTGTTTTTTTCCACTCCCACTGATATTTATCCTTGTTGAGGCATGCATCCCTGGTTCATTCATTTATGTATTCCACTGTGTGTGTATGTGTGTGCATGTGTGTTTGTACAAGTGTGTGTGCACCATTATTTATCCACTCTCCCATCAGTGGGTCTTGACAACTATTCACTGACTTACAAGTTCATCAAAAATTACTCAGAATCTACTTATGCAGGCATCAAAGATCTAAAAAACTATATAATTCTTGCACTCAGGCCAAAGATAAAGAGCTCCCTGTGGAAACACCAAGATTGGGGGAAGCCTGCTGACTGTGCAAGCAGTCAGTTGGTTACCTGTTTATGCATATTCATGACTAGAGCTCAGGAAGGGACCCAAGGCTTAAGAAATGAGTGTAGAGGTCTTATGCTTACAGGTGGAGGTTGAAGCCACAAGAGTAGATACCAGTTCACCATGGGAACATGTGACTACTCAACCCACAGCAGCATGAGAAATAAAACTAGACCAGTGATGTGCAATCTTTTGAGCTTGGTATGTCAAAATTCGCCAATAAACCGAGCATAACTCGGGTGGTGTGTCACTTCGAGAAAAACGGCCTAACCGGAAGTCCCAGAACTAGACGCTCTGTGCTGGAGTTCTGTTGTTTTGGCCTACAGACCTCCGGCACAGAGTGTCTACACTACAGCAAATGTTTTATCCTCGGCTACTGCACCTGGCCGTGCAGGAGCAGAGGATGAAACATCCTTCTCGGCATGCGGCCCCATACTTCTCTGGTATGCTGCCGCATGCGGCTGCCTGTCATCGAAAATGGCTACGCGTGTCAGTGCTGACACACGTGTCATAGGTTCGCCATCACAGACCTAGGCTGTTGTTTTTATGCCACCACATGTTGGGGTGGTTCACTTGCAGCAACAGATAACTAAAATGGGAGCTCACTCTACCATCATCCCCAAATCAGATAGACTGAGAGTTGTAGCCATCTACAGCAAATCCTGTAAGAGATCCACCATGATAGCACAACTGGCCCCTCTAGGGTGTCTGACAGCTGCGGACAATAAGCACACACTGACGTCACCCAGTGCCCCAGCATCCTACTATTTCAGCTTTCTCCCAGCATCCCGAGAGCACCTTCCTTAAACTATAGCCAGGTAGGATTTTGAGGGTCACACCTGCCCCCTTCGGCAGCTCTGGGAAATGCTCTTGGATAAAACAACATCTTGGAGACTGTGATAAAGCAGAAGGCTAAAAGAACGATATTGCACTTAGCTGCATGTGTCCGTCAGCAATGCGGACATGGGCAAAACTGACCAGCAAACATGGAAGAGGAGCAACAAGGCGGCCAGGAGCTTCCTAGGCAGCACAGTGCTGAGGGGCCGAGTCAGGAAGCAGAGTAGGACTAGAGGCTGCCAGTGCTCATTTACCTGGCTGGCACCTGATCAGGGAGGTAAGACCAAGAGGAGGGCCTGGGCGCCCTGCCCCTCTCCAGCAGGGAGACCTTCCACAAAACCAACAATACAAAGGTGAAAGCACTGGGGCCACAGGAGCCGGGGTTGGGCACCACAGAGACACAGAGGCTGCTGGAATTCCATGAGCTGGAACGATAAGCAAAGGAAGGCTTCGTGGAAGCAGTAACATCGGAGCCAAGCTCTGAAGGGCATGCAGAGATGGAAGAGGGGTACCTGGAAGAGACTCCCACGTAGGATACACCCGAGTGGGTGAGGAGGTCCTGCCGGAAGCCGGCTGGGGCGGGGAGGGGGATACAGAGGAAGATAGAAGGAAGTAAGGTTGGAAGCCAGGATTGTAGTGGACCACGGAGGACCCCAAACACCATGCTAAGGACAGAAGACTTCATGCTGTAGGAAACTACTGTAAGTTTCTGAACCCCATAAAATGAGGTGGGAAGTGAGAGCCTTGGGAAACTGGGTGTGGCAGGTCCCTGTGGGAGCAGCCATCCTACACATCAGGAAAGTCAGTGCGTGATTAATCCTTTCATCTCCACCCCAGGCAAGGCTTCTACAAGTGTGAGGACACTGGGGAGACCACAGAGGCAGACTGATGGCTAGGTAACCAACATCTCTAAGACAGAAACTACTTCAGGTGAACTCATTAATATTAAGATGGAGGGCAATGAAAAAGAATTTTTTTTTGAATCTACATTTTGACACATCTCCTCCCACAACTCAATTGTCTTACCCTCCTTCAAAGATGGGCTCGAGCTGTACTTTAGAAACTGCCAGATTTCTGCAGCCTGGAAGAGGGTTCTCAGCAGAACCTGACCATGCCGTCACCTGCTCGCAAACTCCCAGCCCCCAGAACTGGGAGCAAATCAATTTCTGTTGTTTATGCCAAAAAAATAAAATAAAATAAATAGTCAGGTATTTTTGTTTTTTTGTTTGTTTGTTTTTTCAAATTGTCTGGATTATGCATTTGAGAACACTGCCATTTAAAATGTATGCATAATTAGCCTGACCAGGTGGTGGCGCATTGGATAGATAATCGGACTGGGATGTGGAGGACCCAGGTTTGAGACCTCGAAGTTGCCAGCTTGAGTGTGGGCTCATCTGGTTTGAGCAAGGCTCACCAGCTTGAGCCCAAGGTTGCTGGCTCGAGCAAGAGATCACTCACTCTGCAGTAGCCCCTCGGTCAAGGCACATATGAGAAAGCAATCAATGAACAGCTAAGGAACTGCAACGAAGAACTGATGCTTCTCATCTCTCTCCCTTCCTGTTTGTCCCTATCTGTCCCTCTCTCTGACTCTCTCTGTCTCTGCCACACACAAAAAAAATTGCATGCATAATTTATATCTCCCATTTTCAAATAATACAAAAATATATCCCCCACCTTCCAAAAAAATGATTTGTAGTGAAACAATTCATTTTACATGCTCCTTTTCAGTCATTGTTTTGTGCCTTTATCTTATCTACCTATCTACATTATAAAATTCTTTTGAAGAAGGTCTGTATATTACACATCTTTGGTTCTTCCAAAACTCCCAGTCTAGCAGAAGGTTTATGCCAATGTCTGGCAGACTCTTGCTGAGTGATTTCTATCATTCCCAGCCTTGGTAATATCATTTGGGGGAAAATGTCTCCCTAAAATGTCCACAATTTCTGGCCAGTTCACCTGGAAAAGGAAACCCTCCAGAAAACAAGTCAGTTTCCTTGTTAAGTATCATTTTTTAAAAGTTTATCTAAAGCTCAAGTTATAGGAATCCTTCCTTCAAGAATTGAAAATGTGAGAAGTAAACAAATCTTCTCTGCTGAAGGAAACAAAGTGTATTCATGGGAAGACGGATTTCAGGTCCACCTGTGCGAATGAAGCCATTGCCTGCAGACTCGGTGCAATGGACCAGAAGTTTGTGTCCCCCCAGAAATACATATGTTGAAACCTATTTCCCAGTGTGATGGTGTCTGGAGGTGGGGCCTTTGGGATATGATTAGGTCAGGAGGGTCGACCCCTCATGAATAGAATTAGTGCCCTTATAGGGGCTGCAGAGGGCAGAGTTCCCCGCTTCCATCATGCGAGGACACAGTGCAAGGACAGCTATCTGGGAACCAGGTAGCAGGGCCTCACCACAGACTGAACCTGCCACAGCCTTGATCTTGGACATCCCAGCCTCCACAACTGTGACAAATAAACTGCTGTTGCTTATAAGCCGCTCAGTCTATGGAGTTCTGTGACAGCAGCCCAAGACACAGGGATTCCAGAAAATGACAGCTACAGATGTTAATGAATATCCCTCATGGGTTTGTCTCCACATCTCTCTGGAATCCAACAACCAGCATTTACATGCTTTCTAGTCAGTATTGACACTAAACTGGGAAATCACCACCATCCCACCATGGGTGCATTTCCTGCCACTGTTCCTGCCGAGGCTATTGCCAACCTCCTTTTTAAATCCTTAGTTTAAAAAAACCCACCAAGAATATTTAAAAACATAATTTTAAAAATCAAAACAGAATAGCTCCCTCACATTTTATGTCCCAAAGTCTTCCTATGACTGACCTGGCGTGCACTGCATGCAGCGCAATACAGGGAGCCACTCCTGGGTCCATTCAGAAAGAGCCGTACAGTATCACTACTTCCCCTACAGCACGGTCCCATGACCGCTGGCAGCATTAGGTGAGGGTTTCCTTGACTGATATTCAAATGAGCTGTGTGCTGAGTTCTGAGTCTGGAACTCAGAATTCACTTTTTCCATAGAGACAAAGCCAGTGACATACAGGTTCGTACTGAAGTAATAGGTTTCCAGGACAGCCCACACAGCCTACGGACCCAAAATATAGTAAACGTGTTTCTACGAGGAAGCCCATTTCAGATCATTTATCAGCAGGTGTGAGCCTGGGTATCCCTGTGCCGCCAGC
This sequence comes from Rhynchonycteris naso, assembly GCA_037038555.1. Classification (NCBI taxonomy): domain Eukaryota; kingdom Metazoa; phylum Chordata; class Mammalia; order Chiroptera; family Emballonuridae; genus Rhynchonycteris; species Rhynchonycteris naso. The sequence goes on along the minus strand of CM072999.1, from coordinate 149,529,882 downwards.
ATGAGGGAATTCCCTTAGTTGGGGTGGCAGTGGGGGTGGGACACTTGTGCACATAGATGTGAGGCATCACAGCCACTCAGGACAAAGTCCTCTGTTATCATTCAAGTGCACTGGAGATTTATAAGGTTTATAAGGACTTAGGAAACATCTGGCAGCCCATCTCACAGCAGTTCTAACTCACCGATGTATGCTTAGGGATTGAAGTGTTATGTACTCCCCTCCTACACCCAGGTTGATAGACTTTCTTGTCTCTCATGCCAGTGCTCTATCTGTAATGTCTCCAAGGGCATTGACAAATTTTACCCATGCTCAACTTGTTTGCATACCTGTCCCTGTGTTCTTAGCATTCCATCACCACAGGACACATGCTAAAGCTAACATTACCATCTACAGATGGCACTTCCTAATTTCCAACAAACACAGGTGGCACCCCTTAACCCTCACAGCCATCCCACGAAGCAGACATACTCAGAGAAGTAGAGGGATGTGCCTAAAACAAAAAGCAACTGGTAGCCCCCAACCTCAGCCCAAATCTAGCAATGATTCTGCCCTCTCTCCATGGTCCCAGGCTGCTTCTCTCCTCGTGCAGGAGGTTCTCGGGGGACACAGGCAGCAATTTGTTTATCAAATGAGCCACATGTCTGGCCCGACTTACGACCACACCCTATTTACATGCAACTCAGTACCCCTGGACTTCAGTTTGGTGTCTGCTTGCTGCTTCTATAGATTTAAACTGCCAATGACATATAGGTTTATACGGAACATTTCCCCAAACTTTTCAAGCTAACACACCAGAAGGAAAATGGGGCGGAAGAATGAGAGTAGAAAGGCAGAGGTCTGGCCAAGGGCAGGATGATGCACTGAGACCATCCTTTACAGTCTATGAGAAATAGGGACCAATATGAGGACCTAGTCAGGGCAGCCCTATCATGAGCTGCTCTGGGATTAGAGTCAAATAGACTTGGGCTATTTCAGGCCTGCTACTTCATGAGATTCTAGCATCTGTTATGCTTCTGTAGGTTTCTAATTTCAGCTGCAGAGACAGTCCAGGAAATGAGGCAGACACATCCCAGGGCCTGCAGAAACAAAGAGAAGAATCCAAATAAATCACTGTCTTCCTCGGAGGGATTTCAAATCAGAGTTTTAAAAGATGGGAAGAAAAGATCAGAAGAGGAAAATGACAAGAAAACCATAGTAGCAGAGAAAGCCCTAAGCTGAAATTCAGAAGAATCATGAAACCAAGAAACAGTGATGGGAGAGGTATTAAAAGGGATGACTGGGTCTTGCATTTAAAAAGTGAACAGAGGAGAGTAGAACGGTTATGACAAGCCCAAGGTCGCATAGCTTCATATGGAAGGGAGACCGGAGTGCAGAGCTCCCGCTCTGGGCACTGTTCTAACATACGGGGTGCGTTAGGAAGCCCATGACTTTGACTAAGAGTCAGTTTTTCATGGAAAAGCACCCAGCCTACTCAAGTGCTGTTAAAGGGTTATGAAGGCGACATGGTAACCATGAGGCTCCTGGAAGAGTCTGGTCAAATGCTCAGCTGAACCATAACTTCCAGGCTTTCTAACAGGATGATATACAATTTCCTAAAGCCTCCATCATGATGGAGTTCCAGTGGCATACTGAAGCTGAAACTGGAACAAAATGGGGAGGAAACTGTGCTGTAATGACTGGACACAGAACACATTCAGCAGATACTCTAATACTAGTTAACTTATTGAGTCACTGAATCAATATCAGGATGGTTGGGCTCCAAAAATAATTTCAAGGATCTGAAAACCTAACCAGGACACAAAATTCAGAATTCAGAAAAAAGGACTGACAGATATGACAGCACTTATTTTTTTAAAAAAAAACTCCATAAGCAAATTTAAAAATGAATGACAGGAGATGAGAAGAAACAATCTCAAATGTGCAGAGAAAGGTTTAATATCTTTTAGTCTCAAAGTGCCTATAAATCAGGAACAAAAAATGAACAACCTGACTATAGACAGTCCACCAAAGAAATACAAAGAGCCCATCAAAAGATGCTAGACCTTACTCATGATTCAAGAAATGACCCACGAACACTGAGATACCATTTTTAAACCGATGCGTTTTGCAAAATATTAAAAGACTGGTAATACCAAGAGATGAGGAAATAGACACGCCCATTCTGTTGACTGAAGGCAAAGTGGATGAAACCTGAAACCTGGAAGGCAACTTGATCCAGTCAGGCCAAGTCTAGGAGTCTCTTCTCCCAAAGCACGAGGCCTGATAAGGAGGTACATGCAGAGAAAGCTGAACTCCAGTGTGGTTTATAACTGCAAAAACTGAGATCTGGCCTAAATTCCCATCCACAGTGCAGTCATCCATGCAGATCTCATAGTCATATGTAGGAGCAGACTAATATGGCTGATTTGGAAAGATAATCAAGGTATGTTAAATGGAAAACAATTATAATAGTATGATCCCCGTTCTGTTTAAAAAAAGAAAAACAAAAAAACTTATGGATACAAAGGGCTAGGCCGGAAAGTTTACACCAAAAGTTAGCAGTTTAGCTCAGCTCAGCAGGTGGAATTAGAAGGAAGGGGGAAATGTGTTAGAAGAGAAGTGTAAGATTATGAATGATGCTTACATTTAAAAAAAAATCTTTTTTAATTTATTGATTTTAGAAAGAGAGAGGAAAGAAGGGGGAAAGGAGGAGGGGGTGGGGGAGAGGGGAGAGAAGCACTGATTTGTTGTTCCACCGAGTTGTGTATTCATTGGTTGCATCCTGTGTGTGCCCTGACCAGGGATGGAACCCACAACCTTGGCATATGGGGACAATGCTCTAACCAACTGAGCTACGTGGCCAGGGCTGATACTTATCTTCTTTATTGTTCTCTGCATCTTCTCAATTTTCTAAAATATTCCCGAGTTCTTTTGTAGTCAGGGGAAAAAAATACTGGACATTTCATAATGAAATACATAGAAAACGGTAGTTTATTTTATGAAAAAATGTGTAGAGACAGCCCTCACTCTATACTACTGCCTCATGAGAACATTTATCAAAAATTTTAAAAAGGAATATGCAGAGCAGTGATGATTTTATCAAAGATTTAACACCGATCGAGCACACTAGTGTTCTTAGACTTCATCCGTATATCTGGTTACATAACACACGATGCCACTCGGTGAGGTACTGACTCTCTCTGTAATTATTAGGCCACTAAGCACTGACGCTGGGACCCACCCACAGAACCTATCCTGTACCTTTTAAATATCTCCTGCACAACATTTCCCAGGACACTCGAGTGCACCCACTGCAACAAAACATCTCCTGCTAAGCTACCTTCTGCTGTCACGGTCTGCCTGACAAAGCTATCAATCCTCTGGGGACTGACGCCATGGCACGGCACTAATTCCACCATGAAATAAAAGCAGGAGTAATTACCTGCATTTCCCTCCTTGGCACACCAAGGCCTGCAGTTAACCCATGAGATCAAGGGACTGAAACAAGATCTTAAGAGTAAAAAGACTAAAACCCGCTTTTCCACAGGGGCATTTCCGCTTTCCCGTGAGACACCTGGAACTGGCTTACACACAGAAGAAGATGTGTGCATGGGGCTCCAAGAGCAAGCACAGCGGGTCTGACCTGAGCCACAGACACAGCCATGCCCAGACCCGGCTGTAAGGACAAATATCTGTGAGGCAGGCTGGCTGGCTGGCTTTGGGAAATAATCTGTATGATTTAACAGACACATTTCAGGGAGTGAAGCCCACGGGCTTAGGCTGACCAGCCACTGACTCTAACTACCTGTACGAGAAACGTCCACAGCACAAGGGGCCTCATGTGTGAATGACCTACAGAATTTATCCATCCAGAGGTGAGCCATGCCATTCAAAGCTGTCTTCCAACAACCCAAGTTCGTACTGCTCCTACAGGGACGACTTTCAGAGACTTCATGCTTTCAAATACCCTCGGGGGTGAAAATGTTCCATCTTTAGAGGGGGAATGGAAATATTTGAAAGTCAAGTGTGAGTTCACCCCCTAGTGAGTGAACTAGGTAGGTCAATAGTACGGTACGCCTCTCAGTCCTAACTCCCTTCATGTTACCAGTCCCTTGTCCTGGTCACCAAGCTCAAAACCCTGGTCAAGAGTTTCTCCTGCCTCATGTCCCCACATCTAACTAGTAATTGACTGTCCAAATGGGGACACTTCCGAGAGTGAAAGGAAGCACTTTTAACTCTAGGTTGAACCATATGAAATTGTCATGTATGACCTTTTGACCTACAGAAAGGCAGCTTCATATGATTCACCTCTGCAGGGTCCACGGGCATGAATTAGGCATTTCCAAGACCAAGAGGGACACGTGGTCACCTAACACTGAAGCCATCACCAAACCCTTTGCGGTCTGCCCCCTTCCCATTTCAATCTGCTTGTTTCAGGCATTACTTTGTCTATCAAAAGGCCGGGGAGTAAAACGCCCTCCTTGTCTTCAGTCTCTCCTCCAACCCATCATACCAAGAGCTACTCCTAAAACACAGGCCATGTCACTCCTTCTAGACGGATCAGTGGCTCCCAGAGCCTCTTTAATTAAGTCCAAACTTCCTAGGTTGCTATGCAAAGTCCTCTGGGCTCTCCCCTTCACTGACCACTGTTCCCACGCTCTCCTGCACCCTAACCTTTACAATGTGCCTGCTTGCCCAGGGTCAACTGGTCCACTCTATTTAAGTACAAGTCTCTTGCCACTGACTTGGTTCACACTGAATATCTGCCCCCTTCAATAAAAAACCAAATCTAATCCCCCAACCCTGCTTTGCATTCCTGCTACCTGTCCTGTTCCCAACTCCTCTATCTGAAACATCCCACTAACTTCCAGCCCAACCCGGGATTCTAGGCTGGCTCATCTGGGTGGCTGCAATACACTCCTGCCTCTGGACAGGTGAGAGACCTGGGAGACCCCCACAGAGCCAGCACAGATGTTGTCCCCTCCCCTGGTACCTGGCCATGGGCCAGTGCAAAGGGGAACTGTCACTGCCGTGTGCACTAAGCCCATCAAGTGGAATTACCCCATTTCTTGAGCCAACCCCAGATTTTCAAATTTACTGCTGCTGATATGGTTCCTGCTTCCTAGAATGTCCACCCCCTCCCATATCTCAGCTTCTTACAATCCTCCCCATCCTTCATGACTGAAGCCTGGTCTGACTCTCCTCCCACGCCCATTCTCCACGGAGGAAATTCTCAAATCCAACCTCTCCCATGGCATGCCCACGCACCCTGGCTCATCCAACGGTCACTCATACTTACCTCAACCCATGGCAGGCTCCAAGAAAGCAGACACTGTGCCTTAACCATCCCTTTAACTCCCACTACACTACCTGACCCATCAGGAGTCCTCAATATAGACTTATTTCATTGTACTGATGAAACCTGCTTAGCCCAAGTCTCACTTATAAAATGGCTTGAACACCATCCCAAGAGAATGCCAAGGTTTCGTGAGCAACCGCAGTGCAGTTTGAGTCGTCCTACAGTGCCTTCACTCAACAATAAAACTGACTGAGACACCTAAGTTCTGGTCCGTTTGTAGAAAATCATTCATCCCTTGCTAGCAGCAGAATCTAGGGCTTATTTTTCAGGTACTAAGCATGATGGGTTTGTAGACACAACAGACAAAAAGCTTTAGGATCCAAATAAAGTGCCACCAGATGACACAAGCCAGGGGTCAGGGAAGGAGAACACACCTCCAATACAAGTCCCACGCCTTGCAAGGTCTTGGCAGAGCCTTGACAGCTCACGAAGCAGATGCAGATGCCAAGCGCCCTGGTGCCAACAAGGAAACCCGGGCAGTAGATCACAGACCCTGGTGAAACCAACATTCAAATGAAACCAAAATAGAGCAGAGAAACTAGAGATGGCATGACTAGGGATTAACAAAATAAAGCCATCAGCCAGAAAACCGATACATGATTCTAAACACAGGGGAAACTACACACTGTTTTGCCAGAGAGGCCAGTAGTGGGAGCCAGGAACGGACAAGACTGGCCAGCCTCACCAAAGTCCGGGCAAGAGACCACCGCTCAAGATGGGAGTAAGTGCTGTCCTGTACCATAAAATATTTACTTTAACAGTGTCTCCACAATTCAATTTGCTTATATCTGATTTAACCCTCTCCATCATGCAGGTCAATGTGTGTATTTACTTAGTGATATGCTTTAGTAACAGCTAATACTCACAGTTGTGGAAAAAACTACCTTGCTTAAAGTCTGTAGTTTATCTCATGGTATATTGCTCAGATTGTTTAAGAGCCAAGGTAACAAGTGGCAGTTGTTGCTTTGGAGCTAATAGTTGCCCTATTCTCTGGATTCCAATTATAACATTCATGTTAGGTGTCCCCAAGATCCCTATCAAAATCAATACTAAAATATCCATCAATTATGCCAAGCTAGTTGTTGTCATGAAGAAAATACAGAAAGAAAAGACATAGCTGTTACTTCAAGCTGCTGGTAAGCTACAACTCCGTCTGTTTGGTGCCAGAGCGAGCTCTGTAAACCACAACTTCACTTAGAAATGGTGCATGTGCAGGGGTGCGGGAGACTGCAGTGCAGCAGTGTGGGGGCCGGACTCACAGGGCAGGGCTGCCAGAGAAGGCAGGGTCCGGACAGAAGGAAAAGAGAAGACCAAAGGCCGAGGAACAGGAGTGAACTCGTGTAGAAAATGGTCACGTAAGGTAGGCAGCGAACATGGTGAGCCCTCCTACGATCAATGCAGTGACTCAACTACCTGCTCTTAGAGCATGGGTAATTCAGGTACCAGCAGCAACTGAGGGGGCTCAGAGAAGAGACCTTCCCCAGAGAGGAGCAGGGCAGACCACAGGGCCGTGGGGCTGTGCAGCCCAGCTGCTGCCTTCAGGAAGAAAACCCTGAGGCGGCCAAGGCCTTCGGCTCCCTAGGCATCTCCCTCAGCACCCGGTTCACTGTCAGTGCGGATACCTTTATGCTCCCCAAATGCCGTGGGAGAACAGAGAGCAGTGGCCTCCTTATGAACGATCTAAGCACAGCTGTAAAAGCAGAGTGACACCTAGCAGCTGCTGTTAGACTTCAAGCACAAAGGTCCCCATTCTGTTTCCATTTAATCCATCTTCTCTGACCACAGACACAATCCACAGCCCAGTGTGTCCATCTGGGGTTCTTCCGTGAAGTCTCTGGTTGCACATTTCCAACCTAGGACACACCTATATCCTTATATTTTGTGCCTACTGCTCAGAATTAAAACAAAATGTGACAAGGGGTGAAAAGCTATCTCTAACAGAAAGTGCAGGCCAGGCACTGGTGGGAAATGGTTTGGGACAGGACAAGTAGGGCAAGGTGGAGTTTGACAAGGCGCCTGCGGGTCTTCCACTCCCAAAGGCCTGGCTTAAAGGCACGGCTACCAGCCTTTCCTTGTAGCTAAGTAAAATGTCATTGGCCCTTAAGATTCTCACCTTCAAGACCCACACCCTGGAACACAGAGACCTTATTCTAAATGACATGTTCTCAACCCTGGGGGACACCTGGAGATATTTTAGGTTGAGCTTCCAGCTGCTTCTCAGGGGTGGGGATGAACCTGCTCACCCTTTCAGCAACTGTCCCACATGCGTTTGCAGAATGGTTAGCTAAGGGATACAAGATACCTTGCAGCTATTTTTTTCTCCTGCAAAGCCAACTGGCTTCACTAATGGTAATGGGCATCCGACATTACAACACAGTATTACCTTTATCCTCTACCAAAAGGGCTAACTAAATGTGCACAAGTATTTCATAGGACCCATGTGCCTGCCCTGAGTTCACTGGGCCAGTTGAAGACACCAGACATAGGACCAAGGCTCCCGAGTCCACACACAGACCCTCAGTGACCTCGGGCCACATCAGGGATTTACCGCCCACAACACAAGCTTGGAGACGAGATTCACAGCCCAGGTGCTTTCGGCACAGCCCTGGCTGGGACATGGAGGGAGAGCAAACACCACTCATAAGCGCGGTCCCCTGACAGCAGAGAAGGAGCTTATTTTTTTCTGTTAACGCATCTGTTTGGATATTCACTAGAGTAAATTTTTAAATGACTAATTCACGGTTTCACTTTGTCATGGTTTAAAGCAAGTATTTTATGTGACATCTGTTTCTGCTAAATCAGGAGCTTGTTTCCTTCCGAGCTGTCACACGGAAGATGCTGGTTCTGCTGCTCAAGCTCGGGCTTGAGAGGGCCCCTTTCCGGACTTGGGAATCCCAGCTTCACTGAGCGTACACGAAGTGTATACAACTGTTGTGAAACAGCTGGCCTATGAATAACAAGCAAACCTCAGCTACCACGCCCAGAGCTCTCCTTACATTATATGCAAGTAGGAAATGACCTGCGGGATTGAAGGGAGCCCACCACCTTGTCATCTAGCTCCTGACTCTTCCCTCGAAGCACAGAATATTGATTGCTTAGATTCCAGGACACTGATGAGGTCATGGTCATTGGGGTCCAGAGATCACACACCGTGCTGCTCCCCTTTTTTCACCTTCCCTCCCCTAGGTCAAGAGATCAGCAAACTGAACCACAGCTAGAGGTTTCTTGGTGTCAAGCCCATTCTCTGCTCTCTCTGTCCTGTCTTTGCTTTGCAGGCGACAGCCAGAGGACTGTAAGACTCTTAGATATGGATGTGGTTTGGGAGGAGCTGGAGCCAATACCACCGCCCGAAACTGCAATGCTCCCACCTAGAACTCTGCTTTGGAAGGTACTGGGCTTAGGGCCAATCAAAACCGAGTGGAACTTTGTTTGCTATTTGGCAACTGTTCCTTAAGAAGGCCACAGAAAAGGAGGGTACTTAGTGAGGCAGTAGTTGGGCGTCCTTGAGTCCTTGACCATATCATCTCTTCATCAGAAGTCCTCAGGCAGTCTTGATTGCCACGTACTAAGGTAACTATAAAAAACGTCCCCCAAGTCTTGACCCTGGCTAAAGAAAGGCAGTGCTCAGAGAGAAATCACATCAGGAATGCAGGCACGGTGGAGAGCAGCCAGGCAACTAATCTCCCCAAGGCGCAGCACTCACAGACCCATTGAGAAGCTGGAGATGCAGGAGTGGTGACAGGTGAGGACGACTAACCGGCAGTCTGCCATTAGTAAAGCGCCTGGCACAGGGCAGTGACTGCTCCAGCCAGGCCAGCAAGAAAGCACAGGAACATGGCTGCTCTGAGTGCGGCCCATGGGCCAGGTGCAGGAGTGGCACCCTTGTCCTTCCTCCCACGCACTCACATATTGTCCTCTCTGACCAAGGCTCGTGAAGAATGAAGTCACTGGGTTGAGGATGCCAAGACTAGCTCCGTGGTCACTGGCACTAGTTAAGGCTCTAGAAAGCCTGCCCACCTCTCCCCCTCCCAGTCCCCAGCTTCCACCATGCTGGAAGAACCACGTGAGCAAGTTTCCAAGGTCAATACCCTGACAGAGAGAACACGTGACAATTCAATCACAGTTAAGACTTGAGTCTAAATGACAGACTACATACCTTTCCATGAAACAGAATTTGTTACAGGACCAGACAGGAGAAACATGCTGGGAGCCCAAAGAGGGAGCCAAGCAGGCATACCCCTTGAAAAATGCCCCCAAAGAGTTCAGCAGTCCTGTACAACATGCTCTCCAGATGCCCAGCCTGCCAACCTTACCAAACCTGGTCCACTGATGGGGCTTTTTCAAAGGCGGCAGTGCTCGGTGGACAAGAGCATCAGTTCCATCCTCATCCAGATAGTGGGCACTCAAATATTTGAATGAATAAAAGAGCATTTGCTTTCATTTTACATAAACGTGGGGCACTGAACTGATGAGATTAAGGGTCTTGTCAAGCATACATTATTGAAAATTCCCGGAGTCAGGATCTGACCTCAGAGCGTTGGGATTTCAAAGGCTGTGCTCTGCATCTACCTGCTCTCCTCTTCAACAGTCAGATCGCTCTTTTCTCATTCCCAAACGCATGTCCCTCAGACCAGCCAGTCACACTCTGTAAGTGAAGAACCCACTGAAGGTAGAAGTTTAGGTAACAAACGTACTCAAAAGATGCTGGTAGCAGGGATTGGTGAAAATGAGTTTATTATATTAAGGATATCAACCACCCACTAAATGATCTTGACAATGTAGAATATGAGTCTGTCAGAAAATACATAAATAAAAAATCGAATGTAGTTAAAAATGGGATAAAGGGGGGAAAAACAGGACAAAGCTATGGATAAAGATCAGAGAATGCATCCCTAGCACAAACACATCAGAAGAAGATCCTACAGTCACAGGGCACCAAAAGTAACCACGTAGAATGGTCTGATCATAAAATCCTAACTGGGCAGACCACTGTGGGTAGTCATGTCCCAGGCCTACAGCTTTACCTTAAGTGAGCCCTGTCCATTATTCTTATACATTGAGGATAACATATCTTTGAAATGTCAGAGTGATTTTCTTTTCTAGACCCCCTGAAAGGCACAGTCGCAGGCCTCAGAGCACCTCGTTGTTTTCTGGTTCCCTGCATAACACCTCTATGCACTGTAAATGAACTATCGTGTACCAGCCAATGTAAAAGAAGTATGTGTTTCAGGCTGACCAGGCGGTAGCACAGTGGATAGAGCATCGGACCGGAACACGGAGGACCCAGATTCAAAACCCTGAGGTTGCCGGCAGCTTGAGCGCGGGCTCATCTGGTTTGAGCAAGGCTCACCAGCTTGAGCCCAAGGTCACTGGCTTGAGCAAGGGGTTACTCGGTCTGCTGTAGCCCCCTGGTCAAGGCACATATGAGAAAGCAATCAATGAACAACTAAGATGCCATAACGAAGAACTGATGCTTCTCATCTCTCTCCGTTCCTGTCTTTCCCTTTCTGTCCCTCTGTCTCTCTCTGCCTCTGATACACACACACACACACACACACACACACACACACACACACACACACACACAGTATGTGTTTCTCGCTTTTGTATTTTTATCCAATCCTAGATACTTTCCTGCTTTGCGTTCTCCTGCCTCATCTTCCACCAGCGGATTTCCCGTTCCCGTCCTTCCGTCTTCTCCTTTCATCCTAACGTATACAAGAAACTGCAAATCTGCCACTGGCCTGAGCATTTTTTTCCATCCATTGAGATTTTGATTCAAGCATGTTCTCAAAATTTTGGCTCAAATAAACTCTTATAAAACTTTTCTATAGGCTGGACATTCTTTCCTCAACAAGATCATATTAAATAAGGAAATGGCAAAACGAGAAGACATAATACTCAGACTGGCTCCAAGATTACCAGACTGGGAACCAATGCTGAGCCTTATGCTCTCAATATTGTTGACACCTTGGTTTAACCACTACTAATTCAAAGGTATGCAGTGAGGCTGGCACTAAAGGTATCCCTACCATCATTTATAATCACTAACATTTCAGGAGAAACGTAATGTAATCAGTAGAGAAGTCAAATAGAAGAAGTTAAACTGACTTACTTATTTTACAGAAGCAAATTCTATTCATAAAACCACCAAACCCCTACTATGCAAAGGGCACTGAGCTGAAAGTTATTTTATTAGATTAAAACAGGTGCCCAACTTCAAGATCATGATTTAACTTGTAGGCAGAAGAATAGATCCTTCTGGGTTTTGTCCTCTTTGCAAGTTCTGGAGTGAGTCCTCCAAAGAGAGCAGCTGTCACTCAAATACATGTTCTCTGAGTTATACTGGTTAAGACAGAACCAGGAACCGGCTAAAACCCTATTTTCTTTAAGGAGTCAGTTATAACTAAGATCTATAGTAGCCATCACAGTTACTTCCATCACTATATGTTTGCAGAAGGTTTTTCAATTACCACCCAGTGGTTATTAAGGTCCTTAAATTCTCTGTAGTTTATGCTGGTAAAGTATCTCATTAAGGTAAAGCTAAGTTTACAAACTGAACAAATTATGACTAGAGTTTCTAAGTATTATCTTTTTTGGTCTTTTCTTTAACTGACTGAAGGACTGCCTTTTACCAACTCATCCCCTCTTCCTGTAGAACAACTTGGGCATTCACAAGAGTCACCTGGAGACCTTCATGTGATGCAGTCATCAGGCACCTACTACTGTATTTGCCAGGCAAGCTCTATAGACTGGGGCCCAACAGGAGGGAAAACAAGGTCTCTGCCCTCATGGCACTCACAGTCTAGTAGTGAAGACAGACAAAAGCAGACACACAGATACCTGCTGCAAAGAAAAGTAAAGCAGGTTAAGGGTCTTAAAAACCCCAGGGTGGGGGGAACTATTTTAGATACAGTGATGAAAGAAGACCTCTCCAAGGAAGTGACCTTTGAGGAAGGAAAAGATGGAAGTGAGAAAACAATACACATAAATATTAAGTGGGGGAAAGCATAACAAAGAAAGTTGAAGCCCCTCTCCAGAGGGTCTGGGGACCCACATTTACACTACACAACCAAGGCAACTATGTCACAGGTGCTCTAAGAGCCTCACTTTGAGAAATGCCACAATAGGATGAACAAGGAGTCCTCCATACACAACAGTGACAGTGTTGACCCATCACAGAGCATACCGCATGAACACGAAGATATCCCATCAAAAGGTCAATAAGGCTCCTACTGAGCCAGCCAGCCACTTACACCCACCAAACCAATTCCACAGGCAGACACATGGTGGTGGGGGGGGAAGGAGTGGCATCCGTGTCCCAGGGCTCAGAAACTCCACGGCACTCTAACCAGCCGAGCACCACCAGCAGTGTCTTCCTCTGAGCACCCACTGTGTGTGATGCTTGACGTAGCTGCTACCTATGAGGATTTTTCTGCCTGCCCAAGTGGACTCAGACCCTTCTGGTCCCAACCACCCCAAGTGGTTCCATCGCAGCAGTGAATTCCCACTGCAGGCTTCTAAACTGACGCACACTACAAGCTCAACAACTGATCAATGATAAATGACAATGACAGGTGACAACAATTAAATAGCTGGGTGACAACAATTAAATAGCTATTGTCAAGACACATAAAAACAAAACAGTTTCTAACAGTACAACACTCAGCAGCGGCTTTCTTTCTTTCACTACAAGAACTTTGAATTGAAACAAATTGGGTCATTTGTTTAAATAAGACATTTGTTAATGCAACACAACCATCAAATCCCAAATGCCCAAGCCTATCACCAACATTAAACTTTCAAATTGTTTCATTTCATTAAGGGTATATATAGAGGCTGAGGACTGCCTATGCATAATGTACCATTAGAGCCTTTCCCATCACCAGGATTTAATGGCTGTTTCCCGAAGAGCCATTTTCACTGTCTCTTGTCCCTGCCCTGCCCCCACCGCCCATGCTGCTGAATGTGGGTGGTCATTCTCTAAAGGTCCCAGCGAGCTCTCCAAAAAACACCTGCTCGGTACCTCTGTGGTCTGCATGGCTTTGAGTACCGGGCACAGGACGTGAACAACACAGACAAACCCCCTCCCCTCAGGAAGTTTATCGTTCTAAAGCAATTTCAAGCAGTGCTTAGACACAAAACCAGAAGTCTGATCTGCTCTCCCAAGAATCACAGACACCTCCCAGCTGCTGTGATAGATTTTGCTCACTTTACTGCAGGGCTCACCATGATTGGAAGGCAGATAACTACATTTTCCATTTTTGCTAAAAATTAGGGACAAGTGGACATCAGAGAGAAAGCTCATCACTGGGCCACGGGACGTGGCTCTGATACGGTTTAATCATTTAAGTCAGAGCTGCTATTCCCTCTTCTTATATGTCTGAACATCAAGTGTGGCCTCGTAATGGTCAGGTTCAGACCGGGATTTGCAATTTGTTTTTGCACATTAGAAAATGTCCAAAACTGCATCAGCCACCCAGAAATGGGAGCTGCGGAGCCCATGAGGGTTCGAGTCAGAGCGGGGGTTCTAGCACCGCAGCCTCCAGCAGGGGCGGCTCCTAAAAGCTAAAAGCCCCTCTCTCCTCTCTGCACAGTAGCTTTCATCGTTTTTCTCCTTGAGAACAACTCAGGCTGCTGTTCTGATCCCCAGGAATCTCAAATGCTATTTTAGCTTAACATGTATGGGAGTTTAGCTTTGTCCAAAGCTTAAAGGATGGCTATACCAATTGAAGAAAGCACACACAATTAATTTATTTCATCGATTTCCCGAGTTAAGTCCTGAGACTGAACAAATGGGATCAGATGGCAAAAGATTTAACTTCCCTCTGGCAGCCCCATTTACAGCATTGAAATCTGCCCACCCCCGAGCCTGACTCCGTGGTCCTCTGCCTCCTTCCATTAAAGCACCCAGCATGCCTGGCTCTTACTCCATTTGGCTTGATGCTGGCTCTATGAAGTAAGCAGTGGCAATGGGCAAGTGCCATTATCACCATTTTGCATAGGAGTAAACTGAGGCACAGGTATAAGAAGAAAATGGCAGTAGAATTTGGTTTTCTTTTAAAAAAAAAAACAGCATCATGTTATTATTATAATACTGAACTTATGCTATGTAAAATTTACAGACTGCACAAAAAGTCAAGTCACAGCTGGCCAAAGAGAAAGGAAGCCCATGTTCCAACTATGGCCTAAGGCTTCAGCTCATGGACACCTAGGAGGCCTTGTGCCATCCTCTAGTCACTCTCACTAGGTCAGGCCAGCTGTCCCCTATACCTCCAGAGGGGAGGAGGCCATCTGGGCATCAGAAGGGAGGAAGGGAAAAGTGCCAACTGCTACCTTTTACACTTTATAGATGGGGGCTTGTGACAACAGAATTCATATCCACAGGGGATAGTTCTCCAAAACCTTAGTGCTCGGCAGGGGGCATGACACCGTGACCAAAAAGGTGTTCAGTAAAAATGAATGGCAACTGCTGTCATTTAGACCAAGAAATAGCCTTCTTCTTGCAGCACAAACCAGGGAGGAAGGGAGAGGACAAGAGAGGAGGGGGAGGGTGGGAGGGGAGGGGGAATGAAAACCAAAGAGGAGCATGGGAGAGGTAGAAACCCCTCTACCACAACGTCCAGTGCACTGTGGGCCAAAGCCCAGCCCTGGGACGGACCTGTCACCAGTCTGCTGTCCTCCCAGACCCCGCCCACACAGGGGCCCGGTGCGGACCTTGCCCCGCACCAGGGTTCAGTGCAGACCTTGTAGTGAGGTCAGCAGACCTGATGTCAGGCCCCTGCCCTGCCATCTCCTCCCCACTTGGCTCTGGGTGGTTTGTGGGTCCCGCAGCATTTGTAAACGGGGATCCTAGTACACAGGTGTACTGCCTCATAGGGTGATAGTGGGGATTAATTAATATGCTTAAAGCAATTAGCATAAAGCCCAACACAGAGCACATGCTTTAAATGCACTAATTATCATTATTACTATATCCAGGGCAAGGCTTTGGATGACTGAGACCTTCTCAAACTACCTATGGTGAAGTACTATTTATGAAATTTTTGAACTATCATAGATGATGCTTTTGAAAAACAATTAAAACTGAATCGCTAGAAAAATCATGTGCTTGAATGTCACAGCAACGTCTAAGGCCTAACTTACTTCTAGGCACCTCCCAAAACTGCCCTGCCCCAACAAGACATCCCTTGGGAAGACTCGTCATGTCAATGTACCCACACAGCCTCAAGAAGCCCAAAGGGGCTGCCTGGCTTCTGAGGGCAGCTGCTTTCTAATTAAGGGGTAACTGAGGCGTTGGGGAGAATCAGGTTTATGTAATCTAGTTATATAACCCATTTCCAATTCAGACATTTGTTGGAGCTGGGCAAGCATGTTCAAGTGTCGGCTGACTCCTTGAGAAGCTTCAAGTCACCCTGCCTTAGAGGGAAGTTGGCAAAGAGCCAAAGGACCAGAGGAAATGAAAGCTCATCCCTCCACCCGAGGAGTCCGTGCCCCTGCACCTGGAAGCAAACATGCCATGGTCATGGAGGCTGGGAGGGGGTGGGGAGACCAACGATGCCACCATTAGGTCAACAGGCGAAGCTTATGCTTGGGTGGCTAACTCCTCAATGGAGCCTTATCTCCCGAGCAGACATGCCTAGTTACCTGCCTGCCCCCTCTCCTCACCCAGGAGGCTCCTACTAGCTCCCCAGAACATTTTGAAAATCACCAATGGAATACAGAAAGAGCCAGAAAGCCAAAACATCATGGTTCTACACTGGGCTCTACCACTAACAGGGGGTTTGATTGTGGACAACTTACTTTCCTACTCTGAGCCTCAGCCTCCTCCTCATCAGGACAGAAGAGGAACGCAGCTGAGACAGCTGTCAGGACCCCTTCTGACTCCTCGACCTGCTGGCCCCATCAGGACTGCCCCTCGGTTTGCACTGGCTGGTCACTTACACCTGACTCCATACCTGCACCCCTGTCCTTGGCTCCATCCTATTAGTGACCACAGCTCCCTACTGACCCGGATCCCAGAGGTGGGGGAACAGCTGACCTGCTTGCTCTCTCCCTGCATCTCAGCTCCCCACAGCCTCTGCAAGGTCTTCTCCCTCCCCCAGGCCTGCTCCCTCACTCCTCATGACACTCAGACAGGAGCGGGCCGTGGCCCATCTTCAACAAATGTCGGTAGAATTGACTCTTAAGGAGAGATTCAATTAGCCGTATGTAAGGGAGGTTGACAGTTACGTAACCACTTCCCCTCAAAGAGAAGGTCCACTCCCTGTTCATCAAGTATACTGAGCCTCTACCGTGGCCGGGCCCTGTGGAGCACTATCCCTGTCCCCACAGAGCCGAGGGTGGACGGCTGAAGCTCATTAAGTCCACTGAGGATGGGAGTCTAGTCGTTAAATAGCTTCAAAACCTCACAGGATGACATTCTCGGGCTGTTAAATAGACTATTCCAATGTTCAAACACCTATTAGTAGATTCTCTGCTCCTAATGTATTGCAGGATTTTTAGGAACAGTGAATCGATTTTCTGGTGAGGATTCTGTGCGTGTAAAGGGGTGTATTGTGTGAGGTTTGGGGGTTAGTTTCCTTTTTAAAGGTCATACTTAGCTGCTTCCCTTCCATTTTTTAAAAAATAATTAAAAACAAGCTTGGAATGTTTCCATCTAAAACTAATAGCAGATGACAAGAGAAAGAAACAAATGCTGCAACATCAGTACTCCTGCTATCACCTACACAGTCCCTACCCAGCTTCCCCGTCACTCCAGGACTTAGACTATAAAGTACAGTGGTTTTCCTAATAAGTGGACTATGTTTCCCTAGAAGAAGATTCAAAATGGATTGAACGAATTTAAGAAAAACTGAACGTCAAGAACAGAAGTCTAAGAATAATCATGCCACACATTCTGGTGGTCCTAAGAGACCAAAGTTCTCATTTACTGGACACACAGCCATTACTGTAACTCCATGAAAGACATGGCTAATCTCCTTCCCCTCGCAGTCCCCTGGTGACACATGGAGAGATTCAGCCCTTCACAGCCTCCTCGTCTCTGTGCGGATGGAGTCCTTCAGGAGCAGAGGGGCCTTTGCAATTGATTTTCTAGCCCACAGCCATCACCTAGGTGCTCTAGATTCAGTCTCCAGGAGATTGTCTCT
Source organism: Rhynchonycteris naso (assembly GCA_037038555.1). Lineage (NCBI taxonomy): Eukaryota > Metazoa > Chordata > Mammalia > Chiroptera > Emballonuridae > Rhynchonycteris > Rhynchonycteris naso. The sequence continues at coordinate 149,512,395 of CM072999.1, read as the reverse complement.
CTAAGTTAGCTGTGACGCAAAGAGCAAATGGGGAACCAGGTGCTTGTGTCCTCAATCCAAAAGAGAAAAGCTCAGACAATGAATTTAGAAGCAGTTTTTCCAATCAAGGAAATAGGCTTAGTCTCACTGACCCAACCTGGAACCTGTAGCCAGAGACAATTTCAGCTCTAACTTAAAGGACAGACCTGCAGCATTTACGGAGATCCCTAACGTGTGAAGTACTCAGTTACAACGGCGAGAGACAGAGAGGCAGTCAGAACAGTCAGTCCCTGACCTCAGGGGGCTGAACCCTTGCTCTGGCTAGGACAGCAGTCCTCAGAGTGTGGTCCCTGGGTCCACAGCATCGTCTGCAGCCGGGAGCTTGTTGGACACGCACAATCTCAGGCCCCACCCTGGACCTGTGCATCAAAAGCTCCAGGATGGGACTTGGGAATCCGTTTAACATGTGTTCTGGGTGGTTCTGATACACAGCAAAATATGAGGAGCACTGAGGTACAAAACAGAACACAGCAAGTCAACGATCCAGACTCTCAGTGTCTGTGACATCCTTTAGACAGGAACACTGAAATCTCATGCATAAGCCACTCTTAACCAACCTTTTGGGCAACCACACACCTGACAGCTACAAGCACTTACTGAGTGCTACTATGGACATCCGGCCATTGCGTTTTGCTATGAGGTAAGTTAATAATGTCAGTCCTGTTCTCTTTACTAATAAGCAATCTCTGAAAATTCATTTGTGTATTTGGTAACTCATTTCAAAATTCCCTTTGTCAAGATATGATTGAATATATTCTCTGGTCCCAATTTGGGAGTTTCAATAAAGGAACTTAGGTGAGGGTGATGAGGGCTAAGTTCTGATTTAAAAAAAAGAAAATGCAAGGAACAGCCATAAATTTCTACAAATAAGTCTAAAGAGGAAATCTCAAAATTCTATTTAAAAAAAATAATGTCCTGCCCATGAACCATAAGCTCTCTGGGTTTTTTCTTCAAGGCCTTTCCAGGAAGACCCACCCCCACACACACACCTCTGCATAAAGCCAGTCTCCGAAGGCTGGCCATAGTAATTCCAGTCCCATTCACCGATGGGGGGCAGTCTTCATGATCTCTGAGAAGAATACAGACACAGCTCAGAAGACATTAGTTACGCAGTCTGACAAATAACTCTGGAGTCCATGGAGCGCCATACACCGGACCATCGCCCCCTTCTCTCTGGGAGTTTGGTTTTCCTCTTCTCTAGAACCACAGCCTATAATCTATAAAATGGGAGAATGAACGATATCTACTTGCTCCTCCAATGCTCTGAAAAGCCCAGAAAAGAATAAGAACATCAAGAAAACAGGACCATTATTCTGTCCGCAGACCCCGGCTCTGCCCAGCAGAGCAGGAGGGGAAGAAAAGCTACACTCTGCAATTGCTCAAAGAGCTTCCCAGTTTCAGCTCATAAATGGAAATGACTTTGTTACTAAAAACATCCTTTCCACTTTTGGACCCCTCCCTGCCTCAGGCGTCAGCCCACAGAACAGGTCTCTCCAGCTTATGTAATGTCCGCAGCACATGGCGTGCCAGGCCTGATGTCCAAGGGCGCACGAGCCAGCATAGTACAGTAACCGCTTACTGTACCAAAAGGGCAAAAATTAGAGCGGGGTGCCTGGCTCCTCCCCGCCACTGTGCTGCGGGGCTGAGGTTTCCCCGCGGAGACGAAAGGAAGAGAAGGATAATGGACTCAGCTTGTGACAGCCACACATGACCCCAGACTTGCGGAAAATAGTCTTTTTATAACCACCTTGGCCTCCCACACTCAGTCCAACCAAGAAAATGTTTGTCGAATGATTCCAACTCGAGAGGCTACAACCAACTTTTCTTTTTTCTTTTCTGTTAGCCCTAAGGCTAGCCAGGGTGACCAGCCATCCCCATCTGCCAGACAACAGATGCTGATCTGCTGCTCTAGGAAAATGAATCTATAGGTAGGACCACAGGTTTCCAGTCCAAACCCCGACAGAACAATCTCAGGAAAGGGTCTTCATAGCCTTTAAACTTAAAATAAGTGTCCCTCGTGTGAGGATCACTCAACTCAGAGCTGGGAGCCTAGCCTAGTGGTTCCCACGAGTGCCAGGGTTTAAGAGTCCCCTGGATGGCCTGCTGACCCCCAGAGATTCAGATCCCTAGGTCTGGCCAGGGATCCACAGATCTGCATTGCTAACAAACTCCCAGGGGCCACTGAGGCTGCTGGTCACAGACCACACTAGGCACAGTCATGTAATGGCTTAAGCTACCCCTCGTCTATTAACTCAACTGACAAGGCTGGTGTCGACTGGGGACCTTTCTAGGAAGCCATGGACCTCGCTGAGCTTGCTTCTTTACCTGTACAGTGTAAATGATCCCCAAGTCCTTCTCAAATGCCAGGATCCCAGAAAAGTATTTCTCTAACTTTAGCATGCAGAGGAACCGCTTGTTAGGACAGATTCCTGGGCTCTGCCCTCTTATTCTGATTCAACAGGTGGGAGGTGGGCCCAGGAAGCTGGATTCCAACGGGCTCCGATCGGGGTGATGCTGCTTCTGTGGCCAAGGGGACCACTCTGAGTGGCGCTGACCCTCAACCTGTGAGGGGCCCTCGGGTGGCATGTAGAGCCACTGTGAACATGGTGCTGAGCAGCAATCACGCTACTGGCTTTTCCCATCTTTCAGCTTAATTTTCTTTTTAATCTTCAACAAATTCTATTTTCTCTCCTCACTCATTACACCAATAGCTACATTCTATCTCCCTTTGGTCCATAGATTCAGAGAGTGCTGTCTCTGTAGACAGAGTCATCTCATGGGCTGGAGAAGTTTTCTGCTCAATGGGCTGCCCGGCTGGCATGACAGGGTCATGGAGAAAGCTGGGCGGAAAGGACACTTGCTTCACTCCGAGGATGAGGATTCAGACATGCAGTGGCTTACATCCAGCTCCAGTCAGTGAGTGCAGAGAACTCGTCCTCTTGATCTCCAGCTAACGTATTCACGTGTGTCTGCCTCTCCCCGCTAAGGGAGGATGTGTTAAACAGGGGAAACCACCAAGATCAACCAAGCCAAGTTGTTCACGTTGGCAACCCATCACTGGGCTCTCTACCCCTGACCTCTGCGAGCGCTTCTCCAGAGTGCTTTTAGACTATTTTATAATATTCTAAAAGAAAATAGGATTAGGCAGAGGGGACCATGCCAATAAAATGAACTATGTAGTTTGCTTTGGATACCTTCTAATAGGTACACAAATTTTTACGTGAGCTGTTCAACTAGACCCTGTCCCCACAGCAGCCTGTAAGGGGGAGAGCTGGGAAGTGCTCTGAAGTTGGATGTTGGGTTTGCCAAGAACATAATTCTTAAAATAACCAGCTTCAGCCTTGTGGGGCATTCTAAAGGTATTAACCAAGAAACGCCACTGTGGACTCCACAAACGATATTGCATGTGTGTATACATTTGCTGAATTTCTTAAATGTCCCAGCAATCCGCTTCAACTTTGATGACCTAGAGACAAGGTCATGAAGTAGTGCTTTACATCCTCATTTCTTCGGGGGACACAGTACAGGGTCTGACACGGGTCAGCAGCCTGCCCTTCAGTCAGCACTCTTCTTCTTAAGGGCACACTGAGTAAACGTGGGAGAGTATCCGGTGACATCTGCAGGCGAGGTCTGCTTGAGACGGGCCTCTTATAGAGCCCCTGGCCCCCAGGTCGTCCGCCTCCAACCTAGAAACGTTCTACCCTCCACTGCAAGCAGGATCATATCTAGGCTTCTCGAGTCTGTCTCCTGAAACCCTTTCCTGCCTCGCTAAAGGTGTGATATGGAAGAAGTTGGGGTGGCCTGTGGGAGACATCTCACTTCATGGGGCAGCACAGGTCTGTTGCTGGGACCCACAGAAAGGGCTGAGGTCCCAATGGGTCACATCCTGAGGAAGCTCTCCTGGAAAGGGGAGCGCTGCTCTGTCCACCTGGCGCAGTCTGGCAGCGTTCCGCACCGGCCCTGGCCCCCTTTACGTAAGCTGCCTGACCTGGAGCAGGTCACCTCACACCTGAACCTTCATTTCTTCTCACGTGAAAAGCAGTGATAAATCCTGCTTGGCCTGCGTTTGGAAGATGACCTGTCCCAGGACAAGTGGCTGCCCTTGTTGGGGGCCGTCCGCCCTGCTGGTTTACACCTTGAGGCTGGTCCACCTTCAGGAGAGTCACTGACAAGCACTGCCACCTCCCGGTAGCTGGGCGCTGGGCGCTGGGCAGAACGCACCCACGACCTCTTTAAAAGCCTTCACATGTTCCAGGAGAGTCCTGGCCAGACTCAGCAACTGGAAAACTCTGTCTACCTCCAACCTGCCCTGCAGCCCAGAGCCAGCCAGCCCAGCAAGGTATTTTCTTTGCACTTTCTCTCCTTGCGTCCTCTGCAGACACCACTCCCCATACCAGAAATAGTTTCAGTTCCCTGTGCATAGCCGACCTGTCCCAGAGCTGTCCCTCGCCTTCCCTCCACCTGCCTTCACAAAGGCCTTCTCTGAACACCCCCTCAGTGGCACTGTGAGCCCCTGGTATGCACCCCTAGTGCACCTACATGGTCTTTCCTTTACAGTTTGCATATCCATCCCCCTTCTATGATTTATAAGCATCCTGAGGCTCTACTATTTCTTCATCCCACCTGTCAATTACCAAAGTGGCTTAGTAAACTCTGTTGGAACACATGAACTGATGACACTTCTACACAGTAAGATAACTGAGTTGTATTATCAATGACCTTTTTAAGTAAATATCCCATGTTCATTGTTTATTCACACTAAACAAACTTAATATGGGAAAGTCAGGTTTACCTAAAAGATACAAAGGGTTATGTACAACAGGATTCACCAGGGCTCTATTTTGTTTCAATATCACCTTCCCATGCACTTAAAATAAAATTTAGTTAGATTTTTCAGAAATTCACACTCAATTTCAATTGGTCAACATTTACCAAGAACCAACAGTCACCTAATGGAAGGTGTTCTTCAGAACCCTGTGAGCTTCCTCAATCTCATCATTCAATGTATTACAGAGTCTCTATGTAACAGAAGCACGAGGACAAGGGAGTGACCCTGCACCCCGCCATGGACGCAGGCACCCTCTTCAGGAGCCGCTGGCCCAGGGGTGCCCCACCAGCTGAGGCCCTGACTCAAGGATGTACTGGCTGATACCTCTGACTCCCAGGATCCCAAACAAGCACTGGGAATCAGTCCTTTTTTCATGGCAATCTGCAAAGCCTGTGCTTTTGACTAAAATATTTAAAACAGACATGATCTTCTGTTTCCAGGAACAAGCATGAATTCTCTGGAGTTTTCAAAGTCAGACATACAGCCCTGAACTGAACCCCAAAGCTGCTATTAGCAGCTATGCAACCTGAAGCACATAATTGAGCCTTTCTGGGTCTCTGCTTCTTCGTGCAGAAAGCAATGTGATTTGGGAACTAAGCATAATGTGTGCAGAAAGCACTAAAACACTCGGCACAGAGGAGCGATTTGCTCAGTGACAGTTTTCATCACTAAACCACCTTTTTCCCGATCACATGGACTTCACTTTAAAAAGTAACAGCTCCTTCCAGGAAGTCTACCCTCAGAGGGGTAAAAATGTGGTTCTTCCTTTGTGCTGTTTAATTTAAAAAGACTTTGAAACTATAAATCAAATCCACCCTGACATACCTCTCACCTCCTCTAAGATGGCTGAAGTAACAAAGATAAAATAAAATAAACTGAAAATAGCAAGTGTTGGCAAGTATAGAGAGAAATCAGAACCCTCTTACACTGCTGACCCGAATGTAAAATAGTGTGGCTGTCGTGGAAAGTGGCTTGGTGTTGCCTGAGAATGAACACAGAAATTCTCTATGACCCAGCAATTCCACTCCTAGCCCTGCCCCTAAAAGAAATGAACACAGGACCCAAATGCTTTTCCACGAGTGTTCATAGCAGCACTATTCACCACAGCCAAAGAGGTAGAAACAACACAATTGTCTATCAGGTGAAGAATGGATAAACAAAATGTGAAAGATCTCTACAATGAGCCATTTCTTATTCAGCCATGAAAAGAAACAAAGTTCTGATACCTGTGACAACAGATGAACCTGGAAAATGTTAAGCTTTGTGAAAGCAGCTCGACCCAAAAGGTCACACATATTATATGATTCTATTTATATGAAATATCCAGAATAGGCCAATCTATGGACACGGAAAGTAGGTCAGTGCTTGCAGGGGCTCGCAGGAGGGAGAAATGAGCATGGGGTCTTCCTTGTGGGTGATGGAAACATTTTGGAAGTAGATAGAGTGGGTGGTTGCATAACACTGTGAATGTGCTGAAAACCACTGAATTGTATTTACACTTTAAAATGGTCAATAGTATGTGAATTTCACATGATAACTTTTTAAAAAATTTTTTAAGAGGTCCTACAAGAGAATAGAATTTTCCATTTTCCAAAAGTAGAATACAACCTTGTCACTGGTAGTCCTGTCATTCTTCAAATACCTATCAGAAGCCTGCGATGTACCAGGCACTGGGCTTGATAATGATTCTTGCCCTCACGTAGTTTATCACCGGGGGGATTACTTGTGTCATCAAACAGGGTTTGTTTGTACATACACATGACATACACACACACATGCATGCCATCCATCCACAGGATATAATGTTTTCTCCCATTTAAAGCTCAGTCAGTCATTTGAGTGACTGCTAAGAGGCCCATGAACAGTGTGTACACAAATAAGACCACTTCCCAGAGGAGGTGACTTGCGAGTTTCCCCCACTTAGTAAACTTGATTGAATTGTCATCTAAAAATTCATCAAAATCACACTGTAACCCATGATTAGCATGAAATTTCTACACATTCTGTGTGCCAATAACAGACACACCCTCTGATAACACTACCTACTTAAACTGGGTTTTGATAGGAGAGAGAGGTTCCAGCCACGGATAATTTTTATTCTCCAAGTTTCTCTAAAACCGTGAGACTCCTTTTTAAGAGTTTTCCAATACACAATACTAAAACATTCTCAAACACTCATGCCCAAAGGGGAGACTAGCACGCCTTGTCCCAAGTCCCATGGCCCCATCATTTGCCCTCAAGTCATGAGAGAGTGGCATTAACACTATGGAAAGCCATTACCATGCTTTCTCTTTTGTTTTATTAAAAGGTTTAGAGAAAGTGATTTCTGCCTCACCACTGTTTCCAAGTGAACACTAAATAGGGGGCAAAAAGCTTTCAAAAATAGGAATACCACAGAACCAGAAAATGCTTTGGAACCAGAAGGAAAGATACTATATGTACAAACTGCGGAGAATCCCCGTGCAAACCTCCCATCTACGAGGTGCACAGACTTTTGAGCAAAGTGTCAAAGCTTTACCATAGCATCCTTGAGTCATTAACTCCACATCACCATTTGCTTTTGGTACTTCTGTCCTGCTGCTTAACAATTTTGAATATATAGTATATTATGTAGACTATATATTATATATAATATACAGAATACACAGTATACAGTATTTTCCACTAAAAGTGTATCACGAATGCTATACTACTTTTCTTCATAAATCCAAATAAGAATGGGGAAGGCATACTTTAATTTCCCAGACTGAGAGAGGAAAGAAGCAGCACTACAAAGGTTAATAAAGAGACTGCAGCCCTGGGAGCCAGGCTCAAATCAAGGACCAGATAAGAGCAGCTAGAACAGGAGCCTTCAGAAACCAAGTGCCACATCCCCCAACCTCCCACCACCTAGCTGGCTACTCCCAGAGCCCTGGCCTGATGATGGAGGGGTCTCCCAAAGGCCCGTCCCTTCTGAACTCTTCCCTGTAGGGACAGGTACTAGAGATGCCCAACCATTTGGGTGGGGCTGGGTGGGGGCACAAAACCATCTTTATAGTTCTCCTGGCTCAAAGAGTCCTAGGCTGTAGACCTTTCTAAATATTACACTGAAAAGAAACTCTGAATCAAGGGAACCATCACGATAAGTGAAGACACCTAGAGTCTTATTTTAATAAAGCAAATATTTATCTGCAGGGCTATGTGCTGGAACGGTGTTAAGAGCTTTACAATTACTAGGTCATTTAATCTTCTAAACAACCCTATGATTTTGTAGCATCTAGGTATATACTCAAAGTGCTCGCTTCGGCAGCACATATACTAGGTATATACTCAAAGAGCTGGAATCAGGATTTTAAACAGACACTTGCATACCAACATTCACAGCAGCATAATTCACAAGAGCCAAAAGGCGGACACAATCCAAACGTCCACTGGCAGATGAATGGATAAACAGCAAGTGTTCTATACATGCAATGGAAAATTGTCACTTCCATGAGAGATCCAGAAAAGGCAAATTCATAGAGAAAAGGAAGAGTGGTGATTGCCAGGTGTGCAGAGGAAAGGGGACCAGGAAATTACTGTTTAATGGGGTGCAGGGTTTCAGTTTGGGAAGATAAAAATGTTCTGGAGATAGATGGTGGTGATGGTCACACAGCAATGTGAATGTGCTTAACGTCACTAAACCGTACACTGGAAATTGTTAGGATGGTGAATGTTATGTGTATTTCACCACAGTAAAAAAGTCAACTCTATTAGGTAAGTCTGTTCTTATAATGCTCATCTTCTAGATGTGGATCCCCTGACCGGATGCCACACCGGGCACTAGGAACATGGCAGTAAACACATGGCCTCTGCCTCCGCTCTGACAGAGCCTATGCTCCACTGGGAAGACAGACACCATTGATCCTGTGATTACAACTGAGACACAGGCCACAAGGTGAAGACCAGAGATAAGAAGTTAAACAGAGGGCAACTAACTGAAGGGGAGTCTGTCTGGGAAACAGCAGAATCCCAACTTGTCTGAAATGTCTACAGTGAATCCAACATGTCACTCTGGTGAGCAAAGGCTTTGACAAGTCAAGAGCCTCTGCACACATTCCTGCTCTCAACTTATTCGTGGCCCAGGCCTGGCCAGCTCCCGAGTGGGCAGCAGTTATGCATGAATCATCTGCAGGACCTGCTCCAATGGGTCTCAAATCAGCCGCAGAGCCCTCCAAGCTTCCAATGCCTTCCACACACTTTTATGGCAGCTATGTTGGTTAAGGTTGTGCACCATGGAACCAGACTTCCTGGGTTAGAATCCCAACCCCACCACTCTCTGGCTTTGTTACTTTGGGCAAGCTATTAAATCTGTCTGGATCACAGTTCTTCGCCTGCAAAAGGGGGGAAAATATGTCAGAAAGTTATGAAATTAAATGCGTTGCCATGTGAAAAGTGTGTTAAGAACCGCGTTTATGATCTAGAGCAGTAGGGTTAGCTATTACCATCATCATTATCATATTATAACTTCGCAAGCCCCTAGAGGCAGCACCAGCCATGCCCACTGAACAGACAGGACATGGGGCAAAGAAAGAGCAAGCTGCTTGAGATTATGGAGCTGCTTGGAGTCTACTACTCTCCTTACCATGCCACAAGACCTTCACAGCCCAAAGCATTTGATGAAAACTCCAAGCCTCTCACAACATCTGGGCATCTACTATACATCAAATACTGACTACCTTTCTCTGGCTGCCTGTAGGAAGCAAGATCCCAGGTTGTCCAAACCCACTTTCAGGTTGTCTGTAATCCCAGGAGCCAAATTCAGTACCTTTCATTTCATCCACTGGGAAACTGAGCTAACAGAACAAGCCTTTATTGAGCACCTCCCACAGGATCCAGCACTCTACCCCATGAGGAAGACAAAGATGGTAGAAATGATGGTCCTTCAGACCTTAGCAAAAATAATTAGAGAACTGCTGAGCTCTGGTGGAACCAATGACAGTAAGGGATTGAAGTAGGTTCAGTCAAGTGTCAGATGATGCAGTCAGGACAAACACTGTGGAGCACGCAGTATTTAAATGGGACTTAAGGGATCGCTACCTGTGATAATGTTAACTGTCAACTTGACGAGGCCACAGGGCCACCCAGGTATTTGCTCATACATTGTTCTGCTGTGGTTGTGAGGCTGTTTCTGGATGAGATTAATATTTGAATTTGTAGACAGAGAAAAGCAGATTGCTCTCCCTAATGTGGGTGGGCCTCACCCAATCACTTGAAAAGCTCAGTAGATCAGAAAGGCCAGGTAAGAAGTTCATCTGTCTGACTACCTCTGGACTAGGACACCTGTGTTCCCCTGCTTTCAAATTCAAATTGAAACATCATCTTTTGCCAAATCTTGAGTATGCTTTCAGGCTGGAACTCACACCACCAAGTCGCCCAGTTCTCAGTCCTTTGCTCTCAGACTAAAACTACCAATCTGCTCTCCTGGGTCTTCAGCTTACAAACAGGTCATGGGACTGCTCAGCCTCCATAATCATGTGAGCCAATTCCAATGTGTGTACACATACACCAAACTGGTTCGGTTTCTCTGCAGAACCCAAACTAATACACCACCACGGGCTTGGCAAAGAAGAAAAGGGAAGAAAGCTCCCAGTAGTCTAAGAAACAAAATGAAAGAAGGCAAGAAGGCAGGAGCAAATAAATGAAAAAGGAGGGCCTTGAAGAGGGAAGAGGACAACCCAAGCAATGAGGACTGTGAGAGGCAGACCAGGCAATCTGAGCACAGCTGCTGGGCTCTGGATATGACCCTCCATGCAGACAGACAGAATGCCTGGGATCTTGCAAAGCAGAATTTTAGGAAAGGGAACCCGACATGGATGAAACTAGAAAAGGCCATGCAAGGTGGCCGCTGTATTTGTGCAGGTAGGAAACAAGTGATGTGTGCGTGGGTACGGCTGTGTGTGTATGTGTATGTGTGTGTGTGTGTGTAGAGGAGGTTGTTTGCAGTAAAGGCGCATTGATGGGAAGTCTTTTGCTCCTGTGAGAGAAGACTCTCACACTCCCTTTGACTCAACCAACAGCTCAGGAAGCAGTTCAAAACCCTGCCCAGGTACAAAGGTCAAACAGCCCAAGGAGAAGGCCACCTGCCCTTCACCTAAGTCCCTCACATAACCCCAGTGTCCCTATCCATGAAACGGAGAGCCACCATACTGTTTCCTCGGAGGAGAATGGTGAGGACAGAATGTGAAAGAACAGTAAAGCAGGAAGTGGCCCAGGGTGAGGGCAGGCACCAGGGAAGGCGCCTTGGCTGATGTCTCCAAGTCCTGAATCAGCCTGCAGTCTGCTGGAAAAGCAGGCTTTTTATTGACAAAACCTGCAGGGGATCGCCTCCATAAAACACACGTGGGGCCTAATTAAAGTCACAGAAAGCAACTTGCCAAATCTCAGCGATGAATCACTGCCCAACACCCTCGCCTTCCACACTAGTGTCAGGAACCTCACAGCCAACTCAGCTACAGTTAGGAAGCAGGGAACGCTCCGTGAAGCTTAAAAAAAGGCCCAGCTCTTTGGTAGCAGAGGTCAACACCGATGAGAGGGGTGGACGGGAGGTGCAGCCAGAGCAGAACTCTGGAGAAGGCAAGACCTATAAGTAAAAGTTTCTGCACCTGGTGCTCCAAACCCCTTGGTTACAAACACATGGACTGGGACCAACACTGTTCCTAACCAGATACCCACTGCAAACCCAGGGAGTCCCCTTCCCCTCCAGGTAACAGCTGTGGGCAAGATCCTGAGGACATGGATTCATTCTGCCAGGCACAACCACGAAGACACCACAAACGCCATGCCTGAACGTGAAAGGCAACAGGAAATAGCAAACTCTGATTCAGCAGAAAATGCAAATAACTGGACTTAGTCATTTCCACTCAATGCCAGGGAAAGCAGACAAACGGTGTGTGAGCAGGTTAACACTGGAGATGTAATTGTAGCAGCTACCCTTAGGGCCCACCAGGTATGAGGTCCTGTCTCCTTGTTCCTTTCGTTCCTTTCACGTTGAACTCCTTGACTTCCCACAGCCCTGTGAGACTGTATTTCCATTTCCCAGACCAGGGGACTGAAGCATGAAGAGGTGACTTAAGTTGCCCAGGGTCATTAGGTATAGCAGAACTGGGATTTGAACCCAGGCAACAGTCTGGCTCCCAAATCTGTACCCTTAAGAGAGTGCCAAAATGAGGCCTAAATTCTCTACTTTCCGCCTTTAAAGGGCAAATAACAGAGCTACAAGTACAGGAGCTTCCGACCAACGAGAAAGGTCAGAGGAGTGGCTTTGTTTTGTCAGACATTTCTGAATTTTCTAACATAAACGTGATATGCTTCCTTTAGCACAAAACCCAAACCTAACTGATTGTTTTCAATGGCTCCCTACCCTCTGTCAAACCCCCTCCAGGTGGCCCCAGGAGACAGAGCAGCACACCTGGACACTCAGCATGCCCAGAGCAACCTGCATGAAACCAGCTCATTAAAAAACAGAAACACCCATGCGGCCCCAGCAAGGAGGAGGGCCAGGCGGGCTGCAGGGAGACTGGGCTGGAGTCAGCTGTTAGCTACCCAGTGATCCGATTAAGAAATGTGGGTTAATTCTGGGAGAACAATTAAAAATACATCAGCCCCATCTAGAAAAAGAAAAGGGCTTGACCAGGCGGTTGTGCAGTGGATAGAGTGTCGGAGTGGGATGCGGAAGACCCAGGTTCAAGACCCTGAGCTCACCAGCTTGAGCATGGGCCCATCTGGCTTGAGCAAAAGCTCGTCAGCTTGGACCCAAGGTCGCTGGCCCCAGCAAGGGGTTGCTCGGCCTGCTGAAGGCCCGCGGTCAAGGCACATGTGAGAAAGCAATCAATGAACAACTAAGGTGTTGCGATGGCAACGAAAAACTAATGATTGATGCTTCTCACCTTTCTCACCTCTCTCCGTTCCTATCTGTCTGTCCCTATCTATCCCTCTCTCTGACTCTCTCTCTGTCCCTGCAAACAAAAATAAAAGAAAAAAGCCTTCCTATAAGTTTTTCCAAGAACTTATTCAACAATGCAGAAAGCTCTGCTGGTTAACGATTAGCCAGCAGAAGGAACTTGGACTTGTAACTAAGTATTTCTGAGTGATGGGGAAACCGCCCGGCTGCAGGGATGTCTGGCTGGTGCCTGAGAACACCCTTAGTGTTTCCAGGGCACAGTCTGGACACCCTCCACAGCTCCTGGAAGCTACCCTGACGAACGCACAGACGCTTCATTTGTGCGGTGGCCACGGAAGGTCTTCCCAGGCACTGGGAGAGCTCTGACAGAGACAAGAAGAATGAGAACCAGCAGTGTCTGCCTGACTCGTGGGCACTGAGGCAGTTATCAGGGATTAAAAGGCACGCTCAGCGGATTAATTTTTTTAATCATGAACATCTTGAAGGGCTCATCTGTCCTAGGAAAGGAAGCACATAGGCTGTGTGGTCCCTCCCACCCCACTGGTGAAAACACTCTGTAAGCCAGCTAGAGAGTGGGACAGATGAGCCCACAAAACCATCTACAGAGGACGCCACCCATCCTTCCTTGACACTTTCTCATCTGCCCTCCCCTCGGGCTTTAGCGCCCTCACTGGCTCCTCGGCCCCGGACCTCTGTCCAGTGCATGCTGTAGGCCTCCCTCTCTGGGGCCTGAACTCCAGGCACCAAGTATCCCATGCTGAGCAGTTCCACTGCCAGGAAGAGCTCTGGTCAGTCGAGTACTGGTCCCTGGCCCCAGGCCTATCATGTTCCAACTGGAAAGGGTAGGTAGGGCGCACCTTAAATTCTTACCGCTATTGGACGAGAACCACGTTCTTCAGCTCAGGTCACAGGCTTTCTGTGAGCAGCAAATGAGAGAAGGTAGGCCATGGCACTGCAACAACATCAAAGCCCCACACTGGCTGATTTGAGTCATTAACTGCATTGAGTCATAGAACATAATGTGTCGAAACCCAGACCTGAATGGGAGCCCTAATGTTAAAGCCACGTAATAAGAAACTCAGGAGGACTTCACAGACGGTCACACCGAATGGAATCTAGTTCTCACTTCAACCAGCAGAAGACAGGATAAGATGAACCTGTTTACAGCCGACCTTTGCAGGGGGTTATAAGGCGTGTTAGGCACCATCTCTCTGAGCTGACTCCCTACCTGGACACTGCCTTCACTAGCTGACTCTGGGTGATGTCTAAAAAAGCTACTGCCAACCTCTAACATCCTGGATAAATAAACTGACCCTCTGGGTAAGAGGCCGGTTGGAGTGTATTACCACCAATGCCAAGGATCAAAGGCAAAAAATAAGGCACTCCGCACTTGCCTGTGACATACAAGAAGATAGAACAATCATACAATGAAGTAATTTTATAAAAAGCTTACCTAAAATTATAAAATGTTACTTTTTTGATGACCCCCAATAAGGTACAAATATTCCCTTAAATCATTATTACAACCAATCTATATGTTTATATTAACGAACTGGTTGAGTCCTCTTTTAAAAGATGCCCGGCTATCAGCCTGGTAAATGGTGTTCCGCCTCCCACACTGCCCCACAGGAAATCACCAGGGCACTATTAGAAAGCAGTCAGAACAGAGAATTATTTCCAGGTTCATCCTCTCCCTGCATCCCACTGGCCCTGGTCCACTTGCATCGTGCTTACATGGCTTACCCGCTCCTCTAGCCTGTGATACGCTAATGACCTCCTCCCTCCAGAGTCCCCATAGGAGCCTGAGCATTTCTTGGAGTCCTCATTGCTCCCCGACTCCCATTGATGGAAGGACAAGAGTTCAGGACAAGGCCCTGGCCGGATAGCTCAGCTGGGTAGAGTGTCATCCAGAAACACAAAAGTTGCGGTTTTGACCCCCAGCCAGTGCACAAATAAGACTCAACCAATGAATGCATAAATAAGTGAAACAACAAATTAATGTTTCTCTCTCCCTTCCCCCTACCCCCATTCTTCTCTCTCTAAAATCAATCAATCAATCAAGAATTGAGAACAAGAGTGCAGGACCACAATAAGATGGAACGTGGCTCTGGTCCATAAGTCACCCTGGATTCCAGTCTCAGTTCCACATTTAACCATCTTTGTGACCCTGGGCAAGTCACTTCTCCTCCAGCTACAGAGCCCATATGTGTGTGTGTGTGTGTGTTAAGTTCTTTCTTAGCTCCAGCTTATAGAATTCTAAGTCACAATTAAAATTTTCATTCATCTTTTAAGGTTCTTTCTAGATTCCTCTTAACATGCCCAATTACACATAATTTCCCAAAGTCAACAATATATTTATTCTACATGTTGTTTTTCAAAAATTCTGGCAAGAAGGAAGTGTTTCTAAGAATCTGTAGCAGGCCGGCCCCTGGTGAGGGTCGTTGCCAGTTCAGGAACTCCCGATGAGTCCCTCTTGGACACGATCCTCTGCAATCCCTAAGTCCCCATGCGGTGGGGTGGGGATCATGGTGTACCCAGATGCCACAGACACACAGCACACAGGAGAGCCCCCACACAGCACTGCTGGGTCCTCATTTCCCATCCCCTGTCTTCGTTTCCCCTACAAATTCCTACATTTCTCTTGGCCGAGAAAACTGGAATTGCTAAGGGTAACTCTGTTAGGAAAACTCAAGACAATGGATGTTCCTGGTCCTCCGCCACTGGACTTCAGGGCAAACAAACTCACAGACATTTCCAGGAGGCACTGCCCCCTCTGAGGCAGCAGGTGGAACTACACTCTCTCACTGCACACCTCACATCATCCCAAACCCACAGTCAATACGCCTCAAGCCCAAACCCCTTACATCCAGCCTGTGGACAGAGCAGTGGGCTTTCATGCTGTGCCTTCAGGTCAACACGGAGCCACTGCTCGATAATAGCAGCATTGATTTATGACTCGTTGCCTGACATGTTCATCTAGCCATCTAAATGTAAGCCTGAGAGCCAACACCTTTTTCTTTAAAACCTCTATGCAATGCTGAGCAAGGGATGCTGTCTAACTGGGCCTCAACCCCAGTGACCCCCACCCGCTCTCCTGCCTCACAACATCCCCCTGTCCCCCTGCCACCTCCATACAATCTCCCTTTCTGACACCTGCCCCATAGCCTCATGGGTGACTGTAACAGAGAAAGGAAAATACTTTCAGCTCTCCTCCTTGCTATCAATTTAAGGTAGAGTCCTTTAAATCTCGCATCCTGCTTCCCACCACCGTCTACTTACAGAAACGAAGTTTCGGATCTGACTACTTTGTCCCAGAGTCAGAGACAGATTGAGAATAGCTTCTTTGGAGCAGTGCTTGGGGACAGACCTCCTTTAGGGACATATCAACGTCAGGTGAGGTCCGCTCCCCACGGGCAGAGACGGGGCAATCCCCAGTGACTGGTTCTAACGCTGTCCCAGCCACTCCCTTTTAAGAGCATATGAAAATGCACGCAAGAATAATATTGCTAAAGCTGAGATATGTCCACACATGCAACAACACAACAAAGTTGTGCTCTATTAACTATGACTGAAAAGAAGTTACATTAGATTCCTCATAACTGATCACAAAATACTAACATTAAAAAAAAAACAAATCAATGGCTCTGGCTAGTTGGCTAAGTGGTACAGCATTGGCCTGGTGTGTGTATGTCCCGGGTTTGATTCCCAGTCAGGGCACACAGGAGAAGTGCCCATCTGCTTCTCCACCCCTCCCCCTCTTGCTTCTCTCTCTCTCTCTCGCCCCCCCTCCCATAGCCATGGCTCGATTGGAGCATGTTGGGCCCAGGCGCTGAGGATGGTTCCATGGCCTCTGCCATAGGTGCTAAAAGCTCGTTACTGAGCAACAGAGCAACGCCCCAGATGGGCAGAGCATCGGCCAGTATGGGACTTCCAGGTGGGTCCCAGTCGGGGTGCATGCAAGAGTCTGTCTCTCTGCCTCCCCTCCTCCCACTGAATTAAAAAAGAAAATCAGTATTTCAAGCCTCCAACTTCCTGCCTATCATTCATTTAGCTACCAGAGACATTCTGCTACATTCAAGTTTATACCGTAAACCTTTGAACAGGTCAGGACCATAAGGTAGGCAGCCAAATCCCTATCAGAAATGATCTCCAGCCACATCCAAAATCAGGGTGAATGGAAAAGCAGTAGGTGTCAACCCTGTGTCCCCACTCCACCTCCACACAACCCCCTTTCTGACACTGGCCCCAAGCACTTAGCACAGTGTTTTGCACTCCCTGGAACTAAATCATCATCATAATTATTACTATTCTTTGATAGGGAGGTAAGCTGAGTGGTGCTTTAAAAGCATTTGTAGCTCAAAAACCTATGGGGCAACAGGCAATTTGAAAGCATTTAGCTGGATACTGAGATCCATGCAAAAATCTATTTGTCACCATGACAGGAGGTGACAATGTGACATTTCACAAATTTCATAACAGCAGGGGGAGACCACCTCCCCTCTATTATTTGCAGCAATGCTGACTTCCAACTCCAAGCACACTCTCTGCATGAACTATGAATCACTCTAATTATTCAGTGGGCTGAAGACCAAACCAACCATGGTCCACAGTCAGATCTGTGCCTGAACTTTTCGTGACGAGAACATTTCTAGCTTCTGTACCTGCTGTTTTCCCCACCAGCACCATTTTCCCCAACAAATAATAATTGGCAGAATTCTTTATTGAAAGGGGCTCCTGCTTCGACAGTGGGCACTGGCGAAATATACCACATTTCCTGTTTTCTCCCCTTCCCAATGTGCCAATACCTCCTCTCTCCACTCTAGAAACAAAATCAAGAACTGAATATTTTTCCACAAAAGTCAAGGACATAAAATTATCCTCCAAACCCACCATATCCTCACTGCTTTGAAGCAGTATCTGCTGTGGTGTTTTGAGGAGGCTCCAGAAACTTAAGAACAGTGAATCTCAGAATGTCCTTGGAGGAGCATAGTGGTAATGTATCAGAGGCTCAAATCTTGGCTCTGCTGCTTCCTAGCTGTGTGACCTTATCGAAGTTACTAAACATCTCTGGCCCACAGCTTTCTCAGATGTAAAATAGAGATAATAGAAACTTCCCTCCTTCCACCATTGTAAAGATTGACTATGAGATTAATACATGTCAGGGACTGTGATATGATTCACACATTAATTCAATTAATGTTCAATGTCAATTAATAATGCTAATTTAGAACAGAAATTCTTCCTAGGACTACTGGGCCTGACCAATGGCAGTCTACCAAAGGCCGGGGAAGAAAATGAGCATTACATGCTCATTTCACTTTGCCCAGTGAGATGCTTAGCCCTGCCAAGTTCCCCTCTTCCTTTCCACTATCTCTCTTCTTGAAATGAGGGCTGCCTGCTCAGAACGTATCCAATAACAGATTACAGTGGTTGTCATTTAGCAAAGGGCAAGGAGAAAACAGTCATTGGTTTAAGTTCCAATGTTTAAAAACAGTGAAGTAGGGATGTGACCCTAAAGATCTTCAAGGACCTCGGCTGAAACACGACAGGCACATACATTCTGTACTTAAGCACCTTTCGATCCCTTAAAATCATTCAATTTCTTTCCTTCCCCCTCTTTCTCAGAGCACCCTGCTTACACACACATCCCCTTAGAAAAAGACATACTCCCTCCCCCAACTGATTTAGGTTAAGACTTAAATACTACTTAACTTTTATTTTTCATGAAAGGAATCTCCTCTCGAAAATCTAATAGACAAGTACTATATTTAAGTTTCTAAAATAAGGCAAATGACAAATTTAAAAGTCTTAACCTGAATCAGCTGGGGGAGGAGGAATATTTTCTACTAATTTATAGAGACCCACTGTACACAGTTATTTTCTGATAAGCTTTGAAGATATATCTCTCCCAGACCAGCTGATGTTGCTGAAGTCCATTCTGATGGTTTCCTTCATATAAAAGCAAAAACATCAGCAAGGAGGGCTGAGTCCCAAGTCATTCTTTTTTTATGTCCCCTTAAAAGCACTTCAGCATGAACCACCATATCTCAGGCAAAAAGAGTCATCAAACCAGGCAGAAGCCCTATCTTCCTTCTTTATCCTCTATTTGGGGTTCTTCTCCACTGGAAATGGTAAAAAAAAACAAAAACAAAAAAAAACCTGCACCAAAAGACACTACAGTCAAGATCAGAGAGTGCATAAGAAGGTTTACTGCTTTGAGTGAGACTAATGTTCTTGTTCAAAATTTTGGAAGAATCTGCAGTAGAATCACAGTCATCACCCCCAGACATCTTGAGGAGAAATAATATGTCAGAAACCTATGCAGGGTTACGTAAGTGAAACTCTGAAGGCAGAGCCCTGTCCATGGACTGCGATTTTCATCGTTTGCCTTTAAATGCTGACTCATCAGGGCCTGACCTGTGGTGGCGCAGTGGATAAAGCGTCGACCTGGGAACACTGAGGTCGCCAGTTCAAAACCCTGCACTGGTCCAGTCAAGGCACACATGGGAGTTGATGCTTCCAGCTCCTCCCCCCTTTCTCCCTCTCTCTCTCTCTCTCTCTCACTCTGTGTCTCCTCTCTAAAATGAATAAAATAAAAACAAAATTAAAAAACAACAAAAAAAGCTAAATGCTGACTCATCAGATATTAGGAGATTCCTTTAATGAAACGTGAAACTTCAAATATCAAGATGACTTCTGAGATCCTGTCCAAGTCTAACACTCAACAATGACTGTCAAGGGCTGTCCTTCCTTCACACCCCACACCAGGCCAGCCCACTCCAACAGAGAGGTGTCCCCAGCCCTGCAGGAGGCCAGGAGCTGGAGGAACACCCACCTGCTGCGAGCACCGCCAGCAGTAAACACAGGACACTTACACAGATGGACAAAGCACTCCACTTCAGTCAGCCCCCATATTACCACAGTTAAGCACACGATTTTCTATTTATCCCCTATTTATCCCCTAAATGTTAAAAATAATTGAGATTCCTTGCACACTATCAGTCTCACTATTTATTGTACAAGCAGGCTTTAAGTGTCTAGATCCTGTCTGACTATTAGAAACTGCTATGAAATCATTTGGATTCCTTGCCCATGGACTTGGGAGAAAACCCCGCAAGGTGCTAAGGACATAGGTGTGTTTTTCTAAGTGGTCTAATAAATAGTCTTATAGTCTGCTAGCATTTACAAAGAGCTTTCCCTGTCCTCTTCTTTCCACCCACACAGAAACCCCATGAGATGGATAATGTTCATCATTACCCCATCGGATAGGTGAGGAATCATGAGGTGAAGCAAGTCGCCCAGAGTCACAGCTTCAACGCAGAGGATCCTCGAAGCTCACACTGAAATTAAATCACCGTGGTAATGTATCAGAGGCTCAAATCGCGGGCAGCACTTTGAAGCTGTGACCTTACAAGATCAGTCAGGTCAGGGGCTTCCCAGGGGATGGAACTGACAACTCAGGTGATGCCCTCAACGTCCACACTCCACAGCATGTCTGTGGAGAAGCCTTCTGGTGTTCTTGCTATTTAACAAGAGTAACCATTTCAACTGGAATGCCTCATTTAAGGATTGAGAAATCTTTACACATATTCTTATCTATTGCCTTAACTCCAAAAAGACTACATGTATTGGTTTATGATTGGGGGGCGGGGGTGTAACAAAATGAATCTTTGAAAATCAGTAAGAAATTATCAAATGAGGTTGTGAATGTCATCTGACCAAGTGAGACACAAACAGTAGCCGGCCATCAGAAAGCCTCTGCGCTGGCATGTCTCCCACGCAGGAGGCCCCTCCCATTCCTCTCCCCTATTCAGATCTAAATCACACTCCAAGGCTGAGCTCAAAACTGCCTTCCAAAAGTCCAGGGAGTGTACATGCGTGTGCACGTGTGCATATGTGTGTGCACGTGTGCAGTGCAACCCAGTAGGATGGAAAGAACAGAGGTTTTGGAGTTGCAGACATCTGGGTTCAAATCCCAACCCTGCCACTTAGTTGCTCTTTGGGAAAGTAAATCAGCTCAAACGTAAACAAGGGGGCAACCTTCTACCTTGAAATGAATAGAATAAAATAAAATAAAATAAAAAAAGATTACTGCAAAGATCAAAGGAGATAATGGCTTAAGGCCCTAACACATCGCCTGCAGGGAGTAGGCACTGGGTAAATTACTATTGGCTTCAGGAATTTCTCCTAACTATTCACCTCTGCTGTAATCTCTCCATCCTCAATTGCCAAAACATTTATAGGCAGTGCTGCAGGCACCTGCATATTACAGCGATTGTGTCAACAGTTTAACTGCACAAATAGATTAAACACACACACACACAATCCTGGATGGGGGGCTGGGAAGAAAGCTAATTCTTACCTTTCTATCCTTCTTATAGAATGCTTATAAAATGCTGTTTATCATAGCATTTTGGATATGTTGAAATGAGCCAATTCAACAAAAATGAGTTTTGAGCAACTGCCAAGAAAAGTGGTGGCCACAGGGAAGTTTATTTAACAACCCAAAGATTTTGCAGGTATACAAACCCGTGAATCCTCTACAGAATTCTCAGTCCTACCTACCGAAAGAAAAACCCACACTCCACTTGCATTTTCAACAAACACTGTTGGCATGGGCCACTGTGCGCCTACACTGTGCAAGGCCCTCGGAGGCCCAGGATGACTGAGACATAGGACCCGCCATCAGAGAGGCCCTGGCATCCAGGGTGACATCAGCTAATACTCACACAACAGCGAGGGGGCCCAGCTAAGGGCCCGTTCCGCCACACTCCATCTGGGTCTCGGGTTTCTCAGCTGGAAATGAGACAGATCATCTCCAAGGTCTAGTGCAGCTCTGTCAATTAATCTATTAATAAGACGCCTCTGGGGACTTGTGTTAAAAATATAGATGTATCTCTCTAAATGTAACTGTTAGTAATACAGAAGTATTAAAAGGAGTGTTTCCCATAACAGAGCTGAATGACAGTCACTTCAATCACCAGAACAAAGAAATGTCAGTGTTCAGCATTCCTTTCTGCCATCCTTCCAACACAGGAAACAAATTATTTATGGCAAAAAGTTATGAAAGAGAGGGAACATATGAAGTGTGCCCAGTGTGGGGAGGAGGCAGTGAATGGGGGGTCTTGCCACTTGCAGCAGGAACAGGGACTGCAGTAAGGACTGGGAAATAAAGAAGACAAAATTCAAAAAAGGTGTGAGAAGAGAGGGTAAAATTTCTCCAGTTCCATTTAGGAGAGGGATGTAGGCCCAGCCCAACTCGTTAGACCCCAAGAAGGAATCTCACAGCTAATCACACTGAAATACCGGCATTCTTTTTTCCCTTTTTTGGCAACTCCTAAGTCATCAAGAGAATGAAGTGAAATTATGCTCAGTGGCCTGTACTTGATATATCCTCCCCGAATAAAGTTCACAGAGCACTTTGGTGCCTACGTACTTAAACACTTAGCTAATCCATAAACTTTAGAATCTATTATCTTATTTCCTGGTGGTTCAAAGAGAAAGTTTTCCTGTAGTGATTTTAATTTGTTTAATTTGAGTACTGGAGCCCAGCCATTCTCCCTTGGGGAGCAGAACGTGCAAAGGCCTGGATGTCAATGGGGAGGAGGAAGTTCCAGGGTCTCACCATCCCCATGGCAACGGGTCAGCCCCAGAGGGAACCACGACTCTCTCATCCTCAACAAGTACTGCTTAATTCCATTTTTCCCAGAATCCCGTACTCAACCAGTAAACAAGCTAAGTTAATGCACACTGACCAACTCCTGGGTTACCTTACCCAAATAGCCTACCTATCATAGTATCAAAACGTTTAGCTACTGTGAGGAGTTCTCAGCAGCATGTCGGGCAGGCCAGAGTGCAGAAAATACTTAGGACCATGGGCCTCTGGGCAGTCCTTCTCAGCATCCTTATGTTCCTGTCCTATGACTCCTTTTGGAGACAATGCTCTTTATAAGAGTATGCAGTGTGTTTGTGCAGACCATGAGGCATGTGTGCGCAGACCAACAGAGTGGCAGCCAGGGCCCTACCCAGCTGTGCAGTCAAGTGACCTGACACTAGAAAGGAATGCTCACGTGGGGTCAAAAATCCCTTTGGTCCGGGCCCTGACAGATCACAGGCTCTTTCCCTGGGCTCTCCAGAAGTGACCTGTGAATCTCAAATTGTATAATTCCTAACTTTACTTTTGTTCCAACAACCAAAATTTTAAATAAATTCTTAAGCAAAAGTCCTGGCTTCTGACATACTGACATTCTTAGCATTGGCTTTCTTCATGGTCATGATCTAGGTACAATCGAGGCATAAAGCTGTGGGCGGAAAAGGTGCGGGTGAGAGAAGGTCCTTAAGGAATAGCGGTGCCAGCATTTCCAGAACCACATGGCTGGCAAGTCACTCCACAGGCAGCGTCAGTGATGTCAGCAGGGAGGGGCCACGCCAGGCCCACTGTACAAGTGCCCTGGCTGTTTCCTGAGCAGATGCAGCCCAACAGCTCCAGGGCAAGCAGCAGGGGACTCCAGCACGATGGACCTGCTCCCTCTCCCCACTCCACTCAGCCCAGCAGCGACCTGACCAAGCCTCTTCATAGCCCCTTAGACTACTTGCATTTAAAAATCAACATACATTACACAAATTTAATGAAAACCAATCTAACAAATGCATTAAACAAACACCATAATTGATAGGAGTAAACTCTTCAAGCTTCTCATCAGAAAAACATTATTTACAAAATTCATTTTTTAAAACTATAACTACCTGAGGGGGAAAATAGTATTTAAAATACTAACTGACTGAACTCTTACAGTAGCATCAACACAGATTATTGGATGTGTGATTTTATCCTTCGTTTATTTGCTACGTGACATTTAGGTCACCCTTTAAAACACACTGAAATTGAGAGAGGCTCCAAACTTGCACATTTGGTTCCAGATATAACATTTAAAATGACTTTATGCTGCTTGCTCTTGGTTATATTTATTGATTACCATTTTGGAAAAATGACTAACTTTTTGCATGCTTTGCAAAATGCACAAGGAAAGCAACATGTTATCTTCTTTTTTTAAAGCTAAAAAGCAGCAACTTTTCCGACAAAGGGCAAACCTAAGTGATGCCCAGTACACACAGGATGAGCAAGGGGTAAGTCTCAGGTTGTCGGGGTTGTCAGGCAACACGGAGATAGACGGTTTCCTATATGGGCTGGTGGTTTCCCAACCAGAAGCGCCAGAGCAGTGTGTCTATTCTCACACCCACTATAGGATGGAACTGCTCCACAGCCACAGAAAAATAGTCTCAGTCCTTTCTTTTGTTTTGTTGTTGTTTGGGTTTTTTGGTTTTTTTTTTTTTTGTAATTTATAATCAAAGCAGCAGACAGCCTCCAAAGGAATAAAAAACATTTCCATTTTAAAGCAGAGAAGTAAAAATAGGATTTAATGGACTCCGGAACAATCATGAAGCGGAGGGTATAAAGCCAAGAATTAAGGCCAACTGCTCAGTTAGAGGACACAGTCCACAGAATAACCCTCACTTCTGAAACCAATTACAAGGTCCGAAGCCCTCAAGTTCAGTAATTCACTAGAAGAACTTGCTGAAAGCTGTTACCCTTACAGCTATGGTTTATTTATTACACAGAAAGGATACAGACAGAATCAGCAAAGGAAGGGACCTGTGAGCAGAGTTCAGAAAAGTACCAACTACATTACATTCCTGGCATCCATGTGTAATAAATACACACAGAATAGTGCCAGCCCAGGATAGTTCCACCACCACCACCACCACCACCACCACCACCACCACCACCTCAGTGGTCAGAGCTTTCACTGGGGCTCATTATGTAGGTGTAATAACTGACTGCTACGAAATGAAGATGCATATTTGTTTCTGCCATCAGGTCCCAATACGTCTGGTCCTTGACCCTGATTCCTGACACAGGGCTCCTAAAACCATTGTGGTCTCCACTGAAGTGTCCAACACAGAGCTCCTGAATCTTCTGGAATGTCCTGGGTGATAAGAACATCTTTGTTCTGATGAGGTAACACTCAGTGGGCCCCTGAATGGAGGCTGGTGAACAAAAAGATCAAGCCTTGATTAGAAGTCTGGAACTTTCAGCCCCACCCCCCATTCTCTGGAGAAGAGAGAGGGGCTGGACATTGAATTATGCATACATGATTAAGCCTCCATCAAAATTCATAAAACACAGGGTTCAAAGAGTTTCCAGGCTAATGTACACATCCATGTGCTGGGAGGGTGGCACACCCCAACTCTATGAGGACAGACGTTCCAGTGCTCAGGACCCGTCCAGATCTGGGTGTCTCTTCATTCTCGCTCTTCATGGGGACCCTTTATAATAATCCAGGAAACATAATTCTGTCCTTGAGTTTCTTGAGTCCTTCTAGAAAATTACCAAAACCAAGGAGAGGGATCACAGGAACTATAGTCTAGAACCGGTGACTCAGAAGTACATGTCACAACCTTGTCAATGCAACTGGTGTCTGGAGTGGGGGGAAGTCTTGTGAGACTGAGCCCTAACTTATGGGATCTGACACTAATTCCAAGTAGATAGTGTCAGAATTGAATCCCAACGAAGGACACCCAGTTGGTGTCTGAGAATTGGTCAGTGTGCGGGGGTGGATGGCAGGGGAGGGGGGAACCTACACACTGGGTGTCACAGTGAGGGTGTGGTGGCAGTGGGAGACAAACCTGCTTCCCAGACAATGGCCTACATGGCCAACCCGTCTCCAGCCCCTCTGGGCACGGCCTGAAGTCCCCACCCTAATTCCTATTGTTCTTCTCTCTGGCACGGCCACACCCCACCCTAAGGTGTGGCCAGCTCCCACCCAAAATCACATTGTTGGTCTTTCTGGAATGGCCAGTCCCCACCATCAATCAATCGCATTGTGAGCTCATAACAAAGGCCATGCGAGGCTGTTTTCAGTCTGCAGGAGGTAGCTGGCTGTGTCAGGTGCACAGTCAGATGTAGTATTATCCTGTTAACACAGAGCCAAGAAGTCAGGACAGCCTCCACGAGTTGAAGCCAGCCTACTCTGCTTGCCTATCACACCGTTCTCTAAAAGAGGGTAAAGGGCAAAGCAGCAACAAGATAGAAGCTTAAGAAAACAGATAAAGAAGCCCAGAGACCATTCCTGCTTGAACAGGTAATAGAGTCTCCATGGGGAATCTGTGTCGCTTCCAGGACCAGTGGGACTCGGTGTGCTCTGCTTCTAGCAGGTAATTCCCCAGCTGCCTTCCTGGACACTACCCCAGAAGCCTGCCCATGTCAGGCATCCATCAGGATAGACTAGGTTCAGCTGTGGCCACGAGCCACCCCAACTCTCAGTGGAATACAATGAACACATGCTTCTCACTGCCGCTCTGTGTTCATAGTGGGCTGGCTGGGACAGTGCTCTGCCTCGGCGATGGAGCAACAACTACTGGACCAGTGCTGGTCACCACGGCCAGGGAAGAGAGAGCTTGGCAAAATGTGAAGTGTCGTAAGTTACTTCCACTCACATTTTCTTGGTCAAACCCAGCCCTCGATCATGCTCAAGTTCAACTGGGTGAGGAAGTACAGTTCTAGCAGGTGGTCAAAGGAGGCAGGCCAGATACTGGGGAGCGGCCAAACCCCTGCCACATCCATTTCCCAACCAAAGCAGCAGTATCTTCAGCCATGTCCCCAGCAACGGAGGCAGAGGTTCTGATTATGAATTTGGGGGCCTGTGCCTGGTCCCCAGACACACTGAATGCTTTATCCTGAGTTCAGAGTAAGGTGGGCAAGTTGAAGAACTAAATGTTTGTTTCACTGTCTGTTGGGCAGATAAAATATATTATGCTCACTTTGTTAAAGATGGTGCTGCCCACATGGAAGTTCGTTGATATTAGTGTGTGTTTTTGCTTGCCCGCCGGGTACAAGCTAGAATTAAAGCTGATGGCTCACCACTTCTTGGCTCCGTTGTTTCATTGCCAACTGTCCGAATCTAACGGGAACCTGCACGGGTCAGGCGTCTGTGATGGTGGCCGTGACTACTGGCTTTACATCTGGCATAGTGTGTGGTGGCAGGATTCGATACAGATCGGTATGGAGCCACCACCACCTCTGAGCAGTGGAGTAGAAGACTGGCTGCTGTTATGGTTCCCTATGGCTGTTTTTTGGGGGACTGTTGGCTGGTTGACTTTTGCAGCCATGCATGAGGAAACCAAGAGCTCTATGGAAGAGGCTGCCTAGGACCTGCAAACCAAGCAGTGGAAGGAGCTGGAGGAAAAGTGGGAAAAACAGATGCCGACCCTGGAGCTGGAGGAGATGCTGGAGAAGGAATCACAGGTTCGTGAGTTGCAGATTGCCCTGGACGTGTGGAGAGCTAGCAGCAGCGGGAAGACGAAGCTGAGGCCGGGGCCGGAGCTGCAAGCCCTGCTGAGCAGAAGGCGGTGGCAGCCCCGGGCTCGAGCCCAGCTGCAGGAGCTGGTGTTTTCAGTTCCTCTTTGGAGGAGGAGGAGAATTGGGCTGGAGTTGTGATTCGCAGACTCCAGAAGGTAAATGGTGGCAGCTGCCGAGGGATGATGAACAGATATCCCAGGAGCCAGGCATGCATAGCCGATTGGCCACTGAAATGGCAGGGAGTGCCTGCTAAGCTGCTGGTGGGTTCACTGACATTTTGGGACACAGGGGTGGATGCCATCATGCTCCCCAGAGCAGAAATGGAAATGCTGACTACCACTGACACATGTTTCTCTTTGAGACAGTGTAAAACCTGTCATGATCGCAGGAATGAGGCGGGAGGCTAACGCCCCATGTGAATGGACTGATTTCCTGGACTACGACCGACCGGAGTGAGCACTGGCTCCTTTGTTAAATAGACTTACGGATTTTGGACAATGTGAAATACCTTGATGGGGGTGGGGGCAGCTTTGCTGGAGGCCCTTTCCCTGCCCTGGGAAGTCTTTCAAACGGCAAGAAAGAAGGCCAAGGACATTTTGCGCTTTTGGCAAAGTGCTCAGAGACTGGTGAAGTGTACCTTTGTAATTGTTGAAATTGTATGATTTGTCATGTTGTTGTAATTTGTGTAATGTGCCTAAACTTCCTTGTACAGGGATGCTGGTGGTGTAAATTGTGGGTAGTAAAGTGAGCATAGGGGTGGATTGTTGGGCAGATAAAATATATTATGCTCACTTTGTTAAAGATGGCTCTGCCCACATGGAAGTTTGTTGATATTAGTGTGTGTTTTTGCTTGCCCGCCGGGTGCAAGCTAGAATTAAAGCTGATGGCTCACCACTTCTTGTCTCTGTTGTTTCATTACCAACTGTCTGAATCTAATGGGAACCTGCATGGGTCAGGCGGCCGTGATGGTGGTCGCGACTACTGGCTTTACACTGTCCACTTTTGTAAAGCCAGTATTTGAGGCCACCAACAGGGCCACCTGGCCAGTGCAGGTCCGCATTTGTTTCGGACAGTCGGTAATGAAACAACAGAGACAAGAAGTGGTGAGCCATCAGCTTTAATCCTAGCTTGCACTCATCAGGCAAGTAAAAACACACACTGGGCTCCAAAACCCACTCATTCAGTGCTCACAAAGCTACTGACTTATCCGAGTTTCCTAAAATCAAAGGTTTCTAGCTCACCAGACTTATTCACTTCTGTTCCCCATCTCCTTCTCCAGCACAAACTCTGCTCAAACTGGCTTCTCCCTCAGCACTCCACCATCCTGGCTGCTTCTCCTGGCCTCCTCCATGTGGCCTTTCTCTGCTGTCCTCTCTAATGCTAATAGGAACCGAGAAAGCAAGCTCCAGGCCTGCCACACTTTATAGTGTAGAATCAAAACCTTTAATCCAATTATAGAAACAAGAAAGTCTCTGATAAAAAGTCACTTATCTGAGGCATACTGGGAGGATTCCCCATGAGAATGCATTACCCCACATCATCCAATCAGTCAAGGGTGTGGGGAAAAGCTTACTCTTAAAACTAAGCCTTAGGCTATAACGACCGGACCTGCCCACAGCCTGTCCCCCAACACACATTAATATCATCAGACTTCCATGTGGGCAGCGCCATCTTTAACAAAATGAGCATAATATATTTTATCTGCCCAACAACTTTGTTCTGCACTGTCAGTGTCCAATGTCCCCGTCACAGAGGCTAGGTCACCCCTTGTAAGGCCAGTAGTCACGGCCACCATCACAGCCACCTGGCCCGTGCAGGTTTACATTTGATTCAGACAAATGGTGATAAAACAATGGAGCCAAGAACTGGTGGGCCATTACATTTAATCCTAGCTCACGCCCGGCCGGTGAGAAACACATACAGTGGGTATAGGGCCACTAGTCAGGGCCACCATCACAGCCCTCAGGCCAGTGCAGGTTCGCATTAGATTCGAACAGTCGGTAATGAAACAATGGAGCCAAGAACTGGTGAGCCATCAACTTTAATTCTAGCTCACACCCGGCGGGCAAGCAAAAACACACACTGGGCTCCAAAACCCACACATTCAGTGCTCACAAAGCTACTGACTTATCCGAGTTTCCTAGCATCAAAGGTTTCTAGCTCACCAGACTTATTCACCTCTGTTCCCCATCTCCTTCTCCAGCACAAACTCTGCACAAACTGGCTTCTCCCTCAGCACTCTGCCATCTTGGCTGCTTCTCCTCTCCAATACTAATTTCAGGAACTAAGAGAGAAAGCCCCTGGTCTGTCTCATTTTATAGTGTAGAAATCAAAACCTTTAAGCCAATATACAAATAAGGAAGTCTCTGATACAAAGTCACTTATCTGAGGCATAAATGGGATTCCTCATAAGAGTGCACCACCCCACATCATGCAACAAAGGTGTGGGGAAAAGCTTAGTTTTGAAAAAATCTTAGTATTAAAAGGTCAGGAAAGGCTTAGTCTTAAAACTAGGCCTTAGCCTATAAGGATCCTGCGGGCTTACAGCCTGTCCCCCACACCCAATGCAAACTATTTAAGCAAGAAAACATCTACATCATATTTATAAACTTATTTGACCGACACCCCTCAACCCCAAAAGGCCACTCGAACATGAGGCATCACAAGCCAGAGCTGTACCAAGAGCTCCAGGTGATGAGTCTAATGATCAGCAACAAGGTACACTCAGCTTTGCCTTCACCTACAAATCCAGTGCGCAGATTTACCAGGTGAAACCACATCACTCCGGGTGTAAGAAATGAGTGAGGACCAGTGTCAGGAAGAAATGTACTCTTGGGTGATGTCAGCGCAGCTCAAGATGAAGGGAGGTGCTGTCAGTCTAACCGAGTGACAAGAGAGCCTCCAGAAAGAAGTATAGGATGATCAATTCTGAAGGCCCTTTGTCACAACCGAGATAGCATTTAATAGAGGCACACGGTCCAGCCACACAAAGCCCACCCACGTGACCACATCAGAGGATGAAGACCGCCTCCATCACATCATATATACAGGCTGGATGAGTCGAGGTCCCGGGCAGAGTTTCTGGCAGGACTCATGTCCCCACTTCTTCAAAGCCCTCTTGTGGTGTCAGGGACACATCAGGGCTCAATACATGCATTCCATGGACCCGTTAGAGGCTCAAACACAGGGAAGTCCAGGGGAGGCAGCAGCCAAGCCCCTCCCTTCAGGAGAAAGTTTCTGCCAGGACTTTTTGTGTCTTTCTCAGCAGAGAGAGAAGCTGAAGATCCTGCCAGGTTGTGAAAAGCAGGATGATGACATGGCGACCTACTTTCAGGTGTCTTTAAGAGTTCTAAGAGCAGCAATCCCCTCTGGATCATCCCCCAAAGTGAGGTGTTTAAATAAAAAATGCCGATGAGAAGATCTTTAAAAATGTGTTTCATTCATTATAAAAAGTGTATTTTTCCATTAGCTTAAAAATAATATATTCTAACAGTAAAATCTCTAAAAAGATTATCCAACCTGCTGTACCCCAAATCTTCGGAAGTTGGAATTTAACTTCCCACTGGCAGCCCCGGAAGATATTTCTGCAAATAAGGGGGAAAAATGTCATTTGAAGGATACTGAGGCATACCAGGGAGGAAAAAATGGATGGTTTTCCACTAGGGTGGTGTTTTAGAAACTGAAAAGCTATTCTAATTAAATCTGCAAACTTGTTACAACATTGGCCTCCACTGGTGCCTGCGACATTGATGGAAGAAACCATTTACCAAAACCAATACTCTTCAAAGAACTTTATGCTCTCTTCTGTTTTTAAAGATCTTTTTGTTTTGTAAATTAAAGGGACAGCCTTTTCCAAAACACAGATTACTGTACCAAGTCCCTAGAAGGTAGAAAAGGTGACATAAGGCAGTAGTTCTGCTTATGATTTATTAAGGGCAAATTATATAGCACATAGGCTTTTTTTTCCAATACACTTTCATTTTCTACCTTCACTTAGTCTAACTCGTAGCAGGTAGATGAGCCAGGTATCATGAAATAGGGGTGCCCAATACAATCCTGGAGATCTCAGTCTGAGCCCCTCACTTTAGAGATGGGGAAACTGAAGCCCAGAGAGAAGTCACTGGTGCAAGGTCACACAGCCAGCGAATGACAGGGTCTGATCCAGCCCGTGAAGAAATGTGCATCACAACACTAACAGCAGGTAGGAAGGCAGCAGCAGGGCGCAGGGCTGGGCTCTCCATGCTGCGTCCACATGCGTTCAGTGAAAAAGCACATGCAACAGGATATCATCCAGCCTTGGCTGTTTGGGGAAAACACTTTTAAATTCTGTACTCTCATCAAAGAGCTGTTAAATCAGAATTAACTCAGCCATTAGACTCAACCTGTATTTTTATGGGATCTCTTTAAATATTTTTCTGTGTAAATCACAGACTCTCAGAATTGAAGGGGAATGTTATAAAAGTCAAATCCATCTGGGTAAAAAAATAAAGAGTATGCACATATTTAGGCTGGTTTGGACACAGAAAACAGTGGGAAGGACGTAGGATGAAATGTTTTCCGCAGCTATTTCTGGGGAGGGTATATGGAGGGAAAGGGAAGGGGCAGACATATTATTTCATTCAAGTCCATCCTTTTCTTTTTCCCCAACAAGAGCACGTTTTACGACCCTCCCTCACCCCCCTGCACAAGGGAGCATCACCATGTCACAGGATTCTGCCGGGGCCACCATTTTTTCTTCAATACACTAGAAGGGGAGCGACAGCTTACAGACATAGTTTCCATGTCTGTCTGCCCCTAATGAATCCCTGCTTCCAGCCGGGAGTGCCTTTGTGTGTCTCGAGGTTCACAGGTTGATACTCCAGATCTCTCAACCCAACACGGCCCTGACAGAGCCTGCCATGCTCCCCTCTCCTTCCCCACACAGCCTCCCTCCTGCAAGGTAGCCACGTCCAACACCTGGGAGTCGTCCTCAGTCCCTTCCCTGCAGCTAACACGCCCAGGGCCTCTGTAGCTCTTCCCCGAACCTCTCCCAGGGCAGGTTTCTCCTCACCACTGTTGACCTCTTCTGAGTCACTTCAGTTACTATGGTGACTTCCTGATTAGCAGCCCTGCTTCCAGTGCCGAGACCTCCAAGCCATCCACCACATGGCACATGGCCTCAGTTAACACACAAAGCGGATGCAGTTCCTTCATTTGTTTACTCCAGTGTGCTCTGAGAAACTACTAGGTGTCAGGCGCTGTTCTAGGTGCTGAAGATACGGCCGTCAACCACAGCCAAAGTCCCCATGCTCCTGTACCGTACAGTCAGTCTAGTGATGAAATCAAAATTCAGATTAAGTCATGGCTCCCTGTGGCATCAGGTGAAATCCAGACAGTTAGGATAGCACATAAGGCCTTTTCTGATCCCAGTCCCAGCAACCTCACCCACCACCTCCCTGGTTACCACTTGTTATGCCCCCACCCCTGTGCCCCCCTGGCCAACATTTTGGACTGTTGCCAGTTCCCTGAGTGCACACACTGTTCTCACTGCCCGGAACACCCTTTCCTGCTCTGCCTAGTTACCCAGTCCTCTAAGTTTCTGTTTCAGTGTCATCTCCTCCAGGAAGCCCTCCCTCACATGACTCATTGAGACACCTTTCATCAGCATCCCCATGCAGGTCTCTGACACAGAACGTTACACACAGCACTGTGTTTATGAATTTTATTTCCTCCACAGGATCAGAAGCTTCTTTGTTCAAAGGCTCTATTCTGTCCTACACATCTCTCTTACGCCTGGCACAAACACAAAATATTAAGGAATTTGCTTCCTAAAGGGCTCAGCAACTAGGTTGCCAAGTTGTAGGATCCTGTGAGATTGATGAGGCAGAAACATTTACCAGCATTGACAGATGTGAATAATGGGGCAGAAACCACAGTACAGAACCAAAGATAAAGACTGACAACTCTATACCAACCTGTACCCCACACACCTCTCCCTCAGGTACTTTCCGATCTACTGAGCACACAGGACCCAGTGTGGGCCCGTTCAAAGCTCACAATCATTGGCAAGTAGGTGCATCAGGTTTTGGGGTTAAATTTTCAAGTCCTACTTCCCCGATTCCTGCCTCCGTCTCCCTGGACGCCGGCCTTAGATGCTGTCTCTTGGACACAAGCTCCTGGTCTTTCCCTGGATGTGGTTCAGAGAGATCTAGGCTTCCTTTTTACTCCAGGGTTCAGTTTTGGTTTTGCCTTCCTGTCCCTTCTAATCCTCTTGCCTCCCACCCACTGTACCTCTACACACAGTACAAACAGCTCTAAAAAATAAACGTGCCACAGTGTTCAGGATGTGCTAACATCAGCATATGAGTCTGACATTCCGAGGACAAAGAATTTTAATCACACTAGGAACCATTACGAATTCTTCCTGGGAACAGTGGGTTCTTTCCAACTAGGAGAAGGTATCCCCTTGAAATAGCTACTGAGCTATTCTGGGTCTTGGCCCTCTCCAGAAAGGCTCTAAATCCCAAGGATCATGATTCGGAGAATATGACCCTAAAATTCTATTATCAAGCCTCCCTGGATATTGCTGGGCTTTGGCATCAAACAGATCTATCTGGTTTTAAATACGAGCATCATGCTCAAGTGAACTTAACACTGTCATTTCATGTGCAAATCACACTCTGAACCTCCAACACACTGTCATGCCAATTAAATAAGACTATGCAAGGAAAATGCTTGGTACTAGTAAAACGTCAATATATGCTAGTATCCGTTCTAAAACCCTGATGTGTTAAAAGTCTGAACAGAGGTAGGACTGCACATATCAGAGAACTCCATTTCAAGCATCTGGAGTATGTAATTTTCAAGAGATAGAAGAGAAATAAGCTCTCTGACCTGGTGGCTTGGCATCACGGTGATCTGCCCAGTTTCTTTAGGGAAGGGTCCACCCTATATTCTACCAACCCCTGGGTTCAGCTGCAGCCTACCTTCCAGCTCCAGGGATGCACAAAACCAGCATCCCTGAGAGCCTATGTCCCAGGGGAACACCTACCCAGTTCAGAGTCTCCCTTGTCTCCAACCGGCCAACCGAGGGCAGCCGGGTACATGCTGAGAGCAGTAATTGGAATGAAGCATTATATAAGCGAGAGTGCTGAGTCATCATAAGGAATTCCTCTCCAGACAATTCCTCAGCCGGAAACCAATACATTATATATACAGCAGTTTGATTTTCAGGCCTTTGTGGAAAGCACAGCCCTCCCTCCTCCAAGCGCCCCATGGTTCCTGCTGAACGGGCAGGCAGTTCTTCAAAGCCACCTGCCTGGTCATACAGAGCAAGCTGCCTCGCAGAATGTCAGAGGCTTCCATGGGTGTTCCAGGGCTGGACCCATAGAGAGGGCACTCCCTGATGGAATCTGAGCAGGAAATTCTGGGACAATGAGTTCAGATTAAGAAACTAAAAGCTGCCCTGGCTGGTTGGCTCAGTGGCAGAGCATTGGCCCGGGATATGGAAGTCCTGGGTTTGATTCCCAGACATGGCACACAGGAGAAGTGCCCATCTGCTTCTACACTCCTCCCCCTTCCCTTCTCTCTTTCTCTCTTTCTCTCTCTTTCTTGTCTTCCCACAGCCATGGCTCAATTAGTTTGAGTAAATTGGCCCCAGGTGCTAAGAATGGCTCCATGGTGTCGCCTCAGGTGCTAAATAAAATAGCTCGGTTGCAGAGCAACAGAGCAGCGCCCCAGATGGGCAGAGCATCATCCCTAGGGGCCTTGCCAGGTGGATCCCGGTCTGGCACATGTGGGAGTCTGTTTCTCTGCATCCCCGCTTCTCACTTAAAAAAAATAAAAAATAAATAAAAGCATCCCTCCTATGTTAAGATGGATGAAAGATGACAGATATTCCAGTAAGGAAGATGCCACTGCTTTCAGCATGATTCCAAAGGACTACTTTTTGATGACTTAACCTCTAAGCACTGAGACCACAGGGGAGTTTAAAAAGCACACTTTTCCAGACTGAGAGCCTGCAGGTCCTAACATCACAAGCTCCCCCAGGTAAGGGCTGCAATAGAGAGCAGGTGTTCTGTTCACAAAGCCACCCACAGGTTCAAGTGACAAAAGAAACCTACCTAAAATGCTTTATTAACATTGATTTATATTTTGGTTTTAAAACTCTGAAAAGCTCAACTCTTTTCTAAGTTCTGATATTGGGGTTCTTAAAACCTACCTATAGTGAGCGATAAAACTACTAATTGCATACTAGTTGGTGTTCATCAAAAGAAGTATTCTGCAAAGCTAAAAAACAGAGTCAAGTCATC
Organism: Rhynchonycteris naso; assembly: GCA_037038555.1. Taxonomy (NCBI): domain Eukaryota; kingdom Metazoa; phylum Chordata; class Mammalia; order Chiroptera; family Emballonuridae; genus Rhynchonycteris; species Rhynchonycteris naso. The sequence continues at coordinate 149,476,957 of CM072999.1, read as the reverse complement.
TCACACTGGAAAGGACTCATGCCTCTTGTTTATACAGTGGCGAGTCCTGGACTCCACCCTTGAACAAGTAGCAACTAGAGCTTATTTTCCTTATGGAAAAAAATGCAGGAAACCAAACTAAGGTTACTACTAGTGGCGTATTAATGCAGATTTCAAGTGGTTATCTCACTGCCATCGGTGTAAAGCACCTGATTAGGTGTTTCACAAGAATACCAATTTCTTGTGACACAAATTAATCACCTAAGTTAAATTCCTGCTCATCTAAAAGGCACGCTTGTATTTTATACACTCTCATGTTGAATGTTTGGGAAATTAAAAGTAAGATGTCTTCCGTAAGGCGCAAAAACGGAGTGCTCTAAAGACTCACTTTAAAATAGTGACTCTATACTAGCTACGGAGGATCCTGTGTACAGTCAGAGATGTCACCTTAACAGTAACACAGGACTTATATGATAATATGACCCTCCTCATAGGTGGAATATGTATATTCTGGCAACTTACAAACACAACAGCAAAAGACCTGGGAGAAGTAGTTCATTTTCCTTTATAAAAACACCACCAGTCAGTCTGCAAGCGGGGACTTGAGTCAAGCCTGTGTGTAGACTGCAGTGTCCTTGTCCCTGTTCCCCACCCCCTGGGGCCTTGGAGCACATCACCACCACCATCTGCAACTTCCCATCAAGGATATACTTGGTCGGCTGGTAGCAAGATGGCAGTGAGGCCCAGGACCCTGTGTGAACCTCAGCGTGGGCATGGCCTCGGCTCTGTGGATATACTGCAGGACCTCTGAGTCATGGCCAAGGCTCCACAGGTGTATGGCCGCCCCACAAAGCTTTCCCCATTTCTGCGAAAACAAACTCCACCTTGCATCTATGTATGTAGATGGTACACACCTACCTCTGAGGAAAGAAAAAGGATTAAGAAAGGAGGGATATCTTTGCACAGTGACAGATGGTTACTAAACTTAGTGAGGCAACCACGGGAGATTTATAACTGTTGAAACTCTATATTGTACACCTGAAACTAAAATAATATTGTATGCCAACTATATTTAAATAAAAGAAAGAAAAAGGAAGGAGAGATAAGAGAATGAGGATGGTCACTTCTTCTTCTAGAGATCTCTATATTGTCTGAATTTTTACAAGATCATACTAATGCTCTGAAAATTTTTAAAGCTTAGCAAAAAAAAGAAAAAGCTCAGCCAAAAGAAACAACTTACAGTCCATGACCACACAACACTGAGGTATAGAATCTCCTCTTTGTACACTAAATTTGGCACCTTTATCCTGATTGGTAAAAGCAATTCTAAGCCCTACAGCATACTGGGGAGGGGCAGGTAGAGTGTAAGTGGTCATGTCACCTTGTAGCACAAAGAGCTCGGGAGGAATTCTCAAGTCACCTCAGTACCTCGTTTCTAGTCCGCAGAAGCACAGGAGTTTGAGTTCATATTTTTCGCCTGTTACATGGAAGCATCAGGAGGGTATTTAACACAATATACTTAATCAGTAGAAATGCAGATTACTAATCCATTAGCTTGTTCAACAAGCGCTTCCAATTGGGACAGGCTCCACTGAGGCGGAGTGCCTAGAATTAGTCAGGAGGCTTTCGCAACACCACGGGCTCATAAACCCTGGAATGAATGATCAGGGAAGATCATTTAAAATCAGGTACATCCTCACCTTCCCAACAGTTCTACTCAAGTCCTGCCCGACACCAGCTGCTATGTGACAGACTTAGGTTTGCAAGGCCAGCACTCAAAAGTCTGTGTGCTCTCTAGGTACTTCGCCTAGAGCACAACGGAGAGGCAGCAGACAGATCGTAAAGGTCCACGGTGGAGCAGACAGCCCCTCATCCTGACCACACCTCCTCTTCTTGTGGTTTTAACGTACAGAGTAACATGAGAAATAAAAGGTAAAGAAAAAAAACGTGTCTTCCAAATCTATATGAATTAATCTGTATAACATTTCTGGGAGCTGCTCCATAAATAGTAGCTGCAATCACTCCAGGTAATCAGGTGGCACAATCAGACCTCATTTCCTGTAAATGGGGTGAGCTGAGAGTTATCTCTTCCGTTATATTACGCCTTTCACTGAAATATAGCTCTTGATGACAGCTTAACATAACTTTCACCAGTGTTCTTACCATTGTCTTTTAAAATATGCCCCATCTTAGGGCAAGATTTAAAAGAACTGCAAGGGCTTATAGTCGACCTGCTACAACTGGTGATCATTGAGTAAAACATTTCTTTTATCTCACCCTCTGTTCTGAGATAGGATCTCCCTAATGTTTGCACACCCGTCTCTGCTTCTAAGCACCTTCCAGCAGTTTGTCTACGTGCTAACGACAGACCTGACTACTCCCAAATTAATCACAGGAGCATCATTAAGTGGCTTCGCCCCATCCTCCTAATGAGCACAATGAGTGGTTTCTGACTATCTTTCACCAGATGCAAACAGGGACAGGGAAAAGCTGACCATGTTCCCTAAGGCGTGGCAGTTTTTTTTCTCACCAACCACAAAAGTAATCTCTGAGAAGTTCGAGAACCAGGAATGTCTGAGCACTAAGGAGAACCTCAGCAACAACCACAAACTAAGCTCCAAAATGCTTTATGAAATATCAACAGTCAGGGTGTCATCAAAGGTGACTTCAACATAAGTTTAATGTCTTTTCAAAAGTAACTTCAAGTCCTTTAAAAGGGTAAGAGGGTAAACTAAAAGAGCTCTCAATTTCTTCCTGTTTTATGGGCATGAGGAGAAAAATGGCACCGCTGTGGTCATGCACGAGGTTCCAGGGACGTCCCATGCCTTTCCTGGGATCACAGCCTACGACAGAGGTTTCAGGTTGCTCCAATCCAAAGTATGATCTCAATTAACCAGAATCCAACTACCCAGAGCCAGTCCATGGACTTCCAGGGAAAATATGGATTAAAAAGAAAACATCAAGTTCTGGGGACATCTAGGACCCGCATGTACTCAGCATAGTCTCCCATACCTCCTTCTCCCTTTTCAAATACTTTTTTTTTGGAGCTGTTTTAGGTTCACTGCACACTTGAGCAGAGCCAGACTTAATGGGGAATCATTTCTGAAATTATATAAATGTCTAACCACTATGTTGTACACTTGAAACTAATAGTGAATGTCCACCATAATTAGAAAAGCAATAAATTAAAAGTAAATTGAGCAGAAAATACACAGAGATCCCTTTTGCCCCCTGCCACCTCACACATGCACAGCATCCCCAACTAACAACATACTACTCAGGACTGGTTCATTGATGATGTGTCCGGGTAGGTTCATCGACTATAGAATCACTCGAAGTCCACAGTTGATGTTACAGGCTACTACTCTTGGTGTTTCACATTTCATGGGATAATGACATGTATCCATCATGGTATCGTACAGAATAGTTCACTGCCCTAAAAGCTCCAGGCTCCTCCGATTCACCCCTCTCTCCCCACTAAGTCCAGCCACCACTGATCCTTTACTGTCTCCATAATTCTGCATTTCCAGAATGTCATGGTCATGATCACATAGTATGTAGTCTTTGCAGAACAGCTTCTTTCACTTAGTCATATACTAAGGAAACTTAAGTTTCCTTCGTATCTTTTCGTGGCTGGATAGCTCACTTCCTTTTATTGCTGCATAAATTCCACTGTCCAGATGGCCCACGGTTTATCCATTCACCTACTGAAGGACCTCCTGGCTGTTCCTAATGTTGGGCAATTATGAATAAAACTGCTATAAACATTCATGTGCAGGTTTTTGTGGACATGAAGTTTTCAATTCGTTTGGGTAGATATCAGGAAGCACAATTACTAGGTAGTATGGTAAGACTATGTTTAGTTTTGTAAAAAATAAAAAAGCCAAACACTTATGTTGTTTTAAACTACAGAACAGATATAGTACAGTTTGCTGTTTAATCATGCTAAGACCCACATTCAAAGAAAAAGTGGTCTTTAGCTCTACTGATGTACAGAATGGTATACAAGTCGCCCAAAGCTTTCTAAGAAAGAGTTTCACAGGGCATCTCACTCTTAGCATTCCCACTGAACGACAGCCTAAAGCAAGGAGTCAGCCTTGACATCACCTCCCTCACCCCAGCCACCATCAAGTCCGCATTTCCGCCCACGTCCAAGCTTGTGTCATCTCTCATTTAAGCCACAATGATCCCTTAAAACTGATCTATGTCAAGTCCTATCCTCCAAATCAGTGGATTTCAACCACCAATCTGCCAGAAATTTCTTCAAAGGGTTTGTGAAAGGGGTAACCACTCTCCAAACCATTCTCCACATCATAACCAGAATAATTAAATCTATATTGAATTGTGTCCCTCCCCTCTTTAAAATCCAACTATTGATTTCCTTTGAATATAGGATAAAATCTAAAATTCTTACCTCACCAAAAGTCCCTCTGTGACTCTGGCCTATTGCCCCAACCTCGTCTCAAGCCTCTTCCCCTATTATCTGCAACACTCTTGACCCTCTGACTTTCTTACAGTTCTTCCAACGCTGCAAGCTTTTCCTGCCTCTGGGCCTTTGCACTGACTCTTCCCCCTGCTTGAAGTAGACTTTTCTGCCCAATTCCAACCAAACTCTTTCCTCTCACTAGCTTCTTCTCAACTTTTACATTCTCAAAAATGTCACCCGACTGAAAATCTGAAACAGGTGCCCCATTATTCCTGTGCCAATCTGCTCTATGTCACTATGATGGGCGCCCAGTTACTGCGACATTCATCGGTGTAGCGACTTACTGTCTGTCCCTCCCACTAGACCATAAGCTATCTGAGGGCAGAAACCACATCTGTTCTGTTCACAGGTCATATCCAGAGGCCAGTACAAACACTTAAATGACAGCAGAATTAAAGAACTGATCGAACAAATATGGAACTTGGGTTTCTTTCCAACCCTCAATATGAAATCAGCAGAACTCTACAGTAAAACTGTGGAGGTTTTATTATAAGATAATGAAAGAGTTTTCCACAATTAAATGCTTGTATTTTCATAGGTGGAAAAGAACATTATCTAACATCGAAAGGGGCGCACAAAGCCATTTCCCCGAGAACACAAGTTGGCAATAGGGAACAGCAAGAAAGGTGGTCAAAGTCATCAATAAGCAAGTTGTATTAGTTTTGGTATAAGATCTTGTTGGGAACCATGTGTCTAAAGCAGAAACAGTGTCTAGCTTATCAGAGATACTCAAATATTGATTGCACCAAAAAGGATGGGGGAGAAAGATCCCTGGGTCCCCCAACATGGATATTGCCAAGAACTTCTGGACCCTGAACCAGTTCTGCCCTTTCTACACCCAACAACTCAGGTGGGAGGTAAGCCTCCATTCCCTATTTTTACACAGATAGACTTTTCACCTCCCTTCCCACCTCCTTGGCAACACCATTTCTGGCAATCAGAATCCACAATTACATCTTTCCTTGTGTGAGTTCCTAACACTTACTATCTGTGCTGTTCGTGTATGAACAACTTAGGGAAGGCCTTTGAACGTGGACAAACACAGAACCCTTTAATACAGAAAGCACCTGGGAGGACCCCTCAAGGTTAGCTGATCCCAAATCCTAATTTTCAATGGAAAAACCCAAGGCCCATAGAGGTGACATGGTTGTCTAACATCGGAGTCCATCGCCGAGAACACTAAACTGGAGATGCCAGCGACCTGGTTCCCACTCTAAAGCCTGCCTAGCCACTGTCGCCACAAAGAGTGGATGTTCTAAGGAAGGAGCTGTGGTTATCCACCTCTTGGCACATGTAGAAGCTTGTCGAATATGTGAGAGAATGTTACCCATTCTTGCCATGACGTCTCTAGGTTGAACATAAATCTGCACCTGTGCTACCACTGCACTGTGATGGCTGCTGGGCTTATTAATGCACACTTCCAAAGGACAGTTGGCTGCACAAAGCTCTGTAAAGGCTCCAGCTCCTCTCATGCATGAAGACTAACAACTGTGGGAGACGGATTTAAACTCGTTACTGGGTAGACTCCCAAAGAAGTCAGACAGGTTTGTCTACAGCTGTCAGTCCCCAGAGAAAATAAGCAGATGCTGCCTGGGAAGGTGCACAGTCAGCCTCCACGTCAGGTTCACCGAGCCCACAGCCAAGCGCAGGCACAGCTCCCCCAGCCTCTGGAAAGAAATCCGGCAAAGGTGTTGGTGCAACACGTCTCCCTTCCCCACGCTGTCAAAGATGCCCTCCTCCCCTTTCTGACTCCGATACTCAATCATTTCAGTCCCAGAAAAACTTGTAAAACATACCAACTCCCAGTATTTCCAAGGTGCTTTCATTGTTTATTATATTCTTTGACCCTCACAACCATCTTCCTAGACAGGGTCCAAACTTACAACCCAGGAAACTCAACCTAAAAGAAGTTAAGTGGCATCCTAAGCCAGACAGCAGCAGGGCCAGGCCTCTGGCACCTGGATGCTCCCTCAGCCAGCTCGCCAGCACAACACCTGGCTTCTCACACGCACAGTGGCTTCCTCCACCTCCCTGCACACAGACTGACCTCCCAGCTGTTTCAACAGTAATCTTCAACCCCAACAAGGAAAAGTCCCCTCACTGTCCTATCTCCATGCCTTAGGTTGTGCTATACAGTTGTGCTATACCTCCTACATCCTCTCCCTTCTACCACTGCTCATGTTCAAAGGTCGTCCAAGCCCACTCTTTAAAATATTCCAGCCCTGGTCGGTTGGCTCAGCGGTAGAACGTCGACCCAGCATGTGGAAGTCCCAGGTTCGATTCCCAGTCATGGCACAGAGCAAAAGCAACCACCTGCATCTCCACCACTCCTCCTCCTCCTCCTCCTCCTCTTCCTCCCCCTCCTTTTCCTCCTCCTCCTCCTCTTCCTCCCCCTCCTTTTCCTCCTCCTCCTCCTCTTCCTCCCCCTCCTTTTCCTCCTCCTCCTCCTCTTCCTCCCCCTCCTTTTCCTCCTCCTCCTCCTCCTCCTTCTTCTTCTTCTTCTTCTCTCTCTCTCTCTCTCTCTCTCTCTCTCTTCTCCTCCTGCATCTCTCTCTCTCTCTTCTCCTCCTGCATCCATGGCTCAATTGATTCGAGCTCGTTGGCCTGGGCACTGAGGGTGGCTCCATAGAGCCTCTGCCTCAGGCACTAAAAATAGCTTGGTTGTGAGCATGGCCCTAGATGGGCAGAGCATTGACCCCAGACAGGGGTGGTTGGGTGAATCTCAGTTGGGATGCATGCAGCAGTCTATCTCTCTTCCTCTCATTAGGAAAAGAAGAAGAAAGAAAGATATTCCAGGCCATGGTGGCCACAACGTCCTGCATCATTAGCACTCACCCATCTTCCATGGCATATCCGACCTGGTTCTGTCTGCACTGCTGCCCACCTAGCCTCACCCGCCCATGCAGAACTCAGACAAGCCCACAGACACTCACGAATGAATACAATGAGGCTAGGTGTGGACAGCCCAAAGTGAATAGGACTTATTCGGCCACAAGTGGCACAGACAGGAACGGGAAAGGCTCCCCTCACGTTCATGGGACCACATGATCACACACACAACACGCAAAGTCAACACTTCCTAGTTAAGGATGCAATGTCAGGCAAGAACATCTAATGTACACATGGAAGTAGAAACCGTAAAGGGGTCTGTGAACGATAAACTGCATCCCTAACTCAGGATCCAGCCAGGGGAACTGCTCCCCTGATAATTCTACTTTATGTAAGTGGATTTTTAAAAATGTTTAGCAGCCATCTAAACAGGACACGAGCCTGACCTGTGGTAGTGCAGTGGATAAAGCGTCAACCTGGAATGTTGAGGTCACCAGTTCGAAACCCTGGGCTTGCCCGGTCAAGGCACATATGGGAAGTAATTACTACAAACTGATGCTTACCAATTTTCCCCCTCTTTCTTTCTCTCAAAACCAATTTAAAAATTAAAAAGAAATAAAATAAACAGGACAAAAGTTACCTGTTCAAAGACCAAACCACAGGACCTCCGTGTTGAAAGGTGCCTTATGGTCTTGGAGTACAACCCTGTTCTCCACAAGAGAATGATAAGAAACAGGCTCCCTGACTTGTAGATTCTATGGACCAGTTAGCATTTACTTAATTTCAGAGATCATCAACAACATCCCTCAAAAGAATACACACTTTAATCCCCGCAAAAGGAAGGACTACTTTAGGAAAGGATGGTCCTTTAACTGAATACATTCCTGTGGCCAGGCGTGTAAGGTCAGCCAGACCCCGTTTGAACACCTCCAGCAGCGGGAGGCCATGGGGGCAATGTGGTGGACCCTCCCAGCCAGCTGAAAGTTCTGTCCTTAGATCGGGCTGGAATCTCTCTTCCTGAGACTTTCACCCACCAATCACAGCTGTGAGTGACCCAGGGGAGAAGAAACAACAAAGCCTAAGTGCGAATCCTCAACAGCACACAGCCCACTCTCGAGGTGAGTCCACATGAAGCGGAGAACCCCAAGGAGACGGCGTTTACAGCAGGTGCCCACCCTGGGCACCAATGCCAGCCCACTCTGAACTCAGTCTCTTCTCTAGTGAAGCCCCTGAGACATCTCAATCATTTCTCCGGTTGTGGTTTCCTGCCTCCCCGGCCAGGAAACCTGGCCTTCCTCCTCAAGGTCCTCTTAGCTGTGTCTGTGTTTCTCTCAGAGGACAACAGGGGGACACAAAGCGCTGGAAGTCATGGTGGCCCCTTGTGGGGCTCAGTCTGGCCAAGAAGAAAATGATTAATCCATTAAACAAAGATAAACCCCTCTCTTCTCTTTCCTCCCAAAAAGCATATCCTAAATGCTAAATTGTGAGACCAGACCATAGATACTAAATGGAGTGAGAAGAAGGGGAGGTTTTAAAAGGACTCTATGTTCCACCCCCTCTCAAAAAAGTCAGATTGCAGAACAAACAGCCCTGACGCTGCCTGAAATCACCCTTGTGCCCCAGATGTAGCCAGCACACAGGGCAGAGGGCTGGCGGCCACCCTGTTGGAGGTGCTTCCCAGCAGAGGGCAGAGACATCACCTTTCCTGCAAGGAGGTGTTACTATAGTCTCCACTGCCTCTGTGCTTCCAGCCTGCAGGGAAAGAGCCATTTCAAAACTGTTCTGCTTGCTCCCACTTTCTTCGAAGTCACGTTCTAAAATTAATTTCTGCATGCTAGCATTCTCTAACAGCAACAGTGTGAAGAAAATAATCTTCAAAACACTTTCCTCACCTCCCTAGTGCCAGGCAAGCTCCTGCCAAAAGCTAGCATATGGCTGAAATGTCATTACTGCTCAAAATAGGAATCCTTGTGCCCAGTTTTTGACGCTGCAAGTTAAGGATAGCCAAGGAGTGTCTACTACGCGGTTCAACAAGCTGGAAAGACCATGCCGATCTACTACACAAGTGGGATCAGCCTTTCCATAAAGGACACTTTGCCATTAAAGAGAGTGTCTTCTATTCAGCTGCCAACACTGCTCAACCACAGCCTCATGGAAATGATGAGAGGAGGCAGGCTCCAGAACATCAGATGGCCAGGGAGTCTATGACATATTCTAGAAGCCAACTTGGGACCCTTGAGTCCTTGACCACGTCTCATGAATGCCTTAAACACATCCCCTTTGTGGGCTGACACTTGAGGACATCAGATCAGATGATGAAGTATCCACGGGCTCCCAAGTCCTGCACGGAGCCGGCCGTTCTGAGGCACAACCTGCTGCCCAGCAGTAGGACGAGCAGTGCCCAAGTAATTGGGAGACACCTTTCAGTGACACAGCATGACACAGCTAACCCCACCTGTTCCCTCTAGCCCTGTCGGGGCAGCATCTCCCTGTCACCTGCCCAGGTACTAAGAGCAACAACCTTGGGCAAAGCCATGTGCCCTTGGTGGAGACCTCCTTTTACAAACCCGTTGAGGCAATCGCGTTTTACATTTCAATGATTTTTTGTTTGGTGTTCATGCAACTGTAGCTAATAACAAAAATGACTTCATGGAACACAGTGCAATCAGCAGATCTTCCTAAATGAATTGCTTCCAAAGTTGTCAGCTTTCCAAGACGCAAGATGATTAAAGATCTCATGTACACAGACCTCCAGTGAATGAGAAGTCCAGCCCAGCCCACTTATAGTTGTTCCTCTGCTTCCCTGTACTGCCTCACGACTCTCCCAGGAGAGAAAGTCATGGGTACCAGCGGTCCCCCCAGAGGTAAAACTCGAGTGGACAGAGAGCCTCGCCCCATCCCTTTCAGGGTGGTGGCTTCCCTCTGGGTGCCTTCCACTTCCCCAGGAGATGGGCAGACAGGGGCCCCATTCATGTCCTGGTCCCCACCCATCCACAGTGTTAGCCCAGCCTTAGGGACTCCATTTGCAAGGCCATTTTTTCACCTGTCACATTAAGGGAGAAGGGGAACCCCTGGCAGCAGCTCTGGGCAGAAACAGAGCACAGCTCCCTGGGGACACATAATCTTCATTTCTCCTCCTATCCCGTTTCATTACCTTCAGGCAACGCCAGCAGCCCGGGTGCTTGATACTGTGGGAAACTTTCTACACTGCGTTTCTGATAGGACTGGGAGCACCTTTCCCAACAAAAAAGAGAGTCATTGATCTGGTTGGCATCTCCTTCTAAAAGCTAGCTGGGCAGAAACAGCTCCATTCAGCAGAGACCAGGCACCTCTCACGAGTCAGGACTGTCCAAGCTGCCGCAGGACCCGGGAAACCACAGAGGTGGCGCTCCTGCACCAGCCTTGCCGCCCAGTGATAGCTTTGCTCGCATCAGGGACAAATCATGATACAAATTCCAATCTGCTCTAAGATCCCAAAAGACAAGTTAGGTGACCTCGAACATCTCTTCCCGTGTCTAAATTCTATAAATGTCATATTGTAGCCATGGAAGCGGGAATAGACTCTTATTATTTTTTTTAAAGATTTTATTTATTCATTTTTAGAGAGAGAGAGAGAGAGAGAAGGAGGGAGGAGCAGGAAGCATCAACTCTCATATGTGCCTTGACCAGGCAAGCCCAGGGTATTGAACCAGAGACCTCAGCGTTCCAGGTCAATGTTTTATCCACTGTGCCACCACAGGTCAGGCAGGACTCTTATTATTTTTAACAAACATAGTATTACAAAATAATTAAAGCTATTGGAGATGTAACAGTCCAGACAAAGAAATGAAGTGTGTCTCTTCTACCCGAAACCACAGGGTGGTTTTCAGTGATGGCTTTAGGTTTTAGACACAGTAGCAAGGTCAGTAGGACTTGACCACAGAAGCTGGGCCACACCAACCTTTGGGCATAGACTGTCAGGTGGCCCCTCCAAACCCTGCGCAGCTTTTGCGCTATTATTTGTACTTTAGTGATCTTTATGCAACAGTTACTTAGGTCTCATTTTTCACTACATATTTCTCTATTTGAGGCCTCAAATGTGCCTCCTAAAGTTACATATAACTATGGTTGGCATTCCCCTCAAATAAAGCATAACATCCTAGCCTGGCCAATGACACCACTGTCATGGCTAACACATCTCACCTGCTATCAGTGACGTCTACAGAGAGAAGCAGGGCGGTGCCTTCACCGCTCACAGCAGCTGTGAGACGGCCCCTCCCCCATTCTAATGGTCCTGTCATTTAAGAAAAAATACCCTTGACAAGGTATTTACATACAGTAGACACCAAACCTGACTTCCTGCCTCCTTCTATGGAATGAGACCTCTTTAATAAGAATCAACAAGGTCTTCAAATTGAGATGATTTTTTTAAGTGTTCCTATCAAGACTGGTATTGACATATCATCATGAGCTACAAGCTGCTGTGTGGAGGTTCCCGACCCCTTCTGTCAGGTGGGTGGCTGGCTCGCCCGGGCATGACCTGGCGGGTCACCAGAGAACCAGGGGTGGGGGCTGGGCTTGCAGGTCTGGAGATCTACCAGGTGACCAACTCAGAAGACAGACACAGTTAATTACTGATGTTTAAAATAACTGGCAGGGAAATCAGGGCCAGTCAACAGCTCCTTCCCAGGGATCTGTGCCCTCAGTCACAAGGCAGCCTGATGGAGGCGTTAGATGGTGCCCTCAGGCTATGGGGCTGGTGTATGGCTCTACTGACCCAAGGTCTGATGGCTTAGCCACAACCAAACATTCTCTCCCAGAGTGATGCTTAAAGTCAGACAACTTGTCCCTGTTCTTTTCTTTCTTTCTTTTTTTTTTATCCATTCCAGAGGAATGAGTATTCCTTATGCCAGGTATCAGGTAGCATACCACTGCTATCTTCTTGAGAAGACACACTTGCCTCAGGACTCCCTGGCCACACATTTTGAGTGATCCCCAAGCGAAGGTTCACCTTGGCCAATGAGTGATCACAACCTTTACAGATGAACTGAGGTCATTTCATCCTGCCTGACCTTGTCCTCAAATTCTATCTGAAATTCTACCTTAAGCATTCTAGACCCTGAATATTGGAACAGATGCCCAAATTATAAACACACTAACCTGACACATTTGATTATAGGCTATTATAGTCCTAAAACAGTTTCTTTAATTTATTAATACTTTAAAAGTTACAATTTCCTTGCAAAAAATAATTTAAAATTTTGTGCACAACATAGAGCAGTAAGATTTCACTCCTTACTCCCACTTCCTACTCCACCCACCAAGAGAAACCACTTATAAGGTCAGAGTTTTGATCTCATAAGATTCCTCATCAGGAGATTAAGCCGAGTCAAGTACAGATATACATCTTACTTTATGAAGGTCACAATCTTGAGTATCAATTTTTATTTCATTTGGAAGAACTACAGTCTTGAATGCATATATGGAATCAATGGTTTCAATCTTTTAAGTAAATGTAAAAGATGCCAAGAAAAGTTTTAAATGAAGAACTTTCTGGAAAGGATATTAAAGACCTACAGTTAACTGAATCCCCTCAGCATATTTTCAGTGACTGCAACCCTGGCAGGCATACCCCAAGCACACCAGGCCTGGGACCTTTTCTTTCTTTTTAATTCAGTGAGAGGAGGGGAGGCAGACAGCCTCCCGCATGGGTCCCGACCGGGATCCACCTGACAAGCCCACTAGGGGGCGATGCTCTGCCCATCTGGGGCATTGCTCCGTTGCTCAGAAACAGAGGTCCTCTTAGACCTTGAGGTAGAGGCCATGGAGCCATCCTAAGTTCCCGGGGCCAACTCGCTCCAATGGAGCCATGGCTGCAGGAGAGAAAGAGAGAGAGAGAGAGAGAAACAATAGGGAGAGGGGTGGAGAAGCAGATGGTAATTTCTCCTGTGTGCCCTGACCAGGAATCAAACCTAGGACATCCACACACTGGGCCAATGCTCTACCACTGAGCCAACCAGCCAGAACCCCAACTGGACCTTTTGAACAATAACCAAAGAACCTCCCATTTTCCCTTAGGAAAATCCTAGCTGTGTAGAGCCCAGGGTTCCCTCTGCTTTTGCCTCCTTGTATGACTTCACAATTTGTAACTTCAAAGACCAGCATCTCCTCCTGCATATGAAGCCATGTGTTGGGTGCTTTCACTGGCGTTATCACGTGTCTCCGGGTACCGTGAAGATGGATTTTTTATAAGGTATTGACCCCTGAAAGAAGAGGCTTCCGCTACAGTGAGGGGTGTAAAGGATCCCTGGCATGTGTTTCATTCATCCTCCCTCAGTTCCACATTCTGATCCAAAGCAGTCAACTGCCCCCTTCATTCTAGAGATTATTAATCAACTGTCTCAACCTCTCAAGACTCAAGGTACAGCAGATGAAGTCAGTCATAGTTGGCAAAGAGGTGTAAAAATCAGAACTGGATCACTCCCACGAAAGGTCATAAACATCTGCTTTAAGACCCACTACCCTCCATAAAACCCCACCCCCACCCCCACTTCCCCAGCTGAGACAGGCAATGACCCATAATCAAGAGATTGTGTCTTACGCCTAGGGCTCCTCTCATCAATTTTATTTATTTATTTATTTATTTATTTATTTACTTATTTATTTTTACAGGGACAGAGAGAGGAATAGATAGGGACAGACAGACAGGAACGGAGAGAGGTGAGAAGCATCAATCATCAGTTTTTTGTTGCCGTCGCAACACCTTAGTTGTTCATTGATTGCTTTCTCACATGTGCCTTGACCGCGGGCCTTCAGCAGACCGAGCCACCCCTTGCTGGAGCCAGAGACCTTGGGTCCAAGCTGGTGAACTTCTGCTCAAGCCAGATGGGACTGTGCTCAAGCTGGCGACCTTGGGGTCTCGAACCTGGGTCTTCCGGATCCCAGTCCGACACTCTATCCACTGCGCCACTGCCTGGTCAGGCTCTCATCAATTTTTTTTAAGCAATATACAGGCACACCTTATTTTATCATGCTTCCCTTTACTGTACTTCCCAGATAGTCTTAACAAACTGAAACTCTGTGGCAACCCTGCACTAAGCAAGTCTATTGGCAGCATTTTTCCAACAGGTTAAGATGATAGTTAGCAGTTTTTAGCAATAACGTATTTTTAAATTAATGTATGTACATTGTTTTTCAAGACATAATGCTATTGCACACTTAGACTACAGTATAGTGCATACATAACTTTTATATGCACAGGAAAACCAAAAACTTCACGTGACTCCGCTCTCTTGTGTTGGTCTGGAACTAAACCTGCAACACCTCCGAGGTCTGCCTGTATGCAACTTGAAGGTTCAAGTCTCCACACTAAATAAAGCCAAGCCATCTGGCCCATGTGGGAGGCAAAAACACTATAATCATTTGTAGAAACTTAGGTATTCAGCATAAAGACCACTACTGCCCTGAAGGCTTACAGCCTAGGTTAAACCAACAACTCAGAAATAAAATACACGATTAGAGAAAGCTGTAAAATTTCACAAAGGGCAAGGTTCCATGGAGCTTATATGGCACTTAAATGAAGTCCCACATGGGGCCCCAGCTGGCTTTTTGTTAATTCTAAATTATTCAGAGCTGCATGGATATATTGCTAATTAAGATGCTAACCCTTAGGCACAGTCCCAGCTTCGAGGGTCCTCTTGGCTCCATTACCGCTGCTTACAGCATCAGGAGGCAGACCTCCCTCTGTGCCACCCTCCCTTCACTTGCTGCCAAAGCCCGCAGAAGGGCCTTAATCCTGACAAGTCGAGCTTGATCAAGAGCAAAGGAAGTAAGGTGAAAGATCCAGTGACAAGGAGGATTACTTACTGAGGTCCTTCCAGAGGCCGGCAGTTCCAGACATCTCGGGAGAAGAGGACAATTCTACCACCTGGCGTTTTAGAATGTGGGCTGCTTCTTCTTTGAAGATGCCTGAACCCCCTTTGTTTCTCACATTGGGAGGGAGCAGCGGCCCCCACTGGGGGCCTGGTCTGCTTCTCCTTCCCCTGCAGCCCCCTGAGACAACCTGGGGCTTCCCCACGCCCTGCTCTTCAGGACACCAGTGCATTCTGGGACACCAGGAAAAAACTAAAGAAATAGGAATAAAGAAGAGCTTAAAAATACTGTCTGAATATTAGTGTACTGACTGTAATAAATGCAGTGTACCAGTGCGAGATGCTGACCAGGAGAACAGGGCATGGGGCATATGGGACTTGTACTATATTTGCAGTTTTTCTGTAAATCTGACTTTCAAAATTAGAAGTTCATTTAAAAAAAATGACAACACAAAATGCTGATGAGGATGTGGGAAAACCGGATCACTCAGACATTTGACAGTTTCTTTAAAAAAAACTAAACATGGCCCTGGCTGGTTGGCTCAGTGGTAGAGCATCAGCCTGGCGTGTGGAAGTCCCGGGTTCGATTCCTGGCCAGAACACACAGGAGAAGCACCCATCTGCTTCTCTACCCTTCCCCCTCTCCCTTCCCTCTGTCTCTCTCTTCCCCTTCCACAGCCAAGGCTTCACTGGAGCAAAGTTGGCCCAGGCACTGAGGACAGCTCCATGGCCTCCACCTCTGGTGCTAGAATGGCTCTGGCCACAACGGAGCAATGGCTCAGATGGGCAGAGCATCGCCCCCTGGTGGGCATGCCAGGTGGATCCCGGTCGGGTGCATGCGGGAATCTGTCTGACTGCATCCCTGCTCCTAACTTTGGAAAAATACAAAATTAAAAACACTAGACATGATCAACCATAAGACTCAGCATCTGCACGCTGAGAAATTAACACTTAACATCTATACAAACACCTACACACAAATGTTTATAGCAGCTTTGCTCACAACAGCTGGAAACAACACAAACATCCTTCAGTGGATGAACCAACTGTGGTACACCTATACCATATAATAATCAGCAATAAAAAAGAATGTATTATTGCCTGGCCTGTGGTAGCACAGTGGATAAAGTGTTGACCTGGAATGCTGAGGTCACTTGTTTGAAACCCAGGACTTGTCCAGTCAAGGTCCAAAAGACCAATAGCAGGTCCATCTCCACCAAAAATCCAGTGAGCTGCTATGCCGGCAGAGGGGGGGTGGGTAGGAATGGATTAGAGGCAGGACTCTGCTGGCTGGCTTATGAAAGAGGGACAGGTGACATCTCAAAAGGCATGTCCCCAGAACACAGCAGCACTTGCTTCAGAGGCAGGAAAAGTTACCAGGCTTTCAAATGCTTGCTTTTCAATTGGATCACCACTTACAACACTGTCTCTGTGAGAAAGATCCTAAGTGCTAGATGATATGGGCTAGACATTTGTGCCTTTCCAAATGCCTATGTTGAAACCCTACCCCCCAAAGTGATGGGAGCAGGAAGTGGGGCCTCTGGGAGGTCGTTAAAGTATGAGGGTGAAGCCCTCGCGAATGGGATTAGTGCCTTATAAAAGAGACCCCAGAGAGCTCTCACCACATGAGGACACCAGGAACAGACAGCCGTCTACTGCCTGGAAGAGGGCCCTCACCAGAACCTGACCACACTGCACCCTGGTCTCGGATTTCAAGCCTCTAGAACTGTGAGAGACCCCTGGTGGTGATAAATCACCCAGTCCCGGGTAGTTTGTTAAAGCGGACTGACCGGACTAAGATACTATACTTAAAGTAACTTTTAGAGTACAGCCTGTCAATAAACTGGGTACTTCAGCTATTTCATGCATAATTCAACTTTGTTTTTTACGCATCAATTTATATATTTTTTTTCTCATCATGACTTACTGTTATTGTCATGACATCTCACGTTGGGTGGAATGGCACCTCAAGTAGGAAGCTCTGATCTAGTCCTCGACTTCCAGCTTTGTTTCTGATCAGCCTCTTGCCGCCCTCCCAAGCTTAGCAAGTTCTCGGAACAATCCTCTGGGTACATTCCATCTTAGCTCAGCCAGGGCATGGGACCTTGGCTTTTTCCATGCCATTTACAGTGTATCCACCTCTCAGCACACTCCTCCCTCGCCAACAGAACTCAGACTGGCTACAAAATAGCTAGTGCATTGTCAGCAGCCTTAACAGAAACAGTTTCCTTCAGACCATTATTTTCATGTCATTCTCCCTCCGGACAGTTCTTAGGTAAGTCCAGTTGTTTCCAATAAACACATGAGAAAGTAAAGTTGAGAGAGATGAAGCCACGTGCCCAGGTTTTCATGACAAGGATATGGTATAAATGGAAGACTTCTGAGCTATGACCCCCACTCCAGTGTTCCTTTGCCTAAATCACATGGCATTCCTTGAATAGCACTGTCAGCTTACAATATTTTCTTCCTTGCTTTCTTAAGATTGGGAGATTATATTATAAACGGCTAGAACACAGAGT
Organism: Rhynchonycteris naso; assembly: GCA_037038555.1. Lineage (NCBI taxonomy): Eukaryota > Metazoa > Chordata > Mammalia > Chiroptera > Emballonuridae > Rhynchonycteris > Rhynchonycteris naso. The sequence continues at coordinate 149,459,294 of CM072999.1, read as the reverse complement.
CAGAAAATAGCATTGGGAGGAAAAGCATGCATCGTACCTATCCTTAGAAAAAGGATATGCAGGAAATGCAGCATTTCTCCGTCTCTCTCCACTTGTTCACATTTGTTTCAGAACTGAAGAGCTGCAAAATTGCTCACCACTGTTGCTCAGCACTGTGGTGATCCACACCTGCCCCTAGACTCTCCTTCAGCTAGCATCCCCTCAGCTAGGATTCTCTAGGCCCTTGAAAAAAAAAAATACCACACAGAAATACCAGAATCTCAAATGCTTGGCTGACAGTCCCCATGAAGCCCTGCTCTTCAAATCAGCAGGGACCAAGTGCCTGTTACATAAGGCACAGTTCTCAGCCCTGGGCTTGGTCTCCGCCCTTATGGATAAGTTGAGAAGATAAGGCAAATATGCAAAAAGTTAAGCAATCACCCAAGAAATAAATAACAGTGCAGACCAAGGACAGAGCAGAGGCCTAAAAGGAAGATATGAAAAAATGCCAAGACTAAGAAATGAATGGACGTTATTTACAGTAACTGCTTCAGAGTACAGAGAACAGATTTCCTTCGGCTCCGTCAGGGAGGGTCTACAGGAAAAGCTCAAGTCTGACCTTGATCTTGAGAGACAGAATGACTGCAGAAACAGAGAGGGAGAGAGTATTCCAGGTAGATACAGCATGAATGCAGAGAAGCTCAAAAGATACGTTCAGTTGAGTTGACTGATTTTGTGGGTGGGAAGATCAATCACACAGGGCAATAATCGATAGTCTATCAGTTGCGATGCTCTGGCCACCAGGCGTTAAACTGGCTTAAACTTCTCTGTCATGTGACATGAAATCCAGAGTTCTGGTGAGTTCATGTCAGCCTGAGGTGTGTGGCTGCACAGGGGAGAGGTTTTGTCAAGATCAAACTTCTATCATGACATTAGAACAGGGGTGTGGGTGATCCTGGATGGGGTCCCAACCCCCACCAACGATTTACACCTGGTGAGTGCTGACTGCTGCCCACAGATCCCACCCTTAAAACAAACCTGAGAGAGAGGATTACAGGAGGAAAGCCAGAAGAGGCTCCCTGCCTAACAGCCAAATCCAAGACGGGATTTGGATATACAGCAATAGTTCTTCTTACTGGTGCCTATTTAAAAGGCAAATGGTTCTTAAAGGGAATCTAGCCAGTATGCAGAATCAACAAAGACCTTCACTTTAATGACCACTGGTGGCCTGTGTTCATTAAAGCAAAACTGTGCCGGGTCATTCCCTAGCACTTAAGGGTGTGAGTAAATGAAGGAACACAAAGAGATCGGCCAGACCATTTCATCACTTCTAGGTGGCCCAGAAGAGAAAGCACACTCATGCCCAGGCCTGGGACAGTAATTCCCAAGAAATTCCCAATATAGAGTAAGACGCAGTGAGGTTCTATCACACAGAGCTCTGGCAGAATCTGACTGACACTTTACAACCCTGATCTAGCTATGGAGTGGAGAACAGCCTGGAAGGGGACAAGGGAAGAAGCCAATTAGGAGACAGTGGGTCAGGGGTTCCCAAACTTTTTACACAGGGGGTCAGTTCACTGTCCTTCAGACCGTTGGAGGGCCAGACTATAAAAAAGAACTATGAACAAATCCCTATGCACACTGCACATATCTTATTTTAAAGTAAAAAAAACAAAACGGGAACAAATACAATATTTAAAATAAAGAACAAGTAAATTTAAATCAACAAACTGACCAGTATTTCAATGGGAACTATGGGTGCGGATGCATCCTGTGCTCCTCTCACTGACCACCAATGAAAGAGGTGCCCCTTCCGGAAGAGCAGTGGGGCCAGAAAAATGGCCTCAAGGGGCCGCATGCGGCCTGTGGGCAGTAGTTTGGGGACCCCTGCAGTGGAGGGTTGGAGGGGTCAGAGGGGTGAATGGCAGGTGAGGAGCAGGGTCCTGGCTGGAAGTCCAGGCAGACAGACTGGACATGGAGGGGACATGCCTGGATCGGCGGATGTGGAGGACTAACTGGATCAAACCACCTACTGAATGGGGAGACCTGGAGCGAAGCAGGAATAGCTATAAACACGTATGCTTCTAAGCAACTTTCATTGTGAGGTTGCAGCTTTTGGAAATGCACCCACTTTCAGACTGAACCACAGTGAGTCAGGAAAACGATGTAAAAGAGGCACCACTGTTATCTGGGGGAGGGCACCGAACTACTTCATTTGAAGGCATGGTACAAATGAAAGGACATAAGTGGATGATTTGGTACAAATTTTAGAAAAGGTGAAGGTAACTCCAACATGCATGTTCTGCTCTGGGGACCAGGGAAGTCAACCCCATGGCAACAGGAAGCCAGCCTACAGCTTAGCTCTCTCCTCTGTCCCCCAGGCTGTGCTTGTCAAAGATACACTTCCATGACAGTTTCAGGGGCCCCCAACCTGCACAAGTTAGTTATATGGTGTAAAGCCAGTAGCCACGGCCACCATCACAGCCGTCTGGCCTGTGCATGTTCGCATTGAATTTGGACAGACGGTAATTAAACAATGGAGCCAAGAACAGGTGGGCCATTAACTTTAATCCCAGCTTGCACGCGGCGGATAAGAAATACACACAGTGGGAAAACACTTCCCTTTCCATTCAGGGCTCCCAAAGCCACTGACTTATCCGAGTTTCCTAGAATCAAAGGTCTCTAACCTCACCAGCCTTATTCACCTCTGTTCCCCCATCTCCTTCTGTCTGCACAAACTCTGCACAAACTGGCTTCTCCCTCAGCACTCCACCATCTTGGCTGCTTCTCCTCTCCTCCACGTGGCCTTTCTCTGCTCTTCTCTCTAATGCTAATCTCAGGAACCGAGAGAGAGCAAGCTCCTGGTCTGCCCCACTTTATAGTATAGAAATCAAAACCTTTAATCCAATATACAAACAAGGAAGTCTCTGATACAAAGTCACTTATCTGAGGCATAATGGGATTCCTCATGAGAGTGCACCACCCCACATCAAAAAGGTGGAGAAGGCTTAGTCTTAAAACTAAGCCTTAGGCTAAAAGGATCCTGCCTGCTTACAGCCTGTCCCCCAACACACATTAATATAATCACGCCCATCCCAAGCAAGAAGAGCAACTAATATCACCTGGGTGATGGTCTTCCCCATGGGCAGCACCATTTTTAACAAAGTGAGCATAATATATTATATCTGCCCAATGTGTGGTCAACCAATTCTTTGATGGCTTTCACCTGCTCATTTAGGTAGTAAGTCTCAATGATGCCATACAAGTGACAGTCATTTCTGTCAGTAGCCGGTTTGTGCAGTTTCAGTAGCGACTGACTCACACTTTTTTTCCCAAAACAATGCAAACTCCATTGCATTCCACCCACTTAGTCAGTCAGCCTGGTGTCTTGATGTCCCAAAGGAAGTTTTGGTCACCTCGCTGGTTCCGCAGCTTCATGTTTCTTAGCTTGTTCCCTCTCCTCATGAGCTCAGTGTAGAAAACATTTGGCAAAGTTCTTCAAAGCCATATCCTCACGGTCAAAGTGGTAAGACACGGACAGGGAGGCATAGGCAGCGTAGAGCTCCAGGTTGACTCGGCGGCCGATGGTGGCCTCAGCGACCTGGTGGTAGTTCTGGTGCACCTGTGACATGGTCAGGGTTGTCACAGTGGGCAGCTGGATGGTGTTGGAGCTGTGGCAGTGACAGGGGGGCCTTAGGATGGTCCAAGGGCAATGTGAGGAGGTGAGCGGCTGGCCAGCATGAGGACCAAGCATCAGATTCCACTCAAGCACTGTTGAAGCAAGAAACTCCTACGACTCTGGAGAAGACTCGCAGCACTGTTATTTTTCAAATGTATTAATTCTGATTCAGGCTCTCAGAGCTAGAACGGATCTAAGACATCTATCTGGTCCTGCTCCCTTTATTTGGCAAGTGAGGAAACTGAAGCCCAGAGCAACACAGCGACTTGCCTGAGTTAGCATCACCTAAGCGTCCCTGTGTTCTTGTCAAACCAGTCCGCGTCATACAGGATGTGACAGCCAACATCCCCCAGCAGAGAGCTCAGGACTCGTCCATCACCCCGTCCTGTCTCTGTGCTGCCTCTGACACATGCGGCAGACCAACGTTTGTTTCCGGTGCAGCCTGAATACACCAATAGGCTGGAAACCGGAAAAATGAGGACAGGAATGCAACTAGTCACCTGGGGCTTCAATCCTTCAGCTACCCACTGGCTACTGGGTACCCAGGAAAGCACACAGGGCAAGTACTCAGGAGGGGGCCCTGCCCTCTCCTCTCAGCCCATAGACCCTCGTCAGGGACACCACCGGTGCCACAGGGTACGTGCAAACATGTCAGGTGACGGTGCGGGGGCAGCTCCTTCTTCTCTCCCCTGCCTCAGAAGGCTCTTGTGAACGAGAAAAATGACAGCGAAATGGGGAGCACACCTGTAAAGCATAGAGCGTACACAAAAATATAAGACGCTGCTTTAAAGGGGGCTGATGGTTCCTTACGGGAAGAAGCAGAAGCTAACCTATTGTGGGGTCCTTCAAGACTGCCTCTCCTTTCCCAAATGGCCAAAATTAGGGGGATCGGAGGGGGCAGCAAGACACTTAGACATTGATGGACATGCGTGAAGGAAAAGGCCGATTTCTTTCATTTGATTCTACACGTGCCCTAGGATGCTAGTGATTTGCCTGATGCACACATGCTGCAATGTTGGAAGGGGTCTGACCTCCGTCACCAGGCTCTGCGCTCGCCCAGAAGGACACACCCCAGGTCAGAACTCGTGCCACATGACAAGCTGGGTGATGGCCTGGCAGGGGAGTCGGGAGACAGCAACCATGGCGAGATGTCAGTACCCCTTGTATCTATCGCTGATTAATGCTCAGTCTAAAGTTACATCATCAGCTCCCAGGGCGTCATAGGGAACCGTCATCCAAATAAAAGGTAAACCAGGCCCAAGCCAGCCTCTCCGGGGATCTGATCCCACTGCTAAGCAAGGGGGGGGGGGCACAGAGTGTCCACCTGGCCAGGCGGCCAAGCCCGCCTACCTCTACCTCTCCCTTTCACACTCCACCTCCACCCTGCATGCCCTTCCTCTCTCTGATTTCCTTCATTCTCATTCCTTTCCTATCTGCACCCAAACTTGCAACCTGCTCATGAAGGCCTATGAGAAAGGTAACAGATGGCCCTTTGACGTCGCCTTTCCACCTCCCACCACAGAATAACCCCCGCTGAAACATGGGACTAAAGCCTTTTAAACTATTTTACACTGAATCAATAAAGCTTTGCAATTCCCATTCTTAGAATGTATTCAAGTGAGTTGGAAGCCTACTTCTCTAAGAGAAACAAAAGCAATGAATCAACTTTTTAACTATTTCATCCTCATTACCAGATTGGGGGAGGGGGTTCTCAGTCCCTACTGTGCATCAGTTCCTGGAGAACTTTTTTCCCCACTGACGCTGAGAGAGAGGAAAAGAGAGAGAAGCATCAATGGGTTCTACTTAGTGGTGCACCCACTGATTGCTCCTCATACGTGCCCGACCGGGTTCAAACTGCTGACCTCAGGGGTCAAGCAAGCACCCTTGGACCTCCAGGACAACACTCTATCCACTGCACCACCCACCAGGGCTAAGAATCAATTTCTTCAGGTTTACTTTTTTTTATAGATAAGCAGAAGCTCAAGAACAAAATTATTTACTCCTTCCTTCTTTTACTGTTTACTTAAATTTATTCCTTTTCACCTCAATTTTATATCTATATTTTCCCAACAGTCATTTATTGCCACATTTCAGGTGGGCAAGAAGTTTCAAGGTCATAGGGGTCAAATTTCCATTCTAAGGCACTTGGGTGTTGCCCAGCCTGCCCAGACACCTGTGGAGCTGAAGCCCTCACTTCGGCACGAGGGTAGCCCAGTCCACCACTCGGGGCTCTGACCGGCCAGGTGCTCCTGCACACCGAGCTACATCTACCTCCTGCCTTACAGACCCACTATTGATCACTTGAGCTTTGGAAGAACTCAGAAGGGAGATATGAATTCCACGTGACAGTCGTGCAGTATTTCAGGATGCTATCTCCTTGTCTCTGGACTGTAAGTCCTGGGTCCCCACACTGTTCCTCAGATGCTGTAGTCTCCAGTGTTTCCTGCTCTCGGCATCTACCTCCAGATGAGCTCCATTTACTGAGATCCCTGTAACTGTGTCATTAACATCAAAACATAGTTGAGTGAATCACATCTTGGGAGAGGTGGGGGTTCAATTCTAAAGTCGGTAATAATGCAGAAGTCATGCCACACCGAAATCCTCAAGAACCCCTTCTGCTGTCCATCATCACAGTGAGATGCTCTCACTTCAGGAGGCTCCGAACTGCCTAAGGACACAGGTTCCCTCCCTCCTGCGCACCCGCACCGTGGGGCACAGCCTCTAAGCAATGAAAACGATTTTCTTGGGTTTTGGTTGGCTGGTTTCTTGGGGGCTGCTTGCCTTTGCCTACTACACAGAGCTGCATTTTTGACATTTAAATGCATCCATGAGCCAGCAGGAAGGTTCACTGTTACTCAGATCTCTTCAAAGGACATCTGTATTCTTTGGGTCAAATACAATATCCCCTCCACAGCTGGTCCTCAATCCAGGCCAATACTTCATTATGGCCAAACAAAGAGCCAGCATTGGGCACAGCTTACCCGAGGAACTCTGCAAAACATACATTTTGAAGTCTCACTTTTTGCAAATCGTTGTCTTGATAAGAAAAAAAGCAAAGGTCATAAGGAGGTTAATGTGACAGCAATCTTACTATAGAACATAAAATCAATATCACTATCCTTTCGTAAAGGCTGAAATGATTTAAGCAACTACTTTTTTCCCCCTAGAAGACAACCACACACATGATCATCATTTATCATCTTAGATGAAAAAACATTGACACAGGTTTCTTGCCTGCGTATTTCTGGTTACATGCAAAGACACCTAAGTCACATTAGTGCACCTGTACCAGACAAACCATAGTTAATATTACTTATTTAGGATTTTTAAAATGCTACTTTGTAAGACAGATTATGAACATTTAGCTTTGAAAGAACTTCATACTGACACCCATGTTTAAAACAATGTCAAAACAGTAAAACTAAAACAATTATGTAAATCAAGAGCACCCTAATTTTATGGAAATGAGGCCATTTTAAAAAGAAAGTTGCCTGACCTGTGGTGGCGCAGTGGATAAAGCGTCGACCTGGAATGCTAAGGTTGCCGGTTCGATACCCTGGGCTAGCCTGATCAAGGCACATATGGGAGTTGATGCTTCCTGTTCCTCCTCCCTTCTCGCTCCCTTCTCTCTCTCTCCCCTCTGTCTAAAATGAATAAATAAAATTTTTTAAAAAGTGCTGTTTTCAGTAAAATTAAAAAAAGAAAAGTTGAGGCTAATCGGACTTTGTTCTCAAGAGGAAGCTGCCACCAAAGACAACATGGTTGAGATGAAAGGAGGCAGCTCTGCCCAAAAGGATTCACACAAATACTCTTCACACCTCAGGTAATTTTGTATTTTTATGAAGAGCTCATTTTTTAAAAGAAGGGCATAGTACATAAACTCTTATAACTGCTTGTAAATGTTTTGTTTGGATTTTTATGTGCTCCTATCTTTGCCTTCCTGTCCAAATAGCATGATGTTTTCAGGGAATCATCTTGTGATATCACTATTTGACGTTTTCTCCATCCTGAATGGCTATGCCATCAAAGCTGTGGCCCTACCCTGCCCCATCCAATCAGGTGGCTGCCCCTACGCCCTACGCCCCACTCTCCCACCCCCAGGGCTGGAAGAGGAACAGCAGTTTTCCAGGTGAACCCTTGTGGAGGGCTCAGGGAAGGGAACCGCAGGGCAGCTGGAAGCTGTAACTCTGACCTCTGCCACCACCCACTGAAATGCAGTAGTAGACAGGGGACCTGCCCTTCTCCACACTCAGAGTCATGAGACAGAAGAGCATGTTGAGGGACTGACAGGAGTAAAAGGTGAGAGACTTCCTCCCAAATACCAGCTTGAGAGCTGCTGTGACAGCCAGAGAACCTCACCAACTTCCCACTCAGGGGGCCACACCCCACCATGCTTTTCATCTGGGGAAAATGCCTTGGTCCACTACCCTGTATGGCACTTACCACACTGAACAGGATTGGGAGTTCCTTAGCAAGGGCTACGTCATAGGCACCTAGTATGCCCAGCGTTGTGCCTGACACCAAGAAGATTCTCACTTCTCTGTGTACTGCATGCACTGCCCAACCCACTGAGACCAACAGGGGGAGACACTTAAGCTGTGAGGGAGGGCAGTCCTGGCTCACACAATCAGCCAAAGATGGAATTCTCAGTGAAAAGAGGAGAGCTCCAGACTCACCACAGAGCCCACAGCCCAAACTGGCAGGATGGAGAATCAGCACTGGTGTAGCTGTCATAAAGCGTATCACTGAAAACCAACAAATTTTCCCGTCCCCCCTTGGTGAACTAGCTCCTGGACTCCGCACTTTTCACCACAGCGAATAAGGATATGAAAAATTATGATTTCTTAAGGAGTCCTCCTTGCACAGTAAGTTAACAGAAAAATACCTGAGATGCACACGCTTAGCTCCACAGGAAAGGGTAATCACTGACCCCCTGGAAAAGCATCAGAAGCATGAGGTGGGATTTTAAATTCCAGCATGAAAGCCAAGAGCTGAGTTATTGAATGGGATCAACTGCAAAACACTTTTAGCCTAACTAATTATTTAGCTGGCACTTAGCTACATTGTGTTAGATATAGGTTGCTGGTGTTATTTATAGCTCCGGACATGTCATTACTCTTTGGCCAGCACTTAGGCAGCTTCTGATTTCTAAGGTGGTTCATATTCCGATGTGAGCACAGTTCAGCCTGATACCCTCAGCATTGATTGGTCCCATTCAGTGAGAACTAACTCTCTACATGGCTGAGTGTTATATAACCCCAGTGGCTCTCTGAGTGGGGTTTGGTTTCACGTGCCAGCAGACTGCAGGGATATTAACAGTGGGCGATCCCTAGAGCCTTTATTAAGGATGGATTACAGAAGGTTAAGGAATGCAGGCGAGGAGGGAGGAAGTGGTGAAAGCAACTGGAGAAACTAGAGAGGACCTAGAACACTTTCAGCAGAGGAGATGGACAAAACCCAACAAGAAAACATTTTATGATTGGACTATTTAAAATAGCAGATATTAATGCCCATATCCCAGCACTGTTTTTAGGGTGTGACAGCAAATTAGACATGGAATCCATCACCAAAATCCAAGTCAGGAATCAATGACAGTCAAAAACCAGATTTGAACTCAGGCAGAAGGACGCAAGTACCATAAACCACCAGGATCTAGCAAGAAATGAAGCCAGGTCCAGTATAAGCCTCCCAAATCATACTCCACAGGGCTGAACCACAGCATCTATATTCTCACTGGCTCTCCAGATCACTCTGATATGGGAAAGCCATGCTGGCTCTAGTGCCTGCAACTTCCACAGCCTCTGCCTAGGAAAAAGCATGGTTCCCAGGGACTGAGCTACCCTGGGAAGTTCCCTGGAGCCAAGTGGCCACAGCCACCTGGACCAGGTATACCTGCCCAGAAGCATCTAAGCAAGAGGCTGCCCTCCACAAAAGCTTTAGAGCTCATCGGTGACACAGGAACAGTAATGGAGAGGGGAGTCAATTTAAAAGAACTGGAGACTCAGAAAGGTTTGATGAGAAGACAGGAAAAAGCTCAGAGCCAGGAGAAAACATCACGGTGATGGCATCCGCACAGAAGGAACTTCATCTCTGCTGTGGACAGGATAACCTGGTCCCTCCGGTCTCGGAAATAACGAGTATCCTTCTGGTCCCTTCATACTGTGCTGGCCTGTTACACCAGGTTGTTGAGACCAGCCAATCCTGGTTCCTGAGAGAGCATCCTTAGAATAGAGCTCACATCTTGAAATGCCCTTGCAACCGAAATAGCCAAGTACACCAAGTGCCAGCAAGGGCTAAAGACAGTCATCAGCACCTGTTAGTGGTGTCAGAGTGGGATGCTCTTCTCCACACAAAGTGGGGCAGTCCCACTTCTGTAAGCTGTGGGCTAGTTAGGTCTGATGCTCTAAGGAGGGAGATTTGAGAAGAGAGGTGGTCCTTAAAGCCAGGACCTTAATACACTTCATGTTCCTTTCTTCCCCACACCTCAAAAAGGAAAAGCATGTGCAACGCCTGAGAGCTTCTCCATCAGCGCTGGTGTTTCATTAGGTAACAGGAGTCGACTCAAGCCTGGTCACCTCAGAGAAAAGCAGCTATGGCGGGTCAGCTGGTGAATCAGTGCCCAGAGCACCTTCTCCAGCCCTGCAAGCTCCCCGCTGCCACCCCACCACCCTTACACTGGACAGTGGCTTCCCCAAGAACAAGACCTTCCCCTTCTAGCAACGGGATTAGCGGCAACAGTTGGTATGTTCATAAGTTCGCGTTTTATCTCATCAGCAAGCCCGAGGGTCGTAGTAGCTCCTTACCCCTCTCCTACAGAGAACGGAAGCCTAGAGGTTAGGAACTTGACGAAGGTCACATAGCCGATTAAAGGGAAAACAAGTACTGTATTTACAACCCAGGTCTAGCCAATCTAAAAATTATGCTTTTAACCTCCACCATCTTCCCCGCCCCCTTCCCCCCAGGAGAGTATTTTAAATTGTGGTATAATGCACATTATTTACCATCTTAATAATTTTTAAATGTGCCATTCAGTGGTGTCAAGTACATTCACATTGTTGTACCACCATCACTACCATCCAGCTCCAGAACTTTTTCTCTTCCAAAACTGAAACTTTGTATCCATGAAGCCACAGTTCCCTGCTCTCCCCTTCCTCCCACAACACTCATTCTGCTTCCTGTCTCTATGTTCTTGACTCCTCCAGATATCACACAGGTAAGTGGGATCACACACTATTTGTCCTTTGGTGACTGGTTTATTTCACTTAGTGTAATGTCCTCTAAGTTCATCCAGGCTGTAGCATGTGTCAAAATTTCCTTCTTCTTAAGGCTGAATAACATTCCCTGGCAAGGGTAGACTACACCTTGCTTACCCTTTCATCCACGATCGATACTGGGCAGGGGCTCCTACACCTTCCTGCTACTGTGAATGATGCTATGTCTCCCTCCTGTCTCATCTTCTGTTCAACAGCTAACATCACAGGGGGAAAGATCACACACAGATAGCATCCTTCCACATGTTCTCAAAAGAGCATTTTAGGCAGTTAGGTGGAATAAACTCTCCATTGATTGTTGAGCCAAAATTTATTAATACTGCCTGACCTGTGGTGGAGCAATGAATAAAGCGTCGACCTGGGAACACTGAGGTCGCCAGTTCAAAACCTTGCACTGGTCTGGTCAAGGCACATATGGGAGTTGATGCTTCCAGCTCCTCCCCCCTTTCTCTCTTTCTCTCTCTCTCTCTCTCTCTCTGTCTCTCTCTCTCTCTCTCTCTCTCTCTCTCTCTCTGTCTCCTCTCTAAAATGAAATAAAAAGAAATTTTAAAAAAAGAAAAAAAATTTATTAATACTATTACAATTGTCATAACATTGAGGTAATTATATACTCATATATTAAGAAACTTACACTAACATACCCATATATTTAAGAAGGACTATAAATCAGTATAACTAAAAGAAAATATGTGAGTCTTTAAGTTTTTAAGCCAACAGACCAGAATGGGTACATTCAAATGAGTATTTTCCTGACACCCTGAAAGCTCTCCGCTCATTGATCGACCACTGAGTGCATTCGAAGCTTGACTATAATGCCCCTTGAGGATGACAGACAGCAAAAGGACACACAAAACTAGGATCCATACCTGGAAATCACACTCACTCTATAACAGAAATGTGTCAATAAATCCCTACCATGCTCAACCAGCTCTGTTCTTTGAATAGCTTTTGACTCTTTCCAGGACAGAAAGCCCACATCCCAGGCATCAAGTGATTGCCACCATACAAAGGAAGCACAGGGAATACACCATCAGCTTTGAAGCTAATTTCTGAAAAGGAACTGACGGACTTAAGAATCCTCACCCCTCTTCCAGAGAGGCCATTCTGAAAGAAAAAGCATTCATTCCAATGGGTAAATTCAAGCATGTCCATCATAAAATTAATCCCACTTTAAGGGCAATCTTATCTTTCTGGGGCACAAAGCTTGTTACATAATTACACACAGAAACACACATATGTCCAGTAAAATGACAGTCAAAAAGAGCCAGCAGCTTGATAACAAAGAAACACTAGTTTCTGGCTGAGGAGACCTTTATTTTCCTTATTTTACAAATTAACATTAGCCCTCATTAGTGAGTGCAGGCAATTTGAGAATGTGATTAAATCTGATGAGATGAGATAAAGTAATTTATCTCTTTTTAATGTACTAATACTTCCTTAGTGCTTATTCATACAACAAATGAACCACTAGATTGGAAGAATTCGAGGTCAGAAGACCACCGTGAGGAGATAGGCCTCCCTCACTGCCTCATGCATGGGATGTGCACACACCCCAGCAGGTAGAAGGGGGCTGTGCATTTGTCGGCTGAGTGATTAATACAAAACAGGGTCTGAATCTTCAGATGAAAACGATGAGGAGTGTCATTATTGTCCCTGTGGGAGAGAAGACAACTGAAACAGACTAGATCTGTTTTTCTTCCCGGATTCATTATTGTCTCTTTTGAAAGCCACCTGCTTTGTTTGATCTCATAAGAAGATGGAGATCCACATTTGCCCTCACCTGGTCATGCAAATACCCGTGAGTCCCGATGAGACGGTTGACACAACCCTGTGAGTTACGTGAAAAAACAATAAAGAGAGAGTATGCTTTTGATGTAAATGATAAAGGGGGTGCAGGGGTGGTAAAGGGCGACAGAAGGCAATTTGATCTTGGGGTGGTGGGCACACAATGCAATATATAGTTCATGTATCATAGAAATCTACACTTGAAACCTATACTGTCTTATTAACCAGAGTCACCCCAATAAATTTTACAAATAAAATTATTGTATATGATAACCCTAGGAAGGGAAGTGCAAAAAATATATGTGTATACTCAAAATTATGTGTAAAATGAGGATCTTCAAAAAGAAGTCAGTTTTCAGCAGCTTCCACATCCACAAATGTTACTTCGCTGCCATTCCACATTCAAACCTTGTGCTAAGCCTTTGGGCACAGAAATAAATAAATAAATAAACAAACAAACATTTAATTATCTCTGGACAGGAGCTTCACATTCCATAGATTTAGGCAAGTGCAGCGGGAACAGATGGGCCTTCCCCTGGGTACTCTAAGCCAGAAGCCGAGCCAAACCCACAGAAGAGATAATGTTACAGGAGAGGCAGCCTCGGGATGGAAAAGAGGCCTTTCCTCAAAGGGCCACGGCCTGGCAGCAAGAGGAGAGCACCGGTGGGCTCCTAATCAGTTCAGTGGCATCGAGTTTCTCCAGTGCGCAAAACTGTACGCTGGGAACCTGGAGTGACAGCAAAGAGTCAGCCGGCATCTTCAATGAGAGCAAGCACTTCTGCAAACAGACAAGTTCAACCATCAACTGCATGCACATGAAATGGAAAACGGAGAATCAGAAAATCTCAAAGCTTTTTAAGATTTGGCTTTGTAGCTCACCCTATTTTCAGCAGCGTCACCTTTTTTTTTTGGGGGGGGGATATGTAAGTAACTGATAAAGCACAGTAATAAAATGAATGTGTGTGAACTCGCCGTGCAACCTAGCTGACCGCCACCAGCACTGTGCCCACTCCTACGCCTCCCACCTCCTCTGGGAACTACTATTCTAGTTCCCTTTTCCCCCACTCCCGGGTTTCCCCTCCCAGTTCACCATATATATAGCCTTGTACAATACTCTTTCTTTTGCTGACTTCAGAAAGTCATAGAAATAGTATGCATGCTCCTCCAAACCACCTTAAATGACACTGGCATCACATAAAGGCAGTTGATACGTCTGAGCATGCATCGTATTATCGGTGGGACTGTGTCAGGGTCTGGATGGGCAGTCAGCGAAAATAAGTTGACCCAGAGTCTAAAATGAATGGCCAGGGCCCACCAAGTCGCTAGCGGAATACAGTACAATTTGCCAGTTCAAATATTTTACCTTTTCATCCTTCCCCAAAGACACACAGTGTCCAGGTCACAGTACAAATGGAACCGGCATCCTATTGCCCAATATCTCTTTCTTGTAAAGTCTGGTCTCTAAGCCAGGGGACCTGAACTTCCTGGTGCTGAAGAAACTAGAAATAAAGTCTCTGAATTCCCTACAGAGACATCAGAGCTTTCTTGTTACTTTTAGGATGTCGTGTCTCAACGGGTTTTAGTTTTATAATGGCATACGCTCTCTGGGGGAAATCAGTAACTTTCCATGGTGGGCTGGTTCTGCCAAGGAGAGAAAAGCCCACTGGGCCCATGTCACTATCAGAATGGCTCAAAGAAGGGCAATAATTTATAAGTCAGTGAATAAATGTCAAGAGGACTATTATGAGCCATTAAATTGGCACTCAGATATATAGGCCTGACGGTTGCCACAGCAAATTAGCAAACAATTTCCAGTGCACATCCACGCCAGGACTCAGACAACTTGAGCGGCTTCTGATATCCAACCTAAGATGCCCTGCTTGAAGGGTGGCCTGCTGACAACCTGAGCAAGGACGGCAAGTTCATTCTCCCTCAGACATGTACCCAACCAATGGGCGGTGAGTGGGGCACCAATAAAGGTGAAGACCTCTGACTAAATTGGCAGATGGGCAAGGGCTTCTAGGAATATCATGCCTGGTTCTCCACTAATAGCTTAGAAAAGAACAAAATGGCCTGACCAGGCAGTGGCGCAGTGGATAGAGCGTTGGACTGGGATGCGGAAGACCCCAGTTCGAGATGCTGAGGTCGCCGGCTGGAGCTCGGGCCCATCTGGCCTGAGCAAAAGCTCGTCAGCTTGGACCCAAGGTCGCTGGCTCCAGCAAGGGGTGGCTCAGTCTGCTGAAGGCCCACGGTCAAGGCACATGTGAGAAAGCAATCAATGAATAACTATGGTGTCGCAACAGCAACGAAAAACTAGTGATTGATGTTTCTCACCTCTCTCTGTTCCTGTCTGTCTGTCCCTATCTATCCATCTCTCTGACTCTCTCTCTGTCCCTGTAAAATAAATAAATTAATAAAACATTTTTTTAAAAAAAGAAAAGAACAAAATGCCCATTAGACATCAAGCATGGTAGGACAGAGAATGCTCTCACTGTGGGGATTTTAATTGGTTCTAGAGAGGGAGAAAGGGAGAAGGAAACATCAATTTGTTGTTCCACCCATTTATGCATTCATTAGCTGATTCTTGCATGTGCCCTGACTGAGGATCAAACCTGCAACCTTGGCATGTTGGGACAATGCTTTAACCAACAGTGCTACCTGGCCAGGGATTGATGTGGGGTTTTAAAGAGAAGATGGAGTCAAGCAAATGCCTAGAAAGCTGACTCTGGTGCCCTAGAGCGAAAGGATGGTTAAATTTACAATCAGAAAGAGCCGTACACTGCTAGAGTTTCAAGTACATACATCTCTTTTGTTACATAGAGCCCTTTTCAATGATGTGAACCTCTCTGGGGGCTACGTGGCCTAAGGAAAGCCCAAAACAAGGGTTCTGTCTATATCTGGGACACATTTTAAGAAGCAGCAAAACCCCACGGGGCTGAGTGCAGTGGTGGGCCTCTTCTACGCACAAATGGTATTCTGCATTCATGACAACAGGACAGGACTTCGTGGAAGGCAGTACAGCGGTGAGGTCAGCCAGGCCCTCATCCAGACAGCCAGAGGGAGGTCCTACTCCACTAGCTGTGAGGATCGCGGCTTTGAGCAAGTCACATAGGCTGCGGTCTCACATTTGTCAAGGGGAACCCCAGCAGTGCCCACATGCTAGGGCAGTGGTTCTTAAACTGGGTTCTATCGAACCCGAGGGGTTCGATGAGTCGGTCTCAGGGGTTGGGAGAAGCCTCTGCTGCGGAGGCCAGAATAAAGTAATACCGTAATTTGTTGTGAGTTCATGCACTTTGTTGGTTTTGTTCTTTGAGCAAGGTGATGTTCATGCACGGCTCATTTTGTGCACCAGTAAAAAAACATACCTATGTCTTGAATTTGGGAAAAAATCTTATTTTATTTATCACTAAAGAAGGGCTCAGTGAATGCACATATGAAACTGGTGGGTTCGGTACCTCAAAAAAGGTTAAGAACCACTGTGCTAGGGGGTTGCGGTCCAATTGTAGAGCTCAGACAGGTGCGAGCTTCAAACCAAGGAAGGGGAAAAAACATGCCAAGGTGCCTTATTAAAAATAAATTGTGTATTTTTTCCTGAATATTCTGGTTTCCATGACCTGCCTATCTCTAATATAATCATTTAATAATAACAAAAACCTTAGCTATAAATATCTTAATACAGTAAATACAAAAGAACTACAAATGAAAACCCCAAGCACATGAAAAGATGTTCAATCGTCCAAGGAAAATCAACTTTAAATCAGAAAATGAACCGGTCAGTATAAGTTTAAAGACAGGAACAGCGACCGTTACCAGGAAGGGCTGCGGACACGGGCCGGTTGTTTCCTGCAGGCCGGCACCCTACTGATGAAGACTGTCAACGCCTTCATCCAACAACCCACCTTCAGGAACTTCTCCCAAGGGAATAATTAAAAGAGGTTGCCAAGACTGCAACATTTTTCACAACATCAAAGAATTGGAACCAATTAAATGTTCATCAAAATGAGAATAGTTAAAAAACATTATGGTACATGGTATGCAGCTATTAAAATGGTAAAATTACCTTTATATTCTACAGGGGAAAAAAGCAGCATTACTAGAGTAATGATATGCCATGATCTCGTTTATTTTTAAGTACATGTTGTATATCATGCATAAGTCTAAAACAGTACCGCCCAACAGAAATATGGCAAACCACATATGAAATTTTCTAGTAGCCAGGTTAAAAAAATAGGTGAATTGAATGAAATATTAATATTTCAGCCCAATATACCAAAAATATTATTTCAACAGTTACTCAGGATAAGAAAGTATGACTGAGGTATTTTACATCTGTGTTTGCACTACATCTTGGGAGTCGGGTATTGTCCACGTGTGGCTCACCCGGTGGGGCCAGCCTCGTGTCAGGTGCTCACAGCCACACGTGACCACCCTCATGGATAGCGCAGGTCCAGCGACCACACCTAAGTGGTGAACAGTAGCTGTTTCCGGGAGGGGGATTACCGAGTCTTTGCTTTTCCTGCGTTGTATGAATTGTTTCAGTAATTGTTCGTATTAACAGAAAAAAAAAGGGATACATAGAGAAAAATGCTTTTTAATTTTCCTTTAAAGTTATAATAGGAGAGAGCAAACACAGCTTAAATTTAAAACTTTTTTCAAACTGTTCTTGTTCCTTCCCCAGCGGGTAGTGGGGGGACTGGGAACGTTTTCCCCCCATGCCTGGGCCATCTACTGCTTGGGTAGTGATGTACTTGTAGCAATTCCTCCCTCACTCCCCAAATCCTCCGTGACCAGTGCCCTGCAGGATGGCAGAGGAGGGCTACGAGAAAAGGCCAGCACAGGGACTGAACAGCAAACAAGCGAGCCAGGCTGTGCCAGACAGGCACTGTAAGCCTACCAGACCACGGTCCTCCAACAGCCGTATGATGCAGACAAAGAAGCCAAGGCTCAGAAACTGTTTGCTCCAAGGGTCGGCGATGAGAGTGTTTAACCACAATCTTCGGGACAGTCCTCACCAAGACCATGACCACAGCGGCCTGGACTGCCCTCCCCCCGGTCCCGATCTGATCTTCATTAAACTCATGCTGTAAGACAGTTGCATTTCTTTGTTAGAGAAAAGCAAATACCAGGCTTCTTTTATTTGTAAGAAACCCAGATGCTAGCATTTCTCCTTTCAGCTCAATCTTACAGCTTCAAGTGTAAATATTTTTACTGAGACCATTCTCACCCCAAACTCAACATGCCGGAATCAAGCATTATCCTTGCCCCACCCAGTCATGTTTTCCTGTCCACCCTGAAGTTGGAAACTTTGAGGTCATATTTGACTCTTCCCCTTCCCTTGCCCACATAATCAAACATCTGTTGAGTTCTAGGCTCAATATAATCTAAGTGACTATGAAAAGAATAAGCGTACTGAGCACCCAGATCTTAATTTCTAAATATCATTCTTCAATTAAAAAAAAGTGACAGGCCCTAGCCAGTTGGCTCAGTGGTAGAGCACCAGCCTGTTGTGTGGATGTCCTGGGTTTTCGATTCCCAGCCAAGGCACACAGGAGAAGCACCCATCTGCTTCTCTACCCTTCCCCCTCTCCTTTCTCTCTGTCTCTCTCTTCCCCTCCTGCAGCCAAGGCTCCATTGGAGCAAAGTTGGCCCGGGTGCTGAGGATGGCTCCATGGCCTCCGCCTCAGGTGCTAGAATGCTCCATTGCAACAGGAGCCATCACCCCACATGGGCAGAGCATTTCCCCCTAGTGGGCATGCCAGTTGGATCCTGGTCAGGCACTTGTGGGAGTCTGTCTCTCTGCCGCCCGCTTCTCATTTCAGAAAAATAAAAATTAAAAAAAAGACAGGCATCGCCTTAACCAAGGGATCAAAGTGACACCATCAGTATTGAGACATTATAATTTATCTCCTAAAATAGTGTACTGAGAAATATATCACTTGTAATGTATTCTTGCCAAAAATTCATAACCTCCATTGAATCATAAGAAAACATTAGGCAAACCCAACCAAGGCCTGACCAGGCAGTGGCACAGTGGATAGAGCGTCGGACTGGGATGCGGAGGACCCAGGTTCATGACACCGAGGTCACCAGCTTGAGCGCAGGCTCATCTGGCTTGAGCAAAAAGCTCGCCAGCTTGGACCCAAGGTCGCTGGCTCCAGCAAGCAGTTACTTGGTCTGCTGAAGGCCCACGGTCAAGGCACATATGAGAAAGCATTCAATGAACAACTAAGGTGTCGCAACAAAAAACTAATGATTAATGCTTCTCATCTCTTTCTGTTCTTGTCTGTCTGTCCCTATCTATCCCTCTCTCTGACTCTCTCTCTGTCCCTGTAAAACAACAACAACAACAACAAAAAAAAAAAAAACCCAACCAAATTGAGGATCATAACTGACCAATCTTCTTAAAGGGCCATGGACGAGAACACCTGAGGAACTCACCCACTGGAGGAGACTAGGGCGTACTGGTGCTAAATGCCATGTGGAATCCTAAATGGGGTCCTGGCCCTGGAAATGCCATGAGAGGGAAAGCTGGTGAAATTCCAGTAAGACTTGTAGGTAAGTTAATATTAGTGCATGAATGCTAATTTCCTGGTTTCGATAATTGTAGTATGCTTACATGAGGTATTAGCAACAAGGGAATCTGGAGGAAACAAAAAACATGCAACAAGGGAATCTGGAGGAAACAAAAAACATAAAACCTCTGTTTTTCTGCAATTTTTCTGTAAGTCTAAAACTATTTCATAATAGTTTTAAAATATTACTATGGTTACTGCCCTCCTCCCATATGTCTAGCTCCTCCTGGTCACCAGGCTTAACCTCATTTCTCCTGTCGTCTCCTGACCGTGACTCCCCACTGCCCACGTGTACTCAAACCCCAGTCACATCCCACTGCTGCTGAAGGCAGTCCTCCCCACGACTGCAGCCCACCTGACCGACGCCCCCTGCAAAGTGCCTGTAACTGTGAGTAAAA
The DNA here is from genome assembly GCA_037038555.1 of Rhynchonycteris naso. Taxonomy (NCBI): domain Eukaryota; kingdom Metazoa; phylum Chordata; class Mammalia; order Chiroptera; family Emballonuridae; genus Rhynchonycteris; species Rhynchonycteris naso. Next base: position 149,439,610 of record CM072999.1, on the reverse strand, counting down.
GCCCTTCTCACACATGGGTCATGCTGTATTGTTAGTCAACTTTGTGTTTAGGTTTTGCTGCCTAATGACAATGCAAGTGTATGTGCTTGTGTGTGTGTGAGTGCATGTGCATGTGAGCATGTGTGCGTGTGTGCGCGTGCATGTGTGTGTGTGTGCGCGTGTGTGCGTGTGCGTTTGTGTGCATGTGTGTGCATGTGTGTACTGACAAGTACATCCAAGCACATGGTCTGTCACTTTAATGGAGGATGCTTTGTAATGTGGTTTCAGGGAACCTGCCAAATTAAAACTTAGAGGTCAACCAGCATTTCAAACTCATATGGGCTTACCCTGACAGTTCTGTGTGTATTGTGATAAGGACACTGTCACTTAGCAAGTACTACCTGGACTTCTATATTGTAGGCAGTATAGTTTGTAGCTAAACCTTACCACAGAGTGCAATCATATATTTTTTAATTTTTCCAGAATTTAGAATGTTCTGTTAGTTTCCACTGACAGAAAGAGAATGCCATCTCTGTTGAGCAAAATTAAGTGCAATAATACAGACTCCAACCAGCCCTGGAGCTGTCAGATGGGTGACTATCCTGCAGCTAATGAAATGCATTAACCAAAAGAAAATGGGAAGAAACTAGCAACTAAAAAGCAAGCCTTTTCAAGAGGCTTGAGTAGAGAGACCAGGTGTCAACAATGGCTATAAGGAAGTCCCAGCAGGACTTGGGAGAATAAAAGTTTGGGGGTACAAAGGGGATGAGGTTCACAAGAGTTCAATGCAGCCTCTACTCTCCGGATCTCAGCTTGACTGGAGAGACGTGACACGACAAAAACTATCAACAAGAGGACAGGGCAAGCTTGTCCAGTGCATACAGGTAACAGAAAGGCAGAGAACAGGTCCTGTGAAGTGAGTAACAATTCACACACAAACTCAAAAAATGCTGATGGTCAGCAGCAGGCCCAAGAAGAACCCACTGGGTTAATAGGCCGACCTGAGAAAGGGGGACAGAGAGGAAAGGCAGGGGGAGCTAGGGATGAGAAAAAACTCAGGAGATTACCTGATACACAGGTAAGGGGCAGTTAGAGGACACCAGACCAAAAGCACTATTCTATTTTCTAAAGGACTGCCCCCAAACTGGAGCCCATAGAGTAAAGGCCCTTGAGCTCAAAGCCCCCCCTGACATACACAGGGTGTGTCCACCTCCTAACAGCACCCAAAAATCCACTGCTCCAATAGCATCTATGTCTGGTGATTTCCCAGCCACTCTGCAGGCTAGAATCACACCGAAAGTCATATTACTTGAAAGAGCAACATTTAAAATTTCATCCAAAATAACCCTTCTACAGAGAATATTTGTATTATTTAGCCCAAGGAAGAGGTTATACATTTTATACTTTAAAAATCAGACTATTTTCTGCATTTATCCTAATTAAATCACACTCACCATGCTTACACATGCTTGGGCATCTTCTCGGGACCTATACAAATCAAATTAGCCCATATTGTCTTTTCCTGTGGATTGGAAACAAAGTACTAACTCTTGCCACGCCCATGGCACTTGTGACGAGAGTCCATCACCAGCTCCTCCGTTCTGTAAGAGTGGATGGGCTGACTCACTTTCACATCACCCTCAGAGTGTGTGGCATGGACTCTGGTTTTCTCTTCCCACCCAGAAAAACCTCAACACAAAGAAAGCAATTGCTCAAGGGTGAGGTGTTGGGCCTTCTAAAAACAGGAGTGCCTTTGTTAATGGGAAGTGCCCTTTGCCAATGACTAGAATCAACTCCAAAAAAAATTATTCACACAACACATGAGCTGCCAGTGAAGAGAGCTGATAAACACCGAGCCAGAAAACTAACTTGAAGGGAAGAAAAGGATGAAGTCTTTTCTTGGATAACAAGGAACAGACAGACTAACATGCTAAGTTCTTACCTGAAACTATACTGACAAGCTACTTTATACACTGAATTAAGTGGAGCATTCCAATAACAACCTCTTCCAACTATGTCACCAAAGCAACAGGTATAGCCAATAAAGGGCCTTAAAATTTCCATCCGCACTTGTAAATGCTGCTGGTATAAAGTGTAATTATTTCCATCATGCATAATACATTGAAGAGCGTGCCTGGATCCACCGTTCATCACATTAGAAAAGCCCACCAGGCAGGTTAAAAATAAAAGGGAACGTTGGCTATTTTGATAATACAATAACATGAGCAAATCATCTCCCCAGAAACAAAGTGAGTCTGAATAGCAGGCAAAATTTCTCTGTATACTTTATGATTCATATGCACACTGAGAATCCAGCCTAGCAGGTAAGACAGTGATGGTTAGAAAACAACGCTACTGCTTCTCACAGTAGAGCGTTAAATGTGTAACTCTGCCAGAAAGAAAAACAACTGCCCAAATGACAGTCTGGGAACTACTGCACTGACCACAGAAAAGTCTCCATTTTGGATTCATCAATCTTAAAATAATTAAGAACTAGAAACCCGTTAATAGAACAAGGCACAGTCCTCTACAGCCCTAGGGAGAAATTCTAATAACTCTTTTTGGATTATGCCAAACCCTCACATGAACGAAGCCACATTTTTTTTAACTGTCTCATGTGTCCTCCCAAGACCTGTTCCTGGTGAAACAGTTTTGTCCACCTCCATAAACCCAGAAAAGTACACTAAAATTTAACTCCAACTCCCACTAATTCATCATTCCTAAGTTAGCATGCAATGTACTCATTCCCAACTGAAACTTAAATGGAGTGTTTTTCTCTGAAAACGTTGTCTTTACAAGCAACCCAATGTTCATATTTTTCAAAAGCAAGGCTCCAAAACTTAAGGGCATATTCAGTTGTCTGTTAGCTTCATATAATGCAGCAGTTAATCACTGCCTGATAAAGGACTTCATGATAGGCTGCAGGTTATCTCCACTTGAATCGCTCATTTTACTTGGGAGTGCAAGTGGTCTTTTCACACACTCTGGTGCAACAAAGGTCAGACCTTCACTCCAGTGCAGATATTCCCCCTGCATCCAGTTCAGACGTTTCCAACCTCCAGTCCAAGTGCCTGCCTGATAACCCACTTCAAGGAAAGAACTGAAAGCCAGAGCTCCTCCCACGGGTCAAGGGGGCGGGGTGCTTTTCCAAAGCCCTAAGGGCCAGAGATTTCACCCCCTGGCTCGAACCTCACACCCACTCCTCTTCTGGAAGCTATCTCCCCTCCGCGATCCCTGTCCGGGAGATCCTGGGGAGGGTGAAGTGGGTGTCCGAGGCTGCCGCGACCGCACCCCTGGACAGGTTACATCCTCTCTGGGGCCACCTCGTTCAAGCCCGGTACCCCTCTGGGAGTAAGGATGAATTAGACAATGTGCTAAAAGCAGCCAGCCCACCCAGGCGGTATCACCCACGGGCGCGGACGCGGGGTGGAGTGTGCAGCAAGAACCAGCAAGGTGAAGAAGCGGAAGTAATTCCTCCTCCTCCGCTCAAACCTGTTGGCCCGGTCCAGGTCCCGGGAATTGCAGCACCCCACCCCCAACACACACACACTGCTCTACACCCAAACGTGCAGCACAAGGCACTGCCAAACGTGTGCGGGCCACGGAGAAGGCGAACAAGCAGAGGAGGCGTCGGTACACACAAAACTTAAGAGTAGGGACAGGGGCGTGTACTTAAAGTCCTCTGCACCCCTCACCCCCAACACCTTCAGCACCCCAGCACCTAGTCGTAATCCGAGGAAGGCCGGAGGGGCTCCAGCTGCGCAGCCGCGGGCGTTGGAGAAAGCGGCGGCTTGTCCCTAACTTTAACCACAGCAACTGCCTGGCAGCGGGGCGTGTCCTCCCGCCGCACCTGTTCCCGACTCTGAGCAAGGAACCCCTCACATCTATTCCAACCTTGTAGGCATCCTGGAACTCACCCTCCATCCCTGAGTCGGAGCTACTCCGACCCCGTCCGCAGTAACTGAAGCCCACCGGCACCCACGCAGAGGGGCCGCCTGAGTGCCCCTCCCCGGAGAGTTATGAATGCGTTTTCCTTGTCTCCAGAGAGCCCTGGAGCACCTCGCGTTTTCCCCATGGCCTACCTACCCCCCTTCCAGCCACCGCGCCCCTGACACCATGGTGGGACCCCACTTCTCTCCACCCTCAAGTGGGCGAACCTTTCCCCCATGTTCAGGGATCCCTCTGGTTGGTATGCGCAAGGAAAGGAAGCTTTAGAAGGTCGCCCTTGGCAGCTCACGCTGCAGAGCACCTGGAGTGGGTCCTGAGCGAGACGGCGCCACCGCGGGGGACTGCCCCCCGCGCCCGGCTCGGAGCTGGCATGGACGCTCCCGCAGTTGGGGGAACTCAGCCAGAGTGGAGTCCGGGCGAGGAAGGCGATGACCGGTGTCGGGGAGAGGGCGACAGCCCTGGCCAGGGGCACAGCCGCGGCCGGTCAGTGCAGGGCGCTCCCAGAACTGCAAACTTTCTCCGCCACCCGAAGTTAGGGGTGCCGAGGGGCCGGCGAGGAGAAGGGTAAGAGACGTCTGCGGTCGCCCCTGACTCTCGGAGCCCGGGTAGAAGGCGCCCCAAGGGCCGCCCGCACCTGCGCCCGTCCGCCCCCGCCCCCTGTGGCCCGCACTCACCTGGCTGTAGAGCTCGCTGACCGACATGACCCCGGGCGCCAGGCCGAGCCCGGGACGCCGCGCCCGGTGGACGGCCCTCGCGCGTGCCCCGGCGGGACCCGGCTCCTCGCTGCCCGGGCAGCCCTCAGTCCGCGTCCCGCCCGCCTGGCGCCATCTTCCTGGGCTAGCTGAGAGTTTGTGTGCTTCTCGTCCCTTTCCCGGACCTGCCCCGCCGGCTTCCTGGAGGCGCCGCGGCCGGCTTGCTCCCAGCCGGCGCGACCTTTACTCCCGCGTCGGTGGCGTCGCTGCGGCCCGGCTGGAGTTGCGGACGGGCAGGAGAGGAGGCCGCGCCGCTCCCCGCTCAGGTATTGTAGGAGGTGCAAGCGGGACGCGAGGACGGAGGCAGGGCGGGCGTTGGAGCCGGCGGCCAGAGTGCTGCCGCCACCGCCTCTGCGCCCTGCGGGGCCGGGCTGGACGCTCCCTCCCGCGCCCCCGCGCCGCGGGGTCCTCCCGGCCGGGGGCGGGGCGGGCGAGTGGCAGGCGCCGGCCGCCCCCTGCTGGACACCGAGCGCACGTGGGACAGGTGCGAGCCGCTGCCGCACCTGCCACCCCACAAGCCAGGTCCACGCGCACGCAGTGCCTCGGAGGTTGGGCAGGGATGCGGTGCAGACCAGAAAAGAGAGGGAAGTAACCAGAAAGAGGCAAAGAACTGAAAGATGCCTGGAGCTGAAAGGCTCCATACATTCTTCTCTGGCTTTACGTGGCTGTAGCCAATGTTTTCATTATTAAAAAGCATTTGTGTCGTAGGTTGTTAATAAGGTGTCTTGGGTGCTCACTTCATAGCACATACATGTACTAAAATTGTAACTATACAGATTAGCACGGCCCTTGCGCAAGGATGGCAAACTCGTAAAGGGTTCCATGTTTCTTAAAAACTGGTTTGACTCTACCAAGGATTGCCTCCGCAAGCTGAAACCCTCATCAGAAAGGTGGGGATTGGCCTGCTCCACTTCGCCCATTTCTCCCACAGTTCCCGCCACCTGAACTGTTTGCTTTTCCGGGAAGTCTCACATCGTCTCCCCTGCCCTCCCCCCCCCCACACACACACACACTCTCAGTCCCTCCACCGCTCTCTTACCTCACTTTTGTCCCCTCTGCCAGTGGCACTTGGCTGCCTGCAGCAGCTTCCCTCCCTCTTCTATCTATCTACTTCCAGCAAAAAGCAGAAATTTCGGCCAAAAATGAAAATAATTGACAGGAGTCGGTGGGGGCGGGGGGAGAGCAGGGGCGGTAGGAGGAGAGGGTGTCCTGGCCTTCTGAAGGTGGCATATGTACCTGAAGGAGGCGCAGCCTTTGAAGGTGGTTCTCCACGGGAGAATCCATCCACAGTCGCAGAACAGTTGGTGTGGAGCCCCACGCCCTGGAAGAGTTTTTAAACTCATCCTCTGTAAGACCTTCCCACCTGGAATGCAGGGTCTCCATTTAATTCACGTGGCCGACCCTGCTCAACTGGGTCTCCCCCTGAGGGTTGTTGCCTGGGGAGCTCTAAGGGCTCTAAGGAAGCCCCCCCCCTCAGGAATTCTGCTATATTGGCCCAGTGGGACCTGAGCATCTGAATTTCTAAAGAACTGGTTGACAAATGCAGTGACCAAAGCTTGGGCAACTCTCCTTGGAGTGCTTCCCATCTCTGGCAGGAGCACAAAGGAAATGGTTCTGTTCCTTCTCCCTCAAAAATATGTCTGCATAGCATCTTTCCCTCTATTCTAATAGTTTTCAACGTGGGGCCCTGGGGCTGTCAGCAAACACCTGGGAACTTGCTGGAAATACAAATGACTGGGCTGTGGGTGGACCTACTGAATCAGAAATGAGGTGGGTGAGAGGGCTGGCCCTCAGTGTTTTCACACCTGGGGGGGGGGGTTGTCCCTTCTACGACTAAGAAAAGCCCCCTTGCTAAGGCTCAGTCCCCACCCCTGCCCCAGATATCCTTCTGTCTCCACCACCATGCCCCGTCCGTCCGTTAGTGCTCCCATCTCTCCACTGGTTCTCGACTTTTCTCTGTTCTCTCTTCCTGCTAAACTTCTTGAAGTGATAGCTGTGCCAGCGGACTCCACTCACTCATGCCCAGTGCCCCTGTGATTCGCTGGCTTGCAACCCTTGATGCACATTGGAGTAAATTTTACAAAAACAGTTGCCTGGCTCTGGCTCCCAGAAGTTCTGTCTGGGATGCTACAAGCGACCAGGCAGCTTTAGTGAGGGTCAAGGTTAAGAGTCATGCTTTAGTTCCTTCCTTAGTGGTTTCTCTCAGCCCCGTCTTACTGGAACTGCCCTCTTAACAGTGAAGCACCGTGTAGTAATGCACTCTCCCCGTGGTGTTAAATCACCTCCTCCTATCACGTTTCTTCTTTTCCCAGCCTCTAACCACACCTGCTCCAGGTCCTTTTCTACCTCTGCTTTCCCTTCCTGGTTCCCCAGCAGAACTGTGCCCATCTCCCAGACCTGGTCTTTCTTCTCACCGTACCCCCTACTTCACCTCTCAGCATAAATCCAAGTCGAACCTTAATGAAGACCCACCTTTCCTCCTGCGACACAAGCAGTGTTAGCTGGGACCGCTGGCAACCCGAAACTCATTTGCTTCCATACTTTCTCCCCACCCCCAACTTTCTGGCTTCCATCATACCCGGCACAAATTAAAAGCTTAAGTCATGCTGATGGAACTGAACCTCATCTCTAAGAATACTACTACTCTTGGCCAGAGCTTTGTGAATTTATAATCCCACACTCAAATATGCTCTTTCCCTCCTTTGAATAATAATAAAAACATTTTAAAGCTTACTTTGTGCCAAGAAAACTTGCCAAGTGTTTTACTTATGGGTCTTGTCTGAGAACTCAGAGCGACCCTATGAAGGAGTCTCGGACTGAGGGATGGTGAGGGCCGGGTTATGAACGAGGCAATGGGGATGTCACACCTGCTTTTAAGCACAGTATTTGAACATTGGTCTTGTGAAAGAAAGATGAGGCTGGTTCTGCTGAATGGAAGCCAGAGCCAGACCACAGGGAGGAAGCTGCGGGAGATAGATATTGGACAACAATGAGAGATAAATACAAATCCTAGTTGGTAAGAAAAACTGGTCAAGAGAGGGACAGGCATCTCATGAGAAGGAAGTTTGTTGTCCCAGGAGTCAAGGATGGTGTAGATCCAACCATTGGGTGGGAGGGTGAGCTGTACCCCTTCTGGATGTCAGTGGTTGTGCCCTGGTGGCTGCCCTCCACGCTCCTGGCTCATGACACCAAAGCAGGTCAAGAGCTGTTGTCACCAATGCTGCATTGCTAACCTCAGGGAGAAAACCCCCATTTAAAGCTTGCTCTCTAGAAAGGTTTGTTGTTAGTCCTTTACAACTCAGTAAGAATGTAAGTCCCACATTTCCTTTAGAAAGGTTTCACTGAGAGCTTGACTTAATCCCAAATGGAATGAAAGGCTTTGGTTCCTACTAGGCATATTGACTCTGCTGCAGAAGGGTTGTGTTCTCTGTGGAGGGTGAGAGAGAGAGCTGGAGTTTATACACTTTCCCAGAACCTCTAGAATCTCTGTTCATAGAAGGGGTTCACAAAGCCAAGGACTATTGTATAAGTAACTGTAATGACCCCCTCCCCCAGAATGGAATGACAGTCAATTGGGGAGGGATGAAGGGAGGAGAAATACGAGGTGGCATGGGTCAGAGTAAACAGACTGGACCAGTCTGCACGCCAAAGGCCTGCCCATCTTCACCGAATGAATTCTCAGCCTCTGGTCCTTCAGTAACTGGCCCCTCATTCCCCCTTGCTCTTAGGAATCAGGCTTTCTTCCTTCCCAGAGGATGGTCAGAGCCGCAATACTGTTTATCCGAATCACCTTGCACCCTCTGCTGGACGGTTTTCTCAACAGCTAGTTTTACTTTTCCTTTTTTGAGCATTTTCAATATTCCATATAATGCCCTGATCTTTCAAAGAGGTCAATGTCCAACTGTCTCATTTTACAAATGAGAAAACTGAGGCTCAAAGAGGAGGCAGGACCAGCCCAAAGCTACACAGCTGGGTGGTGGCCAAGCTGTCCTTGGCCTGAACATTTCTGGGAAGAACTAGGAAGCTGACAGGGGTTCACAGCCCTGCCTGAGCAGCAGAGAATTTCACCCACAATCTCTCCCCACCCGGCTTGCTCAGAAAGCATATCCTTCACCCCATACCACCCATTAATAAATCAAAATTGAAAAAAAATGGCAATAATAGAAATAAAGAGGATAAAAGGAGGAAGAATCATTTATCAGATGTTAAGTTCTATTATATACCTACTGCGATTAGAAAAGTGTAGTACTGGAGGAAGGATGGCAACATAGATCAATAGAACAGAGCAGCCCCACACAGACCCACACAAACATGTTCAGCTGATTTTTGTCAAAGCTGCAAAAGCAATTCAACGGAGGAAAGACCGACTTTTAACAAAGGACGTTGGAGCAATTGGACATCCCCGGGTGCAAATCTAAACCTTGAACTAAACTTCACATCTTGTAAAACAAGCAACTCAAAATGGATCGTGGGCTTACATGTCAAATGTAAAAATGTATATGGTTAGGTAAGAGCAGAGCAGGAGACGCCTGGAACTGAGGGCTAGGGAAAACGAGATCAAAAGTACAATCCGTAAAAGGAAAAAATTGGTCATTTGAACTTCATAAACATTAAAAGCATCTGCTTTGCCAAAAGTCCATGAAAGAGGACAGAAAACAAGCTACAGTCTGGAGAATGTGCTTCAAAACCACATCTCCCACAAAGGGCGTGTCTCTGGAATATAAGAAGAACGGGGGGGGGGGTCATAATAAAATAAATAAATAAATAAATCACAATGAAACCATTGGACCCAGGTCTTGCTGTGGGGCCCAAGTTTCTTTCCGATTCCAGGTGAGACTGCCCTGTGTCTGGAGCCAGAGTGGGACGGAACCAGAGCCAGCAGTTGGGAAAGGAGGGATCTCAGAGCTTGCGTTAATAACCCTATAAATCAATAAAACCTGCCTGGAACGTGCTGTTTCCAAATTCTACCCATCCCTGAAGAACATGGTTCTCGGTCTTGGCTCCACATTGGAACCACCTGGAATCACCTCAGAAAGCCTCATCCCCGTGTCTCATCCTAGAAGCTCCAACTTAATTGTTCTGGGGTGTGGCTTTTTTTATACACTCCCAGGTATTTTCAAAAACAGAGCCAAGGTCACAAACCTCTGCCCTAAGGCCAACCCCATGCTCCACCTGCTCCACGAGGCCCTCCCTCACTACAAGGGTCTATGGTGACAGACACTATTCCAGTCCACGCCATGAGGTGGCTCCTCTCCAAGCCATCTATCAGTTACCACAGGCTGGCGGGTCTGGTAACATTTGCACCCTCAGCCTCACCCGCTTTGAAGTGTGGGGAGGCATATCATTTAGAACTTCATATCTATGCTCTAACTAAAAGTATATGATCTCCTTCTATTTCAACATGTGTTACTCCATACATTAGGCTGTGAAATTCTCACATACATAAGTTGTCTTTTGACTCCAGCACGTTGTTGTTCCTGCTCATGCTGGTCTCAGAGCTTTGTCCACATGCGGTCAGAGAAGTGACTGTCCAGCTCCAGGCTGCCTGCTCCTCATGCCTCTGCACCACCCACGGGCAGGCCCAGTCTCGGAAAAACAACTGGTTTTAAGTTCACATCTCATCACTTTGTCCCAATATTCGCAGCGTCCTCTCCTGGTTGCTTGGACCTGCCTCTGCCTTACTTCCAGATGCCCAGTGCTGTGATTACTTACCTGTCAGGATTCCTGGGACCCACTGCAGGGACCCTCCCAGACTTCCTGCTCCCCCTGGGAGATCTGCTTGGCTTTTGGGTCAGTGGTTCTTCTTCAGTGTCCCATGGCACACTGAGGCAGCACTGTGAGCTATCACTATTGGGTCACCAAATTCTAATTACAGTGTAAAATTGATTTTTGTTCCGACTGAAGATACACACTTCTGTGAACAGCACACCACTTGCTTTGACTAAGAGGTAAGAAACAAGTTAACGTGTTTGCTGGCACATTCCAGGCTGAGAGTGTGGACAGTGCAACCAAGCCCTCCCTCCCCGGGCAGGAGATCAAGTGCAGAGTGGCAGCCTGGGGCTTTTATAGACACGGGGGACACTGTGCTGCTGCAGTAGTGACGGTGTTGTGACCACCACCCACTGGTCCAGGTTTGTGTCTTTCGATCCTTTCAGATATGTCAGCAAGTATTCTGGTATTTACGGTGTGACATGAAACATACAAAGAAGTTGAAGAAACCCTAACGGGTCAGGTTTGGGGAGGTTCCAGACTCCCCAGATCGAGCCTGGAGCCATCCTCCCACCATGTCCCATGAGGAGCATGGACACAGTTGTCTTCTGGTGGCATGAAGCCCTGAGGTTTGTCCATGGAGCTATCGGTCCAAACCTGAGTCACAGCAGCCTTTGAGATTAGTTTGCCAGGACATTTTCAGGGGAGGGGAGGACACTGTTCATGTGGGAGTGAGAACAAGTAAGTTTGGCGTCCAAAAAGAGAGAGAGAACTGGCTGTGGGTGGGGGTGGCGGGCAGCTGTGTGTCCTTTGGAAGAAAAGGGCATGAGGATGTGTCTGGGGCTGAGGTTATAAAGCGGGGCCTGGGCGCTGGGTGCTGAGCTGGCACGAGAGATGCGTATCACAGTGGTTGGGGTGGGGGGTTCTGAAAGCTGACGCAGGAACTGCCCGAGAGAAAACTTGATTTTATATTTTTTACTGTGTACCCTGGGTGGCTTGGGTGACTCCTCTTGCAGGAAACGTCGTTTCTCTGCGAAGTAATGGAGGAGTCTCCCCAGTTCCTGACAGTGTGGGTGCCTGTATTTAGCACATTGTTGGGAAAGAACATTCAATCTGAGTGATTTTCTCCCTTGCGTGTTCACTGCACATCAATTTCACCAGTTCCTGGCCCCAGACATGGAGTTTGATTTGCAGCGTTTACGAGGAAATGATTTATTGTTCGGTATAATTGCCCTAAATCTTGATCTGGCTCTATTTTTCCCACCCCAGTTTTCTACAAATCACTGAGCTGCCTCCAGCTTCTCTCCCCTGTCAGGTGCCAGACCTGGCTGCTTCCTGGGCAGCAGTGAGCCCTCGGGAAGCAGAGCTTGGGTGGCCATGGCTGGCTCCTGGCAGCGGGGCCTGCAGGGTGGAGCTATGTGCCTCAGTGTCCAATGCAGGGAGTCATGTGTGCCCATATTCACTGCAGGGCTTTGGGGTTTCACCATGAGTAGCGGCATGCTAAGTTCACGTACACATCCCAGGCCAACCACCCACAGACCACTCTGCAGGGACACAATGGCTTCTCCCCCAGAATTGCTTAGACTGTAGCTATAAACATAGGGAGTTGAAGAACTGAACCGATGATTCTAGGGCTTCTTACATATGAACCAGGACTATCACATAGTTCTTCAAAGGCAGCCATGGGCATGGTGTTCATTTTGAGTACATGCCAACATTTTCACATGAGGATTCCCAACAAAATAGGCATGGGTGTTTTTTGCTTTTTGCTTCTGCTTTTAATTAAACTGCTTGTTCTTCTCTTTAAGTGATTAAAGATACCATAAGTCATGTTGTTCAAAGTTCTGCAACTCAAAATAAAACATTTCAGAAAGCACTGCTTCATAGAGAACGCCCTGGACTTGGAGGTAGATAACTCGTGCAAACCCTGACTTTGTCAGCGGCCTGACCTGAGAGTCTAAGGGGCTGAGTTGCTCTGGCCCTGGGTTTCTTCGTTTGTGAACTTGAATAACGCCTGCCTACAAAAGAATGGGTACATTCCACTGTGTTCCTACAGTGCAATGCTACCAGCAATAAAAAAGAATGAACATCAACATGAATGGCCATATAGACATGTCGAGCGAAAGAAACTGGACACAGAAGACTTCATACCATATAATGCCATTTATATGAAGTTTAAGATCAGCAAAAGCTAATGAATGGTGGTAAAAGTGAGAACAGTGGTCATTTCTACAAGGGCAGTGACTGAGAAAGGCCATGAGAGAAGCTCCAGGATGCTGGAAATGACTGACATGTCATGTTGATCTGGTGGGTTGCACAGGTGCAAACACGTAAAAATTCACCATGTGGTATACCTGACACATTTCCCTGCATGAATGTTGTACCTCAATTACCCACAGCTAAGGTGAGGACCAAGGAAAACTAGGCATGCTTGTAAAACACCAAACACATCTGAATGGTTATTGTCAAGTAGTAATAATGAGTTAAAAAGATGTTTGAACCTTGAAAAAAGCTATACTATTCTTCTGGGCCTGAACTACACTAGGAACAGAGTGTGAGTGAGCACTGCTGAGAAGTTACACGATTTCACTGGAAGCATAGGATGCATATTATGATCTGTGTTTCTAGCATTTGCAGAGTGCTCCCTCTGTGCTGGCAGCATCTCATTCAATTTCATAACATTTAAGGCAGCATGGCCCCGCTGCCCTCAGTTCTCTGACCTCTCAGTTGGCCTTGGAAGTCAATCAAGCACTCACACCCCAGCTCTCAAAGCTCTTAAGGCTGTGCAGGCACCCTGTTGCCTATCACCCAGTGGGATACCTTCTTCCTCCTAAGTGTTAATAGTCCAAATGATCAAACCCAGCAGAGTTGGCTGTACCATCAAGACTGTACGCTTACTGAGGGAGGAGCTAAGGAGGTCTGGTCACGCAGCACGCCTGAGATGGAAGGTGCAGAAACTGAATTCTATAGGCAATTACTTTCTAGTGAAATCTGGAGGAGTTTCGGAAATTTTCCTTTTTTCTCACTTGGAATACAGAACCTCTTGGCCTGCCCAGAATGGTCTGACTTCCTGCCCCAAGATGGAGTCTCCAGCTGAGTCAAGTCCACTTCCCATAGTGGCCCAGCCTCCCTCCTCCCACCCCACCCCCCAGGCACTTACCTCCAAATTTCCCCTTCCTCTTCTAGGCCATTGACAGTCCACACAACCTGCACATTCTGTTCAAGTGCCGTCTTTCCCCAGAAGCCTTCCTTGACAGCCCCCCCTGTAATAAGCCTCTCCCTCATCCAGAACTCCAGAGCAGCAGCGGTGTGGCTCCAAAGTGTGGCTCGGATTGCACTGTCCTCTTCTAAGTTACCAAAAGTGCCACTGCACAGCTACTCCAAATAACCACACAGTGTAAACACAAACCCTGTGGCGCTATGCGAGTGTAGCTTCAGGACCTGCACTCTACACCTGTGTTCCGGCCAGGTGTCTGCCTTCTGCTCACGCTGCACAGCTGGTCTGGAGCCTCTAAAGGAAGGCACACCAGGGTCTGTTCCTCGCACTTGATTACATTGAAGACAGCACTTGGTTATATGTAACCTAGTCCTGTTCTCGGTTATTTCCTGTTTCTAGGTCCTGATCTTCAACAAGGCTGTGAAACCCTCAGTCTTACTTTGTGGGCTCCACAGGGTCTAGCCAAGAGAGCACTAGTTCCTGAAGGCTTTGAGATGCTCTGCTAGAAACATACTATGCTTTGTAAATTCAGCAAATTATTTTTATCCTTATTTACAGTATTAATGTTAACAGTCATCATGAATAATTGTTGGTGTTATAATTGCCTTTCTATTGATTTCTCCAGCTGTTAGATATACTTATAAAAAGGACGATGGGACTTTTTTTCCTAAGTAACATTGTACTTTTTCATTACATCCTTAAAAAGTGGACTCAGCACACTTGGTAGACTGATGGAATAAACTGCTCACAAACAACACTGACATCTGTAGCAGGCATGTCGATAGACATGTTTTAATTCCAGTCACACATTTCTCCAGGTTGGGATTAAGTCATTGCTCATTCTGTTCAAACAGCAATTGTGGTTGATGTACCCACCAGACAATTAGTGTGTCCCACTGTCTCCCTCAGGTTGACAGCTGTGGGGTTGGGGTTAACCCCTACCTACCACAGATCCACAGTCTTCTCTCCAAAATCCTGGGGGCCAAATATGTTTTGGAATTCTGAACGTTTTGGATTTTAGAGAGGGAGTGGATGCCTAAGGCACGGTTCTCTAACACTGTCCACCAGACCCAGGGCAGTGCTCAGTTATAAAAAACATTGGTAATTCTACAGTAAAATGCAGATCATTTTAAGAAGTGTCATACTTGTTCAGGTCAGCTTCTGCTGATAAATGAGGTTTAGCATCAAACTGTCTGGTTTCAGGGTTTTGGGGGTTTTCCAGATACAGATCATGGCTGGTGGCCCGTGTCTAAAGTATATAAAACAGGGCTGGCCACTGGGTTTGTTGGAGATTCCGGGCCCTGGGCACTGCCAGGGGATTACAATTCAATTCACCAAACATCTGCTGAGGTTGTGTCTGTGCTGGGTGCTGTGAGAAATGTTAAGGGGAATTAGACAGGGCGCTGTATTAGGGGGCTCAGGCTGCCATAGCAAACTACAGGCCTGGGGCCTATACAACGGACATCTATGCTCTCACTGTTCTCCACGCTGGAAGTCTAAGCTCAAGGTACCAACAGGTTGGTTTCTGGTGAGGACTCACTCCCTGTCTGTGATGAAGACGGTCACCTTCTCACCACATCCTCTCCTGTCCTCTCTGTGTATGCAGAGAGAGAGAGAGCAAGCTCTGGTGTCTTTTCCTCTGATGATGACACCAGCCCTATCTGTTCAGGGGGCCACCCTTATAACCTCATTAAACCTAATCACCTCTCTAAAGGCCCTGACTCTGAAGACATGTCACCTGGGGTTAAAGCTTCAACATATGGAGGTGGGCAGGGTACACAACTCGGTTCACAGCAGGCCCCCCTCCGACAGCCAACAGCCCCGCTGTGGCCACCAGCCAGAGCGCAGCCACTGCCCTCTGGGATAGAAAGGGAAGTGGGGGGGGGGGGTGCAGGACACCGTGGGGGAGTCTGAGAGATGGCAGAATGGACGACATTCGACTTGAGCTGTCCCTGAAGGAAAGGCTGGCCTCTCTGGGGCCAGTGGGAGGGCGGGCAGACACCACAGAGCTGGCTCTGTGTCTGGCACAGCGGAGGGGGACACGTGGGTGTATGGAGGGGGAGGGGCCTGTCTGGGGAATGGTGACTGTGACTATCAAGTTCTGTGTAGCTGGATTCTTGGTGCTCAGAGTGTTACATAAAAGAGGTAAAGGCGGCCTCCATGTATGTGTATGGTTGCATATTCCATCACTGTAAGCCAAGGCCTGCTCATTAACAAGCCCACGAAACTCAAATTTTTACACACCCGATTATTTTAAAAATAGCCCAACATGCACATTTTTAGTCACCTAGAGACTGCCTGCTTTGTATACCCAGGGGCGCCTCACCCAACAGCTGTTACCCATAGATAAGGCTGTAATAAGGTCCCCAACAGTCAGGGCCCCTGGGAGTTCTCTGACCCAGAGACTACCCACCTGTTATTGAGCAATATCACTAGACATGTGAGCCCCCCACCGACCCCTTGTCCCCTGGGAGTTCCCTGTCCCCTCCGTTTCTAGATGGTGGCTGGACGGTCTCACGCTGCGAGGGAGTAATCTGTGCCAGCATTGCCCCGCTGAGGCTTCCGTGTGCGCTACTGCCCCCTCGTGGTCACACTTTTTTCTTATCAGCCCCCAATGCCCAACCCCTGCAAAGCTGCCATCAAGAGGGAGCTTTAAAAAAATAAAAAGGAAAGAAAAAATTTAAAAAGCAGAGGGACCTTGACTCCGTGACTAGAAGACATGCAGGGACACAATGCCTTTCACTTGAGCCCCGCACTCTCTTCCTCAACCTGCCCAACCACTCCTGGCCTGGGGGGGGTGGGGGAGAGGGGGGATTGTCCCCTTACCCTGTAGCTTAGGAGCCGATCTCTGCTTTAGAGGCACAGCAAGAGCAGACGTAGTCACCAGCCGTGGGTGTGTTGTCAAGAGGTGAGTCTTTGAAAATTCTAGCTCCCCGAAGGAGAGGGAGAAGGAGTGCACAGGTGCTACGCCACTCCAGGGGCCCCGGTTAGACCTACTCTATGCCTATGCCTGCGGCTGCTGGGAGCTAAGACGCTTCTGGCCTGGAGCTGGGAGCTGAAGCAGTACCAGTCTCACTCCCTCTTGTGACAGCTCCTGGCCCAGCTGCCTGCCTGCTCCAGGTCTTGATGGCCTCTTCTTGGTCAAGGTGCTGTGCCTCCTGACTCCGGCGGCTGCTGCTGGTGTTCCAGATGTGCTCTGGGGCTGGTGTCCCTCAGCCCCAGCCTCACCCATTCAGCCTTGCTTGGCCCTCTTACAGCTGTGTGATAAAGAATCCGAGAAAGGCTCTAAGGTCACCTCTCGCTCTGGCCACTGATCCTTCCTTTTCCCCCAGAACTAATAAAATACTTTCTGAGGACTCGCTCCAGGCAAAGCCTTGTGCTGAGAGCTTGGGATCCTCAGAGTGGTCCAAGACTTGGTTCTGCTTTAAGCCACTCAAGTGCCTGCTTGGAGAAATACACACAGAGAAATGTGCATGCGCACACACACACACACAGCGCCTAGTTTTAGCTGTGCACAGTGTCCTACATCACAGTTCCCCTCTGCCCACAGGTTCTAGCGCTGGTTCCAAAGCCTTGAGGGAGCCAGGGTCTACCTCAGGGACATGTCATGTGTCACTCTGCTGTTTTTCTCTGGGGCTTTCTCACAGCCTCCTTACCCTCTTACCTGGGGGGGGGGGGCAGTAACCCTGAGAACATCCCTCAACCAAAGGCACCAGAAATGGGGTGATAAATGCCCCAGCCTCCACCTTACGCAATACACACCTGTGGGAAGCCAAACCAAAGACACTTTCTCATCTAGACAAGAAAAATGAATCCCAGAAAGTCCTACCCACATTCACACAGCTGATTGACACATAGGGCAAGAACCTTATGTCAGTTTTCCCAGAACTGTATCTGTAAAGTCATTTCAAATTAAAGTTCCATTTTGCAATGCTTGGAAGCACTAAGCTAATAACCTTCAGCCTCCGTGCAAAACACGTCTCTGCGCTTTACAGAAAAGAATTAACATTTGGAGGCAACTTAGGCTCCCAGAGCCCTTGTCTGGACAACAGCTTCACAGGAGACATAAACGAAATCACATCTTTGTATTGTGAGCGCATCAGGTGTGACAAAGTACCCTTTTCCACTTATCTCGGGGGCTCCTCTATATAGGAAGATATTCTTTTTATTAGCTGAAACACTCATTTATATTCTGAGAGGCTTTTAGCCCAGTTTATATAAGGTAATCAAAATATCCGAAGGATTGTTTATAGAAGGAAAGATATTCATGGAATGTGTGTGCATAAGTGGGCTTGATGAATTTGCACCAAAATGCTATGCTAGCAAACATAAAGGCTTGGATAGAGACCACGAAGTGATGAAAATGGAGTGAAAACGGCCTCTTGCTATATACCGCCTGAACAGCAAGCCTTGGAGGGCATGATGATTGATTAAGAGTGATTTGATAAGAAATTGGCTTTGGGTAAGAAATCATGATGTCATGTGATGGAAAAAGTGCTGGACCAAGATATAGGAGATTTCTTTGGGCTCCTGTTTCCTCATTTGCAAAATAAAGAAAACTAAGTAAAATATCTGTGATGGGATTTTAAGCTCTAAACATCTGTAATTCTGATGTTATCTGCTCTACCTGTTGTGGGAGGCCATAAAGCAGAGAAACTGACAGCGTAGCCTTCTTAATCACACCAGATTCTGACGCCAGCACCACCACTTATTCACTGGGACGTCTTCCAACCCCAACAACCCATTCTCTGACTCTTCAGACACCAACATCAAACAATTAATATACTGACTACCCAGAGTTAGCACAGACCCCACCAGACTGCCTCCCACTCCAGAGGCCAGCCACATGTCCTCGGCCACCTGGACTTCTGACCAACTGGCTATAAATGGGAAGTTCCTATGACTCACTTCAGGTTCAGTAATTTGCTAGAACGGCTCACAGAAGTCAGGAAGCCCTTTTACCAACATTTACCAGTTTATTATAAAGAATACAACTCAGGAAGAGCCCAATAGAAGAGGTGCTCAGGGCAGGTATGCGAGAGGCGGAGCTTGCACAGCCTCTCTGGGCATGTCCCCCTCCCTACACCTCCACCTGCTCACCAGCCGGAGCTCTCCAGACAGCCAACCTCACTGCTCAAGCGTTTTACACAGCACAGTCTCTAGTCTCTCCCCTTTCTGCAGTCTCTCCCTTTTCTGGGTGGGGCTGGAAGTTCCCATCCCCTAATCAGTTGGGGTTTTGGGGGACCAGCTCTATCCTGAGCCTCTCTAAGGGCCCTGTCCTCAGTCACCTCATGAGCATCAGCTCTGTGCGGTCAATGGGGCTTCTTATAAGGAACGAAAGGCACTCCTATCACTAGGGAAATTCCATGGATTTCAGGGGCTCTGTGCCAGGAACTGGGGACAAAGACCATATGTTTATTGTACTACATAACCAGGTAGCCTTGGAAGGTTTCTTAACTTGCCAGGCCTCAGTGTCCTCAGCTGTGAAGTGGGTATAATTATAATAGTCCTCAAAGAGTAGGTTAAATCATGATTAAATGAGTAAACACACGTAAAAAGCGATAGGATGGTAGCTAATACCTAGTAAGCTCAATGTCATTTAGTTGTCATAACTGATCTTTTTAATTAGAACTGAAAGACATAGGGGAGGGTCAGCCTGAAATAGAGAGAAGTCACAGTGACTCAGGAAACAGTGCAATTTATGAGAGCATAAAGTAATTCGCATTGACTCTGAACTAAATATTGCTGCATAGAGGCCTTGCCCGGTTTGCATAAATGCAGAGTCACCAGTAGTTAGCATACTGCTAACTTGTGAGCAAATAGAAAGGAATAAAATTAGTGGAAATATTTTGTCCTGTTGAGTAGTAGTATTAAACATAGCTCCTCATCATCTTGTTGACAGGTAGGGCCTGCCGAGGATGAGACAATTGTACCTACGTTTTTTTCGGTTGTGACTGGAAGGTGGGCACTCTACTGTGGGTTGAGTAAATGAAGTATAATGCACCGATTAAAGGAGTTGATTGTCACATTGGATTCTGCTCTACGGACCTCTTCTGGACTGCTTTTATGTAGTTCTGAGCATCCTGTTTTAACATGAACCTGGAAAAGTGAGGTGTGACCACTAGAGGGCAGGCTGATGAAGAACAGTCTGGAGCAGATGGACAAATTAGAGGATGCCTGAAAAATAAATGGAGAGACAGGACAGCAGCCCCCCACTGTTAGATTTAGTCTGTGAATGACCAATGGTAGCTGTTTCAGGAAGGCTGATTAAAATAAAATAAAAAAAAGGCTCTCTTGCCTTGGCCAGATAGCTCAGTTGGTTGAAGTATCGTCCTGAAATGTGACCGAAGCACAGAGGTCACCAATTCAATCCCCAGTCAGGGCACATACAGGAACAGATCTATGTGTGCCCCCCCAGCCTCCCCCCCCCCCATTCTGCTTTAAAAATTCTCAGTGGAAGTACAACACACATGCAGAAAAGTACCCACATCTTAAGCGTAGATCTTGAAGAATTTTCTCAGGGTGAACACACTGAATAACTACTACCCAAAGTCCAGAAACAACACATTCATACCCAGAAGTTCCTCTACACTCATTCACCCTGAAAGGATAGTCACCTGATTTCTAACACCAAAAATTTGTTTTGCTGCTTTTGAGTTTTTCATAAGTGGAACCTCGTAACACATGTTATTCTATGTCTGATTTATTTTGCTCATTATGTCTATGAGGCTTATCTGTGCTCTTGTACATAGCAAAGTTCATTCATTCTCGTGTATAATATTTCCCATTCTATTCTGGATGGGTATTTGGACTATTTCTAGTTTGAGATTATTATGAATAATATCGCTATAAATAATCTTATATGTCAGTTACTTCATATATATATATATATATATATATATATATATATATATATATATATGCATATCTGTTGAGTAAATGCCTAAAAGTGGAATTTCTGGATCACAGGGTACACATATTTTCAGCTTTGGAAGATGCTACCTAATAGTAATTGTTTAAATTTATATTCTTTTTTTTTAAGGTAAGTAAACTTTTTCTTTTTCTTTTTTTAAAAAAGATTTTATTTGTTCATTTTAGATGGCGGGGGAGAGAGAGAGAGAAAGAGAACAGGGGAGGAGCAGGAAGTATCAACTCCCATATGTGCCTTGACCAGACAAGCCCGGGGATACGAACTGGCGACCTCAGTGTTCTGGGTTGACACTTTCCCCACTGTATCACCACAGGTCAGGCCAAATTTATATTCCTATCATCTGTATATGAGAGTTCCATTTGCTCTACCACCTCACCAATATCTGCCTGTCTTTTTCATTTAACCCATTCAGTGAGTGTGTATTTATTACATAGTAGTGTTAATTTCATTTTCGTGATAAGTAATAACACTCAGCATCTCTCTTTTTGTTGTCCATTTTCAAATATCAGCACAAGTCTTTGTCGACTTTTCTACTGGGTTACCTTTTTCTTACTGATTGTAGCAGTTGTTCATATATTCTAGAAATGACTCAAGATATATAATAGACCAAGATCATCACAATGGATATATATATATATATATATATATATATATATATATATATATATATATATATAGTATATGGCAATATACAATAAATGTAGCATATAGGAATGTAGCAATATATGAAAAGTATAAAACCTGGTTAAGTGGCATTAATCCTATGTATGAAAAATTAGGACTTGCAAAGAAATTAATGTAATACACCATATTGATAGAATAAAAACCAAAAACATGTTCCACTCAATAGGCACAAAATAAAACATTTGACAAAATCCAACACCCCTTCATAAACAAATTCTCAATAAACTAGGAATAGAAGGAAACATGCTCATCCAGCCAAAGGGAATCTATGAAAACCTACAGCTAATGTCATACTTAGTGGTCAAAGAATAAATGTTTTCTCTCAAAACTGGAAACAAGTCAAGAATGTTTATTCTTACTTCTATTCAATATCATACAGCATATCGCATTAACCTGTGCAGTAAGGCAAGAAAAGAAATAAAAGGTACCCAGGTTGAAAAGAAATAAAACTGTCTTTATTGGTAAATGACATAAGCCTGAAATAGAAAATCCTACAGAATCTCAAAAACAAATTACTGGACCTAATAAGCAAGTTTAAGCGATATCACAGGATAAAAAAATCAACTATATTCTATACATTAACAATGAATACTCCAAAACAAAAATTAAGAAAACAATTCTATTCATAATAGTATCAAAAATAAATATTTAGGGATCAGTTTAACAAAAGAAGCAAAGTCCTGCACACTGAAAAAAACATGGCTAAGAAAAAGTAGAGATGTGGACGTCAGAGAAATGGCGCCATGAGGAACGCTCCCGATACCTCTCCCCAAAATTTCAACAAGTTCTACAACCAGAGACAGAAAATTCAATTCCTGGAGCGTCTGTAAGTCCCACACACTGAACAAAGAAGGTATGAAGGGTCAAAAAGCTGACTAAATTTATAAGCAACCCCCCTGAAGGAAACAAGACGGAGAACGGAACACTCTGCCTTCCTCACTAACCTAAGAGCTGCTTTCACTTGGAACTGAGAGAGAGTGAGAGCTGGGGGCATGCAAGGAGCTGGGCTGGGGCACAGACGTGCAAGCCGAGGAAAGAGTGTGCCTGTCGTGGCTCAGCCCACGCGAGCTAATGCCAACCCCGGTCCCGGCAGAGGTGGTCAAGTGGCAGCTTCCATTACCCCGATATCCTGGTCGGTGAGCGCGGGCAGTGTGTGAGAGGTTCCCCTTAGGGCCCCGGGCATGGGCGCCCGCGTTCCTGGACAGTGGGGCAGGGTCAGAGACTCCCACATGGGCTGCAAGCAGAGGCACGGTGTAATCCCTGCTCCACCAACAACAGCACATGAAGAGAGCAGGAAAGCAAACTCCCCTAGCCTGGTCTTCTCCGGGTGGGCGGGCGCCCTCGCCAGCCATTCAGGCTAGCACTGGGGGAGGGGTGCGCTGGCAGCTTGCAAACAGTCTCTAGCAAATCTGTGAATACAATCACTCAAGTTAGCTTAACTCACAGTCTGCTCACCGCCCAACTGGCTTACGGGGCTCTGGCTGACAAGGTCTCGCTCAGCTCAGTGATCTAAGACAAGAGACGTGATATTTTTAGTGCCTCTTGCTCTGCATGTAGGGGCAGGGACAAATTCCAGTCAGCCGATACAGGGTGAAAAACCTGCTTACGCTGGTGGCTCTGATTAGCAGAGCTTTCATACTCAGGGCTGTGTGCTAAAAAGAGGAACTTGGCAGATTTTAAGACCTCCTGTTCTGCAGGCAGCAACTAGGGCATCTTCTTCTTAACCAAGACAGGATACAAAGTGCAAAAAGCCTGGGAGAGTGGTCCCACAGAGGGCTGAGACATACTGGACACACCTGGAGGCTCATAGAAAGTCACATTGAGAGCAATTGGCTCCCAACCCTGCCTGATTATGCTGACAGCTCTGACTGACAGAGCTTTACCCAGAGCTCTGTGCTGAGTGGGGATAGAGTGGGGATTTGCCAGCTCTTTGAGCCTCTTACTATCCAGGCAGTGGCAGCGGCAACTTCATAGCTGGATCTCTAGGCTGCTAATTCAGGAAGCAGAGAGGCTCCAAGAAAATGGACTCTCCTATTTTTGGAGTTTGCAAATGCTAACAAGACATGACTACCAACGAGACTGAGGCCTAGTATATGACATCACCGTAGTGACACAGCAACTGCAAATCTCTACCTAGGCGTGCCACAGAGGCAGAGCCTGGCATACAGTGCCACCGACCAGGAAGAGGGAGAGGAAGGAAAAAGAAAGAAGATAACCTCTTAATATCAAGAAAAATCCACAAACTTTATAACTTTTTCACTTTATTTTGTTTCTTTTAACTTCTTATCTTTATTTATTTCTTTTTCTTCCACCTTGGTTCTTTTATCCTCTGCTCATCTTACTCTTTTCTCTTCATCTTGAACTACATTACCCATAAGTGTTACATTTCCCTTTTTTATCTTTTCTTTTTTCTTTCTATGAGGGTTACACTCCAAAACCCTTAACTTTCTTTTTTTTTCTTTTCTTTTTCTCCTTTTTCTTTTCTCTCCCTCTCTCTTATTTTCTTCTTTTCTCTTTTACTTTTCCTCTCATTCGATCCTCACTCACGAACAAACTATTTTATTCGGAATTCAAATTTTTTCTTTGTGGCATTTTGTGTGCTTTTTACTTCACCTTTTAACTCATTAGCATTCCCCCCAACCCCGGTTCTCCATTCTATGTAGTTTTTGTTCCACTTAATACAATAGTGTTTTGTTGTTGTTGTTGTTTCTTTTTCTTGTTTCCTTCTTATCCCTTTCACTATATGTCTCCTTTGACCATCATTTACAAGCAAATAATTTTATTCTTGATCCAAATTTTTTCCTTTTTTGCATTTTGTGGGTCCCTACCTCATTTTCTGCCCCTTTATCACTTCTCTCCAACCCAGGCCCTCCATTATAGGTAGTTTTTGTTCCATTTAGCACAATATAATTCTCAGTTTTGCACAGCATTTTCTCAAAGAGGGAAGGAGAGGAAAAATAATAACTTGGGTTTTTAAAATTTATTGCATATTCTTTTTTCTTTTTTACTTTTTTACTCTTTTTATTAATTCACATTAGTGTTATTAACAAAATCACCCTCAGATGCCATTAAGGAAAAGAAAATCGAATATCATGGATACAAAAGACAGAGATGTAGCACAGATAGATGAGGAAAAATCTATAGAAAAAAAACTTTTAATAGGTTGAAAACCTTGGAGTTAAATGACAGAGAATTTAAAATAGAAATCCTAAAAATACTCAGAGATATACAAGAAAACACAGAAAGGCAATTTAGGGAGCTCAGAAAACAACTCAACAAACACAAAGAATATATTACCAAGGAAATTGAAACTATAAAAACAAATCAAACAGATGAAAAACTCAATTCATGAATGGAAAAATAAGGTAACAAGCTTAGCTAATAGAACAGGCCAGACAGAAGAGAGGATTAGTGACATAGAAGATAGGCAACTTGAGGCACAACAGAGAGAAGAAGAGAGAGACTCAAGAATTTAATAAAATGAGAAAGCCCTACAGGAATTGTCTGACTTCATCAAAAAGAGTAACATAAGAATAATAGGCTTATCAGAAGGAGAAGAGAGAGAAATGGAATGGAGAACATATCAAACAAATAATAGATGAGAACTTCCCAAGTCTGTGGAAAGAACTAAAGCCTCGAATTCAAGAAGCAAATAGAACACCAAGTTATCTTAACCCTAACAAACCTACTCCAAGGTACATCATAATGAAATTGGCATAAACCAACGACAAAGAAAAAATTCTCAAGGCAGCCAGGGCAAAGAAGAATACAACATATAAAGGAAGGCCTATTAGATTACCATTGGATTTCTCAGCAGAAACTCTACAAGCTACAAGAGAGTGGACCCCAATATTTAAAGTTCTGAAAGAGAGGAACTTCCAACCAAGAATACTATACCCATCAAAGCTATCCTTCAAATATGAAGGAGAAATAAAAACATTCACAGATATAGAAAAGATGAGGGAATTTATCATCAGAAAACCCTCACTTCAGGATATACTAAAGGGGGTTTTCCAACTAAATACAAACAACCTAACAAAACCACAAGTAAAAGCTCCACCAGCAACACACACAAGAAAACAAATTTAAACTAACAACAAAAACAATAAAGGGGCCTGACCTGTGGTGGTGTAGTGGATTAAGCAACGACTTGGAAATGCTGAGGTCACCAGTTCAAAACCCTGGGCTGCCTGGTCAAGGCACATATGGGAGTTGATGCTTCCTGCTCCTCCCCCCTTCTCTTTTTCTATTTCTCTCTCCTCTCTAAAATGAATAAATAAAAATTTTTTAAAAATTCATGCTTTAAAAAAAACAAACAAACAATAAAGGGGAGAGGATGAAGATTAACAGTAGCAAAGAACAATGGAGTGCAGAAGCACTCATAAAATAGTGTACTATAATAAACATGGCTCATACCATTTTCGTTACTTAATGGTAACCACCCCTGAAAAAACCACCACAGAAGCAAATGACTTGAAAAAGGAAGTAACAGAGGAAAGAAGTATGGATTACAACCAAACAAAAACAAATGACAGAAAAACAAAAGAGAAGAATCAAACAAGATACAAAACTAACAAAAGCAATATATAAAATGGCAGTAGGAAACCCTCAAGTGTCAATAATTACACTAAATGTAAATGGATTGAACTCACCAATAAAAAGACACAGAGTAGCAGGCTGGATTAAAAAAGAAAATCCAACTATATGCTGCCTACAAGAAACACATCTAAGCAACAAGGATAAAAACAAATTCAAAGTGAAAGGCTGGAAAACAATACTCCAAGCAAATAACATCCAAAAAAAAGCAGGTGCAGCAATACTCATATCCAACGATGCTGACTATAAGACAGCAAAGATAATCAGAGACAAAAATGGTCATTTCATAATGATAAAGGGGACACTGAATCAAGAAGATATAACACTTCTTAATATATATGCACCAAACCAAGCAGCACCAAAATATATGACAGCTACTGACTGACCTAAAAACAAAAACTGACAAAAATGCAGTCATACTTGGAGATCTCAATACACCACTGATGGCTCTAGACCATTCATTCAAACAGAAAATCAAAAAAAGAAATATTGGCCTTAAATGAAACACTAGAGCAATTGGATATGATGGACATCTACAGGACATTTCATCCCAAAGTGACAGGGTATACATTTTTCTCTATTGTACATGGAACATTCTCAAGAATCGACCACATGTTGTGCCACAAAAATAACATCAGCAAATTCAGAAAAATTGAAATTGTACCAAGCATATTTTCTGATTATAAAGCCTTGAAACTAGAATTCAACTGCAAAAAAGAGGTAAACAAACCCACAAAAATGTGAAAACTAAACAACATACTTTTAAAAAATGGGTGGGTCAAAGAAGAAATAAGCACAGAGATAAAAAGATATATACAGACAAATGAAAATGACAATACGACATATCAGAATCTCTGGGATGCAGCAAAAGCAGTAATAAGAGGGAAGTTCATATCACTTCAGGCCTATATAAACAAACAAGAGAGAGCCCAAGTAAACCACTTAACTTCACACCTTAAGGAACTAGAAAAAGAACAAAGACAACCCAAAACCAGCCAAAGAAAGGAAATAATAAAAATCAGAGCAGAAATAAATGAAATAGAGAACAGAAAAACTATAGAAAAAATTAATAAAACAAGGAGCTGGTTCTTTGAAAAGATCAATAAAATTGACAAACCCTTGGCAAGACTCACCAAGAAAAAAAGAGAAAGGACTCATATAAACAAAATCCAGAATGAAAGAGGAGAAATCACCACAGATATCATAGATATACAAAGAATTATTGTAAAATACTATGAAAAACTATATGCCACCAAATTCAACAATCTAGAAGAAATGGATAAATTCCTAGAACAATGCAACCTTCCTAGACTGAGTTATGAATAAGCAGAATGCCTAAACAGACCAATAAGCAGGGAGGAAATAGAAAAAACTATTAAAAACCTCCCCAAAAATAAAAGTCCAGGGCCAGACGGCCATACTAGTGAATTCTATCAAACATTCAAAGAAGATTTGGTTGCTATTCTATTCAAAGTCTTCCAAAAAATTGAAGAAGAAGCAATACTTTCAAACACATTTTATGAGGCCAACATAACCCTCATACCGAAACCTGGCAAGGACGGCACAAAAAAGAAAACTACAGAATAATATCCCTAATGAATACAGATGATAAAATACTAAACAAAATACTAGCAAATCGAATACAACAACATATTAAAAAAATAATACACAGTGATCAAGTGGGATTCATCCCAGAATCTCAAGGATGGTTCAACATATGTAAAACGGTTAATGTAATACACCATATCAACAAAACAAAGAAGAAAAACCACATGATCTTATCAATAGATACAGACAAGGCATTCGATAAAATACAACATGATTTTATGTTTAAAACACTCAACAAAATGGATATAGAAGGAAAATATCTTAACATAATAAAGGCCATTTATGATAAACCATCAGCTAACATCATATTAAATAGCATAAAACTGAGGACTTTCCCCCTTAAATCAGGAACAAGACAGGGATGTCCACTCTCTCCACTCTTATTCAACGTGGTGCTAGAAGTTCTAGCCAGAGCAATCAGTATACAAAAGCCCATAGCATTTCTATATGCCAACAACAAAACATTAGAAAATGAACTTAAAAAAATAATCCTTTTCATGGTTGCAACAAAAAATATTAAGTACCTAGGAATAAACATAACAAAGAATGTAGAGGACCTATATAATGAAAACTACAAAGCATTGTTAAGGGAAATCAAAAAAGATACAATGAAATGGAAAAATATTCCTTGTTCTTGGATAGGAAGAATAAATATAATCAAAATGACCATATTACCCAAAGCAATATACAAGTTTAATGCAATTCCCATCAAAATTCCAATGACATTTTTTAAAGAAATGGAACAAAAGAATCATCAGATTTATATGGAACTATAAAAACCCCAAATAGCCAAAGCAATCCTAAGGAAAAAGAACGAAGCTGGGGCATTACAATACCTGACTTCAAATTATATTATAGAGCCACGACAATCAAAACAGCATGGTATTGGCAGAAAAACAGACACTCAGAGCAATGGAACAGAATAAAAAGTCCAGAAATAAAACCACATATATATGGTCAAATAATTTTTGATAAAGGAGCCAACAACACACAATGGAGAAAAGAAAGCCTCTTCAACAAATGGTGCTGGGAAAACTGGAAAGCCACATGCAAAAGAATGAAACTCGACTACAGTTTGTCCCCTTATACTAAAATTAATTCAAAATAGATCAAAGACATAAATATAAGACCTGAAACAATAAAGTACATAGAAGAAAACATAGGAACTTAACTCATGGACCTTGGTTACAAAGAGCACTTTTTGAATTTGACTCCAAAGGCAAGGGAAGTGAAGGCAAAGATAAATGAATGGGACTACATCAGACTAAGAAGCTTTTGCACAGAAACTGACAACAAAATAAACAGACAACCAACTAAATGGAAGATGATATTTTCAAACAACAATTCAGATAAGGGGCTAATATCCAAAATATACAAAGAACTCACAAAACTCAAGAACAAACAAACAAACAATCCAATAAAAAAATGGGAAGAGAGCCTGACCTGTGGTGGCGCTGTGGATAAAGCATCGGCCTGGGAACACTGAGGTCGCCAGTTCAAAACCCTGTACTGGTCTGGTCAAGGCACATATGGGAGTTGATGCTTCCAGCTCCTCCCCCCTTTCTCTCTATCTCTCTCTCTCTCACTCTGTGTCTCCTCTCTAAAATGAATAAAATAAAAAATAAAAAAAATTTTTAAAAAAATGGGAAAAGGACATGAACAGACACTTTTCCCAGGAAGAAATACAAATGGCCAACAGATATATGAAAAGATGCTCACCTTCATTAGCTATTAGAGAAATGCAAATCAGAACTACAATGAGATACCACCTCACGCCTGTTATTAACAAGACAGGTAATAACAAGTGTTGGAGAGGCTGTGGAGAAAAAGGAACCCTCATCCACTGTTGGTGGGAATGTAAGGTAGTACAACCATTATGGAAGAAAGTATGGTGGTTCCTCAAAAAACTAAAAATAGAACTACCATATGACCCAGCAATCCTTCTACTGGGTATATACCCCAAAACTAAAAAACGCTGGTATGTAAAGACACATGCAGCCCCATGTTCATAGCAGCATTGTTTACAGTGGCCAAGACATGGAAACAACCAAAAATCCCTTCAATAGATGACTGGATAAAGAAGATGTGGTACATATATACTATGGAAAACTACTCAGCCAAAAGAAATGATGACATTGGATCATTTACAACAAAATGGATGGATCTTGATAACATTATACAGAGTGAAGTAAGTAAATCAGAAAAAACTAAGAACTGCATGATTCCATACACCATACATAGGTGGGACATAAAAAAGAGACTAAGAGACATGGACATGAGTGTGGTGGTTAGAGGGGGGCGAGGAGAGCGAGGGAGAGGGGGGAGGGGAGGGGCACAAAGAAAACCAGATAGAAGGTGACAAAGGACAATTTGACTTTGGGTGATGGGTATGCAACATAACTGAAAGACAAGATAACCTGGAGATGTTTTCTTTGAACATATGTACCCTGATTTATTAATGTCACCCCATTAAAATTAATAAAATAAAATTTAAAAAGAAAAAGAAAAATTAGAGACAATCTCAGTAAATGGGATGATAGGCCTTTTCAGGGATTACAGGTTCATTATTGTTAAGATGGCAGTTCTCCCCTAAAATGATTGACAGATTCAGAGCAACCTCTGTCAAAGTCTCAGCAGACAATTTTGTAGAAATTGACAGGAGGAAAGCTGCACTGGCACAGTGGATAAAGTGTTGACCTGGAACTCTGAGGTTGCCGGTTTGAAATCCTGGATTTGCCCAGTCAAGGCACATACAAGAAGCATCTACTATGAATTGATACTTCCTGCTCCTCCCCCACCACTCTCTCTCTCTTTCTGTCTTAAAAATAGGAAGGAAGAAAGGAAGGAAGGAAGGGAGGAAGAAAGGAAGAAAGGAAGGAAGGAAGGAAGAAAGGAGGGAGGGAGGGAGGGAGGGAAAGAGGGAAGAGAGGAAGGGAGGGAGGGAGGGAGGGAGGGAGGAAGGAAGGAATTGACAAAAGGATCCTAATAATGACATGGACATTTTATCTAGGACAAAACCATTTTCTTAATTATTTTTATTTATTTATTCTTTTTAGAGAAGAGAGAGAGAGAGAATGGGGGAGGAGCACAAAGTACCAACTCCTATATGTGCCTTGACTGAGCAAGCCCAGGGTTTTAAACCAGTCACCTCAGCATTACAGGTTGACACTTGATCCACTGTGCAACCACAGGTCAGCCAAAACAATTTTGAATAAAGAACACTATTGCCTGACCAGGTGGTGGTGCAGTGGATAGAGTGTTGGACTGGGACATGAAGAACCCAGGTTCAAAACCATGAGGTTGCTGGCCTGAGCACGGGCTCATCTGGTTTGAGCATGGTCTCACCAGCTTGAGCGTGGGATCATAGACATGACCCCATGGTCGCTGGCTTGAGTCTAAGGTTGTTGGCTTGAGGAAGGTGCCATTCACTCTGCTGTGGCCCCCTGGTTAAGGCACATACGAGAAAGCAATCAATGAACAACTAAGGTGCCGCACGAAGAATTGATGCTTCTCATCTCTCTTCCTTCCTGTCTGTCTGTCCCTATCTGTCTCTCTCTCTGACTCTCTCTCTGTCAAACATTAAAAAAAAAAAAACCACAAAAAGCACTATTGAATGATTTACACTGCCAATTGCAAAACTTACTAAAAGGCTGCAGTAATCCCTATGGTGCTGTGCTCGTATAAAGACAAACAAATCAATGGAACAGAGGAGAGTGCCCAGAAATAAACCCTTAAAGGATGGTCTTTTCTTTTTTGCCAAGATGCCTACACTTTAGGATTAGAGATTAATTTTGGCCACAGGAGACTTGAAATACTGCATAGGAGGAGGTAGAATCACAGAGCTGGGGTAAGAGTGGATAAATGGGTAGGAAGGTTAAAATAAAACGAACCCAAAAACAAAAACCAAGACCCTCAGAGAATCTAGCAGACAATTTGCTTAAATAAATTTTAAATCTTCAGGGAGAATACCAATTGACCCTGAAAACATTTCTCTAAAAACTTTACATCTCTAAAAACCACTTTTGCAAATGTAGCACTTGAAAACAACGTGTAAAAAATGTTCATCCCCTTTGACCCAGAAATCCCACTCCAGGGATTCATTTAACCCTAAGAAAATAATTCAAATGAATATTGTTGTTAGAGTACAATTTATAATAGTAACAAATATGAAACAAAGTCCACTATTTAATAAATTACAGTGCACTAACTCAGTAGACTACTATGTAGCCATTATACTGTGTAAATAGGATCTGTGAAGCAACAGGGCCTGTTTACATTGTAAAAAGGAGTTTCCATATGAACAGCCCTTTGAGAGTTCCCTGGGAGGAAATTCAAAGTGAAAATAATTACAATGTTGAATGTTAGGAATATGAGCATGTTCATTTCCACCTTTTTTTAAAAACCAGTAAATGTACAAATTTTTCGGAGTGCTGGAGAATCCTAGGTGTAGATCCCCCACAAAACAGGGTTAGCATTTTAGGTTGTAGGTGTGATAAAGTCAGCCGTGTGAAGGTGCTCCTATAAACCCAGTGGGAATGGGAGCAGACCACTTACCCCTGAATGAATGAACCACATTATGCCACAGACAAAGCTGCCCACAAGACAATCGTTTCAATAAACTGTGCTAATCTACTGACTATCCATTTACAAAATGAAAAAAAAAATGAAGTTAGACCATTACCTCTTACTAACCCCTACCCCACCAAAAAAAAAAAAAAAAAAGCTCAAAATAGAACATAACGCTCAATGTTAAGAGTTAAAACTCTGAAACTTGTGACCTTGGGTTAGGCAAAGATTTCTTAGATATGTCACCACCAACCACATGATCCATAAACAAAATATATATGCCTCATCAAAATTTAAAACTTTTCCTCTTTGAAAGACATCATTAAGAAAATGAAAAGACAAGCCTCAGACTGAAAGAAAATATGTCAATCATAAAACTGATAAAAAACTTGTATCCAGAAATCAGAAGACAAACAATCCAGTTAGAAAATGGGGGGAAATATTTGAATACACTCTTCACAAAACAAGATATATGAAAGGCTAATCATAAGTCTATGGAAAGATGTTCGACATCATTAGTCATTAGGAAAATGCAGTTTAAGAAATAAAACATGTTCATAGCAGCCGTGGCTGGAAATACTCCACACAGCCCTCAGTTAGTGAATGGAGAAAGAAAACATGGTATCTCCATACAATGGAATAGTAAAACAACAAAAAGCAACGAACTATCAATGCATTCAGCATCATACATGGACCTCAAAAACATGGTAAGTGAAAGAAGCCAGACAGAAAAAAACTACACATTGTATAATTCCATTAATAAGAAATTTCAAGAAAAGGCAAAAATATAGACAGCGAGCTGATCAGTGGTTGCTGGTAAAGGAGCAGAGAGTGACTGCAGACGTGGGTGAGGGAACTTTTGGGGGTGGTGTGCTTTAAAACTGGATTGTGATGATCATGACACAGCTCTCTAAATTTACCAAAAATAATTTATAATGGGTTTTACGGAACAGAAAATATATCTCAATATACCCAGTAAAAGTGGGTCTAAAATAATAAATTTGTCTCAAAATGTTACATAGCACGTTGGCTAGAAAACGCCACCGTTTTACCTGGAAAGGAATACTGAATCCTGCAGGAACCCTCTCAGTATGTCCCATGGGGAGGATGCACTCAATAGTGTGAGCATGGAGA
Organism: Rhynchonycteris naso; assembly: GCA_037038555.1. Classification (NCBI taxonomy): domain Eukaryota; kingdom Metazoa; phylum Chordata; class Mammalia; order Chiroptera; family Emballonuridae; genus Rhynchonycteris; species Rhynchonycteris naso. Next base: position 149,406,486 of record CM072999.1, on the reverse strand, counting down.
GAGGGGATGAGTGCTTCCCAAAAGGTTCTGTATTTTAACAGATAGAATAAAAAGTCAGATTTCAGGATCGAGTGTGGATAACAGAGGATTAAACAAAGGTAGCTGAGTTTCATTACTGAGGGTTTCTCAGAGGCTTCAAATATTTTAATGTGCCTAAATTCCTTCTCCAAAAAAGAGATCTAGATTGTAGATTTCCCAAATTTCTCTTTCACGGAACATCTCCAAAAACTGGTATACCACAAAACACACTTTGATATATGAAATATGCTTTGCAGAGCAGAATCCAGGGGTAGAATCCCCACTAGAATATTGACCAGAATTACCCTGAAATTCCCTAACTTCTTTGAATTCATTTGGCTGAGAACACCTAAAGATTAACAGTTTGAGAGGTATGTCACTGTTTCCCCCCAAGAGTGCAGTTTACTCATTTGCTGCTCAGAACAAATGTACAGAGTCACTGACTTTCAAACTTCTACATTCAACACATCCATCCATCCATCCATCCATCCATCCATCCATCCATCCATCCATCAGCAAATCTAATTGGCCCTACCTTCAAAACATAGCCAGAATCTTACCTCTCTCACGGTGTCCCAGATACTATCATGATCCAAGATACATATATTAGTTCTCTAGTGGGGTATCTAACAAAATACCCCTACATTTAGTGGCTTACCAATGACAATAAACATTTATTATCTCTCTCAGTTTTGGGGGTGAGGAGTTTGGGGGCAGCTTGCCTGAGTATTCAGCATGTCAACCAGGGCAACAGTCATCTTAAGGCTCAACTGGCATGGGGGCTAAGGATCTTCTCTCAGTGTGGCTGATCCCACGGCTGGCTAGTTGTGTATCCTTTTGCTGGGAGGCTTCAGTGCCTTCCCCTTGAGTCTCTCAAGAGGGCTGCTCAACCTAACCTTACAATTTGGCAGGTGGCTGGCTTGCCTCCGAGTGAGCCACAGACTAAGATGGAAGCTGCTGCCATGTCTTTTATGACCTAGACTTGAAAGTTACACCCAGTCACTTCCGAAGGATCCCATTGGTCACACAGGGAAGGCATGATTCCAGGTGGATGGGGAACACACAACGGCAGATATACTGAAGGAGAGGATCATTAGGGGCCATCCTGGAAGCTGCTACGACATGACCGTCACCCTCACCTGGTTACTGTGATTGTTTCTTAACTGAATCCCTGTTTCTGTCTCCCTGAAGTCTGTTCTCAACACAGCAGCCAGTAACCCTCTTACATCACACCATGTTGCTTCTCTGTTCAAAATACTGTAACAGCTTCCTATAGCCTAGTAAGTGGCCTTTACCATGGCTCCCAGTCCCTACATCATCCGGCCCCACTGGCTGGCTGATTAACCCACCACCCTCTCCTCACTCTGCTCTGGCACAGATGCTAGCCCTCAAATGTGCCAAGCAGACTTTTGCCCAGTGCCTTTATTTGCACTGGCTCTTCCCTCTGCCTGTGATGTCTTTCCCCCCACCCCCAGATAACCTCATTTGCTGCCCAAAGACATCTTTTCTGACCATCACAAATAAAATAAAATAGTACTCCCGCCATCTCCTGCTTTATAGCACCAAACACTTATCTTCTGGCTTCCTCCACTAGGATATAAGCTCCATGAAAGCAAGGGGTCTGTTCTGTTCTTGCGGTGGTCCCGGGACCCAGAACAGTACCTGGCTCATGGGAGGCATTCAGTAAACACTGCTTTAATGACCGAGTAAGAGGTTTAATGAAAGTGGCTGATCACCCAGGCTCTGCCTACAGAAATGCCCTGTCAACATTGTGACTTATGTCCATGAGAGAGGGGAAAGGAGGCCAGAGGAAATGGGCATATGGGCAGAGACGACGGAAAATGTAACGATTAATAAGTGAACAAGAACGGGAGTCGTGCGGTTGAGTTAGGAAAATAACTGCGATCTGAAGTGGATCGTTCAGATTTTTAAGTCTGTGGAATCTAGAAAAGGAACAAAATTATGTATCATTACGCAGACTCTGAGAAAAAGGAAGTTTATGAGTTTAAAGGAACATATAAGCATACTGTAGTTAAAAATATTAAAAGACTGAAAAATATTTTTTTGATGTTTACGAAACTATGGTGGAAGCTTAATAGGACACCCCCTCCGCATGGGATGGACGTTTCGGGGCAGCACTCGGTGGGCGGACAGGACCTCCTGGATCTTGTGCTGGAAAATCTTGTCTGCTGCCAGCCCTGCTTTGTACTCTCGGACTTCCTCTTCCTTCTGCGCTGCCCGGGCCTGCTGCTGGTGGGATATCTGCATCTGAAGCTGCTTCTGATACTCCTGGACTAAACCGGAGCGTCTACGGTGTTAGAAATGTATAAAAGTATAAAATTATAAAAGCATTTGGCTTTAGCTAGGACATTACAATTTAAATGTAATTGGTGAAGTCAAATTACATTTACCATTAAAATCAGGGTGAGTGAGGGAAGAAACAGATGACAAATTTAATAATGTGTTTATTACAGAATAATTAAGATAATCTTAGAACAAATGTTGAATTTAGGGAGGGAAAATTTCAAAATATTTACTGTGATGTGGAGAGAGCCTTGGCCTCTTTCCACCTGCTCTCTCATTCCCCTCTAAGGCTGGTCTGCCAGTTTCCCACTCTGCCGTCTATCCAAGGGCTAGGCTCTACAGGAAAGGCCCACAGTGGTCTCACACTGCTGGTGACTAGGTGGGTGAGTTGGCACCATTCTGTTCAGTATAGACTAGGTAATTTTCTCCATATATAAGCCATATATTAAATATATAAGCCACATTTAAAAATTTATAGTGTGATTTTGCTTTTTTCTTCTTTTCCAAGTGAGAGGAGGGGAGATAAAAGGACAGATTCCCGCATGTGCCCCAACCAGGATCCACCCAGCAATCCCTGTCTGGGGCCGATGCTCTGCTCATGCTCCCAACCAAGCTATTTTTAGCTCCTGAGGCAGCTGCTTCACTAAGTCATCATCAGCACCTGGAGCCGATGCACTCGAACCAATTGAGCTGTGGCTGTGGGAGGAGAAGAGAGAGAGAGAGAAGGAGAAGGGGAGGGATGGAGAAGTAGGCGGTCACTTCTCCTGTGTGCCCTGACTGGGAACTGAACCGAGGACATCCACATCTAGGCTGACAGTCTACCACTGAGCCAACAGGCCAGGACAATTTTTTTTTTTTATCATGGTAAAAAATATATAACCTGAAATTTACCATCTTAACCATTTTTAAGTGTACAGTTCAGTAGTGGTAAGTATTTCACATTATTGTGAAACAGATCACTTGGACTTTTTCATCTTGCAAATCTGAAACTCTATACCCATCAAACAATAAAAACTCATCTTTTCACCTCCCCCAGCCCCCGGTAACCACCATTCTATTTGTTGTCTCTATGAATTTGACTATATTAGGCACCTCATATAAGTAGAATCATATACAATGGTTATATTTTGGTGACTGGCCTATTTCACTTAGCATAATGTTCTCAAGGTTCATCCATGTTAAAGCATGTTACAGAATTTCCTTCTTTTTTAAGGCTAATATTCCATTGTATACATATGCCACATTTTGTTTATGTATCTGCCAATAGACATTTGGATTATTTCTACTTGGCTATTGTGAATGGTGCCGCTACAAACATGGCTGTGCAAATATCTCTTTAAGGCCCTGCTTTTAATTATTTTGGATATATACCCAGAAGTGAGACTGGTAGATCATATTGTAGATGAAAAAGGAATTCTATGGAAAGTAACCTCACAAGGTGATCTGATCATAAATTCTTTTTTTTTTTTTTGTAGCAGAAACAGAGAGAGACAGAGAGAGGGACTGATAGGTACAGACAGACAGGAAGGGAGAGAGACGAGAAACATCATTCTTCACTGTGGCTCCTTAGTTGTTCATTGATTGATTTCTCATATGTGCCCCAACTGGGGGGCTACAGCAGACCGAGTGACACCTTGCTCGAGCCAGTGACCTTGGGCTCATGCTGGTGAGCTTTCTGCTCAAGCCAGATGAACCCGCGCTCAAGCTGGCGACCTTGGGGTCTTGAACCTGGGTCTTCCACATTCCACTCCGATGCTCTATCCACTGCACCACCACCTGGTCAGGCTGATCATAAATTCTTTTTCTTTTTTTTACAGGGACAGAGAGAGAGTCAGAGAGAGGGATAGATAGGGACAGACAGACAGGAATGAAGAGAGGTGAGAAGCATCAATCATTAGTTTTTCATTGCCGTTGCGACACCTTAGTTGCTCATTGATTGCTTTCTCACATGTGCTTCAGCAGACCGAGCCACCCCTTGCTGGAGCCAGCGACCTTGGGTCCAAGCTGGCGAGCTTTTGCTCAAGCCAGATGGGCCCGCACTCAAGCTGGCGACCTCAGGGTCTCAAACCTGGGTCTTCCACATCCCAGTCCGACGCTCTATCCACTGCGCCACCGCCTGGTCAGGCTGATCATAAATTCTTAAATGAGCAGGTCATGGTGGGTAGTCACAGCCTGCACACATGGGTTAACACACCCTTGAACTACATAAGTACTCTCTCTCATTACTGATCTTGTAATCCTTGCTTTCTCCCACGCTCAGGGGATCTCCCCCCTGTATTTCACATGCATAAAAAGCCTGTGAAACTGTCCTCTGAAGCATTTGAGATCTTGCTTCCCAGCAACAGTCCTCAGTTTGGGCTGAAATAAACTCTTATACAAATTGTCTACAGGTTTGGGCATTTCTTACATCTACAATATGATAGTTCTGTGATTAATTTTTTGAGGAAAGTTCACACTGTTATCCATAGCTGTTGCACCATGTTACAATCTATAGTCATATTTTTAATATCAGCCTTTATTAAAAATAAAGGTTATGGCATGTGTAGCTCCTGTGACAGACTCTATTTTCAGGGTTTGTATCATAAGGGAGAAAACTGTCTTGTTATTTTACCAGGTGCTTGTTTTAAAGTTTGTTTCTATTTTATATTATTTTTTAAGATGTTCATACAGTTCAATACCCAATGTGTATAATCAGAATATATACAATAGCATTAGAATTTAATTTTACCAAGACAGTTAGTACTTATTTTAATGTGAAATTTTGTAAACTGATTTGAACTTTTAGGACAAATGTAATACAGTCATGAGTCTTAAAGACTGGGATACAGGAGAAATGTGGCCTTGAGTGACTTCATCGCTGTGCGAACATCGCAGAGCGCATTCATACAAACCTAGGTGGTATAGTTGACTACACACCTAGGCTACCAGCCTGGTGTCTGTGTATCTAAACACAGATAATAAGCACAGAAAAGATACAGCACAGCACAGACTATAGGACTTCTATCCAACTGGCAGCCATCACCACAAACACATGAGCAACGAGTTGAGCTGTGCTGCCACATTAGGACAGCTACAACATCACCAGGGCACGGGGTTATTTTAGCGCCATTATAGTCTCATAGGACCACCATCCTATGTGCAGCCCAATGTTGGCAGAAACACTACACAGCACATAACTATACTGATGTAAAATGACGTTGGCCACGAGAGAATTGTGGCACACTGTCCTCTCTGTTACACGTCTCCTTTTTAAAAACTTTGTATAGGCCTGACCTGTGGTGGCGCAGTGGATAAAGCGTCGACCTGGGAACACTGAGGTTGCCAGTTCAAAACCCTGCACTGGTCCGGTCAAGGCACATATGGGAGTTGATGCTTCCAGCTCCTCCCCCCTTTCTCTCTTTCTCTCTCTCTCTCTCTCACTCTGTGTCTCCTCTCTAAAATGAATAAAATAAAAATAAAATAAAATAAAATAAATTAAAAAAAAATAAAAACTTTGTATAGGTAGTAAATGATAATAAAGAAAACAAAACCATACCTTGCAAAGTCCTCCTTCTCGTCACGGTCGAGCTCTTTAAGACCTTTGTTAATGAGCTCCTGTTCCTGAGCCTGTTGTTCCTGTTCCTTTGCTTTTCGTTGCACTGGGAAAGATAAGAGCAATTTTGGCTAACTGACTTTTCACACAAGGCTTGTTAACATCTATCTGGGCATTAATGCCATATTATTTTTAGAAAGAAGAGTTTAGAATCCCTGGGCTGGATCTTAGGTCTGTAAGGTAGGAGTAGTTGTCCCACTGAGGAAAGAACAGGGTTTAGGTTCACATGCACTGCCATCTACACAGGCTTCCTCCTAACAATTTTTTGTTGAGACTCTATGATCAGCATTATTCAAATCAGATTACCATTGTTAGAACAGTTCTCAACCTTTCTCTTCTTGTGGACAAGTAGTTATATTGCCATTTTATGTTAATAAAATGTTTTACTTATTATAAATGTTGAAAAAGTGAGTATAGAAGACTTTTATAAATTAAATAAGAAAAACTGAAACATCCCAATAGAAAAAAGGGACAAAGAAAACAGAGTTCACAAAAGAATAAACACAACCCGGCAACATACTTCTGGAATGTACATATCATCCCAAAATCCACTTACAGAAACTTATCTTAAACAATCATATATAAGCCAAAAACACTCCTATTTTCAGAGCTTTTAAAACAAATGTAATAGTCATCTGTCACTTAAGCATGGTAACTTGCAAGGCTAAAAGTGTAGTATAAAGATTCAAAACAATCTCTAGGTCCATTAGTTGTGCTTAGGTAAAATAAAGCATGATTCATTTTTACAGTGGATTTCTAGGCAGCATTAAAAATCTTATAATTGAAAAAAAATGACCTGGAAAAATGTTATGATAAGTGGAAAGTCCAGGCTATAAAACAATACATACAACATGACCCTGATTTGTGAGGAAAAGTTATGTGCATAAAATTGTGAATAGTAACTATTCCTAGGTTGGTGGAATTATGATTGGGTTTTTTCCTTGTTTATAAATGGTCCCAAATACTTAAATTTTGTGTGTTTTCTCAAAATAGTATAAAACATTTATTATGGGTGAGTTCAGAGATCTTTTTAGCTTATATGTTTTCTTTTCATTTTTCTAAAACTCCAGCTAACACTGACTTCATTTGCAACTACTGTTGTAATCACAGTAGTGGAGAATTAATGGAACCACGACGAGCTTTTTCTTGCAAAGACAACTAGTGTGAGTTCTAGTGTCTCCCTAGCGGTAAATCTGTCCATCCACTGCCTCCAGGGCATTGGGTTGGACGTGAATGGTGGACGTCTGGAGGTGGCAGTTCGTCCTCTCTACAAATATTTCCTTTCAAAACCAAGCTCTGTTTGAAGCCCAGGGAATACAATGGTGTGCTAAGACACAGTGAGAGCCCCAGAGAGAGGATTTATTATGAACAGGGTGACTCAGAGGGCTTCTCAAGGGAGGAGACATTTGAGCTGCCTTGAAGGATGTCCAGAATTTCTGATGATCAAAAGCATCGTAGGCAGAGAAAACTACCCAGGCAAAGGTATGCAGGGACGGAGATATGGAGAGACCTGCAGAAAGAAAAGATGGACAGATAAAAGGAAGGAGGGATAGACAGGTGTCTTTGCTCTGCCTTCTCACTGTCCCTTATAACCACTAAGGCACATGGACCATTCAAAAGACATGCTCTTCCTTTCACCTTGAGAACCTCTCCTCTGCGGCTGCTCATAGTCTGCTGGGATGTAAAACTAATCATACGTTCGTACTTTACGTAGTCATAATTAGGTAAAACCTGCAAGGCAGGGATCTTGCCTTAATTCTTTTTTACATGTCTCTTAGTATTTCATACATAATACCTACTCAACAAATATTTTGCTTCCTACTTAAATTAAGGCCCAACTAAAATATAATTATAAACCATTTCCTTACACTTTTCTTGAACTTGAAGTTTTCTTGTAGTCATGACTTCATTCGCAAGTTGTTTCCTCGCCTCCTTTTCAAGTTTCAGCTGCTTGTCCTTCTTAGCCAACGTCTTTGCCTTCTCTTCCTCCAACAGTCTGTCCAGTTCTTTCTCCTGGGCATTCTCTTCCTCACGCCGCCGTGCCAAGTATTGACGGTATATCTTCTGTTCTCGCATCAAATCTTCCTACATAACATAAAAAAATCCACGTGTTGTTAAAGCTTTTTAGTATGCCAATGACACTGAGGATATTTAAAAACACTCTTTTAGAGCTACAATCTCAGTGTTTTAGAACTATTAAGAAGCATTTACAGATAAAATATTATGTTGAGGATTTACTTCAAAATATGTAGGGATGGGGGGCTTGAGTAGGGGCATAGATGAAACAAGAATAGCCACATAAGGGACACATGGGTGTTCTTTGTACTATTCTTGGCATCTCTTTGAAATGTTTTAAAATACATTGTTGACCAAGGTCGCCCCAATAAATTCAATAAAAATGTTTTTTAAAAGAGAAATGAAAGCAATAAAAATAAACTTAAAAAAAGAATGTTAACATTAGAAAGTAGTTGGAGGAAACCTCTCTCAGTCTTCCAATAAAAACAGAAAAGCCAAAAACTCATAACACACCGATAACTAGTGTCAAGATAATGATAAATTATTCAAGAATTGCTCATTATCTGTAAGCATTGAATTGTTTGACACTATAATCAATGTTCGCACCACGTCATGCCCATTCGATCCTAAAAAGGACACTTCTTCAGCCTTTCCCAGCTATCTTCATTCTGATTCCAAAAAAAGGAAGATCTGTTTTAACTTGAACAATGGGTAGACATCCTCCTCTTAAATAAGCTCCTTCTATGTTAGAATTCTCTTTCTATAACCACTTTGAAACAAATTCCCAGAATTAAAAACAAATAAACAAGCAAAACTGGAATCAGAAAGACAAGACAATAATGGTGGTGCAATGAATCTGAAGAGGTATGACTTCCACAAATGGAAATTTCAAAATTGCCAGAGAAAATAGAAGAGGAAAACAGGAGCACCGTAGCAACAAACCCTGAGGTCTGTTGTCTCGTATACGTCATCCGATTAGAGCATCCAGGAACCTTCAGAGAAGAGTGAAGAGCCTGGCCTGTGGTGGCGTAGAGGATAAAGCATGGATCTGGAACGTTGAGGTCACCGGTTCAAAACCCTGGGCTTGCCTGGTCATGGCACATATGGGAGTTGATGTTTCCTGCTCCTCCCCCATTCTATCCCTTTCCTTTCTCTCTCTCCCCTCTCTCTAATAAAAATAAATAAATAAAATCTAAAAGGGAAGTAAAAAAAAAAGTCTCTATGTTTAAAAAAATAAAAGAGAAGAGGGAAGAGCCTGTCTTAGTTCATCACTAAACAAATGTGCAGCGGACACAAAAATTGCACCAAGAACTCTATGCATCAATCTGCCAACCAACTACAGATTTGTTAAAGGACTTATATCAGATTGTCAAGCTGACAGAAATTGGGGTCAAGAGTAATCCACATATCACATTCATTGGCAAACACTAGACCTGAATGGGTCTCTCTGTTAAAGGAGGAATAAATGAAAAACAACCATAACAGCATGGGGTTATAAATGCTATAGAATAAGGGAAAAGGAATTATGTATTCAGCAGACTTCTGAAAATCATTTACCACAAGAACACTAGAAGAAATAATTTGGAAATCTACTTGGCATCCTCAATGCATGCCAAAGGGTATTATCTCCATAAAATTAGAGCCAAAGCCACAAGAAGAGAAAAATAGAAGTAAACTAAAATGTAACAACAAAATTAAAGTCTACATTGGAAGCAGTAAGCATGGAATAGACACTGAGAAAAAAGGGATTTGTGAAAAAGAGGATAGATTTAGAAAATTCCCAGAAGAAGAAAAAGGACAAAATAGGTCAAAATAATTACAAAGATGATAAAGACAGAAGACAGCAGCCAATCTAAGAATTACAGGCTTGGCCCTGGCCAATTGGCTCAGCAGTAAAGCATTGACCCAACATGTGGAAGTCCCAGGTTCAATTCCCAGCCAGGGCACACAGGAGAAGCACCCATATGCTTCTTTCCCCTTCCCCCTATCCTTTCTCTGTATCTCTCTCTCTTCCCCTCCCGTAGCCAAGGTTCAATTGGAGCAAAAGTTGGCTGGAGCGCTGGAGATGGCTCCATGGCCTCTGCCTCAGGCACTAGAATGGCTCCGGTTGCAACAGAGCCATGCCCCAGATGGGCAGAGCACCACCTCTAGTGGGTACACAGTGGATCCCAGTCAGGCACATGTGGGAGTCTATCTCTCTGCAGAAGATATAATTAAAGAAAAGAAGCAATAATCGAAAGTATCTCTCATGCCACCATTTCTCTGACAGCACACAAGAAGCAATAATCAGATATTATTGAGGAATTTTTTTCTAAGAGAAAAAAAATGCCAACCAATTTGAGCTTATTAATTAGAAAGCCTTACTATATTTTAGGTAAAAGCAGTTAATAACAGACGCATACCTATGTAGAGCCTAGAAAGAATGGCAGTTTACACAGCTTTACTAATAATTTGTGGTAAATAAAAAGAAAATAAACACATTGGTGAATAAGATAATTCAACTATGCCACACTGTTTCTCAAGCAGTTCCCAAATAATTTAGAATTATACAACTTCATTTTCATTTAAGTAGATGAACTCTTAACCTACTATTAGCACAGCACTGTCTCTGACTAGAAGATGAGTCAGTTACCAGATACTTCATGACAGCAATTCTCAATCTCAGCTACACTTTGGAATTACCTCAGGAGCTTTAAAAAGTACTAAGGGCTGAGTCTCACCTGCAGAGTCCTACCTAATGGATAGCTTTAAGTTCCCCAGGTTATTTTAATGTGCAGCTAAAGTTGTGAACTGGGCTTTATAACAAAGACATTTCAGTTGGCTTTTCCATCTTTCATAGTTTATATTTGTACTGTTCCATCCAACTTCTGGTCTGATCTTTTTTGAGAATATCATAGATCTGAGGGGTTGAAGGGTAGAGCTCTACTATCAGAATGGCCTGTACATTATCTCATTCTTACTTAGGAATAAATTTAACAAGAGAAGGGCAATACTTATACTCCTAAAACTAAGAAATATTATTGAAATAAATTAAAGAAGACCTAAAGAAATGAAAAGACATCCTATGTTCATGGATCAGTAGACAATAATGTTAAAATGGGAATTTTCCCTAAATTAGTCTAGAGATTAAAAATAATCCTTATCAAAACCCCAATTGTCCCTATTTTGCGGAACAAATGTGGATACCGGAGGGAGCAAGATGGCGATGGAGTAGGCGGACGTACCAACCTCCAACTCCCAGAACCAAAGTGGATTATAACTCAATTTTAAGAACCATCATCTGGATAAACCAACTTTGAACTAAACTAGGTGGACTCTTCAACCAAGGAACACAGAAGAAGCCACATTGAGACTGGTAGGAATAGCGAAAATGCGAAGAGGGCTGCCAAGCTCTTCGGAGTGAACGGCAGCCCGGAGAGACCCACGTAGCAGGAGGAGAGTTTGGCGGAGAGGGAAGGACCTGGGTCCCAGGAACAAACCCCCAGCCTGCAGTCCCAGAGTCTAGAAGAGGCGTTTGGACAGTATTGAGCTGTGAAACAAGTGAGGATACTGTTTGTGAGAAAGAGACAGTTTTCTCAGACCCAAGATTCTTTTTAAAGGGACAGTGCAGAAAACCTCTCTCACAGCCACTCACCCGGGACTCCGGGGAACGGGGTCAGAGGAGAGGACCAGAGCAGCAGGAAGAGAGAGAAAACTGGAAGCCACAGGGAGAAAAACTCTGAGGGACAGCCACCCTAACCCCTGGGCTAAGTCACTTCCCTAATCAAAAACGAATATTTCCTCTGGAACTAGCAATACCAGCAAAGGGAGACAGGACACCAGCCAAACAAGCTCTCCCACGGCACTTAGAGCAGAGCTGCTTAGATGGAGGGAGCTCCCAGGTCTACAGTATGGAGTGTTAGGATCTGAACTGTAGGGCCCCTTCCTACTCTGATGAAGGTTGCTGGAGAGATGGTGGTGGCGGGACGCTGAAACGCGGTTCTGTCAGAGGGGGCGGAGGCCCAGCCGGTGTGAGCTCAGTCTAGCCCAGCAGGGGCAGAGGGGACACGCAAAAGGGGTCCGGCAGCTATGGGCCCGCCTGTAACCACACCTTCAGGGGAAAAGCGGGAGGCCAAGAACGGGCAGAGATCTGCTCTGCGACCCTGCACAAGCCGGTCCTGACCGCGGGGACGGGGCTAGGACCAGGGACTGGCAGAGGCTCGCAGCTGAGCTCACGCCAGCAGGCCCAACTGGCCGGAGAAACCGTGGTTTGCCATCCTGTCTGCGCGAGTTGGCTCTGAACGCAGGGGCGGGGTAGAGCCCGGGACGAGCGGAAGTTCGCAGCTGAGTGCGCGCCAGCAGCCACACCCGTCCCAATAAACCTTGGTTTGTGACCCTGCGCAGGAGGGCCCTGGCCTCGAGGGCAGGGCTAAAGCTCCTGACAGGCAAAGGCTCACAACTGAGAGCATGTCAGAAACCCCTTCCAACCCGTGAAACTGTGGCAAGAAGGCTCTGACTGCAGGTGCTGGGCGGAAGCCTGGAAACAGGCTGGATCTGCAGCTGAGCAAAGGTGCTCACCTCTACCCTTGGTGCTGAGGCTTGTGGCTTGAGTGACAGCCCCTCCCGTGGAGGAGAGGTGGAAATCACAGCAGCAGCTGCAGTGGGCTGGCGCTAGCAACGCCCATACACAACCGCCCTAGGCAGCGGCAGAGGGGGTGGCGGACCTGCAGACAGACCACACCTAGAGAACACAAAGGCAACACCTACTGGACTCCAGTGCCCACAACTTGCTTATACACAGACAAAATGGGCAGGCAGAGGAATGCAAACCAAATGAATCAAGAGAAATCCCCAGAGAAGGACCTGAATGAACCAGATATAACCAAATTACCAGAAGCAGAATTTAGAATAATGATAGTTAGGATGTTCAAAGAAATTAGAGCAACAATGGATAGTCACTATGAACACCTAAATAAAGAGATAACAAGTATAAAAAAGGAAATTGAAATAATAAAAAAGAATCAGACAGAAATGACAAATACAGTATCAGAACTGAAGACCACAATGGAAGGAATTAAAAGCAGGATGAATCACGCTGAGGATCGAATCAGCAAGTTAGAGCACACAATAAACAAAGGCACAGAAGCAGAGAAGATAAAAAAAAAGAGACTCAAAAAATGTGAGGAGGCCCCTTTAGGCAGCAGGTTCATCCTCAACACCTCTATATGGAGGACGAGGCAGCCACGGGGACCCATCGCTCAAACTCCTAGGACATGACCTGGACTCAGAGAACCCAGGGTATGCTGCAACTAGTGGGTAAGTCCATCTCATTTCTTGTGGACACGGGAGCTGCCTTCTCTGTTTTGCCATCACAATCTAGACCTCTAATTCCCTCACAGGTCTCGGTTATGGGAATGGATGGGACCCCTTCTTTTCCTCTTCACATGTCACCCCTGACATGCCCTTTGAATGGAATCCCCTTTTTTTTTGCACCTGTTCTTAGTTATGCCATCATGCCCTGTACCCCTTCTGGGTCGAGACATTCTACACAGTCTCGGAGCCACTATCCAGCTGGCAGCATCTTCCCACTTACTCCTGCCATTCCTCACTACCAAGGGCTCCCCCATAATCAAAGCTACCCTAATTTCTAACCATGTCTCTCGCCTCAAGCTTGCTCCCGTGCAGGACCGCTGGCAGTCAGAACCACTGGGCCCTCCTTGTCTGCGGCTCACAAAACGAATGGGGTCTGCAGACTCTCCTGTTGCTCCTGTCCCTCTCACTAGGGACCTGCCTCCAGAGTGAGCTGAAACAGGGAGCAATGATGTTCAGTAGGACTGGCCTGATGAAAAAAGCTTCAATATCCTCAACTATCTGCGAGGAAAATTAAGCAAAATCTTTCTTCCTACAACCCGCTTATCTCCTAATAGCAGCTACCCAGTTTCACCTAGGCTGCCCCTATCCTAAATCTTCTAATTATCAGTGTATAACTCATATGTGTTTCTTTTCTAAAAAAATACTTACAGAGGCACATCCTCGAAATTTCTCAACTCACGTCCAAACAGATGTTCCTCCTGACTCCCCTCAAAGCCACCACCAGCCGACCTCCCCTCCCCACGATGCCCCTAATCAGCAGGAAGTAGCCAGGCAAATAAACGATGCCCCTATTCTATTTAACAAAAAAGGCTGGGATTTAGGGTGGTTAGCAATGGGAACGGTCACGTGGGGAACCCAGACTCCAGTCTTCATCTAGAATCACTCCACATTCTTGCACACCAAAAGAAACGGCCCAGGGGCCCTTTGGGAGAAAAGCTACTGTCCGTCACCCAATGAGACTTCCACTACGTCATATTAGCTTGCACACCCTAGAGGACCCCTTTAAATACCTCCATGTAGTTTAATCCTTTGCAACTCATCCGCTCCTGAACCCTGGGACCGGAGGACATTGTCGGGCAGGATGCACGGTACTTAATAAAACCTTTTGTTATTCCACACTTTGTGGCCTTCGGCACCCCCCTTCCTTCTTTCTCGGCAGGGAAATATACCTTACACCAAAGCCACTTCTACATTTCTACACAGCTGTTACAGTAGCACCCCATTTCAGCAACCAAAGTCTGCATTAGTTATCTACTGCCACGCAAAAATTTTATCACAAATTTAGAGGCTTCAAACACCACACTGTTAGAATCTCACAGTTTCTGTAGGTCAGCAGGCTGGCATGGCTTAATGGGGTCCTCAGTGAAGCTACAATAATGATGTCTATGAAGACAAAATAGGCTTGTATTTTTCAGAGGGTGGGGGAGGGAGAATAAGGAATGACTGCTAATGGGTATGAGGTTCTATTTTTAGTGTGATAAAAACATTTTGTAATTAGATAATGGTGATGGCTGCCTAACTGTGTGACTATATTAAAAACCATTGAATTACATACTTTAAAGGAGCAAAACTTATGATGTGAGAATTATTTCTCAACTATAAACAAAGAGAAGTTAGCCAGGCTGGGTTCTCACCTGGGACCTGACTGGGAAGGATCTGTTTCTGAGCGTACAGGGCAGCGTTCACTTCCTTGCAGGATGCTGGATGGAAGGCCACAGCTCTCGCGGGATGTTAGCTGGAGGCCTCCTCAGCTCCTCACTGCGTGGCAATCACCACATGGCAGCTTACAACATGGCAGCCGGCTTCTTCAAAGGCAGCAAGAGCTTGCCCCTGGGTGTTACAGTTTTATAGTCTTATGTGACATAGTCATATATATGTAATCACACCTGTCCTGTCATCTTTGCTGTAGACTTTTGGTTAGAAGCAAGTCATAGGTTCTGCCTGCACTCAAGAGGAGGGGGAAAAAATGTGAGGAAACTCTAAGGGAGCTCTGTGACAACATGAAGAGAAACAACATTCGCATCATAAGGGTTCCTGAAGAAGAGGAGAGAGAACAAAAAATAGAAACTTTGCTCAATCAAATCATAGCAGAAAACTTCCTTAAATTAAGGCTGGGAAACATTCCACACATTCAAGAAGCACACAGAACTCCATTAAAGAGAAACCCAAAAAGATCTACACCAAGACACATCATAGTTAAAATACCAAAGCGAAGGGATAAAGAGAAAAATTTAAAAGTTGCTAGAGAAAAAAAGGCTATCACCTACAAAGGAGCCCCCATAAGGATGACATCTGACTTCTCAACAGAAACACTTGAGGCCAGAAGGGAATGGTAAGATATATTCAAAGTAATGCAGAACAAGAACCTACACCAAGACTACTCTATCCAGCAAGGCTAACGTTTAAAATTGAAGGAGAAATAAAGAGCTTCCCAGACAAAGAAAGCCTCAAGGAATTAATTAAAAACAAACCAATTCTGCAAGAGCTACTAAGGGGCCTGTTGTGAACAGTTCAAAGGGAGGAAAGAATATAGCAAAAGAAGAATACAGCTTTAAAGAATAAAATGGCAATAAACAACTACACATCAATAATAACCTTAAATGTAAATGGGATAAATGATCCAATCAAAAGACATAGGGTAGCTGCGTGGATAAAGAAACAGGACCCATACATATGCTGTCTACAAGAGACACACCTTAAAACAAAAGATGCACATAAACTGAAGGTAAAAGGGTAGAAAAAAAAATTCATGGAAATGAAAAAAAAGCAAGGGTAGCAGTACTTATATCTGACACAATGAACTTTAAAACAAAGGCTGTAGTAAGAGATAAAGAAGGACACTACATAATGATAAAGGGAACAATTCGACAGGAAGATATAACTATTATAAATATCTATGCACCAAATATAGGAGCCCCGACATACATAAAGCAGACTTTGATGGATATAAAGGGCGAGATTAACAGCAATACTATCATAGTAGGGGATTTCAATACCCCTCTAACAACACTGGATAGGTCCTCAAGAAAGAAAATTAATAAAGAAACAGCAGACTTACAGGATACACTAGATCAACTTGATTTAATAGATATCTTCAGAACTTTTCTCCCTAAAGCAGTAGAATATACATTCTTCTCAAGCGCTCATGGTACGTTTTCTAGGATAGACCACATGTTAGGACACAAAAATGGTCTCAATAAATTTAAGAAGATTGAAATCATATCAAGCATTTTCTCTGATCACAATGCCATGAAACTAGAAATTAACCACAAAAGAAAAACTGAAAAATACTCAAACACTTGGAAACTAAATAGCATGATATTAAATAATGAATGGATTAACAATGAGATCAAAGAAGAAATAAAAAAGTTTCTAGAAACAAATGATAATGAGCATACATCAACTCAAAATTTATGGGACACAGCAAAAGCAGTTCTGAGAGGGAAGTTTATTGCACTACAGGCATATCATAAGAAGCTAGAAAAAGCTCAAATAAGCAACCTGACCCTGCATCTAAAAGAACTAGAAAAACAACAGCAAATAAAACCGAAGACAAGTAGAAGGAAGGAAATAATAAAGATCAGAGCAGAAATAAATGACATAGAGGCGAAGGAAACAATACAGAGGATCAATGAAACAAGAAGCTGGTTCTTTGAAAAGGTAAACAAGATTGATGAACCTTTAACTAGACTCATCAAGAAAAAAAGAGAGAGGACTCAAATAAATAAAATTAGAAAGGACAATGGAGAAATAACAACTGACACAACAGAAATACAAAGCATTGTAAGAAAATACTATGAAGAACTATATGCCAAAAAATTAGACAATCTTGGTGAAATGGACAAATTTCTTGAATCATATAACCTTCCAAAAATCAATCTGGAAGAATCAGAACACCTAAACAGACCAATTACAATAAATGAGATTGAAACAGTTATCAAAAAACTCCCATAAAAGAAAAGTCCTGGGCCTGATGGCTTCACAAGTGAATTCTATCAAAAATTCAAAGAAGAACTAACTCCTATCATCCTCAAGTTATTTCAAAAAATTCAAGAGGAAGGAAGACCTCCAAACTCCTTTTATGAGGCGAGCATAATTCTGATCCCAAAACCGGGCAAAGACAACACAAAGAAAGAAAATTATAGGCCAATATCCCTGATGAATTTAGACGCTAAAATTCTCAACAAAATATTAGCCAACCGGATCCAGCAATATATAAAAAAAATCATTCACCATGATCAAGTGGGATTTATTCTGGAGAGGCAAGGCTGGTTCAATATTCGCAAATCAATCAATGTGATTCATCACATAAACAAAAGGAAGGACAAAAATCACATGATAATTTCAATAGATGCAGAAAAGGCATTTGATAAAATCCAGCACCCATTCATGCTCAAAACTCTCAGTAAAGTGGGAATACAGGGAACATTCCTTAACATGATAAAGGCCATCTACGATAAACCCACAGCAAACATCATACTAAATGGACCAAAATTAAAAGCAATCCCCTTAAGATCAGGAACCAGGCAGGGATGCCCCCTTACACCACTCTTATTCAACATAGTTCTGGAAGTCCTAGCTACAGCAATCAGACAAGAAGAAGAAATAAAAGGCATCCAAATTGGAAAAGAAGAAGTAAAACTGTCACTATTTGCAGATGATATGATATTGTATATTGAAAACCCTAAAGTCTCAGTCAAAAAACTACTGGACCTTATAAATGAATTCAGCAAGGTGGCAGGATATAAAATTAATACTCAGAAATCAGAGGCATTTCTATATACCAAAAATGAACTGTCAGCAAAAGAAATTAAGGAAACAATCCCCTTCACTATTGCAGCCAAAAAAATAAAGTACCTAGGAGTAAATTTAACTAAGGAGGTTAAGAACTTGTACTCGGAAAATTATAAAACATTGATAAAAGAAATCAAGGAAGATACAAACAAGTGGAAGCATATACCGTGCTCATGGCTAGGAAGAATAAACATCATTAAAATGTCTATATTACCCAAAGAAATTTATAAATTCAATGCAATACCAATGACATACTTCAAAGATATAGAACACATATTCCTAAAATTTATATGGAACCAAAAAAGAACACGAATAGCCTCAGCAATCTTAAAAAGAAAAAATAAAGCAGGAGGTATCACTCTTTTGGATATCAAGGTTTTACTACAATGCCATTATACTCAAGACAGCCTGGTACTGGCATAAGAACAGGCACATAGATCAATGGAACAGAACAGAGAACCCAGAAATAAACCCACATCTTTATGGACAACTGATATTTGACAAAGGAGGAAAGAACATACAATGGAGTAAAGACAGCCTCTTTAACAAATGGTGTTGGGAAAATTGGACATCTACCTGCAAAAAAAATGAAACTAGACCATCAACTTATACGATTCAAAAAAACAAACTCAAAATGGATAAAAGACTTAAACGTAAGCCGTGAAACCATAAACATCTTAGAAGAAAACATAGGCAGCAAGATCTCTGACATCTGTAGCAGCAATATATTTGCCGATTTATCTCCATGGGCAAGTGAAATAAAAGGCAGGTTAAACAAATGGGACTATATAAAACTAAAAAGTTTTTGCACAGCTAAAGACAATAAGAACAGAATAAAAAGACAAACTACACAATGGGAGAACATATTCGACAGCATGTCTGATAAGGGGTTAATAACCAAAATTTATAAAGAACTTATAAAACTCAACACCAGGAAGACAAACAATCCAATCAAAATATGGGCAAAAGAAATGAATAGAAATTTCTCCAAAGAGGACATACAGATGGCCAATAGGCATATGAAAAAATGCTCAACATCACTAATCATTAGAGAAATGCAAATTAAAACCACAATGAGATATCACCTCGCACCAGTCAGAATTGCGCTCATCAGCAAAACAACACAGAACAAGTGCTGGCGAGGATGTGGAGAAAATGGAACCCTTCTGCACTGTTGGTGGGAATGCAGACTGGTGCAGACACTGTGGAAAACAGTATGGAGATTCCTCAAAAAATTAAAAATCGAACTGCCTTTTGACCCGGCTACCCCACTTATAGGAATATACCCTAAGAACACCATATCACTGTTCGAAAAGAAGAAATGCGCCCCCATGTTCGTGGCAGCATTGTTCACAATAGCAAAGATCTGGAAACAGCCCAAGTGTCCGTCAGAGGACGAGTGGATTAAAAAGCTTTGGTACATATATACTATGGAATACTACTCAGCCATAAGAAATGATGACATCGGATCATTTATAACAAAATGGATGTACCTTGATAACATTATACGGAGTGAAATAAGTAAATCAGAAAAAAACTGAGAACAGCATGATTTCATACATAGGTGGGACATAAAAGTGAGACAAAGACATGTACAAGAGTGTGGTGCTTAAGGGGTGGGGTGAAGGAGGAGAGGGAGAGAGAGGGGGGAGGGGAGGGGCACAAAGAAAACCAGATAGAAGGTGACAGAGGACAATTTGACTTTGGGTGATGGGTATGCAACATAATTGAATGACAAGATAACCTGGAGATGTTTTCATTGTACATATGTACCCTGATTTAATGGTGTCACCCCATTAAAATTAATTTAAAAAAAACCAATTGTCTTCTTTGCAGAAATCAATAAACTGATCCTAAATTCATATAAAAATGGGAGGGAGCCAGAATAGTCAAAACAATTTGAAAAAAAAATTGGAGGATTTACATTTCCTGATTTCAACGTTACCACAAAGCTACAGTGATCAAGACACATAAACATGTGATACAGCACAAGTATGAACATACAGACTAATGGACTAGAACTGAAAGTCAAGAAATAAACCCACACATTTACTGTCAATTGACTAGGGCACCAAGATAATTCAACGGGAAGAGAAGTCTCTTCAACAAATGGTGCTGGGACAACTGGATATCCACACGCAAAACAATGAAGCTGGACCTCTACCTCATACCATACAGACTTTAATTCAAAATGGATCAAAGGCCTAAATGTAAAAGTTAAAACTATATAACTTACAAGAAAACACAGGACCACAGCTTTGTGACCTTGGGTTACAAAGAGTTTTTAGAGGTGACACCAAGAGCAAAAGCAACAAAAGAAAATATAAATTGGACTTTATCAAATTAAAAACTTCTGTACTTCAAAGATCACCATTAACAAAGTGAAAAGACAACCCACGGAATGAGAAAATATTTACAAACTGCTTACTTAAGGGAATTTGCAGAACATATAAAGAACTCTTACAACTAAATAAAAGACAAATAATCCAATTAAAAATTGGGCAAAGAGTCCCTCTCTGTGTGTCTCTGCCCCTGCTACTGCAGTGAGTTTACTCAGAAGTTTCCCACCATGCTGGTCAGCCGAGAGGCTCCAGCAGCAGCAGCCAGACACTGAAGAAGGGACTCGCGCCAGCATTCCACATCACTGAGAGCCGCCTGGCCTGGTGAGACGGCTCTGGGTTGGGATTCTCACTGGGATACCCCACCATTAGTTGGCATGCAGTGCCCAGGAACCTAAACACCTATCCACAAGAGCATCTGTAATGTTATGGTGAATACCAAATTTAGAAAAGAATCAAAAGAATCTGATGCTGATGAAGAAGAGGAAGACAGTGATGATGTTGAACCTGTTACTACATTGAGATTTGTGCCTGGTGACAAATCAACCTTGGAGGCAATGTTCACTGCAATATGTGAATGTCCAGCTTTGCATCCAGATCCCGAGGATGAAGAGTGGTTACAATGGAGAAGAATATGATGTGGAAACATGGACAAGTGTGGGGGGGATGTCCCTACATTTTACCCCTCTGAAGAAGAATGACCCCATTTGATGACCAAAGGCCAGGCCACATCAGAGAGATCAGAAGGAATGTTTTCTCAGTCTGTGAGCAGCCAGTATAACACAGATAGAGGCCAGACAGAAGATTCAATAAGAGGTTATGAAGATGGGATGATGGTAGACCTACACCCACCGTTGCTGGACAGTTTGAGAATGCAGAGGTTGATCCCTGAAAATGATTTTATTCTGCTTTGGGATTCTGCTCATAACTATAGGAGAGAACTTGATGCCTTTTCCACTGTAGAGTGGGTGTTGATAAAAAATATTTTTCCAAAACCTGCCTAAACCAGTTCTTTCTTGAGACAGACTATACTGAGACAACAAATTGTCACCGCCAGAAGTGGTGGAAACTACGACCTTTCATTCCTGCCTACAATGTTTGCATCTTCTGTAACCTCACAGGGCCACATGGTGAGATGCACAGGCACTGAAGGTGCTGGTAGACTGGATACGAGAAAGGCTGAGTCTAAGATAGCATCCCTTTAGGGCCTAAGGATACCTTACTCTTAAAAAGAAAGACAAAAAATCTCAGCGGAATCCTGGCCTCTGCTCATTCTCCTCAGGGATAAAGATCTTTTTACTAATTTGGGACCTAGATTAATTCATTCAGGCATTTCTAGGGTGCCTCTCTGGAAACACCCCAGCCACTCATACTAACAGTAATGCTTCTGACTGGCTTTTGCTCCTTTCACCATGTTTCATCAGCCCGTTCTGTTCTAGTCTCTCAGGTTATATCCTTTAATTTCTAGCCTTTTGGTTCAGTTTCCATGGCAGAATTCATAAAATTAGGATGAATTACTCAAAGTACTTCAGATGATAATTGTTTTGACTTTGTAATAGCTTAACAAATAAATCTAGATTTTTTATAAAAATAAAATTGGGCAAATGACTTGAATAAACTTCTTTAAGAAGTCTATACAAGCTTGAATAGTAGTGATGCGGTGAATAGAATAGACCCAGAATGTTGAGGTCCCCGGTTCGAAACCCCAAGATCACCAGCTTCAGCATGGTCACTAGCTTGAGTCCAAGGTCACTGGCTCACCTTGAGGCCCCCGGTCAAGGCACATAATACAAGAAGCAATCAATGAACAACTAAAGTGAAGCAACTATAAATTGAGGCTTCTCATTCTCTCTCCTCCCTCTTTCTCAATAGCTTGCTCTCTCACTAAAACAATGAAAGAAAGAAGACAAGAAAGTAAGTCTATATAATAGACTCCAAATTTCTCCAAGGAATACAGGCCAATGGCCAGGACCTGGGTTTTTAGATTCTGATTCTGGAGCCTATGATTTTGAATGTTCTCCCAGAAGATGCTGATGCCACACTTAGGGTTGTCCTGTCACACTTCATTCTACATGTGGCTAGCTCCCGTGGGACGGACAGTTCAACCAGGAACCCCATCCAGCACACATTAAACACTGAAGAAATGTCTTACTCTTTGCTGCTTCTTCTTATCTGCCTCTTCCTGTAAGTCTTGCCGGGCCATTTGCACGAGCTTCATGTCCAAGTCCTGCTCCTCTCTAGATTCCTGCCGAATACGTTCTGTCTTCTCTTGGAAGGCTTTTTGCAAAGTGGTCCTAAGTTCCTGTTTTGCCTTCTGTTTCTTTAGCTTATCCTGCTCATTCTCAAGTTTCACTTGAGCTTTCTCATTTTCCTACGGCAGAACAATAATGAAGATAATGTCTCAGTACAGTTGGGCAAAACCAATCACTGCGTTTCGCTTAGGAGATGAGAAGGAACAGCTTCTAGGAAATGTACGCACCTGGATGTAGAGGGACTACAAGAAATAAAACTCGTCTTTTCATTGCTGAGTCAGCAGTAAGGCCTCATGAGATTGCTGTGTGTGTGATTATAAAGTAATAAGTAGCTGTCAAATTCAAAACGGAGGAAAGTGTAAAGAGAAATCACCTTCAAACCATCATTCAGCACCATTCTCTACATTTCAATGTACTGGCCTTCTAGACTCTACTCTTCCATGCACACTTAGATGTGTGGGTACATTATTAAAAGCAATAAGCATCCAAAAATGGAAATGTGCACGTCAGCTAAATACATTTCAAGCATTTTGTTCTTTAAAAGATATTCCCCCATACCTATCATTTTCTTAGCTTTCTCACTCTCCTGACCGGCTTGATTGCCTGGCCAGTCAAGTGGTTGTAACTAGGGCACTAATGCTGTTGGGCACTGTGGGTTTGGTAGAAAATTTGGGTACGGTTTAATAGAAGCATTAGTCCTCCTTCCAGAGGCAGCTGAACTCTCCGGTAGGGATGAACAGTTGCCCAGCTGGAACAGGAGAGGACATAGCAATAATGAGAAAGGGATATAAATCCCAAACTGACTTGATTTAACTGAGATTCATAACAGCTGTGATCGCTGGTTTGCGAGAGGAGTAATACATACTAGACTTTTCCACTGAATTGTAAGGGTCATTTCATTTTCTCAGAGAAGCTAAAATATTTTTACATCTTCTACTAAACGCTTCAAAAGAAAACAGTCTCCAACCCAGAAGAGACTTCTAGGGCTCTGAAATACCATACCTTTGACATTTTTTATGTTCCATATTTCAATACTTGGGATTTCCTGGGAAAATAATACCTTTTTCTTAAATTTAGTGGTAATAAAGAATCAGTTGCTGAAAGCTGTATGTACATATAAAATTGCTACTTTATCAAGTGCTTTCACACATGTTCAATGACACTAATTTCTATAGAGTAGGGCAGCGATTTCCAACCTTTGTCATCTCACGGCACACATAAATTACTAAAATTCTGTGGCAATCCAAAAAATATATTTTGTGCCAATATGACAGAAAAATAATAGGTATAATTTTGATTTATTCACACCAGATGGCTATCATTGTGTTGGCTGTTGTCATTTTTTATTTGACAATCTAAGGGAAAAGTGGTTAGTACCCCTGACTAAATTGTCAGGTACTGAACATTTTAAAAACTCTTGTGGCACACTGGTTGAAAATCACTGCAGCAGGGGCAGCAATCTTGTTGGAACAAAATTATTGACACTGGTGGCCGAGGGTCATGGTAGCTATTGTATGGCACTTCTTCACAGGGTTTGGAAACTGTCACTTTACATGTCAAAGAACAGGGTATATTGACAAACTGTCATCAGCCCTCCATAGCCAGTGATTCCCCCATTTTATCATCCCAAAGAAGACAGATAGATGTCTTTTGCCTTGTTTTTCAGATAAAGAAATTGAGTCACCGTAGGGAAGAAACTTGCCCTGTGCAGAGGGATGGCACTGTTAGCGGGGCCTTGGAATCCAAGGCTCAGACCATGTTGCTCTGTGACCAGCCCAGGCCCTTAGGCAGACTGTCCATTCACAGGCTGGCACCCTGTGTCCTCTCCCCACCGAGCTGATGACCCCATGACAAGTACTGTAAAAGGCCCACCACAAGACGCGCCTCCTCCTCCTTCAGCTGCTGCGCCGCCTGCCTCTGCGCCTTGATCCCAGTGAGCTGGGCGTCCAGCCCGAGGCGTGTGTTCTCCACTCGCTCCTTCTGTCTCCTCGCCTCTTCCGCCTCTCGCCTTTCCTTGGCCAATCGGTCTTCCTCCCAGAGCTTCGAGAACATCTGCTCCTCCACCAGTTTTTGCCTCCTCAGCTCCTCATTAAATGCTATCTGTGCTTTCCGCTCCTCGCACACCTTCTTCTGATGGATAGAGGACAGTTCAGTCCGGAGCGCCTCACAGTGTTCCCTGAAAGGAGAATTTTAAAAAGACACAACCAAGTCTTTCATGAGGCACTGCTCTGTTTGGGCACATATCTGTACAGTCAGATACTGAAGCAGAAAAATAAAAGATGGGATGTAGGTTCCTGAGCAGAGAAAACATGAAGGAGCAGCAGGGAGGGGGGCATGATGACGTCACAAACCAACCGCAGGCACTGGGTCCCACAGGGCAGGCTGTGACTCCTAGTTTTGACGTCTCCTGTGTGACCTTGGATCAAAAACTTGTCCTATCTAAACTTGGTGTGTTGGTTTGTTTTTTCAATCTGTTTTTTAAGGTCCTGGTAAGGATCAAAGAAGTAAATGTAAATGCCTGATAAATAATAAGAGCGCAATAAACGGTAACTCTAATTGCTGCAATATTGCAAATGGATGAGGTTTTGTAGGAAGAGACCCTACATGCGCATCCAAGGGAAGAGCGGAGGTAGAGTCAGCAGATCACGATGAGGCTCCCCCCAACCCCCCACTGGACTCCCAGCAGGGCACATGTGCACTGAAGGGCTTTCTGCCAGGGCTGCCCGTTCATAGCCGGGCTATGTCGCCATTCAAGAAGAAATGCTCTCTCTGTGTTTAGACTTCATCCTTCCTTTCAGTCTTGGTAATTCAAATTCTTCAGAAGTTCTTCATTGAACCCTGTGATATTCAACAACATCTGCACTTTAGAATTACTGAGAGATATTTTTAAAAGCCGATTTCCCACCTCCTTCCTCCCCTACTCCCAGACGGGATTGGTGAATCAGGGCACCAGGGGGCAGAACAGGAGCACTGCAGTTTTTCAGAGCGCCTCAGGAGCGGGGGCACAAGAGCCACAGTTGGGAGACCCTCTGATTGAAGGCAACGTTTATAAACATCCAGTCTGCCTGGTTTCTAAATTAAATTTCGCACCAAGAAGCTGAAGTTTGAGAATGGGTTTAGCATAGAACTTTTGATGAAATTTTCAATGCTAGGACTGAAAGAAAGAAGGAAATGTAAACTCTCATCACAAGAGTGGTCCATACCTCACAAAGTGACATTTATCAAGTATTGCTGAGTAGTGTTCACCATTTGGGGAAGATTTGTCTCACTTTCCCCACTAAACTGGAATCACTTTGAGTGCTAGGACTCAGGAATATATTGAATATTTCAGGAATGTATGCCCCATGCTACCTACCCAATGCCAATAAATAATTGTTGGTTTAATTGATATACAGTCATGCTTGTTAGCAACATAAGTGATATCCAGAAGTTACCCATATTCTGTGAAAGGCTCAAAAAGATAACAGACACTGAAATTACTAGGTTATCCGCCACCCCCCCAAAAAAAACCACTTTAACATTAAAAAATTAATTAACTTGTCTAAAATTCATCAGTGAAATTTTATCAAAATTGACCATAATAACTTGTGAAGGTCCTTTCCTATCCTTTGATTCATAGTCTAGGAAAGTTATTCAATTAATAAAAATCTAAAACCACAATGAGTTACCACCTCACCCCTGTCAGAATAGCTATCATCAATAAATCAACAAACAACTAGTGCTGGTGAGAATGTGGAAGAAAGAGAACTCCTATGAACTGTTGCTAGGACTGCATATTGGTACAACCACTGTGGAAAACAGTATAAAGGTTCCTCAAAAATATTAAAAAATGGCCTGACCTGTGGTGGCGCAGTGGATAAAGTATCGACCTGGGAACACTGAGGTCGCCAGTTCAAAACCCTGCACTGGTCTGGTCAAGGCACATATGGGAGTTGATGCTTCTAGCTCCTCCCCCCT
The DNA here is from genome assembly GCA_037038555.1 of Rhynchonycteris naso. NCBI lineage: Eukaryota > Metazoa > Chordata > Mammalia > Chiroptera > Emballonuridae > Rhynchonycteris > Rhynchonycteris naso. The sequence goes on along the minus strand of CM072999.1, from coordinate 149,379,862 downwards.
TTCTCTCTCTCTCTCTCTCTCACTCACTCTGTGTCTCCTCTCTAAAATGAATAGAAAAAAATATTAAAAAATGGAATTGTCTTATGACCCGGTGATTGCGATTCTGGATATATATCCTCAAAAACCCAAAACACTAATTTGAAAGAATATATGCACCCCTATGTTCACTTCAGCATTATTTACAGTAGCCTAGATATAGAAGCAACCCAAGTTTCCATCAACAGATGAGTGGATAAAAAGTTGTTGTTAGTATATACAATGGAATATTACCCTGCCATAAAAAAGAATTAAATCTTACCATTTGTGACAGCATAGATGGACCTTGAAGATATTACGCTAAGTACAATAAGTCAGACAGAGAAAGACAAATACCACATGATTTCACTTCTGTGTGAACTCTAAGGAACAAAATGAATGAACAAATAAATCGAAACAAACTTACAGACACAGAGAACAGACTTAGGGTTGCCAGATTTGGGGGAGAAAGCTGGGGGGCTGGGTATAAATGATGAAGAGATTAAGAAGTAAAAATTGGTAGTTACAAAATAGTCACAGGGATGTAAACTATAGCACAGGGAATATAGTCAATAATATTGTAATAACTCTGTAAGGTGCCAGGTGGAACTTAAAATATCAGGGGAATCACTTTGTAGAATATGTGATTGTCTAACCACTATGTTGTACACCTGAAACTAATACAAAATAATATTAAATGTAAACTGTAATTGAAAAATAAAAATATTTTAAGTTTTAAAATAAATAATAAAAACCTAAAGCCTAAGAATAACAAGTATTGCTTCTGATACTTTTGCTTTTAAAAATAACCTTCTTCCTAATTACAAACTAATACATGTTCATTGCAGAAAGTGAGAAAATATAGAAAAGTATGAAGACACTAAAAATACTTAATCCAACTATCCAAGAAATGGCTGCTATTAGCATGTTAGTGTATTTCTTTCCAATCTTGAGTATGTGCATTTTTATTAGGATTGGGGTCATTCTGTATAACTATATATCTATATCAATATCTCCTTGAATCTTAATGTTCTACCTAACATGGCATCAGAAAAGTTTCCTCATGAAATATGCTTAAAAATAATTCCTAACTTCAAAACTTTCTTGGTTTAGTAAGGTGTGTAATATAGACTGGAGATAAAGATATCACAGTTTATTGAAATATTTCCTTATCTGATGAACAAATAGGTTACTTCTGACTTTTATTATAACATTGCAATGACTATTCTCTTTTTTTTAGATTTTATTTATTCATTTTTAGAGAGAGAGAAAGAAGGGGGGAGGAGCAGGAAGCATCAACTCCCGTATGTGCCTTGACCAGGAAAGCCCAGGGTTTTGAACCTGTGACCTCAGTGCTTCAGGTAGACAGTTGATCTACTGTGCTGCCACAGGTCTGCAATGACTAGTCTTAAATGTACTTCTTTCTGCTTATCTCTGATGGTTTCCTTAAGGTAATTCCCTTCCTTAATATAAAATCAGAGTAAAAATCTTTAAGGCAGTTGATGATGTATGCTGCTAAAAAAAATCTGAATTAACCGAGTAAGAAGGTACCCATATCAAGTATTTCTTTATATCAGTAGGTCTTCAGCATTTTAAATTATGAATCCTTTTCTTTTCTTTTTTGTGACAGAGACAGAGAGAGAGAGAAAGACAGAGAGAGGGACAGATAGGAACAGACAGACAAGAAGGAAGAGAGATGAGAAGCATCAACTCTTCACTGCAGCTCCTTAATCTCCTTAGTTGTTCATCGATTGCTTTCACATATGTGCCTTGACTGGGGGGCTGCAGCAGAGCAAGTGACCCTTTGCTCAAGCCAGTGACCTTGGGCTCAAGCCAGCGACCATGGGTCATGTCTATAATCCCATGCTCAAGCCAGAGACTCCACGCCCAAGCTGGTGAACCCACATTCAAGCCGATGAGCCCACGCTCAAGCTGGCAACCTCAGGGTTTCAAACCTGGGTCCTCTGTGTCCCCGTCCCATGCTCTATTCACTATGCCACCACCTGGTCAGGCATGAATCCTTTTCAGTAAAAAAAATTCTAAGCATCCACAAACAAATATGATAATTTATAAACTATAAGCAGTTAATAATATCACATAAATTATTAAATATATGCAAAAAATACAAATTAAAGAGATGAGATAAAAAATAAACATAAAATATTTTCTCCTTACGTTCTAATGATTCACTTATTCACTTGACCTTGGGAACCCTTGATATAGGGATGCTCACTTTTATCTATAGATCGGTAGAATAGCTATTTATTTTAATGAGACTAATCATTGATAAAAAGGAAAACTTTTTGTTTGTGAGTGATTTATGTGATGCTTTCACACATAAAATATTACTTCATTCTCACAAGTATCTTATAACTTAGACATAGAAGCAAGTATTACCCCCATGTTGGAGTTAAAGTAATTGAAGATCAGGGAGCCTACATGTCTTCCCAAGCCACAGTCAGTAGTAGTAATATTATTAGCAACCGTGATTGAGTTATTTTTTATTTGATAGGTATTGTTCCAAGTACTTTATACATTTGAACTTTTTTTTAAAGATTTTATTTATTCATTTTAGACAGAGGGGAGAGAGAAAGATAGAAGGAAGAGAGAAGGGGGGAGGAGCAGGAAGCATCAACTCCCATATGTGCCTTGACCAGGGGAGCCCAGGGTATCGAACTGGCAACTTCAGCATTCTAGGTTGACGCTTTATCCATTGTGTCACCACAGGTCAGGCCGTATGGACTCTTATAATCTTTGTAACAACCAATGTTGCAATGAACATTATTGCAAGTTCATTTTCACCATTATTATCATCCCCAGCTTACAGATAAGAAAAAGGAGGCACAGCAGTTAAGCGTCACAGGTAAGTCCCTACATCTTGTAAGTGGTAGAGCTGGGGCTGAACACTTGGCAGGCTAGCCTGGTTCTCAGGTCCTTTGGTTCTTCATTAAATTACCTCTGCCAGTAACTGACAAGAGACAAGACTACCCCCACGTATTGTGACCATGCATCCTAGAGTACTTGTTTAACAAAAACACCCTAAAACAAAACAAAGCCAAAAATTGTCTGCCTTAATCTGGGGTCCAATCACTAACTGTGTATAAATACAGGACACTTAATAAGTAAAACACAATATATCAAAAGCATGCTCTATTAAAATAATATTGATAAAATAGATTCCATCAAAATTACATTTTTTTCTGTGTTAAGAGAATAAAACACAAGTTACAGACTAAGAAAAAAAAACTTCCAAATCACATATCCCACACAAAGGACTCTTATCCAGAATAAATAAAGAACTCTCAAAACCTAATAGCTAGTCCAATTAGAAAATGGTCAAAAGACATGGAGAGACATTTCACCAAAGAGGATGATATGCAGATGGCACATGAGCATCAACATCACCAGGCAGGAGTGAAATGTATCCATGGCCCATTGAAATTCACTTGCTAGTGTGCCTGTTGCCCCTCCCACAGCATCTTCCCATGCAGCAGTCAGTACAGAGTGTCAAGTCCTACTGAGGACAAGCGGTGAGGCTAAACTTCAGGAAGGCCAGAATATCCAAGTCCAATCCTGTCTCGGTTGCCACAAGCTTGAAAGCCTAGTAAAATCATATAGGTGGAGCTCGAGGTACTCGGCTGTAAGACAGGAGAGGCACGCCCCTCCTACTCAAATGTGTTACCACTTGCTCGCTTTCTTCACTGCCCTGCTTCAGTAGCACCCCACGCCCCGAAACATCTCATTCCTCCTACTTTTCAACAGTTTAACTTACTCTGTTAGCAGCAATTTATATGCACTACTCGCTGCACTGGCTGGCTTCTCCTTTGGGCCTCTACTAGGAAGATTTAGGGCAGTCTATATGATTAATAGCAAATCACAGCAGAGAGAGAGGAGACGAAAAAGCTTTGTCTCTGAACCACGTCTGATGCCTCCACATATTTGGTTTTGCCTCCTTCCCACATCTGTTGACCTTTGGATTTCTCACCTAGTCAGATCTCATGTGCTGTAAAAAATGAACGCTTGTATTCCTTCTGTATTCTACCATACTTTAAACTCAGAGTTTACAGAGTACTGAATCTTGGCCCATTCTGTTCCTGATCTAGAGTAACAGTATAAAACCTTGATGTATACTTGATGACCTTACAGTCTAAGTGACATTTGTTTTTTGTTATGCCCATCAATAATAATACCAATCCTTCTCCAACACTTCCAAAAACATTGAATAAGAGAGAACACTTCCAGACTCATTTCACAAGGCCAGCATTACCCTAGCACCAAAGCGAGACCTGGACACTATAAGAAAAGGAAATCACTGGCCAATATCCCTGATGAACACAGATGCAAAAATTCTTAATAAAATGCTAGCAAACTGAATTTAACAGCACATTAAAAAAATCATACACCACGATCAAGTGGGATTTGTCTCCAATCCCAGAGATAATTCAAGGATGATTCAATATATGCAAATCAAAACCATATTAACAGAATAAAAGATAAAAATTATATGATCATCTCAAGGGATACAGAAAAAGCATGTGACAAATTCATGATAAAAGCTTTCAACATATTAGGTATAGAAGGGATGTAGCTCAACACAACAAAGCCATATATGAGATGTCCACAATGAATATTATGTTCATATATATGAATATCATATACATGTAAAGAAAATATTGATCAGCATAAAAAAGAAGAACTCCTGCCATTTGAGACAACATGAATAAACCTGGAAGACATTATACTAAGTGAAATAAACCAGACAAAGACAAATACTTATATACGGAATCTAAAAAAATAAAATGCAAGTTAAACATACAGAAACAGAGAGTAGAAGGTTGGTTCCCAGGGGACAGGGGGTGAGGGAAATAAAGAAATGTTGGTCAAAGAATATAAACTTTCAGTTACCAGATAAATGAGTAAGTTCTGAGGATCTCCTGTACTATATAGTGACTATAGTCAATAATACTGTATTATATACTGGAAATTTGTTGAGAATAAATCTTAAGCATTCTTAAAACACAAAACAAAGCAAAACAAAACAAAAAACTCCTCAGTGCCTGTATTATCCAGAGATGTGTATATAGTTACCAAGACTTAAAGGTATAACTACTGCCTATATACCCTCTTAAGACTATACAGCAAATTAGCATTCTAAATATTTTTTAATATACAGATTCTCTGTGTGTGTGTGTGTGTGTGTGTTTCTGACATCATTACCTGAATTGCTGTTCTCGTTTTTCAGCCACAAACTCCTGTCTCTCTTTTTCTTTCTTCTCCTTTAATAATCTGGTTTTATCTTTCATTCTATTTGTTTTCTCTTCAATTGTTTCTTCTTTCATTTGCATTTCAGTAAAATACTCGTTTTCTTCTGCTGCTAAAAGTTCCCGGAGCCTGAGACAAAAATGACCAAAAAATTTTAACAAAACTTCGATGCCATATGCACCATTTTACTAATTTTTATTTTGTTAAATTTTATTTCAGAAGCACGTTTTTTCCCCTACTGATTTGAGAGAGGAAAAGAGAGAGAGAGGAAAAGGGAGAGAGATAAAAGCAGCAACTTATTCCACTTAGTAGCTCCATTTAGTTGTACACTCATTGATTGCTTCTTGTATGTGCCCTGAGCAGAGATCAAACCTCAACCTCGCTACACCAGGACGACGCTTTATCCACGGAGCCACCTGGCCAGGGCCCAGAAGTACATGTTTAATCATAAATTTTGCAAGAAGAAAAAGATCATTTCTGTCTTCCATAAAATATGCTAGTTGCCATTTAAAGCAATTAAGAGATTGATCTGTGTCATATTTCATTTGTGCACATACAGATGAGATGGGTAATGTATATCTTCAACAAAAGAAACAATGAGTAGATTTTAATTAAAGCAGCAAAATATAAAACAGTTACTCTTTTGCTTTCATGATAATGTAGGTCATTATAAGTAAAAATATAAACAAGCAATAGTTATTGATTTGGCAGGAATATGAATATCTCGGCCATGATTCCACTATAAAATTCACTTCATGTTTTTGACTGGTTAATCTCCAGTTGTGGTTTTAGGTCTGTTTCATTGTCTGGGCCATCAGGTTGGTGAGCCTTACTTATTTCGTCTTTCTTCAGTGTTGATGATGAACCCTTGCATGGCATCCTTGGTTCTGGCTTTCACAAGACTATGAACAAATTTGCGGTCACTGTGCTGGTACCAGTCAGCTTTCAAGCGATCCCGTTTCAGTGACTCAATTGTATCAGAAACAGCATGATGTTTCTGAGAGATGCGCTGGATTCTTTTCAGATGGTGCTCAGTCCTCTGGCCTTTGGGAGGCTTGGCTCTCTGAAAACAAATAACAACTATCACTTTTGATAGATTTAAAACCAATAGCATATTTTCAATTAATCAGGGCCTCCACCAATACTCATACTAAATAAAACTTGGTATATAAAACTGATACATCCTGCTACAACTGCAAACAGTCTAAGTGGCTAAGGTGTAACTTAGTTTGATTCTTTGAGCCTATAAATAAGATGTCATCAAATTAGTCTCAAATATTTTTCAAGTGTCATTTTAGTAGAAAGAAGTTCATGGAATTATAAAAAAAAATTTAGAGATTATCTAGTCAAACCAGAGACATTAAGTGATTTGTTCAAGGTGCTTTAAATGGTTAAAGCAGACCTGAATAGAACAAGATTTAGAGATCTTTCAATTCCTGACCTTGATCTTGCCACTCAATATCCCACTTTCACTTTCTCAGGGGCTGACAACATAGTTACCACCATCAAAACAGTTTCAATTAAAAGAGGCTATTTTCTAAGTACAGAGGACCTTTGAACAAAACAGGAGTTAGGGGCACCCACCCCCACACAGTCAAAAATCTTGTTCTATCCAGATCTACTCTATTTTCTAATTGAGTTTTTAGAGGAGGAAAAGAGAGAAACACTGATTTGTAGTTCCACTTATTTATACATTTATTGGTTGATTCTTGTGTATGCTTTGACTGGGGATTGAACCTGCAACCTTAGCTATCAGGACGACACTCTAACCAGCTTAACTATCTGGCCAGGGCTTCACCTGTACCATATTTTCCGCTTCATAAGACGCACCTGACCATAAGACACATGTAGTGTTTTAAGGAGGAAAAGAAGAAAAAAAATATTCTGAACCAAATGGTGTATTAAAATATTTAATAAAATACCATATTTTTCACTCTATAAGATGCACAGGCATCTTCCCTTCCACTTTGGGGGAAAAAAGTGCATCTTATGGAACGGAAAATACAGCAACTTTTGGATCCCCCAAAACTTAAGTTGTTCCTCGGTATCCACAGGTTACTGGTTCCAGGTCCCAACTTCCCTCCTAGATATTAGACCAATACACACAGTCAGTTCTCTGTATCCCAGACTCCCAACTGTGAATGAAAAATAGTACAGGTATTTTTTGAAAAAAGTCCATGTATGAGTGGACCTATACAATTTAAGCCCATGTTGTTCAAGGGTCAACTGTACATAGGATATATATATATATATATATATATATATATATATATATATATATATATACACACACACACACACACACACACACACACACACATAATGAGTTGTGAGCAGAAATAAAGGGAGGGGGAGAGAGGAACAGAATGAAAAGTAAAAAAGGAAAGCAAAAAAAGTGATAGAACTTTATTTCTATTCCTATTGTGCCCCAGAAGTTTAATGCAAGGACTGTGCTCCTGACATTTTGGGTAGCTTTAATTTCTGTAAATATATTCATTTTATACAAACATCGAATAAAAAGTTGCAGATGCATACACCCTTTTGAATACATATTGATATAGTAAAAATCTTATAGACTGTATCTCACCTAACATAGAAGGGTTGTTTTTTTTCTCTATTGATTTTAGAGAGGGGCAGGGAGAGAGACACACTAATTTCTTGTTCCACTTATCTATGTATTCACTGGTTGATTCTTGTATGTGCCCTGATTGGGGATTGAACCCGCAACCTTGGCATATGGTAATGACACTAAACGAGCTACCTGGCTAGGGTATGGTTTATATCTTTTTCAATTCTGTATTCCTAGCATTGAACATGATGCCTACCACGTCAGGTTCTCAATAGGAAGGAAAGACAATGTTTCTGGGTGAGCTTGATGCAATTTCATTCCTCCTAGGGCCACCTTTAAATCCATGGTCTTGACCTTTGCATTGCCAACCAGTTTTATCAAGTCAACCTTAGGTGAGTAGTGAGACTCTGAGGTGCTGACTCACAGCAAGAAAACTCTTAACTCATACAGCAGAGTCAATCTGATCGTTTATACTTAGAACATCACTGTCAGATTACCAAAATATAGGGTGTGGTCTTGGTCAAGGAGGTTCGCTCCTGTGAAAAAAAAAATCGTCCCGAGAGGCTTGATGAAAAGATTCTGGGTTCATGGTACACAGATAGATACCTAGTTTCAGTTGAATAAGATAAGGCAGGGCTGAGATGAACTGGAGACAGATGATGTTGGGGGTTATATTACAAGAAGTAGCTAATCCATATCAGAATTATTTCTAGTCTGGAGCCAGTTAACAAATTACTGTTCTTTAATGTGTGTGGCATTTTACGAAGGTAGATTCAGAGACAACAAAACAACAGGGTCAAGACTGCACCTTTGGCAGGATATACATAGGAACTCAGACTCCCAACAGACATACAGGCTGAGAACAGGAACCAAGCACCAAAGTCCATAAAAAATTAGTAGTCTTGAGTTATCAGGGCAAGAACCAGGCTTTGAGATCCATTTTGACTGAAGAGGGGAATGGGGTTAGAGGGCGGTGAGAAACAGCCTGAGCACTGGACAGGGGGTCAGAAAGTCCTTCAGGGCTTGGCCCATCCTGTGAGGGCTCTGTGGTCAGGAAGGGCAGTTTCTGGATGAACTCAGGTATGATCTGGAGTTCTCTAACAACAAGATGCTGCTAATCCATGCACAGTCTTGTCATTAGTCAAAGCTGGCACTGTTTAAGAGAAATATAATGTAAAACAGATCTATAATTTTATATTTTCTAGTAGCTACACTTAAAAAAGTAAAAAAGACACCTGAGATACAACATAATATTGAATGTAAACTTTAATTGAAAAATAAAATTAAAAGTAAAAAGAAACAGGGGAAATTAATTTCAATAATATACTTTATTTAACCAGTATATCCAAAATATTATCATCTCAACATGTGACTCTAGGTATATTTCAAGTGCTCAAAAGCCATGTGTGGATGCTGGACTCTAAACCATGCTGAAGGCAAGAGAACAAAGAATTTGATAACTACCTTGTATTTTCAAAGTCACAGGCTTTTGTTACTGTAACAACTCACATCATAGTTTCTAGTATTAGTTTACAGTTTAATGTCTTAAAGAAGAATGTCTTATATCCTAGGTTTGATTCTGACCTCTAACACACTACCCATAATCAAAATAAATGTCCTCCTAAAAAACTATTTTGAGAAGTAAATAACTGGGCTCCTAGGAGGCACTCACCAAACAGTGGCTCATTTCGCTTCTCTACACCTTTTATTGCTTTTACTGGAGTTGTTTAGCATCCAAATCTTAGCTCTGGTGGCTTCTCCCACCACAACTCTGCAACCTCTAACATCTACTCTTCTTATCACTGACATCTGAGATGCACCGATTCTGACCTTTTCCTTTTTTTCCCCTATAAACTCAAACCATTAAATAGGTCTGCTTCACTGGTTTGGTGGTAATTTGGTAATATAGAAATAATCCTTACTGGTTCCCAACACAAGTAATGGCACCTAACCATTGGCACCAGCCCCTGAGCTCTGTGTTCAGATACCGAACCCAAAGTAGGCAAGTTTCTGTCCCTCATGAAGTCTGTAACTATTACCTCGAACCCTAGTCTGTAGAAAATTCCAGTGTACTGGTTTCCAGACTCAATCTTACAGTCCTTGGACCTACAAAAGAGGGAGCAGGTCTATAAATTGACTGAGAATTGCTATGTGCACCATGGAACATAAAAATGTATCCTTCATTATCCCTGATCTTTTATAAAGTGCCATCAGACTATAGCACATCATTATTTACTGTTAACTTTTAATGATAAATTTTATGTGTGAGCAAGCTGTTTCTGCAATAAGATAACAAGCAACTGGAAGGCAGGGATCACACTTCTATTGAAGGGTAAACCTTCCAGGATCATCGTATACATATACACATGTATCAGTATACACCCCACAGTGCAGTGCCCACAGCAGGTGTTCAAGTAATACCCTATGACTGCCTAATTACCCATGGGAGTTTTCTAGCCTGCTGAAATATGGGTGCCTGGGGTTCTGTGCAGGACCCATCAAATTCTGCAGCTGGCAGCACCCCCACCCCCACCCCAGTCTCCAGGGAACAAACCTTCCTGTTTCCATTTGGGCTTGCATGGACACCTGTCACAGTTGAGTTTACACAGGAAGGGCTCTATAACCATTCACAACCCCTCAGAGCCCAACACCCCTTCCACAGACGATTCTCCTTGGGGTGCAGCCCAAGATCATACAGCTGAACCACCATCAGCCCAGACCCGAATTTCTGCCGCCTGGCCCAGCATCCTTCCGTGTCCTTGTGATGTGGACACATACTCCACATCACAAGGGACGACCTCCTTTGGGTGTCTTGGAGACTGAAAACCTTCACGATCCCAATGATGCTCCAAATATAAAAATCTAAATATTATAACTGACATGGGAGTGGAGGAGGAGGTGGGAGGTGGAGGGGTTGGGGAGGAATGGAATACAAAAGTGACCTTAGTCTTTCAAAATTCTACCCGTTGTATCAGGCACCTGCTCGAGAGAGCCCCCGGTGGAGGCCAGGTGGGCTCAGCTAGGCCTGGAGTGCGAGAAAATGCAGAAGGCAGTAGGGTCCCGCACACATCCCATGCTTACCACCATCACCACTTTGGGAGTGGGGCCCTTAATCTCCCGCTGTACGATGCCAAACCGCTGGCTGTACATTCTCGAGTCCCCTAGGGATGGGGGCGGGCGTCCGCCGCCGTCCCCTAATCTTGGCAACCTGAAGAACCAGCTTCCACGACGCAGAAGTCTGGTTGCCATGGTGCGCCTCGCGGGATCAGCGCAGGTGGGTGGAACGGAAATTGGTCCCGTCACCATGGTGAGCACTGACGCTGGCACAAGGGACTTCCTCTGGGAGCCGCCAGCTGAGTCTGCGCGGTTCTCACCCCGCCCTTGGTCAGGCCTCTTGACAACCTCGCCCTCTTCCCCTAGGGAACATTAGAATAGCTGGAAAAAAAAGCCTCCTTTACTGGAAGTGAAGTCGAAGACCTAACAACATTCCAATTGACTTTTCTATTTATATCCCGTAATCAGTCTAAAAGCATGAGAAAAGTTAGTGGGCAGTTTGTGGGATGGTTATTAAATTTTTTGGCCATCTCTAGGTTAATCTGATATTGTAAACCACAAGACCACTTTTTATATTTCTGTAGTTCTTTACAATTAAGTTGCAAGGTATTTTCACACACAAAATATTTGAGCCTCACAAATATCTTAAAAGGTTAAAGGAACAGTCGATATTATCCCCATTTTACAGCTAAGACAAGGTTGAGAGAGTCCAACTGCCTTGTCACGCTAACCACCAGTAATGAGAAATCTATTACTAATAAAATCGTGTTGCAAAAACATTTTAAATCTTATTGCACTGGGAAGAAACCAGGGGTGAGGTCAGACCAGATGGGCTGGTCTGCAGTGATACAAATGGCTGGGCACATAAAATAAGAGTCTGAATCAAGGGTCACAGTGGACCAAGGTCAGAACCTGTGGACCAGAAGTGCAGGTAAGCAGGCCCTGAGAATCCGGATCCCAGACGGGAAACCTAGGAGGAGCCCTCAGCACAGGTGCAGGCCACTGCTGTACTTCCAGCCAAGAGCAAGGTGGTAGTTAATGCCTTAAAGCCAATTAAGAAGAACACTTTGCTACTCTCTCTGTAAAGTGGGGGCAAGCACAGAACACTAGAATATGTAGAGCACAGACAAAAATCAGTACCTAGTAACTGTTGTGTAACAATAACCAAAGCACAACTATTGTGCATACCATCTTAAGGCTGCAATTTACTGTAAATTAGCATTCCTTAATCATTTGTAATCCACCCACATCGGATTTTGTGTATGGTACGTTTCTAGATTTGTATTCCATTTCCTGAATTGCTGGTTCAGCTTTTCAGCCACAAAATAATGTATCTTCTCTTTTAGTAATCTTTTTAATAATTTTTTCTCCTCCTATAATGCTTCTTCTTTCAATTGCAGTTCAGTAAAATACTCATGTTCATTTACTGCTAAGTTTATGTAGCCTGAAACAGAGAAAGAAAGAAATTAGATGGCCGTCTCTGTTCCCTGGACAGTCCCGAGGGCCAGCGGGTTCCTTGATCTTCAAGTGCCATGGGTGCCTGGCCCACCGGCTGGTCTGGGTGTAACCACCCCGAACACCACATCCTTGGGGGGAATAAGTGAGGGAATAAAAACACCCTCAGCCAGGCGCGGAAGTTTGGGGAAAGCCGCTGAGATTCAGGTGCACCTTGGGGCAACCCCGAGATCGCAGAGCCCAGAGGGTCCCGACGAAATGAGTTTTGGAGACAGGGAACACTGCCCCTGGACGACACCCGACTGCCCTCGTACGTCCCCAGCGTTGGTCCTGAGCTTGTCGTGCCACACGCCCTCACCCTGCAAGAGCCCCATAATTCAACTCTGGTTCGGTTTTGCCTGCTTTAACCACTATGTGAAGCATGAAGAGTTGCTTTTCCTTCGGCCCAGCGAAGGCCACGCCCCTGGGACACCCCGGCCAGGCCAGGCCAAGGGTGAGGGGTAGCGTTTCCCTGAGCCCAGGTGGGACCGGGGTCCGGCGCCCCCTAGTGGGTCTACTCAGAGGGTGGAGGGGCCCGGCGCTGGGCCCGGCGAACCTGGGCCTTCAGCCAAACCGATACCAAACCCCACAAAGGCCCTAAGAGAAGTGATTTAGCCAAGGTCCTTTTTCAGAACCTGACCTTTATCTTGTCACCCACTATCCCACTTTCGCAGAGGCAGTCAACACTGCTACCATCAAGACGTTCCCAAAAGATACACTAAATACATGAATCAGTAAATGGGACAAAAATCATTTAAAAATAATTTTAAAAAAGAACAGCTTAGACACAAACTATTTATATTATTTCCAATTCCTATTGTGCCCCAACAGGGTTCAGACAAGGGCTGCCCTCCTTGTAGTTTTCTGAATTCTATTATTTCCACCATTAAATTCCATGAGTGTTGGAAATCCATTCACCATGTGAAATACATATTGATGTATTTAACAAAATTGCATGGACTATCTGTTTCATTCCTGTACCCCAGTATTAAGTTCAGTGCCTACCATGGACCACATTCTCAATACTTGAATAACAAAGAACTGATTGATACCCATGTTTTTACTGGGTGGGCTCAATAGAATTTTTGTATTTGCTGGGGTCACCATGAAATCCATGGTCTTCCGCTTTGCAATTCCAGCAATGTAGCTTTATCAAGTTATCCTCAGATGAGTAGTGAGACCTTTGGGAGCTGATTCATAGCAGGGTGGCTTTGTGATGTGTCACCTTGACTAGTCTATGTTTCCCAGAACTCCCTTCCCTATACACTTCCTGTTAGGATGGGCCACAAGAAACATTTTACTGTTAACTGGAGGGCAGAAGTGAAGCAGCAGCATATTGTTTTTACACTTTGAAGATTGGTGCAGGAGCACCAGGCACTGTTGCAGTTCGCACGTTGTCTGCTGGTTCGCCTCCTGTGTGTGGGGCAGCAGCCAGGTCCGCAGCCGCTCCACCTTCTCAGGATCTTCCCTCAGCTTCTCACATTCCTAGGCCAGATGACAGTTAACTCTGCGGTGAAGAGCACCAGTTTCTTCTGCAGGACACCCACGTCATCGAAGTTGGAGGTGGTGAGAGAGTGACATGGGTTCCAGGCCATCTGCGGGGGGTCCAGCTTGTCCTTGTGGGCGCCAATGTCGTCTTCTTCTCCCGCACTTTACATCCATCTTGCCTTCTCGATTGCCTGCCCTGCAGACTTCAAGCTCCAGCATTAGATGCAAAGACAACAGCCTGACAGAGACTGTTTAAGCAGCTCCCACAACTGCATATAGTCAAATCCCTATAATAAATCCCTTAAAATAATATACATATATACATATATATAAATATACATACGTACATATATATAAAATCTTTAGTGGTGCTGCTTTTCTAATTGTACCCTGATACACATGGTAACCAGACTCTTATCAGTCAGAATACCAATCAAATAATTTTCACTTAGGACATCACTCAAAATTATCAGAATACTAGGTGTGGGTGGCTGGATCCTGGAAGGAGCAAAACAGTAGCAGAAAATTATCCAACTGACTCCAGCTGAAACAGAAAGGATGAGGCAAAGGAAGAATCAAAGGCAGAGGAGGGTGGTAGAGGTCTATATCATGAGTACAGTAGGGAAATGGCTGATCTACGTCTGAATTACCTAAAGCTGGAGGGATGGAACCAGAGTAAGGCAAGGGAGGCACACAGCTACAAAATTTAAGAGGACACATACTCAGTCCTGGCCCAGTAAAGCTAGCTAAGTAATGAATCACGTATCTTAGCACTTTTAGCACTAAGCAAAGTATTGGAACATTGAGGAAGGAACTCAAGACTCCTAGTAGACAGGGGCTGAGAGCAGAAACCAATCAAAAATGTCAAGGGGCAGGGGATGCAAGCTGTCATAAAAGATGAGCTAGGCTGGCAGCTTTACTTTCAGACTGCTTTGGCTGGGAGGAATGAGGAAAACAAGCAAAATGAACAGCAGCCATTAGCAAAGGATGCCTTTTGGGGTTTGAGGAATCCTATGCAACCCCAGAGGCCTGGAAAGAAAGAACCCAGTCTCTGATACACAGGTTCTCTGACAAGATAAACCCATCCCACAGTCTTGGTATGCCCTAACCCAGTGATGGGCAATCTTTTGAGCTTGGTGTGTCAAAATTAGCCAATAAACCGAGCATAACTCGGGTTGTGTGTCACTTCAAGAAAAATGGCCTAACCGGAAGTCCCAGAACTAGACACTCTGTGCCAGAGTTCTGTTGTTTTGGCCTACAGACCTCCAGCACAGTGTGTCTACACTACAGCAAATATTTTATCCTCGGCTATTGCATCTGGCTGTGCAGTAGCCGAGGATGAAACATCCTTCTTGGCATGCAGCCCCATACTTCTCTGGTATGTGGCCGCATTGTTTCATCGAAAATGGCTACACATGTCAGTGCTGACACGTGTGTCATAGGTTCGCCATCATGGCCCTAACCCTAAACCATGCTACAGACAGCAATGTAAGGCGTTTGTTATAATTAAGTGAATCCACCTTGTTTTTGGAGTGGCTGGAAACTTGTTACTATAGTATTATACACTCTTGAACTCAGGGTTACAGTTCACAGGTTTGTGGCTCAAAGAACAAGGCTTTTACAACCTGATTTGATTCTAGACACTATCAATACTGTTTAACATTGGACAATTTCTGAGTCTGTTTCTCCATCTGTAAAAACGGGCAAAGTCAATTGTCTACCTCAAAAGACCATTCTGAGAAATAAACTGGATCCATAAGGAAGAACTCACCAAATTGCAGTTCCTTTCCTTATTTATTCACATTACATTTTTCAACCACTGTCTTCCTGAGGAAATGTTTAGAGACACTGCCAGGTCTCACCCAAAAGCCATTAATATTATTTATGAAGATGGCTTGTTCAGGTTGTTTTATGGTGGCTCTAATTCTATCCCCCACCCCCAACCCCAGCTCCTCCACCCCAACCATCCAAACTTCTTAATAGGCTCACGCTTCTGGGATTTGCATCATTTAGAGCAGATGCACCAACTTTTACTCTTTCTCTTTCTTTCTTGCCTGCTTCCTCTAGAAGCTTAAAGGACAGAACAGGCCTGCTCCTCTGGTTTGGTGGTAGGTTTTTTCCAGATCCTACTGCCTCTTACACAAGCCCTGGCAATCGCTCTATGGTCCAGCCTCTGAGTAGATCAGTGTTGTCTCTCATAAAGCCGGTCTGTAAATTTCACCTTGAATCCTACAGTCTGCAGAAGCCTCCAGTCTACTGCTTTCTAGTTCCAGGTTTTTTAAGGTCCTTAGACCTAGAGAAGAGGGAGTAGGTCTGTATGTTGAATGAGGTTTGCTATGTGCAAGAAGGAGCATCACAAAACCATTTCTTACTATTTTGTGTCAGCCATCCACTTCCCCTTAAATGATTCCTTCTCTCTCTTCTCTCTTCTAAAATCTTCCATTACAAACACATAGCTTATCATTACCTTCTCCGTTGTATGTAATGATTCCATGCACAGGGACACTGTTTCCCCAGCTAGATTATAAGCTCTCTGAAGGCAGGAATCTTGTGTCTCTTGAAGGATAAGCCTTCCATGATCATTATATTCACTGCTATATTTCCCACGCTGCAGTATAACCAGCGGGGACTCAATCAGTAGTTCTGTAATTTCCCCAAGTGCAGATGGAGGGGTTTCTGGCCTGCAGACACTACGTTGTAGGAAAAAAGGATGCAGGTGCCGAGGCCAACAGTTTAGGCTGCCTATGTCTGGGACTCTGTGCAGAGTTTCAGCATCCTGCAGGACTTGCACTCCCACCATCCTAGTCCTTACAGGTACCTGTCCTTCATCCTGTTGCCAGGCCTGGAGGGGCAGTTGTGCACAGCAGCTGAAACTTAATAACCTCAACAGACCCTGGAAAGGCTCAAGAAACACAGCCTAACCCCCTCCAGAGGATGCTCCAGGAGGTGCAGGACCAGTCCAAGATCAGATGGTAGCGTGTGGACCCAGATCTCCTGTTTAGCCACCATTGCCCAGTCTACCCAGTCATTTCTTAGAGGTGGCACTGAATCTCCCAAATGATGAGTCTGAGTAAAAATTTAGTCTAACCCCTGCTGGTTTCCCTTAGAGACCAGCCTTTCCTTCCCTTCTTCTTTCTAATCTCATCACAGGTAGCAAGTCCTCTCCCTTGACCCCTTCCCCCCGCCCCTCTGTGAGCCCTGACCTGGACCTCAGGAAATCTCTAGTGGCCTACACATACCTCTTCACTGACTGTGATCAGCACAGTGCTGTGGAGCCGCTACGTCCTACTGCACCACGCCAAAATATTGGCTGTACTTTCAAAACTCTGACCGGCACCCACCCCAACCCCTCCCCTCACTATGTGGGGCACACCTTGGCAACCAGACTGCTGTGTCCCGGAGGCGGGTTCCACCCAGGCTGAAAATCTCGGTGATCTGGGGAAGAATTAACATCATGGGTCAACAGGGCTGGTGGGGTAAAAGCTAGGTCAGGGCAGGGTGCAGTGTCCCCCAGCACTGACCACAGGTGTGCCAGCACCTCCTGCCTCCTCCTCTGGAGCCGAATCAGAGGCCGAGTCATCCTTGCTCTTCTCCTTGTCCTCCTCAGAGTCAGGTGGCTCTTGCTTCACAAGTGGCAGGCCTGGATCTACTGCCTGCGAGAGGTGGGAAATGGGCAACAGTCAGAAAGGCAGGGTCAGCCTGAACGTAGTCTCTCTCAGCCAACCTGCCACTGAGCTGACAAATCCCAATTCCATCACACTTCAGAGCCAAAAAAACCACCTGTCCACAAACCTTTCCCATTCCTCAGATTGTCATTTTCCTGTTAGCTGGGCAGCAAAGCAGGCAAAACTAGTTGCCTGGGGAAAGCAGGGGAAGTCCGTGGAGAGGTTGCAATCAGCACACCTATCGATCTGCTCAAAAAACCACTGTCATGGCTCACCAACACTCTGCTCACAAATCACCCATCACTGACCCCCACCTTGCTGGGGCAGCCAGGCAGCAATACAGGAGAAGTCAGGATGGCTGTGCCTGGTGTCCAGTCTTCCTGGGCATCCGCTTTCTCTTGCTTCACCTGGGGTAAGGCCACAACCCAACTCAGGCCAGGGCACTGGGCCTCCTGTGTGAAGGAGGGTGGCAGCAGACTTGGTCCCAGCTTCCCGGAACAAGGCTGGACAGGGCTGGGAAGGGCAGGATAAGGCGGGGCCCTCACCTGTAACACGCGTTCTGTGGAAGCTGGGGCAGGGCCAGGGACCTGCACAGGACTGCTTGCTCCCTCCCGTAAGAACACAAGGTCAGTGCCAGGCGGGGGCAACACAAAGCCACTGCCTGCTTCCTGCTTCATTGGAGTCTGGGCATGGTCTTGTCGGGCTGTGGTTGTGCTCAAGGGGGGCTTCAGTGTATGGCCCAGACGGGGCCGTCGAGTTGATCCGGCCCTCTTTCGACGGGAATAAGGTGGGGGTGACCCTGCCCCATCCTCAGATCCTGCCCAGACACTTGGTAGCAAGCGCTTCTGTGAGGAAAGTTGGAGTGTATGACCACCTGATGCAATAACCTGACCACACCACCCTGCCCTAATCAACATGCCTGCTGACCCCGTTAGTACCAACAGAATCTGCTTATAGATGAGCTCCTCATCCCTGAGCCAGCTAGCCTCCTGTTATCAATGCCACTGCCACCCACCCACGTTCCTCATTCACCCTGGCATGATGCCTGCTAATCCCTGACCAAACCCATTGCCTCAGCCACCCCTCTGCAGCTACAGGACCCATTTGGCCAGCCCCACCCACAGACCAGGTCTATCTGACACTTGCAGGCACTGGGGAACCTGGCCCGATCTATCCTGCCCACTTGGCCCTTCCTGCCCCACCCACCATGGCAAACTGCAGGCATTGGCGCCAACGACACTTTTGGCGCTTCTGGTTGCTGCCTCCGAACTTGGGCTTGTCACAGCAGAAGTCACAGTGGCCACAGTCCATCCGCCTCAGGCAGGCTGCACAGGCCCCACACTTTCGGTTCTGCCGGCGGTTCGTGTAAGGCTGCTGGGGAACAGGGGGGACAGGGGTGCTGTCACTAGGACTACTGCAGTACTGTTCTTGTTGCTCTATCACTGGCCCCATGGGAGGGGACTGGTTGCACAGAGGTCTTAGCCTAGTCACACCTCAGTGTCTGCCAACTCCCACGTCAGACACTGTCACTGCACTAGATAGCTCTCGATACCGTTTGCACTGTGGCTACTCTGACACAGCAGCCATCACTACCTGCTAGTCCTCCATTAGCTACTACCAAGACATTGTCTTTGATTTCCCCACCTCCAGCTGGATTTTTCTGATCCTCTATCAACTATCATCATCATATCTGCCATATTTTCTCATCCTACGTGAACTCTAGTCACTGTGTCAGCTTTTCCACTTTTAGCCCCACCAAAATGTTGTTTCCCCTGGTATCAGGTACTATCAGTGCACCTGTTGATCCTGTATTAGTCCCCCTACTGTCTGCTCATTCTATACTAGGATCTGTCACTGTGCCTTGCTATTCCTCTACTAGGCCCATTGCAGCATGTGCTTCTTTGGGCTTAACCAAGTATCCTGGGAGAATCTAGGCTTGTCCAGGTAAGATGGGGCCACTCACTAGCTCGTCCTCGTCTACACAGTAATAGATGAACTCGGCAGGTGGCGAGGGGCCCAGGGCTCTGGGGTGCTGCAGAGGCAAATGGGTTGGGGTCAGGGTGGGTATTGGGTAAGATTAGGGTTGTGCCTTCCCCCTGCCTTCTAGGGCCTCACCAGCTCTGGGGACTCTGGAGGCTGCGACGGGGGAAGCGGAGGCAATGGCTGGGTTTGGGGACGCCGCCGGGCAGCCTTCTTGGAGTCACAGCCTCCCCTGCGGCGGCTATGTTTTTTACCCTAGGAGAAACCCAGAAAGGTCATTTAATTTACGCTTTGTGGCACCAGACAGATACAGGACCCTCCCAGCCCAGGAGTGGAGAAAGCATGCATGGAACAGACAGGCAGAGTGTAGGAAGGGGCACTCACAGCAGGGGGAGCCACAGCTAGGGGAGGGCGTCGTTGACATCGCTGATGGTGGCGACGCAGGCGATGGGCAAGGTGCTGGCGGACAGGGGCAGAGAAGGTAGGGCCAGGGAGGTGAGTGAGGTGAAGGAGAAAAGAAGACATGAGGTAGGTAAGGCCAGGTTGGGAGGAAGCAGCACAGCAGCAAGTTTAACAGCAGAATGAGCTCTGCCCAGCCCTGGCCCCACCAGCACCGGCCCCTCCAGCCTGACTCACTCGTAGGCAGCGCCGCTGGACGCACCTCCACTGGCGCCTGAGACCAGGGCGGGGAGGGCGAAGGCAGACTCGGCAATGGCCACAGTCCTCTCGGGTCTGACAGCCCCGGCATACTCCACACCCTCGGCTCTGTGGGGGGGCCAGAGGCATGATGCACGGGGCCAGGGCTAAGAGGGCCAGGGGCTAGGGTTAGCCTTGGATCCACCCCACCTGCCCAGCTCACCTTTTCCACAATCCGGAGGCACCGTCTCCGCTCACATTTGCAGAATAGCCCTGAGGCCACATCGTGGGGCAGCTGCAGAAGGCAGGTGGAGCAGGCCCCGCAGTCCTCGGTTACCTGGCAGGCTGCACACTCTCCACAGCCCACACGCTGCCAGGAAGGGGTGGGGCAGGGTCACAGGCTCAAGCAGAATGACTCTAGGACCACTGCCCCTCAAGTGTCTGCTGATCCTACATCAGAACCCATCACCATGTCTGCTATTCCCCCATTTGCCTCACCACTGTATCTGATAATTATTAATTAGCCACTATCACTGAGACCATCTCAATGTCTACTGTACCTGTTAACAACATCACTGTGTCTACTAACACCCCATGAACTCCCATTCCAGTCTGCTGGCTATGGCAAGCTCCCTACAAAATGACTTTCACCCTGTGAATAACTGTGGATTCCTGACCATTCTTCCAGACCCTCCACTAGCTCCCTTTGCATCTTGCTCCCACCATGCATCTATGAGGAGGAGGCAGGTCGTGCTTACCTTAAACATCCTCTGCTCTCGATTGAAAGCAATTCTCTGTGCTAAGGGGAAGGAGAAGTAAGAAGAGAAGTGGAGAGGGAGCATCAGATATCTGACCTCATCCAATGCCTCTACCTCTACCCTTACATCCACCATCAACCTCCAGCCCGACGAGGGAGTCCTAGCCTGATACTGAACCTGTTTTCGCTCCTATCTCCCGTGTTCTAGGGACCACTCACCTCGGCAGTCCTTGCACAATGTCTTGAGCCGCTGCCTTCGGATACCATCCCCTGAGAAGCTGATTCCACAGTTCTCACAGCACCTGGAATAAGAACCATGAATGTGGGTCCCTGAGTGCATGCCCAACCACAACCTTCACCCATCTGGCTTACTTTAGGCCAAGACTCACCCAGGAGCAGGGAGCGAAGCTGGGGCTGTGTTAGCATCAGACTTGGTTTCATTCCCTGGGCCCTCCTTTCTAACCTCAACTCTTTGCTGTCCAACCTGACATTTCCGAGCTTTAACTGGCTTTGAAGGTTTCTTCCGCTTCTTGCTGGGGAGAGTCAAGGAAGGGGCCTGTAGATGAGAACAAAGGCATGAAGAATGTAGGTCAGGGGGCGGGTGACAGGTGGCTCAGCCACCCCTGCATCTGGGTTCCTAACAACAGTGTTGTACCTTGGGGGCTGGATAGCACAGGATGCCTTGTTTGAAGTCGAAGAGGGTGAGGTCACACGCAGGGCCCAGGTATCGGGTCAGCTCAACTTTGCTTCGGATCCTGTCTCCTGTGGGGCTGGGGATGGGCCAGGAAGGGTTGGTATGCAGGTGGAGCCACTGCCACTCCACATGCACAACCCTCCCACTGGGCTGTGAATGGGCCTTCAAAGCTGGCAGAATACAGAATATGCCCTGGGATTTGCCTGACCAGGCCCTACCCTAACTCACCCTGAATAACAAGAATATTAAAGGTGAATAAATACCAGCAAGTATATAAACATTAGGAAATAATATAAATGCAGTCTGCTCTGGCAGTGGCACACTGGATAGAGTTTCACTGGGACACGAAGGACCCAGGTTCAAAACCCCAACGTTGCAGCTTGAGCACAGGCTCATCTGGCTTGAGTATGGGATCATAGATATGACCCCATGGTCACTAGTTTGAGCCCAAAGTTCACTGGTTTGAGCCCAAGGTCACTGGCCTAAGCAAGGGGTCACTAGCTCTGCTATAGCCCCCTAGTCAAGGCACATATGAAAAAGCAATTAATGAACAACTAAGGAGCTGCAACAAAGAAATGATGCTTCTCATTTCTTTCCCTTCCTGTCTGTCCCTCCCTATTTGTCCCTCTCTGTCAAATAAAAATTTTAAAAATGTTAATGCAAATGACTATGTGCATATTTAACATATACAGTATACTAGTGATATTCTATATGAGTGAAAACAAATACAAATGGTAACACAAATACATTAAGTAACACGTAAATATTAGCATTACCTATTTCCCCACGTATAAGATACTCCCCTGTATAAGACGCACCTTAATTTTGGGGCCCGAAATTTGAAGAAAAAAAAAGTATTACATAAAGTTATTGAACTCAAGTTTTATACATCATAAAATTCATACAACTCCTCATCACTGTCAAACCTCCCATCCATTAGCTTGTCCTCATCTGTGTCTGATGACGAAACACTGAATTCATATATTGCCCCATCCCCAGTTCCATCTACAGCATTTGAAATGCAATACTTCTTAAATGACTTGACAATGATCTCAACCTTGATATTGTCTCAGGATCTTTGATACGTATCAGGATCTTGATATGTATCCCAAGTACAAACTTCTCCTATAGTTGGTTTCTTCACTCTTCCTGCTGGTGTCAAATTGTCCCCAGAAGACGTCATTCATCTCATGGCAGCTTTGAAGGGTGTGTTAATACTGACATCAAGTGGTTGAAGCTGGGATGCCAAGCCTCCAGGTATTGTTTTTTGCTCTGCAGCAATCTTCTTTGTGTTTTTTGTTATGTGTTCCCTGAACTGATCATGCACCAATAGGGCAGGTTTGTATAAGGGCCCACCTGGTCTCCTTCTCCAAACTTCCTCAAACCAAATCTTCAACCTATCCTGATCCATCTAATCCTTGTCATAAATGTGGATGATCACTCCTCAAGGAATGTCTTCTTTTGGTATTTATTTGCATTTGGAAATCAGCATAGGAGGCAGCTTGGTTCCATTGGCACAACAAGCTAGAACAACTATATAATGGCTCTTTCACGTCCACTTGTCTTCACAGTTACAGTTTTCACCCCCTTCTTATCAACAGTTCTGTTACTTGGGACATCAAATTGAAGGGGCACTTCATCCATATTTGCAATCTGTCCCAACTCAAACTGACATGTCTTCTGACATTGAATGACAGAACAATGAAATTCAAGGACTTTCTGCTCATAGCTTTCAGGCATCTTTTGGGCAAGTCTGGTGCGTGTACGCATTTTTAGTCCATTCCGTTTCATGAACCTGAAGCACCCACTGTGTCCTCCTTTGAAATCAGTAACTTCTTTTTCATCAGCAATTCTTGCCTCATGCTGAACCATCTTTGTGGACACAGGAATTCCAACTGCCCTTTGCTCTTCAATCCATATCTTCAATTCCCTCTCTAAATCAGGCCATTTTGCTGACTTGCCTCTGCCTCTCATGGCCTTCTTCTGCCATGGCATTTTCAGTAGGGTATCCTCTTCCTGTAGCCAGTCTAGGATTGATTTCTCAGTTGGAGGATGACCAAACTTATGTTCAGCAGCAAGATTTCCATTCACTTATGCAAACTGGATCATTTTTTTTTTTTACAGGGACAGAGAGAGAGTCAGAGAGAGGGATAGATGGGGACAGACAAACAGGAACGGAGAAAGGTGAGAAGCATCAATCATTAGTTTTTCGTTGCCGTTGCGACACCTTAGTTGTTTATTGATTGCTTTCTCACATGTGCCTTGACCGCAGGCCTTCAGCAGACCGAGCAACCCTTTGCTGGAGCCAGCGACCTTGGGTCCAAGCTGATGAGCTTTTGCTCAAGCCAGATGGGCCTACGCTCAAGCTGACAAGCTCAGGGTCTCGAACCGGGGTCTTCCGCATGCCAGTCCGACGCTCTATCTACTGCGCCACTGCCTGGTCAGGCGCAAACTGGATCACTTTTAACTTGAATTCAGCACTGTACGAAAATCTTTTCTGAGCCATTTCTGGGCAGAACGTGGCAAAATGTAACCTACCATAATATACCGGTAACAAGTGCGAAACAATGACCACAAAGACAACAGTGTGAAAAAGTGGGAAATGCGAGTAAAAATATCTACAACCATTAACCACTGTAGTAGACACACAGTTTTTAGACCCCAAATTTTTCAAAAAAGGGTGTGTTTTATACATGATGAAATACAGTCTATACTAAATATACAAACAAGAAATCTTACATAAGAAACAAACGTTTAAAAATGTGCATATAAAAACATATAAACATACAAATAGATGTATAAATTAAAAAATGCAACTGCATACAAAATAACGTGTAAGTAATTGATGGCAGAACAAAATATTCTACAGGTCGCTTACATTTCTGCATGTCTTGCAAGAAAGGCACAAAATGTCCTTTGCTATTAACTATCTTTTCAAGGATGTTTGTACAGCAAACAACCTTGGAAGATAAGACAAAGGGTCTCCTAGAGCCTAGGGAAGACATCCTTACTATCCTAAACATTACAAAAGATTGGATTCCCTAAGCTCAGGGTTTCTTTCTTATAATATAACCCAGTGCATGTGCAGGTACTAGTTAAGTTAGCCTCTTCACGTCACCCTGTGGGAACTGGCACAAAAATGATGTCATTCTGGATAGACACTGCTTTTGCTATGAGTAAAAAACTCTTTCATCTCTGACCCAGGAATCTCATATCTCCTACCAGCATCCACAAAACTGACATACTCACTTGTTTTCTTGACCTAATTAATGTAAAATCTCTGATCCTTTAGAGTTCTTGATAACTGCATTTACATTTATAAATGTAGAAAGTTTTATACATTATAAATATGTGAATAAATGTACAACTAAATATAAATAAATGTAACTATAGCCCTGGCCAGGTAGCTCAGTTGGTTAGAGCATCATCCTAAAATGACAAGGTTGCAAGTTTAATCCCTAGTCAGAAAACATGCAAGAATCATCCAATGAATGCATTAATCAGTGGAACAACAAATTGATGTTTTTCTCTCTCCTCCTTTCTCTCTCTTTAAAATCTATAAATTTAAGTAAACATTTTAATGTAATTATATTCCTCCAGGAAAACTGTAGAAAATTTAATAACTAGTATATCACTAATATATCTTAAAATATCTTAAACACTGAAGTGTAAACAGCTTATAAATATGTATATTTATGTATTATAATCAAATTTGTTATTCACAGTAGTGACATTCTATAAAGACACCGTGAACACTGAATTAGTGACTACAGAAGCACTGCTCCTGGTGGAACTACAGGGTACCGTAGGTTCCTACAAGCCTCTGGTTACAACGTTTTTGCAAACTGATCCTATGTAACCTTGTTTTCTTAGTATTTCTGTTCAAAGATACTCTACTTAATATATTCTTTTTACAAGTAATTACCTGCATGGGCTTTGAATGATTTAAAGCCAGGAGCTTTAGAGTCCATCTGCCTTATACAGGTTTCTTTGCTTGCGTCCTCGTGAAACAAGCCAGTCTCTTCAGCAATGAAAATCTACTCTTCTATATACTGTACTTGTTTTCCCATATAACACTTAGTAGGCATGTTTTTTTAAAAATCGTCCACAGACTCCTAATATTCAGAACCTGCTTTGCATGCAAATTTAACATTTTTTCACAATGTATCACCTTCCGAAACTGTGAAACAGCTGGCACTAGCTGCAGTAGGTTTAACATTTTCCTAAACCTGGGTAACACCAGTGTTAACCTCTTTGGCTTTCAGCTTCATAACGCTGTCCACTACACTTGACTTGATCGGTCAGCATCACATGGATCCACAAATTTGGCCAGTTTGCTACCTTTTCCTTAGCTTCATCACATACTATAGATGTCAGTTTAGCACTTTCTGGAGCAGCCGCATGTATAAACTGGCAATTTCCTCTTCTTTTTGTAGATGTACCACACTTTTGATTCATTGACATTGAACTCACAGCCAACAGCACTGCAACTCACATGTGACTGAAGCTCATGTTTTTTCTCCTACAGCACATCACAGATTTCTTGCAATTAGAACACTAGATAGGACTTCAGCACCACACTTGGGAGGCCATTGCAAACAGCACAAAAATGAGAAAAACACGGCACTAAGTAGACAATGAAAAGCACTTGTATAATATAATACAAGTGCTGAAATAAGGCCTCGTTCAACCCGGGAATATATATGTGCATCGAGTGACTTAAATTCTTTTGCTGCTCTGTGCATGTTCTCTAATGACCATAAAAGCACAGCTGAGTGATAACTTTGGGGTCACAAATTTTAGTGAGTAGGTGAATTTGCAAATATAGACCCTGGTAATAATGAGGGTCAAATGTGCATAGTTTTAGCCCCACTCATGCATTTAACCATACCCCCTAAATTTACTCTGCCTAACCAGGCTCAGCTCTACACTAACTCCACCCACAGCCCACCCAGTACCTTTGGTAATAGGTGTCTGAGCGTCCACAAGTGGCACCTGACTTGCGAAAAACTTCACGGCGCTTCCAGCCAGGGCCCAGGGCTGGGCAGTCCAGCCACTCCTCAGCCATGGGAGACACAGGAAGGAGCAGCGGCCTGCAACATGGAGGGGGAAATGACAAAAACTGACATGCTAGGAGGTAACAAGTGCCCCACACCACGCATACCACTAGTTTCTATTAATACTTGTTCAAGATCTGGGACCTGCCAAAGGCAACTAACTGGCCCATATAAGAGAAAACCCCCATTTCCACCAAGTCTTCCCTATCCTGGGACCAGTGACATTCCTCATCCTCTTTTTTTTTTCCTCATCCTCTTGACCTAGCAGCCCCATCCTCAACCCAAGGGTCCTCATTCCTCACTCTCAATGTCCTGATTCCCTATTCCTTCCCATCCTCAGCCTGAAAGCCCATCATTTCTACCCAATGCCAACCTAAGAAACTTTCATTCTTCCTCTTTTCTCCCTGTCCCAGGAGACATTATCTGAATTTGTCCTATAGGTCCCCTATTCATCCCCTTTGTCACTGAGACCTTCCTACTCCCATTCTCAGCTCAAGAGGCCCTCATTCTGCTCGTCCTCAGACTGAGGTTCCAGCACTATATGTCAGTGTCGTGATCCCCATTTTCTCTCTTCTTTGACCTAGGAGTCCCCAGTTTTTCTTTTCAGTCTTTTAATCCTCCCATTCCTTCCCTCCGATGTCCTCATCCAGCGGTTACCTCGGTGTTGCCCTGATTTCCTGTGTTCTCTACCCTAGTCCCCTCCATATCCCTGACCTGAACAGATTCCCATTCCTTCTGTTCCTCAGCCTGAAACCCCCCAGCCCTTTTTCCCCTCTCCGTCAGCGTTAAGCCACAATTCCTTCCCAATCTCGGCCCCAGAACTTCCCATTCCTCTCCTCTCCAGCTGAAAACTTCTCTCGCTCCTTCCCTTCAACGTCCCCATCCCCCGTTCCTCTCGTCAGTCCAAAAGGCGCGGATTTCTTCCCTCAACGCTCTGAAACACCCCCCTCACTCCTCTGCTTTTGTCCCAGGACCATTCCATCCCTGTCAGCCTTCTGACATCCTATTTCTCCTCATCCTCCAAAAGAGACATTGTGCCTCTCTTTCAGAAGCCCAATGTCCCCATTTTTCTCCGTCGTCTGCCTGAGGTGCCTTCATTTATCCCCTTCAGGGTTCTGAACACCCATTTTTCTCTTCTTAACGTGGAAGGCCCAAGTGTTTCCCCACAGCATTCGGATCTTTTCTCATCCCTCTTTAAGTCCTCGTCCAATATCCCGACACGTCCCCTGTCAGAGCTCGGAGCCCCATTTCTCTCCGTTCTCCGCCTAAATCTCTCCATTCCTCCCCTTCAATATTCCGATGCCGCCATTCCTCCCACTCATCGGCCTGAAGGCCCTCTCCGCCAGCTATCTTTCCCTCACTTCTTCCCCATCCTCCGCTTGAGCGCGCTCCACTTCCACCCCCACGACTGTCTCACCAGCTCGGCACCGGGCCGGTAGCTTTAGCAGCTTTAAGTCCGCCGACCCATGACGAGGGTCCCTCCTGTGACTCCCGCCTTGTCCAGCTCCTCTTCTTCCTCCTCTGCAGTCGCTCAAGCGGAGCTGTCGCTGCCGCGGCCGTTCGTTGCACCCGAAACCGGAAATCCGGGGCCCGCCCCCTAGGTTCCGTTCCCGGAGAGACGCCTGCGCACTAGTGACCGGCTGGAGATTGCCCTTAGTAGGGAGGATCCCACGCCTGCGTACTGTATCACGCAGCAGCGCGCGCCTCTTGCCAGACCTGCTGCGCTTGCGCGCTGAAGTACAAATACTTGCGTCCCTATGGGAGATACACAGCCTCTGCGCTTCTCTCTTCACCAACTAGCGCTTTCTCCCCACTCCGCCCACCTGATTTGCGCCTGCGCACTCGTTCCAACCAAAAGGGGTGTGGAGGATTGGGGTTGGACTTGCGCTGTTGCTTAGGCGGTCTCCACTAGGAGTAACTGGGAGGGAGGAGTGGCCAAGGCTGGGGCCATGCTGGAGCCCTCTTCTCCCACTCGCCTAGGTCACGCCTGTACTCTCCAGTCCCTGCGGAAATCACCCTCGGACTATTGTCCTGCTCTCACCTCCCCGCTGAACGGTTGCAGGAGCGCGCGGAGACAGCTCACCGCGCAACTTGGCCCCAGCTCCTTTCGCGGGAACTGGGGAAGGGGGCGGTACCGCGCTGAAAGTAAACAGGCCAGGTCCATTCAACCAACCGATGAGGGTGGGCCCATCCTCGAAAGACCAAGCTGTGTAGCCGACTGAACGGACAACACGAGAAGGCAGAGGGGAGTTTCTGGCTCAAAGTGGGCTCCTGCTGCATACATGTCCCAAAAGAAGGGTTTATGAGAAAAGGGACACAAAAGAAGTTTATGTCCATCATTGAATATACACTGCTCACAAAAAATCGGAATATTTTATAGCTTCATATTTGTCCGGTAGCACCCCCGGGGCAGGGGCTGGAAAATCCCTCATGCCTTTGGCACTTGTGCAATTACTAACCTTTAGCACACACACCCTGTCCGAAAACACAATAGAAATTCCTCAACCGTTAGTGCTAACCAATTCCCCAGCCAGCCTGAAGGGGTATAAAAATCTCGAGCCCCACCAGTTGGGCGCGGCTTCTCTGGCTCACTACTGTCCTAGTCACTGAACTCGCCCGAAGGTTCCAATAAAGTTGGACTTTTTAACTATTTGGTATTTTGTCTCATTTCATGCGGGTCGGACCTTACATTTGGTGCCGAAACCCGGGAGAGGGTTTGTGACCTGCCTTTAGGTCCAAGTGACTGGGCGAGCGTCCCCCTCTCTCTTTCTCTCTCCTCCCTCCGGCCTGCATACTCCAGGACCATTTTTGGACCAGGGAACCCCCTTTCTCATTCAGCCAGGCTGTAAGTACGTTCCTTTCTTCTGGGACCTTTTCGCGGGTTGCCAACTGGGGTTCCTGTCCTAGACTCGGCCAAGCCGGGAACCCCTCCGCCGGCTCCAGGAGCCTTTAAAGGAGTGCGAGTGAGTGGGACGCCTCTCTCTCTCTCCAATACCGGAGACCGAGTCTCCTTCTGGAACTGGGACACCCGATTGGGACGCCTCTCGGTTGTCCCTTTTCCCAACCCGTGAAACCTCCCCCGTACTGCTTCCTGAACAATGGGCAACTCTGGGTCCAAAGCTGATCCCAAAACACCCCTAGGGTGTTTATTGGCTAACTTCTCCAAATTGGGGTACACTCAAACCCTCCGTCGGAAGAAACTCATTTTCCTGTCGCAGGTCGCATGGCCTCAATACAACCTGGACAATAGGTCCCACTGGCCTCCAATGGGCACTTTTGATTTTAACGTCCTCCAAGACCTGGACAATTTCTGCCGACGGACAGGAAAATATTCTGAGGTCCCCTATGTCCAAGCTTTCTGGGACCTTCGTTCCCGTCGTGCCTCTGTTCCCATTGTTCTACCCACCCAATTCTCCTAGCTCGAACCTCCTCTCCTCCCAAGGCTTCCTCCCAGGAACCCCCTCCTTACTCTCAACCCGATGACCTTCCCGACCACCTATCTCCCCCTCCGGCTCTCCCCTGCGAAAACCTCCCAGACCTGGGCCAGGTTCCGGCTCCTTCCGCCCCTCTGGTTCCTTCTGCCCCACCTCCTGCAGACCCCCTAACCTCTCCCATCGCAGCCCATACCAGGTCACACGGCCCCCAATCGTCATCCGTTGTTCTTGCCCCTCTCCGTGAGGTGGCTGGGGCAGAAGGACTAGTTCGAGTACATGTCCCCTTCTCTCTCCAAGACCTCTCACAGATCGAGAAACGGCTAGGATCTTTCTCGGCCGATCCCTCAACCTACATTAAGGAATTCCGGTACCTGACTCAGACATATGACCTGACCTGGCATGACATTAAGGTAATCTGTACCTCTACTCTTACCCCTGAGGAACATGAACGCATCCTCACCACCGCCCGACAGCAGGCAGACAGGGACCATCTAGTAAATGACCAGATCCCCCTTGGCACAGAGGCGGTACCCGGGGAAGACCCCAATTGGAGTTATCAACCCAGCCAAGGGTCCAGCATCCCTCGTCGAAACCTTATGCTCCAATACTTAATCAGAGGTATGGATACAGTTTCTAACAAGGTTGTAAATTATGATAAACTGAGGGAAATTACCCAACTCCCCCCCCCAAAAAACCCAACTCTTTTCCTGAACCACCTTCAAGAGGCCCTAGTCCGTTATACCCGCCTAGACCCAGGGTCCCGCAATGGGGCCATAGTCTTAACCTCTCACTTTATCTCTCAGTATGCCCCAGAAATTAGAAAAAAACTAAAAAGGGCTGAAGAGGGCCCTGAGACCCCCATCCAAGACCTGGTAAAAATGGCTTTTAAAGGTTTTAACGCCCGAGAGGAAATGGCTGAAGCCGCCCACCAGGAGCAGACCCAAGCCTTGGTAGTGGCCCTCCAGCCAGTAGGAGAACTGATAAAAAAACCAGTCTCCAAGGGAGGACAGTGCACACCACCGGACGCTTGCTTTAAATGCAGCAAAGAGGGCCACTGGGCCAAGGCCTGTTCGCAACCAAGGCCCCCCACCAAGCCTTGCCCACAATGCAAACTAATGGGCCACTGGAAGTCGGACTGCCCGACCCTGGCTCAGCCTATGGCACCTCAGTGCCGGGGAGCTGAGAACCAGGCATTTCCAGTCTCAGAACTGCTGGGCTTGATAGATGACTGAGGGGGCCCTGGCTCTTTGACTCCAGTTACCCTCACCGAGCCCAGGGCTACGCTCTAGGTAGCGGGTAAGTCTGTTTCCTTTTTAATAGACACAGGGGCTACCTACTCTGTCCTTCCCTCTTATTCGGACCTTACAGTTCCTTCCCAGGTCTCAGTCATGGGAATCGACGGATCACCCTCGACCCCACGGCGGACGACCCTCCTTAATTGCCTATTTGAGGGTCACCCATTCTCACACTCCTTCCTAGTCATACCCTCCTGCCCAGTTCCCCTCCTGGGGAGAGACATTTTGTCCAAACTCCAGGCAAGTATTTCTTTTTCCCCCAAGCAGGTCTTTTTACTAGCATTAGTGCCAGGTCCCGATCCTGAGCCGGACTCGGGCCACAGGGTCCAGCTTTTACCCAGGGTAAACCCTGAGGTCTGGGATACGGGCACCCCCACTGTAGCCTCACACCACACTCCTGTCTTAATCAAACTTAAGGACCCATCTTCTTTTCCCAACCGCCCAGTTTCCTATCTCACACACCCATAGGATGGGACTCTTGCCCATCATCACCAAACTTAAGACACAAGGCTTACTAATTCCCACCAACTCGCCTTGTAACACTCCAATCCTTCCTGTTAAAAAGACTTCAGGACAATACCGCCTTGTACAAGATCTCCGCATCATCAATTCAGCGGTTGTCCCCATATCCCCAGTAGTCCCTAACTCATACACCCTTCTCTCACACATTCCCCCTAGTACCACCCATTTCTCAGTCCTTGACCTCAAGGATGCTTTCTTCACCATACCTCTCCACCCGGATTCCTACTTTCTCTTTGCCTTCACCTGGGAGGACCCGGTCTCCAATACCGCCCAACAACTGACCTGGACGGTCCTCCCCCAGGGATTCCGGGACAGCCCTCATCTATTCGGACAAGCCCTGGCAACAGATCTACTTGCTTGCAACATAACTCCATCCACTCTTTTACAGTACGTAGATGATCTTCTAGTCTGCTCCACAAGCGAGGCCGAATGCCTCAAAGCTACCACCCTCTTGCTGAATTTCCTTTGCAACAGGGGGTATTGGGTATCTGCCAAGAAGGCACAAATAGCCACCCCATCTGTCACTTACCTTGGCCTCTTGGTCACCCCGACCCACCGAGCCATCACCACCGACAGATTGCAGGCTCTTTGGGGCCTACAACCCCCTAACTCGGCAGCCGAAATCCAGTCGTACCTAGGATTAGTAGGCTTCTTCCGCCACTGGGTCCCAAATTTTGCCCTCCTGGCCAAACCTCTCTACTTAGCGGCCAAAGAAGCACCAGAGGGACCTCTGACCTCCCCTGAGACTGTCCGCCGGGCTTTTTTGGCTCTCCTGGGGGCCCTCTGCTCGGCCTCGGCCCTGGCCTTACCTAACCCCTCACATCCTTTTGTCCTTTATACTGAAGAAAGACAACACTTGGCTCTAGGAGTCCTGGCCCAGCCGGCGGGTCCAACTCTAGTCCCAATAGCCTATCTCTCCAGACAGTTAGATCCCACCACCCGTGGATGCCTACGAGCTCTTGCAGCTGCCGCTGATCTCACCACCGAGGCTCTGAAAATCAATCTCCAACAGCCACTACAGGTTTTTTCCCCCATCGCCTCACAGACCTCCTCTCACATCAGGCTTTGGCTCACCTTGGGCCTTCTCGACTCCAGCTGTACCACCTCCTCTTCATAGAAAACCCCTCCATCACTCTCTCTAACTGCAACTCTCTTAACCCAGCCACCCTCCTTCCCGTCTCTGACACACCTCCCTCTACCCACTCTTGCATCGAAGTTTTAGAACATTCTAAATCTCCCCGCTCTGACCTTGCGGCTCATCTGTTGCCTAAGGCCCAACATACCCTTTACATTGATGGCAGTTCAATCTCTGAACCTCTGGGGCCCCGGCGAGCCGCCTATGCCATCGTTTCTGACACCCAGGTCATCGAGACAAACAGCCTCCCCCTGGGAACTACCTCCCAACAGGCTGAATTGGTAGCCTAACCCGGGCCCTCATCTGGGCAAAGAATGAGGCAGTTAACATATACACTGACTCTAAATATGCCTTTCTTATTGCCCACTCTCACTGTATGATCTGGAAGGAACGAGGCTTCCTCACGACTAAGGGAACACCTGTTCTAAATGGCGAGCTCATTTCTAAACTTATACAGGCCATCCAACTCCCTTCACAGATAGCCATGATACATTGTAAGGGCCACCAGACCTCCAATTCCCCCATAGCTAAGGGAAATGCCTTTGCTGACAAAACAGCTCGTTCCATGGCACGTACACACCTTACCTCTGCTATCTGCTTTCTCTCAAAGACATACAACCCCCAATACTCCTCCACAGAGCAAAATCTTTTCCAATCTTCCCCTGAGGTCCATATCAAGGATGGATGGGCTTTCAAAAATGACCTCCTCATCCTCCCACAGTCTCAGAGATACCAAATAATTGCTGACATTCACAAATCCTTACACATTGGACCTAAAGCCCTTTTTCATTTTCTATCTCCTCTATTCCACCACGACCATCTCCAGCAAACCATCCAAGACGTTCATTCCTCTTGCTCCACCTGTTCCAGGACAAACAGCCAAGGGGCCTGACACGTCTGTCACCCACTCCACCAAATGCGGGGCCACCTGCCTGGGCAGGATTGGCAGGTCGACTTCACCCACATGCCCAGACACAAAAACCTCAAATACCTTCTAACTATGGTGGATACTTTTTCAGGATGGATCGAGGTTTTCCCTATGACCTCTGACAGTAGCTGACCACCTAATCCGGGACATCTTTCCTCGCTTCGGTTTGCCCTCCTCCATCCAGTCGGACAACGGGCCCACCTTCATCTCCAAGATCACAGAGGCTGTCTCCACCTCCCTTGGTATACAGTGGAAACTGCATACAGCCTACGACCCTCAATCGTCTCGTAAGGTAGAAAGAGCCAACGGGCTCATCAAGGACCATCTGACCAAACTCAGCCTGGAGCTCCGTCAGTCTTGGCCTACCCTTCTCCCCCTGGCTCTGACCCGTCTAAGAGCTACCCCCAGGGGGCCTTCCCAACTTAGCCCCTTTGAACTCCTCTACGGCCGACCTTTCCTCCTGTCAACTCCATCTTCTCCACACCCATCCCCTCTAGCTTCATACCTGCCCTACCTCTCCCTCCTCCATTCTCTTCTTAGGGAACATGCCAACTCGGCCCTTCCTGAACCCAGTCCTGGGGCCGGACCAACAGAGCGGGTCACCTCAGGGGACCAGGTCTTTATAAAGACCCTTTCCCCTAAACCTCTTACTCCCAAGTGGGAAGGACCCTACACAGTAATCCTGACCACCCCATCAGCGGTAAAAGTCCTGGGAATTTCAGCGTGGGTCCACCTATCCAGAGTAAAAAAGGGTTCCCCACCAAACGAGGCCCAATGGACCTCTATACTGGCAGGCCCTTTGAAACTCCGACAGGCAAAACGACCATGTCTATCCTAATTCTTACACTCACACTGTCCGTTTGTCCACTATCCTTCTCAGCACCTCAAAAGTCTCATAATACACAGTCAGTCTGGCGTTTCTTCTTTGAAGAGACCACGGGTCCTTATAACGACCAGGGGACCCCTTCGGTCCTCGGGACTGCAGATTGTTCGATGGATGGCTGTCAGTCCCGAGTAACAATGACAATCAATACCAGGCGAATACAAGTCCTAAACACCACCCGGACCAAACGGCCAACGGCAGCACCGGTAGTCTGTTTTCTTGAAATTCAGGGAAATCGAAACTGTAAGTCCATCCCTGCTTCAGGAGGGTGCCCTGGGGGTCCCACCACAGCCATGACCACCTGGGGGTGCTCCTCTCTCCGGTTACCATACCCTACCAATTTTGTTTTCCACATCGATGATCCCTGGACCAACCGGTGGGTCACAGGCCAACATGGGGCCACATTCCCAAGTCAACGGGAAATTCATCCTATGGGATATATTAAAATATACCATAAATGGGTCCGGATTAAACCCCCCACTGCCGCCCTCGAGGAATTAACCAATACTATCCTCAATCATGAAGAAATCCTTCACTCTCAAGTCTCCCTCTCAGACTCTCCTACGAAAGCTGAAACCCCCTTTTCATGGGTAAAACTAATTCAACAAGGCATTCATATTCTAAATTTAACTTCTCTGTACAGCCCGTCAAACTGTTTTTTGTGTGCTCTGCTGCAGCAAGCCCCTATAACGGCTGTTTCATTAACCTACTCTCTTTCTGGTTTGACCACAACCCCTGAACCCTTCTCCCTTCCGGGTGTTACTCTATTCCAACCCAATATTTCCCAACCTATACCTGTTTGTTACAGCGCCCGAAAACATCCTCGTTGTAATCAAACTATTTCCCTTACCCAATTTCCAGCCACCAGTCCTAACGGTACCCACTTCTGGTGCAATGGCACCTTACTGAAAACCCTTACTCAACCTTCCTCTACCCCTTGTGTCCCAGTCATTATAGCTCTTCAACTTGTCTATTATAAGGAAGAAGAATTTACTAACCACCTGTCCACCTCCCCAGCTAGACGGGCTGTCTTCATTCCCGTAATACTAGGACTAACCCTAGCTACCTCCATCACTGCACTAGGAATAGGAAGTGCAGGCCTTGGACATAGCCTGGTAGTTACTAACCAACTAAGAGCAGACCTAGAGCAGGCCCTTGACAATTCAGCCACGTCTCTAGCCTCCCTCCAGAGACAGTTAACCTCCCTAGCTCAGGTATCCCTACAAAATCGCCAAGCCTTAGATCTCTTGACGGCCAAAATGGGAGACACCTGTCTGTTTTTACAGGAACAGTGTTGCTATAACATCAATGAATCTTGAGTCATCGAGGAGAATGTCCAGTCACTCCGAAAACTACAAGAAAAGCTACGAAAATACAACCAACAACAGGAGACGTTTACCCCAGAGTGGTGGAAATCTCCTCTGTTCTCTATGCTGGCTCCTATCCTAGGACCTCTCCTAATAATCTACATCTTACTCACGTTTGCTCCTTTACTTCTTAGGTTCATGCAGACCCGCCTTCGTGAAATCACATGTGTGGCAGTCCACCAGATGATGCTGTTACAGTACCAACCCCTGCCCACCATGGCGAATATGGACTGCTCTGGCCCTTTCCTACCTCTCCCCAACTCCGCCCCCGTACAGCAGGAAGTAGCCAGATAAGACCACGTCGCCCCACTCCCTATACCAAAGAGCCAGGAATGTCCGGTAGCACCCCCAGGGCAGGGGCTGGAAAATCCCTCATGCCTTTGGCACTTCTGCAATTACTAACCTTTAGCACACACACCCTGTCCGAAAACACAATAGAAATTCCTCAACTGTTAGCATCCCTAGTTATGCAAACCAAATTCCCTAGCCAGCCTGAAGGGGTATAAAAATCTCGAACCCCACCAGTTGGGTGCGGCTTCTCTGGCTCACTACTCTCCGAGTCACTGAACCCGCCCAAAGGTTCCAATAAAGTTGGACTTTTTAACTATTTGGTACTTTGTCTCATTTCATGCGGTCGGACCTTACAATATTCACTTTGAAATATCCCCTAAATTTTGTGAGCAGTATACCTCTGATCTGGAGAATATGAACGCTTACACTGGAGTGGCTAAATTAACCACTCATTGAATGAGTTCTAACTGTATACCGTCTCAAAATGAGAGGCTGTGAATGTAGGTCACTGGGCTCTCCCTCAGCAGGTCATATTCACAAAACCCAAGGGGGGCGGGAGGGACATGCACCTAGTGGGTACTAACTGTGTATACTCACAGCCTTTTAAAACATGTACTGGCCCATCTGTCCCAGGGGTTCTGAGAATTCAGATGCAACTAGAGAAAGTATGGAGACCAAAATTTGGTTCTTCAAAATTTTATTAACAAAACCAGGGAGAAAGCAAGGGTGAGAAGATTCCACTGTTCCACCCAGGCACAGAGAATAGACAAACAGTATAGAGGAAAGACAGGAAGAAATTTTGAGACCCTCTGGTAAGGGTAGATGGGCAGTCAAGTGGTGGATGGGTACAAGAGAAACTGAGGGACCTTGGAGAAAGACAAATGGGGGATTCCAGGCAGCTCCCCTGCCTGAAGTGCAAGGTGTGTGAGGCTCAGCGGTCAGCACTGGAGCGCAGGTCGGTAGTGAGGGGGTCGTGCTGGATGGTTTGGTGCAGCATTAGGGCCAGTAATCCTGCCCGGTTTGTCATGGCTGTGCGTACATTACGCTCCTGCTCAAACAGTTCATCCAGCTTGTACCACTGTCAGGGGAGCAGAAGGAGCCATGAGAAGGAGCTCTGGAAGCCCTGCCTCATCCTGCCCATATTCAGCATCAAAACCTACCACGCGCACTCGCTCCAGGTCCACTTCAGCACGCCGCAACTTCTCCCAGCAATAATGGCGGTTGCACTGGCGCTTGGGCAGGCGGCAGAATTCACCTGTGAGCTCAAAGACATCACGTACAAGGGGGCACCCGCATACCTCGTCGGCTGGCACCTGCAGGGAGACAAGGCATGTGGGATGAAGGGAGTATGGTAAAGCAAGAAGGATAAGAATAGGGAGGGGCCACAAAGGGAGGAGGGAGGGAAAGAATGGAGAGTTCAGGGAAGAGTGGAGAGGAAAAGGGGAGAAACAGAGGATAAAGAGGTAGGGAAAGGGGAGGAGTAGGAGATGATAAGACAGGAAAAAGGAGATGAGTAAAGGGTGATGAGGCAGGGAACATGGACTAATGCAAGTGGTCAGGTAGGAAAAGGAAAGGAAGGAGGGGAGGGGGAAGAAAGGGGTGAATGTGGGGCAGGGAGGAAGGGAGGAAGGACAATGTGGGGGATTAAGGGAAACCTTACTTTGGGGTCCCGTGAGTGCTCCGGGCACAGCACCTGGAGCCGCTTACAGTATGTCTTGCTCTGAGGATTGTAGACGTCACAGAAGAGTCGTGTGGCCCTGGTGGTTTGGAGTAGAGAGAGGGTAGTGGAGGGAGTGAAGGAAGGGAGCCCACCTATCCTTGCCCATCATGATATCCTGCCCCAACATTCTACTTCTAACCCCAGGCTTCACCTCCCGGCTTTAACTCCACATTGCACCCCCACTCACCCTTCAATGCGTGTAGGGTACATGGACCCAAAGGACGTCTGGCTCTCATACTGGAAGGGTGAGCACAAATGGAGGGAACTGTGGATGTGTGCTGCCTGCCCACCCACGACAGCACCCACACAACACATCTGTCTCCCAAGGACCCACTGATGTTCCCACACCGTCTGTCCTCTCAGGCTGACACCCTGACCTTGGCATAGCAGCGCTCCATGTGGCGCAAGGCAACACGTGGATTGATGGGGTGCCCACAGGAGACGCAGAAGATCTGCAGGTCCGTGTCATCACTGTCACCCTCATTGCTCTGCACGGGGTGGGAGGAACGATAAGGCCAGGCAGGAACAGGTACTGGGCCCTGCACTGCCGTGCCCATACTTGCTCACCTCCTCATCCTCCCGCACAGCCTGTTGCTTGGCGCGTGCAATGATGGCCTCAAGCTCATGGAATCGGCGCTCCATTTCCTGAAGGCGGGTGCGGGCGCTCTGCTGCTCACGACGAATACGTTCAAGAAGCTTCTTGCCGTGCTCCTCAGCAATGCAGGGGCTCTGTTGCCACTGCTGGATGCGCTGGGGGAGGATCTCGTAGATGCGGCTGCAGGAAGTAGTGGGTAGATGCAGGTAGGAAGGTGGCAAGTAAGATGAGGTGAGCCAAAGGTGGCAGAACGGGTGAGTGACTAAATAATGAAAGGTTAAGTAAACAGGTGACTGAATGGCAGATGGACTAGCAGATGAGTGACTGAATGGTGGATAGATGGGTAGACAGATGGGTGCTTGGTTGACTGAATGGTGGACAAGAAGCTGGCAGACATAGAGGGATCTTGTCCAGCCCTATCCTGTACACCCAGACTTCCTTGAACCCTCCAAGAATGACTCACTTGGCTGCCAGCTTCATGCCACAGTCGTCTGAGCAATACTTGGAGCCGGGCTGTGCAGGGCGCACACAGCCAGGCCCCAGGCACTGCGGTAGCGATGCAGGATCCTTGACATCAGCTCGTTCTGGATGTTTCCATTTGTCCTTGTGCTTCTGCTTCTGCCTATGCCGCTTGTATCTCTCTTCCTTCTATGGGACAAGACAGGTCAGGACGGGGCGGAGTTGAAATCAGCCCCACAGTCCTGTTTCCCCCTGCATTCCACCTCTTCCTGGCCCTCACCCCATTCAACCCCTGCCCTCTCCATTCCCACAGCCATTCCACGCTCTCCTTCACCTTCTTCTCAGATTTCTTCTCTCGGCGCTTTACGTGCTTCACTTTTACTGCCCTCTTCCGGAGCGCAGGGTCCATGAATGGGGACTCCTCTGTGTCGCTCATCCAGGGCTGCAAACGAGGCGAACACTGACCCATTTGTCCCACTCATGATCACGCCACTACCTACTCAGTTCCCAAATCAGCCTTCCATACCCTTGGCCTCTTCTCTGTTCACTATGGGTACTGCTTCTGTAACCTCAACCCTTCCACCATGAGCTGTTCTGCCTGCTCACCAGGCCGTGGTCATCAAAGGCCCCTGCACAGAAGTCCTGGTACAAGTCAGGGTCCAGTGGTAGGTCCTCATCTGAGAGTGGCTCAGGTGTGGCCGTAGCCTCAGGTGGCTCCTTGACTACTGATGATGCCACTGCCCCCTCGTCTTCACGGATGCGTCCCAGCTTCTGTGACGGCTGTGGCTGCTGCTGGGTGGGCAGCGGCCGTCGAGGCCTTGGCAAGGACTCTGAGGGCGTCACTGGCGAGAGCTGGGGGGCAGAATCTCAGGACATGCCCTGAACAACCTGCCCACATGCCCCACCCCACCCTGGGAGGCTGGACTCACCGAGGAAGGGAAGTACTTGTACGATTCCTGTGCCGGCAGGAGGAAGGCCCAGGTCAGCCCCAGGTGGACGGAGGATGACCCTGCCCTTGCCCCTCCAACAAGTACCTGGCCCCACCAACTAGCCCTACCTTGTCTCCCCAGGTACACCTGCACCACCACCACGATAGCCAGGACATGCTCAGCCCTGTTCTTCCTGCCCTGACATGCCCGACTTCCTATAAACACCTAACCCTACCATGCCCACCTGGGGGTGGGGGACCCCTGCTAACCCAGCATACCTGATCATGCCCCATTCAGCAGGACAGGCCAAGATCCTTTCCACCTATCTATATGTCATCAGGCCCCAACCCACCTGGCCCACCAATCCCAGCCTCAGTCAGCTCTTCCTGAACACACGCGCCTCTAACCTGACCCTGCCCAGCTCTGCCCATGCTCACCCGGGCCCGCAGCTGGCACTGACGCAGCCGGCACTTCTGCCGAATCTTGTTGGGGCCCCCAAACTTCTTCATGTCCCGGCAGAAGTCACAGTGGCCACAGTCTTCAGTGCGCCGGCAGGCCTCACACTCGCCACACATGCGTGCTGACCGTTTGATCTGCTGTTGTTGCTGCTGCTGCTGTTGTTGCTGCTGCTGCTGTTGTTGCTGCTGCTGCTGCTGCTGCTGGTGATGCTGAGGCAAGGGGCCCAGAACACAAATCAGGAACCCAAATAGGGCCTGAGATGGGATCACATTACCTATCCCAGCCACCGCAGCCACTCACCTGGCTGGGTGTGGCCACCAAGGGCTGTGGAGAGGATTTGTGGGGCGAAGCAGAGCCCCGAGCAAGCATGGCCCCAACCCCTGTCCCTGACCCCGCCCGGCGCTGCAGGTCTGGATCCGGGGTAGGCCTCTTGCGCCCTCCACCCTCATCCCGGGGCTCACTGCCGTCTCGCTCATTGCTGTCCCGTTCCCGTGACTTCTTGTGCCGATAACGAATCTCCAACTTGGGGTCTTTCTCTATGGGGCAGAATGTGGGGCCAGGGTGGGTTGGTATTGGGGAATTGAATGGTCCCAGAATTCTTTCTTCCTCTTTTTTTCTACCCCACCCAACTGCTCTGGCTCCCTCTGGTGGAACACCTATAACAGTTCACCACGGAACAATCACTCTGCCCACAGATACATATCCCTACTCCCCACGACCCAGACTCCAATTATGCTCCTCCTCCTCCTAACCCCCACCTGCCTATCCTGTCCATTCCATCCCTCACCTCGGCACTCCCGACAGTACCACTCTCGGATGGCCTTGGCCATCTTCTCAGTGATCCGGATGCAGTCCCCATGGAACCACTCATTGCAGTTGTCACACCCGCTGCAGAGGATGGGGTGAGCGGTGGAGATGTGAGGGGCTGGACCCATCGGACTCACCCAACTTGACAGGTGTCAGCCCCACCCACCTCTCCCTTCGGCTCACATCATGAAGCAATTGATGTCTGGTTTGCGGCAGATGCAGTAGATGGGCGCATTCTCCCCATTCTCCGACTTGCTGTCCTCCCCAGCATCTGGAGGCTCTGGGTCTGAACCATCCCCCTCCTGTGGGATCCCCCCACATTATGGCTCCTTAGAGAACTCCAATCACGGCTCATCGCAGACCCCAACACTGTGCCAACAGACTTCCCAACATGGCTCTTCGTATATCTCTCCATTATGGTCTCTTATAGAAGCCCCCATCACCATCATTTACCGGAGGCCCCATTACTCCGCTTAGAAACCGCCATCACTGTCCCACACCTCCAGTAAGTATGGAAGACATACTTATGGGACAGGCGGACAGCCTATCACTCTATCCACACACTCATAAAGCCTCATTAAAACATCTACCACTCATCCCACATCACCCCTGGATGGCTCCTCACAGGTCCCCATCGCAGGTTCTCACAAACACCATATGATTTACCCACAGACTCCTGTCTTGGTTCCCCTCGGGCACACTGGCGCACCACAGACGACCCAGTACGGCTCGTAAACCCCTTACCACTCCGCCTAAAGACTCCCTCATCCGGACGCCAAGGAACTCCCATCAGGAGTCCCCACTTCACTTACCTTACGGACTGCCACAACGGCTACCACAGAACTACCAGATGGTTCACACATCAGAGAAAAATCGTACCATCAAACCCCCATTATTCGGGCCACAGAGCCCTATGAGGCTCCCCACACGCCCCCACAATTTGGCCCACAGACTCCCGTTAGGGTTCACCAGAGACCTCCCTCGCGTCTGCCGACGGACCCCACTATTACCAACCCCACTAACCTCTACTGCCGACGCTCTCCTTGGACCCAGTACTCACCATCTATCAACTCCCCGCGTACCCTTTCGCGACCCCCGCCAGCGACCCGGGAACCTGCACGGACCCCTCCACCGCGTCCGCGGCAGTTGCAAAGCTGCACACTACTACTTCCGCTTCTCGTCGTGCCTCCCGGACACCGTATTCCTATTGCGCAGGCCCAGAGCATCAACTCCAGGACAAGCGAGTGGTCGCCCCAGCTAAAGCCCTGACTGCCTTTCAGGCGCCGCCATCCTGAATTGCGGTGCCGTATGGCGGCCAAATCCATACGTTCTCAGGAAACATGGCCGCGCCTAATGCTGCTTTCGTGAGGGCGCCGCCACCTTGTCGGTCGAATCCGTACGGTGACCGATCGTACGGACTCGAAGTTAAGAGTCAATATGGTCTCTCCTACTGCGCGACTTCGTTACAAATGCTGTCATCTTCAAATCCGATTCCGTAAGATGGCCGAGGCCTTTGACTCCTCAGTAGCCCAAGGCTTCCCACCAGGGCCGCGCTATTTCGGTGGTCGGTTCCCTACACGGTAGTTTGTCGAATTCACTGGGAACGCGGCCGCTCCTGAAATAATACTACGTACATCAAGTCACGCTCATTTTGCCAATCACTTTTCACTTTTCCCTTCCTCGTATATTAACGGTGCTTCCCAAGCAGGAGGTTTTCGTTGTGAGGGAAACCAGCCGCGCCGTCATGTCGTCCGTATCAGTGCCCGCCACTCTGCCACTCTCAGTCCTCGCAGTTCCTCAGCCAGGCCTGCCATGGTTCAACCTCTGGACCTTTACAAGAGCACTCTCGTCCCGCAGAATTAGTCCAGAGCAACCACAGAAGGCCACAAGCAATGGTGGCCTGACCATCTATGGTGAGAAGTGGCTGAACCAAAGGAGATTTGAAATCTGCTTTGACAGCCCGGCTTCACCATGTCCTCCCCTGACCCTAGATTTGTAGTAATGTACGTGCAGTTTTTAATAACCATTGATTTTACCCCATTTGGTACAAATACTAATGTAGTAAGAAAGGGAAATATAATAAAAAGATTTGACACTAGGCCTTGGTTGGTTACCTCAGTTGGTTAGAGTGTTGGCCTAATACAACAAGTTTGTGGGTTCGATCCCAGTCAGGGCAC
The DNA here is from genome assembly GCA_037038555.1 of Rhynchonycteris naso. Classification (NCBI taxonomy): domain Eukaryota; kingdom Metazoa; phylum Chordata; class Mammalia; order Chiroptera; family Emballonuridae; genus Rhynchonycteris; species Rhynchonycteris naso. The sequence goes on along the minus strand of CM072999.1, from coordinate 149,336,190 downwards.
ATATAGGAAGCAACCCATAAATGCACAACTAAGTGGAACAACGAATGAATACTTTATCCCCTTCTCTCTGTCTCTCTAAAATCAACAATTAAAATAAATTTTTTTAAAGGCTTGATCTTGCAACCACCTGAAAGTATCTCAGATATCTCCAGGAGTCCACAGACAACACTGAGAACTTATTTTCTATACCACAAAGATTAGTATTAATGAAATACTGTTGGGTATCGTTGAAACTGATTGACATTGTGGAAGAAAAATGGGTTCCTATAGTAAGTAAGCTCACAGACTGATCTGATAATAAATTCGTAACTTAGCAGGTCATCGCAAGTAGTCAAGCCCCAGGCATATAACTTCTTTTTTTTTTTATTAATATTTTTATTTATTGATTTTAGAGAGAGGTGTGAGATAGAAGAGAGATGAGCAGGAAGCACCAACTCATAGTAGTCTTTCTTTCTTTCTTTCTTTCTTTCTTTTTTTGTATTTTTCCGAACTGAGAAGCGGGGAGGCAGAGAGACAAACTCCCGCACACACCTGACCAGGATCCACCTGGCAAGCCATGGTGCTCAGCCCACCTGGGGCATTGCTCTGCTGCAACTGAAGCCATTCTAGCACCTGAGGCAGAGGCCATGGAGCCATCCTCAGCATCTGGGCCAACTTTGCTCCAATGGAGCCTTGGCTGTGGGAGTGGAAGAGAGAGACAGAAAGAAAGAAGAAGGGGAATGGTGAAGAAGCATATGGGCACTTCTCCTATGTGCCCTGGCCGGGAATCGAACCGGATACTTCCACATGCTGGGCCAACGCTCTACCGCTGAACCAACTGGCCAGGGCTTCTCGTATGTGTCTTGACTGAGCAAGCCTAGGGTTTTGAACCAGTGACCTCAGTATTCCAAGTTGACACCTGATCCATTAGACCCCCACAGGTCAGATGGGCATAGAACTTCTTTGGTAATTTTTGCCGTAAGCAGATCATGTTCATTGCTGTGCATCTAGGCTAACATACCTCTGAAAAAGCTTAACCACTTTCAAGGCAGCACGTCATCTTAACTGTCCACTTCCCGCCTTGCTTCCCTCCCCTTCATGTAGTTTTCCTTATATTGCCTTCCTAACTTCAAATGCATAAAAGAAACTTCAAAACTATCATTCTTCAAAGCATTTGAGACCTTGTTTCCTGGCAATCATCATCAGTTTGACTCAACTCTTATAAAAATTCTCTACAAGTATGGATGTTTCGTATGTGAACAATTACTTGGTATGATCAGCAGGATTCAGAAGAATCCCACCCAGGACCACCCTAGGGTCCTGGGCCTGGTGCTAGGTACAAGCAAAGGCCCACCATATCCCACTGGCTCCCCACATTGCATCATGTGAATTTGAACGTCTTCTCTTGGAATCCTGAGTCTTCTTGCTTTGGGGAATGGATCCCAACTTTCTTTGAGCTGTTCTTATAAAATCCTCAAAGTGAATAAGGGTTGAGATAATGCAGGAAAATGAAAAGGAAAAGAAAACATGGGTGGCTGCTTTTAATTTTGGCTTTTTAATTGGATCACTAACTGAGAGTCTGAACAAAATCTTTGCTGGTTAAATAAGAGATGCCACATTGATATCTGCTTCCTTTCACAGCAAGCGCCAAAGAGACTGAACTCTCTTTAGCTCCAAAAAAGAAAGGACCTTTCTTCCCCAACCCAAATAGCCAATGTTGACAGTTGATTCAGATCCCTGAATCTGGAATGGCAGAGATAGACACCACAAGGCATCCAGTGTGGTAAAGCAGCAGATCCCAGAGAAACTGATGGGAACGCTAAGGAGGACAGAATGCCCTGGAATGGGTGCACCCTGAGAGAGGGACTTGTGCCTTGGAAAGTGATGCAGTACCTACAATGTCTGGTAAACTCTTGCCTTTATTCAGATATTCTTTGGCGACTAAGAATCTTTCCCTCTCTGTTAATGATATGTCATAGTAATAGTGATATCTGTTCTTTGGGTTTTTCTATATAGTTCCACTGCATGATTGCTGAAGATACATAAAAGAACTGTTAATACTCTCTTTATGGCTTGTATACATATTATAGTATATGCAAAATACAGAAAAATGAGATAGCAAAACGCATATCATGATAGTTCACACTCACTTCCTTTAAAAGCACAAAGGCCTGCTCCTCTGGTTTTGAGGTAGACTTTTTCTCTTACTGTTGATTGCCACACAAGCCCTAGAAACCTACCCTTGCTTCAGCCCCTAAGTTGGTTGGTTTCTATCCCTCATAAACTTGGTCTGTAAATATCACCTTGAATTGTACAGAGGAAATGGCTTCTGTTACTATCTCTAGGGAAGCAGTCCTGCTATAGGTAAGATAGCAAATAAGCGGTAATAATGCTTGTCGCCAGGAGCAGCAGTCTCAGGATGTCAGCCCACTCTATAGTTTGTAGGTGTTGAGTCGCCAAGAAAGATACGACTTACAGAGGCACTGGATGGAACAATGCTTTGCCTACACAAAGAAGGGACAAAGTAAGATCAACTTCAATTACAGGCATTGGTCCCCACGCTTGTGGGGAATATATTTTCTTGTTTCAGGCTCAATACCTACTCCTTTGTTCTGCTTAAAACATGTGTATCATATGGCATCTGACCAACTTTATTCTATATCCTACCTAGAATGGGGTCCTTTGCCTATAGCATGAGAGGGGTGCATATAGCCCATCATGCACAAAGGACAGACATACGTTTCATTTCTGTTGAGTATATCACAAAGAGTGGAATTGCTGGGTCAATGGTATCCCTATGTGTAATAGTTTGAAAAGATTGCCAGACTATTTTCCAAAGTGTGCTATTTTCTATTCCCAGCGTACAAGGGATCTAATTTTTCCACATCCTCTCTGACATTTATTATCTGTCTTTTATATTACAGCCATGTTAGAGGGTGTACAGTGGTATCTCATTGTGGGTTTGATTTGCATTTCCTTGGTGGTTAATGATGTTGCACATCTTTCCTTGTGCTTATTGGAAATTTTTATATCATTTTTTGAGAAATATCCAATCAGATCCTTCACCTCTTTTATTCGTATGTTATTTGTTCTTACTATTTAGTTGTAATATTTCTAGAAATATTCTGGATATATGTCCCTTATCAGATATATGATTTGTAAACATTTTCTCCCATTCTGTAGATCATCTCTTCACTTTCTTTTCTTTTTTTACAGAGACAGAGAGAGAGTCAGAGAGAGGGACAGATAGGGACAGACAGACAGGAATGGAGAGAGATGAGAAGCATCAATCATCAGTTTTTCGTTGCGACACCTTAGTTGCTCATTGATTGCTTTCTCATATGTGCCTTGACCGCGGGCCTTCAGCAGACCGCCAACCCCTTGCTGGAGCCAGCTACCTTGGGTCCAAGCTGGTGAGCTTTTCTGAAACCAGATGAGCTTGCGCTCAAGCTGGCGAGCTCGGGGTCTCGAACCAGGGTCTTCTGCATCCCAGTCCAATGCTCTATCCACTGCTCCACCGCCTGGTCAGGCTCTTCACTTTCTTGATGGTGTTCTTTGACACACAAAAATTTTCAGTTTTAATGCTGTCCAATTCATCTATATTTTTCTTTTGTCATTTATGCTTTTAGTGTCATATCTAAGAAATCATTATCAAATCAAAAGTTATGTAGATTCATATCTAAGTTTTCTTCTAAAAGTTTTATAGCTTAAGCTCTTACATTTAGGATTTAGGTCTTTGGTTCATTCTGAGTTAAAAGATTCATTATGAGTTTTCTATATGGTGTGAAGTAGGGTCCAACTTTATTTTTATGCATATAAATATCCAGTTGTCTCAGCACTATTTGTTGATTGTGAATAGTTATGGCACCCTTGTCCAAAATCAATTGTTTATAGCCCTGGCCAGATAGCTAAGTTGGTTAGAGAGTCGTCTTGATACACAGAGGTTGCCGGTCCAATCTCAGGTCAGGGCATGTAGAGAAACAGATCAATGTTTTCTTCTCTCTCCCTTCTCTCTCTAAAATCAATCAATAAATTTTTAAAATCAGTTGTACATAAATATGAAGTTTCATTTCTAGACTTTCTATTCTATTGACATACATGTCAATCCTATGCCACTACTATATTTCTATGTCTTGACCACTATAGCTATGTCATAAGTTTTCAAAGCAAGAAGTGTGAAAAAAAAAAAGAAGTGTGAATCCTCCAACTTTGTTATTCTTGTAAAATATTCTTTTGGCTACTCTCGGTTTCTTAAATCTCCATACAAATTTTATGACAAACTTGTCTAATTTTGCAAAGAAGCCAACTGGGACTTTGAGAGGAGTTGTGTTGAATCTGTAGATCAACTTAGGGGAGTACTGCCATGGTAACAAGATTAAATCTTCCAATTCACAAACATGGGATGTCATCCTTTCCTCCTAACATGAGCCTTGACTGCAGGTCCTAGACTGGGCCAAGGAATGTGGGCACCGGGCCAAGCTTTGAGGGTCTATCACCCAGGTCATTAATGCCCTTATTTCCCCTAACCCCTCCCACTTCCCTCCAGCCCCGCGACCATCACCATTACCAAGATGGCCAAGTAAAGAGTGTAAGGCCTTTCACCAACTCCTGTCCCATAAAACCCAAAAGTTGACTTTACGTTTTCGGGGTGTCTGGTATCTGCAGCTGCGTAGCTTAGGCGGGATTCCACAAATCACAGTGACCAGTGAGGACTGCTTTGAGGTGCAGTGCTCTGGTTGCCATGAGTGAGCTGCTCCTGGACAAGGGTCACTGGCAGTGTGTTTGAGTCTGGCAGGAAGTTGGCATTGTCATGATGGGGACCGATGACCAGGAAACTAGCTACATCCTCTTGGTGCTGAGAAGCTGAGTCTGCGAGATTCTCTTCTCTGTCTAGGCCACCCTCGTTGTATATTTTCTGGGTTCTGCCCAGAAGGCAGACTAAATCCAGTGCGTGCCAAGGTCTAAATACAACTCCAAGTTATACAGGTAATCACATCTTATAATAGGTATAAAGGTCTGGTTAGATCTCATCTGGTTATGAGGATACAGTGTGGCCTTCTTAGCATGTTTGAAAGATTTTCTTATTTTTCTATTATTGTATGTGGTAGACTGCAAGTGGCAAAAAGCCTCTGTAAGTTCAAGGCTTAGCAAAAGGCTAAGTTCTACCCCCACCACCTCCATATTGGCTATGATGCTGAGTATTTGCACTCATCCCATAGCTCCACTTCACTTGCTTGCTTAAGTTGCTGGAAGCAATTTACATGCCCTTCCTCTCACCCTTTGTTTGTTCAGATGTTGGTTGATTCACTTATGCATGGTGGAGGGATTCCTGATTATGCCTTAAGAGAATTTCTGTTTTTGCCTCAGATGTGTAATAAACTTTTCTAATTCATTTTCTCTGTGATCTGTTGTTGAAGGGGGTGGGAAGGAGTTGGGTGGGTGGCTCACCATCCAGCAGCACCCTGTGCTCCATTTAACAAATGTTATTTAAACAAAATTATAAGAAATAAGCTTAAGGGGCCTAAAACCAAACCACTCTCATCCCCTCAAGGATTCAACCCTCTGCTCCCACGTGGAAGAGGTAGATCACACAGCTGGGCCCAGCTGGCTCAGGTCCAAGGACAGGTAGAAGGAGATGGGAACAGGGTTGACCTCACAGAAGCCAGGAAGGGCATTGTGGGCTTCAGTGTATGGTAACTCAACAGGGAGCAGGAGGCTGAGAAAACCTGCTTCACTGGCAGGCTAGAATCTATGGCCCATCAGGGACAGGTATCACCTGCCTCTCATATAAGGGAGTGTTTCAGGAATCATATGTAATACTATAAGAAGGATGGCAAATATAAGCATTACTATTTTCATTTGAATAAATGTTTTCCTTTATTTTTTAAAATTATTGTGTGTGAGAGAGAAAGAGACAGACAGACAGACAGGAAGAGAGAGCAATGAGAAGCATCAACTTGTAGTTGTGGCACTCTAGTTGCTCAATGATTGCTTCTCATATGTGCCTTGACCAGGGAGGGGAGCTCCAGCTGAACCAGTGCCCCTTGCTCAAGCCAGCAACCTTGGGCTTAAAGCCAGCAACCTTTGACCTCAAGTCAGCAACCTTAGGCTTCAAGCCAGCAACCTTTGGGCTCGAGCCAGCGACCATGGGATCAGGTTGTTGATCCCACACTCAAGCCACCAACCCAGCACTCAAGCTGGTGAGCCTGCACTCAAGCCAGTGACCTCGGGGTTTTGAACCTGGGGCCTCAGCATCCCAGGTCAACACTCTTTCCACTGCATCACCACCAGTCGGCATAAATGTTTTCCTTTAATCTAACAAAAACCTGAGAAGAGGGAAGTCCCTGATTTTTTTCTATCACTATAGTATTTCAAGATTACTTATAATTCTTCCTTAGTAAGGAAGTGATTAAAAAAATTTTTTTTTATAGGAACAGAGAGAGGGATAGATAGGGACAGACAGACAGGAACGGAGAGAGGTGAGAAGCATCAATCATTAGTTTTTCGTTGCCGTTGTGACACCATAGTTGTTCATTGATTGCTTTCTCACATGTGCCTTGACCGCGGGCCTTCAGCAGACCGAGCAACCGCTTGCTGGAGCCAGTGACCTTGGGTCCAAGCTGGCGAGCTTTTGCTCAAGCCAGATGGGCCCGCACTCAAGCTGGCGAGCTCAGGGTCTCAAACGTGGGTCTTACGCATCCCAGTCTGATGCTCTATCCACTGTACCACCGCCTGGTCAGGCAAGTGAAGTGATTAAAATTTTTTAAAATTGATCTTAGAGAGAGGAAGGAAGAGAGAGATATAAAAACATCTATTCGTTGTTCCACTCATTCATGCCGTCATTGGTTGATTCTTGTAAGTGCCCTGATGGGGGATCAAACCCACAACCTTTGTTTATCTGGAGGGCACTCTAACCAAATTGGCTACACAGCCAGGGCAATAAGGTAGCTGATTCTAATCTCAGCGCTATATAAGCAACTGCACAGAAAGAATCTTTGGATCAGACCCATTTTTTAGGGCGTTTGGAACCCCTTGTTGGAACATGTTAATAATTATACTGTTTAATAGAGTGCCATGTTAAACCTTTATGGATTGTGTAAAACAGTGGTTTTCAACTTTTTAACACTTGGGAACTGGTGAAAATAGGAGAATTATCTCAGGGAGTGCTAAGGCAGAATTCACCCTGAGCATAAGCGAATTGGACTAAGATCATTGGGTCTCTAAGCGTCATACAACATCAGGGTGCTTCACTCTCGTAGGCCAACACAAAATTTCTGACAGACCACAGCAGTCTGTGGACCAGCGGCTGAAAAATTCTGGTGTCAAACAACACAAATAAGAATTGCAGGCATGAAGAGCTTTACTGAATTGCTGAGCAAAACAGCCACTGGTGTGCATATTATTGGCCACGTTCTGAGATCCAACAGGCACTCTGCTAGTTGTCTTTAGATTTGCCCCTCAGCCTGGCAATGGAGACAATGCAGGTGGTTCTTGGTGGGAGGACAGTTGGAGATTCACCTTTTCTACTTGTCTTGGGGAGAAATAAAGGGCCCCTGTAACATGTTCTCCTGTGCTTCATAAACTGAACTTTAAAAACATGTCGTTTCTTTCTCGTGATTATATCCTTTAGGCTCATGTTAGGAGGAAAGGGTGACATCATGCCAAGGAACCTGAGCTTTCCTTGGAAGGTGCTAGGGGTCCACGAATGCACTTTGGTCAGGAAAGCCCTGAGTCCTGCCAAGATCACCCTGCTCACCCCAGGTGGAAGTGCAGGAGTGGGAGCTGGGCAAAGCTGGAAGACAACAATAGCAAGTGGGCCGGACAACCCAGACATTTCATTATGGAGGATATATAGTTTGTAGATGGGAGGTACAGATAGAATGGATGCTGTATTGCACCACCCTGATCCCATTAAGAGACATATTCTCCCAGCTGCAGGTAGTGCTGCTAGAAAATTCACCAAGAGGCTTTATTGAGAACCCAAAGCAGACACCAAAAGCAATGTTCATCAATGGAAACTGCTAAAAGCAAATGCATTAAGGTCAGGGATGTTTAATCATACTGAATTATTTATCAATTGGCTTATCAGAGCTGGAAGGCTTATTTTTTTTGAATCCTGGGGGAGAAGTTAATTACACAGTAAACAAAGGACAAAAACATTTTAATGTTATTTTTATTTATTTAAAAAATTTTATTTGAATTTACTGGGTAACACTGGTTAGCAAAATTATATGGGTTTCAAGTGCCCAATTCTACTATACATCACTGTGCTCCATATTTTATTTACTTTTTAAATTTTTTTGATTTTAGAGAAAGAGGAAGGGGGAGACAGGGAGAGAGAGAAAGAGAGAGGAGAAACATTAATTTGTCGTTCCAGTTATTTATGCATTCATTGGTTGATTCTTGTATGTGCCCTGCCCGGGGACCAAACCTGCAACCTTGGCCCTGTCATGATGATGCTCTAACCAACTGAGCTACCCAACGAGGGCAAAAGGCAGAATGTAATGGGCAAAGTCCTGGACAAAATGGGGAGATTGGTATTCAAGGGGAGGATGACTATTCTCTAAGAGTAGGTGGGATGATAAAAGGGGCTTAGCATTTCTAGATTGGCCCCTGGAAGTCTGAAGATGTTCATTTTAAAATGTGTCTATATTATCTTTGAAATCAAAGTCCAAGACAACCTCTGGGTTTGAAGGAGTTATATTTAAGCTGAAGTTGAGACGGGAAGGATAATGTGGTCCATATTCAGCCTGTCCTTTATCTTTATTCTTCTTCTTCCTTTCCAAGTGAGAGGAGGGGAGACAGATTCCCACATGCGCCCCAAGCCCCGACTGGGATCCAGCTAGCAACCCCAATCTGGGGCTGATTCTCTACCTATCTTGGGCCATGCTTGCAACCAAGCTATTTTTAGTGCTGGGGCCAGAGCTCTTGAACCAATCAAAATAGAGCCATGGCTGTGGGAAGGGAAGTAAGAGAGAGAAAGAAGGTGGAGCAGGAGGGGTACAGAAGCAGATGGTTGCTTCTCCTGTATGCCCTGACCAGGAATTGAACCAGGACATTCAAACACCTAGCAAACTCTCTACCACTGAGCCAACCAGCCAGGGCCTGTCCTTCATCTTTTTATATATTTGGGCCCATTTTTTTTGAGTGTGTCTCAAACTGTTGAATTGTGGTTGGTTTGTTCTAAACTCTTAAGAATCTATCATATTAAAAATTAATTCATTAATTTACATTGTTATAGTTTGCAAATAAACATCAGAAGTTGGTGTGAGATTCAGGGCTCAGGAGCACTTACAACTAGCCTAGATTTGGCTTGAGTGAAGCAGGGTGATGCTGGGACAGGAAGAAAACAGGAGGCATGAACCAGATGACTGGATTGCATGGGAGTTAGAACTGGGAAGTGACTGATCCACATGAGAATTATATAAATTTTAGAGCTACAGGTCTCTACAAGAGCAAGGAATTAGATATCTATCTTATGTTTTCAAGGTGACTGAAATATTCTATTACTATTTTAGTATTTAGAGTTACAGTTTCTAGGATTCAAGTGTACTATCATCTATGGCTTAAAGAATAAGGTTTATGCTAAAGCAATGGCATTTGGAGAGACACAGATATACCTTCTCAGAAACCTCACAAGAGGGAAAGCAGTGACAGGGGAGTTCTCATTCTCTGTATGAAACTAGAAAGAAGGCTTCTTCAGGAAGCGAGGGCTCTGATATAAACAAGATCCTTGGATTTTTTGGTGATGGTGCACCTTCCGCCAAAATCCCTGGAAAGCTCCTTAAAAAGTAAGAAGCCCCAGGAACTTGGGCTGGTGATTGGAACAGGCATTAGTGCTGCCTCAGGTTCCATCCCTGAATCCTGGAAGGGATTAATTCGGACCCTACTGGACTCTGCCATTGATTTGATCTTCTAGAGGATGAGGAAAGCAAAAATTTCAGAAATGTCTCCATGAAAACAAGAATCCTATTCGTGTTGCCCATGACCTTATTCAGAAACTCTCTCCTCATGCTAGTAATGTTCAATCCACATTTTTCTAGAACTTATATGAAGTATTCAATGACTTGAATTCAGAGATGGAAGATTCTGTAAAACAGCTACTTCAGTCAGTTCTTTTCCTGATGGAAAATGGAGCCCTGGTAGTGACTATCAATTTCCACAATCTCCTGGAACTGTATGCATCAGACTAGGAAAAACTATTTGAATCCCTTGACCTTACTGATGAGAAAAAGTCCTAGAGTTGGCTTAAGAGAAGTGGAAACTGAGCATGTTTCACGTCTATGGGGCCTACACCAACCCCGTGGCATTGTCCTTCATCCAGCTGGGTATCAGAATGTGCTCAGGAACACTGAAATTATGAGAGATTCAGAAATTCTATGAAAACAAGTCACTTCTTTCCCTGGGTTGTGGCTGGACTGTGGATGACACCACTTTCTTTCTAAGCCCTTTTTCTGGGAGAACCTCAAGCATAAATCAAGTGAGAAGGGATACAAGGATGGTTCCACAAAAGAAAATTAATCAATGTAATACATCACATTAATAGAATGAAGGAGAAAAAATATCATCTCAACTGATGAAGTAAAACATTTGATAAAAATCTAACACATTTCCATGGTAAAAACACCCAGAAAACTAGGATTAGAAGTAAACTTCCTCAGCATGATAAAGGCTTTCATGAAAAACTCACCATTAACATCATATACTAAATGGTGAAAGCCTCATCAGAAACAAAAAAAGAATGGTCACTCTCACCCGTTATATTAAATAGTCTACCAGAACTTTAGGCCAGAGCAATTGGGCAAGAAAAAGAAATAAAAGGCATCCAAACTGGAAAGAAAGAAGTAAAACTATGTTTTCAGATGGCATGATCCTATACATAGAAAATCACAAAAAATAATTTTAAAAACAACTAGAATTAATAAGCAAATTCAATGAAGTTGAAAGGGACAAGATCAACATTTTAACCTGATAAACTCATCTATGAAAAATGTATAGCTAACATCACACATAAATAGTGAAAGACTAAATGCTATTTCCTTAAGATACAAAGGATGTCTGCTGTTGGGAAAGATAGTCATGTGCAGCTTCTCGCCCCTTGCATAGTTTCTAACAATGTCCTTGGACCTTGAACATTTCCTTGCAAAGAGATAAAGAGCCCTCACAGCCTGTGCTGGGCATATCTCTTTGGGAATATCTTTTCCTGTTCCAGGCTTAATGTGTATGTATTTCTTTTTACTTCTTTGTTCTGTGGGTGTCATATGGCACCTGGCCAACCCCTATAACTGTTCCTGGAAGGGAGGTAATGAGTTCCTTTGCTTGCAGCCAAGATGGATGTGTGTATACTATCTCCTTGTGTTGGCTGCAGAGCAAGCCCTACTGGCCATGGGGACAGACACTCACTACTAAAGCTGATCATGCTCTGTCTCTTCTCTACATGGATAAAGCGCTGTTGCATTCAGTGCCTCTGTGAGTCTTTTTTTTCTTGGCTACTGCAACATCTGCAAACAATATTCGTTTGACATCCTGGAAATGTTGCTCCTAGGCAACAGGTGTCACTTGCTTGACATCTGTTCTCACCATTGCTGTTCAACATAATACCAACATCCTATTTAGTAAAACGAGAGCCCTTCACCCCAAAAAGTAAAGGCATACCAAATGGAAAGAATGAAACTTCTCCTATTCTCTAAACAACATGATTTTTAAAATCCCAAGGAATCTTAAAAAACCAAAACCAAAAACTCCTTGATCTTATAAGAGTTTAGTAATGTTACAAGATAAAGGGCCAACATACTAAATTAATCATATGTCTATATGGACATCGTATTAACTTGAAACCAAAATTTTAAGTAAAACCACTTATAATAACTCCAAAATAATGAAATATGAAGGTATAAATCTAACAAAATATGTGCTCTGTCTATATGCTTAACTCTACAAAATACTAATGAGAAAAATCAAAGAAGATCTAATTAAATAGAGAAACATGTCAGGTACATGGATTGAACAAAATATATTTAAGATGTCAATCATACACAAGTTGAACTACAGATTTAACATAATTCCAGTCAAAATATAAGCAGGATTTTTGGTGTATTTATACTCAAGTTGATTTTTAACATTTTATGGAAACAAAGGAACTAGAATAATCAAAATAAATTTTATTTTATTTTTTTCATCTTTATTTCTATGGTTGCAGTATATTACCCCATCACCCGTGGTCAACAAGACAATGTCAATATTGAGACTTCCTAAGAATGAGACTGCCTAGCGCTGTGATATCACACTATCCAACCAAAAGCTTGATTACCACTGTACCTTTGATTTATGACCAAAAGGGGAAAATGTGGACAAAAATATAAAAGGTTGTATGGAAAATAATCTCACAGGGCATTTAATCATAAATTCCTAACTGAGCAGGTCATGGTGAGAGTCATGCCCAGGGCATATCACGTCATTAGTAAAAGGCCTTAAGCACACCTCGTCCATTATTTCTATGCATCAAGGTTCAGGCACCTTTGAAATAAACTGTTGCCAAAATAAATTTTAAAAGAAAAAGAGTCTGACTTGTGGTGGTGCAGTGGATAAAGTATTGACCTGGAACACTGGAGTTGTTGGTTTGAAACCCCAGGCTTGCCCCGTCAGGGCACATACAAGAAGCAACTATGCTTCTTGCTTCTCTCCCCTGCCTTTCTCTCTCCTCTCACTAAAATCAATAAAAAAAAATTTATTTTTTAAATTTTTTTAAGTTTTTTAATTTATTTTTATTCATTTTAGAGAGGAGACACAGAGTGAGAGAGAAAGAGAGAGAGAGAGAGAGAGAGAGAAAGAGAAAGGGGGGAGGAGCTGGAAGCATCAACTCCCATATGTGCCTTGACCAGACTAGTGCAGGGTTTTGAACTGGCGACCTCAGTGTTCCCAGGTCGACGCTTTATCCACTGCGCCACCACAGGTCAGGCAATAAATAAAATCTTTTAAAAAATAAATAAGGCCCTGGCCAGTTGGCTCAGTGGTAGAGTGTCAGCCTGGTATGTATGTGCATGTACCGGGTTCAATTCCCAGTCAGGCCACACAAGAAAAGCGCACATCTGCTTCTCCACCCCTTCCCCTCTCTCTCTCTCTCTCTCTCTATCTCTCTCTCTTCACCTCCTGCAGCTATGGCTTGATTGAAGCGAGCTGGCCCCAGGCATTGAGGATGGCTCCATGGCCTCCACCTCAGGTGCTAAGAAGAGCTCGGTTGCGGAGCAATGGAGCAACGGAGCAGGGGACCAGATGGGCAGAGCATCGCCCCCTGGTGGGCTTCCCAAGTGGATTCTGGTCCGGGCACATGCGGGAGTCTCTCTCTGCCTCCCCTCCTCTCACTGAAAAAAGGAAAAACATAAATAGATAAAATAAATAAATAAAAGAAGAAAAAAATTGGTGGATTCACATGCCTTTATTTTAAGATATAAAGCTATAGCAAAAAAAGACAGTATGGTATTAGTGAAGGAATAGACATACCCATCAATGCAAAAGATAGAAAGTCCAGAAATGATATACTAACACACGGCCAACTGATTTTTTGCAAAGAAAAAGACAATTCAATGCAGAAAAGACAGTATTTTTCAGCAAACAATGCTGGAACAGTTTAACATCCACATGCAAAAACCAAAAATGAACCTCACACCATACACAAAAAGTTACTAAAAACAGACCAACTATCTAAATGTGAAAGATGGAATTGCAAAAATTTTATAAGGAAACATAGGTGAAAATATTCATGACTTGGAGGTAAGCAGAGTTTTAGATATCACATCAGAAATACAGAACATTAAGAAAAAAATAAACTAGGCTTTATCAAAATTCAGAACTTTTTGCTCTATGGCTGGCACTGTTCAGAGAATGAAAAAACAAGATAAAGGCTGAATAATAGACAGTGGGCAAAAATAGATTTAAAGTTGCATTGTGACATACTTTTTGTTAGGCATAAGCTACAAGTTGCTTCCAGCAGCTGCCAGTTTCAGTTAAGATCACAGAAATAACTGACCCTAACAAAATTACAATAGTCTAGCCCAAGTCAGTTTCAGTCAAGTTGTAAAAATAACTAACTAGACACAAATCATGAGTTTCTATAAGTTGTAACCCAGGCTGGAAGGAACCTTCCATCCCCAAGGGAACAAAGAAACTCCAAAACACAGAACATTCATGAGAACATATGCCCAACCGATGGACCAGCAACCTGTGCCAAATATTCCTCTATATAACCTCGACCCTACCTTTGCTCAGGAAGGTTGTTGTCTATAAGACATGAACTCCCATCACTCAAACAAGCCTCAAATAAATATTCTTCTCGATCAGATTTTAATCTTCTGTGACTTCTTTCTAGCTGTACCTAACATTTTTGAGTTAATAAAGCTATTGTAATAATCATAACCTGCATGTCATTTTCCATATGAACTGTAAACCTACTTTTGCCCAACCCAGTATTTGAAAAACACATGTCCAACATGTCTACTATATATAGAATTCTCAAAACTCAACAGTAAGAAAACTGAACAACCCAATCTTAAAAATTGTCAATAGATTTGAGCAGACATTTCTCTAGTAAGCTCAGGAAAAGATACTTATAACTGTTAGGGTGTGATGACAAAAGGGCACAGGAGTTGTTCTAAGGTGATGAAAATCTGCTGGGTCCTGACTTGTGATGGTATTTACACCATCAATACATTCATTAAACCTGTAAAAAGTCAATTTTACTGGCCTGACCAGGCGGTTGCACAATGAACAGAGTGTTAGACTGGGACACGGAGGATCCAGGTTAGAAATCCTTAGGTTGCCGGCTTGAGTGCGGGCTTATCCGGCTTGAACATGGCTCACCAGCTTGAGCCTGAGGTCACCAGCTTGAGCCCAAAGGTTGCTAGCTTGAAGCCCAAGGTCGCTGGCTTGAGCAAGGGGTCACTAGCTGTGCTGCACAACCACCCCCGCTCAAGGCACATATGAGAAAGCAATCAATGAACTAAGCAGACTAAGGAGCCACAATGAAGAATTGATGCTTCTCATCTCAGCCTTCCTATCTGTCTGTCCCTCTCTCTGTCTCTGTCACAAAAAAGTCAATTTTACTGTATTTTAATTGAAAAAGTGTAAATATACAAGTTAACCCCAAAATATGCATATCTTCTATGTGTGACCACCAAAAGTGACATGTTTCGGTTTTTAACCAAAGTCTAATTTCTCTGCAATGTCTCTTCACAGGTATCAGTGTTCTTCTACCTGTATTTTAAAGTAACATAACTTCTGAATTTTACCTAGATTGGTACCTGCGGCTACATTTGCCACAGACTTGGTATTCATGGTGAACATTCATGGTATGAACGGTGAACTTATTGTTTCACCCACAGTGCTAACAAGTTTCAAAAAGTAGCCATCATACATTTTAAAAGGGCAATTGTAGGTTGGAGTTAGGTTTGGGTTGGGGTTGAAATTAAGGTTAGGTTTGGGTGAAACTCAGTTAGAAGGGAGGAAACCCTAAGCAGAGGGTATTTACAGAGAATCCTGGGAATGGTCTACACTTAGCCATTTTTATCCTCAGAAGCAGGACCTAGACCACGTGCTTATTTTTGACAGGTGGAATAATAAGTTTCCATTTTATTCTTTACACTTTTATGAGTTGTTCAAATTTTCAATTAAAATATTTTCTCCTTTAATAATAATAAAGCAAGTGCTAAATAAAGAAGATAGTGAAATTTCGCTTTGTAAACTTAGAACAGATAGAGTTCCTACCTGTGTCCACATATCCCTGAGTTTGCTATTGTTTTGGTGCTGCTCTCAGGAAGAATGGTGCTGCCCTGCCATCTAGTGGACAGGTGGCAAGGGTGCCTTCCAACCAGCGCTTAAAGCAGGGGTCCCCAAACTATGGTTTGTGGGCCGCATGAGGCCCCGAGGCCATTTACCCCAGCCCACCCCCGCTCCGGAAGGGACACCTCTTTCATTGGTGGTCAGTGAGAGGAGCACAGGATGCATCCGCACCCATAGTTCCCATTGAAATACTGGTCCGTTTGTTGATTTAAATTTATTTGTTCTTTATTTTAAATATTATATTTGTTCCCATTTTTTTTTCTTTTTATTTATTTATTTTAGAGAGAAGACATAGAGTGAGAGAGAGAGAGAGAGAGAGAGAGAGAGAGAGGGAGAGAAAGAGGGGGGGAGGAGCTAGAAGCATCAACTCCCATATGTGCCTTGACCAGACCAGTGCAGGGTTTTGAACTGGCGACCTCAGTGTTCCCAGGTCGACGCTTTATCCACTGCGCCACCACCGGTCAGGCTGTTTTTTTACTTTAAAATAAGATATGTGCAGTGTGCATAGGGATTTGTTCATAGTTTTTTTTATAGTCCGGCCCTCCAAAGGTCTGAGGGACAGTGAACTGGCCCCCTGTGTAAAATGTTTGGGGACCCCTGGCTTAAAGTAAAAATCTGTTTTATCAAGTTTGAAGAACACAACTGATATATAGTGCTCTAGATACATCTTCGATTTGGATGTAGTTCCAACCTGTAATACTGGATTTGTCTACTTTTCTTTCATTTCTATCAGTTTTTGCCTCACATTTATTTATTGAGATGATTGGGGTGACATTGTTGTTAGGTGCATACATGTTTAGGATTGTATGTCTTCTTGGAAAATTACTCTTCTATTATTATGTAGTGTCTCCGTTTATCCCTGATAAGTTTCCTTGTTCTGAAGCAGTGGTTCTTAACCTGGGTTCTATCGAACCCTAGAGGTTCGATGAGTCGGTCTCAGGGGTTCGGAGAAGCCTCTGCCGTGGAGGCCAGAATAAAGTAATACCGTAATTTGTTGTGAGTTCATGCACTTTGTTGGTTTTGTTCTTTGAGCAAGGTGATGTTCATGCACGGCTCATTTTGTGCACCAGTAAAAAACATATACCTATGTCTTGAATTTGGGGGAAAAAATCATATTTTATTTATCACTAAAGAAGGGTTTGGTGAATGTGAATATGAAACTGGTGGGTTCGGTACCTCAAAAAAGGTTAAGAACCACTGTTCTGAAGTCTACTTTGTCCAAAATAAATATAGCTACTTCAGCTTTATTTGATTAGTATTATCATTGTGTATCTTTTTCCATTCCTTTACTTTTAATCCATTGGATTCTTTATATTTAAAGTGGTTTTCCTGTAGACAACATATAGTTGAGTCTCATTTTTTAAAAATCCACTTTGACAATATCTTTAAATTGGTATAATTATATCCCTTTACACTTAAAGTGATTATTGTTAGAGTAGTTCTTCCTTACCTGCAAGGGATACGTTCAAAGACCCCCAGTGGATGCTTGAGACTGTAGACAGTACCAAACCCTAAATTCACTATGTTTTTCCTATACACATATACCTATAGTAAAGTTTTATAAATGAGGTACAATAAGAAATAAACAACAAGCATGAAATAAAATAGAACAATTACAATGTGCTGTTATAACGTCATGGCAATTGAAATGTTTCCGTTTATGTCTCCTATCCAAAATTTAATGCTTTCTCCACTTAAACTAAGCACTTTTCAGCCACTGGGGCTGTAACTTTCACAGTTTGAGTATATGACAGCAAAACTCGCTCGAATTTCTATTTCCTCCTTCACAATTTCATGGATTTGTTCTTCCTGTAGATCTTAGCGACATCAGCCTAAAAATTGTTTTCTTTTCTAAGTCATGAACTTTCACCTTTTCACTTAGAGGAAGCACTTTATAACTTCTCTAGGGCATATCCAAATGGCCAGAATAACTAACTACTCTTGCTCTTTGGGGACATTAAGTAAAATAAGTGTTACTTGAACACAAGCACTATGATACTGTAATAGTTGATGGGATAACCAAGATGGTTACTAAGTGGTTAACAGGCAGAGGGGGTCTATAGAGTGGAGACTCTGGACAAAGGGGTGATTCACATCCAGAATGGGAGAGGGCAGGAAGGCAGATTTCCTAAAGGCTACTCAGAACAGCAGCTCTCTAATATGACTCAGTGGCGGGGGTGTAGTTAGAAGACAGGTCATACTCCGTCTCTCCTCTCTGCTCCAGAATCTTGTTTCCCTCTTTTATATCAGTTTTTAAAGCTTGTTACCTAACATTATCTCTCTTTCCTTGTTGGCAATAATTAGTGGGTTTTGGAGGTTTTTTTTTTTTTTAAGTTTATTTTTGGAGCATTTTGTTAAGAATTAGGGGAAGGAAAATCTGTGGGACAGTCTTAATTCTCCCTTCTAATTTAAACGCCTAGTATCCTCTACCTAGTCATATTTTTATTTTAAAAGTCATATTTTTATTTAAAAGGTTATAGTTAGGGGAAAATATGTTTCAGAAGAGAAAGAACCTAATGCAATGAGCTGGAAGTGATTTCAGAAGTCATCCACCTCTCAAGTTCACAGACTTGGTACTACAAAAAGGTCTCCTGATGTTTTTCCTATCTTCCTCTGTCTCACTAATAGATGGAAGTTTAGACATGAGAGAGGGGGGAGGGGAGGGGAGGAGAGGAGAAGAGAGGGGAGGAGAGGAGAAGAGAGGGGAGGAGAGGAGAGGAGAGGAGAGGAGAGGAGAGGAGAGGAGAGGAGAGGAGAGGAGAGGAGAGGAGAGGAGAGAAGAGAAAAGAGAGAAGAGAGAAGAGAGGAAGGGAAAGGAGTTGAGGGGAGAGAAAGAAGTGGGGGAAGAATAGTTTTCATGCTAAGGACCTTCCTTTCCTGCCTCAAATCATACTACATACCTCTGGACCTCTGTTATGGGTAGCCTGGTGACACAAAAATTGGGGCTTAACCATAACACTAAAATATTATACATTAGATAAAACCTCAGTAAAATGCCTGACTGTGGTGGGCTTAGCGGATAGAATGTCAACCTGGAATGCTGAGGTCACTGGTTCGAAACCCTGGGCTTGTCCTGTCAGAGCACATATGACAAGCAATCAATGAACAATTAAAGTGAAGCAACTATGAGTTGATACTTCTCGCTCCACCCCCCCCCACTCCTCTCTATATAAAATCAATAAATAAAATCCTTTAAAAAAACTCAATAAAATGAAGAAAGAACACTAGGGAAAAAGTGTAAGCTCTTTTCCTCTCCACTCTGGTTTAAAAAAATCCACCAGTTTTATAATCATTGTAGTTTATGAGATGTTGTAAAAGCAAGGAGTTTGATTTTCTGGGATGTTTTACCTTGGCTGCTAAGACAGCAAATGAAAATTGAAAAATAAGCCCTGGCCGGTTGGCTCAGCGGTAGAGTGTCGGTCCTGAGTGTGGAACTCCCGGGTTCGATTCCCAGTCAGAGCACACAGGAGAAACAACCATCTGCTTCTCCACCCTTCCCCCCTCTTCTCTCTCTCTCTCTCTCTCCCTCTCTCACAGCCAAGGCTCCATTGGAGCAAAGTTGGCCTGGGCACTGAGGATGGCTCCATGGCCTCTGCCTCAGGTGCTAGGATGACTCCGGTTGCAGTGGAGCAACGCCCCAGATGGGCCGAGCATCGCCGCCTGGGGGGCATACCAGGTGGATCCCAGTCAGGTTCAGGCAGGAGTCTGTCTGTCTGCTTCCCCCTGCTTCTCACTTCGGAAAAATACCAAAAAGAAAAAAAGAAAAAAATTTGAAAAATAATCCCTGTGAGAACTGTATTACAAATAAATGCCTTCAACTTAAATTCTGTCATTTGGAAAACAGCTTTTAAAAACAAGCCAAAAGAGTGGAGTTTAATAGGAAATGGAAAACCATAATCTGCCGTAGATGTTACAACTCTCAAAAGGTCAGACCTATTCTGGATGATCAGCGAGGCATTTCAGATTTCTTAGAATGCACTTGCCTCTTCCGAAAGGAAGATCTATCAAGATCAGAGAGCTATGACCTGTCCCAAACTTATTGGACCAAATGGTCACTAGTCACTGGTCAAAACCAGAGATATAAATATTTCCCCAGCTTCCCAGAAATGCAAAGTCCTGCTACTTAAATAGATCCTTGCATTATTCTACAATGAGGCCCTTAGTTAATTCTGACTTGGGTACATCCAGAAGTTAAACTTGACACCTAGCTGCAAGGAAAAGACAGAGAAGTACTAAAAGTATGGATAAAGTCTTTTCTGTCAAAGTCATTTGGGTATCAAAAATTTGGAGTTCATAAGTATTCTAGAATTGTTCATGTGGTAATAAAACTGACACAAAGAAATTAAACAATGATGGAAATCTTTAGGTGCAGAAACATAAACATGGGAGCAAAAAAAAAAAAACTTCCTTCTAAGTCTCAGTTTCCTCATCTGTAAAGTGTGGATCATGATTTTAAGTATTTGTAAGTTTATTACAAAGAGTAAACAGGGTAATATACAGTATTTAAAATACCCAGATTACAGTAAGTACCCAATAAATGCTAACAGATGTTTAGAGTTTATGCTATTTTTATTTACCCTTGCTCATAATTGCTGCAAGAAACAGTTCAGCAATTTCTTACATCTCGATTTTTTCACCCCCCCCCTTTTGTATATATGTGGTTATAACCTTGAAGAAGACAAGCTTTTGTTTTAACTTCATTTGTACCTGCCTTCAGCAGGTACAAATCCTCCCTGTCTCCCTTATCTCATAAGAGCAACTAGATTTTCCTTTGAGAAACTACCTCTGTTTCACTTTGAGTCATGTTTTGGGTAGGGCTGACCTGCCTCCCAGCTCCAGGGTGCAAGTCAGGTCAATGAGATGCAACCTTGGGGCTTCTGCTAAATCTCCTCGGACAGCAAGAACTGCTAACCTACAAGTGTTTAAGTTTGGAGGCCACAGAGGTCACCTTGGGGAAATAACTGCCTGAGAATGGAACCAACAAGGAGGACTGCAGAACTGAGAGGTGGGTACTTGAGTTCAGCTGTAACTAAAAACGCGCACACATGCGCGGTCACCGCTCTCACTATAATTTTATAAACCAATAGTCTTATTATTTTTTTTTGCTTAGGTCAGTTTGGATAGAGTTTCTGTCATTAAAATGGAAGAAGTCCTGACAAATAAACCAGTCCTAGAAAGAAATATGGAGTTGGTATTGTGATCCAATTGCTTAGTTCTGTATTTTTTTCCACATTGTCCCCTTCACACCTGTATACTTTCTTTGTTCTGTTTATTTCCTCATAGGAAATAATCTTATTATGTTTGTCTGTGATACTGCATGACTTTCTGTTACTGTATTATTTTCCCTAAAATACGGTGTTGACATTTTAAGCCTTATATTTAGTTCTATATTGAAAGGCTTTGTTCCCGCTAAAGGAATTTAGCTTTAAATAAGTACCTGTGAGATTAAGAGATTTAAAAAGTGCATCAACGAAGCAACAAAGTTTAAATCTTGTTTGGATTCTAATTCAAACAAAACAATGTTTTTAAAAAGAAACATTTTTATGATTACATTCAGGGTAAATTGAACATTTGACTGGATATTTGTTATTCAGGAATTGTTAAAATATTTACCTGTAATATACTACTAATATGGTCATTTAAAAGAGTTTCTATGTCTGGAAGATAAGGGGGAATATACTATTTTTGAATGAAAAGATACAGTTCTTGCGATTTGCTTCAAAATATTCCAGTAGGCAAGGGATGGGAGAAGAGGAAGTATAGATAGATGAAGCAAGATTTGTAGTCAGTTACTAATGGTTGTAACTGGATGATGGGTTAGGCTTGTGTGTGTGTGTGTGTGGGGGGGGGGTGGTCATTACACTCTTCTTTCTACTTTATGTTTTATTTCCATAACAAAAGATTTCTTTAAATTAGTAAGTAGAAATGGCCAAGGTTGCTATTCCCTACCCAGAGTCAATGCTCTCATTTTTCTCTTGTAAGCAGAATCCCCATATTGTTGAGGATACAACGTAACTGTCCAGATTAATTCATTTTTAAGGGATGTTTTTCCGTCTCCCTTGTAGGAGTGAGTGACCAATGGAAAGCAGGTAGAAGGCATTGGATGTGGCTTCCAGGAAAACTCTGTCAAGGTCCTGTTGTTACCTTGCCTCTTCCCCTTTCCTGCTGCCTGGCACAAACACCTGAGGCAGGAACCGGCAGGGTCGCCTGCAGGCACCACGGGTCACCTGAAGACCAGAATGCACTGATGCTTTGAACGGTGGCACCAAAAGGTGAAAGGAACCCAGAGACTTCACGGCTATGGAGGTGACACACCAGCGCTGGGATGCTTTCCCCTTTTGTCAACAGGGAGAATTAAACTTTTTCTTACTGTAAATGATTTCACTGAATTGGGGTACGGCCTCCTAGGCGTTGGGCTTTGCACAAGCTGCCCCTGGTCATTCTAATTTGAGGACCTACCGTTCCAGCTCGCCATTTGATCCCCGGAGTGCCCGGATCCTGACTGGGTGGCGACCAGGATTACTTGACCGACAGTGACCACCCGTGACTGCATGGAGTAGGCGGAGCAACGGTTCCTGGTAGCCTCTTGTGACGAAACCAGCCAAGCCCCGCCTTTCCCCCCGCCCCAACCGCGGCCCCGGCCCAACGCCCCGCTGTAGCCCGGGTGAAGCGAAACGCGCGGCGTCGCCGAGCCGGCGGTCGGGAAGCGCCGATGTGCGCCTGCGCGGCGCCAGGTCCCGGCGGGCAATTTGAATTCCTCTCCCTGAGTCGTGTCTCGCGATCCCTGGCTTCCGGCCGAGACCACAGTTTGAGTGGCTCGCCCTTCCGCCCGGAGTAGGTCCTTCGCTCCGGGACTCGTGCGAAGTTGGGGATCCTGGCGTCGGGAACAGGCAGAAGCTATTGTTTGGGCGCTGGGCTTGGGTGGACCAGGGTTTGACTTACCTCCACTCGCTGGGTTAGCTGGAGTGGGTGCTTGTGACGTTCTCATCTCCCCTCGGAGAGCAGTCACCGGTTCGTTTCCTTCCCTCCGCTT
The DNA here is from genome assembly GCA_037038555.1 of Rhynchonycteris naso. Lineage (NCBI taxonomy): Eukaryota > Metazoa > Chordata > Mammalia > Chiroptera > Emballonuridae > Rhynchonycteris > Rhynchonycteris naso. The sequence continues at coordinate 149,313,344 of CM072999.1, read as the reverse complement.
CCTGACTGATGCCAAACTATAAAGCCCCCGGCCCCCACAGCATGGAAGAAATGCTTACCTGTACCCGTTGCTTTGCACTTGCTATGTTTTTTCTTAAAATTCGTGTGTTTATTTTGCTTTTTTTATTTTTAAATGCCAACGTTGTCTTTATACGTAGTGTATTTGTTCCCCTAAAGCTTTAAAGAGATGATGCAGGCTTATTCCCTGAATCGTGGTTTGGGATGCATAGACTACAGGAGGCCCCAGTCAGTACTGGGCTATGGTTAGAAACTGAATTTTGTAGAATTGGAAGAAAGTGTTCTTGACCTTTTGTACATTCCTTTCAAAGGGATGTAATATACGGGGTGGTAACCATTCTGAGATTTTGAAACGGAACAGAAATTTGTCTGACTTTTGGTTTTTGAAATTGTGTTTGTGATTTTTTTCTTCCAGAGGCTTAAAGGATGGCCTCTTCAGATCTAGAACAAATAAGTTCTCATATTAATGAAAAGATTGGCAATATTAAAAAATCTCTGTCTTTAAGAAATTGTGGTAAGTAAAAGAGATTCTACTGACTTAGTACATAAGATAACACATTCTATTATTGTTACACTTTGAATATTATCTTATGCCTGGTTAAATGAATGTATCTCACAAAGATGATTTTAAGTTTCTTCTTTTTTTCTTCTTTTCCAAGTGAGGGGAGGGAAGATAGACAGACTCCCACATACGCCGGGGATCCACCTGGTAAACCCTGCCTGGGGCGGATGCTGTGCCCATCTAGGGTCATGCTCCCAATGGAGCTATTTTTAGCACCTGAGGCAAGGCTCTAGGGAGCCATCTTCAGCACCCAGGCCAACATGCTGTAATCAATGAAGCCATGGCTGTGGAAGGGGAAAAGAGAGAGAGAGGGGGCGAAGGTGGAATGAGGACTGGAGAAGCAGATGGTCGCTTCTCCTGTGTGCCCTGACTGGGAATCAAACCTAGGACATCCACATGCCGGCTGACGCTCTACCACTGAGCCAACCAGCCAGGGCCGTTTTTAAGTTTCAAATAGTGATTCAGAGGCACTCTGGCATCAATATTTTGAATGTTGCAGAGGACACTAAAATGTAAGTTGCATTGAACAATAGATTAACTGGATAGTAATTAGATTTATTATGTTTTTCTGAGACATACAAGGCATAAGAGTAAGTTTTAAAGGTTATGTGGCATTTGTGGTTCTAGACCTAAATGGAGATATTTTAAAGGTAAGGGTTAAAAACAGAAGTGGGAGACCCTGGCCAGTTAGCTCAGTTGGTTAGAGCATCATCCCCAAAACACTAAGGTTGCCATTGTAATTATCTCCCCAAATATTTTGAGATGCTGAAAGGATATGATGCAATGAAGGTGCAAAGAAATAAGTGGTCCTTGTCAAGTCTGGGAAAAAGGTGTTTACAAAATGATGTGCTCCCAGCCCTATCTAGGAGAGCTAAAGATTTATTTATTGATAGCCAGCATTCTATCTGCTGGGAAGATTGTGTTGAACTTTTACTGTAGTTTGTATTACGAATTGATAGTTTGTTCTTTTTTAATTAAAATATGAAATGGTGATGGGCACACAATGCAATCAACAGTGCAGATGCTGCAGCACCATTTCACACACACTGCCTGGTTTGTGGTTCTCTCAGTTGGAGCCTGTGGGCATTGACCTTATTCTCACAAAAGCTCAGTTATGCATGTAGAGAGTGTTATTTTGTCTAGCATTTCTAGTTGTTTTTTATAGGAGAGCAATTTGTCAGAAACAAAAGACTTGGGGGACACTTTGTACTTACCTCTCCCTTCTTTTCTATATTAGTACTGTACTTAGAAATGAGGTCTAAGATTATCCATGGAGACAGGTCCTAGACCCTGAAACAATAGCTTTTACTTCACCCACAAATGTCCCTCTAAGATAAAGCTCTGTTCCAAAAGTTTGGTTGGGTACATGTACGTTATTGTTTTTCTATACATCAAAAATTTCATTTTATCTTTGTTTATTAATAGGTCAAGAACCGAACTTGAAGACTATATTAAACAAAATAGGCGATGAGATCATGGTAGTAAATGACCTTCTAAATAAATTGGAATTGGAAATTCAGTATCAAGAACAAGCTACCAATTCACTTAAGGTAATGTCTTTCTAGTGAAGTAATAAAATAAAAAAGCAGTAAATACAAATTTCCTAATTACCAGGAGTTCTTAATGGTTCTATAAGTTTATAATGTTCTTAGCTTTGTAAATTATTATTAATGGTGTAGAGTGTTATTTGCATTTTTTTTTCTAGCATAAAGGACTCCAGAGCTCCATGTTAGTAGCCAATGGAATTGAACTTTACTAAAAAAGGAAGATTTTCTAAATTATCCTTGGTATGTTTAATTTGTTTTTTATTTCATTTTATTTTTATTGTGGCAGAGACAGGGAGAGTCAGAGAAAGGGACAAATAGGGACAGACAGGAAAGGAGAGAGATGAGAAACATTCATTCTTTTATTTATTTATTTATGTACTTATTTTTACAGGGACAGAGAGAGAGTCAGAGAGAGGGATAGATAGGGACAGATAGACAGGAACAGAGAGAAATGAGAAGCATCAATCATTAGTTTTTCGTTGCCGTTGTGACACCATAGTTGTTCATTAATTGCTTTCTCACACGTGCCTTGACTGCGGGCCTTCAGCAGACCGAGCCATCACTTGCTGGAGCCAGCAACCTTGGGTCCAAGCTGGTGAGCTTTTGCTCAAGCCAGATGGGCCCACGTTCAAGCTGGCGACCTTGGGGTCTTGAACCTGGGTCTTCCGCATCCCAGTCCAACGCTCTATTCATTGTGCCACCGCCTGGTCAGGCAAAACATTCCTTCTTCGTTGCAGTTCCTTAGTTCATTGATTGCTTTCTCATATGTGCCTTGACTGGAGGCTACAGCAGACTGAGTGACCCCTTGCTCGAGCCAGCAACCTTGGACTCTAGCTAGTGAGCCTTGCTCAAACCAGAAGAACCTGCACTCAAGCTGGCAACCTTGGGGTCTCAAACCTGGGTCCTCCACATCCCAGTCTATCTACTGCGCCACTGCCTGGTCAGGCCTTCGTATGTTTAATTTGAACAAATGCCATCCTGGGAGGCTGGTGTGGAAGGAATACCTGCCCTGGGATGAGGAGATGTGGAGTCTCCCCCTGGCTGCCCTGCACCCTCTGCCACCTTGAGAGAACCCTTTTACCTTTTGGGATCTCTGGGCCCTCATTTGGAAAATAATGGGTCATACTAAATTATGTCTTAGTCCTTTCTAGTCTGCATTTCTCAATCCCTACAAAATGCAATGTCAGGATTCTCAAAGAGAAACTTGAGCCTTATCCACATGCACATTTGTTTTAAATGAATCTTCTAATTGACTTCAGCTAATCAAGTTCTTATGTAGTTCCTGATTGTAAGATACTCAATCTGTACCCTCGTTACCTCATGCTCTCCAAGCCATTGACATGTTAAGTGGGACTGAACAAGGTGGCCTCTGGGGTCCCTTTCAACCTTATAATCCTTAAGGTCTGTAAAGATTTTTTTTAGCTATAGAACTGGACATGATTATACCTCTCCTACTATTAGTTGAAATTAGTATCTGTGAACATCATTCAGCTCTTTAAAAGAAAGGTGTCACATAAATTTAAAACAGAAACCAATATTGCTTTCAATTCTAACCTGCCCCCAGAATGCCCAGTGTGAGGCATGGGCCCAGAGAATGTTCAACTCAGAATTGAAGCCCGTTTGGAATATCTGCATTGAAGCCCGTTTGGAATATCTGCTTACAGTATGACTGAGAATCATGATCGAGAATTGGAAGCAAGAAGCCAAAGATATAGAGTAATTTTCCTGTTAAATTTGCATGAGTTCATTGCCTTAAGTTCTCATGACAGTTAAATAAAAACAACTGCAAACAAAAACAGGCAGTTAGGATGAAATAGAAATTTCTATTAAGCTGGAATAAGCATTTTAGCAGTAGAAGCTTGTTGGGCAAATGAGTTTGTAAAATGTGCATTTTCTGGGTTTGTTCACTTTTATTGTTAAAAATTCCACTGCCAGGTGAAACTACTAATTACCTTCCTGCTTGGGAAGGGCCTTTGTTATACTAATATGTGCTGGAGGAGGGGTTTTCACGCTAAGAAAAGTTTGTGCGGAAGAAGAAGAGAAAGAAGCCTAGATGGAAGGGAAGGAGAGAGAAGCCAGTTTGTGTAGAGAGGAATAAGAAGCCATGTTGGCAGATGGGGAACCAGAGGTGACTTAGACTGGTGAGGGCCTTTCATTCTAGGAAAACCGAGACGTGTCAGTAGCTTTGTGAGCGCTGAATGAGTGGGTTTTGGAACCCTGTGTGTTTTTACTCTCCTGCCGAGTGTGAGGCTAGAATAAAGGAGTGGCCCACCAGTTTTTGGGTCCTCAGTTTCTTTACCGTCTGTCCAAATCTATTAAGAACCTGCACCTGCCTGGCAGCAATGGTGGCCATGACTATTGGCCATACAAAGCTGTTCCAAGCAGCCTTTCATGTGTGTTCAGGTATGTGTTGATATTCTGGTGCAGTACAGAAAACACTGGGGAACATTTGCTAAGTCAACAGAAACAATTTACCAGAATGGCAAACCATTTTTATTTCAAATATTTTCTGAATATTGTCATTACCAGTTGCTTCCCAAGGTTAAAGTGTTTTAGGACTTCTGTTAACTTGCCCGTTGTCATGTGATTTTAACAATTGTCCTTTGAAAAAACCAGTAGAGAAAAATATGTCACCATCCAAAATCAGCTCCAGAAACCAAGGGGCCCTTGTTTTGATATTGCTGCATCTGGTGCTTTTTCATACCTTCTGCATTCTAAACACTCACACTTACTGTGATTGTGTGTCACGGTCTTCCATGCTCTTCATAACATCTTAATACACACATAGGCAGGACAGGATGCTTATTTGTGAGCATTTTTTAAATTTTAGGAACTCTATGAATCTCTTGAAGAAGATTACAAAGATGTGGAACATCTCAAAGAAAACATTCCTCCCCATTTGCCTCAAGTCACAGTAACCCAGAACTTGTAAGTATGATAATAATTATTCTTGCCATCTGAGTTTCTAAAACTATTAAACACCTCAAATGTTTTGCTTTCTCAGGTACTTGTAATTTTGTTAGTGGTTGCTATTTCTTTTTGTCACCTATACACCAGAAATAATATTTACCTCGTCATTACCAGTTTTCTTATGCTGCTTTCTCTAAGGAAACTGTCGCCCCTCTGTCCCAAGGGTAGGGGTCTCCTCTAAGGTCTCTTTTTCTCCTTTTTCTCATTTCTTACCCTTAAAGCAATTTTTTTTTTTTGTATTTTTCTGAAGTGAGAAGTGGGGAGGCAGAGAGATAGACTCTTGCATGCTCTGGACCAGGATCCACGCAGCCAACCCACCAGGGGCCGATGCTCTGCCCATCTGGGGCGCGGCTCCTTTGCGATGCCGGAGGTGGAGGCCATGGAGCCATCTGCAGCGCCTGGGTCCACTGCTCCAATAGAGCCTTGGCTGTGGGAGGGGAAGAGAGAGAAAGGAGAGGGGGATGGGTAGAGAAGCAGATGGGCACTTCTCCTGTGTGCCCTGGCCAGGAATCAAACCCAGGACTTCCACACACCAGGCCGACGCTCTACCACTGAGTCAACTGGCCATGGCAACATTTGTCTTTTTAGGCCCGGTAGTTCTATTTGTGAGAATAGAGTGTTAGTTGTACCTCTCACTTTACCAACTGTCAGTAGCATCCCAGATCCCCTCAGAACCCCATCCCCATCCACATCCACTGGTCATGAAAAATGTCCCCAAGACATTACCATATGTCCTGGGGGTGATTTCCCTTGACCTTTGAGAGCCGCTGTGTTTGGGTAAAAATAACCTTAATGAGCTTTCCATCTTAAGAAAAGCCAAAGGGACAAAGAAGAAAAAAGAAGGCTTAATTCTGCTTCCCCCTGAAACTACTGCAAGTACGAATCAGGCTCACCATGGAGTCTAATGTTAGGATTCATGATTGTACCATAGCATGAGCACCTTCAGTTTGACAGCTCACAACATGGCCATTTCCCCAGTAAGGCCTGGTTGCTCAGATGTCCTCTTGGGATCTTGCTTCCCTGTCCTCCTTGGGCTTCCCTTCACTAACCCCTGAGTTGGATCTAGTCTTTCCTGTATCCCATTTCTTTTTTGAAACAGTCAAGCTAACTAGAGGTTGACCTGCTACTGGCAACAGGGCGTATTCCCTCCCTGGCAGTTAACCTAGAAGCTGCAGTCTGTTTCTAGACTTCTTTTTGAGAGGGGGATAGGAGCCTAATTAGGTTTCTCACTGGCTCTAGATATTGCCCAGGACTGAATCCAAGGGTGACTCAAGCTCACTGCTGGCAGTTCAGATGACTCTGCCACAGGGAGGGACTGATGCTAGCAACCAACAGGATCCATTAGAAAAATAGAAGCATAAGACAACTGACCTGACACGTAGTGACTGTGAGGAGCCGGTGGGATAACTGGTGAAGACGTTTAAGCCTGTGTACTCCATGCTCCATTTTGGGATATGTAAACGCAATTATGTTAGTGGAGTTTTGGGGACTTAATTTTTCAGTGTTCTTACTATTCAGATCTTCATAAACAATAGGGGTAGAGATAGAGGGGAAAGCTGGCTATGAAATTATAACAAGATGAAGCACATGTTTGATACTGATTATTTTCAGTTGGGAAAACTTTCTAGTATGCTACCCTATTCTGATGATTACCTGTATGTCTGCATTTCTGTTCTGTAGTGTTAACGTATCAGATGGCCCTGAAGGACCTGTCAGGGTTGAGGAACCTGCAGCTGCAAAGAAACCCCCTAAAGAGCAAAGAAATACTAAAGAAATGCCATTTATAACGTCTGAGGAGTTTAATGGCATTCCTACGTAAGTATTTAGATAAGTTTTTCTTTTTCTTTTTTTTTATAGGGACAGAGAGAGAGTCAGAGAGAGGGATAGATAGGGACAGACAGACAGGAACGAAGAGAGGTGAGAAGCATCAATCATTAGTTTTTCCGTGCGGCACCATAGTTGTTCATTGATTGCTTTCTCACATGTGCCTTGACCGCGGGCCTTCAGCAGACCAAGCAACCCCTTGCTGGAGCCAGCGACCTTGGGTCCAAGCTGGCGAGCGTTTGCTCAAGCCAGATGGGCCCACGCTCAAGTGGCGACCTCGAGGTCTCGAACCTGGGTCTTCCACATCCCAGTTCGATGCTTTATCCACTGCGCCACCGCCTGGTCAGGCTAGATAAGTTTTAATGTTGAACTCTTTAATAATCAACATATATGATTGTTTAAATCATAAGCTTGATTATATTAGAGTCATCATAATGTGCTATGTTTAAATATTGATCTATTCTAAGATAGCTTTGCATTACACTATGAAAATGCAGGAAATCTTTTGTTGAAAATGCTTAACATCCTGTTTTTTATTCAGTAGTAAAACCTTCTCATAGATCTAGAGATGGGTCAGTTTATTGCTGAGTCCCCTCCAGGACCATTATGTGATACCAATTTATCCATTTACATTTTAGAAGTAGCCTCAGCCTGACCTGTGGTGGCGCAGTGGATAAAACATTGACCTGGGAACACTGAGGTCGCCAGTTCAAAACCCTGCACTGGTCTGGTCAAGGCACATATGGGAGTTGAGCTTCCAGCTCCTCCCCCCTTTCTCTCTCTCTCTCTCTCTCTCACTCTGTGTTTCCTCTCTAAAATGAATTAAAAAAAAAAAGTAGCCTCAGTTTTGCTGTAATTTTTTTTTTTTTTTTTCACAGGGACAGAGTCAGAGAGAGGGATAGATAGGGACAGACAGACATGAACGGAGAGAGATGAGAAGCTTCAATCATTAGTTTTTCGTTGCCGTCGCAACACCTTAGTTGTTCATTGATTGCTTTCTCACGTGTGCCTTGACCGCGGGCCTTCAGCAGACCGAGCAACCCCTTGCTGGAGCCAGTGACCTTGGGTCCAAGCTGATGAGCTTTTTGCTCAAGCCAGATGGGCCCGTGCTCAAGCTGGCGAGCTCGGGGTCTCGAACCTGGGTCTTCCGCATCCCAGTTCGATGCTCTATCCACTGCGCCACCGCCTGGTCAGGCAGTTTTGCTGTAATTTTAAGACACTTTTTTTTTTTATTCATTGATCTTAGAGAGACAGAAGAAGGGTGAGAAAGAAGGAAGCAATCATTTGTTGTTCCACTAAGTTGTGCAATCACGGTCTCTTCCCGTGTGTGCCCTGACTGAGGATCGAACCCACAACCTTGGTGAATCAGGACAGCTCTCTTAAGTAACTGAGCTAACCGACGAGGCTAACTTTTCCTTAGTTTTAAAGAAAGTATGTTGTGCCCTGGCCGGACCTGTGAGGAACTGTAGAGTAGGAGGGTTTTTAGAAAATACTGTCATGCAGAGATAAAAGAAGGAAATTAAATAGTCATGGTAGACAATTAATTTTTAAATTAAGGTGTTATTTAGTGAATAAGAGAAATTGGAGGATTAGAATAAGGAAGAATGCATTCCAAACATGGGGCTTTTGCCTGACCTGTGGTGGCGCAGTGGATAAAGCATCGACCTGGGAACACTGAGGTCGCCAGTTCAAAACCCTACACTGGTCTGGTCAAGGCACATATGGGAGTTGATGCTTCCAGCTCCTCCCCCCTTTCTCTCTCTCTCTCTCTCTGTGTGTGTGTGTGTGTGTGTGTGTCTCCTCTCTAAAATGAATAAAAAATAAAAAAAAATGGGGCTTTTATTTATTTCAAAAAATTAATACTGAGGGTAGAAGTGAAGTAGACAATATTGGCAGAGGTGAGGGATGGGCATTGAAGACATTAAGTTCAGAAGCTTTAAAGGGATTGCATTGTGGAGAGCTGCGCTGTCATCAGTTTGTAGAAACTGCTTTAAAAAGTGGCAAATATGAATTTAGAAAAGAAGGGGTAATAGAAACGTGGTTTTTGGTTAATGTGAACATTTTTCTTTAAACATATTTATACACAGCATTAAGGAAGTTTTGTTTAGAAAATCTACCCCTTCAGTGGAGGCAAAGGGCAGAGTTTAACATAATAAATCCACAGTTTATTGAAGAGGAAAATTGAAGCAGGTCATTAAGGTTTGTTTGTGGTGCGTATAGGCCACTCACAGTTGAGAACGTCCGATTTTCATGCTCTGAGACTGCGGTGACTGGGAGGAGTGGGACTTAAGGGTGAGAGAGACCGTGCTGGAAGGGATGCGAACAGGGAACGAAGGGGCTGGCCCCGTGGTGGTTATCTGCCTCTGCGGGTTCCCATTGGAGCCCTGCACTTCAGCATCAGCTTTGCCATCTTTGTTGTGGTCTGTTACCCTGTGTCTTTCTGCCTCCTTTCTTCTCTTTCTCTCTCTCTCTCTCTCTCTCTCTCTCTCTCAACACATAAGTTTCTTCAGAAAACTAGAGTGGTATAAGCTGTATAATTTATTTACATTTAAACTTTTCATTCCCTTGCTTACAAACATTTTAAAATTTTTAAATAAATATTTGTCTTGCTATTAATCAGTTTATTTGAATGAGAATTTGAGAGTTTATTTTAAACTGTAACACTAATTCTGTAGGTGGAGAACAGATCAGTGCATCCAGATATAACTGGGGAAGATAAGCGCTGATATGTCGTGGTCTCTGTGTGACAGTTCAGCTGTTGACACATGTCTGGTTTGTTTGAAAGTTAATATGCTTTTTTATAAGGAGTACTAATAGCTTCGTTACTGTGTAAGGTCGTGATAAACACTTTTTGAAGAAAATAGTTTGTATAGTGAGTCTTTAAAAACATTAATCACATACTTATTTACAGGTACATGAAATCCCGCTTAACCTATTGTCAAATTAATGATGTTATTAAAGAAATCAACAGAGCAATAGTTAGTAAATACAAGATCCTACATCACCCAAAGAAGTCTACTATGAGTTCTGTGAACAAAAATCTCTATCACAGATTCATTGATGAAGAAACAAAGGATACCAAAGGTAAAATGATACCATCTATATATGTACACTCAACTGTTTGGAGTGTAAATATGTCACGCGAAACTAATTCTAGAAAATTCTAACTTTAGACAGGTGGTTCTCACCCAGGGGCATTTTTCCCACCAGGGAACACTTGGCCATCTCTGGAGACATTTTTGGTTGTTACAACTGGGGCTGAGTTGGCATCAAGTGGGTCAAGGCCAGGGATGCTGGTAACTTCCTTAACAACACAGGACAGCTCCCACAGAAAAGAATTATCTAACCCACAGTGTGTAGTGCTGAGGCCAAGAAACTGGTTATGTGTAAGGGTAACAGTTGGTCAGGCTTATACAGCGTGTACTGTGTACCATGTGCCGGATGGTGTACTGAAAGCTTTAGTTCTCATAACTTCTGTAGCAGGCATGGAATATCCCTAACCCTATTCTGCAGACGAGACAAAGACAGCTTAAGGCACTTGCTCAGGGTCAGCCAGTTAAGTGGCAGAGCTGCCAAGGAATTTATTTTCTTACCCACCATCCCCTACTATCTCTTGAAAAGTGAATTGTTCAAAAGATACAAGAGGTAGCTGGTGATTTAATAAGTGGGCCTACGTTACTGAAACACTATAGTAAACATTATACAACTTCAGTTGAAAGAAAAATTATTTTTTTATAAAGAATACCATTTCTCCCTTTAGTTAGATGACAGTAAAAATGATTAATATCATTCATAGTCACAATGTACTGCCATAAAGACTCATCTTGAAAGTCATCCTTATAAAAATTGCACTATCAATAAAGTTTTAAAAAAGAAAGTAAACATGGCTTGAAGATAATACAGAGGAAGCCCAGGGGAGTGAGAGAATGGCAGCACGGACAGTTGTGCAGTTTCCAGCATGAGCGCTGCCCCAGCCATATGAGATAAACACTAGCACAGTGGTTCTTAACCTGGGTTCTATTGAACCCTAGGGGTTCGATGAGTCGGTCTCAGGGGTTCGGAGAAGCCTCTGCACGGAGGCCAGAATAAAGTAATACCATAATTTGTTGTGAGTTCATGCACTTTGTTGGTTTTGTTCTTTGAGCAAGGTGATGTTCATGCACAGCTCATTTTGTGCACTAGTAAAAAAACATATACCTATGTCTTGAATTTGGAAAAAAAATCATATTTTATTTATCACTAAAGAAGGGTTCGGTGAATGCTCATATGAAACTGGTGGGTTCGGTACCTCAAAAAAGGTTAAGAACCACTGCACTAACATCTGATGAGATCAGATATCGGTAAAATATTTGAAATCATCAGAAAAAAATAGCACTAATACCTTTATTTTCAGGTCATTATTTTATAGTGGAAGCTGACATAAAGGAGTTCACAGCTTTGAAAGTTGACAAGAGGTTTCACGTGATGCTTAATATCTTACGGCACTGCCGGCGACTGTCAGAGGTTCGAGGAGGAGGACTCACCCGTTACGTGATAACCTGAGGCCCTTGTGAGCTGACGCTAGGGCTCTTGTAGTTTCCTTATATCTGATCTTTTATATATAGTTTTAAGTTTTTCTATCATCTTTTCTTGTCTCTTGTAAAAATAAAACTTCTTTAAAATAAAGCATGTATGTTTTACAGTAAACTTCCTTTCAGCAAATATTTAACCACCTACCCTGTAAGCGTCCATGCTAGGCATATAATGGAAATTTTAAAATGTTTTTGTCTTTTTTTTGTGTTTAGTGACAATGTTGCAGACCCAATAAGACAGGCGCAGATGTGATAATGGAATAAAAAGGTCAAGAAGATAAAGTTAAGAATACTCAGGTCCTTTGGAATTAAAGGTCATTAGTGTCTAAATTCCGTTAATGGCATTTCAGTCCACAGGCAGAAGTTGGATTTGTAGGCTGCCGTCCATGTGATCATTCTGTTTTCCCGTTTGTTGTTAGGAAATAGCCTACAAAGCAATCTGTAAACATCGACCTGTAATGAAATTGTGATAAAAGTATATTGAGATGAAAAAGATGATGAAATTAGATGTGTAAGCAGCTTGATAGTCGTCATGAAAAATGGATGGTTGGATTGTAAGTTTAGCTGTGTTTTTTCTTCCACACTTGGGCGACTGTCTTATCTTTTTTAATCAGTGTTTCCCAGAAAAACAGAACTAATAGGAAAACCGTGGTGTAATTCAATCAGAGTTTACAGGCCTGAGAACTGGTGATCCAGGCCAGAGAAGACAAGGTGAGATGTTGCAGCTCAAATAGCAAGGCGGTGGGGGGAAAACGGAGCCAATTCCTCCTTCCCTCACCCCATCTTTCTTATTCTGGTCCTAGATGGACTGGATGATGCCCACCCACGTTGGGGAGGGTAATCCCTTTGCTGAGTCTGCTGATAAATACTCATCTCATCTGGAAACCCCCTCACAGATACACTCAGAAATAATATTTAGTCTGGGCACCCTGTGGCCTATCAAGTTGACACATAAAACCATAACAATCTATATACATCTGATCGTGGCAGACAAGAAAATGTCTCTTACTGGGTATTGTGGGTTGTGCTTAGCTGCATATGAAAAACTGCAACTTGAGGAAGGACAAAAATCAAATGATAATTTCAATAGATGCAGAAAAGGCATTTGATAAAATCCAGCACCCATTCATGCTCAAAACTCTCAGTAAAGTGGGAATACAGGGAACATTCCTTAACATGATAAAGGCCATCTATGACAAACCCACAGCAAACATCATACTGAATGGACCAAAATTAAAAGCAATCCCCTTAAGATCAGGAACCAGGCAGGGGTGCCCCCTTTCACCACTCTTATTCAACATAGTTCTGGAAGTCCTAGCTACAGCAATCAGACAAGAAGAAGAAATAAAAGGCATCCAAATTGGAAAAGAAGTAAAACTGTCATTATTTGCAGATGATATGATATTGTATATAGAAAACCCTAAAGTCTCAGTCAAAAAACTACTGGACCTTATAAATGAGTTCAGCAAGGTGGCAAGATATAAAATTAATACTCAGAAATCAGAGGCATTTCTATATACCAACAATGACCTGTCAGCAAAAGAAATTAAGGAAACAATTCCCTTCACTATTGCAGCCTAAAAAATAAAGTACCTAGGAGTAAATTTAACCAAGGAGGTTAAGGACTTGTACTCGGAAAATTATAAAACATTGATAAAAGAAATCAAGGAAGATACAAACAAGTGGAAGCATATACCGTGCTCATGGCTAGGAAGAATAAACATCATTAAAATGTCTATATTACCCAAAGCAATTTATAAATTCAATGCAATATTAAAATACCAATGACATACTTCAAAGATATAGAACAAATATTCCAAAAATTTATATGGAACCAAAAAAACACGAATAGCCTCAGCAATCTTAAAAAGAAAAAATAAAGCAGGAGGTATCACTCTTCCAGATATCAAGGTTTACTATAAGGCCATTATATTCAAGACAGCCTGGTACTGGCATAAGAACAGGCACATAGATCAATGGAACAGAACAGAGGACCCAGAAATAAACCCACAGCTTTATGGACCACTGATATTTGACAAAGGAGGAAACAACACACAATGGAGTAAAGACAGCCTCTTTAACAAATGGTGTTGGGAAAATTGGACATCTACCTGCAAAAAAATGAAACTAGACCATCAACTTACACCATTCACAAAAACAAACTCAAAATGGATAAAAGACTTAAACATAAGCCGTGAAACCATAAGCATCTTAGAAGAAAACATAGGCAGAAAGCTCTCCGACATCTATAGCAGCAATATATTTGCCGATTTATCTCCACGGGCAAATGAAATAAAAGGCAAGATAAACAAATGGGACTATATCAAACTAAAAAGTTTTTGCACAGCTAAAGACAATAAGAACAGAATAAAAAGACAAACCACACAATGGGAGAATATATTTGACAGCACGTCTGATAAGGGGTTAATAACTAAAATTTATAAAGAACTTATAAAACTCAACAACAGGAAGACAAACAATCCAATAAAAAAATGGGCAAAAAATGAATAGAAATTTCTCCAAAGAGGACATACAGATGGCCAATAGGCATATGAAAAAATGCTCAACATCACTAATCATTAGAGAAATGCAAATTAAAACCACAATGAGATATCACCTCACACCAGTCAGAATGGCACTTATCAGCAAAACAACACAGAATAAGTGCTGGCGAGGATGTGGAGAAAAGGGAACCCTTCTGCACTGCTGGTAGGAATGCAGACTGGTGCAGCCACTGTGAAAAACAGTTTGGAGATTCCTCAAAAAATTAAAAATCGAACTGCCTTTTGACCCAGCTATCCCACTTATAGGAATATACCCTAAGAACACCATAGCACTGTTCGAAAAGAAGAAATGCGCCCCCATGTTCGTGGCAGCATTGTTCACAATAGTGAAGATCTGGAACCAGCCCAAGTGTCCGTCAGAAGACGAGTGGATTAAAAAGCTTTGGTACATATATACTATGGAACACTACTCAGCCATAAGAAATGATGACATCGGATCATTTACAACAAAATGGTTGTACCTTGATAACATTATACAGAGTGAAATAAGTAAATAAAAAAACCCCTGAGAACAGCATGATTTCATACATAGTTGGGACATAAAAGTGAGACTATGAGACATGGACAAGAGTGTGGTGGTTACCGGGTGGGGGGAGGGAGGGGTGGGTGGGATAAGGAGAAGGGGAGGGGCACAGGGAAAACCTGATAGAAGGTGACAGAGGACAATTTGACTTTGGGTGATGGGTATGCAACACAATTGAATGATAAGATAATCTGGAGATGTTTTTCATTGTACATATGTACCCTGATTTATTGGTGTCACCCCATTAAAGTTAATTAAAAAAAGAAAAAGAAAAACTGCAACTTGAGTCCTTAATTGCTACTCAGAAGTCAAATTATTTTGGGGAAATACCCCCGTGAACTTGAAAAATAACTCAGCAACATCGTGTGTGAAAAAGAAAACGTAAGCATCAGAAATCTGGGTCCTAGACCTACCTCTGCCATTTATTTACTCTCTGTTGGTGCTTCCTTCAAAAATTGGACCCATTCTTGCAAGCTCCATCTTATCTACCACCCTGGTCCCAAACTCACCTTTCCCCTGGATTAATCCATAGCTTTTTCTTTTTTGTGTGTGTGTTGCTGTCCCAACTCCTTAGTTCATTGATTGCTTTCTCTCATGTGCCTTGACCACAGGCCTTCAGCAGAAGGAGCCACCCCTTGCTGGAGCCAGCGGCCTTGGATCCAAGCTGGCGAGCTTTTGCTCAAGCCAGATGGGCCCGTGCTCAAGCTGGTGAGCTCGGGGTCTCGAACCTGGGTCTTCCACATCCCAGTCCGACGCTCTATCCACTGCACCAACTGCCTGGTCAGGCTCCATAACTTTTTCAACTGGTCTTTGTTCCTGTCTCCCTACCACCTCTTCTCTACATGAACCCAAGTTACAGTAGCCCAGTCCACTACTCGGAAACCTTCTTAAGCTCCCCATTTCTTAGAGTAAAATCTTGAGTCCTCACAAAGCCCTGCAAGGCCCTTCCTGGGCCCCTTCTCAAGTCAGTGTTGTCATCTAGTCCTCCACTTCCCAGCTCTGCTCCAGCACTCCAGCCTCTGTAATGTCTGGAACAGGTCAAATATGAGTCTCCCTCAGATCTCTGCAGGCACTGTGCCCGCCCAGAAAGCATCGTCCTTTATCCATGCGACCCTCCCCGCCTTTCCTCCCCTTTAGCAGCTCAAATGTTCTTCCATCATTGTGTCCTTCTCAGACCACCGTATGTTAAAATTACAGTTCCCTTCTGTGACACGTCCCTTTTCCTGCTTCATTTTCCTTCCTAGCACAGTTGTCTATCTGACTATTCATATATTTTACTTATTTGTCGCCCTCCCCCAGCCCCACTAGACTATAAACTCCCCAGGTTAGGAGATTTTTCCCCCTTTCATTTTCTGCTGTGTCTCCAGCCAACCTAATAGACGTACCAGTAGAGGGCGCTAAGTAGATATTGAAAGCGCATTTACTGAAACAGTTTGTGCCCTTGGGTATGTGACCACCTTTCCCGAGCCTCGGGTTCCTCCTGAATGTATTGAAATGGTTGAACAAAAATTTCTCTCAGGACCTTCTAGTTTTAATATTCTATGATTCTAACATTTCCAGTTACTTCTGAGAAACATCTTGAAATTAAAGGATAGTCTGTATTATAAAAAATTGCAAAAAACTTCTGGTAGTTACCTAGAAATCTCACCTTTTAAGCATAGAATCTATAAGTATTAAGTTTGAAGAAATATTGAAATTTAAGTTACCAGTTAAATAATAAAACGAAGCTTTCATTGACTAAGAACCATTTAGAAAAAAAATTTTCAGCCAACAACTTTAGTTTTCTAATTTATTTTTCTTTTTAGATATAGTTTTTAAGTTTCACAATTTATAAATGTTATATCTAATCAAATAAAATTACTGTGATGCATTGAATAGAACTTAATGTGATATCATGCAGTTTGTTTCATAATATTAAGTGATTTTTTTAAGTGAAACATCCCATCTCCTAAGAAGCCATTATCTTTGTTCCATAAATATATCTACTAATATGAGGGGCAAAGAAAGAAGGGCTGCTCAATATACTAAGGAATCTTCCTGGATATATTTCAAACAATGTTACTCAAATCAGAGCCAAGGCTATATATAATTAGAAAGTAGAAATAATTTAATATCAATTGAACCCTGTTAAAGTTAGGCTGATTCAAGATAGTCTCTAAGGAGCACGCAAAATAATTATTTATGAGAAATTATGGTATAACATGCAAATTTTACCTCAAATTCTTATGATTGCTCCTTTGCCCTGGTTTATTGAAAAGCAGTAAATTATCATTTAAGAGCCTACATCATATTTTAAAAACAGATTAAATGTACATACAGCAAAATGCACAGATCTTAACGGTACAGAGCAATCAGTATTGACCAAGTATGTATACCCATGTAACCCACACCCCTATCATTTTTTTTATTTTTTCTTAAACTTTCAATTTTGAAAAAGCTATAGCTTCACAAGCAGCTGTAAGACAATGCAGAAAGAGCCCTTGTACCTGTTACTCTTTGCCTCAATATCACAACCAGGATATTGACATTGATACAGTCAAGGTACAAAATATTTCCGTCACCTCAAAGATCCCTCTTATAGTAGCCACACACACTTCCTTCCCACTACCACCCACTCCTTAGCCCCTGACAGCCACTCATTTGTTCTCCCGTTCCAAGATTTTGTCATTTCAAGGATGTTATATGAATGGAATGATATAGTATGAAACCTTTTGAGATTGGCTTTGTTTTTTCACTCAGCATTACACTCTGGAGACATCCAGGTTGTTTCACATATCAACAGTTTGTTTCTTTTTAGTGTTGAGTTAGTCCTCTGTGGTGAAGGTGATGAGGCTGTGTAGCTGGTAGTTGAATCATTCCACCTGTTGAAGTACATCTACATCATTTCCGGTTTGTGGCTGTCATAAATTAAGCTGCTGTAAACATTAGAGTACAGGTTTCTGTGTGGATATAAATCTGCATTTATTTGGGAAACACAATTCCCAGGAGTGCACTTGCTGGGCCCTTAGGTAGTTGCATGTTTAGTTCATTTTAAACTAAAATTCCTTCCCTGAGTGGCCACACCATTTTACATTTCCCTCCGAGCACTGATCTTACTGCATCCCGCAGATTTTGTTGTCTTTTCATCTTTCTTCCTTAAAAATATTTTAAAATTTCTCTTGAGACTCATATTCTACCCATGTATTGTTTATAAGTGTGTTGTTTAACTTCCAAATATTTGGGGATATTTCCAGCTATCTTTCTGTTTTTAGTTTCTAGTTTAGGTCCGTATTGTTGGAGAGAATACTTGGTGTGATTTCCACTTTATATTTGCTAAGGCATGATTTATAACCCAGGAGGTGGTCTCTCTTGGTGACTAGTCCATGTTAGCTTAAGAAGAATGTATTCTGCTGTTGCTGGATGAAATATTCTACAACAATCCAGTTGACTGATGGTGTTGTTCAGCTCAACTATGTCCTTACTGATTTTCTGTCTGCCGTATCTATCAATTACTAATAGAGATGGAGGTCTCCAACTATAAAAGTTTCTTTGCCTATTTCTCCTTGCAGTTTCATCAGTTTTGCCTCATGTTATTTTGATGCTCTATTGTTAAGCGCAAACACGTTAAAGATTGTTATGTCTTCTTGGAGAATTAACTTTTTAATTATTAACACCTTTCTTTATCCCTGATAATTTTCCTTGTTCTGAACTTGGCTTTGTCTGAAATTGGTATAGCAATTCCAGGTTTGTTTTAATTAGTCTTAGCAAGGTATATATCTTTCTCCATCCCTTTACTTTTAATTTATATTTATGTCTTTATATTGAAAATGGTTTTCTTGTAGACATGATTAGAGTGGGGTCTTCTTTTTTATTCACTCTGTCAATCTGTCTTTTTATTGGTATAATTAGATAATTCACATTTGAAGTGTTCATTGATGTCGTTTTGGGTCATTGATGCCATATTTTTACTGTTTTTATTTGCTACATTTGTTCTTCATTTTTTCTTCTTCTTTTTCTTATCCCTCCTTTTCTGACTTCTCTAGTCGTGGTTATTAAAAAAAGAAAGAAAGAAAGAAAGGCGATTTTAGCTTACCTGCGTCTAGCTGGGGAATGCCTCAGGGGAAAACCTGTCTAAGTGTGGGTCTTGCCCAGTGCGGTGCCTTGCTTTGCACAGGCATAGTCCCTACAGTTCTGCCTGCTTTTCATCAGTTTTTAGAGCCTCCAAATTGTTGGGTATTAAAATATTTTCAGTATTATTTCCACTTGTTCCCTGTGGGAGAGTCAGTCATTTTGAGCTACTCCTCCAGATCCCAGGAAGCTATCTCTTGATGAGAATAACGAAGCATCCTTTTAGATTATAAATATTACTCCTAATCTCCATGAATCACTGTCCATAAGAAATGTCATGTGCCTGCTGTGTGTTCATATGTCTGGTTTAGATTTTTTTTTTTTAAAAAAATCCTCTGTTGCCTTTTTAAAAATCTTTTATTTTCTTCTATTTTTTATTCTTTTATTTAATCCAGAGAGATAAAGAGGGGTAAGGGGGAGACAGAAGCATCCATCTGTTTTTGTATGTGCCCCGGCCAAGGACCGAACCAGCCACCTCTGCACTGCAGAGCAATGCTCTAGCCAAGCGAGCCATCCAGCCAGGGCTGGTTTAGATTTTTTACTGAACTTATTAGGATGACATTGGCTAATAAAAGTTTATAGGTTTCAGGCATACAATTCTATAATACATTATCTGTATATTGTTTTGTGTGTTCACACCTCAAGTCAAATCTCCTTTTTTTTTTTTTTTTTTTTTTTTTACAGGGACAGAGAGAGGGACAGATAGGGACAGACAGACAGAAATGGAGAGAGATGAGAAGCATCAATCATCAGTTTTTCGTTGCGACACCTTAGTTGATCATTGATTACTTCCTCATATGTGCCTTGACCGCAGGCCTTCAGCAGACCGAGTAACCCTTTGCTCGAGCCAGCGACCTTGAGTCCAAGCTGGCGAGCTTTTGCTCAAATCAGATGAGCCTGTGCTCAAGCTGGCGACCACAGGGTGTTGAACCTGGTTCCTCCACGTCCCAGTCCGATGCTTTATCCACTGCGCCACCGCCTGGTCAGGCCAAATCTCCTTCTATCACCATTGATCCCCTCCTTACCTTCTTCTACCTCCCTAGACATCTGTATTTTGAATTTAGGATTTTCTTCAAGCAG
Source organism: Rhynchonycteris naso (assembly GCA_037038555.1). Classification (NCBI taxonomy): domain Eukaryota; kingdom Metazoa; phylum Chordata; class Mammalia; order Chiroptera; family Emballonuridae; genus Rhynchonycteris; species Rhynchonycteris naso. Next base: position 149,293,579 of record CM072999.1, on the reverse strand, counting down.
GACACATATCTATATTTACCTATACTTAATTCTGGCCTGTTTCCACATGTTGGAAGAATACTGAGAGAATTGTACTTCTGTTTATACTTTTAATGTCAAAGCTAGTAATTGAGGAAAATACTTATGCCAGCTTTTTCCTCTTCTCTGCACCTTTGTTTATCAGAAACAGCTTTTGGTATTAATAAGCTAGAATCCTTTCCAAATTATAGACCATGATAAGTCACACAATCATTTGTTTCCCTAAACTAACCACCAAGCCTCTGCTGTTCCGTGTGGGCTGGGCATGAGAGGTTGGCAATTCTTTTCCATTCTGAGTTTTTTCTTTATGGTGGGGTTGGAGTCAGAGACACACGTATTCACAAACACCTTTGCGATTTATGAGTGTGAGCTGACTTCTGTCTCCGGGGAGGAGTGAGAAGGGCATTTGCTTTTCCTGTCTCCTTGACCTGCTCTGAGTCAGTAGAGACAGCATGTCACATTAACCACCATGTTTTCTGGTTCTGGAGCCCAGAGCATCCTTTTGAAATGAATAAACTGCAGCAGTCTAACCCCACAGGCTGCGAATTCTGCCAGAAGTTGATTTTCTGCTTGTGCATGCCATTGGGGCAGAGGCACAATGATAAAAAACAATCCTCTTGTTTTTAAAATGTCTGTTTGCGACATTAAGCTATTGGACCCAAGAACCTGGGTGGGGCATAATGTTTAATTTTATAAGGGGTTAAATCCATGTCATGTTCCCAGAACCTCCTCTAGGTGGCTATAATCTTAGATGATGAGATGTCTGTGTCCAGCCAGAGGGATCATGTAGGTTATAAGGATGGAAAGTGACTGACCCAGTTTTCTTTGCTACTAATTTTTCTTCATTATCTGATTGGACCTCCTAGCTTGGCCATCTCTGAATCACTTATTCTCTCTATCCTTGTCTCATCCTGTAGCTATTCCCACACCCAGCCCTCTCCTGGCTGCATGTGGCCTGAACCTTTAGCCTCCCGAGGTATGCTCCTTCGTGTCCCATTCAGACAGTGTGGCTTCTGTGGAAGATGCTGGGAAAACAGAGGTCCCCCTAATTTTCCCCACTCTAATGGACAAGCTAGCTCTGCCTATCCACTTGACAAATATTCAGTGAGTATCTACTTTGATGCAAACTCTGTGTAAGGGGCCAGAGATCAGTGATATTAAAGAAGAAACGAGTTTTTGCTTCCATGAAGCTTATATTCTGGGAAGGATTAGAGCTAAGTAAATAAAAAACACTTGTGTGATGACTGATTTGATGTGTGTGTAGGGACACACAGAAGCACCTAACACAAGTGTATGAGGATCAACAAAGGTTTCCTGGGGGAAGAGATATCTAGGCCAAGGCCTGGGTGGTTAGGCACAGAGAGGATCCAAGCAGAAGGGACAGCCTCTAATATCCCCATGCATGACACATGCCCAGGAGGAATGCAAGGTTATGCCCAACCTCCAACTATATCCTATACCCACCCTTTTCTCCCCTGCCTAAGAGAGTTTATAGAATGCAAAATGAACAGTAAAGTCATTGTAGGGATAAATATGAATCTTCTATAACTTTTTAAAAAGATAAATCATAAATTATTTGAAAACTGTCAGTTAACTCTGTCCAGGTATGATAATAGTTGAGAAATGTACTATTAAAATGATTTAATATACCAGACATAAAGTCTTACACAGAGCAATTAATTTAAAAAAAATCATTAGAAAATGCATCCCCTCCCCAAAGGTAACCATCATGAAGAATGGGGATACATTTTTCCACTCTTTTTTCTTCCCAGGTCTATAGTGTTAAGTTTATAACAATATCATGTGCAACGTGTATATAACTGGTTCTTTCTAGTTAATAAATCACAAACATTTTCTCATGCCATTAAGTGCTATCTCACAACATCATTTAAATACCAAATACTCTCTAGGTATTTGGGGTGCTTCCAAAGTTTATAAACCATTATATGCTAAAATATGTCTGTAAAAGATGTAGTGAAATCTTTCTAGCTTTGGAACCTCTATACAGGGGTTTGTATTTTTCTTACGTTGAATTTGAGATTCACTCCTCATACATTGGTTAGATGATACAAGACGTTTTTAACCTATAGTTGTTTGAGAAACACTTGGTTGTGAAAGCAGCAGGTGTAGGAAGAAGTATTATTAATTTATTTTTGTAATTCTAGGTCACGCTTTCAACTATGTTTCCACAATAACTTTATCATTTGTTGGTATTTATTTATCAAGATTCTATAGAACTTTGAGAAATAAAATGAAAAGCTATGGATATTAGATTTAGCTATACAACTAAAATTTTTTTTTTCTTAAAATGTTTATACTCACAGAACATAAAGGGGAATTTTTTAAATTTGCTTTCATAATGTATAATTAAATTTGGTAGAAAACTAATACTTTAAGTAAATTCAGGGGAAGGAATGTGGATTACCAGTTCAGGTTAGCTATTAAAAACATTTTGAGCAGTATAAACTTATTACTATTTTCTCTTTCTCCTCCCTCCCTCCCTCCCTCCCTCCCTCCCTCCCTCCCTCCCTTCCTTCCTTCTTTCTTTCCTTCCTTCCTTCCTTCCTCCTTCCCTCCCTCCTTCCCTCCCTTCCTTCATTCCTTCCTTCCTCGCTCTCCCTCCCTCCTCCCACCTTCGCTCCTCCCTTTTTCTTTCTCTTTCTTTCTATCTCTCTCTCTCTCTTTCTTTCTTTCCTTTTCCTTTTCTTTTTTTTTAGATAGAGGAAGGGGGAGGGGGAGGAAAAGAGAGAGAGAGAAAGAGAAGCATCAATTCGTTGTACCACTTAGTTGTGCCATTGATTGCTTCTTGTATGTTCCCTGACCAGGGCTCCACCCAGAGACCTTGGCACTCAGGGATGACACTCTATCCACTGCCCACTGGCCAGGACTGCTTTGTTTATTATAATACTATCAACAATAAAATGAGTTTATAGGCATTGGAGAAGTCTCAATTCACTTAGTTTATGAATGTTTTAAAATGTTAATGAAAAGCTGAAATTGTGTTATCTTGTTAATGTCCATCTGATTTTGAATTCCTCTTAAATGTCTTTCCCCAAGATATGGTTCATGCTGCCTTAAGGTCATTAGTAGTTAGATCAAAGGTAATTTCTTACAGCACAATTGCTTGATCATCTGGAAGCACCCACCAAGAAGCCATGTATTACAGACGTGCTTCAGCTTGAGGGATGTGCTGAACCTTTCATGATTCCATCTGGGTCCACAGCTTTCCTCGTCAGACTTAGTAGTACAGTTTGGGCATCCACAGCTGGCTTAGAACAGACTGGTTCCCAGCCAGCCTGTACTTTCCTCTCTGGCCTAATTTTCCAGGACTCCTCGCTCTCTCTAGTCTCCAGTCATGGTGTTCTTCCCCATGTGCTGTCCAGAATTCAGCCTGGAGGCTGCCTCCCCATGCCCTGAAGGATGAGCTGGTTATCAGTGATTAGTGTTCCCACAGGACAATTTCCCACCTATTATGGCAAACTCACTAGTCAACAGAGTCAAATATCAACAGTACAACGATTGAAATATCTTTTGAGAGCCAAAATTTTAAACTTAAACTATATAGATAGGTATATTCCTTATCGAGGTAGTGCCCAGAGGTGGTATTTTGTGAAAGAGCCACACTCAAGGGGCAGAAGAGCCGCCTGTGGCTCATGAGCCGTGGTTTGCCAACCAGGGCCCAGGGGAACAAATGGCAGAAGATTCATCCTGGGTCACAGTGGGAGACAGAACCGTGTGTGCACTGGGACTCTAAGTCCCTGTCACATGCTTCATTGTTCCATCAGTTTTCACTTACAAACTTCAAGATAAAATCATTAAGAATTTCAAGATGGAGCCTGACTGGGTGGTGGTGCAGTGGATAGAGCTTCGGACTGGGATGTGGAAGACCCAGGTTCGGGACCCCAAGCTCGCCAGCTTGAGCGCGGGCCCATCTGGCTTGAGCAAAAGCTCGCCAGCTTGGATCCAAGGCCGCTGGCTCCAGCAAGGGGTGGCTCGTTCTGCTGAAGGCCTGTGGTCAAGGCACATGAGAGAAAGCAATCAATGAACAACTAAGGTGCTGCAACGGCAACAAAAGACTAATAATTGATGCTTCTCACCTCTCTCTGTCCCTATCTGTTCCTCTCTCTGTCCCTGTAAAAAAAGAAAAAAAGAATTTCAAGATGGAGAGAAGAGGGCATTAAACCCCAAGCATAAAGGCTTTCTGTGGACGGGGGAGGGGTCTGCGAGACTGCACATGAAGCTGGCCCTGCACATATTCATTCACTTAATTCTCCTTTTCCAGAGGTGGAAAGCAGTGCCCTGAAAGACTAAGTCATCAGCCATGCATCACAAAGTGGGGATTTGAACTTGGGTAGTATACTCTATTTCTGCCCTTAACCCTTACATTGTTACACATATCCTGAGGTATGGGAGTAAATGCCAGAAGTCACACTCCAGGGGGTTGAAAGCACAGGAAGGAAAGCCTTTTCCTCCAAGTAGAGGTAGTGAGTTGAGTCAGGTCTCTGCTGAGGACTGATGGTGTCCTCACTTCTTTACATTTCACATTAACGCTAGAGGTGGCCTGTCATATTTTGGCATTGTGCTCTTTTTTTAAAAGCTTGTCTCTGTATATGTGCGCACATAAATATAGAATAAGTAGTTATGGTAACTATTCACATATTTTAAAACCTGTGTAATGTTTTTAAAAATAACTGCTGTTTTCTTTTTAATTGAGTCTGTATTGCTCTCTAGTGGCTATGAAAATTTAACAAGAGCAACCCAAAAAGGAACAGCTGCTGTTTATTAAGTGCCAGTCAGAATCATACCCCTACCATTATTGCTGGTTGCAAACACATATGTCCACAGTGACCAGGTGGGTGAGGTGACAGGGAAGTGGACTGGGACAACCTGAACACTGGCCAATAGCACTTGCCCTGTCTGAAGGGGGAGGCTTCCAGTGAGTTCCAGCTCAGGGCTGCTCCAGGGGAAGGTTCCCAGTTGTTAAAGAGAAGCCCCAGATCCAGATGCTTATGTAAAAGTTCTCAGTTTTTAAGTGTAGGCAATTTAAGTGATTTAAAAATAAAATAAAATAAAAAACCCTTGTGTAGACCAACCACATTTCTGTGGTTACATTTGGGCTGTAATAGCTGCTCACCTGTAACCTTTGCCTTATTGGTGCTTACTGCCTGATGGGCATTGTGCTAAGCGCTTTACATCCAAGTTCCCACTGCAGTCCACAGCACGACCCCAGGGCATGTTAGCCTCCCGCTATACAGACAGTCACAGAGGCTCAGCGAAGTTACCCATATTGCCTAAGGTCACATGGCTGGGAATTGAACCCAGCTCTTGCTACCTCCAAAGCCCATGGTTTTAAACTGAACTTTTTGCCCATGTCAGGGTATGGAAGATTCACTCCATTAAGAAATACATATTGAGCCTGATCTGCGGTGGCACAGTGGGTAAAGCATCGACATGGAATGCTGAGGTTGCCAGTTCAAAACCCTGGGCTTCCCTGGTCAAGGCACATATGGAAGTTGAGGCTTTCTGCTCCTCTCGCCTTCTCTCTTTCTCTCTCTCTCTCTGTCCCCTCTCTCTAAAATGAATAAATAAAATCTAAAATAACTAACTAACTAAATAAATAAATTAAAAAAAATACATATTGAGTTACTAACATATGCCAGAGACTATTCTGGGTGACAAAGAAACAGTAGTGAATACAGTAAATCCTCACTCTCGTGTGTGTTTGTGCAAATCTAATGTACTAGAGAATTAACGGGACAGGGAGCTGTCTGAGCAGCAGGATGCCCTAACTTCCACACCTTTAAAGCACGGCTGTGAGTCCAGCCTCCAGCTTATTGTGCCTGTTCTCTTTGCTGCTGCCCCTTTTCCAGCTTGGCACCAGACTTCTCTGTGCATCTGTCCAGCCTGGCCCACCACTTTGCTCCCCACTGTTCAGCTCAGAATTTATTCCCACATCTCTGCCTTACACATCCGGCCTGACCACAGAGCACCGTGGCCTTGGGAACATGTTTCCCATTCCCTGGCTGAAAGTGTCACATAAGATGTCTTGCTTATTAAACTTAGGGACACTTGTGCCAATCAAAAGAAAGGGTGATTTCATTACAGCCAGCTATTGTTAGATCTGGAAAGTCATAAAATATTCTTATGTGCTAGGTTTTAAGTTTTATTTCACTTTTAATTGTACTTTTTATGGTAAAATTCTTGCTTTTAAGGTATATACTTCATTGAATTTTGACAAGCACATACAATCATGTAACCTCCACCGTAATCAAGATAGAAAACACGTCTATCACCCCAGAAAGTTTCCTCTTGCTCTTCAGTCATCAATTTCTTTTCCTCATGCCCAGTCCCTAGACACCCTTGGTCTATTTTCTGTCCCCATGTTTTTGTCTTTTCCACAATGTCATATAAATGGAATCATACGGTTTGTGTCCTTTTAATTGCATAGTTTGATTGTATTCACTTCATCTGAGTGAGTCAGTAGGCAATAGTTTGGTGTAGAAAGAAGAGAAGTCACTCCAGGCAGCATGGACAGCATATGCAAAGGCCCTGTGGCATTGTGCTACATAAAGGTTAACATAAATTCAGGGCTGACCTTCAGCTATTTGCATTGGTAAGACCATCAAGATAGTCAGCATTCTTTCCGACTAATGAGATCATTGACCTTACCAATTGTTAATATTTTTTAAAATTCCCACTGACTGTGCTCTAAGGCCAGCAAGCCTCAGGTAGGTAGAGTGATGCACATTTAAACCCAACTAGAAGCAAGGGCCAGACCAAAGGCACTTGAACCCAGAGACTCCTGTTCATATAGTCCATACTAGATTTAGAGCCACTCCATAGAAAGACTTTCTAGAGAGGCCAGCCTGCATAGCTTACCAGTATTAAGTGCATGGAGTCACCAAGAAAACAAGTCGAACCCAAACCAATTATGAAAGCACCTAGCACAGAGCGGATTTTCACTCAAAAGGTCTGACCTGCTTTTTTGGCAAAGGACATTCTATCATCTGTTATTTACTTTTTTTCTGAAGTCATGTCTCTGATTAATGCCTGTTTTACCAAAATAGGCTAAGTTTGTTAGGTTTGGCCAAAAATAATTCTATTCTGATCTCCAATATATAGAGACTACCTAATCCAACTCTATTTTGCAAATGAGAAAGAAAGTTATTTGGCTAAAGTACCCATCTGGACAGTGGGTGCAACTAAAACTCAAGTATACCGGTTCAAAGTCAATTCACTCTTCTGTTTCAATGAACATAAATTCATTCTCCCCCTCAAAAGAAAAGTGTGCTTGTATTTCTGGAAGCAAGACTGATTAAATTATCATCTTTAGGTCTCAAGTTCAGTAAGGTTCTGGTTTGAACTACAGCAGCAAATAAATATCACAGATGAAGTGGACATAAAAAGAAATCCCACACACGCATACTTCAGTATAACATTTCATAGAGGCTGATATCCAACAATGTTATGACGACATTGGGACAGACCCTCAATTTCTTGCCGGGACCTCCCTGGATCTGTAAGGATGTGAAGTAGGTCCAATGTGTACTCTCTGATTTTTTGGGATAAAGAATTAGGTTTGGTCTAGATGAGTGTTATCTCAGTGCTGCTAGATTGTTCTTTGCTGTATAAGTATCTTCCTCTTATTATATTTTCCTCCTACACTGGTAGGAAGACTACTTTATAGAATGTTACATATCTGGTTTTTGTGACAGAAAAATGGGTGACTGCTCTAATTTCAGCTGGCGAGGGAGAGAAGACTTCAGTGCTGACTGTGACCAAGCAGCTGGAGGCCTTGCTGACAGCTTTTGCAATCTAATTAGGGTGAGTTACATAAAATGCAGTTTGGACTGAGCTGCCTTCTTGCAAAGGTAACTTAAACTTTCTGCCTAGTCTTGGCCTTCAGAATGAAACTGAATGGAGAACTGGATATCAGCAGATTAAAAAAAGATCTTTCTGCCATTTTTGAATTAACAAAGGAGATTGAGTGAATGAATGAAATTTAGCTATTAAAATCCTCTGAATGGAATGTATCCCTCCCCTTGAAGCCTTTGATGAGCCCTGTTCTTAACTGGTGGCATTGTGTTCAATTAGAGCAAAAGTTAAGGGGTCTGACATTTAAAGAGATCTTGCAGGTGCTGGAGAAGAACAATAGCATTCAGGCAGGGAGTCCTTCTCATTGTGGAAGAAATGCCATAGCAACATCTCCCCGAATCTGTGTGTGGGTGGATGGGACTGTGCCAACATGCAAGTTCACCCTATGTGTGCTCATGCATTCAGCATGGATCACCCTCCCTTGTAAATCTTCATGTAACTATATATAGTCACATACACTCCTATAAGCTACAGCAAAACAGCTTTTAATTGGTACTTCAAATCTAAGAACGAGGGGTGAAACTGAATAAATTTCTCAGTGAGGGGGACGGAAGAAGTCCAAGCCTACGCTATAAGAATGAACCTAAGAACAAAAAGGCATTTCTTAGCTTAGGGAGCGCTTACAGGCATGTGATTTAAGTGGAGATATTCGGGACAATGAGAGCTATAACCAGCTGGAACTTTGAGAGCGATTTGCATTCTTTCCGAGGGTACAACAGAATCGAGAAGTCTTTCTCAATTTAGCGATATGCTCTTGATGACAGAAGATGTAGAATAACTCAAGCTTTCAGTTTCATTGCTTCAGTATGTGCCACCGACTGCGTTTTGAGGATTTATAAAATATCCTGACAGATAATAGAGCTGAAGACTGAGAAGAGACTGGAGATGAGCTGGGGAAATGGAGAAAGAAAAGCCAGGAGGAATGGAACAATTTACTATTGAGCTACTTCTCTGTGCCAGAAACTCTGATATCTTCTCTGCATACATGCTCATTTTATTCATGGTGATCCCTTGAATGGTTAGAGAAATGACTTTAGTTTATTCATTTGACATGCTTATCCTGTGCTTCTTAAGCTCAGGCAAAGGGCTAGGCCCTGCAAATAGAATGTTGACCCAAACAGATGTGGTCCTTGCTCTCAGGGGGTTTTTATGCTGGAGAGGATATGCATGTTAATCAAATAGTCGTGCAAAGGTGATACATGATGAGAAGGAGAGGTAAGTGGTAGTATGAGAATATTTAATGGCAGGGAAGGCTTCCTTAAGAAGTCAGTTTAGCTGAGAATCTAAGAATGAATAGGAAATAACTGAATGAAGTAAGAAAAAATGCATATTCCAGGAAGACAGGAGAAAACATGTGCAAAGGACTTGTGACAGAAAGAAGTGTACTGATATGAGGGAATAAATGCTAGCCAATGCCTCACTCAGGGTTCCCAATTGCAAATAATAGAGATTAATTCTGGCCAATTTTTGCTAAAAAGCAGTTTATTAAAAGATTGGGTAGCTTACAGATCATCCTAGAGCGCTATGGAAGTAAGTCCAGTAACAATATCCAAACACGTTCCATGCCATTTATGCCACGAAGATACCACTTACACTGGTATCAGATAGTCAATACTGGGCAGGGCACAGTGTTGTAACTGCTGAAAACTGGACAGGGCGATTCATACTGCCACGAACCTTACAAGAATGGATTCCTATTTGTCATTAGTTGCTGAGTAATATCTACTCTGGTGGGTCTAATCAGCAGAGCCCAATTTACATGTCCATACCCTGGCCATAAGTCAGACTTAGAGACCAAAGTAGACAATGAGATGCACAGCTCCAAGTTCTGCCATTTTTTAGGAGGTATTCCCTTCTGCATTATCTTATGGTCTGTTATGTCATTTCATTGGTACCAATATAACATACAGGATGTTCTGGAAATGTTAACTCTCTAGGAAACTCCCTATCAGTTGAGGGAGGGGTGTCACTGTGACAGGTGTAGGTTCAGGGGGTATGAGTGTCCTCATGACATACTTGCAGAGAGCCAGAAGTGCCTGGGAGCTTATGTCCCGCCCCCCTTGGTGCTCCCAATCAGTGACTGATTGAAGTAAGAGCTCAGCTTCTTGTCTGGAGTTGGGACAAACTCAGATATAATTTAAACTCCAGATATCCCTGTGGTATCGGGCAGAGGCTGAGGCATCACCTGGAATTATACCCTGCTTGGTTTCTTTCTCTTCCCTGACACACCTCCTCTTTCCTTAGTTGTTTCTCCTGCCTTAGTAAATAACTCGCATAGAAACCCTCATTTCAGGATCTGCTTCCAAAGGACTTGACCTAAGACAGGAGCCACTAACTATTGTGGTGGCTCAGGTGTCTGTTCCTCGGACTTAGATTTTGGTTGTTTGTTTGTTATATTAATCAAGGAGGAACTAAGATTACTGGCCACCTATTTTCAGTTCTAAGAAACTGATGACCAATGACCATTGCCAAAGATCCCTGTGGGTCAGACAATTCTATTCCTTTGATCCCACATCCTAGTTAGTGATTACCTTCATCTTGCCTCTGGGAGTCAAATGCTGCTTCTTGGCTAGCTTTGTTATTGAGATCAGGAAACCTATTTCCATTCCAGGTTCTCCCACCAGAATCCTCAGCCTATAGAGAATAAGTCCTGCCATTATTTTTGAAGATGATGGCAATATCGTCACCAATGTAATTCTCAAGAGTTTGGTAAAGAGAGTGCCTTCTGGGTTCTCTTGGGGTACACAGAAGATGGGTGCCCATTATGAATTGATTTTTATTATTTCCCTATCCCCAAGGCATTGGATCCTACCTCTACATCCTTAGTGTTCAAAGTGTGTGATGACCAAAAATATTGGCATTACCTGGAAGCTTGTTAGAAATTCAGAATCTTGGAGTCTACCGCAGCCCTTATTGAATCAGAATTTTAACAAGACCTCCACGCTATGCACATTAATGTCTGAGCAGCACTAACCTACAGTTATGCCAGAGGATTTCTGGCATCTCAACATCTTGCAGTTAGGCCACCCTTGAGCCCAGGTGTCGGTCAACTAATTGAAAACATAGCTAAAATCACTTCCAGCTGCTCAACCTGGCATACTGAATTCAGAGGTTTTGGTACACACAAATACAGTCAGTTCAGCCTGATCTAAAATTTTGTCTTCCTCTCCTCAGTCTAGACCTATAATCTGCAAGTTTTTTTAAAAATGAGCAATAGCTTGCATATCTTTTTGGTGTGTATGTCTTCTCCTGGGTTTGTCTTCATAATGACATTCCATGCCATGCTGGTTCTGGAAACTGGAAATAAGTCAAAAGCCTAGAAACAAATCAGGTGGCAGAGCTAAGTCATGAGGGGAATGGGCTCCCTTGGCTAGGTGCTTAGACCAGCTAAGATCTTTAGGGGTCTTCAGGCAAGAAAGGGATAACGTCATCCATTGAAAGGAACAGGAAAGGGCCCTTCTGCTGGATTTGGATGCTTTGAAGGCACTGAAATCCTCCTATTCTATCCCCTTCCATCCCAATCCACTGTTTCCTGACAGATACCCAAACTTTTACATAAAAAGAGATGAGTCTGTGAATTAAACTAAGTGGTTCTGGAAGCATGTCTGGAGGGATGATTTTAATATTTTAATGGCTAGTTTATAATTTTCTTTTTAAAATTTTTAGTGAGGAGAGAGAGAGAGTGAGAATGAAGAGTGGGAGGAGCAGGAAGTGTCAACTCCCATATGTGTCTTGACCAGGCAAGTCCAGAGTTTTGAACCTACAACCTCAGCGTTTTAGCTGCTGGATCCACCTTTTCCCCATGCAGCTATATGCCTCAGAAGATCCTGATCCCACCTTTAAGTCTAATGGGGTGTGATTAGCATAAGGGTAATTCTGTTCCTCTTTCCAGTGGATGGTTCAAGAATGGCCATGTACCCAATATCTGCCAATGAGAGGTGAGAGAAGACCAGCTGGCAGGCTTTGGCAAGTTAATCCTCGCTCCCAGAAGGAAACCAATGGGAGAGATGGTTTTTCATTCCCCTGGAAGTCTTAGAGTCTAGAGGTGTTGCCAGGCGCTGCTGCAACTCTCCTGCTTATCAGCTTGAGCATGTGGGCATCACTGAGTGACAGATTCCAGGAACCTGGGTACCTTGACACATTGCTGAGTCTCTGAATCCACTCACCCTCAAAGGTTGGTTTTTCTTCTGTGCTCTCTGTTACGTGAGATGATATCAGTTATAACCTTTTTAACCAGTTTGAGTTTGGAAATATGTTGCTGGGGGCTGGAATCTGGACATAGGAGGACAAAGCTGCTTATTTAAACCAGACCCCACAACTGGTAAGTGACAGACCAGGATTTAAGTTGGTCTGAAGGCAAAGCCCATGGCCCAGAATGATTGTCCTGAAGCTAGAAGGAACATTCAGGTTTTTATTAGCCATCTCTTGTTAGGTCTAGGGTAGGGGATGTCAAGGGCCAGATTGAAAATATTTTAGGCTTTGAGGGAGATGTGCTGGTCTCTGTCCCGGTCATTCAATGCCGCGGTTATAGCAAAAGAAGCCAATAGTAGATAATATGTAAATGAGTGGGTGTGGCTGTTGTCCAATCAAACTTTATTTAGCAAGTGGTGGACCAAAAGGGTTGTAGTATGTCTACCAACCTAGAGTAAAGATTTAAAAGAAATATTCTGGAATCAGATCCTGTGTTTTAATTAAGTGTCATTATCAAAAATATTGACTGAGTCTGATTTCAGTGTTCGCAGCAAAATGTGAAATTTCTGCACACAGCCAAGTCCCCTGTTGCATTTTTGAAAAGTGTTTTATCTATGTCTGTCAATAGCAGAATTTAGATCAGTATAATGTGAGTTGGTTTCTCAGTACTGAGTAAAAATAATTTGCCAATACCAAATAAGTGCCTTAGGGTATTTGCAAAGGCACCCCCACGGGAGGCTGACTGGACAAGGTGCCTGCCTGAGAATTCTGAGAGATGAGGGTGTCCTTCCAGCTGATTCTCTGTTGTTTTCTCCCAGTGGCCCTAAGGTAGTGCTACTCTTCAGCTAGGGCCCTGTGGGTGTGATTTAGGAGTGTTTGTGCAAAAAGGGTTTGGGGGTGGGGATCCCTACCCTGTCTTTTCCCCAGAGAATGTTCAACTGATTGTAGACAACCAGAGCTTTTGACTTGTTCTACAGCAATGATCAGTGAATTAAATGCTCTTTGTTGCCGGCTTATAAGAGGAACACTTACTACTCCTCTTCATTTCGTTTAGACCCCAGAGTTTACAACAGTAATCAAAGTGTGTGTCAGTGAGAGTCTGGATTGAGGTGTTGCCCAGCATTGAGGTAAGAAAGGTGAGATTGGAAACTTCCTGAAAAATATAAAGACCAGAACCTAGTGACATGGTGACAGCTGAAGATAGTGAAAATGAGAAGTGCTTCATTTTCTGCACAGTAGACATTCCTAGGGGAGGCATGTCTTAAGATTGATTCCCCACAGCAAATTATGGAACCTGAGGAGGGTGTTATGGGACACCCTGAAATAGCAGCCCATCAGCCAGAAGTACAGGTGGCCCCTGGGACATGTGACTGAAGTGGGTGCAGTCTGAGGGGATTGAGCCCTTAACCTGTGAGGTATACACTAACTCAGGATAGTTAGTGTCAGAATTGAATTGCATTGTAGGACATCAGTTTGGTCTTGGAGAATTGGTTGTTGGTGTTTGAAAAAACCCACATTTAGTGACAGATTGCCTTTTTAACCAGTTTAACCCCACCCCCCACTCCTCAGTGTGTAAACCTATGTCTTTTAAATGATTGTAAGTTGGGTGACTGAGACACATAATTATTACTGTGTGTGTGATCCATGTGGGCCCTTGAAAGCACAGGCCTAGGGCTGTCACTCTTCCCCATACCTCCAGATCTAAGGGCAGCACTGGCTTCAAGGGATATTGGGATAGTCTAGCACAATCTTACTCTGACTTAAACAGTATCCTCTTTATAAAAGGCAAGTTACTGTGACTTTGATGTGATGAATTTAGATGAAGTCACATTAAAGCTTTAAATTGAGCTTTGTGGTTATTCAGTTGTTAAATCACCATTTGGCATGAAATTATTTATCCCTAAACCCAGACAGAACAATTGACTTCTCTTGTCAGTCTGTCTAAACCCTGCTAGGCAACACAAGTTGGAGCTTTAAGTCTGAACATAAATACAGTATTACCTTTGGTGAAATGTGTTGGTAACTTTTCACCCATGCAGAAATGCCCCTTTGCTAGTTGAAAAGAGCAGTTCTCCAAAGGCAAGTATGATTTCTCATTTTAAACATTTCAGATCAAAGATAAAAGGTTAAGATCTTTGATACACACAGAGCTTTTACCAGCGAGTAAGATAAAAAATGGAAATGCAGTAGAAAATCAGGAAAAGAACAAGAATCAAAAATTAACCAAAGAAATATAAATGATCAAAAACAATATGAAAAGAGACTCAACCTCACTAATAATTTTAAAAACTCAAATCCACACAATAGATGTTATTTTATGGATTATCTTTTGTTTTTTTTAAAACAACCTTTTGGATTGGGATAAAAAGATTGTTAACAAGAGAAAATGATTTTCTCAACTTTCAGGAGGGGTAACAATTGGGTGGACTATTTGGGGGCACAGGTCGGTATATTATTATCTATTCTAGTTGAAAATGTTAAAAAACCTTGACTCAGTGACTAGCTTCTAGGTGTTTATTCTGAAGAAACACATCACTATCCAAACATGTATAAATAAAGATGTTCTTTGCTATGGTGTTCATTAGAGTGCAAAATTACAAATTACCTTTGCTCTGGTACCAGCTGCATGTTCAGAGGGCCCCAAGACCACCTTCAGTTTTAATAACACTGGGGAACAATTTCTTTTTCATTTTCTGTGCATGAGGTTTTAGAACATTTTCTATATATTTCTGCATCGCTGATTCCGAATCTGAAATCCGCTTTTTGGTGCATGCTCTGTTTTTTATGCAATTTTAATTTCTTTTTGTTACAGTTAATGGCATGCATTGGTTTTTAAATTGGAGTTAAAGGGCAACGACTCTTGGATGGAACATAACCACAAGACATTTAATGTTTTACAAACATTACTTTGACATAATTGTAGTTGTTTTTAAATGAAAAAAATTATTATCTGATAAAAACACCCGCTTATTTTGTTTTAAAATTGAATCATGGCTTCTTTGAGTAGGCGTAAATGTAAGAATAGTCCTGACACCTGTTATATATGTGGCTGTTACACACTTCAACATCAAAGGCTCAATATTTCATCATTTGTGACACGTGCATATATTGCCTATTTTCAAGTTCCCCTTGGCGATCAAGACAAGAATTGGGCTCCTCATATTGTGTGTCATAATTGTGAGTAAATACTGCGTGACAGGACAAAAGGAAAATGATAAGGAATGCCTTTTGGTATTCCCATGGTTTGGTGTGAACCTAAGGACCACAGCAGTGACTGTTCTTTCTGTCTGACCCATACAAAGGGCATCAGCAAGAAATAATGGCATATGATCGCATATCCTAATATTCCTTCAGTAATATAATCTATCCCACACTCTGAGACACTCCCGGTTCCAGTTTTCAATGGTTTTATTTCTTCTAAGGACGAAGAAAGTGAACATGGTGATCAAGTGTATTTTGATAAGATAAATGAGGAAGTGGTTATAGAATCTGAAGGGTCTTCTTCTGATGCCAAGCAGTCATTAAGCCCTCAACAGTTTAGCCAAACCGAATTGAATGACTTAGTAAGAGATTTGGGCCTATCAAATAAAGCAGCTGAGTTATTAACCTCCAGGCTTTAAGAAAAGAATGGTCAGCTAAAGTATCCCATTTCAGGAAGCGTGAACAAATTTTTATGGACTTTTTTTCCGAAGACAAACACTTTGTTTACTATCATGATATCAGTAGTCTTCTCAGCCAGCTAGGTGTTACCACTTACAGTCCAACAGAATGGCGGCTATTTCTTGACAGCTCTCAACGGAGTCTGAAATGTGTTCTTCTACACAACGGTAATGTTTATGCAGCGGTTCTGATTGGTTATTAAACTCATCTGCGTGAAGATTATAATGACATAAAAATTGTCCTCGACTTACTGAAATATAAGGAGCATAACTGGATCATTGTGTGGATCTTAAAATGGTAAATTTCCTGCTAGGACAACAGAGAGGTCTCACAAAATATCCTTGCTTTCTGTGTTTGTGGGACGGCTGAGCTCAGGAGAAACACTGGACACAGAAGGAGTGGCTGAAACGTGAAGCTCTGGAAGTAGGGATGCAAAATATTGTGAATGAACCTGTAGTTAATTGAGACAGGATCATTTTTCCCACACTTCACATCAAATCTGGTTTAATGAAGCAGTTTGTTTAGGTTTTGATTAGAGAAAGTGAATGCTTTCAACATATTATTTCTGCTTTTCCTACCTTGTCTTTTGAGAAGATAAAAGCAGGTGTATTCGATGGGCCTCAAATTCAAACTCTCATACATGATGAAGAATTTGCCAGGAAGATGAATAAGGAGGAGAAAACAGCATGGCAGTCTTTTGTGGTAGTTGCAAAGAACTTCCTTGGCAACAAAAAAGCAGAAAACTATGAACTTCTGGTTCAAAGGATGCTGTTGGCATTCTGCAACATTGGATGTTACATGAGCGTTAAGATTCACTTCCTGAACAGTCACCTTGATAAGCTTCCCGAAAATCTTGGAGCTGTTAGTGATGAGCAGGGAGAACGCTTTCATCAAGATCTGAAGACAATGGAAGAGTGTTATCAGGGGCAATGGGACAGAAATAGGATGGCAGACTACTGCTGGAGCATCAAACGAGATTGTCCTCAACAAGTACACAAATACAAGAGCTACAAATGCAAATTTTTACCTGAATAGAATTTAAATAAGTTTTGCGCAAATTTTATGATTAAAATAAGTGTTTTAATATTTCAAAATTGTAGACAAATTCTGATACAATCATATCTTTTAGTGTATTAGTGTATTTACTGCATTATACAAATTATTCTATTTTCACAGAGATGATGCCCAAGAAGACATTCTAGTTCATTATGTTAAACTAAATGTTGAAAATTTTACAATAAGATGAAAACCTAAAGTCTTGAATTGCAAAAAAACTGTAGCTTACACAGAAAAACTAATGTCAGATTTGAGATCAGCACACTTGAATTAGGTATAGAACAAGTGTTTTTGTGGATGCAACAAAAATTTTGTTCCCCAGTGTAATTTTTTGGAAGAACTCACAGAACTCAGCAAAACCATTACACTCAAAGTTAACATTTATTATAGCAGAAGGACACAGGTTAAAATCAGTCCAGGGGAGAGGCACACAGGGCAGAGTCTGGGAGACACACATAGTTTCTGGATGTTTTCTTCTGACCTCTCCTCCATGGACAGCACACAGCACCAATGGGACAGTATGTATAGGAGATTGCCAACCAGTGAAGTGGATCTGAACTTTGATTCCCAGAGTTTTTTTTATTGGTGCTTAGTCACATAGGAATGGCTGACCACCTTCATGGCTAACTTTAGTCACCAGCCCCTCTGGAGGTTGAGCTGAGATTGTGACCTGAAGCCTTCAAACCATAAATCACATTGTTAGCAAAGAATATCCAGCTCAAAGTCCCCATGTAACCAAGGACACTCTAATCATGCTAGAGAGAGAGGTTGACAGAGGGTGTACATTATGGAGGTTCTGTCATGGCACATTGGAGATCTTAGATTTTATTCTGTAGATGGAGAAGAATCATTGAAGAATCTTAACAAGGGGCTACAAGGAAATAATGTGTGTTTCAGCCAGAACATTCTGGCAGCATTAGTGATAATGAATTGGAGTGGAATAAACTTGGTGGCTGGGAGGCCATTGTACTTATCTAGGTTAGAGATGCAAACAGAAAGTAAATGCATATTAATTCCTATCCTTGGCAGCACTGTGTCCCACCGAGGCCCAGAATGTACATGCAAATCTGAATAGGCTGCCATTATATTAAAATATTCAGCTCCACTAATGAGTAGGGTCTGGAATTGGTATGGTTGCCAAGATCTTAGTATCTGGGGTATGTGAGGTGAACCAGGAGCCCAAGCCTTCCTTTGGCACGTCTCCTTTTACTGTGTCTCCATGACTGTGCACACCACTGTCTCTGTTTCCTGATATGTGTCCCAGGTGTCCCAAGGGGGAGCCATCCTGAGCTGTCCACTCTGTGACCAGCTGCCTGCACTAGACCAGCTCACTGTGGAATAGAGTTCGACCATTCTTCATCTTCACTTCTGGACATGGTTCTGCTCCTCTCAGAAGGAGCTCCCGGAATCACAAATTCTGCCAGCCACCCAACTCAGAACTCCCAGCTCTCTCCTCTCCTCAGGACCCATGAGTCCAGCAATCTTTTCCACTGTCCTGTTGCAGCCTCGGGATCTTTTCCTACACAGTACTCCAGGTAACCACTCTTTTTTTATTATTATTAATTTTAATGGGTGACATTAATCAATCAGTGTACCTAGGTTCAGAGAAAACATCTCCAGGTAATTTTGACACTTGATTATGTTGCATACCCATCACCCAAAGTCATATAGTCTTCCATCACCTTCTATCTGGTTTTCTTTCTGCCCCTCCTCTCCCACACCCCTCCCATCCCATCCCCACCCCTGGTAACCACCACACTCTTGTTCATGTCCCTGAGTCTCATTTTTATGACCCACCTATGTATAAAATCATATAGTTCTTAGTTTTCTCTGATTTACTTATTTCACTCAGTATAATGTTATCAAGGTCCATCCATGTTGTTGTAAATGATCCAATGTCATCATTTCTTATGGCTGAGTAGTATTCCATAGTATATATGTACCACATCTTCTTTATCCAGTCATCTATTGAAGGGCTTTTTTGTTGATTCCATGTCTTGGCCACTGTGAACAATGCTGCAATGAACATGGGGCTGCATGTGTCCTTATATACCAATGTTCCTGAATTTTGGGGGTATATTCCCAGTAGAGGGATTGCTGGGTCATATGGTAGTTCTATTTTTAATTTTTTTAATTTTTTTTAAAATTTATTTATTTACTAATTTTAGAGAAGAGACACAGAGTGAGAGAGAGAGAGAGAAAGAGAGAAAGGGGGGAGGAGCTGGAAGCATCAACTCCCATATGTGCCTTGACCAGACCAGTGCAGGGCTTTGAACTGGCGACCTCAGTGTTCCCAGGTCGACACTTTATCCACTGCGCCACCACAGGTCAGGCTATTTTTAATTTTTTGAGGAACCACCACTCTTAAGGATTAGCATTGACTATCAAGATCAGAGCCATTTGTCAATCTTGGCTAGAGGCCCCTGTCTGCTTGGATGTCAATTATACAAGATGCTATCCATTTACTTTACCACAGTTTTCTAGTTGGATTGCTGGCATGCCTGGGACCCCATGTAGCCATAGGCCTCCTTATTCCTAACTTCTCCCTCCTCTCTTCAACTTGGTTATCTTGAGTCTAAGTCTACAGGAGTACAATTCAAAGAAATGAGTTACAAAGACAGTGTGGGATTCTGTAAATCTTGAAATTTTTGGAGACCCAAGCAAGCCTTTGACCAACCAGTAGGTAGTGAAGGCCTAAGGCCTGTTCTCCTCATAGCACTGGGTACAGACTTCTCTGTGAGAGAAAAACGACCCAGGTGACACAAGCTTGCTTTCCCAGGACTTTGCCCTCTAGTTAGAGAGACAGGACATGGTGCTGTGAACTGAACCCAACACCTTAGGCCTCTTAAGTTAAATGAGCAGAGAGGATGACAAATGACAGAGGAAGTCGAAACACGGGGGGTGGGGGGGTGGGGGGGCGATATTTTTGGAGACAGCTAACAGGGCTCCACCCCCAATTCATCATTCAGTCACTGGCACTGGTCCCACAAGTGCCAGATGATGGAGAGGCAAAGCCAGGTGCAGCGGAATGAGCAGGCAGGAGGAGGTGGTGCCCTGGCAGCGTGGCTGGGCCCACAGGGCGGTGGTGACACCTCCTTGTACTGGCTGAGGCTGAGGGAGGCAGGCAGGGGTGGGCGAGCAGCAGGAGCTCCCGTCACCAGGAACATTCACGCAGTTCCCTGTCATTATCTGAACTGAAATTTATCCACACCCACAGAGTCCTCAAATTCCCGTGGAGGTAGCAGGCCAGGGAGCCACTTCCGGGTGGGTGGGGGGGTTGGCGCATGCTCCGTGAGGTTTCTCAGTGACTTCACAACACCTGATTGGTGCATGTGGGCTTAGAAAAAATGGAGTTAGAACAGCGGGAAGACAGCAGGAGCCGGGAGCTCCAGGTTTCTACGATGAAAAGGGTATCGGCTTGGTAAGTGAGCGAATCGGACTCTAACCTGGCTCTGTCCATAACCAGTGGGGTGACCCTGACCCAGTCACTCAGGTTCCTCATCATAAAATGAGAGAATTGAAACTGGAAACGGCCCCTTCCGGCAATCAGTAACATGCCACGATCTAGTAAAGAAATCTTTTCCAATTGTTTAGGTCCCACAGAGAAAGTTTCTCATTCCCATCAATACCAGAGGGATCCTTGCACACTTGCTGCCCTTCAGGCACATTATCACATTGGTGGATTTCTTCAAATTTAAAGAAACAAAACAGGAAGAAACAGGTGGCAGAGAAGACTACCTCAGCGCTGGCTCTGCAGTAGCATTGGTAATAGATGAGGAACATTGAGACTTGTGAGCAGGTGCCCACTGTCTGCTCTGAGAGGCTGAGGGAGTGCCGGGTTTCTGTTGAAGGAAGCTCCTTAGTGCACCGAGGTGAGATGGTGCCCTTATTTGGCATTCTATTTCAAAAGCACTTGATGATTAGTATTCTATGTAGCACCCCAGGCTTTGCTGATAAAACCATGTGTGGGAGCTGGAATTCAAGGTCAGCAGGTGTCAGTACATGAATTTAGACCAGGGTGCACCAACTTTTTTCTATAAAAGGCTAAGTAGTATATATTTCTGGCTTTTGAGCCACATGGTTTCTGTAGCAACTACCCAACTCTGCTATTATAGCATGAAAGAATATGTAAATGCTGGGGATGGCTGGTGGCCAATCAAATTTATTTACAAAAACAGGTGGTGGGTTGGACTTGGTGCTTGGCTGTATGTAGTTTGCCATATGTCTGGTCTAGGATTCCACATTCAGAGATTCTCCGAGATTACGAGCTGACTTATTGGGTCACTCCTTGGATCACTCATTGGCAAATGTGCATGATGACTTGCCCAACATCACAGCTGATGACTGAGGCTGAAATTCCAGTCCAGGTCTCCTGACCCTTGAGTAGTATAATTTCACAACAGGGAGCAATGCTGTCTCCTACTGTTTTTATAATATACCTACTGTTCTCAAACTATACCTACTCTTCTCATTGATGATTCCAAACAGTGGGAAAATGTATGCTCTTAGGTCCAGAGAAGAGAAGGGAAAGAGGATTTAAAAAAAATAAAACCCCTTTCATCTTATTTAATAGGAAATTTTAGAAAAGGGAGATTTATCAGTCACTCTGAGTTGCCTTGCTTCTAAAAGTCAAACTCGAAGTGACTTGGAGTGGGGCTGACAGTCACTTTTACCTTTGCCTCCTGGACCCACTGGACTGCAGCAAATCAGTATTTGATGGGGACAGTTATGTGATTCATTTCTAAATCCAGCTTTCCTGGCAAGAACACCTTTTGCTCTAATCAGTCAAACTGTTGCTCTAATCAGAACAGAGCAGGCAAAACAAGGGTTGTTTTGGAACATTAACTTTAATTTGCCATTTGTTATTTGTTTCTGTCCACTTGACCATAGAGGTGCAGAGATTTAAGTCCAGTCCTGTTTTCAGGGTTCCAGCTGGGGAGACAAGACACAAACATCTCAGAAGTTAAATAAAAGGCAAAACCCAAAAATGTCTCAATGCAATAAGAAAAATGCCTGTGCATGCACACACACTCTTCCAGTGAGCCAACAATTATTAGAGACTGCATAGTATTAAGCCACTTTAGGAAAGAGCAAGTTTTTGTGTGTGTGCATAAAGCATAATCTTTCCCAACCCCTCTTTCCCATAATGCTCTTTCTGTTTCTAGGCGGAACAGTTTCTGGGTATTGTTTCCTGCTTATAGATGATGCTCAGAGAGGGCCAATGGCATCTAAAAAATAAGGACCACTTCAGTGTCTTGCCAGGCAGAGTCATCTATCTCTGTGGGAGGCTTTTACCTGCCTAAAATGCACAAAAGCATTTGAAATGTGTCTCCTTTCTTTTGATATAGAAGTTCTAGCTTTTAGTCAAGGACAGTTTGATGGGTAGGGTATCCTCCTTGCGAAAGACGGGTGGTCTAAGGATTGAGAGTTCTCCTGGCCATGCTAAAGGAGAAGGGGACACTTCTGACTGATCTGCACCAGATGTTTCAACTGTTCAGCCCACAGAGTAGGTGTCAGTGTGTCCGTTGTGGAAGGCGCTGTGTGTTCCTGGATCAGTTCTTGTCTGAATGAGCTTCTCCTGTACAGAAGACATTTATCAAAGAACAGGGTAATAGTGAGAATAAATGTATGTGTAGTGCTTTCATGATTAAAAAAAAGAAAAACAAACAAAACTAAAACTGGGAACTCAGGACTTCTTTGGTTTTCATGAGACATTTTGCATTTTTCAGTTAACCATGGAAACAGGACAGCCTCCCATAATGAAGCAGCAGAGCAGAAGTGGTGGTGGAGCAACCACTTTGCTTATTTCCCTAGTGGACTGGGTGTGTCGTGCGTGTTCTGGCCACGGAGTAGCAGCTGCCAGGGATCTGCTCTGCTGCACAGCCTCCCTCCCCCCACCCAGGGATGATCCTGGCAGTTACTCATGGAGGAGCCTCAGTGACAAGATGACATGGATGAATGTGAGAGCTGGTCCCATCCCTCCGTGAGCTGCTGACCAGGCCAGGAGCTCAGGGAGCCAGTACCGCTAGGCCCGTGGCCACTGGGAGGCCCAGCAGGCTGGGACCAGAGCTCGTGGCTGGCACAGTACCTGTCTGAGAGCTCTGCCTCTCTGCTCGGCTGACTGTGCTGTGTACCTACCTGCCTGCACCTGCACCTCGGCTACTGGAACTGGTGCTCATTTCCGACTCTCCTCCTGGTTCCTGGGCCCCCCTCCTCTGGCTCCCTGTCTGCTGGATTGCGGTCCAGCTGTCCACAAACAACCCTCCCCACCACTCCAACTCCAGGTGCTTCTTTTCAAAATCTGGTAGCTAGGAAACACGTAGGGCAGACTCCAGCTCCAGCCCTCCTGAACCCACCAATGGTTCATTTGTGATCCAGCTCGGAGTTAGCAGCAATTACTTCCTGGGACAAGGCTGAGACTTAGCCTTCTGGAAACCTTTTCTTGATGATTGCCACACTCAGGGGCAACTGGGAAAACAACTTTGATCCCCTGAAAGCCAGGACTCCTGAAAAAGAATGCCACTGACTGAAATGTCATTTTCGAAGCAGGTGAACCTACTCTTAACAATGCAAATGATTACAATTCAAATTTTTTTTTTTTTTTTGTTAGTAAACCTGATACCATTTTAAAGGCACCAAATATTACAGTGAAATTCTTAACGTTCATCAGGAATCCTAATGCTTTTGCCATTATATTTCATAGCTCATGTTATAACTCATGAATATGCTAACAAGCTGTATTGTAACAGGGTGGTACTTTATTTGAAAAGTGACTGCATTTAGCCTAGAGATGTAGAAAGATGGTGACTTAATGGGGAAAACCTTATTTTATCCTGTCTCTGCTTGATTTGGACTTGTCGTTTCAAAGGGCTAAGATGATGTCAGAGCTATGGTCCACATTGGCTTGGTTATTCTTGGATTTTCACTGTGGAGTCAAGCTTCCCAAATGTCAAAATGAATTTGATCATGGTCTTGGGTGTTCTCTTGTCTTTGGCATAATGACCAGCAAATGTGTGTCAGCTCCCAGCTGCCGCACTGCGGGAGCACCCGCACTGCCGCAAGAGCTGGCTGCCCCGTGCGGGGCCCCGAAACAAATTAATTAATCTTTTAATTCACTTTGAACTGTGACCCCACTGCGTTGTTTTTTTAAGAATAACTCTACGGTTTGTATAAAAGTGATATATTCCATTGAAATGAATTCAGACAAAAAGATACCAAGAAAAATGTTTATAGAGATATCAAAAAAAAAGAATTTTAAATCACATGACTTTCTACCACCCCTCAGAGATAACTGCTGTTAACATCTTGGTAAACATCCTTTCAGATGTCTGCATATATATATTCTCCGATGTTATAAAAATGGAACTTACCATACACATAGCTCTATGGCTTGCTTTCTTCACTCAATCATGTCATAGTTGGGGGAGAGAGTTTTCCACGGGTCTCTTGTGCTCCTACATGCCTTCCTGGGTATACCAAAAATGTAAGGGCCTTTCCTGGGATTGTGTTTGTGTCATGCAACCTTGATGATATATTCCTCCTGGACAAAGGGTAGTATTACTCTCTGTTTGCAATAAAATGGTGGTTTCAATTGAATGTCAGTTGAACTTCTCCCAGACAGGGCTAACTTTCCATGTCAATTGACAAAAAAATTATTCTGCATTGCTATCAGTTATCTACCATTTTTTTGAAAGAAGTAAAATCGCTTTCATTTTAGTGTCTAGATAATGCAGTCTTCGCATAGCACATTTTTCCTTATAGCACTCAGCCAAAACTTAACAAGCTCCAGTTGCCTCTCTCAGGGCAAAAAATAGGAGAACGTCAAAGGGCAGGGTTTGACTTTATGTTCAACTAGAGGAGACCTGCCTTCAGTTCTTCCTGCCTAAGGGCAGCGTTGGTTTCAGAGCTGCAGAGTAGGGGTTGGGGTGGGACGCAATGAGGATGGAGGCGAGGGCAGAGGAGTGGACAGTCCAGCAAGGTTGTTACAAATGCTGCCATTGTATATGGTAGCAACAAACTTCTATTCAGAACTTTACAAATTTCATGAAGCAAACCTGATATCCTATCAGGTTTGTTAAAATTGGCTTTTAATCAATAAATGAAAGCTAAGAGTGGGCAAAACCTAAAAATGATAAATAATTTTGGAAAAGGGGACTAGGATAAGGTGACCAGACGTCCTGCTTTTGGCAGGACAGTCCCGATTTTTAACAATTTGTCCCGCGGCATTTTTAAAAAGTCCCGATTTTTGGAAAGAATGCACGAAAAGCTAGGGAATGGCGGGAGAATGGGAAGGGAATATACAGTTTTCAGCGGGAGACCTCGCCTTGACCTGGAAGCGCCCGCACTGCCACAAGAGCTGGCTGCCCCGAGTGGGGCCCTGAAACAAAGAACTTTGGTTGTAACGTACCTGCTGGGGCAGCGGCTGTCAAGTCCCCTAACTACTCATAGGCCCGTGTCCTGGATGCTGGTGTGCGGCTCCCAGCTCCGCGAGGCACAAGCCGCTTGGTCTCCAGCAGGCGGCAGGGCTAGACACAGGAAGTGTAGCCGCCAAGCGCGCCAGTGGCGCTGCCCTGCCTGCTCCCACCTGCTCGTGCTGCTCCGGCATCGGTTTTGGGACCGTGTAACCTGATCCCTCTGACTCACTCAAAATTTCCCATATAGTAATATTTCTGAAAATGACCTTTTTAATGAGGAATCATTATTAAAAAAAAATAGATTGATAAGGAAAAGCTTAAATCTTGGGCATCAGCAAAAATCACAATAGAGAACAAATGATTAGAAATATTTCATCATTTCGAAACAAACCATATTCCATACAATAAAGCACTAAAAATTGTGGAATACGTGCTGTCTTTACCAGGAACTAATGCTGTGACTGAACACAATTTTTCTACGGTAAATAAGGTGTGGATATCAGAAAAATCACAATTAAGTGTTGAGACTTTGAAAGCCATTTTATGTGTGAAATATAATTTAACAAATTCTTGTGAAAAATTTCATGACCTTTTAAACAACAATAGCAATCTACTAAAAAAATTCACTCAAATGAGAAATATGCCAAAGAATAAAATAATACTATACATAATTTTTAAAATGTATTATATTTGTAAATTGCACTTATGTTGAATTTTTAAAAATATATTACAATACTATTTTTGCATTCTATGAAAATTTTTTTTGCTCCATGTAGACCAAATTTTTAATCAAGAACTCCCCCTGTCCACCCCCGTCCCCATCAATGGTGTCCCACTTTTAAAATCTGGTCACCTTAGACTAGGAGTAGCTGTATTCTTCCTTTTATTGTGTCTGAAGTTTTATCTTCAGACACAATGCTTTTTGGTGGAATTACCCACAGCTCAAAGGTCTGAGATCTGCCATGAATCTTTTTTTAGCACCCTGTTTGTGGTTTTTAAAAAAGAAAATCTCAGTTGTTTTCTTTCAGACTGGCCTGGAAGGGTCCTTCTCCTTCCTTTTCTCTGGAGCTGCATTTTAATGAGATCCCAAGGGATGGCTCTGGGGACTCAGGGAGCCAGCATAGCACTTTGTTTTAATTTAAGATTCTAGAATTTTCTATTTTATTTTATTTTTTTTTCCCTTCTGAGTCTTGGGCAGCCCTGAGAGCTCCAACTGAGGAGTTTAGCTCATTTAACACTCCAAACCCCTTCTCTCCCCCTATCTGATGCATCAGCTTGGGTTTTATTGAAAAGTCCCCAGGAGACTCGGCATAATGCATAACGGGGAAGTGCCAGTGACCCCAAGGCTGTCTTTCAAAGAACAGCTTATCAGTGAGGAAAATTTCACCTCTGCCACTTGCCTTGCGTCTACTTCAAGGACCAATGCTTTCCTCAGCATTTGTTCAGCGACACTTGTCAAGCACCTGTTTTAGTTTACAAGACAGTCAAAGATGAGCAAGCACAGGGCTCATGTCTAATGGGGCTTGTTGTCTAGTACCTGATAAACTCCAAAACAGACCACTGTAAGCAGCCTGGGGGTAGCCAGAGACTCACTGTCAAGAGAAATAAGCAAGGAGTATACTAGCCTCAGTAATACCTAATCCCGTGGAAGTAACAAGAGTTATTTATACATATCAAGAGATATAAGACATATATGAATATATACAGAAAACATTCTGGAAGCGTACAAGATAACTGGTTATTTCTGGAGACTTGGCTTTGGGGAAATGGGCAATGAGGAAGATTTTTATTTTCTACTTTATACCCTCTGTATGTTCAAAAAAATATTCCCTGTACATGAGCATAGATTACTTTCATACTAAAACAACAACAACAACACAAGTTGGCAATGCCATCAAAGAGATACATACAGAGAGTATGGAAGTAACAGAAATAAGTCACCATATCCAAGTTCAAGAATTCTTCAGATTACTTTCACTGGGGTCAATTTTTCTGTCTTCTGGACTTTCATTGGTTTTTATTCACATGTTTATCAAATATGGCACTTTTTGTCTCAACCAGTGTCTTCCTTCCTTCCTTCCTTCCTTCTTTCCTTCCACAAATGTTTAAATGTTTATCACAATTCTATGATGCATAAGACGATTCAATATTGTATTATAATCAAGTTTGGCTGCATGCGACAAAGAAAACAGTTGCTTAAATAAATAGAAGTTATTTCTCTCACACATGAAATGTACCCCAGAGTTTAGCACTCCAGAGTTCATATGGTAGGTACACAATCACCAGGAATCCAGGCTCCTAGGTTGCTGATCAACTGTCCTTGGCATAGCAACTCAGGCAGCTCCAGCTCCAGCTCTGATGTCCAAATCCCAGCAAGCAGGCGTGCTACGGGGAAGTGATGTTTTTGATCTGGGGAGCTGGAATGGGGGGCGCTGCAGAGAGCCGGAGCATGAGTGTGGGAGGAGGAATGAGAGAATGGCCTCCTCCCAGGCCTGTCCACATGTGGGCACACTATGTTAACAGTAACACGTGAATTTGCTAGCTCACAGTTGGCACCTATATGACCTAGGATTTCCAATATCCCCCATTTAATTCTGGCCTCAGGTATGTCCCAGACCAAGCTGGCTGTTGCCTTCTCACTGGAATCCCCAGCTCACAAGCCACTTGAGGGCAGTGTCTCACCACAGCTGCTGCTGGGCCTGCTCTTTAAGAGCAATGACCACCCTCCTCCATCCCCCTTTTACCCCTCCCCCCAGGCTGCTGCTTCCTGGGCCAAGGGCGGCAGAACCCTTCAGATGTCAACACGGCTGTCCCTGCTCCCTTCCATCCCGGTCCACACACTGTGACAGCCACGCTGCCTCCCAGGTGGAAATCTCCACCCCAGACCTACTCTGGCTCAAGCTCCTAGGCCCTTTAGCAGCAATGCCTGTGCCCCAAACTTCGTGTTTTCCCTCATGAAAACAGTACCCCAAGGTTGTCTCTTTCCAAATCTCCCCTTGACCTTATATTTTCAACTTCTCCATAGACTGACCATTACCTCAAAGCATAGCAACTGGTGCAGAAGGATGTCTGGGTGTCACTGCCCGATAGTTTGTTAGGTACAACTAGATCTGAACATCTGTCATAGGTGGTCAGAGACACCTGGAACAGCTTATTGAAATAATTCTGGAAAATGGGCCTTTTCTTCAGGACAGGGATCTCCAACTCCTTGTTAGCTAGAATGGTATCCACTTCCCTCCCACTCTACAATATGTTAACTGGCACAAGGGGTACCAGTTATGGGTGAAGAGGTCTAACAGGCAAGAACCCTTGAGCAAGTTATGTTTTACGTGACTCTGAGTCTGTTTGTGTGTTGACCCACGGTACCTTAGCACAAGATTAGAAGATCAGAATGAAAACTGGTCAGATCCACCCTTTCCCGTTCGGGAAATCCCAGCATGCCTCGGGTGTAGGCTGGGGATGCATCATGGCAGGATGGCTAAGGAGAGTAACCCATTTCCGGAGCAATTGGATGGATCTTTGGAATCTGCCCTGAAGGAGTTTCTGTGCTAGATACATTGACTATGTTGGGGAAACAGCTTCCAACCAGAAGAAAACTCAGAGTTTAGTTTTTATGTAGGCAAATAACTATGTTTGGACAAATAAATGTCAGATGCTTGACTGAAAATTTTCTGATTGTTTTCCTAGTCTTCTAAATGCATCCAAATCTTTCCCTTGGACTTTTCCAGAGGGCTGATGCTTCTAATTTTCAAAAATGAACCCAATTAAAAAATGAATGAATGTTAGAAAAAAAATAATGAGCCTTATGGGGGGAGGGTCAAGGAAAGAAAAGTAAACAAGGGTTGAGATATCATGGTACAGGCTGCACCGTTAACTATTTGGGTGGTATGGTGCTAAGTAGGTTCTCTGTGTCTCAATAAATTCACCATTAAAATAAGGGTTAAATGGACTGTTCTTTAAGGTGACTTCCAATGCAAATATTCTCTAAGGATACTCTCTCCCTCCCTCTTCCTCCTCCATTTCCCCCTCTTGCCCTCCTTCCCCTTGCTGTTTCCTTTCACTCTTCTCTTTCCTTTTCTCTTTTGTCTGTTGTTTTCATGCCCAGACCTTTACACAGGCCCTTTTATTTTCATCACCAGGCGATTTGTGCCAATAGTGTGATGCAAATAAAGTAAGACAGGATTTTGGTTCTGACTGAATAAGAATTGCTCCACTTGAATTAAAAAACAAAACACAGAAAACAACAACAACAAAAAACCCCTGGTTCCTCTAAACCGATTCTATTCAAAGTTTCTTGGCTTCTGAATTTAAAGAACAAGTTGTTCTGGTGGGAGGTTAATTATAAAATGTTTGTCCCACCCTTTTCTCCATTAGTGACTCACCTGCACAGTGAATTTCCCAAAAGAGAGTGCAACCTCAGAACCGTCTTCCAAAGTGAGGACCTTCCCCTCACCTACTTGGTCAATGAACCCAAGTTCCAAATTTTATGATTCTATGGAGCCAAGTTTATCTAATGGTAAGAGTTGAGGATTCTCAGGAACTTTTAGTATTTTCTGGCATACACATAAGCTTTGACCGTTGCTGTCCAAACAAACTGGAATTAGCAACTTGAACTTTCTAAATGGTCTCTCTTGCTTATGGAAACAAGTGGCAGTGATAGTTTGGTGAAATTGGGAGGGATAAGAAAAGCCACAAAAATATGAAGCATTTCAAACTTCCTAGTGTAAGTGAGTGGGAGAGTAGGATCCAGATGCTTGAGGTGGATGACATCTTATGAGCAAATGATGGAATAAAACGTAACCCTTCCCCCTTTCACCATTCTTATGAAGGAGATGGAAAAATCAAGTCAGAACAAGTGGAATTAACAGTACCTTGGTGCCTAAAGCCCAAGATAGGTAAGGAGTAGTTAGAGCTCCTAGTTGTCCAGCTGAATTACCCTCCTCCCACCCCCAGGCAGCTAAGATTGTCATATCATGATCGGATGTTGTTGATGCCTTGCCCCCTATCCCAGGGACCAACCTGAGTTTTCAGCTAAAGTATATAGTCCCAGCATGCTGCTGGACTCCTAGCTCAAGCCCCCAACCCTCTCTTTTTCTCTGTGTGATGGCTTTCTCTGTTACCACTGGATGACACTTGACAGCTCTCCGATACAACCCAGAAAGTGGGAGGGGAATTAATGGTCCCAGAATGGGAGTCAGTGATAGATGCCTCCACCTGCCCGTCCTCTAGGGAGACCCGTGTAAGTCATGGTCACTCAGTTGCTCAGGATCGGGACACAGATGCCATCTGCTGGAGCCTGCCCATTAGCGTCCCCTTGCATGGGTGGTCTACTTTCCCTGATTCACTGTCCCCATTTCCACACTTGAGCTTTCTGGCTTCATCTCCTAAACAAACGATCTAAACCTAAGTCCTTGTCTTAAAAATCTGCTTTTCTGAGAACGCAAACGAATGCTCCACTGCATATTAATATGTGATTAAAAAATAAATAATATAACATTTATTTTTTTAAACTATTTTAAGTGTATAGTTCAGTGGTATTAAGTACATTTAAATTGTGCAATCATCACAACCATCCATCTCCAGTACTTTTTACCTTCCCAAACTGACACTATACAGCTCACAAAAATGAGGGGGTATTTTATTGCTTCATTTTCATTTTGAAATATCCCCTCATTTTTGTGAGCAGTATATGTACCCATTAAACAACTCCCCTTTCCCCCTCCCTCTAGCCCCAGCAATCACCGGTCTACAACTGTCTCTGTGAATTTAACTACTCTCAGTACCTCATATAAGTGGAATTATACAATATTTGTCTTTTTGTGCCTGGCTTATTTTACTCACCATGATGTCTTTAAGATTCATCCATGTTGTAGCATGTATCAGAAATACATCCTTTTTTTAAAAAAAAACCAGATTTATTGAGGTACGATTTGCATATAGTAGCATTCACCCATTTGAGGTTTTGACAAATGGACACAGTTATGGAACTGCCACCATAAGTCAAGGCTTAGAACATTTTCATCACCTCAAAAAGTCCCACTGTGTTCAAATGTCCAAGAAGTATATAGAAAGATGCTCAACATCACTATTATTAATCAGGTATATGCAAATCAAACCGACAATCAGATACCACCAGAGACCTATTAGGATGGCTAATATCAGAAGGAATTTCACTCCTTTTTAAGGATGAATAATACTCCATTGTATGTATATACTATTTATAATCTTTAAGAACTCATGAAAAACCCTGGAAATACTGAAAGGCTGTAGATGGGCTAGTTTTGTCTAGTTTTCAAAAAGGAGAGTGTGTTAGTTTTTGCTGCACAGCAAATGCTCAGAATCTCAGTGGCTTACAACAACAAATATTTCTTTTTCTCCTTGCTGGAGCAGCTCTGCTTCGGGCTGTGTGGGTCTGGTTCAGGTCAGCTCCATATGTCTTTTATTCTCTTGGAATCCCGGGCCAGCACAGCTTCAGCTCTGTGCTGTGGCAATCCCGGGATGGGTGATTTTCATGCTGGATGGCAGTACCTGAAGAGTGAGTGGACATATAATGTCTTTTAAGCCGTGGGCTTGCACCTACCACAGTCTCTTCTGCCTGCCTTCTTCCCTTTGGCCAGAGCAACTGCATGGCCAAGTCTAATATCAATGCTGCAGGGAAACAGAATCTGCCAGCTCCAGTGGGACTCCTGCATGTCACACAGCAAAAGAAACAGATATAATATTCTAATACAGGTAAGTGGAAAACTAGTAACAATAACCCACTCTGCCACAGAGAGTTGATCATTGAAAATACAGGGGAGTTGATCCCCAGTAAATTCCAAAAGAGATTATTTAATGAATGCCTCCTGGGTACTTTGAAAAGAAAATGATGGCTATCAGGAGCTAGTACAACTTCATTAAGAATAAATCAGGTCAGTCTAATTCAGATTTTTTTTGTGTGTCCCTTGTTTACTTTATAACTAAATCAGGGAATACGGCAGCCATACTTTACTTGGATTTTATAAAGGCACTTTAAGTTTTCCCCAGGATATCCTTTTTATTTTTTTCCTTTTTAGGTAAGAGGAGGGGAGATAGTGAGACAGCCTCCCGCATGCACCTCCACCAGGATCCACCAGGCAACCCCATCTTGAGCTGATGCTCAAATCAATAGAGCTATTTTTAGCACCTGAGGCTGACATGCTACAACTAACTGAGCTATCCTCAGTGCTCAGGGCCATGCTAAAACCAATTGAGCCACAAGCTATGGGAGTGGAAGAGGGTGAGAAGGGAGGTGGGGAGAAGCAGATGGTCACTTCTCTTGTGTGCCCTGACAGGGGATTGAACCTGGGACATTCATATGCCAGGCAGATGCTTCATTTACTGAGCCACTGGCCAGGGCCTGATGATATTCTTGAAGACAAAAGTGAGAAATACAGACCATATAAGCAATGTAGTTAGATAAAGCGACAGACATTTGTACAACTATTCTTAAATACTGTTGATGAATGGGTCACGTGTTCTTGAAGGGAACCTTTGGCAGCATGCTACAGAGCTGAAGCTGTGCTGGCTGCTGCTTTTATAGCAGTGATTTGTGTGAGAACAGAGATGGATGTGAAGCAAGCCCAGACTGAAATAAAATCAAGAGCTTGAAATTTAACAGCAGTAAATTCCAACTATTCTATTTAGCCTTTTTTTTTTAAACACCAAACAAACAATAAAATACATACAAGATGAGGAACCCCATGAGAATGACATGGGAGAAGGAAGAAAATCTTAGCTGCTGGAGATCAAAAGGAAGACTTGATTAAACAAAGAATATACCTAATTCGTACCCAGGAAGTCTCAGTGTCATAAAGATGTTGATTCTCCTTCAAACAATAGCTGTTCTAATAAATGAGTTTAGCGCATTTATATTTTGGGGAATTGCTGATATGTTTCACATTCTTTCTAGTGGCTCTTTTAATTAGAAGGGAACAGTGGGGTTTCCTGGGTATCGACAATGCTCTAGTTGTGGACCTGGATGGTGGTGTAGAGAGAAAAATGCCTCTGTTTCTCCTTTACCCTTGCTCCGCTATCACACTTCACGTCTGACGTCAGATGTGTGGGTTTCCACACACCAAGCAGTTCTCCAACACCAGCAGGGTGTCCCTCCCATTTAGCTCAGTTCTGACACTATCTACCTGGAGTTAGCATCAGCTCCTACAAGTTATGAGCACAGTCTCATAAGACCGCACCCCCCCCACTTTATATGCCAATAGCAAGTCCCACGGTGTCATCTATACTTCTGCTTGACTGGCTATACATCGGGGTTTCCACAAATCACCACTTGGGTTTGATAATTTGTTAGAACGGCTCACGGAACCCAAGGAAATACTTGTTTCCTGGCTTATTGTATCATAGAGGATGTGATGGAGGATACAGATAGACGAATGAAGAGACACTTAGGGCAAGATCTGGAAGGGTCCCAAGAGAAGGAGCTTCTGTCTCTGTAGAGTTCAGGTGTGTTGTTCTCCCAGCATGTGGACATGTTCACCAACCCGGAAGCTCTTCAAACCCTGTGTTTTTGGGATTTCATAGAGGCTTCATCACAGAGGTATGATAATCATCATCAGCTCCATCTCTAGCCCCTCTCCTCTTTCCCAGATGATGGGGGTGGGGCTGAAAATTCCCAGTGTTTAACCATTGGCTGTCTTCCTGGTGACCAGCCCCCATTCTGAAGCTATTTATGAGTCCACCAAGAGTTAGTTGCCTCATTAGAACAAAATGTACTCCATCACTCAGGAAATTTGAAGAGAATTAGGAGCTCAGTGTCAGAAACTAGGGCAGAGACCAATATATATATATTTTCTATGATTTCACATGGTGCCAGGGCCTTTCCTTTATCATAATGCGTTATGTTTTACCTTTGTTTCATGCCTTCCTAGTCACAACCTCCTTCCTTCCTCTCCGCAGTGCAGCTACCATCCAAACTTTTATTGTAATCAATTCCTAAAACTTGATTTGTAGATCTAAGTAATATAGTTTGCTTTGCCTGTTTTTGAAGTTAATATGAATGGAATAAAATAGTATATATTCTTTATGTCTGGCTTCTTTTGCTCAAAACTGTTTTTAGGATTCGTCTATGCTGTAGGCATGTTGTTATAGTTCACCCTTATTGCTGTTTAGCATTCTATTGTTTAAATATAATGTGATGTGTTTTCTGCTTTACTATTGACTATTCTGGTGTGCTTATCATATGTATGGGCACATATGGTGTGGATATTAAGAACACTCCTACTATGAACCTTCTTATATATGTGTCTTGGTGCTTATGTGCTCAAGTTTCTCTTTATATACATACCTAGGCATGAAAGTGCTCAGATACAGGGTATGAAAATCTTCAATTTTAGTAGATAATACCACACTGCTGTTCAAATTGATTTGTAATAATGTTTACCACCCCTAAAAGTGTTTGAGCATTCTTGGTCCTCCTCGTGATTTCCAACTCTTGGTATTGTCAGATTTTTAAATTTTAACCAGTGTGGTAGGTATGATTACCCTTAATGTTGTCACATGCATATGTAAATTTGCATTATTCTCAAAAACTCTTAAGTTAATCAGCATATATTTTCCAGGGACATAAGAATATTAGCGTACTTTTACTTCCCACTGTTCCCTTGCCAGCCCTGCAACCTTATGCATACCCACCCATGTTGTTATTATCTAGAATTTCAGGCCTAATTATTTTTAAATAATATTTTTATAAGCAATACTTAGTATATGGTTTACTTTTTTGGTTGTGTATCATGACTTTTTCCATCCCTTTACTTTCTTCTGAGTTCACTTTCCTTCTTAACAAAGAACATTCTCTGGTAGTTCTCTCAGTGAGGGTCTGTGAGTGTAAAACTTTCTGAGTCTCTATGTCATGCAAATAGTGCATAATAATGTGTCATTTCATATCACTGGAAAAAAGATGGATTACTTAACCAATGATGGTTTAAAATCAGGTCCCTACCTTACTCTTTACAGTTAAAAAACTTTCACATGCATTCAAGAGTTAAGTGTGCAAAAATATGAGACAAGGCTGGTTTCACCTGAGGATAGTCGTCAATCTTATCATTACTAACAGAGAGACAGACATTCGTCATTAGGAGTCTCCTAATTGGGCACGAAAAGAAATACAGAGCACTTCCTGTGAAGTATTCTTGCCCCTCCCAATTTGAGCCTAATTTGCAGACTAGTTTTAGATCTACCAGAGAAGTATAAGAGATAGTAGTATATGTTCAGCAACCAAAGTCAAAGTTGGAAATTGTAAATTCTACCCAAAATTACCCACTTTAAAACATCAAGTGGCACACACAAAGAGAAGAAATCAGTGTGGATGAAAACAGACAAGATATAATAGCAAAATGTAATGTAGGTACTTAATTTGAATCCTGCATTGAACAAACTGTGTGAAAGTCATTTTTGCTGCAATCAGGAATACTTGAATATGGACTGAGAATTAGATAATATTGAGGAATTATTGTGAATTTCATTGGTTGTGACATAGTTTTACAGCAAAGAATCTTTAGCCTGATCAGGCAGTGGCACAGTGGGACACTGAGGACTGAGGTTCAAAACTCTGAGGTTGCCGGCTTGAGCTCGCCCTCATCCAGCTTAAGGACGGGGTCACCAGTTTGAGTGTGGGATCATAGACATGACTCCATGGTCACTGGCTTGAGCCCAAGGTTGCTGGCTTGAGCAAGGAGTCATTAGTTTGGTTGGAGCCCCTGGTCAAGGCACATATGAGAAAGCAATCAATGAACAACTAAGGTGCTGCAACTATGAGTTGCTTCTCATCTCCCTCCCTTCCTGTATGTTTGTTCCTCTCTCATGCTCGCTTAAAAAAAAAAAAGAAGAGTCTTTACCTCTTTGAGATACACACTGAAGTATTTATAAAGTAAATAAAATGATGTCTGGGATTTACTTTAAAATACTTCATCAAAAATGTTAAGGGGAATGCATGAAAAAGAATTTTTGTACAAGGCGGTATTCTACATTTGTGTGTGTTTAAGATTTTTCATAATGAAAAGTTAAAAAATAAAACATGCCTATGATAAGTATCCATCTCTCCTAGGAAGCACTCAAACATGTTAGCTATGATCACAATAATCACAAGCATCGAACATCGGAAAAAAATTCTCCTAATTTGTTTTTTAATTTTCTTTATTTATTCATTTTAGAGAGGAGACACAGAGTGAGAGAGAGAGAGAGAGAGAGAGAGAGAGAGAGAGAGAGAGAGAGAAAGGGGGAGGAGCTGGAAGCATCAACTCCCACATGTGCCTTGACCAGACCAGTGCAGGGTCTCGAACTGGCGACCTCAGTGGTCCCAGGTCGACGCTTTATCCACAGCGCCACCACAGGTCAGGCAAAGATTCTCTTAATTTTTACTGATAAAGTAGATAAGAAACATTGAAGTTGATAATACTGATATGATTTGTGTTAGTGCATGCCTCACCTGGGAGAAATAGACAGGAATAAGAAAAGACTCTGACTCCCAATTTAGCATATTTACTTAATGTCTCAAATGCTGCATAAAAATAAGTTCTTGGATTGTAATTAAGAAACTGGAAAAATAAAAATTTCAAGTTAGCAGTTTAAGTTTCCTTGGTTTAACATTTCTAGATGACAGTTTATTCTTGGTATTTCCTTTTAAATAACTTCTTCCATTTTCTCATTAATATTTTCACACTTTCAAAGCTCAGCATAAAGAAAGAAAATGAAACAACAGGAATTTTCTTTTCAAGTACTATTATGAAATGAAAAGTGAAATGTCTTGTGTAAAAAATGGATATGAGGTCTGATTTTTTCCCACTCTTTTAGGCTCCTTTGACACATACTCTCCCAACATACAATTAACTTCTGATTAGTCCCTAATAGGTTAGGAAAGTTCATTACATTTTGAGGACCATTTCCCATCCAAGGCAAAAAGAAGCCACTCTGTTTCTTTTTCCTCACAGGTGGAACCTATAACAAGATTAGGATAAAGAAGCCATGCTGAGATAACCCAATGGTCCACTGATCCCAGATGTGATCACTGAAAATACCTTCAAATGGCTGTGTTCTGGGGGGCATGTGTGAACCGGGCAACCTTAGAGATGCTCAAGGTAATCATTAGCTTCCAACATTTTGAATCTAAGACTTTTGGTACTGTTTGATATTTTGAGAAGATAATATTGTTAGAAAGGAAGGGAATGTTTTTCAAAATTACAGCAGCCTTCAAGGAATTTAGATGTCTTGAAAGTCAGACATAGCAGAGTCTTTGCCAGTCTTCTGGGCTAATATGCTAATAAACCCTATTTTTCAACTGAGCATCATGATGGCTTTTGATGTGGGCCTGGTGCTGGCATATAGAGGCTGGAGAGAATTGAAGTGTCAGTAAATAAGAATTTCTAGATCCTGGGGACAGTATTGGGAGAGGGGGTAAGAAAAAGAGGCTGAAGCCAGCTAGTTGGCACGAAGTCTTGCATGTAAGGAGTCTGGCCAAACATCTGGTGGCACAGTGGCCAAAGTGACCCTTCAGAAGAGGAAAGTTCTATTACACGATTTAAAATTGTGTTTCTGCAATGTAAATATTTTTGGTTTCCCCAGACATTTCTATATAAAGGCCTTTATAAACAGACACTGTGTGTGTGTGTGTGTGTGTGTGTGTGTGTGTGTGTGTGTGTGTGTGTGTAATTTTTATTTTTCCTTTGTAAAAAAGGGGGAAGGAAATCAAAGAAATAGGTTAAGTTTTCCTATTAAGGTGGATCCAGTATGGAATAGTGTGAACTTCATAAACTCAAGTAATTCATCAGAAGCAAGAAATTAGAGCAAGAGGTGAACATGAAAAAATACCCTGGGACAGTTGCAAATTTTGGGGGTAAGAGCTCAAGCTTTGTGCACTTTGCAGAGTGAGCATTTGAAAAACCTTGTCTAGCTCATAAGAGGCAGGGCTACCACAGCCAACAACGAACCCCATGACCCTGCTGTTTGTGCTTATCCTAAAACAACGCTGCCCAAACTTTAAGAGGTTATTTCTAGTTTCTGATATCGAAATGAAAACTATGTTCTCTTCATTAGTCCCCTTCAATCTGCTTCCTTTGAGCCTACATACTTATAATCATTTTAGTCTATCCTGGTATGACAGTGGTTCAGTCTCCAAAGCATTTTAGTTGAACTTCTCTGATTCATTTCTGTTATGACATTTCTCGTGTACGCCTGTGTTTAAAACAAATATTATCCAAGTTCAGTGCCTCTAACAATGATGAGAATGAAGTGTGTCCTGGATTTGGTCACCTCAACAATATAGAGGACTTCTGACCATGAGTGTGATGTTTCACGTTCAGGTCTCAGTTCTGCCGGTTAACTTGCAGGGGAACCTTGAACCCTCAATTTCTTTGTCTGCAAATAGGATGACAAACTTTTATTGCTCACCTGTAAGACTATTGAGAAGATTAAAAGGGATAACTTAGATCAATGATCTGATTGAGAAAACAGTATTATACAAACAAATGTCCATAATTGGGCTGATAATATATAGACAATAAAGATAAATAAATGTATTTTTTAAACAACTATTTGATTTAGCAGTGAACCTGAGAAAAGAATTACTGAACCCTGAATGTTATTTAGTCCTCAGTGGGTTATCTGGCAATTTTCAACATTTTTCATCTCATGGTGCATGTAAACTAATTACTAAATTCTGCAGCACACACTAAAATATATTTTTGCTAATTTGACTAAAAATTAGGTATAATTTTTTTCCTTTTTATTGAACTTATTGGGATGACCCTGGTTAGCAAAATTATACAGGTTTCAGCTACAC
This sequence comes from Rhynchonycteris naso, assembly GCA_037038555.1. NCBI lineage: Eukaryota > Metazoa > Chordata > Mammalia > Chiroptera > Emballonuridae > Rhynchonycteris > Rhynchonycteris naso. The sequence goes on along the minus strand of CM072999.1, from coordinate 149,254,558 downwards.
AACTCTATAACATATCATCTGTGCACTGATGTGTACAGATCACCCCCCCCCCAAGTAATTGTAGGTATAATTTTGATTTATTCACACTGGACAGCTATTGTTGTATTGACAGTTGCCATTTTTTAATTTGACAATCTAAGAAAATAGTGGTCAATGGTATTGCATGTTTTTAAAATTCTTGCAGCACACTGGTTGAAAATTGCTGGTCTAAACAAACACAGAATTGGTAACCCCTTTAAATATTTCTGGTTGTTAATTTTCCTTCAGGCATTCAAAGGAACCAGCAGCTCAAGTAACTTCCAGTTTCTGTCCTATGAACAAACTCTGCACAAAGAACTTCAACCAAACTTACTTCAGCAGTTACTAGCCTGAGGCTCTTGACAGAACAGAAGACTTTCTCTGTAAGCCAAGAACCAGAGCTGTTGACAGGGTAGCTCAGTTACATAGTCCCAGGGCTGTAGTGCTTCAACACAGTAAGAGAAACACCTTACCCCACAGTGTCTTCCAGACCTACTCCTCCATACCCCTTTAGTTACCTTTCTCTGCTGTCATCACTCTGGTTGAATTCTCCTCCAGGGCTCAACCATGGGTGTTTTTTCAGACTTAGGTAACTGGGTCAGATCTTTTTATAGTAGGATGGAGAAATCACCATATCATGACACAGTAAAAACTGTAAAGTAATTAGGGCAGGGAAAATATTCTGTATGATATTATCACAATGGATACATGTAACTATACATGTCTGATTGTGCATTTGGTCATGGGATCCAGATGTAGACAAATGTTGCCATACTTAGAAAACCTCATTCTTCACATCCCACAGGAGAAAACTGCACAAAGCAAGCAAGGCAAGGAAAGGTGATGCCTCACCATTAGAAAGGGCTTTGGATCCAAGTCCAATATTAGAATTCCCATATCTGTGCTAGGTTACATGGAGCGCTTTTTTTCCCCCTAAAATTAATTGGGCTAAAATGACCTTGAACCAAAGAGGCTATAAGCTGCTCCAGTAGGGAACTCCAAGCCTATCATAAACCCAAGGAACATGACCACTGCCTCTATTAGAGCCAAAGGAGAGAGCAATCAGAACAGGGGCCACCTGGACTCTATTCTAGCCCATTTTTTTGGTGAGCAGTAGCCCTGAGCCCAGTTTTAGATGGAGAAAAGAGTTTTTGGCATCCCACCCTAGCCATATATACTGGGCTCAGAAAGCAAGGTCCTTCCATAACCTAAAATCTGACAGGTGCAGATCCCCCTTGACCTTCTTGGGTGTGATGAGGGAAGCATGGAGGTGGGGAGATAATGGGAGAAGCATGCTTCCCTCAGAGACCTTCACCTTTGACCCTAATGAAGCAGAATAGTAAGAAGCCAGGAAAATTCCTTGGCAAGTGAAATGAGGAAACCGAGACAGCTAATTCAAATGGCCCCATCCAGCACCCTGACCTACCTGCCTCCTTCTCCCTTGCCCACCATCTCCACTGACGACCACTTCCTTAATCATTAAGCCCTCAGGACAATCTGGGTCTGATCAGCATCGAAGGATCTTAGGAACAAAGCTTTGGGTTTGTTGACTACAGGTCCAGAAAAGCAGCAAACCAGATGAAGTGACACCATGGCTGACATCAGATGCAATGACAAATGACCTCCTACTGTAGTGCCAACCAGTTGGTCGAATCCACGACCCTGAAAGGACACACTTGGAAAGCTGATGAATATTCTATTGAGATTCTCCCCTAAAATTCTCACCTTTAGAAAACAGATAAAAACTCTTGAAACAAAGGATCAATGCATGCCTACACCTTCCTAATTCAGTGTGTACCTTTGCTCTCTTTCTCCTAAGTTTGAAGGGCCCTCCTTTTACCTCTGTGACCTGTCTGAGTCCACGCAGCCCAGCTGGCTCACTTCTCTCTCTGTGACTTTCTTTCCAAAGGGCCAAGGCAGCTCCACCTAGGCTCACTCCTGTTGCTATAATCTTGCCTCTCTTATCTTAAGCCCTTCCCTTGTTTCACTGTCCCCAGCTTTAAAAGATGTACTCTTACCTGACCAGGTGGTGGTGCAGTGGGTAGAGCGTCGGACTGGGATGCGGAAGACCTAGGATCGAGACCCCGAGGTCACCAGTTTGAGCAAAAGCTCACCAGCTTGGACCCAAGGTCGCTGGCTCCAGCAAGGGGTTGCTCGGTCTGCTGAAGGCCCGTGGTCAAGGTACATGTGAGAAAGCAATCAATGAACAACTAAGGTGTCGTAACGGCAATGAAAAACTAATGATTGATGCTTTGCACCTTTCTCCGTTCCTATCTGTCTGTCCCTCTCTCTGACTCTCTCTCTGTCCCTGTAAAAGAAAAGAAAATCTAATTCGCGGAGCTCGTGCTTTAAAAATAAATAAAAATATGTACTCTCAAAATCACCTGGACTTGTGTAGTGAAATCTTTCTTGCACAAAGTCAAGAACCAAGAGATGACATAATCTTTAACACTACAGCCTCACTTCAGGAAGTCTATCTAAGGAAATAATTGGGTGCATGTGTAAAGCTTTACCTGTATGAATGGTCATTACTCATGACATTTAAAGTAATTCGGATATTGAGTGTTAAATAAATTCTGACAACTAAATTATGAGGCTTTTAAAGTAGATATGTTAAAGGCTTTTAGCATATTAAGTTAGGGTCCATCATCCTAGTGAAGCCATTTTCTGATGTCAAAGCCATTTTCAAGGAGTTCATCGCATAGCTCAAGAATATTTAATATTCTAAATTTTGCATAATTAATCTATTTTTCCCCACAATTAAAGCATCAGGAAAAAGTGCAATTCCTTTCACAAATCTAAAGAAAAGGCCAAAAATAATACTCACAGACATTCTGAGCTGGACAGAACTTTAGAAATAATGTAGTCCAATATCTGTCATTGTACAGAGAATAAAACTGAGTCCCAGTAAAGGGAGGTGACTTACTCAAGATGAAGTCAGGACCAAAATCTTGTTTCTTTCATTTTTTCCCAACCCAGGGCTCCTTCTGCTGCCCCTTTATGATGCTGCAGGGTCCTTTTCATCCTGGCAGGAATTTGGATTAGATCCTTTCAATTGACATAATCTCTGATTAAAATTGGCACTCAAATAGAGTTGCTTAATTCAGAAATATGAATACAAGATGCTCAGTAAAATCTGATTATCAGAAAAACAACAAAAATATTTTAGTACAAGTATGTTCTATGTGTATGTGTGTATATATACATATATACTAAAATGTATTTGTTTATATATTTATAACATATATATTAGTATATGAATATATATTTATTATATATGCACACTAAAAATTGTTTAGTTAACATTCAAATTTTACTGGGTATGTATATTTTTAAACACTGGTATACTTTTATTTGCTAAATCTGGCATCTCTACATTCAGAAAGAGATAGGACTGAAAGGTTGTTTGCATAAGAAAGAATGATCCATTTCAATGTCCTGATTCTTAGAGATGAGAAAAACTGGTAAACAGAGAGAAGCTGTGACTTGCTCTAAGTTCCACAGCCGTTGGGTGACTAAGTTGAGACTAGAACTCAGAGTGAATGACTCCCAGAGTCCCTTCTGACACACCACAGTATATGACATTAAAAAAAAAAAATCTGGCTCTGGCCCATTGGTTCAGTGGTAGAGTGTTGGCCCAACGTGTGGAAGTCCTGGGATCAATTCACAGTCAGGGCACACAAGAGAAGTGAAGATCTGTTTCTCCACACCTTCCCCTTCTCTCTCTCTCACTTCTCTTCCTGCAGCAATGGCTCAAATGGTTTGAGCAAGTTGGTCCTGGGCACTGAAGATGGCTTGGTGGCTTTGCCTTAGTCGCTATAATAGCTCGGTTGCTGAGCAATGGGACAGCAGCCCCAGATGGGCAAAGCATTGCCTAGTAGGGGGCTTGCCAGGTGGATCCCAGTTGGGGCGCATGTGGGAGTCTGTCTCTACCTCCCCACCTCTCATTTAGTTAAAAAAATCCAACCTGTGAATCTTTGAAGAACAAAATTCTAAGGAGACAGTCTCATGTTCAGTCAGTGCCCCTCCACACCTCTCTTAGGCTACAGCATCACAGTGAGGGCATTCTGTGTTGCCAATCAGCTTAGTACAACAGAGCACGCTTTGAAGATCAATTAAAACAGAGGTTCCCAGACTCCAGCATGCATCAGAATCACTGGGAGTGTTTCACACATTGCTAGGTCCCACCTTCATGGTTTTGGATGCTGGAGGTCTGGAGTGAGATCAACCAGTTTCCAGGTGATGCTGATATTGCTGGTCCAAGAACCATACTGGAGAACCACAAACTTAGCTGATGCAGTCATGCGTATTCTGCATGAGTTTCATGATTAAACAAGAAAAAGAGGCGTTGGCAGGATAGCTCAGCTATTTAGAGCATTGGCCTTATAAGCCAAGGTTGCAGGGGGTTCAATCCCTGATCAGGGCACATACAAGAATCAACCCACAAATGCATAAATCAGTGGAACAACAAACTGAAGTTTCTCTTTTTCCTTTCCTCTCTCTCAAAATAACTAAATAAAAATTAAAAAGAAATCCATGTGTTGAGTAATATTGTACGTTAGTCATATAAAATCTTATTCTCTATGTTATTAAAGACATTGTTTTTAGGGGTAAAATTAGTCTAAGTACACGTATGTTGAGCTGAGACCAGTGAGACTAGACTACAGAAATGAATTACATGATTATGAGACAAATTTAGCTAGCAAGAAAAAGAGGGACTAAGGAACAATAACTAGTGTCAAGAATGGGGAGACACGTGAACACTTTGAAAATACACTGCAGTCAGAATGTTCTGTGACTATTTCGTACCTTTCATTCCAAGCTCCCCAAATGTAGCCATCCAACTATGTGGCTAATTGCTGCTGAATGAGACATTTTGTTGAGATTATGAAGGCCCAGACGCAAAGTTTGGAGGCCTTTGTTTGATCACCTTTGTGGGAACGCGGTGCTCTATTTCCACTCGTGAAAGCTGGCATCTCCGACACAGTTTCCCACTCCCCATTCCTCCCCCTTGCCTGTCACCGCAGCCTCCTATACTGTCTCTGAACAATGACCATATTGTCATATTGGCTACTAAAGAAAACCACCAAACTGAAATTTTCAAATCACCTCTTCTCATCCGTATCCTTCTCCAACTGGCCCCACCGTAGCGCTGAGCACCAGGCTGAGTGGTCAGAGGCATGCGTCAGCATCTCACTTCCTGCTCTGCATGTGGTAATGCATGCATGCAGTGACTGATTATGTGACCTGGGGCCAAATGGCATGGTTCAATTCTAAAATCGCCAGAAAATGCTATTTAAAAAATCAAATTACATCTTTAAACTGAGGGGTCTGATAGATACATTCTCAAGAAAGAGAAGGTTTTTGTTTTTGTTTTCTGGGAAACTCAAGAGGTCATGATGTAATTCCATGGGGGAAGCTTAATTGGAAAATACCCATGGCAATAAAGGGCAAAGGAGCTGCACCAGCCAGCCGCGGAGGCAGAGATTGACCCAGCTAATGGCTTATGGACCCCCAGGATCTCATTTCCAGCTTGTCTGAAGGCAGAGGCAAGTGGCCCAATGAAGTCAGGAGCTAAAAACAGAAGGAAATGGTTCCCTAACTGTAACTGCAGCCCGGCAGCCCTCCCAGATAACAAGAATAGCACCTTACCTCCATGGAAAGTGCAGTGAATGCCGATTTCAAATTTTAGCTGGCTATTAAAGAAATGGAAATTAGAATGAACTCCTTCAGGGATGTAACCATGGTAGGCAATTTAATACGGAGTTCTGGTTTCCTTTCTACCTCTCAAATACCATGCCTGTGAGTCCCTGCTGGGAGCCCGATGGAGGTAGGGATAAAGAATTGTAATATACTCCTAACAGATGAGGCCACGTGAAAAGCGGCATTGGCATGCAGGATTACAGCGGCGAAATGCGGAGCAGACTTGTCCTCCAGACTCTCTCACTGCCGTGTCTCAGGGTCTTCACGGAGCTGGGCAGATACATCACGGGGAGAGGGTGAGTCAAGCCATGCTATGTAGAGAACCACTATTAATTGTTGGTTAAACTGGTGTGCAAGAAGGAAGTGTGTTGGAGTAGAGAGGCTGAGCAAGCCAGCACATGATCAGGAGATCTCCTGCAGTCAGAGGCTGAGGATGTTCAATATCTTACCCAAGATCAACAGCTTGAGATGGCAGAGCTCAGACCTGAGCTGAGGTCTTCTGTTTCTGCATCCGCGTCCCATCTGTGGTTCACACCACTCCACTATCATATCGCAAAGAGTGTTTTGATACAGAAGTAAACAGGCAAGAGATAGGAATTGATTCCTGGGTTCACAGTTGAGACAAGGATTAGAATCTAGCCCTTTCAAGAGTTATTGAAGATACTATGGATCGAGCAGATAAGTGAGAGAGCACAGGAGAAGGAAGTAGAGTGGCCTGGAGTGGGAGAGAAGGTGCAGAGTGCAGGAAGGCAGAGAGGAGAAATGAGGAAAATGGTGAATTCAATAATAGCACATCCACCTTTGTAACAGGCACTCTTCCAAGTGCTTTAACTATATGAGCTGTTTTTACATTTCATAATCTGAGGAGATAAGTGGGCAATTATTATTATTATCATTACTTTTTAATTTTCTTTTTTATTGTTATTTTATAAGTGAGGAAACCGAAGCAAAGAGAAGGCGATTAGCCTACCCCAAGTCACATTGCTTGGTCACCCTGCCAATAAATAGCAGAACTTGGATTTGAACCTATAGAGCTGGGTTTCACTCGGTGCACTTAACCTCCATGTTACCCTTGTCTCCCAGTGAGTAAGTCATATGTAGAAGAAACACTGAGGTTTATGAGGTCGAGGTAAAAATGGTCCAGGTGGAGCTGACTGTCAATGAGTAGCAGTACACAATGAGCTCAGCTGGTGGAAGAGCTGAGTGATGCCTCCCCTCATTCAAGACAAGGAGCGAGTGTGTCTGAGTAGAAGGAGCATGGATTTGAACCCTGCTCTGTCTTACATGAGCTAGGCCAATTTGGGCAAATCACATAACATCTTTAGTTCTCCATCTAAATAATAGAGTCAGTAATACTTCTTAGTGATGAATCCAACAGAATCCTTATAATATTGCGCAAGTAGTAATTAAGCAATATTGCCCTGTTGCTACTCTCAAGGATACTCTATGGTGTTTCACAGAAAGTGTCATAGATTGAGTAATTGGGAACCCCTCTCCAACCCGGGGAAATTATTCTTCCCAAGAAAGATTTAAAACATTCCACTCATTGCCACCACATGCAGAAAAATGCTGGCCCTGCAGAGAGGATGCAGCCAGCAAAGAAAACAGAGACACAAATCATCCATCTCAGACAAGCAGAGAGGTACTCACTATGCACTTGTCTGTTATGGGAGCAGGCAGTCAGCATCTCCCAAAAGCTATTGGTGGCAACAGCCTTTGTGGAAAGCACTTGATAAAGGCTGAGCTTAAAGGGAAGTTTACTCACATGTTTTAGTGGGAAACTTACTATAGAGGGCTCGGTCTAATGCATGAAATAGGCATTTTGATATAGTGGTGTAGTAGAGAACATAGCATCAGACACAACAGAGACCTGGTCTTGGTACACTGATCAAAGTTTATCTACAGTCTCTTATGAGAAAGTGTTGGAGGGTGGGGTCAGAACTCATGGTTCCCTTCATAATCGCTTTGTATATAGCCATATAAAAATCTACGTATCGATCTCTCTATTCATAAACATACACTCTTCAAAGAGTATGGTGCTCAGTCTTTGATGTCAAGCATCAAGTTTAAGAAACCAGTCAGGACTATTGTGTGAGCTGTCTAGACTTGGTGATCCTGATTACAGTCACAATACTGTGCCTTGAGTGGGTAAAAGAGGCAACTGGCACCCCTTAAGAAGTGTATATTACTAAGGATTATTTACTTAATGTTATTAAAATATCATATGCAAATCTCTTATAATAGCATCTGGTCCAGATTAGGCAACATCATTTCTCAAGTATCCTGGGTCTACAGATGACTGTATTTGCCTTGATGGAGATTACAGAAAGAAATTGGACAGACTAACCACAGGTGATCACACATCTCTACAGTCATCAGTGGCTTGCTAGAGTGACCAGAAAGGGAGAGCCCAGTAAAGTCTGTCAAGGAGGACATTCCAACAGTGAAGCCCAGGCAGAGGCTATGAACTGATGGAAAAGGAAGGATTGAAATTACGAGAATGGGATCTGTGTCTGTTTGGAACACATATCTTGAATTTTGGCAGAGAAAGGAGATAGAATTAAACATTAACAGAGTGTGAGTTAGATAAAAAAAAAAAAAAGAAAGGGATGTTGTTGGAGAAGTAGCTAGAACACTTGGTTGGGGAATGTGGTCAGGAGTGGTTAGGTAATACATTGAGGTGATGCCTCCAGCAGAATCAGGACTAATCTGTGCCTTAAACAGAACAGGAAGATGGGCTTGCTGCCAAGGCTGTAATATGCAGGAGAATGACTAACACTTCCTTAGGAGAAAGGGGGATGAGTGAGAGGAAGAGCAGAGTCAAGACTCCTAGAAGACTCTGCAATATGACAAGAACAGTCTTGAAATAGATAGTGTCCCTGGCTACAGAGATGCCCAGCATGCAATGTAACCTGATGATGTCATAGAAAAAAAAAGAGGTGTGTGTGTGATGTGTGCTCATGCTGGATGTTCTGGGAGCAGGGTGAACGTTGGGTTTTTATACTAGAATGTCAGTGTCCAGCCAGGTAGCTTTGGCCATGAGAGCCAAGACAAACAAACACGGAGATAAGGAAGAAAAAACAGGACCAAGCAGGGTCAGATCCAGAGAATGGTGCACGGAACGTGAGGCCAGAGGAACAGGCAAGACGAGTGGCGAGAGGCGGCAGCGTGTGATCTGGCTTTTGAAGGAAGGGGCAGGAAAATGGGCAGAGAAAAGAATATCATTCTGTTTGATGTTTTAATTCTCTAAATGAGTGGGTCTTGAACTTGAACATGTATCAGAATTACGTGGAGGACTTGTTAAAACAGTGTGTGTTGGGGGTGGATTTCTCCCCTTGCTAGGTTTCTTTCTATCACACACTCTCATTAATATTCAATTATAGATATCTGTGATGATATCTCCCTTTCTGGAGGAAGTTCTCTATCTAAATGCTTTTAAGCAATTAGGGGGAAGGTCAAAGGTTTTTCTTGAGTCTTTTGTTTCTTAAAAATATCCAGCTGAATGTAATCGATACCCCCAAGGAGGCATATTTTGGAGTGGCAAACTCTGCTCCCATTCGACAGACTTCTGGGCTCCAACCCCAGACTTTCTGATTTAGATCTAGGCCAGGCCTGAGAATTTGCATTTCTAACTCATTCCCAGATGACCATAGTGTCACTGGTCTGGGGATCACACTCTGAGGAAGAGTTTGAGTTTTTATTTTGCAAACTTGGCACACCCGTGTTCTCAGAAAGACCAGAGTTAGGCTTGGTCAGGGACAGAAAGAAGAAAAGGTCACAAACCAGGACAGTGATAGAGGAGGAAGGAGCCAAGAGATCCAAACCCCAAACTTACTCGAGAAGCAGAAAGAGAAGGACAAGAGAGAAGGACCCTCAGCTCACCGGAAGCCCAGGCAGACACAGAAGGTCTGCTTGTGCAGCTGCAGTCCAGGATAAGGCCCCTGAAATCAGAGATGTCTTCCCTTGCCTTGTGACAGGTGTCTGAAATGCTGTTATGGTTCCATTTAAAACAACAACAAAACCTCCAGGCACTTTCCTCTGAACTTGTAACAAAATCAAACAGAGTAGGTAGTTTCAGTCTAAATCCTTGTCCCAGCCCAATTCTGCTGTGTATGGGTGGATTCTGCCGCTGCCAGCTCACACCCTCATTGTTACTGGCTAAGCACTCGATTTACAAACTGGCTTTGGGGGCTGAGATTACTCCTAATTTTGTATCTTGCCACCCCCCCCTTGTCCCACCCCCACAATGGGAGCAATAATTTCCACATAATAGGTTATTTCCCAGAGTTAACAGGTATTAAATATTAATAACTAATAGTTGTTGAATTAAAGAAATATACAGGGGACTCTTTTTCATAACACTGTGATTTTTAAACCGTTTATTTTATGCATGCATACATGCCCTATGGTTCCATGAGTAGCGTGGGCTGAACTTGAAGTTGCAGTTTGGCTTCTGGGCTCAGCTCTAACACTGAGAAGCTGGGAAAGCTTGACTTCTCTCAGGTTATATGATTCCCCACCAGTCACCTGGAGACAGCTGCCTGGCTTATCTCATGGGATTGTTCAGAAGAGGATCAAGTGAGATGGGTGAAAAGTACTTTTAAACTCTTAGGAATGCTACGAATACAAGGGCTTCTTTAGATGTGACTTCTCTCCGTTGTTCTGTTCGCTTTGGTGTGAACTCTTGGATGTTCAATGTTGATTCAGTCATTGGATGACAAACGTGTAGGACAGAGGCACTCCTGCCCTGTCCTTGACAAAGGAAATCAACTCACTTTGAAGCTCTTCAGGGAAACAGTCCGTACTGGAATTAAGATCAGGGAGCAGATTCCTTGATATCCAATGATAAAATTAATAGATTCGTATCAAAGGAGGAGCAGGGGTTGTGCAACACAGAGATAGTCATTGAAGAGCAGCACTTGCTATTGAGGGTCCTTTTGGAATGAGGCAAATCATTATCAAATCTTAAGAGATTTGTGTGCCACTCTAACCCATACCTTTCTTGTTATAGATGTGCAGCTGATTTTTAGACCAAAGTACAGGACCTTATATTTACCATTGTTTAATGTTATTAAATTTTTCCCTTTGGGAAATATAAACAAATGTGGACTCAGGGAAGGACAAGTAAATTTAATGGCGATAGTTTGAAGACAGGAGGGGGGGAAAAGCAAGAGCCCTGAGCTATGTCTCCAGAGACATCTGTCTTCAGGTGTTGCTGGTGCAGATATTTTTGCATGGATGCTCTTAGGTGTTCATAGTGTCCCATGCTTTGCAGAAACCCAGATGCAGTAGCTGCTGTAGAATCCTGTTTCCCATCTAAGAATCCTAGAAGGAAATGGGGTTGGAGTTTTCATCCAGGTCCCAGGATTATTTCTTTCTTTATATCCAATGCCCACAAGCATGACCTTAATCATCTGACCTGACATCAGACTCAGCCTTTTTCTAGTCTTCAGGCACCTTTTCCTTTCTCCAAGGCCCTCTGAAGTTATGGTCTGGGTTGATGCATCTTGTACATGGGTCCTCTCGTTATCCCAGGATACAGCCTACGTCGGCTGGGAGGCTCAGGCACTTGGACCAACTCATCCCTTTTTAGACGTACTTTTCGGTCATTACTAACCACCTGGCCCAGCCTTGGTTTGTTCAGCCCTTTGCAGTCTGGGGTTTGCAGTCTGATGGAGAAAGCTGAAGCCCATGAGGAAGGTATTAGGAGTCTGTTTGCTCAATGTCATTCCCAGCACATCGTTCTTAGTTTCAGACAGTTTATGGAAATAGCTTTGCAGTGTCACTCTTTGATGCCTGTTTTCTGCAAGAAATACAGAATTATGTCAGACTCTCAGAAAGTCTGTGAGATTGATGAACCTTGTTTTGACCTCCCTCCATCTCTTATGGCAGCTCCCTCCTGCCCTATCTCTATGGGTGTTCTGTCTTACCTTTGGGGAATCCTGCCTGCATACCCTGAAGCTAAAATAACAGAGAAGGTCTTTGGTAATAGGACTAGAGGCAGGGTAGAAATCATGTTTTCTTTAGCATTATAATGTCCAGGAAATAGGTTGGCAGGGGCTTAACATTGGCAGGATGAAAAATCAGATTGTTTACCCATCTCTCTCCCTGAGGTCAGATCATGATGTCTCCTCTTTCATCCCCACTGCTGGACCCCACTGAGCACTGAGATTGCATAAAGCTGAATGATTGACCATTGACAACTGGCAACCTACCGCAAGAAGGCATGGGGCTCTGAGGTGGACTAGGACAGGTGGAGACCATGGAGGGAACAGAGCAATTAAAAAATGGCTCAGAGGCTGTGGGAAAGGTGGTAAGAGAGAAACAGGGAGAATTCCAGAACCAGAACTTTCTCTAACCCCCTGCAAGAGGTTGGCCATTTGTAGCATGTGAGAGTTTAGAGAAAAGACCCTGAACTGATTGAACAGTCTGGAAGTTCAAGTTGAACCAGAATGAATAATTCACTTCCTACATTCCACTGTGGGACTGCTGGGTGTTGCAATAGACACTGAAATGAGGAGTGAAGGACTGCTCATATGTAGTTCCTCTGGGGTGCTGAAGGTACTGGCTGGCTCAAAGCAGGGCTCTTTGGCAATGGCTGTACCCATCGCCCCACCCTACTGCTGAGATAAGGAACACAGAGCTCAAAGTGCCCCTGGGCTGCATTCTTTCTCTGACAGGATGTCAACTCATCCTTACTAAGAGGCCAACTGAGTAGTAAGGTGCTATCTGTGAGACCTAACTGCATTTCATAGCCTTAAGCCCACAAATATGCATTAACCGCCCAACAGTGCACATGGCACTGTGATTGGTACTGAGGTTGGAGCACTGAACCAGACAGTACCTACCCTCATGGACTTCACCTTTTTATTTATTTACTTATTTATTTATTCATTTTAGAGAGGAGAGGGAGAGAGAGAGGGAGAGAGAGAGAGAGAGAGAGAGAGAGAGAGGGAGAGAGAAAGGGGGAAAGGGGGGAGGAGCAGGAAGTATCAACTCCCATATGTACCTTGACCAGACAGACAAGTGCAGGGTTTCAAACTCGCGACCTCAGTGTTTCAGGTTGACGCTTTATCCACTGCGCCACCACAGGTCAGGCTGGACCTCACCTTTTAATGGGGGAGTCAAACATTGACCAGTTGATCATAGAAATTATAAGAGGAAGATGTACATAAGAGAGAGCCCTGGGCACTAAGCCCACACAGGGGAACTTAGTGAGCCAGGGAGGGCCAGGAAGACTTCCTCCAGAAAGTGACATTTCCTCCAAGCTCTGAAAACAAGTAGAACTGAGTAAGTGCAGAGAGAAGAGGGCATAGAATGTTCTGTAAAGAGATGAGCATGTACAGGACTGCCCTGAGGCAGAGAAAAACAGAGAAAGCTCCTTCATGTGCAAAGCTTCCATGACAGGCGTATCATGAGTCAGTGGAGAGGCTAGAGAGGAGCCAGGTCAGACAGGGCCTTACAGACCATTTCAACACTCGCAGATTTACTCTAAGAATGAGGTGAAGCCAATTAAAGGCTTCACATGGGAGAGTAAAATAGATTTGCATTTTAAAAATGCAAATAGATTGAGTATGGAAAATAGATCGAACATAGCCAAGAGAGCACGTGGTGAGTGAGATCAGTTGGGAATCTCTTGCAACAGTACAAATGATCAATGGTGGCATGTTGCACAAAGGTGGTGGTAGTGGTGAGGAAGAGAAGTAAATGGATTGGAAAGCCATGTAGGAGGTTAATATCTGGACATGGGACTAATTGGATATGGTGGAGGGGAGCTGTCCAAATGGCATGCGGAAATACCCTTTGGATAGTGGAGGGAGGCAGTATGGAAAGGAATCAGGGTTGTGCTTTGGAAATGTATTTTGGCGGATATTGAAAAAACAAACATATGCTTCATGTGACAGTCTGAAGCTGCCATCAGGACCCATGGTAAATGCCACACAGAAACAGGTCTCCAATTACAGTCCAGCTCATATAATGAACTTGGCGACCTGGAATTTCTGAGGTAGGTGTCTAAAGGCAAAAGAGAAATGACCGAGAAAAGTTGCAAAATGACTTTTTAAAACTGTATCAAAGCGGCCTGACCTGTGGTGGCGCAGTGGATAAAGCGTCGACCTGGGAACACTGAGGTCGCCAGTTCAAAACCCTGCACTGGTCTGGTCAAGGCACATATGGGAGTTGATGCTTCCAGTTCCTCCCCCCTCTCTCTCTCTCTTTCTCTCTTTCTCTCTCACTCTGTGTCTCCTCTCTAAAATGAATTAAAACAAACAAACAAACAAAAAAAAACACTGTATCAAAGCAAAGCCCCAGCATACTGCTTAAATATCCATTTTACAGTGAGTCTTTTTTTTTCCCCAGGTGAAATTTACATAAGATTATATTCACCATTTTAACCATTTAAAAGTATACAATGCAGTGTTTGCATTATGTATGCAATGTTGGGCAACCAATACCACTACTCCAGAACATTTCATCACCTCTAAAGGAAACCCTGTACCCATTAAGCAGCCACTCCCTGTTTCCTCTTCCCCCATGCTAATTTGCATGCTTCATAATTTTCTTTTGTTGAAAACCAGACATTCGGAATGTTATAATGTACCAACTCTGGAAGTCAGACACTTCCCTCCCCAGGGTTTGTTGTTGATGTTGGTGGTTACTGTTTCTTTGTTTAGTGACTGTTTTAGACTAACTTAAAATAATCTGCATTCTTTGTCATTGTGCCCAATTAAGTGTCTGTTTGATTAACTTAATAGTCAGCTAGTGATTCAACAAAAGTTTCCTGAAATGCCTGGAACCAAAACCATAAAATTTGTCAAGTCTTTGCATATGGCACGTGTGTGCCGCATGCCTTCGACGCTCAGCTGGGCAGTTTAAAGCTCTGCATTAGTCATCACTTCCTGCTTGTGCAGCCAGAGGGGGAAGCTTAGAGCCTTCTCGTGTCTTTCCCACTCATATGTTTTGCCCTGTGCATGTATGTGTGTATGTGTGTGTGGGTCTTCTAGATTCCCAGGAATATGTGGGAGCTTTGCAAACCCCTTATTGCTAAATCATCTTGCTCCCATCCTTTCCTCACAAGCTTTTTGGTCTGTGCACTGAGTGCCTCACCTGTGACCCCTTGCTCTGGCAGCAGTGGCTAATACATTTATTTGCCTTTAAACATTTCTGAAAAATGCTCCCCCCACCACACCCCCATAGCTATCTCTCTGCTCTGTGAGCGTTCTAAGCAGTTAAGCAAGATAAAAGCAAGCTCTTTGTGTCAGTTTGGGGAGCCACCAGACAGGTCAAACAAAACAAGCACAACTGTCTGAGCACAAGGTCTGCTCTATTTCCTCCAGCACCAGGAACCCACACCAGCACTGCATGCTCCACCGTCAAGACTGCTCTGATGCAGGGAGGGGAGAATGGGACCAGGATAAGCTAAAATGCCACGGAGACTTTCTAAGCTAACTATTGTCATTAGCTTCTTCCAGACTAGCAATGTCCACGTGCTGTGAGTAGAGGACAAGAGAATAGACCTGCTGAGTACAGACACAGTGGGTGGGGTGAAGAGATGAAGACAGGAAGATCCAACAGGGATCAAATATTTCCCTTTACGTTATCTACCCTACATTATCTATCCCTTACATTATCTGCCTTAATAAATGATAATGGTTAAATTGGCACAGCTAATTGTGCTAGGCGCTATTTAAGAGTCAAAAGAAAGAGTCAACCTCATCTGGGCCCATATGAAATGCTTAATTTTGCTGATGAGATGTCATCTGCTTGCCTTAAAGAGTACTGGAATTAATTCAGCAGAGGTGGACGTCTGTGGCTGTAACATGGTTAACATTGGGATTTGCAGGGACTGCTTCAGGGTTTGTAAGGACTAGATCTATACTGTCTAGTATGGGGACTAGCTACATGCGGTCTTTATAATTTTAAAGTTAGATGAGTTAAAATGAAATAAAATAGAAATTTCAGTTTTTCAGTCACAATGGCCACATTTCAAGTGTTCAATTGCTGCTGTGGCTAATGGCTCCTGTGTTAGACAGTAAGTCCTATCTTTGCAGAATGCTCTGTTGGACAGCATGGAAAACCAACTTAGAAGGCAATTTATTTCGTCTGAGAAACTTAAAACTCCTTGAACAAAAGCATATACCACGGCCATGAACCATAAAAGACTAGAATGAAATACATGCTCTGCTAGGTCTAGATTATGTCTTTATTGTGACATGGACTCCCTGGAGGTCTTCCTCAGTCTCATGATGGATAGAGGTGTCACCTGGAATAGATCCCTTCTGAGAGTGAAGGCTATCAAAGGGAAGGGGAAACTTAGGGTTTTTCAAAAGGCTGTCCCTCAGACCTGTCCTTCTAAGGCTTATAAATTCACAGTGGTCCTCCTTGGCCAGGCTGTCATGATGCTGCCACAGATGTAACGAGAGCAGTCACCTGGGTAGCATTAATGAGAAGGTCTTACCTCTCTTCTTCCCAATCTGATATCACACAAAGTGGTCTGAGTAGAAGGGGATTAATAGTCCATATGCTATATATTGTTTGCAGTTCACATAAAGGTCTCTGATCTAAGTTTTATATTTG
Organism: Rhynchonycteris naso; assembly: GCA_037038555.1. NCBI lineage: Eukaryota > Metazoa > Chordata > Mammalia > Chiroptera > Emballonuridae > Rhynchonycteris > Rhynchonycteris naso. Next base: position 149,238,262 of record CM072999.1, on the reverse strand, counting down.
TTGTCTCTTATTTGTGTCTCTTGGCCAAAAGCATTTTGGACCTTGGTGGGGGGCTCTGACACTTCCCACTGGGCTAAATTATTCAACGCGTCTCTTCTTATCTTTGCAGATGAGGAAGTTGGGCCCAAGAAAAGGGATAAACCAAATATGTAAAGAAAAGAAAATAATACTCTTGTGACTAAACATCAAACCTGTTTCTGAGGTTCCTGGATGCTGGACTGAGAGGGAAACAAGATGGGCTGTCTTGACATCATTTCTGGAAATTAAAAACACATACTAGTTCTTCAGGTATATGTCTTTCTAGGGCCAACCCCCACTCACTACTCTATTTCTTTTCCATCATAGCAAACTTCACTGTTTTTTAAAAATAAAGTTTTCTGATTATGAAAATAATAAATGCTAATTTTGAAACATAGAGGAGCCTGACCTGGGGTGGCACAGTGGATAAAATGTCGACCTAGAATGCTGAGGTTTCTGGCTTGAAACTCCGGGCTTGCCTGGTCAAGGCACATATGAAAGTTGATGCTCCTGCTCCTCCCCCTTCTTTTTTTCTCTCTCTCTCACTTTTCTCTCTAAAATGAATAAATAAAATATTTTTTTAATAAAAAGGAAACAGAAAAACAATTTTTTTTATTTTTGTGACAGATAGTGAGAGAGACAGAGGGACAGATAGGGACAGACAGACAGGAAGGGGGAGAGATGAGAAGCATCAGTTCTTTGTTGTGGCCTCTTAGTTATTCATTCATTGCTTTCTCATATGTGCCTCGCCCAGGGGGGCTACAGCAGAACAAGTGACTTCTTGCTCAAGGCAGTGACCTTGGGCTTCAAGCCGGTAACCTTTGGGCTTAAGCCAGAGACCATAGCATCCTGTCTATGATCCCATGCTCAAGCCGGTGAGCCCGCACTCAAACCAAATAAGCTGTGCTCTAGCCGGCAACATTGGGATTTTGAACCTGGGTCCTCAGCATCCCAGTCCCATGCTCTATTCACTGCACCACCGCCTGGTCAGGTCAGAGGCAAACAAAAATTTAAGAAATTCTCTTGTAACTTTTGATATTTTTGATTTTCATTCCTGCCTTTTTCTTTGCATAGGAATATGTTGTACATAACAAATTTATAAATCATAGTTTTATAACCTGATTGTTTTTATTTGGTCTATTATGAATATTATTGCATGCCATGATAAAATTCTTTCAAGATATCATGCTTAGCCTGACCAGGTGGTGGCATGGTGGATGGAGCGTCGGACTGGGATGCGGAGGACCCGGGTTCGAGACCCCGAGGTCGCCAGCTTGAGCGTGGGCCCATCTGGCTTGAGCAAAAGTTTGCCATCTTGGACCCAAGGTTGCTGGTTCCAGCAAGGGATGGCTCGGTCTGCTGAAGGCCCGCGGTAAAGGCACATGTGAGAAAGCAATCAATGAACAACTATGGTGTCACAACGGCAATGAAAAACTAATGATTGATGCTTCTCATCTCTCTCCGTTCCTGTCTGTCTGTCCCTGTCTATCCCTCTCTCCAACTCTCTCTCGCTGTCCCTGTAAAAAAAAAAAAGATATCATGCTTATTGGCTGGAACGGTAGTCTATCATGAAGACATATAAAAATTTATTTAACAGTTTCTCTATTGTTTGGTACTTACATTGTTGCCAACATCTCTTTGTTATAGCTAAGCTGCAATTATCATCTTTGTGCCTAAATCTTTGTCAGTATCTCTAATTATTATTTCCTTTGGGAGATCTCCAGAAGAGAAAGATCTAGGTCAAAACTCAGCAACATTTAAAGGCTTTTGATCTGTACACAGGTAAAACTTCTTGAAAGAACTGTCTATATTTGCTGCTTCTATTTTAAAACTCAAGTGGTTTTATTATTATTATTATTATTATTATTTTAGTGTGAGAGAGAGAGGGACAGACAGACAGGAAGAGAGAGAAATGAGAAGCCTCATTTGTTTGTTGTTGCACCTTAGTTGTTCATTCATTGCTTTCTCATATGTGCCTAGATAAGGGAGGGGGGCTACAGCAGAGCGAGTGACCCCTAGCTCAAGCCAGTGACCATGGAGTCATGACTATGATCCCATGCTCAAGCCAGCAACCCTGTGCTCAAGCTGGCGACTTCAGGGTTTTGAACCTGGGTCCTCAGCATCCCAGGTCAATGTTCTATCCACTGTGCCAACACCTGGTCAGGCTCAAGTGGTTTTAATTCAAAATAATCAATATACTACTGTGAGATATCCTGGTGCGGACTGCCCTGGGCTGTGACAGTGCTGATAGGTGTAAACAACTCATCAAACCATGGGTCACCTTTATAGCTATAAGCTACTGTCAGGAAAGCTCCATGATTAGGAGAAAAATTCAAATATATTCCAATAAGTGGGTTGCTCGTATGCGAGGATATTTTAGCATGTTAGAAGATAAATAAAAATGACTTAGAGAAATTCAATGAGTTAAGGCAGAAGAGTTAGATCTCAATAAGTTCGAGTTTCTACACAGAGCAAGAAATGGGAGGAAGTGGAATTGTGAAGCTCAAACTTCTTTTGATCATGACATGTAATTCAGAAAACCATTTAAATCATCTATGTTACATGTGTACGCACACATCCTAATCTCCACACAAACGTACATGTGTGTCTGTAATAAAAAGTAATCAAGTGATACTCTTATCTCACACAAGGAACTTTGGTATTTTCTATTTTATTCTACTTAAGTGTTTCAAAAATTTTGGTGAGATCTGCTAAATTGATTTCCCAGCCTACAGTGATTTATGCCCTATGGTTTGAAAACATAGGACTGGGTGAGGTGAGGACAGAGCAGGGAACATGTAGTTAGAATTTCAGTTAGGTCTTATCACAGGTTGAAAAAAGAGAACGCTGGGATGGTCCAAAGCAGCCAAGAAACTTCTGGGAAGTTAGCAGGCCTAGAGGTTGGCTCTGTTTGTGGGAATCAAGTGAGAGTTAATATGTGGCCAAACCACTCTCGATACCTAATACCTGGATTGATTCGCCTTGGAAGTGCTGCAGAATTTCCATGAAACCTCTAAGACAGAAAGCGCTCAAAGGGTCACAGGGAGAGGGCGGTGTTGGTGGCCAGTATCACCCAATTGGTGGAAAATGCGGTCTTGCTGCAGGGTTACAATTTTTGCAGAACTTTCAGAAAAATTAAATGGTAGGGGCTCAACTTCTCCCTGTTTAAAATGTCAAAAGGGCTTCCCATGACACCAAGAATAAGGCTGAAATTCTTGCCATGGGCCACTCTCTCTCTCTCTGGCTCCTTTTTTATGCCCACCGTGCCCTCTAGCCTGTGACATTTACAAACACTCCCACCTTTTCCTTGGCCTTTTTTTTCACACCGTTTGCCCTGCTTGAGCCACTCTTCTGCCATTCCACATGCAACTGAATTTTTGCTTCCCCATGAAGCCTTTCCTGCCCACCCCCTGCTCCCCGCTATTCTCCACAAATGAGATTAGGTCTGGCAGTTAGACCTTTCATACAAGGAAAATCAGTGATTTGTGTAAGCATGTGCAGCCATGCACTGCTCTGACGACAAGGATACATCCTGAGAAATGAGTCATTAAGTGATGTTGTGCGAACATCACAGAGTGCACGTACACAAATCCACTATGCATCTAGGTTATATGATATTACAGCCTTTTGCTCCTAGGCTACAAGCCTGGACATCAGGTTACTACCTCAAACAACACAAGGTTAAATCAAGCACAAGAGAAAACGATGCTATCAAGAGATGCTATAAATGTGAAATATAGAGGCTGCTGCTGTTGTAACAAATTTTTTATAACTAAAAAGAGTACACTCTAAAGCAATGATAAGAGATATAGTACAGTGAATGCATAAATCAGTAATATAGTCATGTATTACATTATCAGGTATATGTACTGTACATAATTGTATGTGCTACCATTTACGACTGGCAGCACAGTAGGCTTGTCCATACCAGCATCGCCACAAACACAAAGTGGGTTGTTTTATGATCTGATGATGACTGTGATATCTCTAAGGGGTAGGAATTTTTCAGGTCCATTATAATCTTGTGGGATTACCATTGTATATGTGGTCTGCCTTGAACTAAATGTCATTATGTGGCACATGATTTTACTTAATATATGTCTTCCCACTAGACTATGAGCTTCATGAAAGTAAGAACAGTGTCTGATAATAAAACAGAAAAACAGCTAATTTTAAATGTCTTACTAGAAAATTGCAGTTGGTTTTCTTTGATAATTCTTAGACTGTCTCAAGTCTATGCTTATATTACCCTTTTCATTGATACTATTTATTCTTTCTTTTCTTTTTCCTTAATCAAGTTTTTGAGGAATTTACCTATTTTATTATTCTTTTTCCCCTAGAGAACTAGCTTTTGGTTTTATCTATTCTTTCTACTATTTCTAGTTACCTTACCACATTCTTATTAATTTTAGTAGTTTTTTAAAAGGAAAAAGAAATAGAGTCCTAATGTTTTCAGTTGTACAATTATAGCACCTATAAAGACTTTTTTGTATATTCTCTTTGAAGACTTGTATCTACTATTTTATTTTCATGTCATATTCTTTCATTTTAGCCTCTAAAAGATTGTTTTTGTTTTGTTTTTTACAGAGACAGAAAGAGAGTCAGACAGAGGGACAGATAGGGACAAACAGTAACGGAGAGAGATGGGAAGCATCAATCATCAGTTTTTCGTTGCAACACCTTAGTTGTTCATTGATTGCTTTTTCATATGTGCCTTCACCACGGGCCTTCAGCAAACTGAGTAACCCCTTGCTCAAGCCAGCAACCTTGGGTCCAAGCTGGTGAGCTTTGCTCAAACCAGATGAGCCAGCGCTCAAGCTGGCGACCTCGGGGTCTCAAACCTGGGTCTCCCGCAACCCAGTCTGATGCTTTATCCACTGCGCCACCACCTGGTCAGGCTAAAAGATTGTTAATAATAGTTATGATAGCAAGCATCTCTGCCTTGTTTCTACCTATGGTGGAAAATGGCTTTAGTACATTTCCATTTCATATGCTGTTTGCTGTGTTGTTTTGAGTAGCTAACATTTATTGTTCTCTGAGGAGCCACTAAGGTTGAATAAAAACCAGAAATGTCCAGGGAGCCAAGTGAAGAAAGTATTTCAAGAAGAAAAGAATGATTAACTATGTCAAATGCTGAGTAGGTCAAGTAAGATAAAGCCTGAGAACTGATCATTAGATTTAAAAATATGTAAGTCACTGATAACTTTAACTAGAGCAGTTTCCATAAAGAGAGGACTGGAATGGGTTAAAGAGAGAATGGAGGTGAGGAATTGGAAACGGTGAGGAGAGGCAAGTTTTGTTTTACTGGTTTGTGGTAAAGAGGAGAAGGTATTTGGAAGAGAAGCTCAGAGGAATGGAGTCAAAAGAGATTGTGTTTTGTTTTTAAAGATGAGAGACATTAAACCATATGTGAAAGTTGCTGCTTATGACCCAGTAATGAGGAAAAACTGATGAGCAAAAGGAAGGGAGAGCATTTATAGAGTGATGTCCTTGAATAAGTGAGAGGAGATAGGATCTTGCACACAAGTGGAAGATGTCTTCCAATACAGCAGGGACAGTTTATCTGCTACAAGAGGAGGAAAGCCAGAATATGATAAGTGGGGATAGACGTTGGTAAGCAGGTCATTGTTATTAACTATTGCTTATTTTTCTCAGTGTACTTAAGATTTCCTCTGTAATTCTAGTGAATGTGTAGGTTTGAGTCAATGGCCCATAGTTAAAACCAAGCAACTCAGCCTGTTGTTTTCTTCCCAAGTCTATGCCTGCATCTTGGATCTCATCTCCCTGCTGGTGAGAAAAAGCATTTCCAGAGCCACCTTCGGTGAAAGTGAAGAGGGAATTACCTCTAATTTCTCGACCCTAGGACCCAGGCTGTGAGAATAGCCCCTTCCTAGACAGACAGGCTGCACATATGAAAAAGAGGAGAGAGAGAAAGGGAGGGGGAGAATTAGATAGTCAGACAATAAGTGCTAATGGGTAGAGAGAGAGGGAGAGAGAAAGTTCAAACCTCTCCCCAAAGGGAGCCACCTAAGAGAGGTGGACACCGGACCCAGCACAGGCTTATTTATATGCCCCTGCTGAGGTGACTCCATTTTCTAGAAGCTATGGTTCAGTTGGTTCCTTAAATATGACCTATCCTTACCGCTAGGAGAGAGGTCACATGCACAGTCATTGGCCCTGATGCCAAGTCCTCCGTGGAGTAGAAGAGGTAGGGTGGGGAAAAACTATGTTTAATAAATCTAAGTTGCCTCCACTCTTTCACTGAGGCCCCAGTCAAAATGATTGTCATGAAAAATGAATTTGGCTAGCACAGTTGTCTTGTTCTGTTCAGGCTGATAACGTAGACTGGGTGGCTTAAACACACATTTATTTCTTATAGTTCTGGAGGCTGGAATGTCCAAGATTGAGGTACCAGAAGATTTGGTGTCTGGTAAAAGCTGGCTTTCTGGTTCTTGGACCACTGTCTTCAACCTTGCCTGTCATAAGGCACTAATTCCATTCCTCACGGCTCTACTCTAATAATCATCTCCCAAAGGGACAACCCTCAAATGCCATCACAGTGGGGATTAGGTTTCCACATATGATTCTCTGGGAAACACAAACATTTCAACAATATTTTTAAAACTGAGATCTAAAACCCTAAGCAAGGCAGGCATGGTACTTTCCTGCTCAATGCAGCAACTCCCTGCCCTGGTGTCCTCCAGGGCCACCACAGATGTTGGCACCTCTGACCTAACTGCTGAGCTTGTGGTATCTAGTCACAGGCAGTGGGGAATGTTGGTACAGTCTCCATTCCCCCCCCAGAATAAAAGAAGTCCTAAAATGACCTTGACCTTCCCAACCCCTGGACTCTGTGTAGTTATTTTTTGATGACAGACCCCTACCCAGCCCAGCTCTTTCTTTAGAAATCTTCCCTTTGATAGAAATAAGAAATAACCTGTTTGTTTCCTGATAAGGAATATCCACAGGAAACCAACCCCATGCAATACACATGTGATGGAGGGCCTATTCATTTCCCCTGGCATTGTGCTGTAATGAACTCCAATATTAAAATGCATGTTTCATACACTTGCCCCACAATTTAAAGGATGGCCATTCACTATGCATGAGCCTTTCACTCAAGCGCATCACATGGAGAAAATTACATTTTCCCAGTTGCCAAATGGAAGAGATAAATTATCTCAAGCACATTGTTCCCAAGAGCAGCTTCACAGGCCCAAGGCACTGATCTAAAACACCCAGGAGTGAGACTGGATCTTTCCTGATGTTCTCCATTCCAGCCATCAGACCCTCACTCTAGTAGGCTTAATGTGGGGGAACATTTGCCCTTCTGGCTGGTTTGGCTAAAGTGAGCATCCTTGGGACCTTTTGTTCTTCCTTCCTAGAAAAGACATTAGAAAAAGGAATAGATTAACACAGAACATTTCATATTTATGCATACCCACTCAATTGATGACACTTATTTGTAATGAAAGTTAAAGAAGCAAAATGTTAAAATGTTCCCTTTAGGGAAGATGCACTGGAATGCCTTAGTCATGGAGGTACACACATTTGCATGTTACCCACTCTGTCCTTATCCCTACCCATTCTTTTAGCTCAATGAAGCTTTGATAACTATCTCTAACTTAGCATGAATTCTTTAACCTACTAGCTACCTAATATGACTAATAGCAATTGTATCTATATAATAATTACAGCTAACATTCATTGCTTTTCCTATTGCCATTAATCATTGTTCTACCCACCTGATGTGTATGAGCTCACAATTTACGGTAAAATTGTTTTGTTTTTGCCCACGTTATAATTAGCACAGTAATAGGATTCACGGGTTAATTTTTGCAATAGTTGTTGAGCACCTAAAATGCACCTGGAATTGTGCTAGGCTCTGGAGGTGGTGGCATTGGTGGTGCGGGATGAAGTAGACTCTATGAGGTGTCAAAATGAGGTTCTCTGAATGTTTTGGGAGTTAGGAGAAAGTAGGACAATATTTAGGTTACCGTGTTTTTTTTTTTTCTACCTAGAAAAGCGGCTCCTCAACCATTGCACTGGGGTGCACGCAACTAGTAGGTGTGGACCACTTTGGACGCGCTGAAAGGCACCACCTAAACGCTAGGCATTACCGGTGTTTTGGGGCTAGTGGCTTCTGCTTTTCTTTTCTCTGACTTCCAAAATGTTGGTTTCCTTCAGTTTTGCTTTATTCCGGTCGTGCAAATAAACGGAGATTCGAAGCCCGGGCGGCGAGCTCTGGGACCATGCACGTGTGTTCTGCGCCCGCTCAACCCTCGGCCGAGTTCCCTGCGCCGGCCCATCCAAGTCTCCCCGCGCCGGGTAGCGGATGGCGACGGCTTGGTTCCAAAGAGGCCACCCGGTGCTTGCCAGCTCCGTCACTGCCCCGAACCCCCCGCCTCCGACCGCTGCAGCAGCGCGGTTCTGACCCCGCAGGGAGGCCAGGTCTCATCCCGAGCGGAGGAGGACCACGCTTCCCGCCGCCCTCCTTCCTCCCGGGCCCAGCCCGAGAGGGTGCCTTTCTCCTGTAGGAGTGAGCAAGGGCTTCTAAGGTGAAAGAGGTCTCCGGAGAGCGTGCGCCCAGGCTGGAAGGCGAGGCTGCCCCGGGACTGGGGCCCCGCAGGTGAGGTTGACTCTGAGGGGCTGGGTCGGGGAAGGCCCGTCTGCCTACACTGCGCGCGCCCCGCCCCGGAACCGCGCAGCGGAGCGGCCCCGAGACGGTGGGAAGGGGGAGCGGGCGCCCGAGGGAAGCGGCCGCCCAGGGCCCGGCACCCCCGCGCCCGCCGCCGCAGCAGGTGGGGGCCCGGCGGGCCGAGGGCGGGGCCCGGCTCGGGGCGGGGCCGCGGCGGCGGCGAGCGCGGGGCAGCGCCGGTGGGGGCCTGAGTCGGAGCCGCAGCCGGAGCTGCAGCCGGAGCGGGAGCCGGAGCGGGGCTGTCCGGGCGCCCGTGGGAGCTCGCGGCGCGCCGGGGCTGGGACCGGCCTGGCCGAGCGCGCCGGCGCCGCGACCGCAGACAAAGGCTCTGCTCGCGCCCGGCCGCCGCGCTCTCGGGCTCCGCAGTGGGTAAGTGGTTCACCCTTCGCTTTCTTTCTTCTCCCCTCTGCTTGCTCCTCTCGGAGTTCCACCGGCTCCGGAGAAGCCGGGGAGAAAGGGAGAAATGATACTTCCCCGCTTTCTTCAACCCCGACCCCACCTTACAAAAAAAGAAAAAAGAAAAATAACCAAGCAAATAGCAAACTAGCTAGTTTCCGAGCAGTGGGAGTCTCCCGCGGACCGGACCGGCTGCCCTCTGTGACCCCTTGCTCCGCGGATCGCGCGCGGGTGTTGTCCTGGGTCGGAGGGCTGGATGGGAAGGTTGCCGCTGGACTCCCCAGCGGGGAGTGTTGAGTGAAGGAGAATCTAGGGGCAAGGTGCCGCGAGGGGACCCCCACCCCCAGGGACAGTCGGTGCTTTTTTGGGGCGCCGAGGGGCGGTTCGCACTGCGAGTTCAGATTTGGATCTCGGTTGTGGGGTCTGCCCCCGTCTTCCCCTCCAAGCTCCTTCTCTTCTCGTTCAAGGGCTAATGGAGCGCCTCCCACGCCCCACTTGACGGGGTCGCCCACTCTGCCCCTCTGCGGACCCAGGGCGGAGGCTCGGGGTGGGGGCCGGAGAGAGTGGGGACGGAGGAAGCCCCGCTGCTTTCCCCGGCTGGGCAATCCCGAGCCCCAACCTGCTGGGGAGGGCTCGCAGAGCATCGGGTCTGACATCACTGCCCAGGTCGGGCCGGCTTCCTGAGCCTCTGTCCAGGTTGCTCTCCAACAGAACAGCCCTCGGAAGCCCGGCTGGCTTTTGCTTTTGTTCTGCCCTCAACTCTCCGGAATCCCAGGGGGAGCCTGGATGGGTGCTTTCCTCAGGAGGGAGCCGTGGCGGGAGCCCCAAGTGCGGCCCCGAAGTGACAATTGGAGGCAGTGACCGTTTCCCGCCTCGGTGGGGAAGGAAGGACGTCCCGATAGCTAATCAATGCCGGGCTCAGGCCGTGGGTGCGCCACTTGGGTGGAGCGTGGTGCCCACCGCCGCCGGGCACTGTCAAGGTCCTCGCCAGCACTCTCGAAAGCGCCGGCTCCAGACGCGCATTTCCATTCATGGATCTGTGCCTGGGATTTGGTTAATGTCACCTCTTGCCCAAGTTCTCTTAAGAGCGAGTGTCTGCTACTATTCAGTTTAATAGGCATTACAGAGGGCCTACTATGTGCAAGGCAGCAGTCCTACCATCATCTTAATTTAAAAGATATTTATGCGAGCATCTACTATGTGTCAAGTAGATGTTACAAACTTTTCAATTTAAAAGATATTTATTGAGTACTTAGTATGTTCAAGATAGCTTAGCTATAACCTTATTTTAATAGATGTTTACTGAGCAGCTACTGAATACAGGGTGTTTTAGCTTTGTTTTCTGAAGGGTTGCCCAGTGTACTTTTGGGGGGCATATGCAGACAAGGGTGAGAGAGTATGTCCTTGGACTCTTGAGTCTTCAGTTCCTTTAGTGACCTGCATTTTAACCTTCCTGGACTGTTTATGTGGTGTAGGAAAGCTTCTATTCTGGTTCTAGGGTTTGTCAGTGGGGAGTGGGGCAGAATAATGAAAGACCTACTCTGGGACATCTTTCCAATTCAGCTTTCTTCCATTGAAAAAGAAAAGAAGGCAGTTCCTTTGTACAAGGCACTGTGCTAGTATTGCAGGGAATCAAAGGTTAACAAGGCAAAGCTCTGCCACTCAAAGGGATGGAGAATCTGTGGTGGCAACAGAAAGGTAGGTAAAGGACAATCAACTAAATCAGGAGGGGAGCAGCTAAACATGAGGAGAGGGTCAGCATGGACCTTCCAGCCCCTAGCCACAAACTGGTGACAGCAGTTGGGGGTAAGAATGTTTCTTTTAATCTCATTGTTGAAATGACTGGGGACCTAGAGGCAAAATGAAGTGGTTTGAGGGTTCTTCCTGCTAATAGATTTGAGGGCTCTATTACTCTAATAATCCTGTGGTCTTTGGCCCCTTGAGTGTGGCTCTTCCACAAAATACCACGTTGGGGCACTACCTCGATAAGGAATGTACCTACCTATATAGTTTAAGTTTAAAAAATTTGGCTTTCCAAAGAAATTTCAATCGTTGTACTGTTGATATTTGGCTCTGTCGACTAATGAGTTTGCCGACCACTGGTCTAAGACATGGTCTTTGTCCTAAAGGACATAACAAAGTTCTTGAGATGAACACATGAAATGATTGTGCAGCATTCATGAAAAGCCAGGAACAAGTTCCTCCTAGAATTTAATGTTAAAAAAAAATTCTGCTCTCATGGAATTTTGGGTTTCCTTTTATCAGAGAGTGAGGTCTAGTGTGTTTATCTCATTACCTTGGCCTCCAACAATTCCTGGTAACTGCTTTAACCTAGCTTCTTGGTACAATGATCTTTCTCTTCTGAAAGTATTTTTGATCTCCCTTTTAAATTATTTTAAAATGACATATGATTTTTTTGTTATGAACTTGAAACTCCCCCTCAAATCTTTTCTGGAAGTTGGTCCATTATGAAAGATACATAGGAAAGTGGCAGGCACGAGATGAATGACTTGGAGGCCTTTTACTTATAAGAAGAGAGAGGACAAAAACAACAGAGGCCCAAATCAGGAATGTGCAGAGTAAACATGAACTAACCTTGCAAGATGCAGCAGTATTCAGCTAGGCAGAGGCAGAGGATGATGAAGACTTCCCTCTGTGACTGAGGAGAATGGTATAAGCAGAGGTGTGAAGGAAGAAACCGACCATCATTAGAGCATTTCGTCTGAAGTAGTTGTCATTCATCAACACAGAGGCCCTGCCTGAGCATTTTACTGTGTCCTTGACTTTTTTAGCTGTCAGCTGGGGGCTTCATCCAGCACAGTTTCGGGTTCGTTGTGATTCCCACAGCCAGCAAGAACCCTTGTCTCCTGTTCCAGCTGCAATGATAGCACTGCACCCTTAGCGTTTTCTCAATCATTCTTGGGAGTGTTTTTCACCTGAGTTGAACTTGATTTTAACCTCCTGGACTTTTTCTATTCCTCTGCGTCCTTCCTTCCCTGCAGGTTGTGGAGTTGGTGACATTTATTTCAGAACCCTGTATGTCCATTTCTTCACCCGTTCCCTACCTCATCAGGCCTGTCATCTCTTCCTCTCTACCACTTTCCTCTGCTCAGAACCTTTCACTATGTGAAAATTCAGGGAGGAAAAAAATCCAACAACAATCTGTCATCAGTCACTTCCTCTTGAATATGAATGTAGGTCACTGTTCTCTCTTCCAGGGAGTGGGGTGGGATGTCTTTCCACTTTAGGCCTCATTTTGGAATGAAAGGCTTTATCCACCAGGAAAGGCTTTTAAGCATGGACAAGTGGGTGTGGGAGGCACTTGGGGAGGCAAAGTGCCTTTCCTGGTGTTCCTGAAATTACTCTACCACCTCCTCAGGTAGTCACTGTTGGCAAGTGTCCTTGCAAGTCCCATGACCCATAAATGTCTGGAGCCTTCATTGTTTTTTAAAGTGGTGTGGTGGTCGATGGGAGACAGCAAGTCTGCACGAGCTATCTGTTACTTTGCACTCTACTCTTAAAGGCGAATTGTTTTCCAGCCGGAATCCTAGTGTCTCTACCTACTGCACCCATTACTTTAAGGCAGGGATTCTCAACATGGGCCCTGTTGATGTTGTGGCTGGATAATTCTTTGCATGGGGACCTTTCCTGTGCGTTATAGAATGTTTAGCAGCTTCCCCAACCTTTACCCACTAGATGCCAGTAGCACCTCTACACTCCTCCCTAAGTTGTGACAACCAACACTGTGTCCAGTTATTGCCAGATATCTTCACTGGTCACTGAGAACCCCTGTTCTCAGGGTATTGGCTATTATGTATTATGCTATATAGCTATTCTCACTTTTTCTGGGAGAGGTCTTATTTAATGTAACTTGGTTCTTACTAATAAAGTTGACTTAGGAAATGTTTAATTAACATTGTAGAACTTACCATATGAATAATTTTTTAAATCAGAATAAACATCTTTTTGAGGGGGCATATATTCTAATCTGGCCATCATATTAAGTCAATCTTACGGAGGCAAAAAATAAAATAAAAAGAATCTGAAATTCTTCCCCTAGCATGTGGCTGACATACATACCAGAAGTATGCCCACAGGGTCATGTCAGTCTACTGCGTGAGCAGTTGCTGGTAGGCAATAGTGGATGAGGGAAGTGGCAGGGGAGGACCCAGTTCTGGTGGGACAAGATGCTATGTAACTTGAGGGGTCCTTAAAGATAAAATGACCAGGTGAGCATGTTGCTAGGGTTCCTCCCAGGCCTGAGCTCTATGTAAGAGAGGGAGGCTCTGAGCTTTCAGTTTTTATTCGCTGCAAGTAAAGTTGCTTCTTGAAAGGTTTTGAGGAGTGATGGGGCAGCTGTGGCTTCAGGAAGAGGAAAGTAGGAAGAAGGTCCCATAGTATAAGGGTTAGCACTCTGGACTCTGAAAGTAGGAAGAAAGGGTCTTCTTCTAGCAAGAACTACGAGAAGCTTCCCAAAGACTTGCCTTAAATAAAGAGCATGGATCAGAATAGAATTATGTACAGAGTAGCCTGTATGTCTGTGAATATCTGCCATCAAAAGACAGAACTTCGGAATCTTTGGCAATTCCAGGTCAGCATCATCATCAGTGTCAGCGGCATCTTTGTAGCATGGAATGAGGAGCAAGGTTAGTTCAAGTTGTTCAGGGGAATCTGTGAGTTCCACTAGTGGATAGGAGTAACTGAATGCACACTGTAGGCGAGCTTGGCCCCGGGCCCAAGTTATTGCTTCAGAAACTGAATGAAACTCTTTATTCAGGTCACAATAATGGTATTTGAAAAGTTTCCAATAAGATTTCATTGATTCAAATTTCTATTTTGGAACACTCCAGCCTGGGATGAGATTTTCCCTTGCATTGAAATAGGTCAGATAGGAAATACCTTTGGGGGAGGGGGTGCTGGGTGGGCAAGTAATTTCAGTACTTAAACACTTTAAAGAATAAAACTTAAGAAAAACCCTGTTTGTCAGACTTTTCATTCATTCACTATCTTTTTCCTTATTATAAATCGGCCTTTCTTCAATGAAGAAGAGAAAGTGCTATAATTATTGCTTTAGAATTTAAATGTGCCTGGCTGTACATGAGACTGATCTGTCAGTATGTCAGGATGTAGACTGAACAAATATGAAAAGACTCTCTATAGGAAGGTTTGCTATAGAGAGTCTATAGGCTATAGGTTTGCTATAGGCTTTTTTTTTTTAAGTGAGAGGAGGGGAGATAGACTCCCACATCCACCCCAACTGGATCTACCTGGCAATCCCCATCTGGGGCCAAGGCTCGAACCAATCGAGCCACTGATTGTGCAAGGGGAAGAGAGAGAGAAGGGGGTGAGGGAGGGGAAGGGAAGCAGATGGTTGCTTCTCATATGTGCCCTGACTGGGGATGGAACACAGGACTTCTGCACAGGCTGACACTCTATCCAGAGCCAACCATCCAGGCCAGGTTTTCTTTTAAAGCTAGTTTTTCATTTACATTTAAACCAATTTGATTTTTATGAAACTTTTCATGAGTCAAGACCTGCTTGGAGATTCTGGGGCAAATCTGTACACAGTCACAGAGATTAGATCTGCAAGGGATTTTGGAGATTAACAGCAGCTCTCCTTGCCTCATTGTCTAAATGGGGAAACTGAGGCTGGGAGAAGTTAGGTGGTTTGCCAAGATTGCACAAAGGTCAGCACTGAGGCTGGGCTGTATTTTATATGATAATCTTTTCTATTGTTTTTACAGTAAATAATTAGATTGAAAGCATTCATTTCTCTATTTGGGAAAGTAATACATCTTCATTATGAAAAGTAGAAAGACGAATTTAAAACTATCTGTGATAGATTGACCAGATTATATTTTGCTATGTTTTAGTGTTGTTTTTCTCAGCTCATTTAAAAGCCTAGTTTTAGTTATACCATATTAATTTTTATCTTGCTTTTTTTTTCCAGTTACTATTATGACAGTTTCCATGTTATTACAAACTCTTTGTAAACATAATTTTTAAAGACTACCTAACTGAATACTTTGGAAGCCTGTTAACTTACAATATTCTGGTATTAGTGGGCATTGTTTGCTCCCAGCTTCTCACTGCTGTGTCATTGCAGTGAGCAACTTTGAGTCCACTTTTTTCTATATTTTGGATGGTTTTCTTAGTATACATGTACTGATAGTGAAATTACTCACCCAATGGGAGTAAAATGCATCATGTTAACAAATTGATTCCAAACGGGAAATGACTTCACCATTCATAGCATAGAGTCTTTTAAAAGAATTATTTGGTAAGCTGAAAAATGTCATTGTTGCTTCCATTTGTACTTTGGTTACCAGGATGGCTAAACATTTCTTGACTGTTACCTGTTTAGATGTTTTGTTAATTACCTCTTTTCCTATTTCCTATGTAAGTGTTTTCTGAAAAAGATCTGCATGTAGAAAATCCATTTTTTTAAAAAGAAAGCTATGATAAATCTCTGCCCTCTTGAATAGCTTATGAAGTGTTCCATCCAAACCCAATGTTCCGGAATTCCAACGTTTCAAGCACTGTGTTTCAGGCTAAAGTTTTCTTTGTTTATAGTAGTGGAGGTGCCTGCTCAGTTCCTAAGGCAAGTTTAGATGCATTGGGAGCACTGCCCTTTAGTATCAGCCAGCATACAGTGAGCATATCTTCAGTGGTTCACAGCTTATGAAGTGGGTACTGTTTTACTATGCCCATTTACATATATGAGGACATTGATGCACATAAAGGTAAAATCTCCATAGCCACATATACTTTTAGAAGGGTTCTAATCTCCAATTCCAGTGTGATCCTTGGACACCAGCTGGGTGTCCTACAAATCACCTCAATTCTGGTATTATTGACCTGGAGATAGCATCAATTTCTACAGGTGAAGGGCTCAGTCCCATAAGGCAGCCAGCCCTCTGCTTCAGGTGCCAATCACAAGCCCATGTTGTCACCTGTCACCTGTGCTTCTGACCCCCTGGCTATAAATCAGAGTTGCCCCCATCCTCCTTTGTGGGTTTATTTTAAAATTTGCTACAATGGCTCACAGAACTCAGGAAACCTGTTTACTCACTAATCATCAATTTATTACAAAGGATACAAATCAACAGCCAAATGAAAAGATACTTAGTTCCTAATAAAAGAATTTCTGTCCTTGTCAAGTTTGGGTCCCGGCACATGGAAGCATTATGATTCCTCAACCTGGATGCACTTTGGACCCTCTCCTTTTGGGTTTTTAAGGAGGCTTCCATTACATAAGCCTGATTAATAAACTCATTAGTCACTGGTGATTGATTTTGACCTCTAGCCCCTCTCCCCTCCCTGGAAATCGGGGTAGGACTGAAGGTTCAAATTTAACTTCTTCTGCAACCAGGCCCATCCTTAGATGCTTTGTGTGTGCGTATGTGTGACAGAGAGACAGAGGCAGGGACAGATAGGGACAAAGATGAAAAGCATAAATTCTTTGTTGCAGCACCTTGGTTGTTCATTGATTGCTTTCTCATATGTGCCTTGACCCAGGGGTCTACAGCAGAGCGAGTGACCCCTTGCCCAAGTCAGCAACTTTGGGCTCAAGCCAGTGACCATGGGGTCATGTCTATGATCCCTCGCTCAAGCCAGTAACCCCAAGCTCAAGCTGGTGAGCCCGTGCTCAAGCCGGCAACCTTGGGGTTTCAAACCTGTGTCCCTTGTGTCCCCTGTGTCCCAGTCCAACGCTCTATCCACTGCGCTACCGCCTGGTCAGGCCTTAGGTGTTTTCTAAAAGTCACCTTCACTAACTAAGCCTACTTGTGGTGGAGTGGACCTTGTTATATATTGTGTTCAGGCTCAGAAGTTGGGGTGGCCTTCCCAGGGGACTCTTCTTGAATCAAATGTTTCAAAAGAAGCTTTCTGATCATTTCCAGCTTTTAGAAGGCACATGCTTGTCCATGTGTTCTCAGGATCAGCAGCCAAATGTACTTGCCCCTAGCTTGCTTGCTCCAGCTCTCATAGATGTTTTCCTGCAACTGTCAGGAAGCCAGAGAAATTTACAGTGAGAAAAGTGTATTTGCTGGGTTTGAAGAGGTTGGAAAAGGGACATGGAATGGTTGAAAATCCTCCCTCCTCCACCACCTTACCAGAGCCTTCATTGGCTTTTTTGAGGGGGACTCTTATTTTTATTTTCGGGTACCTTTCTCCCTGGAAACCCTAGAGCTGCTGTCATAGAAAATTGCTATCTGCATAGGGAACTGTAGGTTCCCTTTGTCACCCTTCTGATGTGAAGTCTTTGGGTAAAGTGATGGAAGGTGTGGGCGGCAGGGATCTACCCTCTGCAAAGGGCTTTATGGGAGGTTCACCCCCACCAACTTTTTGGAGACTAACTCATACCATGGAACTTTTTGTGTATTCCATGAGGATTTATCCAGATTAGTTTTATTTTTTACAATATTGCACACATAGGAAAGACTGTATATAACTTTGTGCACCTATTGTCAGAAATCTTCCAGTTAGGTTTTAATAACAACTGTCTTTACAAGCACAAATCTGCCCCTCTGCTCGAGGTCATTCTAGCTTGTGACTGATGCCCTTTGGAAAAAAATGATAAATTGATACATGACTTGATTGACTTTGAAAAAGAAGATGTTTTATTCTCCAAGAATCTATGATTATTTTTGGAGACATAATTACTAGAAAGCCCCACCAGCCACAAGAATTTATGGACTGTGATATCTGAAAATTCTTCAGCCTGAAATAAAGCTAATTAATTCCTCCAGCATGATTCACTGTAGGTATAAGCCAAATTTCTTTATCAGTAACTTAGGCTTTGATGCTGATTCTTCTAATCAGGTATAGTTATTTTGAGATCAAGGCCGTTTTTACTTTTACTGGAAAATTTTTACATTTAATTGAATTTGAAGTTTTTTTCCCAGCCTTTTTGGGACCATTTTGTGTGCTAATAAGATAGAATACACTGATTTTGGTAACATGGGAGAGCCACAGGGAATTCCTACAAAGTTAGCTGAGAAAATTCCTGTACTTGTCAGAGAGACCCGGATATTGCATTTAGGATGGGATGGCAGTGATGCATTTTACCAAGTCTGCAGCACCTTTTAGAGGACTGAGAACAGTGAAGTATTACAGCACATTTAACAGGAAAAGAAAAGGGGGCGGCAATAGAAAAGTTCAGAAATCTGATATAATTGTGTTTATAAGAGAAAAATAAGGAAGATGATTGCAGTAAAGCCACTTAGGAAGAGAAGGTGAAAAATATATTACCGTGGAATAACTGCAGTGAACTACTTTGAGCTTTCCAAACTGGAGGAGAGAAAATGAAAATGTTTTGACAGATTGTTATAGAGTTCCAATATCCGCCTTATAGGACTCAAAGACGGTTTTAATAATCTACCCATCTCCTGTGTAATAAAGCCAGTGAAATCTGTACTATCAAATGACAGAGTACTTTAGGACACACAGAGCAAAGAGAGAGACCTTTTTTTCTTATACTGTGAGGAGAATATGTCTGGCATATAGTTCTGGGCATGTTGTGACCTAAGTAACTGTTCACTTTTCTATACTGTTTTCTTGAGCTGAATGGACATTAAAAACCAACCAAAGGCCTGACCAGGTGGTGGCGCAGTGGATAGAGCGTTAGACGGGGATGCGGAAGACCCAGGTTTGAGACCCCGAGGTTGCCAGCTTGAGCACGGGCGCATCTGACTTGAGCAAAAAGCTATCCAGCTTGGAACCAAGGTCGCTGGCTCCAGCAAGGGATTGCTCATTCTGCTGAAGGCCCGCGGTCAAGGCACATATGAGAAAGCAATCAATGAACAACTAAGGTGTTGCAACGAAAAACTGACGATTGATGCTTCTCATCTCTCTCTGTTCCTGTCTGGCTGTTCCTATCTATCCCTCTCTCTGACTCTCTCTGTCCCTGTAAAAAAAAAAAAACCCAAAAAACAACCAAAGACTTAAATCCATATTTTGTGGGTGGGGTCTCTGAATGACGGATGATAGAGAGTGTGAGTCCAGCATGAAAATGCTCTTAATTTATTAGAGTGTTTTAGTTAAAAGGTTTAAATTGGCCCTGGCTGGTTAGCTCAGTAGTAGAGCGCTGGCCTCGTATGTGGATGTCCTGGGTTCGATTACCAGTCAGGACAAATAGAAGAGGCAACCATCTGCTTCTCTACCCTGCCCCCTTCTCTCTCTTTCTCTTCCTCTCCTGCAGTCATGGCTTGATTGGTTCGTGCGCACCTGCGTTGAGGATAGCTCCGTGGAGCCCCACATCAGGCACTGGAAATGGCTCAGTTGTGAGCATGGCCCCAGATAGGCAGAGCATTGGTCCAAGACGGGTTGCCGGGTGGATCGTGTTCAGGGCGCATGTGAGAGTCTGTCTCTCTATCTCCCTTCTTCTCACTTGGAAAATAAAATGATAAAAGGTTCAAGTCTTGATTCCAAATTTGTGTGCATGCTTTCATTCTTCAAAAGTTATTGAATGAATTTGTTAGTCCTGAAAACCCTCCTTTCCATGAGCAGTCTTTAAAAGTGAACCTGAAATGCACCTATGGAACAAGAGAGAGTCAAGATCCTTTGGCTTCTCTCTCCAGTTGATTCAGAAGCAGAGCCCTAGAGTCAAAGACCTATCCATCCTTTAACACTTACTTTTCTCTTTTTTAATCAACAAACAAAATAGAGTTATGCTCTATACTCCTGAGTTCAGGATTTGGTTTCCATAATATAGAAAATAACCTCTTGTTTTCTGTTCCACTTTTCCTATTGGTAAAAAAATTAATCAGAGCATTATTATTTAATTATCACCACTAAAAGCAATGTCAGGTTTCAGTAATCTAAAACTACATTGCCTTAAACTGAGATTATTTGTAATAAGATCTTTCCTCTCCAGTAATGGACCCCTAGAAAAGCAAGTGTATAGCTGTAGACACAGGAGCATAAACATACGTGGTTTTGATTAAGCTTCTTTTTCTGGAAGGATGCAAGAGACATTGTTAGTAATGGTAAAGTAGAAAGTAGCTAGCTATTGAGGTGAAGGAAAGGGTTTTTGTTTTTTATTTTATACCTTTCTATACCATTTCATTTTTAAAAATAAGCACATCTTTTTATTTAATGGTAATTAAGGGGGAAACTTAAGAAAGTGGGGGGAGAAAAAGAAATCACTGTGTCTGAGATCCCGCAGCTCTGAATTTAACCTCTGGGAGCCTTTCTCAGTGGAAATTCTGGTTTTTATAAATCATCAGATCCGAATCTTTAGGAACACATGTTCAGCATACATTATGTATATTCTCCATGGTTTTATGTAACTTACATGATGTAGCATCCCAATGTCTTCTTTGAGCTTCCTAGTGGCACTCTCCAGTACGTTGGGTCAGTATTAGGTGATTCTCACTTTACGGGATTGGGAGGATGTAAACCTGGGGAAGATGGCCGGCTTGTCTGAGATGACCTAGTCACAGTCTGGGATGTCCCAGAACTATAACCCAAGTTTGACTCCAAGTTTTATTCTCTTAATGCTGATAGAAAGAAATTTACTATTTATTCTGGACATTCCTTTTTAAACACTGCAAGCTGCCTCTTCTCTGATTTCATGCCATAGCATCTATTTCATTCTGTCTTAAATCATAGTTAGCCATATGATTGTTTCCCTCATTAATTTTACCAGCACAGGCTGTCTCTCTTCTTTTTGTATCCATACTGCGTCTTAGTATGTCATGGTGCATATATTAGTGACTTCATCTTTGTTTTATGAAACTGGATACTCAGGATACTTTCTCCCAAATAATTATCCATTTTTAGGAAAACAAACTAATAAACTTAGCCATTTCCAGAAGACTAATGTCATTGCCCACAAAAAAATTAGAAACACATGCTGGAAAGAAACTATCTTTACAAGTATTTATTCTCCTGTTTTATAAATGAGGAACCCAAAGATCAAATAACTTGCTCAAGATCACACAGGGAATTAGAGTTGGTACACAGAGCCCAGTTCTCTTAACTGCCAGCCCAGCCCACCTCCTGCTGCAGTAATCATTGCATAAAACAGGTCTCTTGGTCATCAGACCTATAGATGAATGGTCAATACTGACAAGAAATAGGTCATACTGAATTAAAACTTCAACTGTAAGAGAAGAGGTATTGAGCTTAGTTTTCCATGTTTTAATGAATGATTTTTCAGGTGTACCTCATTTTAAAGCAAACTTGCCATATAAATGTCAGCATTTATACATAAGGACTGACAGTAGGAATCCTTCAGATGAGAAGTATCTCCACTGTGTACTTTTGTTATAGAGTAAAATTATCCTCACTTGTTGGGCAGATCAAGGTGTACAGCATCAAAGTTGTGAAAAGAAAAATTAATTGTGTTTTATCTTACCTGCTGGCTTCTTAAAATGTGACCCGTGTCGGGCCTGGTGAAGGAGCCAGCTATCCCCCTCTTCAGCAGCGTGTGGAGAGCCCTCCATTTCCAAAATTTACCCCTGGGCACCTGAGTACCCCCAAGCCACTTCCAGTTTTCAAACCTGATGAGAAGAGAGCTGGAAAGATAGTTTTGTCTGAAGCCACCCAAAGGAATAACAGAAGACATTTCAAAGAGGGAGACAGTTCCCAAAGTGTGAGGACAAGGGTATCCTGGACAAGATTCACCAGTGTCGAGGCAGAATGCATTTTCATTAAATAAGTACCTTTTGGATCAACCCCAGTTGGAAAGTACGGTCTACTGGGTATAGTTTTAAAGGACATTGTGGTAAAGGATGTCTCTAAAATTCAATTTGGTTTAACAAATGTGTGAGGTAGATACTGTAGGACAGTTACAATAAAGTAGTAGAAGATTGTCCCAGAGCTTGGCATCTGTTCTGCACTTTCCAAAGGAAAGTGCATGTTGGAATCATCCAGGGACCCTCAAAAAAAATGCGGCCACCCCAGAGCTTCTTGGTCTGGTGTGTGGCCTGAGCTTCAGAATTTTTAGAGATAGTTCTAAAGTGCAGATGAGTTTGGAAACCAATGGTCAGTGGAGTGGCTCTCAACTTTGGCTGTATTAGAATCACCTGGAAGCTATATATGTATAGAGGTATGTGTAAATATTTATGCATATGAATATATATGTGCATGTCTGTCTATATATGCATGTGCATGCATGCATGTATATACACATACACACACTCCCATTTATACATGCATACATGCATGTGCACACCCATGTACATATGCATATGTGTACCACATGCATGCACATGCACATGTTATACATACATGCCCAGGCTGTAGCCCTAGAGAATGATCTATGTTGTTTGGGATGGGGTCCAGACATCAATATTATTTAAAACCATGGTTATCCAAATAGGCTGCACATTGGAATCATCTGGAGAATTTAAATAATACTGATGCCTGGGCCCTGCTCCAGAAATTCTGGTTTAATTAGTTTGGGATCTGGTCTGGGCATCAGTAATTTTTCAAAGCTCTTTATGTGATTCTAATACAGTGTGTCCGTAAAGTCATGGTGCCCTTTTGACCGGTCATCGGTCATGACTTTATGGACACACTGTATGCAGCCATGGTTGCAATCCATCAGGTGAGTAAGCAAAACCTTGCTTATTTTGCACATAATAGGAGCTTAATGAAAATTAAATATGAAATGAAAGCTAGGAGGAAGGGTTTATAAGAAACATCGACACTAAAAAGTTGTACGCTTCTGGTTCTTTGGGCACTTCTGTGGGCTCGAGTATATGATGCTGTGATTTGGGGTGGGGTGCGCTGCAAAACCCAAGGAATTCACCTTACGACCATTGCTTTGGCTGTGGCTGCCAGTGGAACTTTCAGCCCAACTGAAAGCCAAGATCATCCTAATTGCCCTGTTCCATTGTATCTGCCTGTGACAGAAGTGGCAGATCTGTCTGTCACATAGTTCTTTGGAGAAAAAGAACCAGAAACCTGCTTCTCTAAGATCAAGGTGATGGATTTGGCCCCAGGTGAACCCTATCGGGGCAGCAAGCCTCTGAGAGAGTGCACCCACCCACTGCCCAGGGTTAGTGAGAACTCCCTGAAGCATGAAGCACACGTGTTGTGTTGCCTGCCTAGTTTCCTTTGTTCCTAGGTGATTCTTGTTTATTCCAAGAGGTACTAGGAGGGAAAGTGTTTCTGCATCGGGCCCAGTGAAGGCAGCTGATTTCAGCTGTGGGGAGGCTCCACCAGCCTGGAAAAGGGGATCTTGCCAGGCAGAGAGTTCACTGCAGCTGCTTACAGAGCAGAACCTGAACTGCTTCTAGTGATCTTTGAAGTCTAGGGCACTGGTTCTCAAACCTGAGTGTGCATGCGAACCCCTTGAAGGCATGCTAAACTAGAGCTTGCCAGGTCAGGGCCTGGAGTTTCTGATTCAGTAGGACTGGGTGGGGCCCAAAATTTGCATATCTAACATCTTCCCAGGTGATGCTTGATGCTGACAGTCCAGAGACTGTTCTTTTTTTTTTAAATTTATTTTATTTATTTATTTATTCATTTTAGAGAGGAGAGAGAGAGAGAAAGAGAGAGAAAGGGGGGAGGAGCAGGAAGAGAGAGAGAGAGAGAGAGAGAGAAAGGGGGGAGGAGCAGGAAGCATCAACTCCCATATGTGCCTTGACCAGACAAGTGCAGGGTTTTGAACCAGCGACCTCAGCATTCCAGGTCGACACTTTATCCACTGTGCCACCACAGGTCAGGCCCAGAGACTGTTCTTGGAGAAACACTGCTCAAGGAGGAAGGACGCTGATGGCACCCATGTTGTTTAGGGAGAGGACATGATCTGATTGCTGTAAATCTACCTAATGGTCACAAGGCCAGGAATTGAAATGAATTCCCAGGCTACTGTAACACTGATAGATTGATGGATTTTTTCTTTTTTTTAAAAAAATTATAAAACACCTATTACATGCTAGGTGTCACGCAAGCTTTGTTGCTATGAGGAGGAGGAAGACACAGTTTCTCATTAAGCACCTAGTCTGGGGGTGGGTGGGTGGGTGGGTGGGTGATGGACCAGTAAAGGAACAGTCACAGTACTGGTCTGGTCCCTTAGTGTGCTTTGTAGAGGGAACATTCTGGCTTCTGTGGAGCACACATGGGCAGGAAGGAGAGTGGCTCAGAGGAGGCTTCCAAGAGCAGGGGATATCAGGGCAGAATCTCAGAGTATGACTAGAGGTTTACAAGTTGAAGAAAGCAGGCAGTGTTCCAGGGCAAAGGTGACATAGAACATGAGCAAGTCTGGTGTGGGAGCCACACTTGGTTTAGGGTCAAAAGTGAAGAGTTTGATGAGAAGAGGGAGTTTCGTGTGGATAGACAGACAGCCGGGTCATGGGGGCCTGTCCTCGAGGAGCCTGAACTGATCTGAGAGGCAGGGGAAGTCATTGAGGGGTTGCAAGCAGGTGAGAAACATTATCACATTGTTTTGCAAGTTGAAAAGTAGGCTATTGTGTCCTCCTGCAGGGGACACAGGAGACTGTTACTGGAGGCCCCATGGGATGTGATGAGGCATGAGGGTATGTGACCTTTACGTCATCTTGTCCTTGTGTCAACCCCTACCTCTGCTCAGTCTTTCCATCTTTCCAAAGTCATTCCATTAGGTTCATTGACTAGCTTTTTGAGCATCGCAGCGTGTGCTTTTAGAGTGGAACCAGACTATCATTCCTGTGCTTCCCCTACACAGATATTATTTTCCAAGGAAAATTAAGTGAAGATGAATGTCTGGGGCAACCTTGGAGCAAGAAACCTCAAAAAGGAAACACAAGATGGGCCTGTGTAAAACGGAATGGGGCAGGCCCCTGGATGAGGCTGGGAGGCATGTTCTCTGCAAGTTGTATTATCTGTTGTATAGCTCTGACTTTTACATTTTATATATTTATGTATCTATGGTTTTGTTTGTTTTTTTGTATTTTTCTGAATTGAGAAGCAGGGAGGCAGAGAGACAGACTCCCACATGCGCCTGACCAGGATCCACCCTGCATGCCCACTAGGGGGCAATGCTCTGCCTATCTGGGCCATTGCTCTGTTGCAATCAGAGCCATTCTAGCACCTGAGGAGGAGGCCATGCAATCACCATCCTATGCGCCCAGGTCAACTTTGCTCCAATGGAGTCTTGGCTGTGGGAGGGAAAGAGAGAGCTAGAGAAAGGAGAGGGGGAAGGGTGGAGAAGCAGATGGGCGCTTCTCCTGTGTGCCCTGGCTGGGAATCTAACCCAGGACTTCCACACGCTGGACTGACACTCTACTGCTGAGCCAACCAGCCAGGGCCTATATTTATGCATTTTTATTTTTTGGTTCTAGCTGGGAGTCATGCTTCCCTCTTCTGATCCTGCTTTGAGAAGAGATTACAGACCTTGGGTCATAGTCCAGCACTTACCTCCCTCCCAGCCATTCAGTTTGGGGGTTACTCTTACCCAGGGCAGTCTCCTAGGTTCATGGTGCCCTCAAGATGGCTCTAGTACTGGGCCTTATGGAGGGTGAGGGATTCCCAAAGTGGATGAGTCCCACTCCTCATCCATGGCAGCCATGGGTGAGTCGTGCATGGACAAGGTTGTGAAGAGGGCTCAGTGAGTTAATGGTGCACCAGGGACAAGTGCAAAAGGAGTTGGGGTACTGAACTCTCCTCTGCTCCTGGCCCATCTTTAAAAAAAAATCAACAGTGATGGATTTCACTTGTGCCACCTCCCACTTCACCTGGTAATGAAAATGTGATCTGTGGTTCCCCTCAAGGGCTCTTCATCACACTGTGATTGCTACATCTCCAACAAGTGGCTCTAGAGAAATTCGCTTCCAACAGGTCTCATCAGCCAGCACCTAGAGAGCCTCTCAGGGATTTTTGCAGGCTCCATGCCCCCTGTTGCTCCCCTTCCTCCTTCAGGTTGTGGGGGTTCAACCGTGGCTGAGGTGGGGCTTCCTCAGGAGCCTGTCTGGGCTGCTGTTGAGGAGCAGGGGTAGCCCTGAACAGAAAGGATGACCAGTGTCATGGAGCAGTCTGTGCTCTGAGGCAGTGGCAGCAAGATTGATAGGTCACCTACGTCAAGGTGACTTTGTGGCTTCAAACTAGCACTGTAGATGTGTGAGGGGAATGTAGGACGGGGCGTAGGCCACCTGCCTCAGCCTGGAAGTGTGGGTAAGAGCAGAAAAAAGTAATGGGCATTGTCAGTGTTTGCCCTGGTGGCTGGTCAGGGGAAGAGAGACGCTCTCTAAAGGGACACAAGCTGAATACCTCACTGAGGACTATACAGGCATTTTGCTGACATGGCCCAACTGGGATTCCCTTGCTAGAGACAGTTGTTAACAATGTTTAGCCAAATGTCCAAGGAGATTTTCATTGACCTTCGACTGGCCACAGCGGAGGTGCTTTTCTCCTGACCCCATCTGCTGTTTGTCTCTGATTGAAGCGCGCCATACGGTGGGTACCATCTTGGAAGTCTGTTCTTGGGTCATTTGAGGGGGACTCTGCCTCCTCTGTCTTTCTCTTTCATGGTGGATACTGTCAGCCCTGCTCAGTGGACCAGCACTAGACTATAAATTGCCTTCTTCTTGATGATGTTGACTGTGTTAGTCTTGTCTCCTGAGACTCAGTAATAAGGGCAGGAATGTAAATTGATTACAGACCTTCTTTCAGACTACCCTCTTGCTTTCTGTTTTGCTTACTGTTGTGCAGTAGCTGTTATATAACTGGATGATTGATTGAGGTGCCTGAATTTTCCTTGGCTTCAAGTCAACTCATTATCTAAACATATCCACCTTTCCTGTGTCCATCAAGGACTGCTCATGGGGCCTTTCACCTTATCCTCATCCACTAGGACTACCAGATGCATTTATTCATCCTTCATTTCATGAGCAATAAGAGTTAGAGAGTTTGCATATTCATTGTGGGTCCTCTCAGTGTTCCAAAAACGCACTAGTGTTTTTCCTTAAAAAACGAGGTAACAGACCCTGGGCTGGATAGCTCACTTGGTTAGGGTATCATCCCAATGTACAGGGGTTTCAAGTTGTCTGTATGGGTCGGGGCACATACAGAAACAGATCAAAGTTTCTGTCTATCTGTCTGTCTCTTAACTTCCTCTCTCTCTAAACTCAATCAAAAATTTTTAAAAAGTAAGGGAACAAGATGTACTTACTAACTATCTATTGCTGTGTAACAAACTACAATTTAAAAGCTTAAAATAGCAAACATTTGTTATCTTATAGTTTCTATGGGTCACGAATTTGGAAGCAGCTTGGCTGGGTGGTTCTAGTTGAAGGTGTCTCCTGAGGTTGCACTCAAGATGTTGCTAGGGCTACAGACCTCAGAAGGCTTGCCTTGCGCCGGAGGGTCTGCTTCCAGGTTCACTCATATGGTTGTTGGCTAGAGGCCTCGGTCCCTTTCTGGGTAGCTCCCTCTTCAGAGGGCCTACTGCATGGCAGCTGGCTTCCCTTAGAGCAAGTAATCCAAGAGAGAGCAACCGGGAAGTAGCAGTGCCTTTGATGACCTAGCTCTGAAATTGCATGCTATCTGTCCCAATTTTTTCTGTTTATTAGAAGTGGGCCATGAGGTCCAGCTCATACTCAAAGGCACAGGAGTGTCAGATACATTTTGAGCATATTTTAAACCATTACATGATGTACCTGCTGGGTCTGACTGTGGATGATCAGAGCTGACTGAGTTCAGGCTCTGCCAAGGACTCCCTGCCCTGTGTGGGCGTGGGTCTCTCCAGGAAACTCCATGAGCCTGTGGGTTGAGGGTAGAAAAGGGGTGGGATCTTCAGTTACAGAACCTCATCTGACGACTGTTACTAAGATATTATATATGCCTCAAAATGTTCAATACAGTTAACTCTAGGCAAGTACTTCTGTATGCTCATGGGAATAGAAATTCACTCTTCATTTTTTTCATTTGATCCTTATTTTTGGGATTTTGGTGGCTCTGTTTATATGCCATTACTATCTGGTGAAACCTTCAAGTTGCAGGGTTCTTTTCAGTACATAGGTTGGTGTTATCTCCATCCTATAGGTGGGAAACAGGCAAAAGAGATGGAATGTATTGCCTCAAATTTGGAATAAGTCAAAAGGGCAAGAGTAAGAGCTGGAGTTTAGGCCTCAAAGTCTACAGCACCAGAGCTTTTCTTCCTTCCCATTAGGTGTAGCCCCTATGTGAAGCTGTGGTAGATGCTTTCAAAGAATGTTTATCAAGTACAATAGGAAGTAGAGGAAGTAGGAACACATTAGTGACTATTGAACTTACCAAGACTATTGCCGAATGCAAGATTTTAACTATTTGCAGCACAGAAGGATTTGGAATTCTCTGTCTAGATGGCTGATAATGTCATTTGTATTAGTATTTCTGAGTACTCTTTTGCAGTAGGATGAAGAGACATAGCTATTCCCCTTACTGCTGCATAACATCCCACCCTCAAAATTGGTGTCTTAAC
The DNA here is from genome assembly GCA_037038555.1 of Rhynchonycteris naso. Lineage (NCBI taxonomy): Eukaryota > Metazoa > Chordata > Mammalia > Chiroptera > Emballonuridae > Rhynchonycteris > Rhynchonycteris naso. The sequence continues at coordinate 149,209,760 of CM072999.1, read as the reverse complement.
AGAATGACTTGTGATGTCTCATAATTGCGCAATCTGGACAGTGTTTGGTTGGGTGACTTTTCTGCTCCATGTGGCATCAAATGGGATTACTCATATGGTTGCTCTCAGCAACTGACTGGGTTGGGCAGAAGGTCCAAGGCTTTGCTCATATGTCTCATGCCTCCATGCTCTTCTGTGTGGTCTCTCTGTGTCTGGCTTGGACTTCCTCACAGCACTGTGGTCCTAGGGTAGCTGAACTTCTTATATAAAAACTGGCTTCTGAGGGAGTAAGCAGAAGTTACCAGTTTTCTTAAGACCCAGACTCAAAAGTCCCAGAATAAACATCACCTTCACCACTTTCTCTTGGTCAAAGCAAGTTACAAGGCTAGCCAAGACAGACAGGAAGGATAAATAGACTCCACCTCTTGATGGGTGGAGTGGCATGCCTATACAATGGTGGAAGGAGTTGTGGTGGCCGAATTAGGAATTCTACCACAATAACATTCATTTGTCTACCTGCTGAAACTCAGACATTTTTACTACTATGTACCATCTGTACATACAAAGAAGACTGTTAAATCCACCAACTGCGCATGTGGCATTTGTGAAAATTCAGGAACAGAGAGTTCAGCCCAGTGTGAGAATAAGATGGAGGAATGTCCCGGGAACCTAGGTCCCCTGCCTGGTAACAGTCTAGGCCCTGTTTGGGCTCCTCTCTGTGATGATCTATAGCTCCAGGAATCATGGCCTTGGTCCTAATGATTATTTTATGCATCTAACCCAAACTCAATTCAGATAGACACTTATGAATAGAGAAAAACAAATACGAGAAATGGCCCAAGAGTTGGTATATTAGGTGACAGAAAAATATGAACTCTAAATAATGGTGTGTCCAGAGCCTTTCGCAGTCAAATGTGTTTCAATCCAAATAATATGGGGTCAAATGTGCACTTCTTTAGTTGTTTGTGACTAGAAAATGGTCCTCTCTTTTAGTTTCATTCCATCCATCCAACTACATTCTTCCCAAGCAAGCTTTTTTTTTTTTTTTGTGTGTGTGTGTGTGTGTGTGAGAGAGAGAAAGAGAGAGAGAGAGAGAGAGAGAGAGAGAGCACTCCTACATGCATTGAGAGAATTGGATACAGGAATTCAAACTGCAATTAACAGAGAGAACTCAGAGCTGGAGCTTCCATTTTTCTGTGTGGTTGCCCTATCACCTGCAAATTTGCATTGCCAATATATTTGTAGAGCTCTTTGTTCAAAGAGTTTTCAGATGCATTGTGCATTATTAAATTTCATTTTCACGGCAGCTTTATAAGGTAACAGTGAATAAGATTGCTCTCTTGTAGAAAGAAAGAAACAGGAATCCAAGAATGTTAAGAATTTGGTCAAGGAATGGCAAAGCCAGAACTTACCTCCTCTATATCAGTATTTTGACCTTTGCACACTTCCAGCTTATAATATGCCTATCCTAATGTCCGGGGAAGGGTGACAGGTTGTGGTGAGGAAGGAGCAATTCTTGGGACTAAAGCATCTTTTAGTAACTTTAACAATGGCCTTAGTCATGAAGATAAGATGTAAAGACATGCATTTTTAACTTGAATTTCAGTTAGTGGTATAAAAACTTGTTATTTGCAGCCAGTGGATGGACTGCCAGGAAACGTGTTTTTGCCTAGCCCAGGTAGTGTCTTTCTCTTTCAAGGGGATTTGAGATCATTAATTCATGGATCTGAGCATCTTGTAGGAAGTGTAAGGGCAGCACTCACATCGCTGAAGCACTTCTATGATGCCCACTTGGATCAGAGCTGGTCAGGAGTGGGACAGTTTAGGGCCCTCTGTACCTGTCCAACCAGTTCAGATCACCTCACTCGAGTTAATGAAGAAATTTTCTCAATAGCAACTAATGGGCTTTCTTGCTGTGCTAAAATTAGAGCTGAAAAGTACACAAAGCTATATCATTGGAGTGGAATAATAATGTTATACCATGTGGGAAAATTCTAGTGTGGATTGGCCATTCTGTTTTCCTTGGAGTTCTTGGACGATGTGTTCTGGTTTGCTGGGAACAGTACAGTTTGTTGTCCTTGAATAACTATTAATGTCTCCTTTTACTCTCACAAAGGTTCAGGTTTGGATGGTAAGTTATGTGGTCCTCTGAAGAATGAAGCTGAGCACTGTGTGGGCACCTAGGAAAGGTCCCCTTCCTGGAAAAATCAGTAATATCTGCAAAGAAGTAATTACAGAAACTATATTTTATGTTTTTAATGAACCTAGGCTTCCCACCTTTTGATTCTACATCCTTCCTATAATCCTGCCTCTTGTAGATGTTCCCATTGGCTGCATCTGGCCATAGCCATGTTGATTTAAGATGTTTCTTTTAACGTCTTAAATGTCAAGTAAATGTTTAGTAAAGTTTAGGACCTGGTGAAATTGATGAAGATGTAGCATGCTGACCTAAGTGACAATTCAGAATTTGGTTACTCACGGATACGCACTGTTGTTAGTTTATTCATTGAGTGTGGCCAAGGAGCCCCCTCATTAAACAACCTTTATATTAGTGTAGTGCTTTTCAGGTTTACAAAGTATTTTATCTGCAGTGTCTCTTTGCAGCATCAATTTGATGCGGGGGAAGCTAAGGCACAGGTACCTGTCAGAGGTCTTGGTATTACCATTTTTTTTTTCTAACAGAGGAGGAAAGAAGCTCAGAAAGATTAAGTGGATTGTTCAAGGTGACACAGCTAGTAAATAACAGCACGTAACTCAGTGCACCAGCATCTCTGATATTTGGCCCTCCACTGGCCCCTCATCACTGATTTCAGCAAGTTATCAGGCTTGGGAGAGGTGTTTGATTCTAGGGCAGCACTTCACACAATGCTGAGATTGATTCCCCACTATGAAGAGGGACAAGTAGAACCCCTGACTGCCACAGTGGTGAGAAATACCGCAGCCTCTTCCAGGGCATGGATGATTTTAATTGACCTAAAGAGCCTGGGAAGTTAATTAAGCAGCTCATTTTCAAATGGAGCCAAGTGGACAGAAAGCAATCAGAGAAGGGCAAAGGACGTAGGAATAAGAGTGTTTTTAAGGCATGCAGACCCTGCCTATCATAAATAAGATACACTGCTGGGAAAGCTAGAGGCCCACGAGGGTTAGAAAAGATAAAAAAGGGCCCAGAAAAGGGTTCAAACAGACATGGGTTCCCTTATCTTGAAACATATAATCTTCCAAAAATCAATCTGAAAGAATCAGAACACCTAGACCAGGGGTGCCCACACTTTTTCAGCTTGCGAGCTACTTATAAGATGACCAAGTCAAAATGATCTTCCTACAATAAAAATGCAAAACATAAATTTATTTCTTCTATATTATCATTATTTAAGTTACTATTATTACTATTTAATATTGTGCATTCTTCTTTCACCTTTCTCCTTCTCAGCTCTCTTTTCGGAGAAAGTCAATGTCATAGTTTTATGAACAGTCCGAAAAAGCCGCTCCACATTTCCCTTCTTTGGAATAGCAATGGCACACAGACAGATGAGGCAAACGCACTTAGAATATGACATAGTGAAAAAAAATTCCCTCCCATTCTGTATGAAAGAGGTAGGTTTTAGGCTTCTTACTCGGACCAGCTATGACACTCATTTTTATACCCTTTGTTGTATTTAGTTTAAATAAATTGAAGGCTAACTACACAGCAATGTAATTGAACAAGTTAGCATGGTTTAACGCGCATGCATAGGGTGTCAAAAGTTCAGATGTCAGATTGGCTACCCTGTATGCCAATCAAAAGACAAATGTCTTTTTAATGTCATGCGATCTACCCACACTTTCTTCGTGATCGACCAGTAGATCGCGATCGACGTATTGAGCAACCCAGGGTTAGAGGCTTTTGTTTCAAAGCAAGTTGGGATTTATTCATTGAATAAAGTGAGAATGTACACGGATTGATTGAGGTGAGAAGACCCCAATGTCACACCTGGAGTTTTCTTCATAACTCCTGAAGGAGCTGACTTAGAATAATTGGACCTTGGAACTGAAAAGAGGAACATTAGAGACTGTGCAGTCTAATTCTTCACCTAAGGCGGAGTCTTTTCTGCAGCCACATGAATAGATAGCAATTCAGTCATTTTTAGAACACTTTCAGAGAGAAGAATTTACTGTCTCAGGAGATTGCTCATTCCTTTTCTAAGTTTTTTACCTCTTAATCCTTACAGAGCACTTGCTCTGGTCCAGACATACATTGTATGAGTCCTTTACCATTGTTATTGATCCAACATGACCTTTATCCCTATTTTATAGATGAAGAACTTGCAATACAGAGAAGTGACTTGCCCAAGGCCACACAGCTAGCAAGTGACAGAGACAGGATTAGAACTCAGGCAGCCTGACTCTGCCATCTATCTGTGCACTGTACCACCAGCTCTGCGCCCTCTCTGTTAAGACGTCTCTAGTAATTATTGTTTTTTTCTTATTTTGCATCAAAATTGGTCCCTTGAAATTTCTACCCAAGTATCTTCATGTGATGATTCATCAAAAGTACTTTCAGATGAACTGTCATGTCTTCCTTTCTTCTTTCCTTCTCCAGGTGGCCATCTTTAGTTCTGTCACAAATTTCTCTTCTGGCATGATTTCCATGCTCCTGGTGCTTCCTCTGGTTGCCTGTCTGTTTCAGATAAGCTGGCAAAAAGTACCTGAGGTCACATTTAAGGTCAAATCCACCTGGGCTGGAATCTCAGCCTCTTTATTTACAAGCTGTATGTATATACTTGAGCAGATACTTGATCAGTCTTTTGAGCAGAAGATCCTGCATTTGTGAGATGGGACTAAGTCTAAGCTCTTTGGGTCACTGTAAAGATGAGCAAATGGCAGGCTTTATAGCGTGAGTTCCGTAAAAGTTTACTGTTATTCTTGTAGCTGTGTAACTAGCTACGATGACAATGATATTCATTCCCTCCAAACTGACATGTACATTCGTAAATTCCAGTCAAAGCCTTAGCACCTTAATTTGAAGGTGATCTAAAAATTATGTGAAAATTCACAGGTTGTAAAATAGCAAAGCAATATTGAAAATGAGAAACCAAGTTGGAAGATTCATAATACCTGATTTTAAGATTTACCTTAAAGCTACAGGAACAAGGATAGTATGATACTGGTGTAAAGATAGACAAATAGATCAATGAAATCGAATTGAATCTAGAAATAGACCCACACATGTACAATTAAATGATTTTTGACAATGATACAAAGTCAATTCAACAAGAAAGGCTTTTTAACAGATGGTGCTGGAATAAATGGATATCTGTTTGCAAGTCAAAAGATTAGGCCACAAAAAAGCACTAACCAAAAAAGACTTTATTAAAATCAGATCTTTTTATTCATGAAGAGATGCTGTTGATGAAGAAAATGAAGGCAACCTACAGACTGGGAGAAAATATTTGTAACACAGAATTAAGTAAGACTTGAAATGTAATAGTTAAAGGACTCCTACAAATTAGTAATAAAAGACAAACAACCCAGTGAAAAATGTGGACAAAGACTTGAACAGATATTTGACAAAAGAAGATATACAAATTGCCAGTAAGGCATTTACATCATTTGCCCTAAGAGAAATGCAAATTAAAACTATAGTGAGATACTATTCACAATCACTTGAAGAGCTAATATCGGAAAGACCAGCAATACCAAATGTTGGCAAGAGTATGGGGGAACTGTGATACTCGTACAATACTGATGGAGTGTAAAATGATACAACCGCCTTGGGGGACTGTTTGGCACTCCTTATAAAGATAAGCATACATCTGCCCTAGGACCCAGCTATTTCAGTCTTAGACTCTTACCTAAGAGAAGGGAAAACAAATGCCCATAAAAAGATTTGTAGGGGACTGTTCATAGCAGCTTTATTCACTACAGTCCCAGACGGGCGTCGACGCAGTCAACCAGGGACAGGTAAGCACATTATGGTATGATCATGGAGTGTGGAATACTACTCGGCAATAGAAAGGAATGAAATACCAATGCATGCAACAGAATCTCCAAAACATAATGGTGAGAGAGAAAGACTGCTTCCTCAGTGATTCTGTTTATATGAAGTTCAAGAACAAACACAACTAACATGTGCTGATAGAAATCAGACCAGTGGTGCCCTTGTCGGGAGTGGATGGGAATTGACTGGAAGGAGGGCATGAAGAAACATTCTGGGGTAACAGAAACATTGTGTACTTGGTTGGGGTGATGGTCACATAGGTGGACATAGTCATTACATTAAATACTTGAGATCTGTGTAAATTCGACCTGTTAAAAACTAATAAAGATGGCATCTAACACCTAATATATATGCTTGTTTTAGAAGGCATACCTAAGTTTTCCCAGGGACTCTTATCTGAGTCCAGCTCTGTATGGACACTTTACTTCTTTGGACTGAAATCCTCATCTGAAAACTTAGGTTAATGCTGTTTCTTGATCTCAAGATTATTGATAATATTAAATGAGATAATAAGTAGTCAGAGATCTGAAAAATGTATAAAAGTGGTGTGACATTAGAGCATTGTGGTTAAAGCCATCGCTATGGCTCCTTGAAGAAGCTGAGCTGGTAAGGGGGAAAAACATAGTGGGATTGGAGGCATTAAACAACTTTCTCAGCTCTGGCTGGATAGCTTGGTTGGCTAGAACACTATCTTGAGGCACAGAGGTTGCTAGTTCGATCCCTGGTCAGGGAACAAATGGGAACACATTGATGTTCTTCTCCCCTGCCTTCCTCTCTTGCTAAAATCAATCAATAATTTAAAAAAAACAAACCCACAACTTTCTCAGTCCCTCTATGTTTGAAAATTTACCTTTAGTCATTCATCGTTCAAGACTTCTCCCCTCCTAGCCTAAACCTCCTGAGAAATATTAGACCTTGAAACTTGATCTTCTGAATTGATATTAAACATCTACTATGTGTCAAGCACTCTGCAGGTTATAGAAATGAGTAGGAAATAGCTCCCACCCTCCAGGAATTTACAACTTGCTCACATCACTTACTTCAGGAGAAGAATCCCACACACATTGTGCCCTCCAGTTTTGTGCACTAACCCACCCTCCTGGTCTTTTTACAAGGGCATCTTGATTTGTCTGATCCCTGCTTTTTCACATAATTTTCACATTCCTGAGTTTCCTCTCTATGGTGAGCAATGGCCCCGCCAGAAAAGAATCTTTTCATGAACTCCTAAGACAGTGATGGGCAATCTTTTGAGCTCGGTGTGTCAAAATTCACCAAAAAAACGAGCATAACTCAGGTGGTGTGTCACTTCGAGAAAAACGGCCTAACCGGAAGTCCCAGAACTAGATGCTCTGTGCCAGAGTTCTGTTGTTTTGGCCTACAGACCTCCAGCACAGAGTGTCTACACTACAGCAAATGTTTTATCCTCAGCTACTGCACCTGGCCGTGCAGGAGCCAAGGATGAAACGTTCTTCTCGGCATGCAGTCTCATACTTCTCTGGTATGCGGCCACGTGCAGCCATGTGTCATCGAAAATGACTATGTGTGTCAGTGCTGACACGCGTGTCATAGGTTCGCCATCACGGTCCTAAGATGAAACCAAAGAAAAAAATCAATTAAGTATTTTATCTTTTGAAAGAGTCATGAGTAAACTCAATATTGTGTTCTCAATTTATGGATGGTTTTTGTCTCAAAAATTGCCATACCCCTTTATCTTCATAATTCATGCCATAAGCTGACTCTTCTTCTTCTTCTTTTTTTTTTTAAATAAACACCACACTTTATTTGGATTGTACTTAATGTCTTCTTTCTGTTCCAGGATTCAATCCTGGGCATGGCATCACACTTAGTTGTCATGTCTCTCCTGTGGTCTGTGACAGTGTCTTTCCTCGTTTTGTCATGACCTTGGCAGTCTAGTATCCTGTAGCATGTCTCCCCATCTGGGTTTGCCTGCTGTTTTTCTCATGGTCAGACTGGGTGATGGGTTTCTAGAAAGAACACCCATAAAAAGGTAAAGTGTCCTCATTACATCCTCTCAGTGGGTACATGACGTCCACAAACATCATAGATGATGTCAACCTTGATCACTTGGTTAAGGAGGTGTTTTCCAGGTTTTTCCATAGGCATACCCTAAACTTCACCCCCATGGAGCAGAGAGTGTCTACATGTTTTATTTGGATGAATCTTTTTTGAACAGAGTTAATATTCATTCTCTCTACTACAGTACAATCCAATATTGTACTACATTTCATCCTTGCTTTCTGCTTTGAGGACATTAGTTTATTAATCCTAATTAGACATTATAGGAGAATCTCAATAATTCACACTTCCCTGATCTGTAAATAGAACAATTTTTCTAAAAAACCATCAGTCTTCACTTCACTTCCAAGCTGAGATTTATATAGCTAAGAACGGAGGTATCAATGAAGTCCATTATCCATATGTGTTAAAGAGCTTATTTCCAGAGCCTCAGCATGAGTAACTTTCCACAGATATTTTACTTTGTGTTTTCTGCTTTCCTGTGGAGCATTATTTTAAGTCATTTCAAAGAATATGTTTGTTAAAAATAGCCTTGGATTTAAATCTACTTATTATATTACAACCTCTAATTGGAACACGTTTCTCTAAGGACTGCAAAGCCGATTACGGTATATAATTAAGTAATATCTGCATTCTCAAAAAACTTGTGTCCTCATGACTTGGTTTCTAATAGAACAGAGTTTAGTTTAAGATGAATCAGTCTTGGATTCTGTCCAGTGGAATGCACAGTAATTGGTACTTAACACGCATTGCCTTGTGTGTTATAATTATTTTCCATGTATGTGCTTTTCCCTGACCACACTCGAATTTTTTTGAGAGAATAGTCTGTGTCTTAGTTTTGCCTCCCATAGTGACTAGCTTGTGACATTTGTAGTAGATGTTGCTTGTCTATCCCACATCCATCTGCATCTTTCCTTCTATTCAACAGAATCTCAACTTATGCGGATGCCTTCTTCCCATCCTCCACCAGGTATCTCCAGAGAAACTGACCCACTCTTAGCTGTAGGGCTGGATCTGGTTGATTTCAGGTTGCTCGTCCTGGCTGATGTTCAGCTTAGGAATGTGCACAGAACCCCAAAGTGACCATCTGAGCAGGTCTTGCTGGGAGCTTCTGAGGAAAGTTCCTTTCAAGAAAAAACAACAGGGAGAGGCAAGGCAGTCCCTCTTCCTGTGGACATTGCGGCCCCTCTGCCTGCGGACATTGCGGTCCCTCTGCCTGCGGACATTGCGGTCCCTCTTCCTGTGGACATTGCGGTCCCTCTGCCTGCGGACATTGCGGTCCCTCTTCCTGTGGACATTGCGGTCCCTCTTCCTGTGGACATTGCGGCCCCTCTTCCTGTGGACATTGCGGCCCCTCTTCCTGTGGACATTGCGGCCCCTCTTCCTGTGGACATTGCGGTCCCTCTGCCTGTGGACATTGTCATTTGTAGCTACAAAGATCAGTTTCAGAAACACCCCACCTCCAGTTGGAGCATGAAGCCAGGAGAGTCTCAGGGCCTGGCTGTGGCTTCCACTGAAGCAATAACTGTTCTTACTGTTGAAACCATTTGGAGGGTATCTGGTTACTTGCAGCCAAAGGCATCCTGAGTGATACAGAATTGTCATCAAACATTTTTGATTGATTTTAGTGCCAAAGGACCTCTTTGGAAGAAGAGATTAAAACGGAATAAAAAGCACTAGTTCACATGGATTTGGAAAATAATTGTGTATTATTTAGAAATTTTTAAAGTATGCATAGTTTTTATTCCTCTCTATTTCTTTCTCATAAACATATTCATTAAATGTTATCTTAAACATTGGTACTGTTCATGTTTGAAGGATATAAAATTTAAAAACTGGGGTGTAGTAGATTGGTCTAGTGTGCCAATAGCATGGACTCTGGCGTCATGAAACCATCAAGATTGGAGCCTCCTTCAAAACACATGCAAGTCTCTCCTCCAACATTGTTTTGTCTCAATTCTTCCTGCCCTTCCACTGCCACACACCCCTCTTCCCCTGTCTTCTGAGTGTCTGCCTATGGGTTGGTGTGCACTGAGCTGTCTCCCCAGATGCAGGGCTAGCCTTTGTCCCAGAATGGGACGAACCCTCAACAGCGAGCACTTGTCCTTGAGCTCCCTCACTATTTCTCCGAGATCCTGTTTGCTGCTTTTGGACATTAACGGATGACGAATTTCTTTCTCATCGAGACTGTAGGCTGACACCTGTGGAAATTCAAGTCCAGGAGTGTGGCTTCTCGCCTTTCCCATTATCTGCTTGGTCACCGAGCATGTTCTTCACCATCCTCATTTCCCTGCTGCCCCCAATCACTCACTGTGGGGTTTTTTTGGGAATGTTCTCTTTGTTTCTGGGGACTCTGCGGTTGGTTTTCCCTCCATTTCGAGGAAAAGACCCATTAATTTGGTATCTTAAACCCTAACCTAGTATGGAAATATTTTTTCTTCTCAGCCAACAACCCAATATTTCCTAGCTGTTGTGATCTAGCTTTATCCCCTATATTTTTAATACTGTGTTTCTTCAGCTATCTTTCTCAGAACAGAGTCCCTCAAGGTGTTCTGTAGAAAAATGATTCCATAGACTGAGTCATTTGAAAAATGCTGAGACTTCCTCAGAGAGTCACCATGCACACTAGCACATTATATAAGTCCCGATAGCCCTGGATAAAGACAAAAGACAACTGTTTAATTTATTTGATCATAACTCCCCCCACCTCTACTCCCTCCTCCTCAAGGTCTATTCAAATAGCCTGAAATCCACCTAGCAGAACTTAAAATTCCCTGAACCCATGTTTGAATTTTGTACCTTTATGTCTCTGTGTCAGGGTTCCTTACCCGGAATCCCACTCTCTGTCTTTGTATCAGACTGGCCAGCCCTGCCCCTGAGCCTAGTGCCCAGGAGTGTCTGTGTGACAGTTTACTTTAAAGTATTTCCATATGAACTTAGCAGCAGGAGTGTAGTCACAACTCCACTTTACTCCCTGGGGTAAGTGCTTAGCATTTGAAAGGAATGCTAAGACAGGAACCAGCATTCCAGAGGTACTTACTCAGCCTTACAGATATACTTGAAATCTACACCTGAGGATGGATTAGCATAAGGTATGTGAGAAATGACTTTTCACCGAGTAATGAGTGGCAGTCAGCAATTGGTTGGAAAGATTGCCCAGGTCACACTTCCCGCAAAAAAAAGCTGCAAGTGCAGGCGATGGGTGCCCTGTGGTCCTAGGACCCCTGCTACCTGTGTCAGAGACAGAAGGAAGGTGCTGTCCGATGTGTCAGAGGGCCGGATGGGCACTTTCTTAAGCTATGGGAACTGTTCAGGGGGCTGTGTTTATAGGCTTGCTAGTACACATTAAACAGTTGGCTGAGTTTCATCTAAGACGTGCTTAAATCCTGTCAAACACCTGGCAGGGAGGCAGCTCAAAGGGGCTGTTAGTCCTCAGCTAACCCAGAGGCTGCTGATAGTTCCCATAAGAACCTGGCAGACAATGTGACCAGAAAGCAGAGTGGTCAGTCCCCACAGGTGGTGTCAGCAGGCTCAGTCCCTATCCTGGCTCCTAGGTCTCGAGCTGGTGCTGACCAGGGTAGTGAGTCAGCCACTGCAGAGCTCTGCCCCGCTCAGTGGGCTCTCATTCCCCATCTCCTCTCTGTGCCACGGAGTAAAAACACCAGTGTTAGGGGCTTCTTAGCAATCAAGGCACCTGGTTAAGGGTCATCTCTCCCCCTACAACCACCACAAAGAGGGGTCCTGTGTGCTAGGCTGCCACATGCCAGTTTTCTGCTATGTCTCCTTTCCCTCCTGCTCACCCACCACCCCCATTCCTGGGGTTCTTGCAGGAGCCATGACCCTACCAGCAAATGGCACGCTGTCACTCCTCCAGAACCCAGTCTTCTACTCCAGCCCCCTGTGTCTCAGAGACTGAGATGCAGAGTGGGTATAATGATATTGCCCCTTTCACGGGCCTGTCATGGAGGAAACTAGTTCATACATGCAAAGGCATCGTGTAAGCACTGATAATGTTCGTTATTCCCCCCCACCCCCCACTATCAGACCTCCATCCTGACAGGCAGTTTCATTATTCTGGTGCTCTACTCAGGTTTTTATTCATAAAGAGCCTCTCCAACCCTCACTTAGAGTTTATTTGCTCTTGGTTTACATGGAGTTCTAGTAAGTTTGATTTGCTCTCCTACTTTACAGAAGTTAGAAACACCAAATTAAAAAGAATCTGTGGAGAGAGAGAGCGTACTCCAAGCAGCAAGACATGACTGCTGGTTGTAAAGGAAGTCATAAAAGTATAAACATCAGGCAAGAGAACGTCTAAATTCTGGGGCCATTTGGATAGAAAAGAAAGACAAAATAGTCCCATACCTCAGTAGTTCTTCAATAGTGACATTGTTCTAAAGCCCGGTGTGATGGCTGATGTTTATAATAATGGCCCTGAGTTATTGAGAGATGATTAAATGATTTTTAGCATGCTTTGTTTAATGAGGCAGGAAAGTATGTGATATGCTTTAAACTTCCAGCGAAGTGCTGCATGTTAAACTTGGGATGCTGAAAGTGACAAATCACCATCCTGTCATTTGTTAAGGCAGTTTATCTACCAGATTCAGTGCCCAGCTCATACGGGATAGACGAGGCATCACTTCACATGGTTATAGAAGCTAATGTTTGTAAGATACCTCCTAATCCACAGAATGCAAGCTCCTTTACACTATGAGAAATAGCTCCCAAATCTGAGTCCTGCTGGTGCTGCAGGAGTTTCACAGGCACATGTGGGCACACACACACAGAGCCCAGGGCACAATGGAGTTTAGGAAGAGGCTGATGCCTGTAAGTGAGGCAGCCATTTCTATTTTTAACATCTGCTTCTCATCTTGCCCTAGAAGGCCTTATCCACTGTTATGTTTTGCTAAGTTGGGAGTGGATATATTTTAGGGGTACCAGGGAAGGGCCTGTGGAATATTTTGTTTTGGGTGACAAACACTGTTACCAGGGGTGTCCGTGCTCAAGTTTGCCTGGGCTTTTTGGTAGCAGCCAGTCTTGAGGATAGAGAGGCCTGGCATGGGGGTTTTGCCCCACCAGTGACTCAGGCGTGACCCAGACTGTATTTTGATTTGAGTCTTTCACCGAGATACATAGTTGGTAAACGGGTAACAGATTTGAAGGTCTGTGACAAATAGTCTAGCAGGAGACTGAGCCTTAAATTCCCGCACATGTTTCCCCATTAAGGAGAAGGATGGTAATTACAGCCTGACATGACTGTCATAGCCACTGCCATTTATTAAGATCTTACTATGTACTAGGTACTGTGTATACATCAACGCTTCAGCTCAGATTAGAGGATCAAGGCTCAGAGAGGCTAAGTGACTTATCAAAAACCACACAGCTAACTAGAGAAGGAGTGGAAGTTAAAACCAGATCTGTCTGCTTCCAAGGGCCATGCTTTTCTCTCTTTCTTTCTTTCTTTCTTTCTTTCTTTCTTTCTTTCTTTCTTTTAGCAAGGCTGGGGGACAGAGAGGAAGGGATAGATATAAGAAACATCAATTCTTTGTTGCGGCACATTAGTTGTTCATTGATTGCTTTCTCATATGTGCCTTGAAGGGGGGGTGGGGCTCCAGCAGAGCAAATGACCCCTTGCTCAAGTGAAGTACCTTAGACTCAAGTCAGCAACCTTGAGCTTCAAGCCAGCGACCATGAGTTCATGTCTACGATCCCACGCTCAATCTGGCAACCCCACGCTCAAGCTGGTGAGCCAGCGCTCAAACTGGTGAGCCTGCACTAAAACCGGAAACTTCGGGGTTTCAAACCTGGGTCCTTAGCATCCCAGGCTGACACTCTAGCCACTGCACGCCTGTCTGGTCTGGTTCCAAGGACCATGCTTTAAACCATGAGGTGAGCATCATGTGGTATCTCCTTTCCTGCAGGACCTGCCTGCCCAACCTTGGTCTTTGTGCTGAGAAAAGCACCCAGAGAGGGCTCCCAGAGAAAAATGCCAGAAAAAAAGATATAGATCTGTTTAGATGGGGCACTGATGAAACTGCCTGGGCAGAGCACATCTCCCAGACTGGGCCATCTCCTCTGCTGGCCAGAACAGAACATGGCAGCAGGTACAACCCCTCCCAGTGTGCGAAGGAAGCTCTCTGTGCCCCTGCTTTCATGGCCGATGTGTCCTGACTCAGGCTTTCTCAGGGTCACTTCTAACTAGAAATTTGCTGATCTCCTTAGATATACAGGACAGGGTTGAGGTTGTTTTTGTTGGGGATGTGTGCCGGGGCAACTGAGCCGCCCTGCCTCCCAGGAGGTGGAGCGGAGGCCCTGCAGCCCTGCTCCCTTCTGGAGGCCGTCCATCCACCCACAGCAGGACCTGCTCTCCTGGGAGGACCTGGCCCTCTGTTCCGCTTTCAGCTGACTTAGCTGCTGCTCTGCTCCCCCAGGGGACATGGCAGGCGGTCCATTGCCTTAGCCTGGTTCCGGTTCTTCCAGGTCTTTCTGAACTTCAGGTAAGTGGCAGTCGGAGGGAAAGATGCTAGTGGGGGTTGGGGTCATGATCTCATAGGGGAAGAGCGGTGTGGGCAGATGATTGCTTAGTCCCAGTGCTCTGTCAGGCATCCCGAGGGACCTGGAGTTCTGGGTTATGTTCCTCATAGGGCCCAAGAACAAAAAAAGGGAGAGGTCACTGTGGGGCCATGGACATTTTCAGAGCTTTTTTGTTTGTTTTTTAGGGGATTAGACAGATAGAAGCAAAAGGATCCCGACAAGGGATCCTGGTACAAGGGGCCAGTGTTTTGAGGGTCTTGAGTGCCAAGTAGGGGGGTTTGCTTTTTGTCTTTTACACACTAGGGATCCATTCAAGGTTCCCGAGCAAGGATGTCACCTGATAAAATAGTGCTCCAGTGAGCTGAGCCCAGCAAGATCAGCTTCCATCCGAGCCCATGCCTGCTCCTGGAAAAAGACCTTGTCGAAGTGCTGCCCTGTTGATAGTCCGTGGTCGTCTTTAGTGCTGTCCACCATATATTTCTAGGTCTCTGCCTCCCAGGAACACAGTGGGTTGCATTTTCTCATCTTTGCCAAAGTTAGGTGTGACCATGTGACTTGCTTAGACCAATGCCGGAGCTTTTTCTTAAAGGGCTAGATAGCAAATAATTTCAGTTCAAGGCCCCCACCGTCTCTCCTGCAAGTGCTCAGTTCTGTGGTCCTCATGTGGAAGCAGCCCTGACGAGGTGCAGAGGAGAGAGTGCAGCCGTGTACCCACAAAATGTCATTTAGAAAAGCAACCAGCTGGCTCTCAGGTGATAGTTTGCAGACCCCTGGATGAGCACACTGTGAGTGGCAGTGATGCTTTCAGACAGAAGCTCTGGTCATGATGAGCAGTGACCATGGAGGGACATGGGATGTGTGGAAGTGAAACCTCTCCCAGTGTGGGACCCCAGGTAAACAGGTGGCGTGAATAAGATAGGAACTTGGCAGTGTTAAGCCACTGAGATTCTGATGTCATTACTTCCTGTAGCATAACCTGTCTCTGCTGCATGATACTGTATCATCTAGGCATACAAAGCATGGCTGTCAGTATTCTCTTAGTCCTCGTCATCACAGTAAACATTTGCTAAACACTTAACTCGGTGCCAAGCACTATGTAGAGGCCTTTACCAATAATTTCTTCCCACAAGTATGGGACCTGAGTACTGTGAAGATACCCGTTTTTATAGAAACAGGAGAGGGAGGTTTAGAAAGGTGAGATATGTTGCCCACAATCTCTTGAATGGTTAAGTGTTGGAACTGAGACTTGAGCCAGGGTCTTCTGATTTTGAACCCTAACTTCTTAACCTCTGTGTATCCTGCCTTGGGTTTCAATCTTTGGATTATTTTTTTTTATTATCCCTTCACTCCTTTGATCACTGCTCTTGGCTGTGTGTGCTCCTTTGACATGACCCACAATGGCCTTGTCAACAGGGTGAGAACAAAGAGTCTTGCTTCCAGAAAAGTGCTGGTCGGAGCAACAGAGGAGGCAGATGGAAATAGCCTGAGGGATGAATTGGAGTGACAGCTCAGACACACAAAGGAAGATGGCCACTTAGGAAACACCGCAGGTCTCAGGAATCGCTCTCCTTCAAGTAGTTATGTATTTCCATCAGTCACGTGCCAGCCCTGTTGTCAGCCTTCCATTCTCAGCCCTGTTCTCTGAAGGGAAGAAATCATCTACATTCCGGTACTGTCTTGAGAAATTATGTTCTTCCCCTTCCTGGCCTGGCAAAGCACTGACTGAACAAGCTCTGTCATTCCTGATGGTTTTGCAGATAAGTGACCAGTCTTGTGTTGCAACAGCCTAACTCTATTTGATCCAGCAGTAGAAGCAGCCACATAATGCGTTCTTGTGATGGCTGAAGATACCGTGCGTTGCATCATTCGTATTCTCTATTCCAAGTCCCACTTAATTACATTTCTTCATTTAGTGTCATGGAAGATTTTTTCCCTCACGAAAGGGATGCCTTTGCCTAATCAAAAGAGACTTACATAAGCAATCTTGTTTCCCTTTTCACCTGTGCCTCCCAGTTTGAGGTCAGGGAAGGGGGAAAACCCCACATTGCCTGGAGCAGGAGGTTCCCAGGAGGGGGGGCTTCTTACCAACCCCCATGTACTAACCTGGAGACACGGTTTCTCCAAGGACGTGTGCGCGAGAGAAGCCCCTGATCCTGCCATCTTGGGCATCTCCGATGTTATACTTCTCCTCTGTTCATATCCCCAAAGTGAGCCCAATAATGTCAGCTTCCTACAGTTTTTTAAGTGAATGTGGAGATTGTAAGAGAACTTCCGGAACAGTGATTTGTTGGTGGCTGCAGAAAGTTTGCAACAATGACATGCCCTCTGGAGTATCCCTTTGGGCCTCCTCATTGACCTCTACCAGGTGAGTGAGCAGTGTGGACCTTTCCTTTTCTTAAGCTTTAAATTTTTTATTTTTTTGATTGATTTTATAAAGAGAGGAAGGGAGGGAGAGAGAGACAGAGACAGAAACATCAATTTGTTCCTGTATGTGCCCTGACCAGGGATTAAACTGGCAACCTTTGCGTAGTAGAATGATGCTCTCACCAACTGAACAAGGTATCACTGAGCTCCTTATCCAGGCCTGGGCCAGAGCATGCAGATGCTGCCCTATGTGAGATTGCACATCTTTCTGATACCTGGGACGTTGTCCCCTGTCCTCAAGGAAGACTTCAGAGCACCATTCAATGAAGCTGTACTTAATCCTCAGGGTCTACAGAAAAGAATAAAGTGGCCCAGAGGAAATAGTAACATTCCTCCAGCAGCACCTGTCCACATCAGCAAGATATGGGGACATTGATTAAACAACCAAGGAGGACTCTATTGCTGGATGCTTCAGATGATCACAGGGTCCACATCATCTCCCCCAGGTTAGCACACTGGCTCCTAGTGCAGGGATGCCCTTGGGCACACTTCTTTCATCCTCTCTTTTCAGTTTGGATTTTTTATTTTATTTTATTCATTTTAGAGAGGAGACACAGAGTGAGAGAGAGAGAGAGAAAGGGGGGAGGAGCTGGAAGCATCAACTCCCATATGTGCCTTGACCAGACCAGTGCAGGGTTTTGAACTGGCGACCTCAGTGTTCCCAGGTCGATGCTTTATCCACTGCGCCACCACAGGTCAGGCTTCAGTTTGGATTATTAAAGATTGAACTATGCTATGTAAAGTAAAGCTCATGAATCTTAAACATACAGCTTGGTGAATTTAATTTTTACCCATGTATATACTATGTGACCAGATAAAATTTTATATTTAAATAATTTAAACAAGGTTAAATTGTTCTTTTAATTTCTTGAACATTGAGTTTAAAATCATACTGAACATTGTTATAAAAGTGAATCAGGGTTGCATTTCACATATATTACCTCTAGTGTGTTAAATAAGTGTTCTGTGATCATTGTAGACTATTTCTCCACTTCCATGTGCAAGTCTTATAAATGCCACACTAATCCAGTGGTGCTGCTGGAACCAAGAATTGAAAGATGAAGAGAAACAAAAGAGAGAAAGAGAGAGAGAGAGAGAGAGAGAGAGAGACAGACAGAGGGGGAGAGAGAGAGATTTTGCCCTTCTGGGAAATTCTAGTTCATTATGCGGATCTCTGTTGCATTGCTGCTGCCGGAGAAGGGTTTGATGAGTTAGTACGCAAGTGCCAACACCCCTCAAATTCTCCCTGCGCTTTGAAACTGCATCTGTCCCCGATCCTGCTGATGGCCAAGTCCCCAGTCTCACAGCATTTGGACACAGTGGCCTTTTGTTTGGAGGACTAAGACAAGAGATGAGAAATACTAGGTATTGTTCAAGGTAATGTTCACACTGTATCTGTGCTCAGCACTGGGTCCTGAGTGACCAGAGGGCCCACATGTTCTTTAATAATTTGTGTGTGTGTGTGTGTGTGTGTGTGTGTGTGTGTGTGCACACGTGCGCGCGTGCGCACGCATGCCAGAACTTTCTGAAGTGGGGCTCCATGCACATGCCCTTCTTGTCTAAGTCTAAGGGGGTGGTTGCTGCCCTCTCATGTTAATGGCTTAACCAATATAGAAGTTTATTTCCTTCTCATGTAACCTTGCAGGCATAAGTAGTCCATGAGGTTATATCAGCTTTTCGGTCTCGACAACCCAGGCTCCCCCTATCTTGTTGCTCCCCTTCTGTAACCTGTTGCCCTCATCCGAATGGCTCAAAATGGTTCCCACCATATCTGCATTTCAGCCAGCAGGAAGGAAAAAGGTGTCTAAGCAGAAAATGCCCCCTTTTTAGGGCTCTGACCCTGAAGTTGCACATATCAATTCTGTGTATATCCCACTGTCCACAGATGGCTGAGAAATGTAGTTTTCCCCTGGGTGTCCTTGTATCCAGCTAAAAATAATATTTGTATAAGAGAAGGGGAGGGCATAATTTGATTGACAATCAGCAATCTGTACCACAAGCATAAATTTTTTTATATAAGTTTGTAAGGAAGAATGCTAATTTCTATTCCAGGATACAATGCCCATATTCAGTTGTTATTCATAAAAAAAATAGAAAGCTTTGTATGGTTAAAGCACATTGCAGGCTGGATGCTACCTGAAATGTTCAGCTGAGGTTCCTAACTTGTTCAAGACACCCAACAAGGGGTGGGGGTGGGTGGGGACTGACCTGGGTTCAGATCTATAACCAGCCACAACCTAATAAAGTGAGCTTGAGCTGGTTAGAGTACTTCTCCTGGCTTCTTCTGTTCACTTTTAGTAAAAGGAGGGCTTTGGGCTAGACTGCTGGTTTACAAACTGGGTTCCAAGGATCCTTAGGGTTCTGCAGGGTCAGTACATGGGCTGGTGGTTGATTCTAAACTTTTCTTAACTATGGGTTGGTCATGACACCTCTATTTTTATTGGTTGTGGGTGAGGGGAACAGAAGAGGGCTGTTTCAGCTAAAAAGGAAGTTTGAAAATGCCCGGACTCATTAACCCCGGCTCAGTCGCTTACCCTCGTGACATGTCAGGCTGCAGTACTTACCTTTCCTGAGCCTCATCGCTGAAATATTGCTTCCTCTTTTATAAACTATTGCTACTATTATTTACCTTTTGGGATTGTCTCTGGGCTTACACGAGATAATATAGTTAAGAGGGCTTATACTGGTGAGTCTGGTGTGAGGGCATGTTTAATAAATGGGGATGATTATTATCATGGTCCCCACTGTCAACCTTGGCTCTAAGGTTTCAGCCATAAGGCTTTGTGTTGCTGTGTATCATACCAAATGAAGGACCGTTTTATAAAGTGAATGATTGTTGTGATAAAATATTATTTTTATTCTAGCTGGGTTTGTTTCTAATACTTCACGATGTAAATTAAAGTAATTAGAAGTCAATTGAATAGGCAAAGACACTCATAGCATGCTAAATAGCATAGACTTTAATTCACTCACGCTTTAGACGAGTGGCCGGCTGAGTCTAGGTCCTTCCTTCGTTGGGGCCCCGAATAAACTTGCATGGAGAGGCAGAGGGCTTTGTGGCAGTTGCCAAGGGGCCTCGGTGGACAATGTGGAATCTGTGTTGGATTCTTAGGAGTCTGCCTTGATCTTCCTAGCTACTTTTATCTGATTTGGCCACTCGTCACATCATAGGGTTACATTATCACACTTCAAACTTAGGTCATACCTGGGCTTGATAAGGTTGACGGATAGAGTTATCAGAAAAGGGAGTAAACCCGTTACACCCTGGTAATCAGGCCTTACAAAGTGGGCTTTTACGTAAAATATAGTTCATCACAAGAATTCACATGTGGTCTAGGCACATAGTTGAAACATACGGAGTTATCTCAAAAGGGAGTAACTGGTTACACCTAACTCACTCTTAGTTTCCTTTTTACATTTTATATTAATTTGATTTTATGTTTACTCTAACAGTGATGCTCAAGGGGTTTTTCTTTGCTTCTGGATGTTTGCAGTTGCTCTCGAGGTGAGGCACACTAGAGTCAGCCTGTTTTGGGTAAAACAGTTTAAACATAACTAATGTGTAGTTTCTGTAATTTCAGAGACAACATTGAAAGAGCCGTTTTTGCACAGAGAAAACAACTTCAGTCTTTTAAATCAAGGAGAAAAATGATTAAAATGTTTAAATGCTGCACATGGCAGAAAATAAAGCACAGCGTTTAAAGCACTTTATCCAGTTAAAGAGAAGGATAAGCCCATGGAAAACCCCATGATATTACTTTTTGTCAAACTTGACTTTCCAGGGATTACACTGCCTTTGATTTTTAGACTCCTGCTTATTCCGGTTAGTTAAACCCTTGACAAAGTCCATTGCAGAGCTGATGAAGTTATTTTTCTGAATTCTGTGATCCTGGAGCTGAGAATCCCTGGGGTTCATTGATTGCAGCTATCCTTGTGGGTCAACTGGTTGTTACACATCACAAATCAAATGAAAGACATGTGACAGGACTTCTGATCCACTCACTCATCTTATGACTTAAAATCCTCTCTAGAACCTTCCTGTTATCTCACCCCAAACTCATCACCACAGACCTTTAGCCACTCCTCATCCATCTTGTTTTCTAGCTCTATAACTGTTCTTGTTTATAGAATCCTTAAATCTCTGCACTGAAGTGATGCTCAGAGTTTCTCTGATGCCAGACTTCTTCATATCATCCTTGAAAAATTATCGCTGTTCCTTCTCAAACATGTCCTGAGGCAGGGAGTTCACTGCTTTATCAGGAATTAGCCATTCCTTTGGAGAAGAGTGCCAACACACCTGATAACTTTCTTCTTTTGCCCTGAAACTTGCTTTTCTGATGTGTGTGTGTGTGTATAAGTATATATACATATATATGGCATCTATAGCATACTTATATCTGTACCCGACATCCCTTTTTACCATCCAGATCAACTCCATATCAATCTGATCCCTCTTCCACCACAGTCTTTCAAATATTTGAAGCCAACTCACCTCCATCTCCAGTCTTAACATGCTTGGTTCTCTCACTGTCCTTCATGTATTGTGATACTTCTGAACTACCTGCCTATTGCCCCGCAAAAGAGAGAATTATTAAAGGATCTATTGTGAAGACTCAAGTTTATATAAATCTGGGTTAACATCATCCAGCCAGAGAATCCTAGCTGAAGGCATATGAGATCCTGTATTAGATACTAATTTGTCTACAGTTTTGATGTCTGACATTCCTTCATCAGAAAAATGAAATGACTAGCCATGATTTATTTTTCTGTGAGTCATTATGATATTTACCTGGCACATGAACTGCCTCATCAAAATCCAGGCATTTTCATTAAACTGGGCTTAGTATCCTTGACTCACCCAATCAGACAAGCAAATCTCCACCGTCACTGATGAACACCCCTGTCTTCTGGGTGTTTTCAGTAACCCTTCTTTCCCTAGCGCAATGACATTCTCATACTCATGGAAACCTCCTGTAGGCATTATTCTAAACCACTGCATCCTTTTGCCAAAGCTGAGAATCACAGTCCAGATGTCCCTCTCTTTCCCCTCTCCGGTCCTTTCTGTCCACCTTGTTGGTGACAGAGGAGACGCAACTTTAGGCAGGACCACGGGGAGCTCGGCATGGCATGAGCGAGGACACTGGGCTGTTCTGCAGAGTCGCCAACCACAAACAGAACTGGGGTGTTGGCTCTCCCAAGGAAACGCAGGCCGTGCAGCTTCTTTATTTGGGTTGGCAGCGGGAACTGTGCCCTTTGCTTTCGCTGAGGCCCCATCACTCGCTGAATATTTATTTGTCCCAAAGATTATTTAGTTCTCCTCAGGAATCCAGGCTCTCCGGCCAACTTTTTCCCTTTGGCATGGCTTCCCTGTGGGAATGTGACTGACCCCTTCTCCTTTCACAAGGGACCTTCACAATGATCCTGTTGGAAGCATTATAGTAGAAAAGCAAAATGGGACCCAGGAGGACACATGACTTGCTAAAAGATAGCTGCAGCGTTCAGACTAGAACTTGTATCTTCTGATTCCAAATCTGGGGTTCTTTCTAGAATTTGTCAAACTTCTGGGAGAATATAATTACCTGAGGAACTGATGAATAAAATGCAGATTTGTAGACACCTCCCTTTCTAGAAAGTCGGACATGAGACTTGCCTGTTGAACTTGCACCATCCTATGGCCCAGAATCTGAGATGCCTGTGTGGACTGCGTCCCTCCAGCTTATTGACACTTCCTGTCTGCTTGTATTCACCTAAGGAAGGAAGTCCAGCTATGCAGTTAAATATTGTATACTTTTATTTATTTTTTAAAAATTATAGTACCAAGAATGTTACAGTAACATACAGAAAGAAAAATTCTGCCAATGCCCAACCCCCATCAAACCATCCATTTACCTCTCTCTTCCATCTTTGGAGAGGTTACATATGTATTTAGGTAGCAATCAACCTAATAATTATTTGGCATTACTTTAGCTTTTTTTGAGCCAAATAGCCTCGTTATCATTTGATTTTCTAGGCAATAGGTCCCTTGAAAACTATGAAAGAGGAAATATAGTGTCTGTTACGTTACTGGGCACTATGCCCAGTGTTTTACACACATTCACTCATTGAATCCCATCAACCTTATGAAGAAGGTCCTGTTATCCCCATTTTCCAATTAAGAAAATGGAGATATGGAAAGGCTAAGTAGCTTGAACCAAGTTTCCTGGCTCGTAAGTGGTCAAGTTGAAATTCAAACCCTCTAACTTTTTAAAGCATACATTCTTTCTCACCACACTGCCTTCCAGACATGCAGACAAAAGACAGAAGCTGCCTCACCACAGAGAAAGGAGACCTAAGCAGGACACATCTAGAGGACAAAAATAACAAGTGTCCTTGAATTCTAACACGTGTGTTGAAGATACATGGGGGTGTAGGGAGTAAAAGGAGGAAATACCTGTGTGAGCTGGAAGCCTTTAATGCAAGGAAGAAAAATGGGACTTTTTCCTCTTGGCAGAGGAGCAAGGATAGGTTTGGGGCAGGGGAGTTATTCAGTGAAATGAAAAGTCACAGAGAGCCCCGGTCTGCAGGAAGCCATCAATTTTGGCTGACTCCTCAAATAGACCTTTTGCTGGAGTCACTAAGATTTGAGATTTGACTCTTCTTTCTTTCCAGAGCTGTTGATTGGCACAGACAGGACCCCAGTGCTAGGAAAAGGGAATCATGAGCTGGAGAATTAAGCTCTTAATGAGTCAGAGTAGAGGTGCTACCAAGGACAAAATTGTCCCCAGCGATGCAGTCTCCGTTGTCCCCAGTGAGTTATTATAAAAGCTTTTCTTGCGATTTCTTTGGAGTTTCTTTAAGCTCTTCTCCAAGTATTCATGGTTCATTTGGCACTTCGTGTGAACACATGGCATTGTTTCATGTGCTAGTCATCACTGTCAGAGATGCCAGCTGGCATATACGATCTCGTGCCCTGCACTGAGCTAGGCATGGAAGGTAGTGAACTCTCTGCCGATGGTCTTTACAGCCCATTTGGGGAGAGAGTTCTCATCCATAACACCAATTAATAGCCCTTAGAGTTCGCTGTGATCTCAGTGGGCTTTATTATAAAGAGAGGCAGGATGCAGGCCCCAAATTAAGAGGAGAGATCAAAGGTGAGCCAAAGAGTAGGAGGTGGGAGAGGCCTTGAGGCCCAGGTGTGGCCCAGGGTCTGAGGGACTTGTCTGCTAGGGAAGGCTGGCCTTGAAAGGAGCCTTTGCCAGAGGACTGGAGTTATTTATGCAAGATGGGGCATCGAGGGTGCTTCAAGCAGGTCTCTCCTTGTCTACACCATTGCCTGTGGGAGGAGCCCCTGGTCCAAACACAAGATCCCACCCATCTCCCCGGGGCCCCACACTGTGCAGAATGGCCAGTGGCATTGCCTGGGAACCAGACTCTGTGAGAAGGCCAGTGTAAAGGGCATTTGTTAGGGAGGCCTCTCGTGAAAGGAGTAAGAGGGAAGGGACTTGAGGATACCCTTGGGCTGTGAGGCAGTCCCATGGATAGCCTTGGCTGACACTCTAGGGACTTCTGCCACTGAAATGGCCCTTCGGAGCTTCCCCAGGTTGCAGGCCTTTATGCTCTTGTGTCAGTTTGTCCTTGCATGTGGGCTGCCCTGGGAAGGCAGTAGGACCTCGGGTCTATTCAGCCAAGGCGGTTCTGAGTAGGGGCAGCATCCCCTGTGGCTGTGGCAATAAGTCCTTTAAGTCCTTCATCCCTGAAGGGGCACTTGAGCAGCACAGAAAGGGTTAACATGTGACTGGGAACAGCTCATGGTTGAATGTCACTTGGTTGGTTCCTGACTTGTGACTGCAACACAGGCAGAGTAGATTTGGAATGGCAGCATTTGTTTAAAAATTAATTTTCCAGGCCAAGAAAGGCCGTTTTGTGAATTGTTGAGTAGCAGCCACCACAAACTGCTAAGTAGGTGGGTTTCAGGCTTTATGAAACCAGCATCATTCCTAGGGAGCATGAATGCTAGTGTCGCCAAGTCAAATACTGATCACTGGGGAGGAATCGGTGACCTGAGGAATCACATAAATGGTATCATTTCAGATACTGCTCCCCAAAGATCTTTTTTCAGAGACAAAGCCTTTGGAGTGAGATAAATATCTCCTGTGTGTACAACTATTAGTTATTCGGGAGACAGCTAAGGAAATAAAATAATTGATAGTATGCCTCTTTTCTAGGAGCTGAAATAGCTTTGTGGGCACCATTTCTCAGCCTTTAAGAGAGTGGTAGGAGTCTATAAGGGGGCATTTATTCTACTTATTTGGTCAGAGATAGGGAAAATCTCCATGGAGTGAGGTCAGGTCCCTGAAGTCTCAGGTCAGGAAGTGAATAATCCCCAGACAGAACCTGGACCAGTAGGTCTCAGTGATTGAAGTACCAAAGTTCTTGGAGCAGGGCATCACTGGACCTCAAAAGAAATTACAGACATTGTGCAGCAATGCAGAGTTATAACAAACTCATTTAGACTCTGCTTGTGCCCCAGACTTTCCCATCTATGTAAGTGGGACCACAAATACAAAGTCAGTCAAGCTAAATAATTAGGAATCTTTCTTTAATTTCTCCTGTCCTTGTTCCTTAGGGCTGAACTCTCAGCAAATCTTATTTGTTTTACTTCCAGAAGGCATTTTACCCTTCTCTCCACCCCTCCATCTTGACTCTGACATCCAAGTTCAAGCCAGCATCTCATCCACCTTAGTCACCTCAGTGGCCTCCTTACTGATCTCCTAGTTTGCACTCTTGCTTCCCCCAGAGTAGATTTTTCACATTTCAGAAATCACCCAGAGGGAACTTGTAAAAATGCAAATTAGATCCCATTACTCCCCTACTGGGAACACTTCATGGCTTCTTAGTATATAGAATAAAGTTAAAACTCCTTACTGTGTCATGTAAGACTCTGTGTGATCTTCCTCTTCAACCTTGTACCTTACTGCTTTTCTTGCTTCAGCTCCACTACTCTGTCTTGAATATATCAAGCTCTTTCCTGCCTCAGGGCCTTTGCACTTGCTCTTTTCTCCACCTGTATTACTCTTCCTCCAGCTGTTTACATAAGTGGTTCCTTCTTATCTTTCAGGTCTTGACCCTAATGATGTCTTTTCAGGGAGGGATTCTAGCTAAAATAATTATCTCCCCTGAGAGGTGCTGTTCTACCACCTCTCTACTTATTTCCTTCTTGACTCTTATCAAAATCTGATTTTATTTTATCTCTATGTTCTTATGTATTATCTGTCTTCTCTCCCTGTAGTATTCCACCAGAGTAAGGATCTATCTACTGGTATACTGTCATATCTCAGTACTAACACAATGATGGGAACATAGTAGTTGTGTAATTGGCATATGGTGAAAGGATGAATGATTATATGAGTATACCGGTGTTTTAGGGCCTGTTGTACAAATGGAAACAGAGCGCAGGAGTATCAGCCAAATTATGATTTCAAAATTACCTTCCTAGAGACTTGTACATAGTTTTAATTTGCAAATATTTTATTCACGGTTCTAGAAGAGTACACTATTTAAAGGAAGTCAATACGTGAGTACATGGTGGTGACACCATGGAGCTATTAAATGATGAAGCAGTCACCTCATGCATAGAATTTTTATACTGTGTTGCTTATAAAACAGTGTATAGGTATGATCCTATTTTTCCTTTTATAAAATGTTATCATATATATATATACAGGAAAAGCTAGAAGGATGTTATCTAAGTGTTAGCCAGGACTGTCTGGGTGGGGTCTTCGGATTATTCTTTCTGGTTTTTCTTTATCTGATTTTTATACAGTAAATTTGTAATTTTTTAAAAAGCAGCCATTGTTTTTGTTGTTTTCTTTTTGCACATACCAATGGTGACTACTTTTGTGAAGTAAAGAATAAGTACCACCTTTGTCTCTTGCCAAAACCCAACTTTTTATACCTTGGTTTACTTGCCTTTTATAAATAAGCTCTGAGTTAGTTTTGTGGGGGTGGTGGAGGAGGTGCCATTGGTGATAATATTGTTTTAAGACACGTCTCTTCCAAGATACACTGGTGTCCTTCCTGGAGGGCCCGCCTGGTACGCCCTCCGGTGCAGCCTCCTGGGAAGTTCTGGCTGCCTTGGGTCTTCAGAGAACAGGACATGTTCAGAAAACGACACTTGAGCACTCAATACTCAGCTCTAAGTTTTGTCAAAGCACTTGGCTGGACCATACAGCCACATCTTCTCCCTCGGTCTATGGCACTGGGTTCTATGTGAATGCACTCTCTGAGGCACCTGGCAGATGAAAAATACCTGGAAATGAAATTCACATCCTGGTTGGTTTGTACAGCCCAAGTGCAGGGTGCCCTGAAGACTCCGCCAGTGTGGTACCACTGGAGCAGAGTCGAGGTGCCGGGGACAACGCTGGAGGAGGAGCATGGTCGGTGTCAGGGATGGCTGGTTGCCATGACCTCAGGAGGCCTTGCCTTAGGTGACCAGAATCCCAAGATGCTAGGGGAGAGCAAAGGTGAAATGTGGCTAGCTTCTTCCCCTTCCTCACTTGCCCTTGCCTCCAATTTTTCCCCTTTCTGGGCCTCCAGCATTGTTCTTTGAGAACCTCTATCTAGCTTCTTCCCCTTAAGACCCATAGGAGTCAAGAACCAATGTTGTGCAAACAGATGTGTGTTAGGCTCTTAGCAGGTTGTGACAGAGAGGACAGAAGAGGCCAAGGAGTAGAACAGTCCTTTCATGGGGTTTCCACCTGAATTAGAGAGGGGAGATAGGTTATGGTGGGCAAGACAAAGTATAAGGCACAGACACCTGGGTGGACACGAGGCAGTGAATGCCCACGTCAGAATCCAGGCTACATGCCAGATTGGTGAGGTCTGAGGGTTATACCATATTGGAGGCCCTCTAAAAAGAAGAAATACAAAACGGCCAGGCCTCCCAGTATCTTGGAAGGGCTGTTGCACACGAGAAGCACTCAGTTTGAGCTTTATTAGTCTCCTGACATATCAGTCAGGGTTTTCCAGAGAATTGGTTCATACAATTATGGAAGTTGGCAACTTCAAAATCTGTAGGGAGTGTAGGCAGACTGGAAACCTGCAGTTTGCAGCCATCTCCTGGCAGAATTTTCTCTTGCTCAGAGCTCAGTATGTTCTATTCAAGCCTTCAACTGATTGGTTGCGGCCCACCCACATTATGGAGGGCAATCTGCCTGACTTAAAGCCTTCTGATTTAAAATCTCACCCCAAAACACCCTCATAGAAACATCCAGAATAACATTTGGCTAAATATCTAAGGACCATGCCCAAGTCAAGGTGACAAAAAATTAACCATCACACCTGGTAAAGCATCCTCTAAATATGAAGTTAGTGAGAGGAGGGAATGCTATGGACCAAGTTGTCAGCGAAGGCTTCTTGAGACATGTGGACTTGAACCAGTATTGGTGTATGGATTGGGCTTTACAGTGTCCACCGTTCTTGCATATTGAGCCACAAGAGAGACTAAGGAGTCTGTGTCCCATGACCCTCTGCCAAGTGCCTCACTAGAGGCTGGAAGGATTCTGGGATGGCTAATAGATTGGTAGTCTTTATTCTAAGTGGTCATCAAGGCCATTACTTTTGGCCTACTTGTCCCCATACCGTCTCACCATGGGAACCTGTTTTCCTCTTTCTTGCCCTATTTCCCCTCCCTCTCCTCCTCCTCACACTTTTCCTGACTTTGCCCTCCTCCCTTAGTTTAAACCTCAGGCCAGACAAGGTCTGTCTAACTGGATGTTCCAAGAGACTCCAGAAAATGAGCTGCATTCCACATTCACAGGATGAGCCATAGCCTCAGTCCACGGTGTTCATGCACCTGGGTCTCAGTGATGTTCAGAAGGAAGCTGTGCTCTGTCCTTTTCCGTATTCCCTGACCGTGTGCTCAAGTGGCTCTTTGCTAACACTAATCAGTGTGTAATGTTCTTCATGTAGGTATAATTTATTGTTTAAGGGGGATTCTCTCTGCTCCGTGAACAGGTAAGCCAGCCCCCTGGCTCTTCCCAGCCCTCCATCAATCTGTCTGACAAATGGGTGTTTGCATTAACCCTAACTAAGAGAGGGATGGAGAGCGTTGCTATTCCTGTTCAGCACTTACACATTTCCAGCCCTCATCTTGGCCAAACAACCTCCATTACAGTTCCTGTTATGTTTCTTGAGCTGGGTCCCACTCAGACCTCCTTCTAAAAGGAGATTCTAAAAGCAGGGAGCTGACAAAAATCATCAGAGTGGGGTACAATAGATAGCAACGACCCGGTTAAGCCACAGACACTTCCTTCCAGAACATTCCTTCCTGCTCCCTACTACTAGCTTCAGAGTTGGCTTGCCTCTTGGGACAGGAAAGCCTCAGACATGTTTCCTACGTCATGCCAAAACCCAGCCTTGAGATCCTTATGATTTGAAAACACTGTACCACTAGGATGTATTCACACCAAAGTTGTCTGCCCGTCATGGTCCCTTGCCTGCATTTAGCACTTACAGTGTTTAACACTCTTCCTGGCAGTAACTTGACAAGGAGGACAGACCATGTCACCATCCCCATTCTAGAGAGGTGATGTGAGGCCCACGTGTACCAGGACTGCACCCAACCCCCTGCCTAGTGCTGCCTGCCCAGGAATGACGTGAAGGGTGGGGTCTCACTTGGCCATGAGTTTGGATAGTATTTACAGGCCGCCCCAGAGACCTGGCCACATTGGGTGCTCCCTTCCCATTTTATGAGGCCTAATAGAAGAATCTTCATGAGGTTAGTGAACCAGGCCTGGTGATAGCATCCTCCCTGAGGTGTTCGTTTCTGAGTGTGAGTCCCAGGGTTGGGAGTATGTGTGGTGTCAACATCAGATAGTGGGAGGTGGTCCAGGGTGTTCTCTCAAAGCAGAACAAGCAGCCATCCAGTCACTGGGGAATAAACTCCCACCAGGCCACCACCATCCATCTGTCTCCTGCAGTGATTTCTAAGCCTCACTCCTCAGAGGTCCCTGGGGGTGGCAGTTGGGGAGGAGGGAGCCTGGTCCCCATTGTAGCTCTCCCCAGATGCCAGGTTGCACTTAGCTCAGCTAATTGGCAAGAAAAGGAAAAGCAAAAATAGTGAAAATCTGTGAATTAATATAACAGCCTTGAAGCAACCGCCAAAATGTGTACAAATCATGAAGTAATTAGATGTGTGAAGAATTCAATCGGGTTGGCTGTTTCCAAACCCAGCATCTAATCGCTTTAGGAGGCCGAGGGCTGGCAGGCCACAGGGAGTAGAAATTCTTTCCATTGCATCGCAATCTTGCTTCCCTGGAGCCTGAGCTTCTTGAAATCCTTTTAGGGTCCTGGCAGTTTCCCTGGGAGCTGCTAGAATCAAACATGGGCCTTCTGAAGGACCATTAGGCATGTGCAACATCTTGTCTCAGGAGCATCTTATATTTCAGAAGAAAACTTGAAGGTTTCACAAAGTGTCTTTTGTTATTTTTTTGGACCCATGGTCTTATTTAATCTCACTATCACTAAATATTTTTGTCAGCATTTTTTGGAGAAGGAAACCAAGGCCCAGCGAGTGAATTGATATAATAAACCTAACTCAAAGAGCTAATGAGTAGCAGATCTAGGGCTAGAACCAGGGTCTCCTGACAATCCCTCCAACCTCTCTGTGACTCGTTGTCCCTTTGGATCCTGCTGTATTCCCAAAGGTACTGACAGTTGTATCTCACAATTCTTGCTAACAGCCAGCTGCTGTTCTCTTTTCCATGGTATTAAATTTAGATATGTCATTAACCCATTTGTTTGATTAATAAAGTATGGCGTAGGGGTAGTTGCCTATTTGTTGATTTTAACTTCATGTGATACTCATATTAAACAGGGGAAGAGAAAAGGACCCATTTTCTTTATCTTTTGGAAAACACTTTGTAGAAAGTGATTTCAGGACTGATTCAGTCCACTGGAAAGATAGAAACAATATGTGATCAGAGTTTTATTGTTTGGCTTTGTTCTTTCTGATCTGTGGGGACTTCTTAAAAGAGTAGGTGCTTACATTCAGTAATTCAAGGGAGGGTGTCGCTCAGGGTTAAAATGCAGCATGCTCAGGGTTAGAAAGTGTGAGAGTAGAGATCGGAGCAGAACGCTAAGAGAGCCATGTAAGGAGCCTGACGTGTGTTGTTAATTCCCCTGCCAGCCAGGAAAGCTCCCTGGAGGATGGTGTTTACAGGTTTACAGCCAGATTGAGCAAACAACATTGTGATTAAGTTACACGCATTAGCTGGCTCCGTAACCAGAATGGAAACGTATGTGTTAATTTGCAAAGTCCTGGCTGCTTGCACAGACTTATCTCTGGTCCTCAGGTTTGGCCAACAGCAAAGTGCGCTGTGGGAGAGAAGGTTGGAAAGTCGGGAGTAGGACTGGCTACAGAATGTGAGGGGCCCAATGCAAAATGAAAATGTAGGCCCCTTGTTTGAAAATTGTGAAGAATTTCAGAATGGGTACAGCAGAAGGTTAAACCAAGTGCAGGGCCCCAACCATGGGTGGGGCACTGTGGAACTGCATAGTTCATAGGACCTTAAAGTGGGCTGTCGTTGAAGTCACTGGAGAAAGAAGGATATGAGCCCAGGACTGTGGGGTTCTGAGTGCACCAAATGCCACTCGCCTGGAAGATTAGAGATGAAAATCATCCAGTTTATATTTCTGGAGTCACTTAGATGCCCAACTCTATTCCAAGTGCACGGATTCCTCGGTGAGCAAGCAAGAGCTGCCCTGATCATGGTTCTGGCTTGGATTTGGGTTTTAGACGGTCAGCTCCAAGAAACTTTTAAGAGCTCCACCTTACCTTGTCTGTGTTCTATCTGTAGATGGGTTGCGTAATAATAACGCCAATCTCTATTGTGAGGGCTAAGCATATTATCAGGCATGTGCAAGTGTCTGGGCACAGCAAGGGCTTTAGTGAATGTTAGGGAAGTAGACAGTCAGGTGAACAGCTGTGTGGTGCACAGGAGTGGTGCACAGAAAGGAGCCTGTGGACGGGGTGGGGAATGCCCTTGGAGAGCATTCACTCTGTGTGGATCCTGATTCCATTCCCTTTGATGGACACTGAGACCTGGGAATCTTACACAACAAAGCTATTTCCTCTTTTCACTTCCTATAGACCAGGCTTTTATCACCAGCTTGGGGATACAGGAGTGCCCTGGATGTAGGGACCCTGCTATCCACAGTGTCCTCTTCTGACTTATCTTTTAAGGTCCTGAATTTCTGCTCTCCTCTGGTTCTGCACTTGCCAGGTTCTCAGCAATCTGCTGGGTGAAGCTCATACTCCCTTATCCTGATAGTCCCAGCGCTCCCCCATCTGACCACACCTCCCCTCCTGTCCATACTTCCTTCCGTCTCTCTGTTGCACAGAACCAGCTCCTCACCCTGTCCAGGTCAGCTTACACATTCACTTTCTCCACCCCTCTTTGAGTTTTAATTCAGTTCCACAGACATGGACACAGTTCCTCTCCTTACACTCCTTCTGGAGCAAATTTCAGTCCATCTCGTTATTAATGGATTCTATATTTGCCAATCCATTAATATTTATGTTTAACCCCCAGATCAATCCTCATGATGCTTTCACTGCTATTTGCTGACATGTGCAGAGCAGAACCATCAAAAACTCGAGTTGCCCCACATGCAAGTTCCCAGCCGAGATCCAGGGAGGCCACACTCTGCCTCTGATTTCAGCTCTCGTGTGATAAGCACACATCCTTTTTGTGGTCTATTGAATGCCACTTCTGTGCATGTTAGCGCTGTTTAAAATGCCCTTACAAATAGAACTAAAGTGCTGTCTAGTGTTCCCAAGCACAAGAAGGCTGTGATGTGCCTTGTGGAGAAATAGATGTGTTAGATAAACTTCATTCAGGCATGTGTTACAGTGCTGTTGGCCCTGAGTTTAATGTTAATGAATCAACAACTAGTATATCCAGAAAAAAGAATGAAGAAATTTGTCAAAATGTATGTGAGGCTACTCCATTGTTTGACCAGGGGCTCGAAGGAACCTAACCTTGTATTCCCTGGGAGCCATGGTTCAGTAGTCACTAATTTAGTGTGACTAGTGAGTTTATAGAACATATCTACCACAGATAATAAGGATCAACTGTCAAAAAGAAAAATGTTGAGTTTCTACTAACTGTCACAAATCAGTCAAACCCCCCTGAGACGCTGTGGCTTCCTGCTCGGTCCAGGCCACTGCTTTCTCTGTCCTGTGAGCTTATTGTACATTAGTATCTGTTCATTTTATTTGATGTCCCTTAATTGTTAACTTTCCAGCTGTGACCCGCAGATGGACTGCAAGTCTTCTCAGGACAAAAAAACTGTTGGCCCTCACATGTCCTTCCCGGGAAGGTAGACGATGAAGGCGTGCTGAAGCCAAAGGTGGAGAAATTGTTTGAGTGTAATGTGCTGGTGGGTAGAGACTAGACACAGTAGGAAATAATACAACAGAACCTTTATCAGCAGGGTAACTTCAGAGCACCTCCCCCTCAGGGCTGTTGTGAGAGTCAGAGATATTTGTAAAAGCACAAAGCAAACCTTGAAGGGGCCATGTGAGTGTTAGATTTTCTTTGCTGTTGACATCTGTGGGTGGGCCCGAGGAAGGGATCACCAGCCGGTGCTCCCAGGCCAGGTTGGTCGGAGGGGCCCCCAGTGTGGCTTGGAAAGGCTTACTCAGCACTTTCCCAGCCAGGATCCCCAGCCTCAAAGCTGCCAAGTGTTTCACACGGCTGAGTGGGGAACAGCTGAGTGGGGAACGCAGTTTCAAATGGCCCGAGTTAGATGTCTTATGACAGCTGCCTGCTGGGACCGCCTCCTCCCCCACAGGGGCCATCCATGTTTTAGTCACCCTTCTTGTAGCCCGAGAGATGGGGGCTGAGGGCTCCACCGCCCAGTTTCTGAGATGGCACTTGAGCCTGGTGGGTGACCCAGGTTGGCTGCGGAGCTCACATGCCTGTGTTTCTCCTCTGCAGTCCGGAGAAGTCCATTTTTCCTTGTTGTCTGACTTTGGAGTGATTAGATTTGCAAGGTTTTTCTTTGTGTGTTGTCAAGAATCTAAATCCCCAATCTTTTCCTTGGGAACGAGTCACTTAGTGTCCCCTCTGCCTATGGCATTTCCCTCAACTGTTAGTCTTGGGTTCCTTGACGTCTGTCATAGTCTGTCTCACATGGTGGATATTTGTGAATAGTATTAAGCACCTTCCAGTTTCTCATGATCCCTTGAAGACAGAGACCATGTCTGGTTTGTTTCTTTTTCAGAACCGCTGTGCCTGGTACCATGCCCAGAATGTCATAGGTTTATTACTATTATTATTATCATCATCATCATCATATAACTACTGATGGAGTACTTTAATGACTACCTAAACAAAGGTTAAGGGTTCACATCTGGGTTCCAGGGGCAGTATGCCTGACTCACAGTCCTCCTCTGTCCCAGGTGTCTGTGTGACAGGGAAGACCTGTCCAGCGCGTCTCCACTCTGTGGGGAGGGAAGAGGCGGGTTGCGGCTGGAGAGAGGTGGCAAGAACACAAGGAAGTTCGACTCGAGTCTGGAAATTCCTCGAGATCACTGGGGGATCCCTTTCACTGGAAATCTTGAGCAAAAAGTGACACCCATCAATCTAGAATGGTTGCCTGGAAACAAGGACCTGCCTGTTCTCATGCAGCCACGGCTGGGCAGTCAGAGGAGCCTGGGCCTGAGCTGTGGCAGAAAAGTCCAATGAGGCTCCCTTTGGCAGTGACCCTAGCTGATTTAAATGTAACACGTACTGGCTCAGGGGATGTCCTAGTGAATCTCTATCTTATTTAACAACACTCTGGGCTTCTGGGGGTCTGATTCTTGTGGTCTGATTCTGAGCCTTCCTTTGTTTAGTGGCTCTCCAGGCCATGCCACTTGGGCACGATGCTGCCAGATTTTCCTCCCTAAAACGCCTCAATCCTATCACCCTGAAACCCTAAGCGGCTTACACGGACTAAGGGACAAAATCTCAACTCCTTCAATCTTGCTCTGAGGCCGTTGAGGTCAGGGCTCCATCTGATACTCCTTACTGGTCTCCTTTGGGGGAGCTGAAAACAGCTGGTGAAGAAATGCTAAGTGTTGGTTTGATTCTTATCTACAGTACTTCCTGAGAATTGAGAATTGCGAGACAATAGAACTGTCAGCCAGTTCTCCATCCTCAGGTAGAAAGCACAGTGCACGGAGTTCATGCTGTTGCTCTGAGTGTTATAATTAGGAGCGGGTGTGAGAAAGAATTCAAGGAACACTGGGCAGTAAACATCCAGTTTGAGTTTGGGATGGGAGATGGGGTGGTGGGTTGGGAGAACAGTGGTTTAGTTGGAGGTTGAAGTCCAGGATTTGTTTTTTCCAGGTCCCTGCCACTCCCAGATACACTCCCAGAGGCTTCCTTTCCCTCTGTTCCCAATGGGCTCAGTGAGAACCACCACCTCCCTGCCCATCAGCCTGCAGCAGAGGAGTGGGAATGTTCTGTGCAGCGCTGGGTGCCAGTCCTGCAGGGGCCATGATGTGAGCACCTGGCACAACAGAGTTAACGTGTCATTTGCATGGCACACGCAGCCTCTGTTCAGCCTGGCTGTCAGGTTTCTTTTCTTTCCAGGAATAGTGAGGAATGCGTGCCCTCAGAGCGAGTTCAAGGGCGAGGTGAGCTCAGTTCCAGGAGGGGGAAACCTGAGTGGTTGGTCCATTGTGGTGACTTGGAAAGAGAGTAAAACACACGCCCCTGGCCTCTGACATCGGCACTGACGCTGTTCCTTGGTCATTGGCTTGGACCACAGCCTGCCTGGGCCATAATTGTATCTTATTAGAACACCAACTCTTTTAGAGGAGGGATCAACTGTCATCCATGGTTCATTCCCCCATAGGTGTTTTTCTATTTGTCATGGGAGAAGCTCTACAGTCTGAAACGACCAGGCTCTGTTCTTAATAAAGGAGCCGGGGACAACTAGGAACCAGGAATTACTAAGGATGAAAATATATTGGTTTAATATCCAAATAATATTGTTCCCATTACACCAATGTGCTTTAGTATTTCTGTTCTAAATCCTTAAGGCCCAAGATCACGAGCCATTTTGCTACATTCTCTTTCTGTGTGATTAGATGCAGGCCACGCTGGGTTTGCACGCTCTAGAGCTGTGACTCTCCAACCCAACTGCATGTAGAAGGAGCAGTGGAGCCCCTAAACACCCTGACGCCCAATTAACTGAGACGCCCTGCAAGCAGGATCCAGGCATCTGTTGCTGTCGGCTTTCCGGGTGACGCCCATGTGCAGCCAGGGCTGAGCATGAGCTGTTTGGGGAGAGGGAGTCTGTTTTATTAATCATTTTCTCTCCAGAGCCTCGTGGAGTACTTGGCACAGAGTGAGTATTCAGCAAACATCAGTGCCTCCTATCAACGCCTCCTCGTGGATGTCACATAACTTCACACAACGTGGTTCTGAGATTGAGCCCGGAGCCTGTCTCTCTCCCAGGGCTCCCCATCTCAGTGTTTGCATTCCCATCCATCTAACTCAGGATTCATCTTTGCTCCCTCACCCCCTCCCCGCCATGTTCCAGTTCTTCATAAGTGTGTGTGGTGATTTTACATGTAAATCTCTCTCATATCTGGGCCTTTGTTTCCATACTGGCTAGCACCATCCTCATCTAAGCTATTAGCATTCATCCCCCAACTTCCTCAAAAGCTCCTTAGCCAGGTGGCCTTTGTGCAGCCCAGGGCCACCAATCCCTCCTGTGTGCCATAAGTTAGAATCATCTGTATAAAATACAAACATGATTTTGTGATCTATTGATTTAAACCCATCAGTGACTTGCCATTGCTCTTAGGAGATCAGACTCCTTAATCTGGTTGACAGAGCCCCCTGGTCTGGTCCTCAGGCCCCTCAGTCTGGTCCTCCAGCCCTGTGGTCTGACCTGTTTTCTCAGTCTCTGCCATGTTCTTTGCACCCCAGTTCTTCTCCCTTGCTCTCATTTCCTAGAAATTCCATGCTCCACCCAGCCTTGGGACCTTTGCACACACATTTCCCTTGGTCTGGAACACTCTCCCCGCCTGCCCCTGCCTCCTTGACTTGTTCATTGCTGCTGAACCTTCAGTTCTCAGCTGAAGAGCCCTTATTTGGTGAAGGCTTCTCTGGTCTCAGACAAACACTCCTGGGTCCTGTCCTCTTGTGGCATCGGGTTTGCTTCTCTGTGGGTTGTTACCTCGGTTGGTAGCTCCCCCTCCCTCTGGGGGGTTGTAGAGCTGGCTTCTCTTGGCCCCTCTTCTCTTAGGCAGAGGCTGCCTCTGCAAGACCCTCCTGGTTCTGGACAGCACAGTTACGTAAAGCCGCTCACGTGACAGACACATTGGTTTTGCTCTGTTTTGAACAACCTCCTAAAGATCTATTAATATCCATGTCCATCACTTGCTTTTCTATGGTAATCTTTAGTGTTTCTTCATCTCCTTAGAACTTTCCCAAATCTTAATTTTTCGGGTCTTGACCTGAGGTATATATCCTCTATTCTGTGTTGGCCCACAAGGATTTTTAGGAGTTGCACTTTTTTGTGTGTGTCGAATACCATGTGACAGAGTCCTGTGTCATCCAGGTGCTCTCACGTGTTAGTGTTTATGGCCTCACAGCGATGCTCAGGGGTAGATGGGGGGAGCGTGTGAGAACACGGGCCCAGTACTACAGCCTCCCAACTCCCAGCAGCCTCTGGGGCCTTGCCTTCTTGGCACACCCTTCCCCCCCTTCAAAGCCACTAGAAACAAAACTCTGCATTCAGACCTTGCTTTCTATGAGCCTCCCCAGAACAATGGACAGAACTTCAATCACCTGGTTTTCAGATCTTCTGAGACATTTCCCATCTCTGGGCCTCAATTTATTGATTTTGTGAAATGAGAAGTTTGGACCAGATTATTAAGGATCCTCAGCAATAATAATGATAAAATGATAGTAATAATAGTGGGTAATAATGTTAGCTAACATTTATTGGGCATATATTGTGTGTCGAGCATTAAGTACATTACTTCATCTAAGAGGGATGCAGCGTTTTCCCGTACTCTCACCCACAACTCCAGCTGCGTGGGGGTGTGTCTCTCACACCAGCCATTTCTGTGGCACAGGACTGAGTGTCTGATGGCTCGATTCAGCTCTGACACTGTCTACCTGAAGTTAGCATCAGAGCCCACAGATTAAGGGCTCAGTTCCACAGGACCGCCACCCACCCTCACCTCAGATGCCAGTCGCAAATCCAGGTCATCACCTGTGCTTCTGGAGACTGGCCATAAATCAGAGATTCCCATAGCCCCCCACTCAGGTTCAATTAATCCACTAGAGTGGCTCACAGAACCCAGGAAAACTGTTTACTCACTGGATTCCCGGTCTGTTACAAAGAATATAAACGGACTGCCAGATGAAGAGAGATGTAGGGTGGGGTCCAGAAGGGTCCCAAGCACAGGAGCTTCTGTCTCTTGGAGTTTGGGATGTGACACCCTCCCAACACATGGATACGTTCTTGTTCACCAGCTGGAAGCTCTCTAAAACCCATCCACACCTTTGACGTTTTTGTGGAGGTTTTGTCATGTAGGCGTGATCGATTTTTAGCTCCACTTCCAGCCTGTCTCCCCTCTCCAGAGAACAAGAGGTGGGGCTGAGAGTGCTAAGCTTCCAACCATGGCGTGGTCTGTCTGGTGACCAGCCTCTAGCCAAGAGTCACCTCATTAGGACAAAAGAGGCTCCTGTCACCTGGGAAATTCCAGAGATCAGCAGCTCTGTGGCAGACTTGCCTGTCACTCAGGAAAGCACACAGGCCCCAGGAGTTCTATGTCAGGAACCAGGACCAAAGACCAAATATTCGCAAGAACTGGGTGCATAGACCCATATATGTATTTCTTATTCTTTCATCAAGTATTTTCAATTCCTGGTTGGGAATTGACCTCTGTGGAGGGCTGACTTAAGTTATACCTGGATTTTTGACTGTATGGTGGGGCTGGTGCTCCTAACATTGTTCAGGGGTCAGCTGTACATTTTAAATAAACATATTAGCTCATTTTAAAATTCATTATTCTCCATTGCCCTGGCCAGTGGAGCAGTGGATAGAGCGTTGTCCTGGAGCACAGAGGCCACTAGTTCAATCTCAGGGTTACCAGCTCAAGCCTGGGGTTGCCAGCTTAATCTTGGGGTTGCTGGCTTGATCCCAAGGGTGCAGCCTCAACCCCCAAGGTTGCTGGTTTGAGCACTGGTCAGGGCACATATGAGAAGCAATCAGTGCCGCAACTAAGTAGAACAAGTTGATGATTTTCTCTCCCTTCCTTTCTCTCTCTCCTTCAAAAATAAATAAATAAATAAATAAATAAATAAATAAATAAATAAATAAAGTTCATTATTCTTTTTTACAAGCATATACAAGTAGGGATTTTACAAGTAGGGATTTCTGGGGTTCCATTTTACAGATGTTGAAACTCAGGCACAGTGAAATTAAGCAACTTGTTCAAAGCTACAGAGCCAAGAGGTGGCAGAGCTGAGATTCCAACCCGGGAACATGGGCTCCAGAGACCCCACTCTTCCCCAGCTAGTGTAGAAGACAGGGTGTGGGCTTTGGAGTCCAACAGACCTGGTTCCAGGACTGACTCTGCCACTTACCAGCGATGTGACTCCAGCCAGGCTACTTTTGTGCACCTGTTTTCCCATTTGTAAAGTTGGAATAATACCTGCATTGGGGTGTATCCACTTGTTAAGGCTGTTGTAACAAAATACCACAGAATGAGGGGCTTAGACGACAGACATTTATTTTCTCACAGATCTGGAGGCTACAACTTCAAGATCAAAATGTCAGCAGGTTTGGTTTCTCCCCTTCAGTTGTAGGCAGCCACCTTCTGCCTGAGTCTTCACAGGGTCTTTCCTCTGTAGTCATACCTGTCTGTGTTCTAATCTCTTCTTGTAAGAACATCAGTCATGTTGGATTAATGCCCACTCCTAGGACCTCATTTTACCTTAATCAACTCTTGAAAGACTTACCTATCATTAACTCTATCTCCAAACATAGCCACATTCCAAGGTACTGAGAGTTAGGACTTCCACATATGGATTGGAGGTGCTGGGACACAATTCAGCCCATAACAAGAGTTTTGTCCACCTTCAAGGACATCATGTTGTATGAAGTGCCTGCCACAGTGTCGGCACTCAGATAATGCCAGGTCCTATCCCTCTCTCTATCAGTCTGACTTCGTAGCCATCCCTTTTTCTCCTGGGTAACAATGAGATCTGTTCCTCTGTTGGCAGCACGTGAGTGTTGGGTAGAATCTGTCTGTGTGGCTGCTCTTTCCAGAGTGGGGAAAAAAAATAACTCTCTTTCATTTTATATCCCTAATGGCAGGGTTTACAGTCCTAGAGTTAACACTGGAGGCCTTGAAGTCTTAGAAAAATATTATGATGAATCCCAGTCCTGCCAACTTGCATGACATATTTTATCCAGGGACGTTAGCTTGCCTTTCAAACGTGGATTCATGCTTCTGCCTCAAGTAAGGCAGCCTCTCCTTCCCCTCGTGGCTGCATAGCCCGGGCATTAGCACTTTTCATACCAACAGCAGGCAAAGGGTTGCTGTGCCCTGAGATTGCCATGTTTTCTTCTGGCTTCACTTTCCCTCCTGAGACCCTTGCTTTCCAAAGCCACAGCGGGTTCGAGGTGAACTTCCCGAGAGGAGCCAGAAGAGTCAAAACATAATTTAGCACTTGAGTTAATGAGGATGCACTAGCATGGTGAAGCGAACATGAAAAGAAACATGGGAGCCTTTTTAAAGAAAGATCAAGTGCTGGGAGGGAGACTCGAGAACCAGCAGCAGCATCATTACACTAACAGCAGCTGCTGGTGCCTAACTGCCTGCCTGGTACACACCAGGCGCTAAGCAGAGCCCTTTAAGTATCTCATCTTTAGCCTTTAGACCGCCCTGAGAGGGGGTGGAATAATCCTCGATCTTCAGAGAGGTGCTGAGGCTCAGAAATGGCTAAACAACTCACCGCTCAGGGGCTCCCAGTGGGCACAACCTGGAAAAGTCATGCAGGTGACCACGTGGGTGGGGGAAAACAGCTGTTGCCTAAATCAGAAAAGAATGACCTGGGGCTCAGACCTGACATGACCTTGCTCTTTAGATATCTTGAAACGGAGTAATGCACTTTGGACCTCCGCCTATGGATAGAGCAGCCTTACAGAAACCAAAGTTATTTCCTTAGCGCTGGTGCAAAGCTTGGTGACTGGAAATGGGCGTGAGCCGGAAAAACAGAAATCTTTACACTTGAGCCAAATTAGCTAAGTTCTAAGGCAGAAATTTGTCATCTGCTTTTCCTGTGTGTAGTGTACACCCTGAAAGGTGAGCAGGTTCTGAGAGTTTGGTGTTCTATTACAGGAGGTTGGGAGGAAATGGGGAAAAGGCTGCAATCCTAACGTCAAATCACACTTCCTTTATTCAGTTTTTATTTCCTGGTTGTAAAATTATGGTCATTGCAGGAAATTAGGGAAAAAAACACAAAGTTAAAGGGAAAAAAATTCTCTAAACTATCACTTGCAGATAACCATCAAAATTTCAATAGACTATACCCTCCAGTCTTTTTCTATATACTTTTTTAAAATTAATTTTAATGGGGTGACACTAATCAGAGTACATATGTTCAAAGAAAACATCTCCAGGTTATCTTATCTTTCAATTATGTTGCATACTCATCACCCAAAGTCAAGTTGTCCTCTGCCACCTTCTATCTGGTTTTCTTTGTGCCCCTCCCTTATCCCTCTCCCTCCCTCTCCTCCTTCCCCCCACCCCATAACCACCACACTCTTGTTCATGTCTCATAGTCTCGCTTTTATGTCCCACCTATGTATGAAATCATGCTGTTCTCAGGTATTCTTTTCTGATTTACTTATTTCACTCCGTATAATGTTATCAAGGTCCATCCATTTTGTTATAAATGATCCGATGTCATCATTTCTTATGGCTGAGTAGTATTCCATAGTATATATGTACCATAGCTTTTTTTTTTTTAATTTTAATATATATTTTATTATTATTAATTCTAATGAGGTGACACCAATAAATCAGGGTACATATGTACAATGAAAACATCTCCAGGTTATCTTATCATTCAATTGTGTTGCATACCCATCACCAAAAGTCAAATTGTCCTCTGTCACCTTCAATCTGGTTTTCTCTGTGTCCCTCCCCTCCTCCCTATCCCACTTTTCCCTCCCTCCCCCCATCCCATAACCAACACTCTCTTGTCCATGTCTCATACCCTCACTTTCATGTCCCACCTATGTATGTAATCGTGCTGTTCTCAGTTTTTCTTTTTTTCTGATTTACTTATTTCACTCCGTATAATGTTATCAAGGTACATCCATTTTGTTATAAATGATCCGATGTCATCGTTTCTTATGGCTGAGTAGTATTCCATAGTATATATGTACCATAGCTTTTTAATCCACTCGTCTTCTGACGGACACTTGGGCTGTTTCCAGATCTTCGCTATTGTGAACAATGCTGCCTCGAACATGGGGGCGCATTTCTTCTTTTCGAACAGTGCTATGGTGTTCTTAGGGTATATTCCTAAAAGTGGGATAGCTGGGTCAAAAGGCAGTTCAATTTTTAATTTTCTGAGGAATCTCCAAACTGTTTTCCACAGTGGCTGCACCAGTCTGCATTCCCACCAGCAGTGCAGAAGGGTTCCCTTTTCTCCACATCCTCGCCAGCACTTATTCTGTGTTGTTTTGCTGATAAGTGCCATTCTGACTGGTGTGAGGTGATATCTCATTGTGGCTTTAATTTGCATTTCTCTAATGATTAGTGATGTTGAGCATTTTTTCATATGCCTATTGGCCATCTGTATGTCCTCTTTGGAGAAATTTCTATTCATTTCTTTTGCCCATTTTTTGATTGGGTTGTTTGTCTTCCTGGTGTTGAGTTTTATAAGTTCTTTATAAATTTTAGTTATTAACCCCTTATCAGATGTGCTGTCGAATATGTTCTCCCATTGTGTGGTTTGTCTTCTTATTCTGTTCCTATTGTCTTTAGCTGTGCAAAAACTTTTTAGTTTGATATAGTCCCATTTGTTTATCTTGCCTTTTATTTCAGTTGCCCATGAAGATAAATCGGCAAATATACCGCTGCTACAGATGTCGGAGAGCTTGCTGCCTATGTTTTCTTCTAAGATGCTTATGGTTTCACGGCTTACATTTAAGTCTTTTATCCATTTTGAGTTTGTTTTTGTGAATGGTGTAAGTTGATGGTCTAGTTTCATTTTTTTGCAGGTAGATGTCCAATTTTCCCAACACCATTTGTTAAAGAGGCTGTCTTTACTCCATTGTATGTTCTTTCCTCCTTTGTCAAATATCAGTTGTCCATAAAGCTGTGGGTTTATTTCTGGGTTCTCTGTTCTGTTCCATTGATCTATGTGCCTGTTCTTATGCCAGTACCAGACTGTCTTGAGTATAATGGCCTTATAGTAAACCTTGATATCAGGAAGCGTGATACCTCCTGCTTTATTTTTTCTTTTTAAGATTGCTGAGGCTATTCGTGTTCTTTTTTGGTTCCATATAAATTTTTGGAATATGTGTTCTATATCTTTGAAGTATGTCATTGGTATTTTAATTGGTATTGCATTGAATTTATAAATTGCTTTAGGTAATATAGACATTTTAATGATGTTTATTCTTCCTAGCCATGAGCACGGTATATGCTTCCACTTGTTTGTATCTTCCTTGATTTCTTTTATCAATGTTCTATAATTTTCCGAGTACAAGTCCTTAACCTCCTTGGTTAAATTTACTCCTAGGTACTTTATTTTTTTGGCTGCAATAGTGAAGGGGATTGTTTCCTTAATTTCTTTTGCTGATATTTCATTGTTGGTGTATAGAAATGCCTCTGATTTCTGAGTATTAATTTTATATCCTGCCACCTTGCTGAATTCATTTATAAGGTCCAGTAGTCTTTTGACTGAGACTTTAGGGTTTTCAATATACAATATCATATCATCTGCAAATAATGACAGTTTTACTTCTTCTTTTCCAATTTGTATGCCTTTTATTTCTTCTTCTTGTCTGATTGCTGTAGCTAGGACTTCCAGAACTATGTTGAATAAGAGTGGTGAAAGTGGGCAACGCTGCCTGGTTCCTGATCTTAAGGGGATTGCTTTTAATCTTTGTCCATTTAGTATGATGTTTGCTGTCGGTTTATCATAGATGGCCTTTATCATGTTAAGGAATGATCCCTGTATTCCCACTTTACTGAGAGTTTTGAGCATGAATGGGTGCTGGATTTTATCAAATGCCTTTTCTGCATCTATTGAAATTATCATGTGATTTTTGTCCTTCCTTTTGTTTATATGGTGAATCACATTGATTGATTTGCGAATATTGAACCAGCCTTGCCTCTCCAGAATAAATCCCACTTGATCGTGGTGTATGATTTTTTTCATATATTGCTGGATCCGGTTGGCTAATATTTTGTTGAGAATTTTAGCGTCTAAATTCATCAGGGATATAGGCCTATAATTTTCTTTCTTTGTGTTGTCTTTGCCCGGTTTTGGGATCAGAATTATGCTCGCCTCATAAAAGGAGTTTGGAAGTCTTCCTTCCTCTTGAATTTTTTGAAATAGCTTGAGGAGAATAGGAATTAGTTCTTCTTTGAATTTTTGATAGAATTCACTTGAGAAGCCATCAG
Source organism: Rhynchonycteris naso (assembly GCA_037038555.1). Lineage (NCBI taxonomy): Eukaryota > Metazoa > Chordata > Mammalia > Chiroptera > Emballonuridae > Rhynchonycteris > Rhynchonycteris naso. The sequence continues at coordinate 149,165,106 of CM072999.1, read as the reverse complement.
GCCCAGGACTTTTCTTTTTTGGGAGTTTTTTGATAACTGTTTCTATCTCATTTGTTGTAATTGGTCTGTTTAGGTGTTCTGATTCTTCCAGATTGATTTTTGGAAGGTTATATGATTCAAGAAATTTGTCCATTTCACCAAGATTGTCTAATTTTTTGGCATATAGTTCTTCATAGTATTTTCTTACAATGCTTTGTATTTCTGTTGTGTCAGTTGTTATTTCTCCACTGTCCTTTCTAATTTTATTTATTTGAGTCCTCTCTCTTTTTTTCTTGGTGAGTCTAGTTAAAGGTTCATCAATCTTGTTTACCTTTTCAAAGAACCAGCTTCTTGTTTCATTGATCCTCTGTATTGTTTCCTTAGCCTCTATGTCATTTATTTCTGCTCTGACCTTTATTATTTCCTTCCTTCTACTTGTCTTGGGTTTTATTTGTTGTTGTTTTTCTAGTTCTTTTAGATGCAGGGTTAGGTTGCTTATTTGAGCTTTTTCTAGCTTCTTATGATATGCCTGTAGTGCAATAAACTTCCCTCTCAGAACTGCTTTTGCTGTGTCCCATAAATTTTGAGTTGATGTATGCTCATTATCATTTGTTTCTAGAAACTTTTTTATTTCTTCTTTGATCTCATTGTTAATCCATTCATTATTTAATAACATGCTATTTAGTTTCCAAGTGTTTGAGTATTTTTCAGTTTTTCTTTTGTGGTTAATTTCTAGTTTCATGGCATTGTGATCAGAGAAAATGCTTGATATGATTTCAATCTTCTTAAATTTATTGAGACCATTTTTGTGTCCTAACATGTGGTCTATCCTAGAAAACGTACCATGAGCACTTGAGAAGAATGTATATTCTACTGCTTTAGGGTGAAAAGTTCTGAAGATATCTATTAAATCAAGTTGATCTAGTGTATCCTTTAAGTCTGCTGTTTCTTTATTAATTTTCTTTCTTGAGGATCTATCCAGTGTTGTTAGAGGGGTATTGAAATCCCCTACTATGATAGTATTGCTGTTAATCTCGCCCTTTATATCCATCAAAGTTTGCTTTATGTATGTCGGGGCTCCTATATTTGGTGCATAGATATTTACAATAGTTATATCTTCCTGTTGAATTGTTCCCTTTATCATTATGTAGTGTCCTCCTTTATCTCTTACTACAGCCTTTGTTTTAAAGTCCATTTTGTCTGATATAAGTATTGCTACCCCTGCTTTTTTTTCATTTCCATTTGCATGAAATATTTTTTTCCATCCTTTTACCTTCAGTCTATGAGCATCTTTTGTTTTAAGGTGTGTCTCTTGTAGACAGCATATGTATGGGTCCTGTTTCTTTATCCATGCAGCTACCCTATGTCTTTTGATTGGATCATTTAATCCATTTACATTTAAGGTTATTATTGATATGTAGTTGTTTATTGCCATTTTATTCTTTAAAGCTGTATTCTTCTTTTGCTCTATTCATTCCTCCCTTTAAACTGTTCACAAGAGGCCCCTTAGTATCTCTTGCAGAATTGGTTTGGTTTTTATGAATTCCTTGAGGCTTTCTTTTTCTGGGAAGCTCTTTATTTCTCCTTCAATTTTAAACGTTAGCCTTGCTGGATAAAGTAGTCTTGGTTGTAGGTTCTTGTTCTGCATTACTTTGATTATTTCTTGCCATTCCCTTCTGGCCTCAAGTGTTTCTGTTGAGAAGTCTGATGTCATCCTTATGGGGGCTCCTTTGTAGGTGATAGCCTTTTTTTCTCTAGCAGCTTTTAAAATTTTTTCTTTATCCATTAGCTTTGGTATTTTAACTATGATGTGTCTTGGTGTAGATCTTTTTGGGTTTCTCTTTAATGGAGTTCTGTGTGCTTCTTGAATGTGTGGAGTGTTTCCCAGCCTTAATTTAGGAAAGTTTTCTGCTATGATTTGATTGAACAAAGTTTCCATTTCCTGTCCTCTCTCCTCTTCTTCAGGCACCCCTATGATGCGAATGTTGTTTCTCTTCATGTTGTCACAAAGCTCCCTTAGAGTTTCCTCACATTTTTTAAGTCTCTTTTCCTTTTTCTTCTCTGCTTCTGTGCCTTTGTTTATTGTGTCCTCTAACTCGCTTATTCGATCCTCAGCGTCATCCATCCTGCTTTTAATTCCTTCCATTGTGGTCTTCAGTTCTGATACTGTATTTGTCATTTCTGTCTGATTCTTTTTTATTATTTCAATTTCATTTTTTATACTTGTTATCTCTTTATTTAGGTGTTCATAATGACTATCCATTGTTGCTCTAATTTCTTTGAACATCCTAACTATCATTATTCTAAATTCTGCTTCCGGTAATTTGGTTATATCTGGTTCATTCAGGTCCTTCTCTGGGGATTTCTCTTGATTCATTTGGTTTGCATTCCTCTGCCTGCCCATTTTTTCTGTGTATAAGCAAGTTGTGGCCACTGGAGTCCAGTAGGTGTTGCCTTTGTGTTCTCTAGGTGTGGTCTATCTGCAGGCCCCCCACCCCCTCTGCCGGTGCCTAGGGTGGTTGGGTATGAGCGTTGCCAGCGCGGGCCCACTGTGGCTTTTGCTGTGATTTCTGCCTCTCCTCCGTGGGAGGGGCTGTCACTGAAGCCACAAGATCAGCACCAAGGGTAGAGGTGAGCACCTTTCCTCAGCTGCGGACCCAGCCTATTTCCGGACTTCCGCCCAGAACCAGCAGTCGGAGCCTGCTCGCTACAGTTCCGCGGGTTAGGCGGGGCTTTTGACGTGCTCTCAGCTGTAAGCCTTTGCCCGTCCGGAGCTTTAGCCCCGCCCTCGAGGCCAGGGCCCTTTGCGCAGGGTCGGAAACCAAGGTTTATTGGGGCGGGCGTGTTTGCTGGCTTCCGCCGAGCTGCGTACTTCCGCTCGTCCCGGACTCTACCCCGCCCCCGTGTTCGGAGCCCGCTCGTGCACGTATGAATGCTATTCGCGTTTTCTCCGGCCGGATGGGGATAATAGCGTGGGCTCAGCTGCGAGCCTCCACCCGTCTCGGGGTCCACCCCGTTCTCATGCTCGGAGCCCGCTCGCGCACGTATACTGGCCAACCGCGGTTTCTCCGGCCGGGGGCGAGGGGACTGGTAGTGTCAGCTCAGCCGCGAGCCCCTGCCCGTCCCTGGTCCTAGCCCGGTCCCCACGGTCAGGGTCGGCTTGCGCAGGGCCTGCCTGTTCCTGTGTACCATAGCTTTTTAATCCACTCGTCTTCTGATGGACACTTGGGCTGTTTCCAGATCTTCGCTATTGTGAACAATGCTGCCACGAACATGGGGGCGCATTTCTTCTTTTCGAACAGAGCTATGGTGTTCTTAGGGTATATTCCTTAAAGTGGGATAGCTGGGTCAAAAGGCAGTTCGATTTTTAATTTTTTGAGGAATCTCCAAACTGTTTTCCACAGTGGCTACACCAGTCTGCATTTCCACCAGCAGTGCAGAAGGGTTCCCTTTTCTCCGCATCCTCGCCAGCACTTATTCTGTGTTGTTTTGCTGATGAGTGCCATTCTGACTGGTCTGAGGTGATATCTCATTGTGGTTTTAATTTGCATTTCTTAATGATTAGTGATGTTGAGCATTTTTTTCATATGCCTATTGGCCATCTGTATGTCCTCTTTGGAGAAATTTCTATTCATTTCTTTTGCCCATATTTTGATTGGATTGTTTGTCTTCCTGGTGTTGAGTTTTATAAGTTCTTTATAAATTTTGGTTATTAACCCCTTATCAGACGTGTTGTCAAATATGTTCTCCCATTGTATGGTTTGTCCTTTTATTCAGTTCTTATTGTCTTTAGCTGTGCAAAAACTTTTTAGTTTGATATAGTCCCATTTGTTTATCTTGCCTTTTATTTCATTTGCGCATGGAGATAAATCGGCAAATATATTGCTGAGACAGATGTCGGAGAGCTTACTGCCTATGTTTTCTTCTAGGATGCTTATGGTTTCACGGCTTACATTTAAATCTTTTATTCATTTTGAGTTTGTTTTTGTGAATGGTGTAAGTTGATGGTCTAGTTTCACTCAAGCCACAAGCCTCAGCACCATGGGTAGGGGTGAGTGCCTTTGCTCAGCTGCGGACCCCGCCTGTTCTTGGACTTCCGCCCAGCCCCTGCAGTCAGAGCCGGCTCGCCCGCAGTTTCTCAGCCAGGCAGGGCTGCTGGTGTACACTCAGCTGCGAGCCTCTGCCTGTCCGTGGCTTTAGCCCCACCCCCACGGTCAGGGCCTTCTCGTGCAGGGTCGCAAACCTCGAGGCCAGGTGATGCTGCGCACCCACAGGACCCTACTCAGCAGCAGATCTCTGCTCGTTCCTGGCCTCCTGCGTTTCCCCCCGTATGTGGGGCTGCAGGCGGGCCCACAGCTGCTGGACTGCTTTCATGCATCCCTACTTCCCCTGCTGGGCTAGACTGAGCTCACGCCGGCTGGGCCTCTGCCCCTCCGCTGACAGAACTGCGTTTCAGCGTCCCACTGCCATCCTCCCTCCAGCAAACCCTCAGCAGTGTGGGTAGGGGCACTGCAGTTCAGACCCTAACACTCCATACTGTAGTCCTGGAAGCTCCCTCCGTCTAAGCGGCTCTGCTCTAAGTGCCACGGGAGTGCTTGTTTGGCTGGTGTCCTGTCTCCCTTTGCTGGTATTGCTAGTTCCAGGGGAAATACTCGTTTTCAATTAGGGAAGTGACTTAGCCCAGGGGTCAGGGTGTTTCTCCCTGTGCCTACCAGTCCACACTCTCTTCCTGCTGCTCTGGTCCTCTCCTCTGTCCCCATTCCCCGGAGCCCTAGGTGAGTGGTTGTGAGAGGGGTTTTCTGTGTTGTTCCTTTAAGAAGAATCCTGGGTCTGGGAAAACTGTCTCTTTCTCACAAACAGTATCCTCACTTGTTTCACAGCTCAATACTGTCCATACGCCTCTTCTAGGCTCTGGGGCTGCAGACTGGGGCTTTGTTCCTGGGACCCAGGTCCGTCCCTCTCTGCTAAACTCTTTTCCTGCCACGCGAGTCTCTCCGGGCTGCCATCTGCTCCAGGGAGCTGGGCAGCCCTTTCCACGTTTTCACTTTTCCTACCAGTCTTAATGTGGCTTCTTCAGTGTTCCCTGGTTGAAGAGTCCACTTAGTTTAGTTCAAAGTTGGTTTATCCAGATGATGGTTCTTAAAATTGAGTTATAATCCACTTTGGTTCTGGGAGTTGGAAGTTGGTATGTCCACCTACTCCATTGCCATCTTGCCGTCATCTCTATATACTTTTAAAACAAAGAGGGGATCATACTTTGTGTCATTGCATAACCTTTATCAGTTAGTGCTATATCACAGATGTTTTCCAGTATCTATAAATGTCCTTTTCAAATAGAACTTTCTTTCCTTCAATGGGTGATGTACCATAATTAAATGAATCCTTCCCTGTTGGGCATGGGGATGGTTTAGAGTTCCCTGCCTTGATTAGTTTACCTGGTAAGATACCCCATTAAGAACTTCCCAATAGCCGAACAGATGTCTATTTTAGGAAATCCATGCCATTTATGTATAATTCACTCTGTTAATGATTATCTCTAATATCAACTAACAGAGGTCTGAGCTAGTGTTCGTGTCTGGTATTTATAGCCACTTAACATTCTTTCTTCCTCCTAACAAATGGTTTAAATGTCATAAACCTTTTATTCCTGGAAGTGAGTATTAGAGAAAGATGGTTCACCTTGGGAACTTGGGGGCACAGCCCAGTGTCATTTATATACAGTCATGCACGTAGGTGATCTTTATGTGTGCATATATATATATAAGAACAAAAGGGTAAATAGCAAAGCCCACCACACTGAAAACAGAAAAGTTCCTGTAAAAAGGATATGTTTTGTAGGAAATGGACAATCAAAGACATACTAAGGAATGGCTTTTTACCCCCTTGGGGTCCATGTCAGCAGTATGGCCTTTTGGGGGTGTTGTGCCAAGGAAGCTTGGGTTTATACTCAATCTCACTGATTCTGGTCCCTAGGACATTTTTCTTTTTGCTTACAAAAAGTCATATGAATGGCCTTGCCATAGTAGAAGGAATTGTGGCTATTTTTATCCCATTCATTGGCCTTCACACACACACACACACACACACACACACACACACACACACACACACACACACTGCATCTCAGTATATAAGGAAAAAAAGCTCATGTTTTTTAGGAAACAAAAAATATTTGCAAATTCACTTATCAGTATTGTATTCTTTAACTTTGCAATTGTCCAGGATCACTCTTTGTCAATTGCAAGACAACCATATAAGCAGTCATCTGAAAAATAATGTTGGTTGAGTGACACACAAAACCAGGCTCCATTCTCTGTCTTCTCACTAGTTCACTGAAGACCTAGGGGAGTGACTTTTCATTAAAAAATTTCCTTCTGAAAACTGGAACGTCTGTTATGGTCTAGATGTATTGTCAGAAGTTGGTTCTAATCTCACCCTGTCACTTAATCCCCACTAAATGTGGGATTTGGACAAACCTCATCACCTTTCTTGGGCCTCAACTTCCTAATCTGTTAAAAAATGCTTGCATAGATTTGTAGTAGTTTTTAACTTATGTTTGACAGATGCTTGATGTTTGATGTGAACATCTTTTAAAATATTTTTTTAATTTCTTTTAAGAATTACACCCAAAAAACTACATTCAACATGAACTATTTTTTAAAAATAGCTATTACACATTTGCATTTGTTTATCTCTGTGAATCGGTTTTCTCAATAATATACACTTAAACTAAATTTAAAAATAGACTGAAGAAGTATTGCATAAGTGTCAGGTTTACTGTTTTCATTGATTGTCTATAATTAAATGGTTAGAATTTACACTAAAATTGAGTAAATTAAATAGCCTTGCCTGTAGTAAGTGGTCAGTCTCTGTTAGCAGTTCTTCATTGTATATATTCGGTTTCCTGTAAGATTTGGTTTCTTTTAAAAATTGTTCTGCAACATTACCTCTGAGAACACTTCAGACCTGACATTCTATTATCAACTACATTTTACCCATAAAACAAAATATAGTGCTCACAAAAATTAGGGGATATTTCAAAATGAAGTGATAAGAAAAAAGAAGCATTTGATTTTTTTATTAAACAATAACATCAGAAAAGCAAACGACAAGTCAAAGAAAGGTGTTCAATTATGCAAATTAGATGTAAAACCAACTTTTATTTCATTGGTGAAAATGCACTACACAAAAGGCGGAAAGTACTGGAGCATCTGCACGTTCCCTGATCCCCTAATTTTTGTGAGCAGTGTATATTGTGGGCTCCCCACCACATATAATAGTATATTCTAATGACCATTAGTCGTTTTAGTAGAAGGCAGGAAATTAGAATAATTAATTAAAAGGAGTAAGTGATAACCATTATAAAAGAAGAGTAAGAAGTGTCCTAATTAATAAATTTGCTAATCATTTCCCCCACTGTTTGGCTGCTGTTTGGTTGCTGTTTGGTTGTCAGATGAGACAGATTATTGAATATTTGGGAAGAGGAAATTTATTGAAGACTGCAGAGCTAAGCTATGGACCAGCGCTCAAGAATTCCACCCAGAGGATTTTAGGGAATAGGTTTGGGGTGATTGCTCAACTGACCATTCTGAATTAAATTACTAAATACTGATTCCAAATGTGATTTAGATCAAGAGTGCTGGTATATGCATTTTGCCTTTCTTTCTTTATCGTATTTTATACAACAACCACTCAACATATTTAGTGAAGAAAAACTATCTGCAATTTGTTTCCAAGAGCAGTTTTGTCCTATACTGTAAATACAGGGAAGCCTTACATCGAGTTCCTTTTTAAGGCTGACATCTCTGGGCAAAACAGATGTCCCTCAGTTGATAACCTTTTTTTTAAAGGGGCCAAGTCATACAAATAATAATGGGGCATGTGACTTAACTTCACACACCTAAACAGAGAAACATTGTAACTGGGTTCAACATATAGTGATATAGTGTTCAAAGCCCAGTGGTCCCTCTGTGATTAACACCCTGCAGGGGGTTGCTGGTAATCAGCCTCAGTGTTGAGCCTTCACAGTGAGACTTAGAGGGGCTGTTGTGCCATTATCTTCTTGATGGATGCCCTTTTGCCTTGGTATCTGCACTTTCCTTCCTGCCAAGTCTCTCTAGGTCAGTAGTTCTCAAAGTCTGGTTTCAGGACCAGTAGCATCAGCACCACCCAGGGAATTGTTAGAAATAAGATTTTGAGTCTCACCCCAGACCTCCTGAATCAGGCACGCTGGGGTGGGGACAGTCACTTGTGTTTGAATGGGCCTTCCAGGTAATTTAAATGCTCACTCAAGTTTGAGCACCAATGCTCTGGGACGCATATGGACAGGGTGGCCATTCAGGGCCCATATCTAAGGACTTCTATTGATGTCATGCCAACTGAACACTTGGTCTTAGACCCTAACTTCATTTGACTCTGGTTCCAGACAGTTATCTCTTCTTGCTGACAAAATAATTATACGATTTTGCCAAAGGAGCCTTAACACACACACACACACACACACACACATGTGCATTGACCAGGACACTTGATGATTGTCTACAATTGTGAAAGAAGAGGTCCTCTTGCTCGCTATGTGCTGTTTGGGAGGGTGACTATTTTGCAAGCCAGTCTTCATCTTTTGCTGTGTCTTCAACTTGGCTGCACATTGGTCACCTGGGGATCCCCGCTCCCTGGAAAGTCTGATTTAATGATCAGGATGCAGCCTGGCCATTGGGATTACTTTTCCATTATGACTTTTTTTAGAGCAGTTTTAGGTTCACAGGGAAATTGGGAGGAAGGTCAAGAGATTACCCATATACCCCCAGCCTGTACACACGCATAGCTTCCCCCATTACCTAGTGGTGCAATTACAAGCGGTGCAATTGTTACAACTGATGGACCTCCCTTGACATCATAATTGCTCAAAGTCCACAGTTCACACTACAGCAATGTGTGTAGGGGTTGTTTTAATTTGCATTTCCCTGATGGCATGATGTGGAGCATCTTTCCCTGTGCTTATTTGCCATCTGTGTATCTTCTTTAGTGAGGTGTCTGTTAAGGTCTTTGGCTCATTTTTTAATGGAGTTGTTTGTTTTCTGATTGTTGAGTTTTTTTTTTAATATATATTTTATTATTATTAATTCTAATGGGGTGACACCAATAAATCAGGGTACATATGTACAATGAAAACATCTCCAGGTTATCTTATCATTCAATTGTGTTGCATACCCATCACCAAAAGTGAAATTGTCCTCTGTCACCTTCCATCTGGTTTTCCCTGTGTCCCTCCCCTCCTCCCTATCCCACTCTTCCCTCCCTCCCCCCATCCCATAACCACCACTCTCTTGTCCATGTCTCATACCCTCACTTTCATGTCCCACCTATGTATGTAATCGTGCTGTTCTCAGTTTTTCTTTCTTTCTGATTTACTTATTTCACTCCGTATAATGTTATCAAGGTACATCCATTTTGTTATAAATGATCCGATGTCATCGTTTCTTATGGCTGAGTAGTATTCCATAGTATATATGTACCATAGCTTTTTAATCCACTCGTCTTCTGACGGACACTTGGGCTGGTTCCAGATCTTCGCTATTGTGAACAATGCTGCCACGAACATGGGGGCGCATTTCTTCTTTTCGAACAGTGCTATGGTGTTCTTAGGGTATATTCCTAAAAGTGGGATAGCTGGGTCAAAAGGCAGTTCAATTTTTAATTTTCTGAGGAATCTCCAAACTGTTTTCCACAGTGGCTGCACCAGTCTGCATTCCCACCAGCAGTGCAGAAGGGTTCCCTTTTCTCCACATCCTCGCCAGCACTTATTCTGTGTTGTTTTGCTGATAAGTGCCATTCTGACTGGTGTGAGGTGATATCTCATTGTGGTTTTAATTTGCATTTCTCTAATGATTAGTGATGTTGAGCATTTTTTCATATGCCTATTGGCCATCTGAATGTCCTCTTTGGAGAAATTTCTATTCATTTCTTTTGCCCATTTTTTGATTGGGTTGTTTGTCTTCCTGGTGTTGAGTTTTATAAGTTCTTTATAAATTTTAGTTATTAACCCCTTATCAGATGTGCTGTCGAATATGTTCTCCCATTGTGTGGTTTGTCTTCTTATTCTGTTCCTATTGTCTTTAGCTGTGCAAAAACTTTTTAGTTTGATATAGTCCCATTTGTTTATCTTGCCTTTTATTTCAGTTGCCCGTGGAGATAAATCGGCAAATATACCGCTGCTACAGATGTCGGAGAGCTTGCTGCCTATGTTTTCTTCTAAGATGCTTATGGTTTCACGGCTTACATTTAAGTCTTTTATCCATTTTGAGTTTGTTTTTGTGAATGGTGTAAGTTGATGGTCTAGTTTCATTTTTTTGCAGGTAGATGTCCAATTTTCCCAACACCATTTGTTAAAGAGGCTGTCTTTACTCCATTGTATGTTCTTTCCTCCTTTGTCAAATATCAGTTGTCCATAAAGCTGTGGGTTTATTTCTGGGTTCTCTGTTCTGTTCCATTGATCTATGTGCCTGTTCTTATGCCAGTACCAGGCTGTCTTGAGTATAATGGCCTTATAGTAAACCTTGATATCAGGAAGCGTGATACCTCCTGCTTTATTTTTTCTTTTTAAGATTGCTGAGGCTATTCGTGTTCTTTTTTGGTTCCATATAAATTTTTGGAATATTTGTTCTATATCTTTGAAGTATGTCATTGGTATTTTAATTGGTATTGCATTGAATTTATAAATTGCTTTAGGTAATATAGACATTTTAATGATGTTTATTCTTCCTAGCCATGAGCACGGTATATGCTTCCACCTGTTTGTATCTTCCTTGATTTCTTTTATCAATGTTCTATAATTTTCCGAGTACAAGTCCTTAACCTCCTTGGTTAAATTTACTCCTAGGTACTTTATTTTTTTGGCTGCAATAGTGAAGGGGATTGTTTCCTTAATTTCTTTTGCTGATATTTCATTGTTGGTGTATAGAAATGCCTCTGATTTCTGAGTATTAATTTTATATCCTGCCACCTTGCTGAAATCATTTATAAGGTCCAGTAGTTTTTTGACTGAGACTTTAGGGTTTTCAATATACAATATCATATCATCTGCAAATAATGACAGTTTTACTTCTTCTTTTCCAATTTGTATGCCTTTTATTTCTTCTTCTTGTCTCATTGCTGTAGCTAGGACTTCCAGAACTATGTTGAATAAGAGTGGTGAAAGTGGGCAACCCTGCCTGGTTTCTGATCTTAAGGGGATTGCTTTTAATCTTTGTCCATTTAGTATGATGTTTGCTGTCGGTTTATCGTAGATGGCCTTTATCATGTTAAGGAATGATCCCTGTATTCCCACTTTACTGAGAGTTTTGAGCATGAATGGGTGATGGATTTTATCAAATGCCTTTTCTGCATCTATTGAAATTATCATGTGATTTTTGTCCTTCCTTTTGTTTATGTGGTGAATCACATTGATTTGCGAATATTGAACCAGCCTTGCCTCTCCAGAATAAATCCCACTTGATCGTGGTGTATGATTTTTTTCATATATTGCTGGATCCGGTTGGCTAATATTTTGTTGAGAATTTTAGCGTCTAAATTCATCAGGGATATAGGCCTATAATTTTCTTTCTTTGTGTTGTCTTTGCCCGGTTTTGGGATCAGAATTATGCTCGCCTCATAAAAGGAGTTTGGAAGTCTTCCTTCCTCTTGAATTTTTTGAAATAGCTTGAGGAGAATAGGAGTTAGTTCTTCTTTGAATTTTTGATAGAATTCACTTGTGAAGCCATCAGGCCCAGGACTTTTCTTTTTTGGGAGTTTTTTGATAACTGTTTCTATCTCATTTGCTGTAATTGGTCTGTTTAGGTGTTCTGATTCTTCCAGATTGATTTTTGGAAGGTTATATGATTCAAGAAATTTGTCCATTTCACCAAGATTGTCTAATTTTTTGGCGTATAGTTCTTCATAGTATTTTCTTACAATGCTTTGTATTTCTGTTGTGTCAGTTGTTATTTCTCCACTGTCCTTTCTAATTTTATTTATTTGAGTCCTCTCTCTTTTTTTCTTGGTGAGTCTAGTTAAAGGTTCATCAATCTTGTTTACCTTTTCAAAGAACCAGCTTCTTGTTTCATTGATCCTCTGTATTGTTTCCTTAGCCTCTATGTCATTTATTTCTGCTCTGACCTTTATTATTTCCTTCCTTCTACTTGTCTTGGGTTTTATTTGTTGTTGTTTTTCTAGTTCTTTTAGATGCAGAGTTAGGTTGCTTATTTGAGCTTTTTCTAGCTTCTTATGATATGCCTGTAGTGCAATGAACTTCCCTCTCAGAACTGCTTTTGCTGTGTCCCATAAATTTTGAGTTGATGTATGCTCATTATCATTTGTTTCTAGAAACTTTTTTATTTCTTCTTTGATCTCATTGTTAATCCATTCATTATTTAATAACATGCTATTTAGTTTCCAAGTGTTTGAGTATTTTTCAGTTTTTCTTTTGTGGTTAATTTCTAGTTTCATGGCATTGTGATCAGAGAAAATGCTTGATATGATTTCAATCTTCTTAAATTTATTGAGACCATTTTTGTGTCCTAACATGTGGTCTATCCTAGAAAACGTACCATGAGTGCTTGAGAAGAATGTATATTCTACTGCTTTAGGGTGAAAAGTTCTGAAGATATCTATTAAATCAAGTTGATCTAGTATATCCTTTAAGTCTGCTGTTTCTTTATTAATTTTCTTTCTTGAGGATCTATCCAGTGTTGTTAGAGGGGTATTGAAATCCCCTACTATGATAGTATTGCTGTTAATCTCGCCCTTTATATCCATCAAAGTCTGCTTTATGTATGTCGGGGCTCCTATATTTGGTGCATAGATATTTACAATAGTTATATCTTCCTGTTGAATTGTTCCCTTTATCATTATGTAGTGTCCTCCTTTATCTCTTACTACAGCCTTTGTTTTAAAGTCCATTTTGTCTGATATATAATTCCTACCCCTGCTTTTTTTTCATTTCCATTTGCATGAAATATTTTTTTCCATCCTTTTACCTTCAGTCTATGAGCATCTTTTGTTTTAAGGTGTGTTTCTTGTAGACAGCATATGTATGGGTCCTGTTTCTTTATCCATGCAGCTACCCTATGTCTTTTGATTGGATCATTTAATCCATTTACATTTAAGGTTATTATTGATATGTAGTTGTTTATTGCCATTTTATTCTTTAAAGCTGTATTCTTCTTTTGCTCTATTCATTCCTCCCTTTAAACTGTTCACAAGAGGCCCCTTAGTATCTCTTGCAGAATTGGTTTGGTTTTTATGAATTCCTTGAGGCTTTCTTTTTCTGGGAAGCTCTTTATTTCTCCTTCAATTTTAAACGTTAGCCTTGCTGGATAAAGTAGTCTTGGTTGTAGGTTCTTGTTCTGCATTACTTTGATTACTTCTTGCCATTCCCTTCTGGCCTCAAGTGTTTCTGTTGAGAAGTCCGATGTCATCCTTATGGGGGCTCCTTTGTAGGTGATAGCCTTTTTTTCTCTAGCAGCTTTTAAAATTTTTTCTTTATCCATTAGCTTTGGTATTTTAACTATGATGTGTCTTGGTGTAGATCTTTTTGGGTTTCTCTTTAATGGAGTTCTGTGTGCTTCTTGAATGTGTGGAGTGTTTCCCAGCCTTAATTTAGGAAAGTTTTCTGCTATGATTTGATTGAACAAAGTTTCCATTTCCTGTCCTCTCTCCTCTTCTTCAGGCACCCCTATGATGCGAATGTTGTTTCTCTTCATGTTGTCACAAAGCTCCCTTAGAGTTTCCTCACATTTTTTAAGTCTCTTTTCCTTTTTCTTCTCTGCTTCTGTGCCTTTGTTTATTGTGTCCTCTAACTCGCTTATTCGATCCTCAGCGTCATCCATCCTGCTTTTAATTCCTTCCATTGTGGTCTTCAGTTCTGATACTGTATTTGTCATTTCTGTCTGATTCTTTTTTATTATTTCAATTTCATTTTTTATACTTGTTATCTCTTTATTTAGGTGTTCATAATGACTATCCATTGTTGCTCTAATTTCTTTGAACATCCTAACTATCATTATTCTAAATTCTGCTTCCGGTAATTTGGTTATATCTGGTTCATTCAGGTCCTTCTCTGGGGATTTCTCTTGATTCATTTGGTTTGCATTCCTCTGCCTGCCCATTTTTTCTGTGTATAAGCAAGTTGTGGCCACTGGAGTCCAGTAGGTGTTGCCTTTGTGTTCTCTAGGTGTGGTCTATCTGCAGGCCCCCCACCCCCTCTGCCGGTGCCTAGGGTGGTTGGGTATGAGCGTTGCCAGCGCGGGCCCACTGTGGCTTTTGCTGTGATTTCTGCCTCTCCTCCGTGGGAGGGGCTGTCACTGAAGCCACAAGATCAGCACCAAGGGTAGAGGTGAGCACCTTTCCTCAGCTGCGGACCCAGCCTATTTCCGGACTTCCGCCCAGAACCAGCAGTCGGAGCCTGCTCGCTACAGTTTCGCGGGTTAGGCGGGGCTTTTGACGTGCTCTCAGCTGTAAGCCTTTGCCCGTCCGGAGCTTTAGCCCCGCCCTCGAGGCCAGGGCCCTTTGCGCAGGGTTGGAAACCAAGGTTTATTGGGGCGGGCGTGTTTGCTGGCTTCCGCTTAGCTGCGTACTTCCGCTCATCCCGGACTCTACCCCGCCCCCGCATTCGGAGCCCACTCGTGCACGTATGAATGCTATCCGCGTTTTCTCCGGCCGGATGGGGATAATAGCGTGGGCTCAGCTGCGAGCCTCCACCCGTCTCGGGGTCCACCCCGTTCCCGCGCTCGGAGCCCGCTCACGCACGTATACTGGCCAACCGCGGTTTCTCCGGCCGGGGGGTGGGGGGGGACTGGTAGCGTCAGCTCAGCCACGAGCCCCTGCCCGTCCCTGGTCCTAGCCCGGTCCCCGCAGTCAGGGCCAGCTTGCGCAAGGCCTGCCTGTTCCTTGCCTCCTGCTTTGTCCCCGTAAGTGGGATTAAAGGCGGGCCCGCAGCTTCCGGACCGCTCTCGCGCTTCCCCTCCGACCCTCTGGGCTAGACCGATCTCCCACCGGCTTGGCCTCTGCCCACGCCGACAGAACCGCCTTTCAGCGTCCTGCCGCCCCAAAACCTTAAGCAGCCCTCAGCAGAGTAGGAAGGGACCTAATACTCCACACTGTAGGCCTGGGAGCTCCCTCACTTGTTTCACAGCTCAAAACTGTCCAAACGCCTCTTCTAGGCTCTGGGACTGCAGGCTGGGGCTTGGTTCCTGGGACCCAGGTCCCTCCCTCTCCGCCAAACTTTCCTCCCGCCACGCGGGTCTCTCCGGGCTGCCGTTTGCTCCGGGGAGCTGGGCAGCCCTCTTCGCGTTTTCGCTATTTCTACCAGTCTCAATGTGGCTTCTTCTGTGTTCCTTGGCTGAAGAGTCCACTTAGTTTTGTTCAAAGTTGGTTTGTCCAGGTGATGGTTCTTAAAATTGAGTTGTAATCCACTTTGGTTCTGGGAGTTGGAAGTTGGTACGTCCGCCTACTCCGTCGCCATCTTGCTCCTCTCTGATTGTTGAGTTTTAAGAGTCCTTTGACTATTTTGGGCAATGATTTGTTTTCAGAGATGGTTTTTGCAAATAATTTTCTCCCAGTCTCTGGTTTACCTTATTCTCTTCAGGTTTTGGGATTTTAAAACTTCCCAAATGGTTCGAATAGCCACTGAGTTTGAAAATCAGTGGGTGAAAATATTAAGGACTCCTGAAGGAAGTAAAGATGAGGAGGAGTCCATGAGGGTCCCAGTCACAGGCTCTCCAAAATGGGTCCCCAGGCAACTGTCATTGTGCGCCTTCTCTCCTCCCCAGCAGCAGGACTTGAATGGGGCCCTTTCCCACGTCAGCCTCACACTGCTGGAGCAGCCTTCCTGCTTTGTACTGGTGACCAGGAGGTTGACAGTAAGTGAATGACTTGCAGGTCTGTCTAATTTTAAGCAGTGCAATTCATGGCTTTAAAAAGAGGTTTCAAAAGAGGTTTATTAATGAAAAGCTATCATCCCTGCCCATTACTGACTCTAAACTTTCAAGCATTTTTTTCTTTAGTTGGTTGCTGTTGGTTAGTTCTATATCTCTAAATAATATTCTTGACCTGCTTATTAATGCCTGTTATCATTGTTGCTTGTTTTTCTTGTTGTTTAAGAAAAAAATAACAAGAGAGAAATGAGTCTTTAAATAGAAAGGCGAATCTGCTTGCCTGCCCATTAAACAACCTGATATTATGTCGTGTTTTTTATATTCGGTGACTCCTCAGTGCCTCCCTCACTAGGATGTGAGCATCATGACCAGCATCTTTATTTATTTTAATAGTAATTACCATGTTTTAAAGAGCTTCTATTTACTATCCTTTAGCCTCAAGTGGTTGTATTCATTCTTTTTCTTTCTGGGTCCATCAACTTTCTGCAGTCCCTCCCAACCCAGTCTGAGAAGCTTGTTTTACTTCCTCCTTCTCTTCAACCTCCCAACAGCATTTTCTACCAAATATTTTACATGTCAAAGTCGATGACATTTACATTTTGTTTGTGACATAGTTATCTATAGATTGAGTCTCAAAATTGAAAACTACTAAATAGCATTTCCTCTATGAAACTGTAAAACATAAAACAAGAAAGATAAAACAACTTTCCCCCTGCTCACCGTCAGCCCACCCCTGATTCTTCATTGCAACTCTAGTGTGCCCCTTCAGAACGTGGGGTTTAAGAAGAGAGTTAAGCCTGACCTGTGGTGGCGCAGTGGATAAAGCATTGACCCGGAATGCTGAGGTCACTGGTTCGAAATCGTGGGCTTGCTCGGTCAAGGCACATATGGGAGTTAATGCTTTCTGCTCCTCCCTCTTCTCTCTCTCTCTCCTCTCTCTCTCTCTCTCTCTGTCTCACCTCTCTAAAATGAATAAATAAAATCTATAAAAAAAAGAGAGAAGAGAGTTAACGGCTGAAGAACTGGAGTTAAAGAAGAGATGGGAAGGGGAGGGAGGCAGGCACTGCCTGCTTTTGTACCTGTGGAAGGGCTTTCAGTGGTTTCTCAGGCAAACCCTCTGGTAATTCCCCGCCCACGTGCTTGCTGACCTCCACCTGGGACCTTGCCAGGTGTCAGTGAATGAAGCCATGCCAGCGTTCCACTCAGTTGACCCCTGCTCCTGTCCCTGCCCCCCACCCCACTGTGCATTCTGGGCTGAGACTTCCAAATTCTCAACTTTTCAGGAATGTGTTGAAATCCTTTGTCTTCTGGTCGTTTCCCTCCTGTTCTCTTCACTGTTTTGGGTTTATATGGATTTGAGAACCTCCTTACTATAATTTCAGGGCCATCTGGGTGGGAGCCTGCTTGGTGCACACCTTAGTACAGCACCTACATAGCTTCCCCTTCCCTTCTGCCTTAGGATGTCTGCACTGGAGAGGGGACCTTGTTAGCTAACTTCTCATTTGGGTCAGTGGGGAGATGGGAGGGGAGGACAGGATATGAGAGTGTGAAATAATGTTCACATTTGGTTGTCTTGGTAACAGCTTCCCTCTGTAAATAACACCTAAGGAGGCTGAGGGAGCAGATAGCTGCTGTCAGCTAGTCTGACAGGGGGTTGAGGGGAGAAAGGAAGGTAATCACCAGATTGGAACCACTCAGTGGCTAGGATCAGCTAGGTAACTGGGAACAAAGTCACACCTGCCAGTGGTATTGGGAGGGCCCCAAACCTGTTCATCCATGCACACAAAGGACTCGGAGTTATCTGAGTGGGAGAACAGAGAGCAGTGCTGTGGGGAGTGGGCTACTGCTTTAGTTACATTTGCCTTTACCCTCCCCGCTTCTCCGTCTCTCAGCATCCCAGGAAATGACCTCCATGATGTTCATTTACAATGCCCTCAGTAGCCAAGGTGATGTCTGACCACTTCTAACCAGGACTCGGATTTTTATTTCATGGCTAGAGATAAAGCTTACATATGCATCCCCCGGGAGAGGGGGAATCTGGTATCTTGGTTACTCAGGAGTATAGACAGCTGGAGTCAACCCTTTGTATAGATGCTAATGAGGAGGAGTATGTGTTTGAAAAGGCAGAAGAGGATACTGCAGAGAAAGAAAAGGGACAGAAAATGACCTTGGGACCGTCCAGAGAGATGTTTCTTCACCATTTGTCTCTGATTGGCTGTCCTGAGGGGATAGTGTTCCAAGCTGCAGTGGAGAAAAAGGGATGGTTTGAGGATTAGCATTAGCAGGGAGAACCACCTGGAGGGAAGACGGTGGGCAGCACCCGGGAGAAGGCTGCCCTGGAGCCTCGTACTCCCCATAGGATAGCTGTGGAAGATACCTGCTGCTCAGGCTCTCATAGCGTAGCGGCAGCAAAAGTGCTCCCAGCGCAGCCTTGCCTTCCTCTCCGGCCTCATTTTCCTCCATGCTACCTGTGGCCCCGCAGACCCATCCCACCGACTATCTGTTCCTCCAGCATCAGACACCTCAAGGTTCTCATGGTTCCGGCCCCGCTGTCCAGAGGGTTCTTCGTTTCCCCACTCCACCCTTGGTAGCCTCTGCTCACTCTTCATGTCTTCAGGGAATCTACCTTCTTCCCCCCAAAGTAATTGTCTCTTTGTCACCCCGGCTCCTAGCATCCTATACTTTCCTGTCATACATGGACACAATTGTCATCACGCATACGTGCTATTTGTGCCATTCTTTGTGTCACATCTGCTCCATCACCCTGGTCCATAAGTTGCATGGGGCCAGGGACTGTGTCTGCTTTATTTGCCTCTGGATCCCCACAGCCTGGTTCATAATGGTGCTCAGTAAATATTACATGAAAGTATTAAATATTAAATAATATTGCACGTATGTGATTTGGCTAGTGGAAAGTTGCTTTGCAAATGTATTTTCATCTTGATTTTGTTGCTGTACAAGGGGTTACCAAGTAATGAAAGAACTTTCTATGGTAGCTGAGGCTTCCAGAAGAGTCAGGCAACATGGGTCATAAGGAGAAGTCTCAGCCTTGCAGTACCTTGCAGTCTGGCTGTTCCTGAAGGAGGGAGGTAGACAGATGAGCCGGAGGCAGTAGCTTGTACTCCATCTTGATAAACAACCTGAGTTTAGCATCCTGAGATTGTCAGTGTGATGATCTGAAAGCTGGGAGGGGAAAAATAAAAAGAGGAATGAACACCCAAGGGGATGGTTCTCTGGGTTTGTTTTTGTGTAAGTTAGTCTATTGCTACCGTGTTGATGACGCCTGCCTTTGGACTGTGCTCAGGAGAGCATGTTCAGGAGAGCGTGCAGTTACCAGGATGCTACCAGAAGAATCCCTTCTCTGATCCCAGTTTCTTTCAGTTCTGCTGGACTCTCTCTACCACTCCTACTAAATCTACTATCTGTTTCCACCCCTCCGCTCAACTCCCACCTGACCTCCCCGTCACCCACACCTTTGCCATGATTGCTGGGTGCTGTCCCTCTGCTCTCTGTAAGCCCAGCATGGTCACCAGTGCTCACCCATTCAGCTGCTTCCTGCATCACTTCCCCTGAACACCCCGCTCTTGTCTCAGGGAGCTGACTACACTACCACCAGCAGGTTGCCCCCCCAGGGAAATGCACCTTTATGGATCACTTCCCCCAAGTACCTCTTCCAAACATCTTCTACTATTCCCATTGGTTCGTCAACTTTTTATTGGGCACCTACTGTCTGCCAAGAACGTAATAAGGCTGGGGATATAGGAAGAGTCAGCCACTGTGCTTTGCTCCTGGGTTTCCCAGTTGATTGGAAGAAGGACCCACAGAGAGTTACAGTCCCTGGAGATCAGAGATCACTGCTACAGGTGTATGCATGGTGCTCCGTGAGCTCAAAGAAGAGTTCACTCTGAAGATGGCAGGGTGACATTCCGGCACAGCATGGGTAGGGTTGCTCCAGGAACACGGTATTACCAGCAGACAGACTGCATGTGCTGGAGACATGGCAAATTGGGTGATCACCCCAATCTGTGAGGCTGCAGTATGGAGTGCCGTTTGTGGGAGTGGTTACAGGTGCAGGTCAGATGTGGGGGCTGCTTGAGGAGATTAGGCTTTAATCTTTGGGCAGTAGAGAGGTATTTGAAAATGTTTTTAAACCTTGGCTGGATGGCTGTTGATTAGAACATCATCCTGAAGCACAGAGGTTGCATGTTTAATCCCCAGTCAGAGCACATACAGGAACAGATTGATGTTCCCTCTCTCTTTCTCTCTCTCCATTCCTCTCTCACTAAAATCAATCAATAATTTAAAAATAAATATTTCTAAGACAGAAGAATAAAATGACCAGGTGTGTTTTAGAAATACTGGAAGGAGGATGGATTGGAGAAGACGCAGGAAGGTGGCAGAGAGAGCATTTGAGGCTGTTGGGACTTCATTCATTCATTCACGCATTCATTCACTGTAAGCATGTTCATTAAGGAATGCCTCAGATGCCATGGTTCTCTCCCATGGTACTTCTCGGGACCAGGAGGATGCAAACACTAGAGATATCCAGGACCTAAACTAAGGCAGTGTGGGTGAAGAAAAGGGGACAGGTTGCAATATTTCTAGGACAGAATCTTACCTCCCTCCTGTGTCACCATCTTGACCCCATTCATTCTGGTCACAGCTCTCACCACACTTCCTTTGGGGCCTGGTCTCACAGCAAGCCTTCGGAAGGGGGTGAAAGAGAAGGAACAAGTCCAGTCCAAGAGAACATCCTGAGTACAGGCACAGGGGTGAAAGGTCACCTAGATTTTCCCAGACTTTAGTCCCAATCACCTTTTCTGGCAATTCAGAAGATATCAGAGAAATCCTTGATCCGTGAGTGTAGCATAGAAGCTGGTCTTTCACCTATTTCTGCAGTTGTGTCAAAAAAATTGATCCACAGAGTCCAAAGCAATCCCTACTAAAGCTAGTGTTTTGTTTTGCTTTTTGTTTCATTTCAAAGAAATACTTGCCTTCTAAAACTAAACAAAGGGTCGACAATGGACGGGGGGTGGGGGGGAGTGGGGGGCGCAGGCTGCGGGTCCCAGCCCTCTACCTCAGTTCTGGTTGATCAGAACTTTGGAAGGAACTCTTGGCGCAATCTCCACAAGACCCACGTTGTAGTCTTCAGGCTCTTTGAGGCCAAGCCTCCTGATTGTTCCAGGACTCTATCTGCCCAAACTTGGGATCCTCATCTGCAACTTAAGCAGTTGAAACAGATTCAAAGCTAAAAACACTTCACATTGTAACTTGAAAAAGGCAAATGATTTTGTCACTGGCGGTATAAAACCCTACTCTAAGAGCAACCCTCTTCCCACCAAGAAGGTTCTCACCTATAAGGGTAGGGGTTCTGTCCCCTCCCACCATGCTAGGTGAGCAATAGTCTCCCTCAGTTTGCTCCGTGGGAGGTGAGCAGTGCAGGAGGGGGCAGCTCCTTCTGACCACCCCTTGCCTCTTCTCCATGTTCTAGAGGGCAGCTCTGTCCTTGCTGCATAGCCAGTCAACTGCTTTGCCTACCGTATTTCCCCATGTATAAGATACACTCTTTTCAAAAAAATTGGGGTCTAAAAACTGGGTGCGTCTTATACAGTGGTTGTAGTTTTTTACTTGTATTTCCTGCTTTTTCGTGCGGATGAGGAGTCGTATGAATTTTATGATGAAAAAAACTTGAGTTCAATAACTTTATATAATACATTTTGTTTTTTATTTCAGGCCCCAAAATTAAGGTGTGTCTTATACATGGAAGCATCTAATATGTGGGGAAATACGGTATTCCTTTGAGCCCGGATTTGCCGTGGCCCCGTGGCATAATAGATACTTATGGCACTATCTATCAAGTAGCCTTCATCCCAAAAGGTAACTTGGAGACTGGGTCCACACAGGAACCTGGGAGAGGCTGAGACCTTTCCCAGGCAGCCCACTGCCCAGACCCAGGCACATCAGAACTCCAGGTCAAAACAAGGAGACAAGAGCCTGGTTTGGGCTGGTTTTGCAGAACTCCTTGGCCTCTGAGGTGTTTTTTATCTGGAGTGTGTGGAGAGGAATGCTTTACTGCGTTACTGTTTAGCCTAAGCACTCCTGCTGCACTGGCTAGGGTTCCCAGCCAACTACTTTGTGCAGGCAAAATCCGGTTCCTGGCCCAGGACTGCCGAACCTGGGAGAACTATGGAGTTCTTGGCTGCCAGCACAATTCTATTTGTTAGGCTCATGCACTGCATTGTGCTGGGCATGCAGCCGCAGTTGTCAAGGCTCCAGCATTTTCTGCAATGACTTTATCAATAAGTGTGGCTAAGGCTCCTGGGCACTGAGGATAGTCTGTGGGTGCCAAATGCTAACAATAGCCCAGCATCTCAAAGAGAAAGGAAGTCGCCTCTGGGAAGGAAGGTGAGGCCCCTCTTTCTTCCCTTGACTCTCTCCTCATTCCCATTCTCTTTCCTCTCTCCTCTCTCCTCCTCCCTGATATCCCTCCTTCTCTCCCTTGTTCCTCCTCTACAACCCTGCTCCTCCAATTGGGGCCCAAACCTTGCCTTGTAGCATCAGGATTCTAAGTGTTTGGCTTCCCACCGATGAGTAAGCACAAGACTGTCCACATTCCTGTGATTCATTCACTGTCTTTGTTACACCTGAATGGACTGAGGTGTCTCTTTCTCCTGGCCTTAGGGAGGTGCCTAGGTTTCCTCGGACTAAATGAAAGTGGAGCTGTCCTGATGCAGCAAACACTGGCTCGGCCCCTGAAGCCTGGGCATTGCACTAGGCACCAGCTGCACGCAACTTCACTGGGCCCAGGAACTGATTCAAAATACTCTTCTTTCTTCACCCCCAACCCCTGCCCAGGGCAGCCCGGCTCCCAGCTCTGCTCTCAGAGAAGGGACAGGATTATAGTTGAGAAGGCTGGTAGCTGCTGCCACATGGTCCAAACGTGGCTTTTATTGTCCCTGATACAGAATAATTGATTATTTGAGGATGAAGAGCTGCTCTTTGCAGCTAGCCAGTCCCTGCCTTGCACAGTTCTTTGCTGCTAGGTCAGGACCCCCTTGCACTCTACAAACCCTGGTCCCTGTCTCTCTCAGTGACCTTGGAAGAGTCATTTCCCTTTCCTCAGCCTTAGTTTCCCCATATGAAAGTAGAGGGAGTGTTGGTTCCTACTATAATTAGTATGAACTGACCTGGGACTGATATGAGACCCAAAGGCCACGATGGTCATTTTTCTCCAGATGGAATCAAAACCAGCTAAGAATGCACATGCCAGTTGGTGGGAACCCTGGGTATAGGAGGGGCAGGTTTGTGAGTCCATCACCCGCCTCCCTTATTCCTCTTTCTCTGTTGCTTCTATTGCTTTTCCTTCCGGTCTTCCTGCACTTCCCTCCCAGGCAGGGGAGCCAGCTGTCTCCTTCCCCAGGGAGCTCATAAGCTGAAGGTGGTCACTTCCTTCCTCCCTTTTCCATGTCCGGTGGGGTGTTTGGTGGCCACGATCATCAAGACATAAGAGACTTATTTGTGTGTGGAATCCCTCACAGGCTTGCCCGGGATATAGGGACACTCCCTGTATGTCTCCTGCTAGAGCAAGAAGGAGAGTAAAAATGTAAGCACCCAACAGCACATGCAGCCCCTCTGATGGGCCGTATGATCGCTATAGCATGTGGTTCTGACTCTTGGGACCTTATAACCTTTCAGTGAAGGAGGCGTTCACAAGGAGAGCAGAAGAGAGAGAGCTCTGGACATGCAGCGGCAAAGTCCGGTAAGTTAGATCAGAGCGACGGCCTCGCCATCATGGACTTGGTTAGTGTCTTTGTTAGTTTGGAAAAGAGTAGACTGGGTAACATATAAATAACAGAAATTTATTTCTTATGGTTCCGGAGGCTCCAACATTGGTGCCAGCATGGTCGGGTTCTGATGAAAGCCCTCTTCCGGGTTGCAGAGGGCCAACTTCTCATTGAATCCTCATGTAGCAGAAAGAGGACAAGAGCTGCCCAGGGTCCCTGTTTTCCAGGGCACTAATCCCATTCAGGAGGGTTCCATCCTCATTACCTAATTAGCCTAAAGTTCCCCCAGTCCTTCCCCCTGCCAACAAATAAAAAATCAAAGCAAATGTGTGATGGCTGATGGGCCAATACTCACCTTCCACGTGGGGCCACTCTGTTAGAGAAATGTTATGGGAGAGCCTGAGAGGTGGAAAAGAAACCAATTCCAACCCCCTAGAGGCTGCTAACGTCACTGTGTTCATTTTTGAATTATTAATTTTAGTATACTTGGGTTGTAGTCATGACTTTACGTTCAAGCTGAGCCTTATATTTTTGAAGGTATAGCCATATCACCAGCCTCTGCCTATTCTTATCCCCATGGGCAGTTGGGGCAGTGTGGTCCTTCCCACTTCACAGCTTTGAAACGTCTTGTCTGAGAGCTTACAGGCAGCGGCAGGACTAGAATGCTGGCCTCCTAGCTCCCAGTCCATGGATTTCCTCCTCAGCCCTGAAGGCTCCATGGGGTCCAGGGATTGTTGCTGTCACCTGAGCTGTTGAAATACCACTTCTGTCATTTGTAAACAGGGAGATGCAGTCACCAGGAAAGGGACATTTTTTCCAACCTGCACATGATTTCTTTCTACCTCTGCACACAGCTCCGGTAAATGATTAGCCTCCATGGGAATAGGAGGAGGGAGCTGCGCGCACATTCACTGGGTGATGGACCAGGTGACTAGGTGAGAAGCAGGGCTGCTGAAAGGAAGTCAAGGACTCTATGAAATTTAAAGGGACTGAATGCAGGTTTGTGCTCAAGCCGGCAACCTCGGGGCCTCAAACCTGGGACCTCAGCATCCCAGGCCAATTCTCTATCCACTGTGCTTCCACTAGTCAGGTTATTGTATATTATTGAGTACGTTAGGAATTGAGTTCTGGGTCTCTAATGATATAGACAATGAAGGAGTTCTTGCCCTTGCTGGAGTCCCTTCTAAGTCACACACTGGAGACAAGCAATTAAAGCTGAAACAAAAAGGGAGAAGAGTGACACGAGATGGGGAGGACAGGGAGACAGCCTGATAGACAAGCTAGTCTGGGGAGGGAAAGGGGTGTCAAGGAAGGCTTCCTGGATAAAGGGGCATTTAAACTGAGATCTAAGAATAAGTAAGAATCAGCCAGGGGAGGCCCAGAGGCAAGGGAGAACATGACACTCAGTGACTGAAAGATGTTTTGTGTAGCTGGTGAGTAGTCAAAGAAACCATGAGATCAGAGGCTGAAGTTTAGAAGCGATGTCAATTCCCAAGAAGACTTAAGGAAGCAATGTAAATCCTTCTCCAAAATATTGGGAAAACTAAAAACTAAAAAAAAAAAAAAAAAAAAAAAGGCGGGTACTCAAGTGCTGGAGGGATGGGGTAGGGTGGGGGTCTGCAACAGGAAGCCACTGCAGAAGATGACAGAGGGAACTAGGGTTGGAACCAAGGTTGGATGAAGACCCTGGCTCTACCCTTTTTTGTGATCTTGATGGAGTCACTTTAATTCTGCAAAGTGGAAGGACAAGAAAGAAGCAGGTGCCTGCTATTCACATGTGCTGTGTTTACTCACATAGGGAATAGTTACACCTACCTTGCAGTGTTGTGAAACTTAAGTCATGAAACACTGTTGGGTATTTGTGACCTTGCCCAGCACATAGTAGGCCCTCAGTAAATGCCAGCCGAGTTGGACTGTGTGCCTGGGGAATAAGGCTGGGGCTTGTTCCTGGAGCAAGGCAAGAGCCCAGTTGTAGCAAGATAGCCAGAGGTCAGAAAGAGCCACTGTGGATGCAAATAGGCCCCGCCCCCAGTGCCTGCTGCAGGTGATTGGCCGAGGCTCTGGGTTGCTGGTTTTCCAGTCCACCAGAACAGGAAAGGTGAAGACTGATTATCAGTGTCTGCCATGGGTGCAAGACAGGTCCATAGTAGTACCTATAACACACATTTGCCATTCCTGTTCTAAAAGCAAGATGACTTCATGCTGTGTCCTTTAGCTACAAAGCTGGGATCTTTCAGCATCCCTGCCATGAGCTCACTCTGCAAACAGGGAGCAAGTGGTCCCATGTAAGGGTCCCCAAGTTTAGCAGGAAAGGTCAGTTCCCAACACTGAGCTCCTGAAGGGTTGGCAGCTGTGCTTACTCATGATAGCTTATTAGGTCTGGGCTCACAGGGAGGAATCTCCAAATTCAGGGAAGGCACAGGGGCCTGTAGGCTCCATACAGTAGGGGAGACATGGGAAGCCTAGCCCCTGGCTGGAATCTCTTTGTTTGAACAGAGTCCAAACAAAGCAAACCCCAAATGGGGCCTCACCTTATTTAGCTACCAAAGTCATAAGGGTCCTAATTTAGATTTTGAAATAGGCCAACATCTGCGATCCCAGGTTTCCTTCCTTAAAAAAGAGGGAATGAAAAGTTCCTCCTTGAATCTCCAAAGGTCGAATGTAAAAGTTGTCTAAACTCAGAGGGATTGAAGTGCTGGCGTGCACACACTCCCTCATGCACCTGTGATCTGGAGGTCGGCAGGCAGGTGCAGCCTCTGCAGCCTGTGCTGTTCCCATGGCAACCAGCACCCACACTTCACAGGCAGAGGCCGGGACTGCCCTGTCTCCCCAGCTTTGTGCTATGTGAGCACGGAGCTCCAAAGAGGTTGCCGGCATTTCTCTGTGCTATTTCAGTATTGTTGGGAGGCCTGGGAAGTCTTTGTTCTCCCTGGCTGGTTATGTAATTTTGTAGGAAAAAAGCAGAGCAAAAACTGAACTGAATGACCCCAGAGTTTGCTTTTATGGGGAGGAGTTAACACCCCTTCCCTGGGGCCATATATTCATTCTGCTCACTTTTCCTTCCCACCCGCCTTCACTACCTCTCCTGTGTCCCTTCTGGGCAAGATCAAAGTGACAGGGTTCCCTCCCATTTCTTACTCTGCAGCATCCCCACCAGCGTGTTCTGGAGGACATGTGTGAGGAAAACAAGCCAGGCGGGGGCCATCACTGCCTTGCAGGACCAGGGAGATGTTTGCACATCCTGGGGAATGGTGCTCACTGGGGCTTGGGGTGTCAGCACCCATCAGCGGCTCTCTGCTAAAGACATTCACTTTAGACCAGTGGTTCTTAACCTTTTGTGAGGTACTGAACCCACCAGTTTCATATACACATCCACCGAACTCTTCTTTCGTGATAAATAAAATATGAATTTTTTTCCAAATTCAAGACATAGGTATATGTTTTTTTACTGGTGCACAAAATGAGCCATGCATGAACATCATCACCTTGCTCAAAGAACAAAACCAACAAAGTGCATGAACTCACAACAAATTACGGTATTACTTTATTCTGGCCTCCGCGGCAGAGGCTTCTCCGAACCCCTGAGACCGACTCATCGAACCCCTAGGGTTCGATAGAACCCAGGTTAAAAACCACTGCTTTAGACTAAGTGCTCTTGGCTTGAGTCTGTGGCCATCCTGTCTTGCCAGCTGGTATGGGGAGGGTTACCTAGGACCTGGGCTGGGAGAGGTACCAGGCATGAGAGGCACGGGGCACAGGAAGTGCCACCTGAGCACATGAGGAGCAGCCATCTGCCCATGCACCTGGGTTTTCCCAAAAAGAAAGGGCTACCAGGCCTGGGCAGGTTATTCTGCATGAACTGCAGCCGTTTCCCGCCTGGGCAGTGGGGATGGTACTTCCTTACAAAAGCTAGAAGAGCAGGAAGAGTTGTTTCTCCTCGTCCTTGAGAGCACCACCATTGCCGAACACAGACCAAGCTGAGTCTCAGTGCTGAAAGTCAGACGTGACACAATGAGAGTGGCCTCGGCCCCAGCAGCTCCTTCCTTGGTAAAGAAATACCTTACAATCACTGTGTTCTTTCGGGGCCTGTGTGACATCCTTGCTGGAACCCCCTCTTCTACCCTCACTACTCTGGAGAGTCATAAACTTTCATTTCTAAACACATTTTAATTTCTCTTTCCATTTGGGTCATGCTTTATGATAACCAAACTCTTGCTGCAAACGTAGCCATTCTTAAGTCCACTGGTATTTATTTATTGAGTCCCTCCTATATTGCAGACAGCAGGCTAGACCCTGGGGCTGCATCAGTGAGGAAAAGAGGGGTAAGGTACCTCCTCTCCCTGAGGTTCTGTCTGGTTCTGGAATCGAATCCAAGCCAGGTGAGACCCAGGACCCCAGCCCAATGACTTTCCAAGGGTTCAGTCCAAGTTTGCCACTTTGCCATCTTGGAAACAACAAGAACTACAGATCTCCAAGCCCCTCCTCCCCATCAGTTATCTACTGCTGTGTAACAAACACCCCCAATTTTACAGCTTAAACAGCATTTATTATACATGGTTTCTGTGGGTTGGGAACTTGGGTACAGCTTGCCCAGGTGTCCGCGCCATACGGTCTCCTATGAGACTTCAGTCGGGCAGTAGCCAGGGCTGTAGTCTTCTGAAGGCTCACCTCAGGAAAGGTCTGCTTCCAAGATCACTCACATGGTGACCACGGGCCTCAGAATATCTGCTTCCAACAACTTACGTGGGTCTCCCCACAGGGCTGCTTCATGACATGGCCGCCTGCTTCGCCCAGAGAGATCACCCAAGATGGAAGCCACAGTCTTTTAATAAATCTGTTTCAAAAGTGACATCCCATTACTTCTGCCATATTCTCTTCCTTAGAAGTGATTCAATAAGTATTCTCTTAAGGGGAGGACCTTCCACATGGCAAAGCCAGGAGGGTCGATCCCTGGTGGGCGTCTCAGAGGCTGCCTTTCACATCCTTCAGGCACTTTCCCTAACTGACTCGCCTAGTCCTACCTCCTGCTTCACACACAGTGGGAGTCATGTTGTAGCTCCTGAATATTCTTGCTTCTGTGATTGTCATTGTTGTGCTTCTTCTCCTAGAAGTCAGGAGCCATGTGTTCTTATCTCTTTATTTCCCACCTAGACCATCCATACACCCTTGCTAGTTACTATTGTTAGATAATTCAGCCTCAAGTTAAAAAAAAAAAGACAGCAAAAATGTCTTAACAATCGGGCTTGATGATCTCACTTGGCAAGAAAGCTGAAGGTAGCATTTCCAGGCTTGGCTCAGCAACTCAACAATGTCAACAGGACTCCGAGCTCATCTGCCAACACCGGTGTGCTGGTCTTTGTTCCCAGGTTTGTCCCCACATGGTCTCAAGGTGGTGGCTACAGCACCAACACCACATGCTTCCACGACTGCATTCAAAGACAGGGAGTAAAGGAGGAAAACTTTTCCCCTGAGACCTTCCAGGGGGGCGTTCCTTTAAGGCTTATTGTCCAGAGCTGGATCAAGTGACCACCCCTAAACCGACCATGGCCAAAGGGGAATTGAATTACCATGATTGGCTTAGACTCCTGGCCCTCAACAGAGATGGGTGTGGGAGATACCCCGGGCCTCTAGGACTTTGGAAAGGTGTGAGGCTGTCACGGCAACGAGGAAGTACTGTTGGCATTTAGTGGTTTGGAACCGGGGCTGCTTCAACTTTCAATGATAGTGTACTAGACAGCTCCAAAAAACCCATTACTCTTCTGCTCAGACGCCAACACTGTCTCTGCTAAAAACTGCTAATTTAGACCAGAAACCAAGGATGATGTTGTACCTCCTCTACTGGCGGCAGCTTTCAAAGTTTAGAGATATTCTGGTTATCATGACTGGGGGTTACTACTGGTGTCTAATAGGTAAAGGCCAAAGAGGCAGCTAAACATTGTTTTCCTTTTTAAGATTTTATTTATTGATTTGAGAGAGGGAAGGAGGGAGAGAGAGGGAGAGAGATTGTAGTTGCTTCACTGTAGTTGTTCATTGATTGCTTCTTGTATGAGCCCTAGTAGGGCATGCCAGGGTTTCAAACCGGCGACCTCAGTGTTCCAGGTCAACAGTTTATCCACTGTGCCACCACAGGTCAGGCAAGGCTGCTGAACATTCTACAAGACAGCCCTGCAGCTAAGACCGATCTTGCTCAAATTATCAATGGTGCTGAGGCTGAGAACCCCTGGTTTAGACCCATCATGAGTCATCCCTGACTGAGTTGGGCTTCGCTACTTGATGTCTGTCCCAGACCTGGTTTCTGTTCATTTGGAGGAAAGGGGAATGATGCCTGGGGTGGGGGTGGGGGTTAGGGTCCGCTGGAGGGCCTCTGAGAGTCAGCCAGATGGGTGGACGCTCAGGTCAGCTCAGCTCGCCTCTAGAACAGCCTTCCCTACAGCCACAGACTCCTGTATATCTGAGGTTTACAGCCGCAGAAGTCAAGAAAGGGTTAGCAGGCAGGGATATGGTTGTTTGAAATTGGTGTTATCTGTTGTTTTCTTTTTCAACTCTTATTAACCATGGTCTTCACACTGGAGCTGAATACATGCTGCAAGGTGGCTGTTTCTGCTTTAATTTGAGAAGTACCACAAGGTGTGCCATCCCCAAACCTGTCCTTTGCTAGGCCTGGGAAGTCACACTGGGCCTAGGTGGTTCATGGTGAGAGTTATTCACACGGGCTCAGATCATGTGTTATGATGATGAAAAGTGCGGGCTTTGGAGTTAGACAGGCCTCACTTTTATATCCCAGCTAATGGCATGACTTTGGGCAAGTCACTTCCCACTGTAGGTCCATGAAAGAATAACAACTTCATTGGGTTCTTATGAGATCCAACTGATGTAATCAGGCAAAGCCCCTTGCCCCTGTTAAGCCCTGAATTAGTGCCCCTACCCCATCTTTAGCCTGCCGTCTTTACCACCTATCCAGAAAGCCTCTGTTAAAATCCAGGAATGGTTTAGGAATGAGGTGCATCAACAGTACCACAGACTTACAGATTTAGAAGGTACCTTGTGGAGAACAGAGAGCCAGGCCCTGAGCGCATGAAACCTATGTTTCCCATGCTCAGTGTACCTCCTTCGGGGGACAGTCTTGGAACAGTGACACTGTGAGGGGCAAAAGGAGCACTGAGTTCAGGAGGAAGGAGACGGTTCATGAAGGTTGAAAAGGGGCCTGCGTTACAACACACTGCAGTGCCTACTCAGGAACAAGCCAGAGGACGTTTCTATACAATCCAGAGCAGGAGCTGGCAGACTATAGCCCCTAGGCCAAATCTGGCCCTCCACCTATTTTTGTAAATAAAGTTTTATAAAAACTCAGCCATGGTCTTCATTTTGGCATTGTCTATGGTTGCATTTGTGCCTCAAAGGCAGGGTTGTGTGGTTGGGTTGAGTAGTTGAAAAAGAGAGTATATGGCCTGACCAGGCGGTGGTGCAGTGAACAGAGCATCGGACTGGGATGCGGAAGGCCCAGGTTCGAGACCCCGAGCTCACCAGCTTAAGCACGGGCCCATCTGGCTTGAGCAAAAGCTCGTCAGCTTAGACCCAAGGTCGCTGGCTCCAGCAAGGGGTTGCTCAGTCTGCTGAAGGCCCGCGGTCAAGGCACATATGAGAAAGCAATCAATGAACAACTAAGGTTGTAACGGCAACGAAAAACTAATGATTGATGCTTCTCATCTCTCTCCGTTCCTGTCTGTCTGTCCCTATCTATCCCTCTCTCTGAGGGATATCCCTGTAAAAAAGAGAGAGTATATGTTCTGTAAATGGTGCCATCTAGAATTGTGCAGTGTACATACAGCCTGTTCAGCTATAAGTAAACATCAGCCCTGTGTGACAAGGGTTTTCTGCAAGTTTCTGGGTGCTCGGGAGAGGGAAGAAAGCAGCGCCTGGGAAATGTCAGCACCTCGCTGGGGGCTGTGGCTCCTGCTGAAAGTCAGCAGCATGAGGCTGGGGAGGATCTGAGCAGGCAGAGGAGGTGAGGCTAAATTTAGACTTCCCAAAAGTGCTTTGTAAACCAGAGCCTCAGGAATCCCAGAAAGGGACAGCTGGCACACACCATCTCGTCTCTGGTTTGCCTCTGCATGGTAAAAGGTTGGCTGCATGAAGGATAATTAATTGGCTGCAAATAAGGTATTTCTGGAGAGTCAGTGAAGAACCAGTGGGGAGACGAAGTGGCACTGTTAGGAGTCCATTCCCGTGTTTGATTCCGACGTGCACCGTGAAGTTGTGGGCGCTGGGGCTACCCTTGAAAGCGTGAAGTGCCGCCTTCTTGCTGGGTGCTATTCAAGCACAGCTGACCTGGTGACCTGTCTTTCTCCCAAGGGGAATGCCAAGTCCCTGGTTGGAAGTCACACTCGTGATTCAGAGCAGCCCTGAGACACCAGGTCCAAATAGAGGCTGATTGTGCTTCCCCCTGAAGCTGCTTCATGCCAAGAGCTGTCATACCCAATCCTTTGCCCAGGTGGGCATATCCAGGTGCCAGGTCTGCCCCTCTCTGGGACCAACGAGCCCACACCTCTTGGTATATCACACAAGCAATGAACCACTAATCCAAGACTTCTCAGGCAGCGGGTGCTTTGTCATCAGTCTACCTGTAGAAAAAGACAAAGTGTTGACAATAGAAATTGTAGAGGAATTATAGAAAGCAACTTAGAAAATAAGGAGGTTTGAGAAGAGACAAATAACTCAAGTGAGAACAGAGAAATGGTTGGCGAGGGCTGCCTGGTTGGTGCTGAAATCCTAAGAGAGGCAACATCGAAGCAGAAGATGATGCTAAGTGGGTTGAAGTTCAAAAATATTGGTTTGTCTGAGTGGTTGGGGCCTGGTGTAAGAAGAGTCCTGTTGAGCGAGTCGCACTGGAGCGGCGAGCATAGGACGGGGAGGCTGACTGTCAGTAAACGTGGGCATCGTGGTTATGGAGATGTAGCTACTGTTTCCCGGGTACTTCCAGTCTATGGTTGCTGAGTCCTGGGCTTAAGCTGAAAGTCTAGTTGGGAGACAGATATGTATAAAAAGCTAAAAAATAGCCCAAATGAGTGCATGGTAAGTGTCAGATGCAGAATGCACACAAACACTAGGGAGTTTGGAAAGGGGGGAAATGTCACTGAGGGCTGGGGTGGATGCTTCACAGAGGAAGTGAGACTCCCCCTGGATTCTGAATGAGGGGCAGGATTTCAACAAGGGGGGACAGAGCAGGGGAACATTGCAGGAGCCAGAAGGTGCAAGCAGAGAAGCAAGGCAGGAACTGAAAGGGTGTGTGGAGACCCACAAGGAAGGCAGAGAGGCTGTGCAAAGTGCTGTGACACCTGCCCGTGGAAGCTGATGGTGTGTTGGGAAGACCACTGAGACACACGCACACACACACACATTCGGGGGATACAGTCCTTCGCCACCATGAGAGGAAAAGGAATGAGTTTTTAAAAATACATAAAGCACCTCTTAATTATTCACAGATTATCTGCATTGCAGCTGATCTCAAGCAAATCCTGCTTTCAGCTTGCTGGTGATGTCATCTCTCTGCTTAGGTGCTCATTCCTGTCTCTGTTTACAACCCCATGAGAGCAGGAAAGGAAGAAGGCTTTAGTATCTCCTCGTAAAATACAACACATAATTGCCTCTGTTTGCTGTGCCCTTGGGAACCAGGTCAGGCATATGAGTAGATAGGGAAAGAAGCTCCAACTTAGTTTCCGTTCCCTGGCTTGGGCAGCAGGCATCAGAGGAGGGATGAAACGAGGCACTAGGATGCCTCTTTTGTTCCCCTGAATTAGATATCCAGGTGGACTTCACCAGCACAGATGTTAGACCGTAGCTCAGTGGGTGGTCCCAGCACTGATTCTGATTGGCTGGGAACCCTCAAACAGAGTTAATGATATTCATTTATCATTTCATCAAATGTTTATTGACCCTGTCTGTGCAAGAAATACCGAGCTGGTGTTCTCCGAGCCTCAGGGCCCTCAAGTGCAAAGTGAAAACTTTGTCTTCCAGGGGAGGTGCTGCCATTGCAGGTGGCTATCAGTTATTCACTGATGGAGATGCTCATCGGGATGGTTAGCAGATCTGGCCCCACCCATTGTAGGCCCGTAGGGACTCCTCAAATGAGCCAAGGAGAGCAGGACCATCCCCAGTTGAGGTCTATTAGACTTGTTGGCTAGTTACTTCCCAGTCTGAAACTCGGCAAGTCTATGATTATTTTGCTGGTGGGCCCAATAAAAACATGCAGAGTAGAACTGCAAAAGCTTTGACGAAACCCCAGAATAATAGGTGCCTCTTATGTCAGTATAAAAGAATTTTCAACTATAGCAACAATAGGTAATATCTATTGAGCAAGTACTATGTTCTAGACCCTTGGCAAAGCTCTTTCATTACAAGTTTTTAGAGGGGATCTGATTATTTGCCATTCTGTACATCTGTGCCCCCTAATTTGCCTGCTTTATTTCAGAGCATTGACTATTGTTTTGCTTCCTTGATTATTTGCAGAGTTGTGCAGAGTTCAGATATGAAACTGTCCCTACAGGGGACCCTACAGTATCATGGGAATAAAGCAGCAGCCCCGGCCAGATTCACTCCTTGTTTCTGAATGCAGTTTTTGTTCTTTGTGTGTCTGTGGAGTTAATCGACTTATAAAACTTGCAATGTCCTTAGAAGCTATGATATTACTGCCTTTGCTTCAGTGGGCTGAATCTACATTGCTAGTTTTGCAATTTATTTTTCCCCTCTTGGGTCCTATGCCTGTAATTGGAATCAGAAGTCACCAGGGAGCAGTCAGGATTGGATTTGACCCACTACTTTGAAGAGCTAGGTCCCCGTCATCAAAAAGAATACAGTTCACCATGCCAATCCTGGCATGTGAAGAAGTCTGTGCCCTGGTTTGCTGGGCAAAGAGTCCCTTTAATAGGGTGGCAATAGAATTTCCTTGTAATTTGATATGTGTGCTTATGCCACCTACATTGAAAGCAAGAGATGCAATTGTAATTACATTGCTAATTTGAATATTAAATTATTAAAATACTCAAAGACATCTGCAAAAGAAGGAAGAAGAGTCCAAGTGGACAAATAAGATTATGGATCATTTATTTTCTGTCTGCAACTAGTTACTTTTGACTGTCACTCTTCCCAGCTAGTCAGCTAACGCTGATGTGTGTGTTTGCAAAGCTTAAAGCATGAATTTTGCAAAGGTCAGAGCTGATCATTCCCGCCTCCAATTTGTGAATGTTAACCTTTGGGGAGCGGACATTTACATAAAAGGTACACACCATTTGATGATCTTATCAAATCAATCCATCATCTCTGTCTTCCAGGGGAGGGCTACACACAGCAGGAGGGGTGGCCAGGCAGTGCAAAGCCTGGAATCCCCTGAGCAAGCAGTGTTTCAGCTGGCTGGACAGATCAAATAACACTTGGGCTGGTTAACAAAAGACACGCAAGTGGGAAGGTGTTGGAAGCCAGAGTGTGGAAATTTACCCAACATTATTTTTTTGACAGGAAAGGAGACTCACTCTGAAAGATGCCTCATTCCTGCAGCCTCTCTGAGTCCAGCAGAACACAGTCTCGTTCGGGGTGGCATGGATGAGGGGGTGACAGGATGCTGCCCCCATTGAAGCCTCCAGAGAAGCCCGGCCCAGCCGCTGAGCTCCCCTCAGATTTGGGACTTCGGGTGTAACTTGGTTGTGAGCTCATGGAAGGTGCTTGGGTTTCTCCATCTTTCTTCACTGATGCCCACCAGGCTGGTTTGGGTTGCAGAACAAGGTGAACTGGTAGGAAGGGGAGCTGGCAGAAGTGGAAAGAAGCTCCTAAAAGCCTCCAGAATAGAATCCATTTTTGGGATCCCTTCTTTCTGCTTGGGACACAGAAAGCAGCTACCAAGCTTCCAGAGGCTGTGATATAACTGAGCTTTGGAACGTCAGTAAGGAACACAGCTCAGCAAAGGCATTTTGGCCTGAAGGAACCTCTGTTAACAAAGGACTTAAAGGAGAGAGCTTTTGCATCTTTACTTTGTGGTCTGCTATGGTCAAAAACTTTATATTCACATAGATAATGAGACTGGTTTTTCTTTCTAAGATGCTATATTTGAGAGAAGCATGAGCCATTTTAAGTGTGGAGGAGGGCTTGGGATATGCTGGAATTGGTGGACAGCCCTCCCCATGCAGGTTAAGAAAACAGTGTGAGCCTTCAACTTCTGCAGCTCAGCAAGTATGGACATGTGCCACTCTTGTCTCCAGAGAGGTGGTGACAGTGACATCACTACGAAAAAAAGCATCCTTCAGCTTTGGACCTTGACAGAATGAGTTGTGCTAGGGAAGCCACTAGCTGGGACCTGACCCTTCCTGACTGCCCCTTTGTCACACGGGCAGCCCCAGACCATCACTGAGCCAACAATGGCCGAGAAGGGTGACTGCATTGCCAGTGTCTATGGGTATGACCTTGGTGGGCGCTTCGTTGACTTCCAACCCCTGGGCTTTGGCGTCAATGGACTGGTGCTGTCAGCCACTGACAGCAGGACCTGCCGGAAGGTGGCCGTGAAGAAGATCACTTTGAGCGACTCCCGCAGCATGAAGCATGCACTCCGGGAGATCAAGATCATCCGGCGCCTGGACCATGACAACATCGTGAAGGTGTACGAGGTGCTGGGGCCCAAGGGTGCCACCCTGCAGGGCAAGCTGTTCAAGTTCAGCGTGGCCTACATTGTGCAGGAGTACATGGAAACCGACCTGGCCCGCCTGCTGGAGCAGGGCACACTGACGGAGGAGCACGCGAAGCTGTTCATGTACCAGCTGCTCCGCGGGCTCAAGTACATCCACTCCGCCAACGTTCTGCACAGGGACCTGAAGCCCGCCAACATCTTCATCAGCACGGAGGACCTCGTGCTCAAGATTGGGGACTTTGGGTTGGCAAGGATTGTTGATCAGCATTATTCACACAAGGTATGTCTGGCTGGAATGACTGATAGGGGTGGCCCATGGGACCCTCAGGAATGCTCAGTGTTCAAGAGTGTACTCCTAGCTCCATGGGGATCCGGGGGCAGGAGACTGTGTCTGAGGGAGAATTTAGGGTGCTAAAAAGATCACTGGCCTGAAAAGTTGTTGTTGGGGGAGGGGTTCTGGTTCTTGACCTTGGCTCTGCCATAGGGCTGTGAACGATAACTCCAGGTTGTGCAAGAGAGTATTGGACTAGATTATCTCTAAGATTCCTTCCAGCTCCAAACTCTATGGCTTTAAAATTGTGCTGTTGGTGAACTGGCCTCTAGCATCCTCTAACCACCTCCTCTCCCTACTGCCTGCTCAGGACTCCTGATGGGGCTTCCTGCCATCCAGCTTTAGGCTCCAGCATCTTGTCTCCTCCTTCCATCAAGGCTGACCCACTCTGTGGTGGACAAGGAGCACAAACAGTTAATCTGATCAACGCATCCTCAGTGTCCATTATCCAGCAACTGGCTCAGCTCCCCCGGGTCCCACAATGCCCTGCCCCTGAGTGTGATCACAATGTAGGAGTCTGGGTGGTATAGTGAGACCCCATGTAGTGGGTGGCTAAGTGCTCCACCTGCTGCCGAGATCAGAGCTGACCCAGCCATGCTGGTGGAGATACCAGCAGTCCTGCAGACCTCCTCTGACCTAATCCGCTGCTGCCTTCAGGAGCCGGGAGAACTCTGAAACTCTACTCCCCTGACCCCCTGGTTTCTGTCACTTTAAGGGAGCCTCTGAGCAACTCAGCCTGAGCACACGTCACCAGGTACCCCTCACCAGAGCTGGGGACTGACTGGATGTCAATTCCAGCCTCCTGCCAAAACTTTGTGCCACAAATTGTTATTAGAATGAAAAGATTCCCTAGGAAGCAGGCACACCATACACTGTTATCAGCCAAGAGGCCAGGGTGGGTCACAGAAGGAAAAGGTAGCTCTGACCTTGAACATGTTTCAGCACCCTTTTTGCCTGCAGCCAGAGAGGCACTGACCTGTCTGGTGCAGCCATGATGGGAGGGTGTGTAGGGAAGGGGGAGGCAGGGCTGCCGATCCCACCCTCAGCGGCAGCAGCTTGGGCTCCAGCCCAGATTTCAGAGCCCAAATCAGCTCAGCCGGCTCCAGCTCCTTGGAGCCGCTTGAACCCCAAGATTGGCCTCTGCTCCTCTCCTGCAGCCCGGCCATCTGTCAGAACTGACAGCCGACTCCGTAGGCAGCAATGTCCGTGATTTTAAAAAAGCCATGTCTTCCTGTTGTCCTCATGCCCTGTGCTGTTTCTACCTTCTCATTCCTCTAAGGAGCAGTGACTCAAAACAATTGAACCAAAGATTTTAACTCAAATCGGTTTTTAATTTGCTAATAAGAGAGTCTGTGACACTTATTTCTGCCATACACAAAACCTCCTTCTGGATTGGGATAAACCAGTGCATTGGGAATAAGAATAGGACCTTCCTTGATTACAGAGTCTGATTAAGTGAAGCATTACAGGGATAGTGCTCAGAACAGTCCTTCAGGGAAGTCAGGAAAAGGGATTTGCTGGGGCAAAGCGTGGGTGTCCTAATCTCCTGGGAGGTGCATGGTGGGGGGAAGTAACGCTGTGTGAGGTGCGGAGACCTGGGCTGTTTTTCTGACGGTGCTAACTTGGGACATGGATGCCCCCCACTCTGGGATCCTCAGTTTCCCTAACTTTCACAGTGATGATAATACATGCCCTCTCTGTCCCCCTGATTATGAATCAAAATGCAGCATGAATGTAAAGCCCCTTGCAGAGTAGTGGGGACCCCGTGCATTCATTTCTTGAGTGTTTCCTGAGTGCACAGTGGACCCAGGCCTGGTGCTGGGAGCTGAGGTGCTTCATTGACCACTGATGGTAAGTGGCTGTCACCTCATTACTTGGGGCAGAAAGCCACTTCTCCAAATGGGACTTCCATTTTCCTGGTGCAGAGGGAATTGAAAGGCTCTGACTTACTCTTTTTGGGCTCTCTTCAATAATTAGCTATTGGAGGTTAAAAAAAATCGTTGGCGCTGGTGACAAACCCAGTAGGTGTTCACATCAGCCCTGCGTTTGGCAGGCACCACGCACCTCCCCCCCACACTTCCTCCCTCATATACTTTCTGCTTTTAGCTTCCTCCCTGCTCTTCCCCAAGTGATGACAGAGGGCTTTATATTTGGTGCTTTTATTTATCTGAAGTGCATTTAACTCAGTTTTCATTTTATCTTCATCACCCTGGGAGACATGGTCCCTTTTAAAACAGAGCTGGCTTTCTCATGATTATTTGACCAGTAGTGGCCGAAGGCGCACTGGAATTTGGGCCTCCTGTGTCTTTATGCATGGCCTTTCCATTAGCCATCTCCTTCATGAAGGCTTCCTGGATCCTCCATTGGAATTCATCTTTCCTTCCTCTGAATTTCCATGTTGCTTTTGCTCCTTCCCATAACCCGGATCTTCTAGCACCAATGGCTCTTCTCTGCTCTGTCTTATGTGCATTTGTGTGTGTCCTTTGTGCTCTCCTCAGCTGAGAGCCCCGTGGTTCCTTGCAGGTCATCTCATGGTCATCGTGTTTTCCTCCAGGGAGTGTACTCACTGCGCCTGGGACAGGGCCCCGTTGATTTGGTTGGCTGTCACAAAAAGATGGAAGACTAGTCATCTACTAGCACATTACAGCTAGAAGCTTGCTGAGTTCATTGATTCCATGTGGGTAGAAGGTTTGACTCTGAGAAAGAGAGCTCATACTAGGGAGAGACATTGAAATGTATGCCTTCAAAACTTAAGTAGATGAAAAAATAGGGTACAATTTATGCACGTATAATGAAAGCTAATATATGAAACCATCGTAATAGGATCAGACGGGGTAAAAAAAGAAAGAGCACATAGTTCTCGAGCCAGTGGATTGGTTGGGGTCAGATGTGGGCATCTACTCTCCCTAGTGTGTGTGGAGGAGGATGTTTACATGTAAACTGCTCTAAATTTGACCCCCTCAAGTTTTATGGGTCCTGCACTCACCTTGAAGAGACCATGTTCACCTGGACTGCAGGTAGTGTCTTGGTGTGAGTTATAAAAAAGGTGCCCCCTTTTCAAGGCTGATGGATTCAGCTTGTGATCCAACAGGGGGCTGAACTTGGCCCCTTGGCCGATCTCAATCCACCTAACACTAAGCAGCAGCTGCAATCTCAGTCTCCTCATCGTGACTTTCTCATGTGAGGGTGGGGGAGCAGTAAGTCTCCTGGACCTCCACATCCTTTCATCTAGCACGGGGTCTGCATGAGGTAGGTGCCCATCATGTTTGCCTGGTGAAGAGGTATCACAGGAAGCTGTCTTCTTTTCTCTAATGAGCAGCTTAGAGCACTGGTTCACCATTCACAGTCAGGGGGCATTCTGGGCATGTGGCCCTCTGCCACATCACCCCTAGCGGTCTTGGTCTTTGTGAGGTCCAGGACACAACTAGAGGCCCCAGTTGCCCACACTGGCAGGGAGATGACAGTGGTGCAAGTGGCTCACCATCAAGTGAGACAGTTTGGGGAGCACAGATTTTTCTGTGTCATTGTTGCTCTCCTCACTAATTGTGTAACCGCAGGCGAGTCCTGTCCCCTGTGTAGCTTATTCCTAGAATAAGAGCTCTGTAAGAGGACCTCATGATCATCTGACTTGTTCCCTTCATTTCACAGACAATAAAACCGAGGCCCGGACAGGAAAGAAGGCTTGCTCCAGGTCACACAGCGAGTGGCTTAGTCAGAAATACCATACCTGTACTTCAGCTTCATGTCCACTGATTCTCCTGAGCCTCTTCTCAGTTGTCCTGTCTGCCAAATGGGGTCATTGCTCCCATTCTGATTATTTCACAGGGCTCTTGTTAGAGTCAAATGAAAGTGTGGATGTCAAAGTGCTTTCAGATGTCAGCTAAGTCACTAACAGAACTGTTTGCCCAATGAATGCCAGGCTACAGGGTGGGGGAAAGGCAGACACCCACCCCAGTGTCACTCCCCTCGCCCCACTGAAATATAGAGCCACCTCCTAACACAATGACCAAAGTCATGAGAACCAACCTGAAGGGTAGCTTCCCAGCCTGTGGTCCTGAGAGGAACCCCTTTCTTCCCAGCTCCTTACAGGACTTCTAACTCTTTCTTGTTTGTGTGGAGAAGAGGCAGATGAAGGATCAGAGCATGTTTTCCTTTGAATTTATCCTGTTAGGAAGTAGATGATCTCAAAAGAGAAAAGGAATATTGTTTAAGACTTCACTGAGCCTTGTGCAAATGCCAAGAAATGTCAGGAGCCCCCTGGAAACTGCGCAGAGGGCTCGGTAGCATGTTGACACCCTGATTAGCTGTGTGAACACCCCCCTCCAGGAAGGGGCCACCGTTGGCCGGGGGAGGGAACCATCTTTCGTCCTTGTTGGGAGTCCAGGATTCTGCTAGCAGACTTGCCTTACTGGGGGGCAGTAGACAGAAAATACCCAGGAAAGAAAGCAAAACAGGAGGCCCATCAGCATTTGGGCAACCACAGGCTCCTGTGTTTTGGTGGACCATTTGAGGAAGTCTGGCCTGCCCTGGGGTCCTGACCCCTCTCTACGTCAGAGCCCTCTGTTCTCTTACATCAGCCATAGTCAGAATGCTTTCCCACTTGACCTCCGTATCTCATGAAGATGCCTTAGACATCAGCTAGTGCAGGGCTTCTCCAAGTGGGTGCTGGACCAGTGTCATCTGCTTTACCTGGGAACCTGTTTGAGATGCAAACTCTCAGGTTCCATCTCAGACCCACTGACGACGAGCTCAGGGCGGGGCCCAGCGAGCTGTGTTCTGACAAGACTCCAGGTGCTTCTAATGCTTCAGAACAGCTGACTTGAAGACATGGCATAGCTTGCGTGGACAGAAAACTGCTCCTGGTGTGCTGGCTGATGCTTAAGGCTGTCATTCT
The DNA here is from genome assembly GCA_037038555.1 of Rhynchonycteris naso. NCBI lineage: Eukaryota > Metazoa > Chordata > Mammalia > Chiroptera > Emballonuridae > Rhynchonycteris > Rhynchonycteris naso. The sequence goes on along the minus strand of CM072999.1, from coordinate 149,123,537 downwards.
CAGACTTCCATGCAATGAAGAAGGCAAAGAGCACCTCCCAGATAACACAGGTCTATTTGAAGCAGGTACCTTAACTAAAAGGGGTAGTTAATGGTGGGGATATTCGGCACTGGGAAAGGGAACTGTGAAGATTGTTTTAGGCAGGATGACTTTTAGGATCTCAGTCACATTGCAAACTGCCTGGTTGGTCAACCACCACTCAGGTTTGGCAGAAAGCTGCACACACCAAGAACCTAAACCAAAGGAAGTGTTGTTTCTGGTTGGGTTTGATTTTAACAATAGTTAGATGATATAAATAATGATATTAGAAAGCATAATCTATTAATTCTGGTGTAAACAACTTCACTAGATGTTATTTAAAAACAGAGGCATTGGTTTTCACAGTTGAGCGATTCTGTTTGATTGAGGTCTCATAAGATATTGTAGTTAGTTAAGACTTGTGGTTCAATTCAAGGTCCCAAAGGATACAAAGAGGTACATGATGTTGGACCCATACCGCCAGCTTCCAAAGGCTTGGCATGGAGTTTTGGTCGGCAGCATTTATGCTGGTTTAATTATGTTGATTAACCTCACCTCTCCTGGCCTTCCTTTGATGTCTTCTGGTCCGTCTACACCAGGATAACTTCCCCTGTCCACCTAGGAAGACACACAGATTCCCTTGAAACTGAACCTAGAGGGAGGAATGCTCTTTTCTGTGGCTTAACTAGGGTCTTTGCTAGTGATCAAGGGAGTGTCCATTTGGTGTTCTATGTGCTTCTATTTTGGATGGTCTCCACATTTTAGGTGGAAAATCTCAAGGTGGAAGGAGTGAGAAAGGTCTTCCCAGGATCTCAGAATAGGATTGGAGACCACAGTGCTGGCACTAAAAGAGGCCCAGCCATACTCAGAGCCCAGGGTTTCATGAGAAAATGGACTTGTGGAAGGACAACTTGCTGAGGGTCCAGCTAGAAGTTCTTAAGCTGCTAAGCGTGTTATTCCAAATCAGTGGAGCTGAAAAGATTTATTTAAAGGGCTATGAAATATCCCTTTTTAAAAAGGAAAATTTGACCCAGGGGATTAGAACAGAGGTTGTATAGAGATTAGGTGTCCTTGAACACTGAGGCAGAGTTGGAAAGCTAATTTTGTTGGCTTTCACCACCTCCTTTCATCCCCTTCTCACTGTAGCCCCAACCCCAGGAACAAAGTCTTCATGCTGTCCCCAGGCCTCCTGGGGTCTGCTTCTGTTTACTCCCAAAACAGCACATCCCCCTTCCTTGGAAGCAACCCCACTTAGTTCAAGGGGCAATATTATAAAACTTGAACAACTGGCACAGCCCAGACACTAAGACACTAATCAGAAAGTAACCCAGTGAGAGTCCCAAGGCAGGGTCCTGGAGGTGCCGGCCTTGCCAGGAATTGACCTTTTATTGTTGGATCATAGGGAAGTCTGGGAGTCTCTGGGAATGAGGCCAAGGTGATGAGTGAAGAAATCAGGGGCTTGGAGCAGTGGCTATTTTCCAACAAGTTTGCAGGTATTTCATTATTCTAACAACTGGCCTAACTGTACCAGTGCATACCAGTCATGCTTTGCTGCCCTCCTCTTCATATCAAAGCATACCCTTTTGCATGTGCCTGTGGGTTTGGTTCTCAGCTGGGAGTGAGTGGTTGATTACTCAGAGTAGTTGATTAAATAGATCTTTAACTTTAGCAGCTTGACTGTGTAGTACCCAGATGTGGTTTTCTTTGTATATACCATCTTTGGGGTTCATTGGGTTTCTTGGATCTGTAAATTGATTTTTCCCCCTCATCAAATTAGAAACACAGGAATATCTGTCTAAAGAGTAAGACGGTGTCATGTTCCTGAGATATTTACAATCTGGGAGTACCCAGGTAAAAAAACTATAGTGAGGACAATTATTTGTTTTTCTGCCCAACTTTCTCTCTTCTCCTTTGGGTTTCCAGAGGAGGAGAGTTAATCATCTATTAACTCTGTTTAGGATTGTTGCGAAAGATCATCCAATATTTTTTCTCTTCTTTTATTCAGAATGAATAAATTCAATGGCTCTGTCTTTAATTTCACTGACCCTTTTTTCTTCCATTCTAATTTGCTCTCATTTGGTGAATTTTTCACTTTGGATAATGTACTTTTTCCTCCTAGAATCTCTATTTGGGTTGTGTGTGTGTGTGTGTTTTAAAAATATTTTTTAAATTTTTATTGAATTTATTGGTTAATAAAATGTATAGGTTTTAAATGTACAATTCTGTAATATATCATCTGTATATTATATTTGTGTTCAACATCCAAAGTCAAGTCTCCTTTTATCCTATTTATCTCCCTTTACCCTTGTCTGTCTCCCCCAACCCTCTTTCCATTTAGTGATCACTATACTGTTGTATGGGTCCACGAGTTTTTGGTTTGTTGTTTTTTTTTTTGCTTAATCCCTTCACCTTTTTTACCCAGCTCTCCAACTCCCCTCCATTCTGACAGCTGTCAGTCTGTTTTCTGTATCTGTGGATCTGTTTTTATTTTGTTTGTTTCTATTGTTCATTAGAGTCCACCTATAAGTGAAATCATCTGGTATTTGTCTTCCTCTGCCTGGCTAATTTTACTTAACATAATCTCCAGGTCCATCCATGCTATTGCAAAAGGTAAGATTTCCTTCTTTTTTTATGGCTGAATAGTATTCCGTGGTGTAAGTGTTACCACAGTTTTTTTTTATCCATTCATCTACTGATGGACACCCGGGCTGCTTCCAAATCTTGGCTATTGTAAATAATACTACAATGAACATAGAGATACATATATTCTTTCAAATTAGTGTTTTGAGTATCTTTGGATATATTTCCAGAAGTAGAATCGCTATGTCATAAAGCATTTCCATATTTAATTTTTTGATGAAACTCTGTACTCCTTCCCACAGTGTCTGCACTGATCTGCATTTACACCAACAGTGCACAAGGGTTCCCTTTGCTCCACATCCTGGCCAGCACTTGTTTGTTGATTTATTTATGATAGCCATTTTGGTAGTGTGAGGTGACATCTCATTGTGGTTTTAATTTGCATTTCTCTGATGATTAGTGACACTGAGTGTCTTTCATATGTTAATTGTCATCTGTGCGTCTTCTAAATGGAAACTCAGCACATAGTTCCCATTTATGTGCTGAGATTCTCCATCTCTTCACTCACTGAGAACATGTTTTCCTTTAAATTTTTTAGCATATTTATAATAGCTACTTTAAAGTCTTTGATAATTCCAACATCTTTAACATCTCAGAGTCTGTTTTACTATTGACTACTTTTTTTTTTTTTTTAATTTGGGTCACCTTTTCTTGTTCCTCCATAGTTCTAGCAATGTTTGGTTGTTTGTAGACACTGAAGTTGATACTCTAAAAGGAGCCTGAATTATATTGTATTTCTTTAATGAGGGTTGAATTTTGTTTTGGCAATCAGTTCATTGACTGATGTTTCTCCTTGATCTTATTAAGACTTGGTTTTAGGCTTCAATAGGGCAGGCCTAGCATAGTTTTTACTCTACAGCAGTGGTTTTCAACCGCTGGTTCCCCGGAAATTTCATGCAGGTTCATGAAAGAGTTATTCTCCTGCCAGCTTCAGATGCTTTAGCAGCCCCAGACTACAGTCTTTACTTTTTCAGCTCAGTAGACAATAATGTTCTGCTTTGCTCCACCACTTTCAAGCAAATAAGTTTGTGAAATTTGTATTTTTTTAGTTTGCTCACTTTTAGTGTTAAAAAATGGTGCTGGACAGTGCCAGGTATGTGATCTGTGAAATTTGCAAATTACCTTCCTGCTTGGGAAGGGCCATTGTCTTGCTAATGGCCCTTCCCAAGATGCTTGCTGGAGGAGAGAGAAGCCAAGATGGCAGGGAAAGAGAGAAAATGCAGAGTGCTGAAGAAGAAGCTGGGAACTAGAGGTGAGGGGCTTTGGGACTGGTGGGGCCTTTGATTCTAGGAGAAACCAGAGAAAATTCTCCTGGTTGTGGAACTGGAGAATGTGTCAGTAGCTTTGTGAGCGCTGAATGAAAGGGAAATGTTTTTTCCTGTGTGTTTACTTGTTGGCCGGTACGAGATTTGAATAAAGGAATGGCCCACCATTTTTTGGCTCCACTGTTTCTTTATCATCCATCCAAATCTAATGGGAACCTGAATGTGCCTGGCCACGATGATGGCAGTGACTACTGGCCATACAACCACTCTGTGCTATGGTTGGGAAGTCTACCAAGACAGAGTGTCAGGGTGAACGTGAAGTTCACCTTATGTGTTTCTTTCCTTTCTGTCAGGCATTCTACATAGCCTATTGTCCAGTGCCTGAAAACATCTGCTCTATGATTGTCCAGTTTTATAGTTGCTTACAACAGGAGGGCAAATCCAGTATCAGTTACTTCATCATGACCAGAAGTGACCAGCCCTGTCATTTAACAATGTGGTGCTCTATGTAACAAATAATCTTTAATGGTAGATTTTAACTGAAGGAAGTATTGGTAACTTACTTATCTCTTTATCCCCTATAGCATGCTTAATGAATACTATTAAACAGAATTAAATGGGAGAGTCTAGGGGATAACTGTTGAATAATTTGATCCTCCTTCCCTTTGTATCAACTAGATTTGCTGGTAAGGAAACTCCCTTTTTGATAGTATCTACAGTCTTGGTGGGAAGAGTCCCAACCTCCAGCCTTTGCTCCACAGACCCTCCACTTGGGTACCCCCAGGTTGTAAATGTCTCAGGAACATGACACTATCTTACTCTACAGACAGATATTCCTGTGTTTATACTGAAGAAGGATGATTAGAAAATTGAGTCAAATTACTTACAATTTTCTCCTGAAAAGTGGTTTCTTTATTCAGCCTTTATTATGGTTACCTATTGAGAAGATGGTAATATAGGAACAGAAGGCTCAGGGGAAGTATCAGATTGCTGTGATTCTCCTCACTTGACTGGCTACCTTCCACATCGGTACCACACTTCCCTGAGCTGGAGAGAGCAGCTCTTATCTCCACCTTCATTTGCTGCCACCACACTCCCCTTGTGCTATAAAGTCACTGACTTGTCACCGTTCCTTAGAAAAAAATCCTGTGTGCTGACAGCTCTGATCCCACATACTGTTCTCGCTGCTCCCACAAAAATTTCTACTCAGCCCTGCAGATCCTCCTCAAAAGCCTCACCTCTGCAAAACTTCGCCCTGTGCCCCAGGGAAGAGTTAGTTGACCAAAGTAGTTATCCTTGTACTATTGTGATTATCTGTTGACATGCTTCTTCTCCATAGAGAGTGGGGCCCTGAGGAAAGAGTATAGATCTCGTTCATCTCTGTATCCCTAGCTCCTCGCACAGTATCTGGCCCATAACACATGCTCATTAAATGCTTAGGGACTGAAGAAGCCAGGACCCTGCCTTTATTCTGAGTAGCACATGGTCCTTAGGAGCATCTCAGGATAAAGCTTTCAAATATTTGTAGCCATCTATCATGCCCTTTTTAATCTCTGTAGCCCAGAACCCCTTTGTCTTCACACAATAATATGTAGGCACTGGTCTAAGTGAATGACAGGTATTAACCTACCTAGTCTTCATAACAACCTAATGTAATAGGTGCTGTGTTGTCCCATTTCACTGATGAAGACACTGAGGCACAGACAGAGAGTAAGTTGGCCAAGGTTACCCAGCTAGTAAATGGCAGAGTTGAGTTTCCAAGCCCAGCAATACCTCCAGGGGCCATGCTTTTAGCCATGGAGCTACACTGCCTTGGTGGCTTTTCAGGTGACAGTGTTTCCAGAGCTCACACCATTCTGACTGCTCTTTCATTCACCTCCTCTTACTTGTCAGACCGTTTCCTAAAACACATCTTCCAGAACAGATGCTGTGTGATTTAACCAGCAGTTGGTGGGAGGGTGACATCTCATGGCTCACTGTTCATGCTGCAGGTGGTTTTTTGGCAGCTGTGTCACGCTATTAGCTCATATTGACCTTGTAGCCAACTAACTTCTGTTAAGTTCAGTATTCTCTAGTTAACATTTACATGGTTGACATTTTTTTTAGCCCAAGAACAAGACTTTGTGCTTATCCCTGATAGATTTCATTTTACTGGCTTCTGGCAAATATTCCAACCTGATGAGATCTTTTTGGATCTTGGTTCCAGCACATAATCTTATACTTTACAGCTTTATAATTTTAAGCCTGTCTTCTAGGACTTCACGCATATCACCGATTTAAAACTTGTGTAAAGAGATTAAGCAAAAGGCTTAGCCTTATGGCTACTAGACACCTCCCTCCACTGTGACCCTGACTCTAAGCTAATATTCTTCTGTTAAGTTGTTTAACCAGTTGCAAATTTACATAATTATACATTTGTTTGGCCCATGTTTCCTCATTGTCTTCACAGATGTCCTAAGAGGGTTAGCTAAACCCCATTCCTGAGACTCAGGGACATTGTCTATAGACTCCTCTCATTCTACCCCAACACAATTTTAAACTCAACTTAAAGTTTAAAAAGCCCAATTCATACTGCATGACTGGTTGTGACACCTTAATTCTGAGATACCTGGAACTCAGATGTTGGCAAATACCACTGCTTTATTTAGAGAAAACCTAATATATGAAAATCAGAACTTAAATTCATGTTGGGGATTCAGTCGTCATGATTAAGTAAACTATGGCTCATCCACTAAAGAGAAGGTTATACAACTATTTTCAATGGTGTTTTTGAAGAGTTTACATTAACATAGCAAATGTGTATGTAATAATGATTAAGTTTAAATAGCAAGATACAGAATTATATAGATGGTATGATCATAACAGTTTAAAACAAGGAAGAAAAAAAATGACATGAAAAATAGACTAGAAGAAAAAACTCCAAAATGTTAACAATGGTCAGACAATGCATGGCTCCCCCAGCCTCTTCTTATTATTTTTCTATAATTCCCAAAAATGCGCACCATGAACATGCACAGTTTTATCACAGTGAGCTTTTCAGGTGGAAGGTTGGGGAAATTGCTGTAAGAGAAAGTTTACAAAGTACATGTGCATTACAAAGAAATGTGCTCAGCCTGACTTCTTCGGCTCCCAAGAGAGAAGGGTCAAGCGCACCAGCACCTGGACCGGCAGATGTGCACACTGAGGCTTGACTGTATTCCCCTGTGTGACGTCCCCTTGTCATGTAAGTCTCACCTCCCCACCCAGAGTGGCAGTCCTGCCTTGGCTCTTGCCTCCAGGGGGACTATGGGACAGGCTTGTCTGGACGTGCCATGCCACCTCTTCATCTGTGTGGTGGGCAGGTGCTGACTGGTGTTGAGGGACCCCCGGAAAGCTACTTCACTTGCCTTGGGCTGACTCCATCCCCTCATAACAAACAGCACATTCTACTTCACAGGGCTGTGCTAGGAGGAGATGAGATGTGTGGGAAATGCCTAGTGGGTGTTGGGCAGCTGGGAAGCACTCAGTGAATATTAGCTCTTTTTTCCTCCATGATTCTTAATCACTATTGAGAGAATGTCTCTGTTCTCTGGTACCTGAAATTCCACATCTAACAGCCAATTTTATTGAAGTGGTTAACCATGCTTTTGTTTTTGTTTCAAGATACAAAATAAAGGCATGAAGAACAGTGGAAACAAATAAGAAAACTTTTATTTGAATGAAATTGTCAAAATGAACTCATTGGGAAGCACTGGGCTTGGCAGAGTATGTTTAACCCAAAGGAAACCAGAATAGAGAGCCCTACTAAATTTTGACACTTTTTCCTTTTGACCAAAGACTCATCTGGTACTGACAGTGAAGTAACATACTAGGGGTGATATTCAACATATTTAACAATTGGTAAGCTTTCAACCAATCAGAATAGACATCAACGGTGACCAGTCAGAATGGGTCCCTGTTGTGAACACCCATCACCTCTCCCCCTCCCCCTTCACCCTGCAAAGATAGAGAGCAGGGTCTGGTCTCCCCAGAGAGGTTCATTTCAACATCCAGCAGCGACTTCCACGCTCAGGCATGTGGAACAGCACAGAGAGGCCGGCCCTGGCACAGCAGTTTGGGAAGAGGCAGTCCCTTGTCCCATAGCTGCCCCGATACTCTTATCCTGGTTTCCTGCTCCTCTCTTCCATGATGTCATGATGTCCTTGACTGTCCATCACACACCTGACAAGACCCCCCCACCCTTTGTGGGCTGAGGCCACAGGAAAAGAGGACCCATCCTTATTCTCTCAGCTGCACCATGCTGGCCCCTCCTGAGTCCCCAGATGACCTGGAGGGCAGGTGTCTGGGGTGTGGGGACTCTAGGGTGCGGTCATGGAGATTCCACTGCAGTATCCTCTACACAGAATTACTGCCCTCTGCAGAAACCATGTGTCCTCCTGGGGTAAACTCGATTAAGCAGTCGTGATCTGCAGGACTCATCTTCTTGGGAGTAAATTGTTCCCATTTTTAATCCCTATGCCTTTTGTTTTGGAATTTGAGTCACCATTCCCTGTTCTGAGGACAAGCCCAGAAGCATAGAACAACCTCCCTGGCCTGGTGTCACAGCCTGAGGAACCATCCTGTCGGGAGGAGGTGGTCAGTAGCTCACAAGCTGAGCTCAGAGGAGCCCGAGGAAGGAGAATGGAGCTGTGTGTCTGGTTCTCTGAAGGCCTTTGTCTTAGCGCTGTGCTGTGGTCAACAGCTGCCCTCAACCTTGACCCTAGTCAATTTGCAAGTGTTGTGTGTGTCAGAAGCTAATGAGAGAGCCGGAACAGCCAGTAATTCCCGTAGCTGGGGGATGGACACCATCATGTCTATCCTGACATTTCCCCTTCAATTTGTAATAATACACCCTGAGAGTTCTCCTGCCAGTCAATTCTGGATCCTCATACCAACCATCTGAGGGATGCAGGGAAGGTTAATTATTGTCTGCACTTGATAGCTGAGGACTAGGGGGCCACGGGGCTAAAGAGCTCAGCTAAGACCCCACTGCTAATGAGAGGCAGAGTGGGGAACCTGGCTTGGACCAGGAGGGGGGGGCTCTCTGGCCCCTTCTGTGATGTGGAGGGGAAAGAGTCATGAGGAAACTGGAGAGCAGAGCTGTTCTGTGACTGTCTCTGGCTCCATAGAGCCAGGACAGGACATTGTAATCCCTGGGACTGGCCCCTCTGTCTCTCTGTGGGTCCCCCACAGTCTCCTACCTCCTACCCACCGTGCCCTCACCTTCCCGGTTCCTCCTCCTGTTCTCCCCAGCATTCCCACCCTCTCTCTCCTTCCGTTCTCCCCACTGGAAACTGGCTGCAGCTTAGGGCCTGCTTCTTAGAGACACAGGGTCCTGCTGAGGGACCAGGAGCTCACTGCCTCAATGAGCAGCTGGTTGGAAAAGGGTTGTGAGTGAGGGGATTCCTTCCAGTGGAATAATGATTTATATTTGCCTTAAAAGTATACAACCAATAACTTGTAGCACATTCAAAGTTGTGTATCTATCACCAGAATCGATTTTAGAACTCTTCATCACCCCAAACACAAAGCTCACCCCCGAAGTCTCCATCCCCTCCAATCCTAGGCAACACTAGTCTACTTGATTTGTCTACATATTTGCCTATTCTGGACATTTCACAGAAATGGAATCGTATAATGTATGGTCCTTTGTGACTGACTTTCTTTACTTACTATGTTTTCAAGGTTCATCCTCACAGAAGCAGGTATCAGTACTTGGTTTCTTTTTATTGCCAAGTAATATTCCACTTATGGGCATACCACATTCTGTGTAATCTGTTCCTTAGCTGATGGACATGTGGGTTCCTTCTCCTTGTTGGTTATTATGAATGATGCCGATATGCACATTCATGTACAAAGTTTTGTGAAGAGATAGATTTTTATTTCTCTTGGGCTGACTTCCAAGAAAAGGAGTTTTCAGGCTTCAACCAGCAGGTGAACATAGTCTTTTTCAAGCAGCCTTCCTGTCACACCAGAAATCACACCACCTGTCACCGAGGTCTTGAAGTCTGAGTGCAGGACCTCTCCCAGTCTTGGTGGCTCCCCTCTGCTCTCTGGAGAAAACCTGACACTGTTCTCCAGGGACTAGAAAGCACATGTAAGTCTCTGGTGCAGGCCACTGCACCTTTGTAGAGGAGAATCTAGATGTCTGCAAAAACCATGTGTTCTTTCTTAGATTCACTATTAAGAGCTGATGAGTATTATCCTGGAGCACCAAGGCCACCAGTTGTATCCCAGGGTCACCAGCTCAATCCCAAAGGCACTGGCTCAACCCTGAGGTGACTGATTCAAACCTCGGTCAGGGCACGTATGGGAAGAAATCAGTTTGTGTACAACTAAGTGGAACGAGTTGATGCTTCTCTCTCTCCCTCCCCCACCCTCGTTCCTCTTTCTCTCTAAAAAAAAGCTGAAGAGAAAGAACTTTGGAGAATGCTGTCAGAGTACAAGCCCTAATTCTGTCCCTTAAGACTTGTGTGACCACCTGACCAGGCGGTGGCACAGTGGATAGAGCATTGGACTGGGACGCAGAGGACCCAGGTTCAAAACCCTGAGGTCACTGGCTTGAGCACGGGCTTATCTGACTTGAGCGTGGGCTCATCAGCTTGAGCATGGGATCATAGACATGACCCCATGGTCACTGCTTGAGCCCAAAGGTCACTAGCTTGAAGCTCAAGGTTGCTGTCTTGAGCCCAAAGTTGCTGACTTGAGCAAGGGGTGTCACTCATTCCTGTAGCCCCCTGGTCAAGGCACATATGAGAAAGCAATCAATGAACAACTGAGGTGCCATAAGGAAGAACTAGTGCTTCTCATCTCTCTCCCTTCCTGACTGTCTGTCCCTATCTGTCCCTCTCTCTGTCTCTCTGTCACACAAAAAAAGACTTGTGTGACCTTGAGCAAGTATTTATCCCTTCTAAGCTCAGTTTTCTTACCTGTAATAAATCTTTAGTGGCATCTATTTTATAGGGTGGTTCTAAGAGCTAGATGAGATAAAGAATGCAAAGTGCCTGGTACAGTGCTTAGCAAGATGGAAGCTCCCAGCAGGTAGGAGCCCTTCTTATTACTGGTAGCAAGGAGCCTGGCATGCGGGAGGAAAGAGAAAAGGACCAAAGGCAGCTGGAAGTGGGGCTGGAGAACTTGGGGCAAAGACACCTGTTTCTGTCAACTCAGATTTGACCTGGGGTCTCCTCTGCTGTCCCATGGTGGCACAGCACTCAGTAGGGTTGACTGGCGACTCCCAAGTGAAGTACAAGTTTTGGACTCATAAGGACAGTGGTCCCTCTATTTTTCAGCCTCGTTCATCTGAGCCACAAGCAAGATGGAAGGTTGAAAAGAACCTATGCTGCCAAACAGATGGTGGGTAGCCCACGCAGGATGTGGCTCCGTTTCACCTGAGCCAGGGTACCTTCGCTTTTCACACGATTTTAATAAACTTCATCATCTGGTTGTCAAATCCACAGCAGGACCAGACAGGCCCCCTTAGAGCAGAGAAAAGTGACAGCTGATAGTCTGACAAGTAAGAGGCAGAGAAAATATAAAGGCAGACAACAGAATTAATGAAGAGTCACAGACATCAGGCTCTGTCTGAAGAGGCATTTCTGCCTCCCTTTGATTTCTGAGAGCTGTGCGTGTGATGACTCGGGATCGTGATGCTCAAAATGTTGACCCTGCAGAAGGATGTGAAATCACATCCAGTGTATTTTAATAAGCCAGTTGTGTGTTTTGTAAACAGCAGTAGAACATTGGATGGGGGAGCTGCGCTCTCAAGCATTTGCTCTCCATGTATGTGACTGTTTATCGTTTGATTCCATGATCATCCTGCAATATAGGGCTTGTATTATTGTCTCCATTTTATAGGTTAGGAAACTAAGGCTTGGAGACTGTTTCACATACTTCTATAACTAGTGAGTCGAAAGTCTGGGCTTTACTCCAAGACTTGAGGTCTGATGCTCTTTCTACCACAGACATTTTCAAATTGGGTTCCCTGGAGCTCCCATGGATCCAGGATCCTCAGGCCACCCAGGGTCATTGATGACTTTTACAATCTTTATCCATGGGCTAAGCATGTTCCTCTGTTCACCTCTGGAGTCCTGTTTCCTGCAAGTCCTAATGAGAGACAACTGGCTATTTCCTAAGTGATACTCAACCAAAAAAGCATATTTGACGTGGTGTCCTCTCTCCAACAGAGTCCTGTCGTAAACTCTTTAAAGTGAGCTCATGTCTGTATGTATGTCCCCAACTGTGAACACTTAACACCACTGAGTGACAGGTGACCTTCTGCACACCCAAACTATTCCCCCACATAATTTATTCTGAAGGTGGGAATATCAGGCCCCACACCTGACTCCCTGTAAGTTGTTTGCATAGAGACGGTTTTGGTGACACCTAATAGGTGGCCATTAATTCAGCCAGGAAGATCTGGCCCCTCTCTCCTCATTGTCACCTCTGGCTCCACTCCCCCTCTTTCACTCTGCACCCACACCACCCTCACTGAGAGCTGCAGATGAGTGTGAAGTGGCATCCAGATGTTGGTCATTAGCATCACCTCTGTCAGCATCACCAGACACTTACTGAAGGTGAAAATCCTTTTGCTGAGCATTGTGAGAGGGAAATGATATGACTCCTTCTCCTGGTCACTCTAAGAAATCAGCCTGAATCAAACACATTTGGCAGATGACAGTGTTTTACTCTTCCACTGCTCCAGCCTGTCGGGGGTGCTCAGACCAAAAAGGCAGAAAGAGCATAGACTGAAATCTGAGTAGATCAGACAAGCTTGTGTCTACCCAGTGGGCATGAGTGGTACAGATGGGATCTTCCATCAAAAACTTTTCTTTCCTTTCCTCCCTTTCTGGCTGTTTCCCCCTCTCAGTTAGAGGTTATTTGGAAAGAGGATGTCCTGAAGAGGCGTGGCAGGAAATGCACCTTGTGGGTGGTGGGATCTAGATGGGAAGGGAGGGATTAGGCATTCAGGAGAGGCAAAGATGGTGGACATGCCCTATGCCAGTGATGGGCAATCTTTTGAGCTTAGTGTGTCAAAATTCACCAAAACCCGAGCATAACTCGGGTGGTGTGTCACTTTGAGAAAAACAGCCTAACCGGAAGTCCCAGAACTAGACTCTCTGTGCCAGAGTTCTGTTGTTTTGGCCTACAGACCTCCGGCATAGAGTGTCTACACTACAGCAAATGTTCTATCCTCATTTGCTGTGCAGGAGCCGAGGATGAAATGTCCTTCTTGGCATGCGGCCCCATACTTCTCTGGTATGCAGCCGCGTGTCATCGAAAATGGCTACGGGGGTCAGTGCTGACACATGTGTCATAGGTTCGCTATCACGGCCCTACACAATCCAGTGTGACCCCAGGAGAGAGGGGAGTGAGAAGGCTGGGAGAGAGAGGGCCACAGGAAGAACCTGAGAAGTTAGGCTGGCAAGTTTGGATGTAATAACAAGCCTTCTGCAGACTTAAGCCACTTGGAGGATCCCAAATCTGCCACAGCCTTCTGAGTTCTGCCTGACCCTGCATCAATGGGGAGAACCAAGACCATGACAATGCACCTTTCTCTTTTCTTAGTCTGCTAATTTCATCTTATCTTCAACAAAGGTGGTGGTTTAGACCCCAGAGCCTTCTGAGAACAGGGAACCCAAAGAAGTTTCTTTTATTCTTCTGAGCATGCTCTGCAAGCTGAGGCAGTGGAGAATTCTTATCCTCTGGTGAGGTCCCAGGCTGTACCTCCGCTGGGGAGAAAGAGCAGAACCAGGGTGGCTTGTGGCAGGTGAGGAACTCTGGGAACTGAACTGTCTGCTGGGGGACTTGGTGACCTCAGTACTGTGTCTTTAACCTCCCTGTCTCAGCTTCCACCCCCAACCCCATGGCCTCCTCCAGAGCAGGGACAGCCACAGTGCCCACTCGTGAGAGCTTCACAAGAATCAAATGAAAGAAGAGAGAGAGCTCAAGGTGGTAGGTGGCACGTGGTCAGCACCCGGCAAATATACATTATTCTTACACACATAACTCAGAAGTGCTTTGGGATTCGTGTTTCCTTTCTTTCTCAGAGAGGAGGTGGGAGGGATGCAGTGAGCTGCTGAGTCTGACCTCCAGGCTGACCCCTGGCAGACTAGCAGCCCAGGTGGCCCAGTCACTGCATCAAAAAGAAATCCACACCACACGCACCTGGGGGAGTCCCGAGATGTCTGAGGGCTGGACTTGAACATGGCAACTACCTTTGTCCTGGGATTTTAACATGGCCAACAAACTTCAAAAGAATCTCCTCTTGATTGAAGGTCAATTCCTGAAATTCCACCACAGGCATAGCAATTACTTCTTAGCTCATGGTTTCTATGCAGGTCATGCACCACATTTAAAGTAAGCACCTGCCCTGTGCACCACAGATAGAGGTAAAACAGCTGGGCCCTGCCCTCAGTGCCCCCACACCCCCCCCCAGCCTCCCGCAGAGCTGGGAATTTGCAGATGAAGGGGTTCAGGAACACAAAGGCGCTCACCAGCCAAGCCAGGCAGGGGGGAGGAGCTGCAGTAATCTCCCCATTTTAAAATGAAAAAATAAATACCTATCTTCCAGGGTTGTCATGAGGTCAGCTGAGCTAAAGCTGGCAAATCTCTTATGTATAATGCTCAACAAATATTAGATCCTCCCCCACTCAAAGCTGTTCTCAGTTATTTATACCTGAATGTTAATGGAGGATCTGAGGGGAAGGTTTGCCAGGTGGTAGGAGGAAGATGAGAGTGCTGTCCTCCTGTGGGGACAGGGAAGGGGGACAGGGACGGGGATGGAAAGGTAGGCTTGAGCTCAGAGAGCACCTTCTCCCCCACAAGGCCACATGGGTTACTCCCTTGATTCATTCTGCTCACAAGTGCAATCATCATAGAGGCCTATCTCCACCAGACATATTAGACAGTTATATGGTCAGGTGTCTTTCCTACTAAAATGTGTGCTCTGTGGCTACAGGGACTTTGTCTTCTTTCCTGCCAAGGCCCAATCTCAGCCTTGCCATTCATTACCTCTTTTGACCATGGTCAAGTCATTGACCTCTCTACTTTTTTTATAGGGTCATTTTGATCATCAAATGCACTAATAATAAAGCAGCACTTGGCACAGTGCCTGGCATGTCATAAGGTCTCAGTCAATGGCAGCTATTGTTATTATTGATTCTGTTCCAGTAAATTTTCACTTCTGGTGGGTCAGCCATCCAGGGAAGAGCTCTGGCTACCCAAGGATTCATCTCATCTTGAATGGAGCTAGAAACAGAAGCCAGCACTAATTGGAGAACCGGGCTTACCTTTCCAAAGCAGATGAACTAAAGATCCCTAGGACACTGGTTCTTAAACACAGCTACACAGTGGCATGACCTGTGGAGTTTTAGAAATTACTGACTGGTGGGAGGAGGGGGAGGGGCATAAAGAGAAACAAAATATAGGGTGACAGAGGATGATTTGACTTTGGGTGATGGGTATATGGCATAATCAAATGTCCAAATGATATGGAGATGTTTTCTCTAAATCTATGTACTCTGGTTGTCCAATGTCACCCTGTTAAATTTGTCTAAATAAAAATAAATAAATAAAATCAATTAAAAAATTTACTGTTGCCTGGCTCTTCCCCCAGAGATTCTAATGTAATTTTTACAGCAGGTGTCCTGAGCATCAGAATTTTCCTAAGTTCCCCAGGTAATTTTAAGGTGTAGCAGGTTTGAAAGCTGCTGCTCCAGGGTGCCACCCTTGAAAGTCAGTAAGACAAATGTCTACTTAGGGCCTGGCAGTTAATTCATCTTTCTAAAAGGAGCCTTTGTTCACAGACTGACCAGTCCATTCAAAATTAATCACTTTAGCCCAGCAGGGCCCATCACTTACTTAAAGATGGCTGTCGATTGTGGTGCAGCTTCCTAGAACTCTAGTGCCCCACAGAGGAAAACTGGGAGACCAGCAGCACAAGCAGATGGGGAAACTGAGGCAGAATCAGCTGAACCAAGCCTTCCGTTCAACCCACCTTTCTGATCAACCCAGCAGCTGCGCCTAGCGAGGATGTTGGGATTAAAGCTGGTGATCCTGATCCAGTGCCAAACAGATAAAATGCTGTCATGTCTTTGAATTGTAATAGAATTCAGAGTTCATGATTTGGATTCCAAGAGGATCATGTCCGAAGTTTCCATCTGTGATGGTGAGATCTGGTTGAATTAGAAGACAAGCACATTTCAAGAAACCGCTTTCTAAAAAGAAGCCCAACTCTGTTCCTTCAACTTTCCTGCTATTTAAAAAGTACATCGTGTGAGTGACATAAGCTTGTCACCAAAGGACAAATAAATACTGTATGATTCCACCTACCTGAGGAACCTAGAATGCTCAAATTCATAGAGACAGAGAACAGAAGTCTAGTTGCCAGGGCCCGCGGGAAGGGAGAAGGGTACACACGCGGTTTTGTGAGGTGAAAAATTAGGATGGGTGGTCGTGATGGTTACTCAACAATGCGAATGTACTTCAGGCCTCTGCGCTACACAGATAAAAATGGTGAAGATGGTAAATATCATGTGTATTTCACATTTGAAAATAAATTATGTTTTAAAAAGCAATTCTGTCATCACTTTTTTAAAAAGTAAAACATGGGCTGCGGGAAATGAATGGGGCTTTTGGGTGGTTTCCATGGAAACCAGGGAGGAGCTGGTGGATTTCAGTGGGCAGAATCCCCAGGGCAGGGAGTGAGGGGGTTCGGCGCAGATCGGCCTTTAGGGCACCTTAGATGTTAATGAAAACTCAGTGCAGTTGATTTAACTGTGCTGTTTCTTCACCCGTGTGTATTTTAGCTGCATAAACAGAATGTACCAGATGACTTACAAACGACTGTGCGGGGCTTTTGAGAGAGTGTGTTCCCTCAGCTAGAGAGAGTCCCTGCTGCATGTTTTCATGTAAATGAGTTTAATAGAATGAGTTTGGAGTCAGCAATGAGAAAGGCTATTTGGCTGTGGTATTCTTTCTTTATCAAAGGCCTCTAACGGTGCCCAACAGGGATATTGGCACAAATAAGAGGTATACCTTCAGAAGGAGAAGACTCAGAGAGGGAGGCCAGATAGTTCTGCTTAAACTGGGCTCCAGGATGCTGTTGTTTTTCTAAATGCTATTTTGATGAGTGTCTGTACACAAAGAAACAACCCCTGGTAGAGGTCCGGCTGCTGCCTGCTTGGAAAAATCCACCCGGCCCGCGAGCAAGGCTATCATAAATCCCTGGGGCATGACATTAAAGATGATCTAGCACTCTGCTGCTACAGGTGCCTCATCTTGTTCGCAGGATGAAATGGAATCTGATGGAATCCAAGTCCCTGAGTATTGGAGTGCACCCGAAGTTTGAGAAGCTGTGCTCTTGCATTCACCAGGAGGGTGGGTGTTGTCACCCCCCCCCAAAGGTTGTTCATTCTGTGATTGGACGCTTCTTCCTGTCTAGGACCCAGTCTCCGCTCCCCCCACCCCCATTCCCTTGGACATTCCTGATGGCTTCAGAGGGCTATTTTATGTGAAAGGGAGTAGAGCCCCACATTCAAATCAAAGGTGCTACATCTGCATAGCCTGGGGCTGAAACCCAGCTGTGCCACTCACAACCTGTGTGACCATCCATAGGTTGCTTCTCCTCTCTGTGCCTCCATTTTCTTGCTGTAAAACGACTATAATGAGAGAGTCTCTACCTAATGGGGTTTCAAGGATGAAATGAGTTAATCCATATAAAAGCAGTAAGAGCAGTTTGAGAAGCTATTAGTATTATACTGCATAGATATTCGTCTCGTACTCTGCCTCTCATCTGTCCCCAGAGCCTTCAAAAACAAGCTTAACTTTTTGTCCATATGACAGCCCTGCTGAGGTCTAAAGGCAGCTCTCCCGGCCCCCGCCCATGTTCTCCAGGGTGAAAGTGCCCAGTCTTGACCCTTCTTTGTGCGACATGCTTTGGCTCTCAGGGTACATCCCTCAGAAGTTCCCCACAAGAATCATGGCACCATGCAACAGACCCTATTCACCCCATTAGGCTACAAGTCTTACTTTTTCATGGATAGATTTCTTTTTTACTTGACCTAGTTTCTTCTAGATCAGACAGGGGGGCATATATGCATTCCTATCCCTTTCCAAGGAAGCATGGTGCCCCAGGGTGTTTCTCAGCCAGTCAGTCCCCTGCTACCCAGAGAGCTGCATCTTTGCCAGCAGCCTGGCTTTCTGCTCTGCTCTGCTCTGTTCACTGTGAGTGCAGAGCCTGCAGCCGCCTCGATGCACACGCATGCCCCTCTCACTGGTAAGACTGGAGGACTCTACACAGCCTGCACTGAAACTCTTATCCTGCCCACCACCCCTCCTTCCCCACTCTGCAACCCTTCAGGCTTCCTTTATTCTTCCTGGTGTTCTCAGACTGGGAGGGGTTCATTTAAGATGGAGAGCAGTAGCTTTGGGCAATCTGTATATCTGACAAGCACTTCCCCTTGTTCTGATGCAGAGGTTTCTTGGGGACCTCTCATTCTAAGCCCCTGTCTCATACCCCCTTCATCTTAGTGTCTCTTTGTCCCCTGAGTATATTCTCAGTCTTCCCCCTTCTATCACCTGTACTCACTCTGGTTCTGTATCATCACCTCAAATGTTCCCCAGCACAGCTATCTAAGATGTCCCCATCCATCAAGACAAACTCAAATCTCATGCCCACAGAGCCTTCACTGACCCACCTCAGAACAAAATATGGCCCCTCTGCACTCTGAACACATCTCTGCCCCTTGCTGCTTATCAGTGACCCTACCAAATATGCATGGTGGTGAGGTCCAGCAGCGTACAGATGAGAGTGTGGACTCTGGAGCCAGATACCTGGGATCGCTGCCCAGTCACATGACCTTGGGCAAGCTTTGTTCCTACCCTGTGAAGAGCCTGCATCAAGAGGCTGATGGAAAGATTGCTGAATGAATTCACATAAATTGCAAGCACAGTGATCAGTACAGAGCAAGTCCTGCATAAATGTTGACCAAGATCATTTCCTGGTCCTTCTGATCATCTTTTCATATCAAACTCTTCATCTCTTGAACCATATTATACCCTCTGTGAAGTCAGGGATGATCTTAATCATCTTCATTTCTAGGTCACATGGGAGGGACACATGGCTCTCAGGACACCTGCTGGAGAATAATAATTCAGGTTGGGAATGTGAGGCTCTCAGAGCCCCCCACCATCCTGGCCTGGAAGCATCCACTCATTATGAGGGGCGAACAACACTGCCACCCTATCACCCCTGCCCCCCCCACACACACACACAGAGCTCCAGTTGACTGGGCTTTTATTTTTGAGAGAACATTATACCCACTTAAAGTCTCCCCATTGCTGTTAGAGTCCAGAAGCCACATTATCATTAACAGGCGAAGTCGGAAGCTTATGAGATCATGCCTGCTCCCCTACTTCCAACTCCCAGACCCATAGGATCAGGAGCTAGGTGGCGGAGGCATAGAGAGGGCCAGCTGCGGACTGCAGCCCCTCAAGGCTGGCTCGCAGAGGAGGAGGATGGCTGCCCAGCCTTCCGGGGTGGGTTGGAGGGAGGCTTTCCTGAATTCCCTGGCGGACATCCAGGACCGAGTCTCAGTCAACCCCTGCCTCTTCTGAGAAAGGAATGCTCAGAACTTTAACGGTACCTTCCCTGCGGGTCTGTTGTGGACCCGTAATTACCCTCATCTTAGGGCAGCTTCTGCTAGATTATTATTTCTCAAACACCTTTGAAGCTTTCAACACCTCCCATTGGCTGTACAGGACTCGAAAAGGACAGCAAAATGGGCAGGTGGTAGCAATAGCTGAAGAAACTCCAAAGATCCCCATGACAGGGTCTAGACCGGAAGCTGTGTCTGACTGCCTCCCAGGGGCATATCCAGAGCCAGCTTGTC
Source organism: Rhynchonycteris naso (assembly GCA_037038555.1). NCBI lineage: Eukaryota > Metazoa > Chordata > Mammalia > Chiroptera > Emballonuridae > Rhynchonycteris > Rhynchonycteris naso. Next base: position 149,103,706 of record CM072999.1, on the reverse strand, counting down.
ATTAGGACTGCCAAGGGACCAGGTGGTAGAAGGAAAGGGATAGGGCAATGCCAGCCTTGCCTCTCGGCTGCTGAGACAAGAGCCACGGAGAATTGCTGAGTGTTGGCTTCTGTCTCCTGGGAGCCATGATGTCTTATAGCTCACAGGACACGTGTCCTCCTGTGTGTGCCTGTTGACCTGCCGAGTCAGTCCCTGCTCTGTCAGCCTGCCTATGAGAGAGCCCCCTGGAGACCAGGTCTGATCCCTGGGGACAGAGTCCTCCACATTCAAATGGAATTGAAACTATCCTCTCTGCAGGCTTGGGAGGAAGGCCATTTAGAAATTTCTGTGAGCCAATATACTTGATCATTTATGAGCCCTTCTAATAAAACCCATCTACTCAACTGAAACTCCAGTCTTGAATTTAAATCACCACTATCGTGTTGTGGACCCCAGTACCTCTCTTACTCAGACACCCAGGAAGGGAGTCACTCTTTTCTCTCGCCCCCTCCCCCTCCCAGGGTTGTCTTGCTTCAGAGCCAGGCAGAAGACACCGTACCTTCCCAAATTCTCCTCTGTCCCGTGGCTTCTGAAACACAACAATAAATCCCCTTTGTTTGCAAAGGGCTTGAGGGACAAGTAACCAGAGGGAAGCAGCCAGTAGTTCACAAAAATACAGCAGGTTCTTGGTTTTCATTCAAAGGTATGGAAGAATGGGGTAGTGGTGGTGGTGGTGGTGGTGGTGGTGGTGGTGGTGGTTTGGTAATCAAGCTCTGGCCAGATAAATGTCTTTCTTTTATTTGCTGAGAGGTGTTTCAGAAGGAAAGCTCCCCCCTTCCCCATGCCCCCAGTTCTCTTTAGCCCCAGCTGCTCTATGTAAACAGACAGGTGTTAATCATGGGGTATTCCATTCCCTAAAAGACCGTTTATTTACTTGTTGGGGAAAACTTCCCTTACATCAGCTCACTCCGGGTGATCCTGCTTTAGTCTTCCTCTGACAGTCTCAGCCTACGACTGGGAAGTGACTTCGGACCATCCTTTATTTATAGCCTACCCACCAGAAGTGACCTTCTACAGACAGTCTGGCTTGTCTCTGTAACTTTTAGAATCAGACTCCAACCCCTAATAAACTCCTGTTTATACAACATGGATGAGTCTAAACGCATTATGCTAAGTGGAGGAGCTTAGACTCAAAAGGCTTCTTGCTGTGATGCCATTTACATGACATTCTGAACAAGGCACAACCTGAGTGACAAGAAGGGACAAAGGGCATTGCATGAGATGATGTAATTGTTATATTACCTTGATTGTGGTGGTGGTCCTGTGATTCTATGCTTTTATCAGAACTCACAGAAGTGTACACTAACAGGGGCCAATTTTACTGTATGTGAAGCATACCTCAACACACCTGACTTATGTCAGCCAATCCTTTTTGGAACAGGGCAAAGGATAAATGGGTCTATTTTCTCACTTTAGAGAGATTGTTCAGTTAGTCCAAATGGACATTTCCCAGGTTGCACTGCTGGGTTAGCTTTCTGAATTATGTAGAGAACAATTTCCAAATTGCTTGGCTGTATTTTCTTATCTGCGCTAAAAGTCCTGTCATCACTATTTCCTTGTAGGGAGGGATTCCATCTCAGACCACAAATCATTGAGCAATGGCTGAAATCAGCTAGAATATCAGTCCCCCCATAAGACACCAGGTAGAACTCCCATAATCATCAGCAAAAGCCGTGTCTGCTTGGCCATTTAGGTCTGCTTTCATATGCCCTTCACCTGCATCCATTATGAAGCTAGCCCAATCCATTTTGAGCAGGAGCTTGGCTCTGGCATCATAGCTGCTTTCCTTCTAACCATTAGCAACAAAGCAACTGGCTTGATTTCAAATGAATGGCTATTTCTGGGAGTCGGCCACTGAATAAATGAAATTCCAGTGTCTCGTCATTATTCTGTTGAGGATGGTAATGAACTTGAGTATGGCTCCTACTTACCCGTATTCTTACTAGATGAGGGCAGATTTGTTTTTGCATGGTTACAGCAAGCTGGAGTAGGATCTCATGTCTTCTAAAATATTGGTATTCTGAATCCTTTTCTACTCAGCACCCAGAGCCTCCTGAGGTTCTCCCAAAACCTTTGGGCCCCACAGACCAGCCTGACGCCCCCCCCCCCATAATCAGAACTCTGTTTTCCAATGCTCCTTTCAGATCAACGGGTGAAAGGATCCTGAAGGGGTCCTGTTTCCAGGAGAAGAGAAACAAGAAGAGGTGTGGAAGAGGGAGGGAATCCGCACACCTGATGGATGGAACCGGCGATTTTGTCTTCCAGGGTTATCTGTCTGAAGGCTTGGTAACAAAGTGGTACCGCTCACCACGCCTGCTCCTGTCCCCTAACAACTACACCAAAGCCATCGACATGTGGGCCGCTGGCTGCATCCTGGCCGAGATGCTCACAGGGAGAATGCTCTTTGCAGGTAAACTGCTACCCCCCCTCCCCACCTTCTCCCCTGGTGTCATTCTAGAAAAAGGGAGAACTGAGTGCACAAAACATGCTAGACTTTCTCTTTGAAATAACCTCTGTGGCTTTTCTGGCACTACTTGGAGACACCTTACTATCATTTCAGGCCAAGTACTAGAGAGGCATAAAATAATCTTTGAGGACAGGACTTTGAAAACCAAGTAACCACCGGTATTCAAATACCTTGAGATTGACCACTCAAAACACCCACCCTATGTTTTCACCCCCTTCCTCCTCTCTCCCTGCCACTCTGAGCAGTTGGTCTGGAGTGCTCATTGGGAGAGGGCACCCCACCAGGGACTCCCAGAGTCCCTGAACTGACCCTTCATAAGCCCACTGCAGGGAGAGGTCAAAGAGATCCTTGAGAGCAGGCCCTGATGCTGTAGGCACTTTCGGGGTCGGCATTCACATATGCTTAGTGCCACACAGGGCATCGTGGGGGAACACAGGAGAGCCCCATCCTGGGCCACCAGGTGGTAAGGGGAGTTCACCCTGTGCAGCTAGATCAGTCAGGGGGACTCTTTGAGGAAAGAGAGGCTTAGTTGAGAATTCATCCTGAGGAAGTAGAAAGGCCACTCATGCAAAAAGGGGGAAATGGAAGTAATGAAAGTAAGAGTGGCCTGGAGGTCAGAGTGGGATAGCAAGGGGACAGACCGGACCCGTACCAGCAGGGCCAAAGCTCCGGTGCAGGGGTCAGTGTTGCATGGGTGCAGAAGATGAGTTGAGTTTCTGAGATGCAGAAACTTGCAGAGGGGAAAGGTATTCATTCCCAGCATCCAGCACTGCCTAACACAGAGAAGGTGATCAATAAATAATGACTTGTTAAGTGAATGAATGCATGGCTCCATCCTGATCCACACACCAGGCATAGCCTGTCTTCCTCCCTCTGCCCAAAGGAGCCCAGAGGCAGTGTGCTCAGGACACACTCCAAACCCAACTGGTTATTCCTAATTTTATCTCCTCCTAACTGGAACCCTCCTAATTGCAAAGCTAACCTTGACATCGCTTCCTTCCCCGGCCTGTTAAGGGACATGCGGAGAGGCACGGGGGAAGGAGCCCTTGGAAAGCTTTGGTTGGGCCGGGCTGTTCCTGTAACCTTCCAGAGGCAGGGACATCGACAAAGCAAGCCCCAGAGACTGCGGGCCGTCTGCTCAGTCACATAGCAAGTTAGTGGCAGAGTAAAGACCAGAGCCCAGGGTTCCCGGCTCCCTGCCCCCGGCCCAGGCTACTCCCACTGTCCTGTGTTGCCCCTCCCAGGGCCCCTGGAACTGCTACAGAACTTCCACACGCTTAGTCACTGGGCAGCACGTGTAACCGTCTGGCATTTGCCTCCCCAGGGGCCCACGAGCTGGAGCAGATGCAGCTCATACTGGAGACCATCCCTGTGATCCGGGAGGAGGACAAGGACGAGCTGCTCAAGGTGATGCCTTCCTTCGTCAGCAGCAGCTGGGAAGTGAAGCGGCCCCTACGCAAGCTGCTCCCGGAAGTGAACAGTGAAGGTACCCGCTCCTGACGGCCAGGCCAGCATCCGCAGGCTGCACTCTGGCGTCACCTTGGGGGCGAGGCCGGCGGTCTTCTTCTCCTTCCAAAAGGACCTAGCTTAGTCTCTAGCCATAGAAGTGAGGCCCCCTGGCGGCCACCATCTGCCCGGGCTTCTTCCAGGCTGAGGGTACCTGGCCCCTGGAGTTTGGCCAGCGGGCAAACCTCAGGCCATCATGAGTGGTCCTCCATATCCAACCCTGATTTGCTTCTTTTTCTTTCTTGCCTTTCTCACTTGCCTTCCTCTTTCTCCTTCGGCCTCTGCTTTTTCCTTCTTGGAAGGTGCGGTGTGGTGCAGAGAACTTGAACTCAATCAGCTTGAGAGCCAAAGCCAGGCTCAGTTCCTAGTTCCTCCTGTGACTGGCTAGTGACCCTGGGCAAGTTTCTTAACTTCTCTGCATCAGTTTCAGTAACTATAAAATCGGTATAATCGGTATTGCATAGGGTTGTTGTGACAAGTAGAGTCCTGGGCGTAGGAGATTTGCTCTATCATCTTAGATATTACGTTATCATTGGGCTTCATACCTGTCCGAGACTTTCTTAGGAAGCTTCTACAGCCAACTGTGAGAGAGGTCCAAATTCTCAAAAGCTCTAATAAGATTTCATTCTTACTTAAGAAAAAGTAAGAAGTTTATTTCTCTCATAAAATAATCCAAAAGCAGACAGTCCAAGGCCGATATGATGGACCTGCTCCACAGTCATCCAGGGGCCCAGGGGCTCTCTGTCACCTTAGGGTGTTAACTGAAAAAAGGTGAGAAAGGAGGGTGGGTCCCCTTGCCCATTAGGCCATGAGCCAGACTTTGTACATCTCACCTCCACTGGTGTCCTGTTGGCCAGAACTGGGTCACATGGCCCCACCTCACTGCAGTGGAGGCTGTGAAATGGCATTTCATCCTGTGACACTTTGTGACTATTATTACGAAAGAGGAGAACAGACATGGGGCACGAAGAGCAGTTTCTGCCACACTCCTCCCGTCAAGAAACCAAGAGCTTAGACTAACAATGTCTTGGGCCTGATGATCCCCATTCAACCAGGAAACTGCCTTAGTTTCCCCATCATTAAAGGGGAGGTGGGGTTATTTGATTCACCATAAACTAAAACTCAGCCGTCCATATTTATTTTGATTCCTAGGCCTCTGTAGAAGCCCCACCATGTGACGAGAGGTGTGTTCACCTCTCAGGAATTCTGGATCAAGCATGTGTTACCCATGTCTGCTTCCCCAAGCAACCACACACACAGCAGCCCCTTGGTGACTTGGCTCTGAGAGTGGTGGGCTGGGTCTCCGGAAAGTCAGACTGGCGCCTGATAGAAGACCGAGTTCCTCATGGTTTTCAGCAGCATCAGCCCACGTTTATTAACCCACTGTGGCTAGAGAACCATGCCGGGAAGGGACAAAGAGACAGAATGAGCTGGACAGGGAATAGCCATTAGAGATGCAAATGGAGAATAGGAGCACTTTTTAAGGGGCCAGTGAGAGCTCCTGGCACGTGGGGAGGGGTTAGAACCACCATGTGCTGAGAGGGACAGAGGCTGGCCCAGAGGAGTGGTCTGAGAATTCTAGTTGAGAGGCCACTGGGCACAAGAGGGTGACAGAATGGTACAGGGCATCATTGTACTAGAAACACCTTAAAAACACCTGGGGAGGTTGAGCCCAGGAGAAAAAGGTATTGGGGGAGGGCAGGATGGTGGGTCCTGAGTTAAGGTAAAGCCAGTGCTGTGGCGGATGTCCTTGCATACCCTGAAGCAGTGTATCCACAGCTGACCTCGAGCCCGGACAGAGTGGGGAAGCCTGGACCCTCTGCCTGTGGTCCAGGTCATCAGAGCAGCTGCTGGCCTCAACACAGAGCTTTTAAAGTCCCCACGGGCACCAACTTCCAGCTGGAGCCAAGGCAAGAGAGAGCAGAGAATCCTGCAGGAGGATTTTATGGGTCAGGTCTGGAAGTGGGGTGCACACTTCCTTTCCATCCCCATTCTGTGTCCTCCATCACAACAGCCACATCTAACTGCAGGGACGGCTTGGAGACACGGGTCAGCGTGTGCCAGGTAGAGAGGGGGCTTCCATGGGCCATGACTGCCGCCTTGAAGCATGAGGGGGCAGTCACAGGGAGAGAGAACGTGCGGATGTGGGGGCAGCACAGAGAACAGAGCTGGGCTCAGGGGCGGAGGGCCAAGGGGACAAAGGTAGGTTTGACAAAGGGAGGATTTTCTGACATTGGGGCTTCCCGGAAGTGTCTGGGCACATGCTAGAGCAGCTGTTGGGAAGAGGAGAGAGGAGACTCGTCCTCATTAGAGTCAGTGGAATGGCCTTCAGGGTCCTCACTGTCCAGCTTCAGGGTTTGTTTTTTTTTATTGACAGAGACAGAGAGAGTGTGTCAGAGAGAGTGATAGAAAGGGACAGACAGACAGGAACGGAGAGAGATGAGAAGCATCAATCATCAGTTTTTCATTGTGACACCTTAGTTGTTCATTGATTGCTTTCTCATATGTGCGTTGACCGTGGGCCTTCAGCTGACTGAGTAACCCCTTGCTCAAGCCAGCAACCTTGTGTCCAAGCTGACGAGCTTTTGCTCAAGCCAGATGATCCCGTGCTCAAGCTGGTGACCTTGGGGTCTCAAACCTGGGTCTTCCACATCTCAGTCCTATGCTCTATCCACTGCGCCACCGCCTGGTCAGGCGCTTCAGGGTTTTTAATAATGATGATAATGGTGATGGTACCTGCTGTTTAAAACTTTAACTCTTCACTTCCTTGTCAAAAGGTCCAGTGTCACAGGGTGGGGCTGGAGTAGGGCTGGAGGGCCAGAAGGAAGGACTTGCCCAGCCTGGAGCGGACAGAGGCAGAGCTGAGCACACTTTCTGATCCTTCCCAGTCCAGGGAACCTGGGAGGCCGGTCCTCTTTCAGGTCTGCAGTCTTGGCCCAGAGCAGCCCCATTGTCTTTGGGGGTGATCAGTTACTGCTGCTTCTCTGACCTCTCCGTCTAGAGTTACAGAGCCATACCACATCTTCCTGGAAGACTAGCCACCTTCAGAATCCATAGATTTCCTGAATTATTGATGAATTTTCCTCCAAAGAGACCCAGGGCTGTGTGAGTGACAGGGTAATAGTGCAGCTAAGGGCCCCCCGGGAATCCCTCTGAGGGGACAGCAGCCTGGGCCTTGAGCTCGGCTGCATTCCTGCCTCTGTACTTGGGCTGTAACATAATTAGCCAAGTCGTGAGTCCCATGGAGCCTTGAGCACTGAGAAGTAATACAAGCCTCCAGGCTGGACCCTGCGGTGGTAATGCAGCACCAAGTTCACAGGGCAGATGGGTACCCCTGCCCTGCTGAGGAAACAGCTCAGCCAAGGCACACCCAGAACGCCCTACTGAAACCTTAATATCCTTTCATGCTGGCTGGCAAATAACTACTGCTCAAGGCTTCTGAGAGTCCCTTCTTGTCCCCAGGTGCCAGATGCCAGTACTTCCCCTTGGTCTAGCCACTAACGAGTTACTGCCTGACACAGCAGGGAGCTTCAGCTTGCTGGTGAAGGAGAAGATCTAATCTGCCTGCCTTGACTTGTCAAACCTCCCAGGGCAACAGATGGTAGGGAGAGCCCAGACTTAAACTAGGAGCTCTGGGTTCCCAGCCCTGTCCCGCCCACCTCACCTTTATGGACCTTTCTCACTGATGCTGTTTGCTGCCAGCGCCTCAGGGAAGCCTCCCCACCTCCACCTCAGCAGCATTCAACCTGAGACAAATGGGAGCAGGTGCAGAGATACCCCAGCATGCCCCCTAAAGGAGGCAGCCTCTGAGGTGCGTCCCACACTGTCATCTAGAGGACCCCAGTGGAACCGAGCCCCAAGTGTCCACAGGAGGAACCTGTCTATTGGTACATCCTCAACTGGCTTTTCAGTGCACTCCTGGGGACCATATAACTACCTACACCTCTGGAGAAATCCCGACTCAGGCAGAGTTCTAGCCCTGGACCTCCTGTAACCAACCGTGACCTTGAGCAAGCCCCTTCCTTCCTTTCTCCCTCTGGGTCTCTATTACTTAGATTTGTGATGTCAGAAGAGCAGCGTCTACTCCAAACTTGTCACTGGATTATGGTGAGGATTATGAGAAAGAAAATGGCTAAATACCCTTTTACAATGGAAATATACAAGGAATCTCCTTCTCTGGGTGGCAACAGCAACAAATGACCATCGTGTCCTGCTCTGCTCCCCACAGCCATCGACTTTCTGGAGAAGATCCTGACCTTTAACCCAATGGATCGCCTCACAGCCGAGATGGGGCTGCAGCACCCCTACGTGAGCCCGTATTCGTGCCCAGAGGACGAGCCCATCTCACAGCACCCCTTCCACATTGAGGACGAGATTGATGACATCCTGCTGATGGCCGCCAACCAGAGCCAGCTCTCCAACTGGGACAGGTGTGGCTCCAGAAATTTCCAGCCCTGGAGTCCAGAGCCTACATTCCTGACCTTCCATTACTGTATTGCCTCTGATCCTATGTGACCTTTCCCTCCGTCTCCAACATTGTATGGCCCAGGGAACTTTCCCCAAGTTGCCTTCCTGCTTTTCTCTCCCCTGTGCCCTGACGCTCCCAGTATAGGACCAGCCTGTCTTACATGTGGTGTCAGGGGCCTTCCTTTGTGCAACGGAGCCACCACCAGCTTCCCTCCCCACCCTGTGTATACTGGGTGTATACAAGCATTTAAATGAGTACTCACTGCAGGAGCTAGCTGACTTCTAGCAGGCTGGGAATTTTCCCTGGAAAAGTAAACTGTAGCAACACAAGGCAAGAAAACTGTGAAATTTACCACTAGACACATTTATGTGTTCACGTCATTTGCACCGCTGCAGAATGCCACAAGGGGGAGGTACCACCATTCCACTGGCATATGAGGAAGCTACAGGTCAGAGAAGTTAGAGATTGGCTTCCTTTCACACAGCCAGTATCTGGCCCACCTGGGGTCCTCCCCAATCTGCATCCCTGTCAGACACTGATAAGCAATCACAGGACTCTTTCCTGCTAAACTGGGCTGCTCATCAGAATCCTTCTGGACACAGTGTGCCCAGACTTCTACCCAACAAGTCAGAGTTGGGTAGAAGATGCTTTTTAAATTTATTTTATTTATTTTTAACTTCTTTTTATTTATTTTTTATTTTGTTCATTTTCTTTTTAGAGAGGAGACAGAGAGAGAGAGAGAGAGAGAGAGAGAGAGAGAGAGAGAGAAAGAGAGAAAGGGGGGAGGAGCTGGAAGCATCAACTCCCATATGTGCCTTGACCAGACCAGTGCAGGGTTTTGAACTGGCGACCTCAGTGTTCCCAGGTCGACACTTTATCCACTGCACCACCACAGGTCAGGCGATGCTTTTTTAATTTTTATTTTTAGATTTTATTTATTCATTTTTAGAGAGAGAGAGTAGAGAGAAAGAGAGAGAGAGGAGAGGGGGAGGAGCAGGAAGCATCAACTCCCTTATGTACCTTGACCAGGTAAGCCCAGGATTTCGAACCAGTGACCTCAGCGTTCCAGGTCATTGCTTTATCCACTGCGCCACCACAGGTCAGGCAGAAGATGCTTTTTAAAAAGGTTACTTTTTTTAAAAAGATACGTTAAACATTATCCACACAGGCAAGGTATATAATAATCTCTTAGGTCCCTTCCTGTTCTGATGTTCTTAGATCATGCAGCTAAATGTTTTGGCATCACCTCCTGCTGTTCCTGGGAGACACAGCCATAGCTGCTCAATTTAGAAGTAAAGTCAAGGACTTAGCTGCTAGGACTTCCAGGAGCCTAAGTGGGAGCCCCGCTATTGTGGGAATGGGACAACTAGTTTCATAAGTGAGAGATGAGCAATATCTCCTTTTCAGTCATTTGACAGATGATGGGTTTCAGATTAAGGAGGCACCCAGGGAGGGTTGGGGCCACATTGCTATTTTTAGACAGGTTTATTGGTTTGTCCATGTTGACTGTTGTTATGAAGAGTTCCCAGCAAGTGAAGATTAATGAGGATTCTCTCTTCTGCCACCTCCTGTGCTTGTCCTGCCCTTGACTGTGGTCTCTGAAGCCCCTCCCCCTCCACTCCACAGCATCTGGGGGCCCAGGGAGGTTCATCCCATACTAATCATGGCTGTGACATGGGGTTGGCGCCAGGAAAAACTGTAGCAGGGCTTCTTTGGCTGCTGTCCATTAACTCCAACCACTTCTAAACCTGGTGCACCTCTGCTCCCAAACGTTCCCATTATCCCTGCGTGAGGGAGGCAGACAACAAAGGTGGTGGCAGACCCCTTCTTCCAGGCCTGCTGCATGGGCAAACTGCTTAACTTCTGAACACCCGTGCCCTCATCACGGGCGAGTGATAACAGTTGGTCAGTCCCCTGTTTTGTGAGCAGCTGGCTGCTGGCTGATGCCTCCTCTGGGTTTTTCCATATCGTCCCCTCCCCAAAAAGGTTCCACATAGAGCACCTGGCCCAGGGAAGGAAGGTCTCAGCCCGAGCTGGGGGCTGGCTCTCCCGCCCACCTGCCCTTTATTTGCTCTTGGCCAGCTGACTTCACTTTCTATGGCTGCAGGGCAGTTCACAGAGGGCTTAATTCCAAGGATCTCTGACCACTCCCGACATGTCCCTGACCCTTCCATAGGCCCCAGCTGCTCTGCATCTATGCATAGTGCTGCAGGCGTCCAACCAGACACACTAGGGCAGGAGTTCTCAGCCCTGGGTGTCCCTTAGAATCCTTTGGGGAGATTTTAAAATCTGCTGATGCACGACCCAACCCTAAACCTACGGAATCAGAATTGGAGGTATAGGGCAGGCATGGGATTTGATTTTTAAGTCCCTCAGGTGGTTCTCATCTGAGTCAGGGCCGAGAAGCACGCAGTAGGGCCCTGCTACTCCGGGTGTGGTCTCTGGACCAGCAGCAGCATGTAGGAGCCTGTTAATATGGAACTGCAGAATCCAAGGCCCCAGCTCAGATTTATTGGCTGGAGACCTGCATTTTAACAAGGGGATTTGTGAGCACATCAAAGCGTAAGGAGCATTGCATAGGTACATCCACTGGAAAGCAAGTTCACGAGGACGGGGCTTTTGTTGTTTTGTTCACAGCTGTGTCTAGTAATGCCTAGAACTGTGTCTGGTACAGAGTAGGTGCTCAAGAAATGTTGGTAGGGTTTGCATGAATACAAAATAATACAGGGGCTAAGTCAAACAATCCCTTTACCTGAGCCCCGGAGGCTCACCACTACCCTGTCCCGTCATCCTCCCATTTTGGAGATGGGTGGGGTCAGGAACTGAAGGGCATGGATGGGGATCCAATCACCGTTCGTTCCCTCTGTACCTTTGCAGGTACCCTGTGAGTCTGTCATCCGACCTGGAGTGGAGGCCCGACCTGTGCCAGGACGCGAGCGAGGTGCAGCGCGACCCGCGCGCGGGCTCGGCGCCGCTGGCGGAGGACGTGCTGGTGGACCCTCGCAAGGACTCGCACAGCAGCTCCGAGCGCTTCCTGGAGCAGTCACACTCATCCATGGAGCGCGCCTTCGAGGCCGACTATGGGCACTCCTGCGACTATAAGGTGGGGTCGCCGTCCTACCTGGACAAGCTGCTGTGGCGCGACAACAAGCCGCACCACTACTCCGAGCCTAAGCTCATCCTGGACCTGTCGCACTGGAAGCAGGCGGCGGGCGCGCCCCCGACCGCCGCGGTGGCAGCGGACGCCGGCGCGCGCGAGGACGAACCCGCCAGCCTGTTCCTGGAGATCGCGCAGTGGGTCAAGAGTACGCAGGGCGGCCCAGAGCGCGCCAGCCCGCCTCCCGAGGGTCCTGAGCGCCGCCTGTCTGCCTCCCCGCCCGGCCGCCCGGCCGTCATCGATGGTGGCGCCAGTCCCCAGTTCGACCTGGACGTGTTCATCTCCCGCGCCCTGAAACTCTGCACCAAGCCTGAAGACCTGCCGGACAATAAACTGGGCGACCTCAATGGCACGTGCATATCAGAGCACCCTGGAGATCTCGTGCAGACCGAGGCCTTCTCCAAAGAAAGGTGGTGAGGGTGGAGGGGCCGCTCCAGCACCCTCCCCGCGCGGGAGGCCACCCAGGAAAGCTGGGCCTGGCAGGAGGAGGCCCCCTCCTTGGCACCTGCCTTGGCACCTCCAACGCCCCTTCCTCACCTGGGGGGTAGCAGAACACAGGAAGGATCCCAGGAGGGAGAGGAATGTCCATTTCTTAAACTGCCTTAATAACTAGCCTTTAACCTTTGGGAGTGGGTTAGAACAGGAGCCTGCTTTGGGGATTGATCACTTTCCCAGCAAAGAAGAGGCTCTTAGTTTTATAAGTGGTGCGTGCAGGGAAGAAACGTGTCTTAGACTGGAGTGGGCAGGCCCTGGCTGGGTGGGTGGCGGCAAAGGGTGGAGGCAGGTATGGTGTTGAAACGGTCTGGCCCAAGTAGCCTACACTGACAGAACCAGAGAAGCAAAGTCTAGCAGTGTCAGAGCAAGCCTTGAATCCCAGTCCCCTGTCCCCAGTTCAGTGTCTGTCCACTACATAATGTCTTCCTCTGCTGGGGTCTTGCTGGCTTTCTAGTAAGAAAAGTTAGCCCTAGATGAATCTTCCCTGTCCATTACCAGCTGACCCATTCCATGTTCTATTATTCAGAGCAATGTTTCTTATATTCCAACATGGGAAACTGAGCCAGTTCTTTTCCCTGGTCAAGCATATTTCTTCTGGTGCCTCAAGTACATAAATATTGTCCTTTGCCACATTCTCTGTATTTGCCTCACTCCTGCACCATCTGAATTCTTTGTTTAGATCAGACCAGTTGGGGGTCCATGGGTAAAATAACATCCTCCCAGGCCTGTGCACACACTTCTCCTGGCTCCTCACGCACTTTCCTGACACTTGTGCAGATGCAGACGCAGCCCTAGTTCCCAAGGGGATGTCATACACAGGGGTGTCTGAAGCTAGCAATTCTATGAATCCCTCCAGAACCCCCCACCCATAAAGCAAATATGTCAGAAGATTTTTAACAGATGGGCCCTGTTAGGCTTTATTAATATTGCCCTTGATTCTGATCATCCATTTAGCCCTGGCAAAGAGCAAGCCCTAAAAAGGGTATCAGAGAGCAAGTGGACTGAAGGACAAGGACTCCAGAAAGGTAAGAAGGTGGGAAAGGTGGGGCGCCAACAGTGAGGGCACTCAGGGATCAGGCAGCAGTGTGCAGACCTCATGACTGAGGAAGGGCCTCCAAGCAACCATGTCCCTCCTAGGTCGACCAGAGTGAGTGTGGATCACGCAGACCCAGAGGTGCACTCGCACACGGAGTCTGGGTGATGGCGTGTGGGCACAGCACCCCTCTGCAGAGGCATAACCCAGGTCCCTGGAATGCCATGCCATTTCCACCACTGGTGTTCAGCCCCACCCCCACCCCAACATGCCCAAAGATGCCCACAGGAAGTGTAGCCACTCTAAGCAGAGGATCCCCAGTCTTGTCTTGGCTGTGTTCACCCTCACTTCAACCACACCTTAAAGCTAATCAGCTAACTAGGATTTGTACATGGAAACCTGCAACATAGTAGAAACTTATATTTAAAAACAGAATTTAATCACATTGACTGATTTTTAAATGGAAAATATGTAAATATGAAGTATTTGTTTTGTTTTTTATGTTAAAGAAAAGGAAATGTACACTGCTTCTCATGTGCCATTTGTCCTCAGAGGGCGGCTTTACATTTTTGTAAAGGGACAAGCTGCTGACCTTGACCAGAAGTTCATATATAATTGTTATTCCAGAGGAATTGTTCTTACTACTCATGTTTTAAAAAGTCTATTAAGCATTATGAAACTTGATCAGGACGGGCCAAATAAAGTTTTATTGGAACGTGAATTCATTTGTTAATTCACATATTATCTCGGTCATTTATGTATCATCTGATCTTATGTTTAGCAGTGGGTGATTCATTGGAGACTGGCTGGCTTCTCCCTATACCTCTGAAGGCCGGTGTCTTACGGGGATTACAGTTGGAGGAGAGGGGAGATGAGAATCTACATAGAATGGTAGTCCAGAAAGTGATTCCAGAAACGTTTGGGTCTGGCCTGGTGTTTATATCATAGATTTCAATCATATCTAGAAGCCAGTGCCAAACCTTCTGACCAAGGCTTATCCTTCCCTCCAGTCACAAACATGAGATTTGGGGGAGCCAACCACCCAAAATTACCTGCCTGAGCCACACCTTACAGACGTCCAAGATTCCGCCCATCTCAAGGTCACAGTTTTGTAATACCTGTGGCAAAGCATTAGCCCAAACTTCATTCGTTATTCAACAAATATAAATATAGACAATAGAGAGGGGTTTTAATTTTTGTTTCTGTTTATTTTGACTTCACTAAAAGACCTTTTGATTAAAGGAACTTTCTACTGTTGAAATGCATCTGAGCCAAGAGGAGCATCCTATTAAGCCAATTGGGATTCGCTCCAAAGTGTCAGCTGAGAGTAACTATCTCCCAGGTGGGCAGATGTGAATAAAGAGAGTGGCCCGGAGCCAGGGCAGAATCCTAGTTGAAATTTTATATGGGAGAGACCTCGAGGCCTGGAGCTGCTAGAATGTAGAAAATGGGGTTTGAGGCAGAAGGAGTTGAGAAGCCTCAGTAGCAAACAGCACCAAAAAGTGTCCCCTCCCAAAGGAGTTGCACAGGGACATACCTTATTCTCCCAGCAGCAATAGGTGAAAACACATGTTAAGGATTATCAACCAGGGAAGTTCAGTTCAACCCTGATGTCCAGGGTTTTTAGGGGGAATCAGCCATGTAGGACTCTGCGACTGATCTGATACAGCATGGCCCAGGGCCTCAGACTTGCAAAAAGCACTCTTCCCAGACAAGATATTACAAGGGGTCAGAGGTTATCTCCTAGGAGCAGTGAAGGGCCAGTCTTCTGAAAATCAGCCTTCCTTTAGAATGAATAAGGTTTGAGAGTTAACCCTCTACTGACTTTGAATATAGTATGTCTCCCATAATTCTGAAGTTGTGTGAGAGTGTGTCTCATGTGAACTTTACAACAAAGCTGAGGCAACACAGCTATCCTATTTATTAGACTATGCCTATATATATTTAAGAACATGAAGCATTATTAAAATATAATAGTAATAATAGTAACATACATATTGAGACAGGTGTTAGGCAATTTAATACCTTACATGTCTTTTCTTATCGCCCATGAAAGCCTAATTTGTCAACAGATTTGCAAGCTAGTTCACTACTCATTCTGTCTGCAACGTTATTACCACTGGGGCAATAATGGCACATGCATGATGGATTGCTTTAGGAAGGAATCTTTTCCAGCTACCCCAGAGCTGTATTGGAATGCCAAACTGAGGGCTTAAGAGTTCCGTGGCTGAGGGAGCTCTCTGGCTATGCAGATGTGGTGGCCACATGAACCAAGAGACAAGGTTGAGAACTGAGAACGTCAACCATCAGGCTGAGCCACACCCTGCTCCAGCTCTTAGAAGTTGGTTCTCTGGGGGCTCTAGAGGTGAGAAGGAAGGAAGAGATCAGACTCCTCATTTACGGGCCCCACCTAGTTTGTATTAGAAGGTGTGATGGTAAATTTTCTATGCCAATTTGTGCCATCGTACCTGGATATTTGATCAAACATTATACTGGATGATAGTGTGTTTGGATGAAATTAACATTTAAATCATGGACTTTGAGTAAAGCAGATTGCTTTCTATAATATGGGTGGTCCTCATCCCATCAGTTGAAGTCCTGAGCAAGAAGGAATTCTGCCAGCAGAGGACCTTCAGACTTCAACTGCAACATCAGCTCTTCCCTCTTCCCTCTCACTCTACAGAGTTCAGGTTTGCCGGGCTCCGTGATCATGTGAGCCAATTCTTTAAAACAAATCTGTGTGTGTGTGTGTGTTTCTCTGGAGAACCCAGAGTAATACAAAAGGAGTAGGCCTTTACATGTGCCATCTATTTTAATCTAACAGCTGAAGAGGGTGAGAAAAGTAAGGCACAGAGAAGTTAAATAATTTACCCAAAGTCAGTATAACATAGGGATTGAGGGCAAAGGTAATGGACCTGGACAGCCTGGGCTGAAATTCTACGTCACTAGCTCTGTGACTTGGAACAAGTTACTTAACTTTTCTATGCCTCAGTTTCCTCATTTTTCAAATGGAGATAATAATAATAATGCCATCTATTTCATAGAATCATTATAAAGCTTAAATAAGTTAAAATATGTAAAGCACTTTGACCAATACTTTAAGGTCTCATAAATAATTAAAGTAAGATTATACCAATAGTAAATAATGGATCCAGAATTCAGACCTACAAAACACTTTCAATGTTATGTGTTCTCCAGGGTTTTTACATTACTCTGCATCAAAAATGTGGAGGCCCTGGCCAGTTGGCTCAGTGGAAGAGTGTTGACCCAGCATGTGGAAGTTCCGGGTTTGATTCCTGGTCAGGTCACCCAGGAGAGGCGACCATCTGCTTCTACCCACCTCCCCCCCCTTTTCCTCCTGCAACCATGGCTTGGTTGGTTTGAGCACATTGGTCCCAGGTGCTTCGGATGGCTCCATCAAGCCTGTGCCTCAGGCACTAAAAATAGCTCAGTTGTGAGCATGGCCCCAGACGGACAGAGCATTGGTCCCAGAGGAGGGTTGCCAGGTGGATCCAGGTCGGGGTACATGTGGGAGTCTGTCTCTGTATCTTTCCTACTCTCACTTAAAAAAAAAAAGTAGAAAATCCCCTTCTCAAATCAACAACAAAAATACCAGCCTTTGGAGTATTTGCCCTGCCCACACCCTCCTTCTCTGAGCAGTATGTTCTCTCCCCCACAGGAAAGGCCCCTATATCCAGGTTTATACCAAGGTGATCATCCACCTGCACCCCTGCCATAGTGGATGGACCAGGGTAAACACCTGACCCAAGTTAGGCCAGTCATCTTCTCTCTCCTGGGAATTGATTTATGATGCAGAGATGCTTGTCAGTCTTTGCTATTGCTTGAACTGAGGACAAGCCAACTTTGGAACTGTGGAGTAACCAAGGTTATCATGTGTCCTTAATCACAGAGGGAGAAGAATAATGCAGAAAGAAAGAGAGAGAGAGAGAAAGGGAGGGAGGGAGAGAAGGAAACTGCTTTAATGCTGCTGGTCAAGTTTCTGTTTTCATCTGTTGCAGGGACAAGACTGTACCCCCATCCCTCGTTCTCATCAGATACCCCGTGACCGTAGTCTAAATCCCCATTATGTGCATCTCCCTCGAGTGGACTCTGTTACTCGCAACTGAGAAGAGCCCTGACTATGCCCCTTCCTTTGGCCTGGCCTGGCCAACAGGAGCCTATGCTGAGCACCAACACCTGACCTGGATGGGGGGGGAGCTTTAGCCCCCCAGCCTTCCCTGACACTTTGGCATAGGTAGCTCATTGGAGCAGCCTCCTGAGAGCAGTGCTTTGAGAAAAGCCAGGAAGTTGAGTAGTTCCATCTGGGCCAGAGATGGATGGACCCAACCATGGGAGTAATGAATGCCAGAGGGAAGGGGAAGCTGTGGAGGGACTGCAGACAGCCAACCTCACCTCCTCCACAGTTCTGCCTGGGGTTGGCCTGACCTGGGCAGGGCAGAGGTCAGTCAATGCCAAGAGAAGCCCCTTTAGCTTACATACACAGGGTTGGACATTCTTACTGGGAATCCAGAGACCAAGGGCCCCTGGCTATTGATATAATTAAACTTCAATCAGCATCTGTGAGAATAAGAGTTTCTCCAGCCAACAAATGTCCCCTGGCCATAGAAAGGAGGAGAGCCACAGCTGTCCTTACCAAATGGATCATATTACATTAATTACATTACCACTGGACAGCTCATTCAATGCCCTCAAGGAGTTTAAATAAAATCAGAGGTGTTAGAGCAGAAAGAGACAGTTTAATGCATCCAAACCCTCACCTTAGAAATAAGCTTGTAAGTTCAGAGAGGCCAGGTGACAGAGACAAGGTCACATACCAAGCTGGTGGCTCCGGGCTCATAACTGACTGCTTTTCCTGCTACAGCAGGATGCCTTCTTCTGGGGCAAGAGGCATCACTGTGCTTGGCTATTCAAGAGCCATTTCCAACACCCTTTCTTTCCCCTTGTCTAGCTTCCTCCTTAGAGGTTGCAAACGTGAGAACTTGGAATGTGGCTAGTCAGAATTGAGATGTCCTGTAAGTATCAAATACATACCAGGTTGCAAGGCTTAATTCCCTCCCCCAACCCCCCCCCACACGAAAAGAAGATCTTATTCATAATTATTTATATTGATTACATATTGAAATAACATTTTGACATCTTATAGTAAATAAAATATATTAAAACTAACTTCACCAGTCTCTTTTTCCTTGCGGCTGGCTAAGACAAAAGTTTTAAATTATATAGGTGACTCCCATTATACTTCTATTTGACAGTATGGATACTTCTATGAGCTAAAGACTGCAGCCCTTTTACAATAATATTGCCTCTCAGTAAGGTCATTATCTTCTCAAACTGAAAGAGTAAGTAACCTGCATAGGAGACCTCCAAGCCCCACACAGAGTTTTGGGGGCAGGTCTTTTTCAAATCAAATCAAATCCTAAAGAGGTGTTGGTCTCTTGCCTTAAACATTGTTTGCAAATTCACTTAAACTGTCCTAAACATAAAAAGAAGTGTTTATTAAACAATTACAATAGTGTCTCTCGAAATCTGAAGGCAAAAAGCAGAATTGAGCCTCACAATGACAAAACAAAAGCCCTTAAAAGAAGCCAAGAATCAAAGTTCTTTTCTTCATTTCTATTTGCAAAGGGTTTTAGGATCTCATCTTGGCCCAACCTTTTTCATTTTTATTGGAAGCCCTGCACCTGACCGTCCTTCTGCTACATATGAGTTTAGCCAAATCAACCACTGAAGTCACCAGAACAGAGTAGAGGATCAAGATGACCTGCTACAGGTAACTTATTTTATCTCCACTGGTGCCAGACATTGCGTTTCACATTTGGGTCCTGTGGCTTTGGGTTGTGATTTATTTATTAGACTTGACAATGAGATGAGTCTCCCTTGTGCGTACAGAGGAAATTTCCATCTGAATCTGAAAGTGGAAGGAGCTGCTTCCAAGGATGGCCACTGAGTTTATGGGGGTAGGGGGAGCCTCCTCACTCTCAGGGAGCTCAGCTTTCTGCTTGTAAAATTAGGTCAAAGAAATCTGGAATATCCTTATGATAACTCATAACCACAAAGATCTGTATATATGGAGGGTAGTGGAAATAAAACTTCACCCTTTAAAAAAACCTAACAGAACCTGGTCGATTAAAAAAGAAAAAGCACCCAGGGCTAGACCTCTCATGACAGTGGCAGATGTCCCCTGCAGAGAAAACCCCTCACAACATCCTGCCCTAGCCTGAGATCCCTCACCACTCAGCTGTATCAAGAGCAAGGCCCAAAAGAAAGGGACACAAGTCACAGCAGTTTAAATGAGAGGGGCAGGAGAGGCATGAGCCTGCAACACAATGAAGGATAGCAGAATACGCCGCCCTGATGTAAGCCACTTTGGCAGAAAAAAAAAATAATTTTGAGCTGAAGGCAATTAAGAAGCAACACATGCAGGAAGTGTTCCCCACCTTTCCTGTCTTTTTCTCTTTTTTTAAGGCATGTTCATAGCAGAAACACCAAGAACCTAGGAGCCCCAGAGCTCGACCTTGACTTCTGCAGTGGGAGCATTTAGTGCTGCTCATGTCGCCTCCCTAGGCTGGCCTGGTTGAAGCCCTGTCATGGATCTATCCATCCTTGGTAGTGAAGCCTGAGTTGATCCTTTATCCTTTTGAAAACTATTGTATATTTCCACATTCCCCAGCCAAGCAGCCTGAGAGCTTGGCTAGCGTTGTAATAGCAAGAAACGCAGGGACATTTCTTTGTCTCTTCTCCAGCCTGACAGTACAGGACTTCTAGGCTTAGCTGGAAGTTTCTTCTCCCTGGATGCACCAAAGAAACCATCTTGGCCACCTGTGATACCTACCCTGTCCTCCCTGCAGCTCAGGCTCTGAAAGGCCATGTTTACTGTAAAGACCAGATGTTCCTAACGTCCGTCCGTCCGAGAGGCAGCTGCCCCGGTGGCAGAAGCTGCGGGGACACTATGGGGAAGCTGTACTCAAAGCCCCTTCCTCTGGCTTCAAGAAGCACTCCTAGCCTGACCTGTGGTGGCGCAGTGGATAAAGCGTCAACCTGGGAACACTGAGGTTGCCAGTTCAAAACCCTGCACTGGTCTGGTCAAGGCACATATGGGAGTTGATGCTTCCAGCTCCTCCCTCCTTTCTCTCTTTCTTTCTCTCTCTCTCACTCTGTGTCTCCTCTCTAAAATGAATAAAATAAAAAGTTTTTTTTAAAAAAAGAAGCACTCCTAAATCTTATAAATACAGCCATTCTCCTTCCCCTGCCCCTTCCTGCTGCTTCCAGACCTCCTTCCCTCAGCGGGACGGAGGGGGTATGTGGGAGTGGGGGGGGGGGGTCCCTGGCAGCAACAGCTCCTAGCAGCCTCTGAGCAGGCGTACACCTGCTTCCCTCTCTCTGGCTCCCACCAGAGTCTCTCTCTGCTGTGCAAGTGACGAACAGGTCACTCCACGGTTCCTTTCTTGTGGAAAGAAAGTCTATTGACTTATAGAAGGAAGGAGGTGGGGACGCCTGCTAGGGTTATAGGATTAGGCTCTGTGAAGCCACTATTAACATTTTATGAGCACTGGCCTGGCTGTGAGGTGGATTATGCTGCAGCCCGCCAGCTGTTTGCCAGCCAGCTGTTTGCCTGCCAGCTCCAGCCACCCTCACCCATTAGCTTTGGAGTCTGGTCTCCATGCCCAGAGCAGTTCTTTACATCGCCTTTTGTTTTCTCTACCCTTTTCATACCCTCTGTGGGGCCACTGGCCCAAATCAATCACCTCAGTTTCTCCCCATCACTTATTCTTTCTCAACCTGCTGAAGCCCAGTCTAGGGGAGACATTTTGTTTGCACAAACCAGCAGGGATGACAGATCAGACATCAATTTTCTTGGTCTGAAATCTCAGGGATTCATTCATTCTTCTAGGGGGATGATTTCTGGGTAGGCTGGCTGACAGATGAGAATCCAATCAAGTTCAGAAGTGCTGACTCAGTCCTAGCTCCGGTCCAAGAGGCCTCACCTGCAGGTGTGGGCTAGTGCCCAGGTGTGGTCAACTGGCTGAAGAATGCTGGATCTTCCCCTGCTGACTCAGTACCAGAATACCAACAAGATAGAGGGCGGAGGAGACTGCCAGAGGGAAGTGTGCATGCGGCAAGATCAGAATCTGGATCCCCTGACAGGATTTCCAGCTGAGGGGACTTATTACTAGGTAACTTGTCCTGGAGTTACCCCACCACACTGTTCCACTTCCTGGGCCACTGAAATTCACTGTGAATGGTCTTTCTTGAACCAAAGGCAGAATGACAGTGGTAGGGGAAAGAATTGGGAGCCAGGCAAGGGGAGTTGGAAATTTATGGCTGCTTCTATGCTTCTAGCATCACCCATCTGACTCAAGTAAAGTTCCAAGGCAGCTTGGGGACTCATGCGGTTCATCTGCTACTCCCAGGAAGCTATGGACCCAAAATTAGATCAAATGCTTGGTGATAGAATTACCAGGAAGCGCAAGACATATGGGGGCTGTTGGGAGGGGCAGAAACATAGGCAGCAGACAGGGCAGGGGGTGGGGGAGAGATTGAGGAATGAGCACCCAGCAGCAGCTGCAGGGCTCTGGAGGAGAGGATAATGAGATCCGACATGACTGCACAGAAACAAGGGAACAGGCAGGAGGGGCAGCCTGTCCAGTGTCTGCTGACCACCTGCTCCAGGCTGGAAGAGGACAGTGAGTGTCCCACAGGCCCACAATACCAGTCAGACTGGCTCTAGGCCCAGTTAACCTTGTTACTCCCTGTCCCACCTCCCCTGGGCTTCTACTCAGCTG
Organism: Rhynchonycteris naso; assembly: GCA_037038555.1. Lineage (NCBI taxonomy): Eukaryota > Metazoa > Chordata > Mammalia > Chiroptera > Emballonuridae > Rhynchonycteris > Rhynchonycteris naso. The sequence continues at coordinate 149,081,737 of CM072999.1, read as the reverse complement.
AATCTGCCCGCCTTGGAGGTCTACGATATGATTTTGAGGACTCCGAGGTCAGCCCAAACACAAAGCACCCCACAGGGTGGGGGGAGGAAGTTCTCCTATTAGAGACCCCTTCATCTTTTGAGGTGCTTGTCTCAAAAATGTATCAGGTTGAGAAAGAATAAGTGATGGTTTTGAGATGCTTGTCACCTGACAAAAGGCCAACATAAATCAACAGCCCTTGCAAATCAACAGATTTCATGCCTCATCAGTGTCGGCACCTCTCTGTTAATGGATTTATTTTAAAGGAGGGGAGATATCCTGCGTGGGTCTTGTCAGAACAGGAAGGATATGAAATGTCCCCAGGTGGTGGAGAGAGGAAGCAAAGAGGGAAGCTTACTCTGAGATTAAAGGAGGGGGGCAAGCAGGGGGTGACAGAGAGGGGAGGGACATGGGGAGGAGGGGGTGAGGAGGGGCAAGGGAGAGCTCCTGCCTGAATGATGACATCATGTTTTTCCACTTACCTCATCTGGCACAAGCTGCCCAGGGGCTTGCTTCCATATGGAGTAGAATGTTACTCAGTTTGGGTTTTGTGTATTTACCCTCATGAGCTATTTGTTCTAATAAGTGTCTCTAACAGCTCACCCCCCACTGGTTCCCCTCACTCACAGCCAGCCCTTCTGGAGGCCACGAACAGAACAGACATTTATCTGGACATGTGCAGAATGCACCCCCTGCCCCCAAGCAGGGAAGTTAGAGGGCACGAGAGAGCTGGGGAGGGACCCTTTCGTTCCCTGGGCATTAAGGTCACAGCAGAAGTCTGCGCCTGTCCCACACCAGCGCCTCTCCAGCGGGCCGGGCTCTGCTCTTCCTTGCCCACCGGGCCAGCGACACCACTGTGCCTCCAGGATCCGACTCGCAGTCCCAGTACCTGCAGTCCAACTTCTGTCAGAATCAGGGAAAACATTAAATGAGCAGGAGCCAATTGGGTTTAGGAGAGAGATACTGAGTTTATAAAGGTGCTCTGTTGCTGCCCTGCTTTGACTTTTGATCCATGGGCCTCATAGTTCCAGCTGATGCGGACAGTGAGAAGTGAGGACATCTGGAGGCCAGGAGGCCGCTGGCGATTCAGCAAGTGTCGTCCAAAACGTTCGCTCAGAGCTCAGGGCAGGCCTCTCATCCTCCCATGCCTCCGTTACCTGACCTGCAAAACCAGGACAATTAAAAATTGTGTCAGTTATTCCCTCTGGGAACAAACATGAAGTGAGGATTACTGTAGCCCCAGGACTGGGCCAGCGCTGGGGAACCCAATAAATATGACAGCCCTTGAACAAGTAAAAGCCGAGCTTGTTGGTTCACCCACCTCCAAATCCAGCACCTTCTAGAGATGGGACTCACAAGGCCTTGGTGGAACAGGGCAGGGATCAAAGGTTGGAGGATGAGCTGTCTTCCCCAGCATGCCGGAAAGACAGTGGTGAAGAGAATAGGATTACACTGCAGTACACACTCCCCACTTGGAAAAAGGGACGGTCGTGAAGCACACGTGGGAGTTGCTAGAATAGAAGCAACAAGGACCCTCTACCCCCATGTCAGCCTAGCCTAGGGGCTCCCCATGGTTTTAATCCCTGCAGGGATCTCCCAGGAAGCTTGTCTTCCACGGCTACTTCCCAAGTGGGCATTGGAAAGCATGCCTTTTCTGGGTACCCTATGGGTTTAGCAGCCCATTCTCTGTGAGCAACTTGAGGTCAGCCAGCTCTGGGATTTCTCCTGCAATAAAGCATCATTAAAATGTGATAGACTTCTAGTCAATCCCATATGCTAGTAACTCAAAACTGGAGTTCTTGGCTAGGTTTAGTATTGTGGTCTAGAATTGGGTCTGGACTTGACCCTGGAGTTCTGTCCACCCCCTGTCCCTCAGTTGAACAGCATCCCAACTTTGTAAGTCTAACCTGTAAGCCTGGATGACCAGGCTAGGAAAATGTGATTCTCCCCTGGAGGCTGCATCTCAGACACATGTCCATGAGGAAGGAGACTTCATTCTTTGTCTGGTAAAGTGCCATTAACAGAAATTGCTTTCATTAGGGTAGTTAAGTCCCTATTTTAGAAAAAGAAATGTAAAATCAGAAGCATGGGTCTCTTTAAAATGGGGTAAGTTTTTCATTGAAAGAGAAACTATGAAGCAAATTATTTGAACCCGAAAGTACTTTGTTATTTAGTGTCATAAATCCCTTCTGGTAAAAGGACTTAGAGCTAGAGAATATTGACAACCCAGGGAGCCCAGAGAAAAAATTCTTCGCTTGCTAATCATATTGACACAAGGTCTCGGGAAAGACAATTTAATTATGCTCTGTTCAAACCACACACGTTTCTTTTGTGTTTTCCTGCAATTCAGAACAAGAAGATAAGAACTTTTGCCAGCAACTTGCTTCATTCCAGAATTAGTGATTGTCCAGTTGAAACATAGGTCTACATTTGTAGCAATGTCAAGCAACACAATTTAGATAATTGTGGAGAATCAACATGCAGGGGCCAGTGTATTAGTTTGCTATTGAACAAATTACCCACAAACTTAATAGCTTCAAAACCATCCACTGATTATCTCATAATCTCTTCGGGTCAGGGGTCAGAAGTTTGGGCACAGCTTAGTTGGGTTCTCTAAGGTCACAAATTTGTAATTAATGTGGTAACTGGGCTGTAGTCTCAGAGAGATTTGAAGGGGGTAGGATTTGTTTCCAAGTTCCTTTGGTTGTTGGCAGGATTCGTTTCCTTGAGCTATATGACTGAAGTCCCCCAGTGTTTGCTTGCTATCTGCTGGAGACTACCTTCAGGTCCTGGAGACATGCTGCAGTTTTTTGCTTCTCCAACATGGCCACTTACCTCATCAAGCCAGCAACAGGGGTCTCTAACACCTTTCCCATATTCTTCTGGTTAAAAACATATCACATACCCCACCCACACTCAAGGGAAGTACAAAATAAATTGAAAGACTGTGGAGCACTAAGAATGAGGAAAACCAGCTGAATCCCAGCCATGCCACCTTCTAGCTGGGTGACCTTGGACAAGTAGCTAAATCTTTCCTAATTTCAGTTTACTTGTGTATAAAATGAACTGGATTTATCCTCATACGTCATTTAGGATGTTTTTTAACTGCACACAAATGAAGACCAAGTAAAAGTCATAAAGAGAGATTTTTCTTACAACAGGAAATCTGGAGATGGGGTGGTTTCAGGGTTAGTTCATCTTCCCCTTTCATATCTTCAAAGACAGGGGTTTTTTTTTGTTGTTGTTATTTTTTGTTCTATTCCCCTCAGGCTGTTGGATGTTGTTCTGACTTCTACCTCCATGTCTTCAAAGTGGATATAGCAGTTCTCAGCCTCCCACCCACATGCAAACAGCATTCGAATAAACAAAGGTAACTATGGCATAGATGCTCCAGGTCACCGTTTTTTTCTGGGAGGGGGGGGGGATTGAGGTTTAACATTTTAAGTTAACAGACAATTTCTTAGAGCAATTCTAAATTTACAGAGGAAATGAAATTCCTATATATTCTCTCCCCCCATCTCCCCTATTATTAACATCTTGCATTGGGTGTGGCACATTTGTTAAAATCGACGAACGAAAATTGACACATCATTATTAACTAAAGTCCATAGTTTACATTAGGTTCATGCTTTGGTTTGCATAGTCCTCTGGATTATGCCAAGTGTATAATGACCCATATCTACCATTACAGGATCATAGAGAATAGCTTTAGTGCCCTAAAAATCCCCTGCTCTCTTCTTCCTCCCTCCCCTCCAGCCCCTGACCTTAGGGGCTGCCTCCCTAGCTGTGCCTTTTCCGGAATGTCATATAGTTGGAATCACACAGTATGTGGCCTTTCAGATTGGGTTCTCTCACTTGGTAATATGCCTTTAATTTTTCTCCATGTTTTCCCATGGTGTCCTCACTCGTTTCCTTTTATTGGGGAATGATATTCCATTGTCTGGATGTACCACTGCTTGTTTACTCATTCATTGTCTTTTGGGGAGATGAAGAACTAGATAGTGGTGATGATTGCACACCACTGTGAGTGTACTAAATGTCACTGATTTGTACATTTTCAAATGATTAAAACAGTGTTTTATGGCATATGAATTATGCCAACCTCCCTCAAAAAAGAGAGGGGTTCTGGATGCATGAGGAAGAATTAGCCAGCCCCAGAAAACAAGAAGAGGTACTTCCCCAAGGACAAGGTGAATGGTCAGTCGGGTCAGGACCGGCTCAGCAGCCCAGAGGCACACCTGTGATTGTCACATAACAAGGCAGAGCTTGATCCTTTAGGCGATTACCAGCTAAGCACATAAAAGCCTTCATCAAATTTCTATTGAAAGTCTGGGGACAGGAATGGGAGAAATTTCCTGCCCTTGCAGTCTTAAGATTGTTCCTTGGCTGCAGCAGGAAAATAAGCCTCTCTCACTGTGAGAATTCCAAGGGTGGCCTGGAAATCCTAAACCATCTTTGCCCGGACTTGGAGAATGGCTCTTAGAAGGTGAAAGACGGATGTTGTCGCCCTCCTCTGGTCACTGAGCAGCTTTGGTTTTCCCCCTCTGGCTAAGGTGAATGCCACCCACTGGCTGCAGTGGGGCTAGCTGGGCACTCTCCCCTTGCTGCATGGCAGAACTGGGGTCTTGAGGTGTTCAGGAGCCAAGGTACAAGAGGTCATGAAGGTAGCACATCCTTTGCTGTGTCCTCCCTCCTTAATCCCCCCCCACACACACACACACTGGGGTCCAGGACCCACTTTTCTCCTATACAGTTGGCTCCTGGATCCCAGCCTGCCCTCTCTCCCATACGACCCTGCTGACCCCCACATCCCTTTGCTCATTGCTGGAAAGACAAGTTCATGCCCTTTTTGTGTAAGAGGTTCATTGCTAATTCCTACCAAGAACCTGCAGAAATTGCAAGGGTATACTGCTCCCCATTTATAATGCCTGATGTCATACCTTTCAAGGGCAAAAATTGGGCTTCTACCCCAGCTTCCATTCCTGGGAGGGAACCCTTCCACACCCTGTACTACATTTTCCCCAGGCACAGTGGGGTTCAGAGGGACTCTTCCCAAGAGGGTTCCTCTCCCCAGGCCAGTGGTAAAGATCTGACTGAGGGACAGGTGTCCCCTATGTCTCAGGTGGTGTAATTTCATTTATGAAGACTCAGTGGGATGCTGTCCAGTCCACTAGAATGTCCATCCTACCTAAGATGGCCTGCCCTTTCAAATAGATGAGGAGCTACTTGCTTGGGGTGATGGGCGAGATCATGAATAGCTTGCCCACCCAAAGGTATTTTCCTTACTCACTGATCACTGTGCCTTGGTGTAGCCATAAGCCATCAGAAAGATGGTTGGCCTCACAACTGATGAGAAATGCAAAATAAAACTGCAATTAGATGTCATTTTTTAACACAGGCAGTCCCCCAGGTTATCAACAAGTTAGGTTTTGTAGGTATGTTCTTCAGCTGAATGTGTATGTAGGTTGGAACAGGTACATTTACCTATTAATGCAACTTAGACAGATGTTTGTGTTAGCATAGTATTTATTTTTACCTTTTTGTGCATATAAATAGTTAAGCATTTTCAAATACAACCTTAAACAATCTTGGATGATGCAGAAGATGATGGACTTGTTGGAAAGGATGGGAGTGGTGTTAGAGTCAGGGATTGATCCTGCTGCTGGAGTCAGTTTCTCGAACTGTAGGGATCTAGGGAGGTTTGTACAGAGCTTTCCTTTTTCTCATCTTAAATGGCCCTGTAGTGTCTCAGGTCTTTGGTAACTGTCTGGTAAACCTTGGTAAACCTCCCTTTATCAGGATCTTGCTCTTCTAACTTTGCCATTCCTGCTTCAATGAGACGAAAAGCACTAGCTAACTCTTCTCTAAAAAACTTTTTTGGTTCTGAAGTTTCTAGGTCTGTTTTCTTCCCTAAATGCTATCATCTGCTGTTCTGGTTTCATAAGGTCTTCGTTGGTTAGTTCTTTGCCGTGGGAGTCACGTGACTCTATGATACCATTTTCACTGTCCGACCTGCAGTTGATTACTAATAGACCTCACGGCACTCTGTTCATAAGTATGAGTTGTACGTAAATTGGATGTTTGTAACTTGGGAAATTACTGTAGCAAAGTATTAATAACAGATTAAAACATACTTAAGGTAATAGTTACTCTTCTAAGTCTCAGAAATTAAAATAAAATTAAAAATAGAAGATGTGATAGCATTGCACTTAAGAAACAAGCTGAGAAATGAGCACCAAATTGATACAGACTTGAAATGTTTTAAAGAACATTTGTACCTTCTCACCAAATTTGTATGGGGAGAAATTGATGTACGAAAGCAATTTAGATTTACTCTGGATGTAATTATACAATCCCACTGTGTTATTTTTGCCATCGATTGCTCTCCCACCATCCCCTTTCTACAGTCACAGGAGGCAGGCTGAAGCATCTGAAGAGTTAGAAGAGGGGGATGTCAGCCCTCCCGCGATGTGCTCACGTGGAAGCATTTCCACGTTTACAGAATCTTATTTGCGTAGAAGTACTGCAGGAGCTCTGGATGATAGTGGCTCTGAAAGAAATTAGCAAAGGTACACGTGAGGGAGGGCGTTCACAAGGCTCCTCGACTACAGAATGAGTAGACCACTGTCCAATGCAGAGCATGAGGACAAGCGATCTTCAGACTCTCAGAGTTGGAGGCTTTGTTGCCTGTGTCCACCAAATAAATAATCTGGACTGAAACTGCCAATATATTTTGTGCATAATCTTCCAGGCATTTTGTTATTTACATTACATTATGGATCAGTAACAGTTGAAATATAATTGACCTGAGTCCTTTAGGGAGGGCTAACCCCCTGGTATGCCTGGCCACCTTAGCGTTAACACCAGGAGTGCAGGGACCCCTGAGAGGGTCCTTTCCTACCCTCGCCCACTCACCAGCTGCCGACAGAGCTTGGGGTTCCTTTGATCCTCTTCACCCTGGAAGCTGTGTTCCTTCCTCTGTCTCAGGTAGGGAGAACAGGCCCGAAAGGCGGTTTTGCAAGCCTGAGAAAAATAACATTACCATATTTTGGTCAAATAGGCATACAGCACAATGAATAATTCATGTGCCATGGAGAGGGACATCGGAAACTTAAGTGTTCCTATGGGCCAATGTCACTCCATTAAATTTAATTTCTAATATATATATTAGAGAAGTCTTTTCTTTTTTAATTACAGTTGCCATTCGATCTTATTTTGTATTTGTTTCAGGTGTACAGCATAGTGGTTAGGCAACCACACACTTTACTAGAGAATTATATAATCCCAACCAAGGAAGAGGATTGCACCCAATCTGAGGTCTGGGGGCCACTGAGAATGTAAAAGTGACTTCAGGGAGTTTGAAAACTTGAACTTTAAAGGATTTATGCTTATAAAACAGCCATGTCTATAATTTGGGGCTGGTGGGGAGGGCATAGCTTCCTAGTTTACCAAGCCTTTGTCCCATCAGAAGTGGTACTCAGTTCCTAAATCTAACCTATTTAATTTCCTATCTATCTATCTATCTATCTATCTATCTATCTATCTATCTATCAGAAGACAAATCGTTTGGTGAAACCCTTTTCTCTAGTGGTTTTGAAACACTCACCCAGTCCCACGGCAAAACAGCCCTGAGGTTGATCCAACCCTCTTAGGACACATTTTCTCTAAGAATAAAACAAAAGTTCCCTAGGGAATTGAGTATCCAGGAGTAGGAAGTCTATACCAGGTACAATGACAAAAGCTAACAGGTGCGAATTAGTATCCTCATTACGTGGACTGCTGCACCATGGCTTAAACCTGAGCCCTGCTACCCCCACCCTCCATTAGCCTAAACTCATCTAGCAATGACAGGTGCTAGACTCGCAGGCGGGGCAGGAGCAAAGGGAACATACCACTCTTGCTCAGAGAGCAATTTCACCTCGAGGAGGCACTTTTTCCAGGATTCATATGGATATGCTGTTGAGTGTTTACAACTGAAGGGACAGGAGCAGAGGGACTGGCATCTCAACTCAATGGGGCTGCATCCCAACTCCCGCTATGGATGGCCTAGAGATTTCTTGCAGCTAGCTGGAGAGTCAAGGACTTACCTTGGCAACCTGGGGATTTCTATCCCGTAAATGGATCAGGAGGGACATTTCGGTCTGCTTAACTTGATTGGTGAAAAATTTCTTCCATTTCCACCCAGCAAAGGCAGCCAATTGCCCAAACAAGACAAAGGCTGAGTATCTCAGGCTGTCATTCTCCTGCAGTTCCCCATAAGCAAAACAACAAAACCCAGGTCATTAAGAAAAGGCAATGACATCAGAGAAAATAACAGCATATTACAGGTGGGCTGTCAGATCCAGTCACAGCACTAAGCTGGTGGGGTTGGGGATGGGTGATGAGGGGCAGGGTCCTCAGTGAACCTCTGATGCCAGCAAACAAGTGAATTAGACTTGGGGATCGTTAGTGCTACCCCAAGCTTCCCAGCTTATTTCTTCATTGCTTACTGTTTTGGAGACAAAACACATTATACAGTTCAAATTTCAAAACAACCAAAATGTTTGTTAAAGTAATTCTCTCTCCTACCCCTCTTCACTTGGCACAAAATTTTCCTCCGCACAAGCTAACTTTGGGATTCCGATGGGGATTGCATTAAATCTGTATATTGCTTTAGGGAATATAGAATTTTAACTATGTTGATTCTACCATCTATTTAAGACAGAGCTTCTGCACAGCAAAAGAAACCACAAACAAAACAAAAAGGAAACCAACCAAGTGGGAGATATTTGCAAACAACAGCTCCAAAAAGGGGTTAATATCCAAAATATATAAAGAACTCATACAACTCAACACCAAACAAACTATCCAATTAAAAAATAGGCAGAAGAGATGGCCTGACCTGTGGTGGTGCAGCGGGTAAAGCATTGACCTGGAACTCTGAGGTCACCAGTTCAAATCCCTGGGCTTGCCCAGTCAAGGCACATACAGGAAGCAACTACTATGAGTAGATGCTTCCTGCTTCTCCCCACCCTCTCCAAAAATAAATTTTAAAAAATAAAAGGAAAGAAAAGAAAAAATGGGCAGAGGACCCAAACACATATTTCTCTCAAGAAGACATGCAAATGGCCAGCAGATATATGAAAAGATGCTCAACCACACTAGCTATTAAGGAAATGCAAACCAAAACTACAATGCAATACCATCTCACACCCGTTAGAATGGCTATTATCATCAAGACAAGTAATAACAGGTGTTGAAGAGAAAAAAGAACCTCATTCACTGCTGGTAGGAATGTAAACTGGTACAGCCACTATAAAAACAATATAGGCATTCTCCAAAAATTTAAGAATAAAGTTACTATATGACTCAGCAATCCCTCTTCTGGGTATCTACCTGAAAAATTTGAAAACAGCTATTTGCAAATATATATGCATCCCTGTGTTTATTGCAGCATTATTCTCAGTGGTCAAGACACAGAAACAACCAAAGTGTCTTTTGATAGAGGACTGGATAAAGAAGATGTGGTACATATATATACAATGGAATACTACTCAGCCATAAGAAAAAATGAAATACTGCCATTTGTGACAACATGGACACTCTATGAGAATATTATGCTAAGTGAAATAAGTCAATCAGAAAAAGCTAAGAACACATGACTTCACTGATATGTGGGATATAAAACCGAAACTCACAGACACAGACAACAGTATGGTGGTTACCAGAGGGAAGGGAGTAAGGGAGTAGTAAAAGGTAAAGAGGGCCTTTGGTGATGGAAGATGATTTGACTTTGGGTGATGGGTATACAACATAATGAACAGTTAGTTCAAATGCTATAGAAATGTTCACCTGAAACCTATGTACTCTTGTTGATCAATGTCACCCTGTTAAAGTTAGTTTCCTAAATAAAAGTTAAAAACTAAAAAAGAAAAAAGAAATCTAGGCTTGAAACCTATATAATCTTATTAACTAATGTCACCCAATAAATTCAATTTTAAAAAATGTTAATAAATAAATGAATAATAGAGATCTTATTCCCTGAGCAACACGCCACCCTGGGCTCACATTTCTAATCCCACTTTGATTTTCATAACCCGTAATTTTTCTGAGTGTCTCACTTACATCATCTAACAGAGTCCTGGTCTGCAGAGTAATGTCTATGAAGAAGGAGCCCAAACCTTTCCCTTGGATCTTGCCCAGGATGATGGTCAGAGTCTTCATACTCTCATGGATGACTTCATAACTCATGGGATCATACAACCCATGCACCAGCAGGTCTAGGACCATTTTCTTATACTTTCTCACCTGTTATCAAGGTTTAAAAAGCATTAGGAGCACAGGAATTGCTGCCCATGAGTTGGAAAACAACTCCACTTCTAGTTGTCCAATAAACTAGGACTTGAACTAAGAGATAATGGTTTTTTCTTCAGGATCTGCCACAGAAGCACTCTCAGGATACAAATGCGTTCATTAAGCTGACCCAAGAGCCCAAGTCAGTCTCAGAAGGGGAGCAGAGAGTGGTCTGGAGCGTGGCCCATGGGTGGAGGAGGCTAGGCAGGGTATGTCAAGGAGGGTGGTGGGCTGGACAATCTAGGTTCTGGAAGCATACTGGGATAAGGGAAAATGGTCACTGAAGGTGACAGATGCTAAAGGAGGAGGTGAGAAAAACTTTTTTTTTTTTTTACCAAACAAGCATAAATTATCAGAAAATAAATTGAATTCACTGAAAAGAGTGATGTCTGGCTGTGTGCTAATCCTGCCTGCAACTCTGTTTCCCAAGGCTGATAACGTCGAGGTGTGATTATTCTAAGATGATCCCAAATAAGTCATGTCCTTGGACAATCTCCTTCCCCTGAGTGTGGAAGGAACCAGTGACTTGCTTCTAGCTTATTGAGTATGACAACACTCACTGGAGGTCATTCTCATGATTATTTAACATTATGTAAGGCTCCTTCTTAGCAGAGAGGAGTGAGTGACATGCTCCTGCTGACCATGAAGAAGTAAGGTAACATGTTGTGAGTGGGCAGCCTCTAGGAGCTAAGGGTGGCCCCCGGTCCTACAACTTGAGGGAACTGAATTCCTCCAACAGCCATGTAATCTAGGAAGAGAACCCAGAGCTTCAGAAAGAAATGCAATCTGGCCCACACCTTGACTGCAGCCTTGTGAGATCCTAGACAAAGGCCAGAGCTGGTATCTGAACTCTTGCTCCAAGGGACCTGCAAGCGGATAAATGCTAGGTCTGTGGTGGTCTGCTACACAGCAGTAGTAACTAGGACACGAGGTGCCACACCCCAGTTGGGGACTCCAGACCATCTTCCCTTCCTACCTTGTCAGGGTTCTCACAGGCCACGGTTCCCAGGCCTCTCATTGCCAGGTGACGCTTTTTAGCACTGGGGTCTCGGGCTCTTTCTGCCAAGATGAAAAACACATTCTTCAGAGGCTCCCGTTTCTGGGACCTCAGTTTCCAGGAGACCTGGGTGGTGAGTCAAAATGTACTGATTTGGGAGTGTTCAGAGCCATATGCACCCCAACCCCAACTTCTCCCTCCAGAGAAAGCCCAGAGTTGCTAGCTCTATTTTACACATTCTTCCCCATCTAAAGACAACTGCTTTTCTGCTGGAAATAAATACATTATGGGCAAAAGTAGGCTTACAGTTGTTCATATGGAAAATAATTCAATAATTAATACATAATAATATAAAAATGAACTCTTTGTTCCACATACTCACAACTATAAACTTATTTCTTCCCCACCCTACATAAGAAAGAAATTGATGGAGGATGAAGAAAGGAATAAGGAAAAATAATGCAGACCTGGAGTTGATGGGGTCTTGGGGAACTATGAACAGATGTGCTCTGGGCCAGCTGAGGGTTTGATAGAACTCGGAAGAGGGGGTATGTAGAAGAGCTGGTATGAGCTGAGGTTGGGAGCCCTTTCACGGGGCAAGGTTTTCGGCCTCCCTCCCATCCCAAGGAAAGAGCTTCCTGGACCCTTCTTCCTCCTCCAATATTTCTGCTCTACTTTGTGACTAAACACTTTGAAAGCCAGGTCTAGACTTGCTTTCTCCAATTTCTCCCCATCCTCTCTCGAACCTTCTGCAATCAGGTAGGTGGCCTCCCCCACATATGTCCCCAGTGTTGCTAAATCCAAGGGTCAGTTCTCAGTACTCATGTTACTTAACCTCTCAAGAGCATTTGATGCAATAACAAAGTATACCTACAAATAGTTCAGGGCACCTGAAGGAAGTCCCACCCCAGAATGCATGCATCTGAGCAATAACTGTTAGGAAAAGAAATGCAGAAAAGATGCGAAATTGAAGGACTCTGTGGCTGATGCAGGTACCTGTACTTCAAGGACTAAACTCTAAGTAACTGGGAGGCAAGAGACGGGGTACCTCTGCAGTGGTGTTATGAACCGTGATACCAGGAAGGCCCTGGGGTTCTGCACAATGCAGAACATAGCAACATGTACTGGAGTCAGAACCAAGATGGTGCAAGATGCAGACAAGGTCCAAGGAAAAGCCAACTTTTCACTGTCCTTACTAATGGGGCAGGGCGGGGAGCTGGCGACTGGTAGAGATTGGATCGACAGCCCTATTTGGTGTTTGGGTGATTAACAAGTCTCGTCATTATCTCTGAATGGTCATTGCAGTTCGGTCTATATTTTTATTATTAATTTCACAGCAAGCTAAATTCACCTTAGCTCCTCTTCCTGTTATTCTCTAACCATTCTGTCTGCGTTGAAAGAACTACCATCTGACACTTTTCAGAAGAAGAACCTCAGCGGAGCCCTCTGGACTAAGGCAGCCCAGGCAGGCACACAGGCCACAGAGTGGCTTCTGGGAAGGGACATTCGTTCAGAATATTTTGTGTCAGACCTTGGAAAAGAAAGACATCACTGATGTCCTTTTCTTCTTGGGCTGGGTGGTAGGGAGGGAACGGGGCTGGTCCATGATGCTCCTCTGTGTTTGATCCATAGAACTAAAAAAAGAAAAAGAGAAAAAAGTCATCATATATCATCATATGAGCCATTAACACTCTTTGAAGCCTCAGCATTGTTATACAAAGCTCTGTGCCGGGGTAAGACCATGAAGAAGCAACAGCCCTGAGGTCCGCCCTTAGAAACCTGTCATGTGAGTGAAGGGGTTAAACAGTCACATAAAAAAAGATGGAGAACAATTCCAGGCGGTGCAAGAGGAATCACAGTACAGGGTTCAAGACGATCTGCCCCTGGTTCCCGGTCCATCCCATGGTCTTCTTGTATTAGAATCACCAAAGAAATAAAATACAGATTCTGGGTCCTACCCACAGAGAGTTGAAGTCAAAAGTAGGCTGAAATATCCTTTCAGGCTCCCCAAGAATGAGTTGGTTCTCCTTTTCAGAGGAGATTTTGTATCTCTTATGATTGTAGAATGCACATCTCCTTCAGCAGGTCTTTCATACATGGACACATCGTAGCTCCAAGGTATTCAAGAAGGATAGGCACCATAGCTTTGCAGTAAACTATGCAATGTCCCTTAATAGCTGTACTATAAAGAGATTACACATTTATACCACAACTATACAACTATAGGATGACTACTGTACAGTCATTAAAAAAGTATTGTGCAGTCTATATGTGCTAAAATGGTCTCCAAAATATATGGTTGAGTGAAAAGTGCAAATCAGTGTGTGTTACCATTTGTGTAAATACAAAATGAGGGAGGGAAACCAGTATGTACATGTATGCTCGCACACTTATAGGAAGGACAGGAAAGAATAGCCAAGGAACTAGAACAAAAGTTGCCTTGGGGGTAGAAATCTAAACAACTAAGCTAGAAGGGGGACTTACTTTTTACACTACTTTACAAAGAGCCCCTCGCTGGCCTGACCTGTAGTGGCGCAATGGATAAAGCATCAACTTGGAATGCTGAGGTCACCAGTTTGAGGTCCTGGGTTCACCTAGTCAAGGCACATACTACAAGCAAGCAATAAACCACTAAAGTAAAGCAACCATGAGTTGATACTTCTCGTTCCTCCCCCTTCTCTTTCTCCTCTCTCTGTAAAATCAATAAGTAGAATCTTTAAAAAAACACACACATACACAAAGAGGCCCTGGCTAGGTGGTTCAGTGGATAAAGCATCATCCTGGCGAGCCACGGTTGCTGGTTCAATCCCCAGTCCAAGCACATATGAGAAACAATCAATGAGTGCACAGCTAAGTGGAACCCATTGATGGTTCTCTCTCTCTCTCTTCTTTCCTCTCTCTCTCCTTCCCTTCCTCCCCCCGCCCCCAATCAATGGGGAAAAAGTACATAAAGTTTGTAATGTTACCATGTGTATATCTTATTTTAAATATATATTATGAAAAAGTACAGCTCACAAAGTGATTCAACCCACAGCATAATTTGAGGTCCTGTAGTATAAACCAGTGCTTCTCAGACTCTAATGTGCACTCAGATCATCACAAGATCTTGTTAAAATGCAGATTTGGACTCAGGGGCTGTGGGATGGAGGCACCAGGTTCTACCTTTCTGATCAGGTCCCACAGGACACCAGGGCTGCTGGTCTGAGGGCCATGCTTGGAGGGCGAGGGTGTAAAGTTAAGAGCCACAAGAATCAAGAGAGGACTATGGCTGGTAGAGACCTCACGGCACATGGATGAGATTCCTACAAGAGGCAGAGTGCATATGACATGCTGTGATTTCAGTGGAATTCCACAAACAGGTAGTTAGTATTGTGGCAGTGATTAAAATAGAAGAGTGATAAAAGGTGAGTCTGTAGGAAGGAAAGACCAGCTGGGAAGGACTTTGGCAGCTTAAGAGTTCAGTTTTGATTGTACTTTGTAGATAAGAGTAAATCATTAATTTTTTTATTGAGGTGAAATCCACATGGCATACAATCAACTATTTTAGTGGTGTTACATAACCACCACCTCTGTTTGGCCCTACACCTTCTCTTCAGCCCACACGCATGAAGAAGTCACTCCCGTTCTGCCTCCCAGCCCCTGGCAACCATTAATCTGCTTTCTGTCTCTATGAATTTAACTGTGCTGGATATTTTATATAAATAAATCATTCAATATTGTGACTTCTTGTTCTTCATATAATGTTTTTGAGGTTCATCCATGTTGGAGCATGCATTGGTGCTTCATTCCTTTTCATGTCTGGGTGATATTCCATTACATGGATATACCACATTTTGTTTATCCATTTATCTGCTGACAGACACACGGGTTGTTTTCACATTCTGGTTACTGTGGGTAGTGCTGCTATGAGCACTAGCATACAAGGATTTGTTTAAGTATCTGCTTTCAGTTCTTTGGGGTATATACCTAGGAGTGAAAATTCTGAGTCAGATGGTAACTCTATGTTTATCTTTTTGAGGAACCACCAAATTGTTTTCCACAACAGCTGCGCCATTTTACATTTGCACCGGTGATGTGCAAGGATTCCAGTTTCTCAACATCACCAATGGTTGTTATTTTCCAGTTTTTAAGTTATTAGTATATCCATCCCAGTGGGTATAAAGTGGTACCAGTATGTTATTGTAGGTATGATTTGTTCTTTCATAATGACTAATGGCATCTTTTTGCATGCTTGTTGGTGATCTGTGTATGTATTTTTTTTCCCATTGATTTTGAGAGAGAGGAACGAAGAGAGAGGCATTAATTCGTTTTTCCACTTAGTTGTGCACCCACTGATTGCTTCTCATACGTGCCCTGATCGGGGCTCAAACTAGCAACTTGGGATCAAGCCAGTGCCCTTGGAATTGAGCCAATGACCCAGGATGGAGCTGGTGACCTTAGCACTATAGGATGACACTATTCACTGCACCACAGGTGAAGGCTAGGCTTGTTTCTCTTTTTCAAAGAAATATCTAATAAAATCCTTTGCCCATTTTTAGTGGGTTGTTGATCTTTTTGCTTTGGAGTTGAAGAATTCTTTATACATTCTAGATAGCAGACCAGTATTAGATACATGACTTACAAATATTTTTCCCTTTGTAGGCTGTTTTTTTACTTTCTTAATAATGTCTTCTGATACATAATAGTTTTTAATTTTGAGGAAGTATAATTTAAATATTTTCAGTGTTGTTGTTCATGCTTTTAGTGTTATGGCTAAGAAGCCATTGCCAAATCCAAGGTCATAAAGATTTATCACTATGTTTTCTTCTAAGATTTTTATAGTTTTTGTTATATTTACATTGTTGATCTATTTTGAGTCAATTTTGGTATATGGCATGTGGTATGAGTCCAACTTCATCAGAACCGTTGACTTTTGTTTGTTTTGGTTTAAAAATATTTTTTCACCCTGGCTGGATAGCTCAACTGTTTAGAGCATCATCCCGATATGGCAAGGTTGTGGGTCTGATCCTTGGTCAGGGCACATGCAAGAATCAACCAATGAATGCATAGATAAGTGGAACAACAAACTAATGTGTCTCTCTCTCCATATCCTCTCTCTCTAAAATCAATCAATAAATTATATATATATATATATATATAAATGTAGGAGAAATAACAGGCAAGTAGCTTCAGTGGTTCTCAAACCTGGCAGCATTGCAACCCCCGAGGAAATTTTAAAACTCCCAAGGTCCTGGCTGCACCCCAGACGAAGTCTATCCTCATCTCTGGAAGTAGACGCAGGCAGCAGTAATTTTAAAAGCACACAAAGTAATTCCAATGGGCAGTCACTGAAACATAGTAACTAATGACCAACCACCTTGGTTTGCCCTGGCCTGAGGCTTTGCTGGGACATGGAACTTCCAGTGCTAAGACCAGGAAAGTCCTGGACAAACCAGAATAAGCTGGCCACCCTACTGATTATTCTTTAGTCTTGAATTTATTTAAATATAAGGAACAGGTAGAACTCTGTTAAATAGTCATGCTTTGGGACATTTGACTCTGCTTGACCTGGAGGTGCATGGGGGTTTGGTTTCTCTGCCATCTTTGGCCCCCCAGGTGATTTTGGTGACACTTTCTTCATCAGAAGACCCAGGAGAGGTCCATGAAAATACCTCTGCTCCCATATCCCCAGTCTCTATTTCTTCTTCACCTCTAAACAGCAGACCTCCTCTCACCACTACAGTGAGAGGCCCAAATAAAACCCCAGAAAAATTACACCCCCACCAGTTAGCAAGACTTTATTCATCTGAGTGAGGGCCTTCCTATAGCTTTTCGGCCAGCCAGGGTCTCACACCTGCGTGTGCAGCAGACTTACCTGGAGGACTTGTTACAGCACAGCCATCCAGACCCGGTCCCCAATGCTTTGGATTCTGTACCTCTGAAGCAGGGTCTGGCGTTTGCATAACAAGCTCCCAGGTGACGCTGGACAGCTGCTGGTCCGAGTACCCCACTTTAAGAACCACTATGTGAAGGGGATGAAACCACAGAATTGCAATGCCATTTCTCTCCAGAAGAAAGGGATTTAAAAATTCATACTGAGACGAAAACAACAACAGAACATGTTTGGAGGTTTTTTTCCCAAGGATATTCTGCACACAACCTTCTATTTCAATAGACTCTGCTGCTCTTCGGGTAGGATGCTCTGGATCAGAGCTGACAGGTGCCGGACAATGGATGAGGGAAGCCTAAAAGAAGCCAAGCTTCCTCGGGCTGATGGCCACTCACCAAGGAGGGCACAGGCTTATCACAAAATAGCTGGCATCTCTGTTCTGAGGCCTGAGAAAGTCAGGCTTGAAACTTCTCTCCACCAGGAGGAAAGCAGAACCGGCTCCCTGTCCTTTGTGCTGGACTCCTTTGTGCTGGGCTCATGTGTGCTCCGCATCCTTCGCGCTGGGTTCCTGTGTACTCCCCATCCTTCATGCTGGGCTCCTGTGTGCTCCCCGTCCTGCGTTCTGGGCTCCTGTGTGCTCCCCATCCTTCGTGCTGGGTTCTTGTGTGCTCCCCGTCCTTCGTGCTGGGTTCCTGTGTGCTCCCCATCCTTCGTGCTGGGTTCCTGTGTACTCCCCATCCTTCATGCTGGGCTCCTGTGTGCTCCCCGTCCTGCGTTCTGGGCTCCTGTGTGCTCCCCATCCTTCGTGCTGGGTTCCTGTGTGCTCCCTGTCCTTCGTGCTGGGTTCCTGTGTGCTCCCCATCCTTCATGCTGGGCTCCTGTGTGCTCCCCGTCCTGTGTTCTGGGCTCCTGTGTGCCCCCCATCCTTCGTGCTGGGCTCCTGTGTGCTCCCCGTCCTTCGTGCTGGGCTCCTGTGTGCTCCCCATCCTTCGTGCTGGGCTCCTGTGTGCTCCCCGTCCTGCGTGCTGGGCTCCTGTGTGCTTCCCGTCCTGTGTGCTGGGCTCCTGTGTGCTCCCAGTCCTTTGTGCTGGGTTCTTGTGTGCTCCCTGTCCTTTATGCTCCAGTCCTTTGTGCTCCCGTCCTTTGTGCTGGGCTCTCTTGCAAGAGCAGCAGCTGAGGGCCACAGGCATCCAAAGAGGCTTTCTACGCTTCGGAAGCCAAGCATCCAGGGAGACAGATCCCGCCATCTCCGGTCTGGCGGCGGTGCCCCCGGACTCCTGACTGCCACCCAGCATACACCTGGAGACCAGCACGGGGGTCACTGTGCTGGAGCTGTGCTGGAAGCATGCAGCACAGACCTGTGAGGACTCTGCTGAGTTGGCTCGGTGAGGTTACTACAACAGCACCCAATTCCACAGACTCCTTAAAGACTGCATGATCCAGAGAGGTGACCTGATACGGACAGGTGAAAGTGGTGCATTTTTCTACCTGTGCAAGCTATTTGAAGATGTACTTCATCCAGACTTAAGTTCACAGGGGCTGGGATCCTTGCAATGGCCAATGCAGGGCCAAAACTGATGGCAGCCAGTTCTTTGTGAGCCTAGCTTCCAGCCAGTGGCTTGACAACAAACACCCCAAGGCATAGGAATAGTGAATTGAGTGGGAATGGTGGAAACCAACCTAGGACCACCCTGTGGGTGATGGGAAGACCATCAATCAAAGCATACCCTTCTGGGTGGTCTTGCTGCTCTCGGGGAGCACACCAGGTCTTCTGAGATGGCCCAGGGAACCAGCCTCCAGGTGACCTAGAATGACACATGACTCTGAACCTCATTTTGACCTTGCAAATCCTGATGCTAAGAAGGCATGCAGTCCTGGGTGCATTAGGGATGGAAATGTATTTTAGAAGGATGGTTCTTTCTGCTTCTCCCCAGCCGAGGTGGACAGTGCATTCGCAGAAATGCCCATACAGGATCAAACACAGGTTACTGCTCCCAGCAGACGACCCCTCCTGCTCCTCCTTGTGTGCGTCTGCTCTCAAATGCTTGGAACAACACGAAGCCAACTCCACCACTTCACAGTGTCTAACCCAAACTTCTTCTGCGCAGATTTATGTTCTGCCTGCACGGTTGTCTCTGGTGGCTGACGGCCACAGAATTCAAAGCCAAGTAGGGTGCATCAGCCTTCTGAACCCTCAGTGCACCCTATTTCAGTCTCCTGCATTTGCTCCTCCCAGGAATGTCTTCATCTTTGTACACTTTCCCTCTCAAAGCCAGAGCGCCAGCACTGCTATTGCTGACACTTAGACATCCCACGCAAAGCCACGTCGGATTCTTGCCACGTGAGAAATGCATCTAACAATCAAGTTTTGAAGAAGGTCTCAAGTGAGAAATGATAATGTATAATAATCAAGAAATGAATTTAGTAAAAGGAAGCTGAAACATGGACCATTTATTCTCCAGGAAGAAGAAGAAATACATAGTGAGCAGAAGGACAGAATGTGAATTCTTCTTAGAAAGCAGTATCTCATGAAGAAGTACCATTTAAAGTTAGTTTTTAAACTGAAGACTTTAGAGAAACCAAGAAAGTTTATATGTTAAGTTTTCTTTTAATCTTTCTGACTTTGGGGGGGATGATGAGAGAAAGTTAATACCTATGTAATATATAGAAACTTCCTAAATAAAATACCATTGATGGTTGGGGGCGGGGGGAGCCAAGCACCCTGCCTTGTCATTTCTTATGGCATATCTGGAAATTAATGTCATGGAAGTCTGTCAAGCAGGGCAAAGTGGACAAGAGCTAGCGCTCTGCATGGGAGATCCCGTGTATGGCTGGGGACAGACACAAGGCTTCCCCTCCAGATCACCACCTCGGCTAGCAAACACCTCCCTACGTCGCCATCTCTCCATCGCAAGATTTAATCTGCGATCTAGTTCAACCTCACAGGTTGTCAAGCTCATCTTGATCTTTGGTGCAGGAAAAGCCTATCTCACAGCTGGCTGGACCGCCTGGATCAGAGTCCCCTGGAGCGCCTGTTATAAACTCCAGGCCTACCCCATAATTATTGGACCTGAATCACAGGGAGCTGAGGGCCTGAACACTGCATGCATTTACAAGGTGCCTGGTGATACTACGCACAGGCTGGTACAGAAGAACCTCTGCACTGGAAATGAAACAACCCCAGAATTGGCATGTTCCGTGAGCCTGAGGCCACGCATTGGGAGAGGCCCTAAAGTCAGGGCCGCAGCTAGGGCCCAGGGCCAGCGAGAGGACAGCATCAGGGTCTTTGCAGAGAACAAGGGATTGAAGGCATGTGTTTGGGAAGCACACTGAATCTCACTTTCAAAATAAAATGAAAATCACATTGAGCTGTACCGACTATGATATGTACACTCTTCTGGGATGCTCTTCTTAGATAAAAGATGCTAGTCTTTAAAAAAACAAATAAAACAGCTTCTGGTCAAGATGACAGTGTAGGTAAGCACGATACTAGCATCTACCCAAAACCACATCAAAATTACAGTTAAACTACAGAACAACCATCCTTCAGAACCACCTGAAACCTAGCTGAACAGAAGCCCCACAACTAAGGATATAAAGAAGCAGCCACACGGAGACTGGGAGAAACATGAATGGGCTGGTCTCACACCCACATGTCACAGGTAAAAATCGGGAAGGCTCTCTCAGCTGCAGGGGTCTCCCTGAGGAGTGAGGGGTCCCAGCTCCACACTAGACTCCCAAGTTCAGGGTTCCAGTGCCAGGAAGAGAAGTCCCCATAACTTCTGGCTGTAAAAACCAGCAGGGATTGAGGCTGACTGAGGAGGGCTGCTGGAGTCCCAAGTGATCCTCTAAAGGGCCCCAGTGTGGACTTAATCAGACTCCCTCCCTCTGAGCTCCAGCACTAGGGCAGTAGCTTGACAGGCACCAGCAACATATGGGGAGGAACTGAATTGTCCGGCATAAGCAAGAGACCTGCGGGCAGCTTTCTCTCAGACAGAAGTGCTGACAGAGGCCACTATTCCTTTGCTGAGCCCTCCCCACAGAGAGCCAGCAGGAGCAGGGGGCACCTGAGACTCTTATCAACCTGGCTATCACTGTTCACCCCACCCTGGTGATTTCCTGAGACCCTGCCCCACATAACCTGCCTGCCCATTTCCAGCAGCGTTTCCATACAAATGGCCTATCATGGTTCATGCTTCAGACTTTCCTAAAATCTCTCAAACCAGCAGTATCTGGCCTCCACATGCCTTGTAGCTCTTGCTTAGTGGCCACAGACCTGGCACAAGTGGCAGCCAGCTTTGGTTCACAGCTTGATCTCTCTGGGCACTTCCAATCCCAGCACAAGTAGCAGCCATCTGCAGATTGCTCTGTAGCTCATACCAGTGGCCCTAGGCATGACACAGACAGAGGCTGACCTTGGCCTGCACCTCCCGGGACACCACAGATCCAGTGTCCTTGGTCGACAGCTTCCCACCACATCGAAGCACCACCCAGCCACCTCTATGAGCAACACCCAAAAGGGGTGGACTCAACAGACACCAGAGCCCTGCAGAAGCAGGTCCTGCTCCGTGGAGTGGGCCCAGCAGAACAGATCCTCTTCAGTGATCGTGGCCAGTCCCTGAGTGGAGGGTAAATCTCTTCCACTGACATGCCAACAGCAGTCAATACTCAACTACAACAGGATGGTGCACACAGTCCACACAGGGTGCGCACCTGGAGCACCCAGCTTCGGTGACCAGGGAGAATGTGCAACTAGGCCCTACAGGACACCTACTACATAAGGCCACCCCCTCAAGACCAGGAGATGAAGCAGCTCTACCGGATGCATAGAAACAAACACAGAGAGGCAGCCACAATGAGGAGACAAAGATACGTGTGCCAAATGAAAGAACAGAACAAAACTCCAGAAAAAGTTCAACAATGAGAAGCTGTTTAAAAAAAAAAAGCTATCTAATGAGGCAGGGACAGTACAAGTTTGGGGAAAGTTTTAATAATCTGGAGTGATTACTGGAATTAGCATGATTCTGCAGGAAGTGACTTTACAAGCATCCTTCCAGATGTCTTTACATTCTCACTACATTGAAAGAAACCGAAACTAGAACTCATTGATGGAGTAATGTGTGTGGCTTATGCAAGAAACACAACTCAGAAAACAACAACCAGCGGATCCACGTGCAAAGAAAAGGCCATGGCCCTACAGTAAAGATGGGGAAAGTCTAAAGGTGAAATGAAGCATTTGAGGTATAACATCTTTTATAAGTCTCTGCTTTAACCAACTTCTTCATTAACTCTCTAAAACCCAGTCCCAATCTCTCAAATAAGAGGTCTTATTTTATTCAATCTTCACAATAATGTTGAGAAGTAGGTTTAATTATGCACATGTCATAATGCATAATTATATGGGGGAATGGGGGCTTAGGTAACCAGCAGTGGCAGAGTGGAGTTCCAGACTCCAATATCTACACTTTCCGTCACTATACACTGTACAGGTCCTGCTCTTAGACCGTTTCCTGGGTGCTGACATACTACAGGGACACTTCAGTTGGACGCATCAGTGTCTTCCCTTCAGTCACCTCCATCCTAAATCTCTTTGCTGACCTAATCTAATGATCTACGATCCATGTATTGATCACAGATGGACTGATAAAGATTGGACGATTGGCAGAGCTTGTGTACAGGACAAAAAGGGAGGGGGCCTAAATGGTCAACATCGCCCACTTCAGTTTTACGGAGATCCCCAACTCGCTCTGATATCAAAGATCAGAATGACAGTCCAGAAAGGATGGGGGCGCTGTCTCTTACCTGCGGCCGTCACGTGGTGAGCTGCTGGCGCGAGCAGCCGGAGCGCTTCTCCAGGGGCCGCTCCGGGGGCAGGGGCGGTAGCCGGATGGGATGACTCGGCTCGTTTTTCCCATCTCTGCGTTGCTAACACAGAGGAAGGGAATTGAGAAGGTGAAGCAGAATCTGTTCAGGATAATGGGTCAGCACAATGTTGGAAAGTGAAGGGAAAAAAACCACAAAGTTTAGATTGTATGGGGGCAGGGAGGGAATTGTCCTCTGATACCGACAAGGTTGTTCTAGGCCGGCACAAGCATCACCTGCTCCCTTTACTCCCCAAACTAAGCTGAGGTGTTTTTGCTCCTCCGCCTTGCTGTGCTATCTATCCCCTTATTCCCTCATTCTGGGTCTCACCCACACTCTAAAGAAAGAACTACAATTCTGAGGCTCTTCTGCACGATATGAAACGGCTCAGCCCAGTACCGTTCCCCCTTGTTGCCACTAGGTGGCGGCATCACTCAATGGACGGGTTTCAGGCAGCCCCAACGCAAAGGCGCAGCTATGCCTCTTGCTTCCTTAATCCTGTTAGAGCAGCATTTAATCTGAGGATGGGACACTGTGTTCTAGGCCAAGCAGCCTCACTGTGACTGATCGGTGCACCAACAACTACAGCTTTAACTGTTGATGCTCCTTTCTGCTCACCAAACACCACAGGCCCCAAAGGACTGATATAAATCTCTCAACAATATAAATCATTTACCGGTAAAACAAAACAAACTAAAAACCTCAATGTATCGGTACATACAAAATTTGGGAGCCTCCCTCGTCCATCACTCCGCCTTCTTTGGACTCTCCAAACACGTGCATAAATCCATTTATCAATAATTACTTACTATCTGGCACTGTTTTGAGTAAAGTGGGTAATATGTCATAACTGGGGAAAAAGTTTCATTTTCAAAGCTCTAGAGGCATAGTGTTATGCTAATAGGGATATTTATTAAACATTTCAGACATTGGGATAAATATTACCTATACATTCTTGTTCAAGTCTCACAACTAAGGTGAGATAAGTACTCTTATTTGGACCCCTGTTTTAAGACTGGGGAAACAGACAGAGAGATGATCTCGCCAAAGACCACACATTTAATTGGTGGCAGAGTTGGAATTCATCCACAGGCAGGCTAATATCAGAGCTTAGGTTCTTCCTCCCAGGGCTATGCAGTGGGCAGATTGGGAACTCTGTCTAGGAGATAAGTGGATAAGTACACCGGAAAGGGAGGTGGAAAGAAAATAGTGGATGGAAAGAAACCCGACGCTTCACCCTAGTGGGATAGGTTCGTTGGTTAGATAGAGCATCCTCCTGAAATGCAGAGGTTGCCAGTTTAATCCCTGGTCAGGGTACATACAAGAGCAACTTGATGTTCTTGTCCTTTTTCTCTCCCTTCCTCTCTTGCTCAAATCAATAAATAAAAATTCAGTAAGAAAAAAAGAAAGAAAGCTGATGCTTCTGAGAAAACACGAATAAAGGTAAAACAGTAGCCTCTTTGGACTGGGCCCACAAGGGCCCCGTGGTGACCTCTGTGAGAGCAATTTCAATAGCGACAAGAAAAGGAAGCTAGCATATCTAAGGGGCAATGTCAAAAGAAGAAATTGAGAGGTCATGCTGCAAAAGGAGCTTAATAAATAGACTCGAAGAGACAGCAAGGTCAAGCAAAGGCACTTTGGTTTTCTTGTGTGCTTTTTCCAACAGAATGAAGTTTGGGCATATTAGAAAAACATTACAAGGAAGACCTAAGATGTGGTGGTGCAAGTAGTGAAGAGGGAGGTAGGAAGAGGTTAAGGATAGGATCAAGAAGTTAGGGGAAGAGTTAGCTCTGGAGAGGAGGAAGAGAGATGCCTTCCTTTTTGTCTGAAAGAGGAAGACAACCACAGAGCCAAAGATACATCAACAGAAAATGAGAAGGCTGAGCAAGTTCAAGCTGAAATTAGCCTTAATCTTTTCAGTAAAACCAGAAGTGGGTTATATGCCAAGAGTGGGACTAACACATTCACAACAAATGAACTTTTATGTCTGAAGTTTCTTTGTATTCAGGTGAGGAGACATTTGACAAAAAAAAAGTAGTATCTTTCTCATTTTCCAAATGGGAAAACTACAGTACAGACAAGTTTTCCTGTTTGGTTTAAAGCTACAAATAAAACCACCAGGGGCAGAATGAGAATTGATACCCAGGAGCCATTCTGACCCAACTTCACCTCTATTAAACACTTTCCACCAAGGCCATGGATATAGCTCATGGCCCCAGAGAGTCCCAAATACAGCACAAATCTGGAAAACATCCAAACCAGGACACTAAGGCCAAGAGAACAAAAATTCTTGTCACATGGCCTTAGGGAATTCTTCTGGGAATCAGAAGGAACTGTCTTTGATGATTTGATTGCAACATATATAGATGACATGATGTCCTTCACTTGCCATAACTATGCATTTTATTGTTTAATGACTCTTCATTCGCAATTAATATTTTCTTATCGTCAGAAGTACACTGGGGCTGATACAACAGGAAAAGTCTTAAAGGGTAACTATCTGGTCTGCCTTCCTAATGAAAAGGGCAAGGGTCAACCAATCAACAATTCACTTTCGATATAGACTTGTAAAAGGAAGACAAATGACAGTCCAGTCACCCATCAAAATGGTTTCTCTTCTGTGTCAGGATTTTCAGAAGACCTTCCTACTGTGACTGGGCATTGTCTAATTGGGAAACTTGTCTAAAAGGGATGCTTTTTAGTTTCTCACTCTCATTTTCTTTCTGGATACACTCCCTGGCCAGACCAAACCTTTTTTTGTTTTTTACTTCCAAAAGGAAATAAAATCAGTCCCTAGACACAGTTGGTTAGAGCATCATCCCAATATGCCAAGGTTGCAGGTTTGATCCCTGGTCAGAGCACATACAGGAATCAACCAATGAATGCATAAATAAGTGGAACAACATATTGATTTTTTTTCTCTTCCTCTCTCTCTAAAATAAATAAATAAATTTTAAAAGGAAATAAAATATTGGCGGTCTCCTCAGCCACAAATTAGGAATAACAACTCTCATTCATCCAATTCTCCAAATGTTTATTGAGATCCAATTTGCAACAGGGCAGAGTGCCCAACACTCAGACTGTGCCCTCCAGGAGAACTGGCCACAAGAGAGGTTGTGACATGGTGTCATGTGTCCACAGGTACTGATGCGTGCCAGAGAGAGGAGTTGACAGAGTGTAGGGTCAACAGGTGGTCCACGAGGAAGTCCTTCATGAAGAAAAGAACATCTGTACCCGGGGCTACCGAAAACAGAGCTTAGCAAGGAGCCACAGAGAAG
The DNA here is from genome assembly GCA_037038555.1 of Rhynchonycteris naso. Classification (NCBI taxonomy): domain Eukaryota; kingdom Metazoa; phylum Chordata; class Mammalia; order Chiroptera; family Emballonuridae; genus Rhynchonycteris; species Rhynchonycteris naso. The sequence goes on along the minus strand of CM072999.1, from coordinate 149,055,381 downwards.
TAAGGTATTTCAGGAGGCAGACACAGGACGGGTGGCCCCAGATGAGCCAGTAACCTCAGCGCTCCCAAATTCTTTCCCAAGCCACCCAGACTGATGGCAGAGCCCAGAGCTGCCTGCGCCTGGTAGACAGCCCTCCCTCTTCTGAAATGTCAGGTCCCATTTGTTTCCCACTCCAGTCCACATCTGGTTCGGTTGAATGTAAAAGCAATGGTGTTTGGCCTCAAATCTTTGAATAAAGTAGATGCCACGTGGGAAGCGCCTGGTTTATCTGTTGGCTTCAAATCCCCTTGGCCTACGGAAGGAGGAGCCCCTGGGGGCTTGCGTCCCAATGCCCAGATGGGGAAGTGGACCGTGGGCTCTTCAGTTCTGCCACTCTGTGAACAATAAGTCAGGTTCTTGTCCAACCCACCACCGGGGGATGCCCTGCCTTCTACTTCCCTGACTTTACTCCTTGACAGAAACTATTAGCATCGGAATGCAAGAATGAGTTTGAGTTCTTTCACAAGTAGCCTGAAACGATCTCTGAAAGTGGTTGGTTATTCACTTAACCCAGAAAACCCCACAAAATTATACAAATCAAGGGGTTCAAATCTCCATGTTTACTTTGTAAACGTCCGGGAAACTGCCCAGACCATCAAAGGTATGCATATCTGAAAAGGCACCAACACTCTGAGAGATGTTACTTTGCAGGAGCAATGCCTGCCACTCCATTGTTACAATGGTCAGGTGCCCAACACAAACAGTGGGGCAGGACACAAGGTCAATGGCCCCACGTGTTTAAAAATGCAGAGGGATGCTGAGTTTAGGAGTTTAGATTACCCCCACACACACCCCCCAAAGAATACACAAATAAATAATTAATTTAAAAAATTTAGATGTCACCTCTGGTCACTGAGCTCATCCAGGTGAAGAAAGTACCCGATATGCACCCCAGACTTACAGAGCTCAGGGTCAGATTAACCCCCACATGAACCCCTCCTGCCACCCTGAGATGACCCTTACTGAAAAAGAGCAGACTGTTGACCAGAAGATATCCCAAAAGAAACTGAAGAAACAAAAATGTATGGCCCGGGAATAAATTCAGCACAAAATAAACGCAAACCTAAGTTTTGTTTTCATTTTAAATGTGCAGGCTTAAACACCCTTCCTATCTGAGAGGTGAATTACTCCCACACCATCACCAATACCCTATTTATAAAAAATAATCATAAACTTATGTAAATATTTTCAGCCCCACTGGTTACGATAGTAACCAATGAGCTGCTGTGAACAATGTTTAACAGAATCAGTTGAACCCAGAAAATGCTCTGTGCTGTTACCTGAGCTAGGCGATGAGGAGTGTGGTCCGGCTGGCCTCTGCCTCAGAACTCATCCTGATGAAGGGCGTGTGTGACTAGTCCCGGGAACATCACTGTCCTTTAAACAAGCCGGAGCAGGCTGTAAACTGCGTTTTGTCCTTGAAGATGAAACATAGAACAGATTAGAGTGTCATCAGGGGGAAAACACATAATAAGACCTTGTCAGGCTATCTGCCCCGGATAATGGCTAGAGATATACTACAGATCATGTTGCCAACTTTGGAGACTCACGTTAGGTTCCTATTTCTGCAAGGGGCCAGTGAGAACCCCACAGACGTGACCCTGTGTCATTTTGTCCCTGCTTTGAACATCCCAGAGTATTTTTATGCCATTTGGTCATCTTGTCCTCTCCATCTTTGGAGGCAGAGTAAGTGAGAGACTTGCCGAAAGTCTCAAAGTGAGTTGATGAGACTGGGTCTCAGTGGTCTGCTTCCTCTCCTGCTCTGACCAGCTGGAGTCATTCTGTGGATTTCGTCCCCTACCTCAAAGTGCCATATGTATTCTCTGTGTCCTTCCTTTCTCCGACCCCTTTTATCTCCTCTCACCTTGTTTTCTTCTCTGGTCTCTCCCCCACTGTCCTCATCTCTGTTTAAGTTTGTTTGGTGTGGATATTGCATGATATGTTCCTTCCTCTCAACCTAACCAGCAGAATTCCACTATGTGACAGACATGTAGCAATTCTATGGTAATGAGAACGGTGTTAGGTATAATTGACCTATAGAACAAGACACTCGTGTCCAAAAGTGCTTTACCATCTGTGCCACTGCCATTAAGAATACAGTCTATATCGGGACAGTTGACTCTTCCATGAGGGATCGAAGAAGACTATAGTAGTAGGGTATTCTTTTTTAAAAAATATTTAAAGCCCTGGTCAGTTGGCTCAGCGTGTGGAAGTCCCAGGTTCCATTCCTGGCCAGGGCACACAGAGAAGTGCCCATCTGCTTCTCCACCCTTCCCCCTCTCCTTCCTCTCTCTCTCTTCCCCTCCTGCAGCCAAGGCTCCATGGGAGCAAAATTGGCCCAGGCACTGAGGATGGCTCCATGGCCTGCGCCTCAGGCACTAGAATGGCTCTGATTGCAGCGGAGCAACGCCCCAGATGGGCAGAGCATCACCCCCTAGTGAGCATGCTGGGTGGATCCCTGTCTGGAGCATGCGGGAATCTGTCTGCTGACCCCCTTCTCATTTTGGAAAAATACAAAAAAAATAAAATTAAAAAAATATTAATTTATTTTAGAGAAAGTGGAAGGGAGAGAGAGATAGAGGAAGAAACATCAATTTGTTGTTCTCTTTTATTTATGCATTCATTGGTTGATTCTTATATGTGCCCTGACTGAAGAACTGCAACTTTGGCATATTGGGATGATGCTCTAACCCACTGAGCTACCCGGACAGGGCTCAGGTATTCTTTATATAGCCTACAACAAATATTAACAATCCCATCTTTGATCCCATAATGTCAGCCCCCACCATAACTCCATAACATCACTGCACCTTTCCTAATATTGCTCATTTCATTCCTCCAGAAAAAGAACAAAAGAAGCCAATTTTATCAACACATATGTGTTCAGGAGTCAACTCTGCAGGCTCTACGTGCTCCGGGCTAGAGCAGGCTCTCTCCTCTCTTGCTGGTCTCTGCCCCCTCAAAGGGCTGTACATCAGATGGTCCCTGAAAGAAGGGAAAGAAGGTAATACGCCAATCCGTTTTACCCATTGGGAAAATTTTTGGTAGTTTTCATATATTCCTGTTCTCACTCTTTCTTATAACTTTAGGTAAATGAAAGTTGACCGTGGCTTAAAACAACACAGTAGGTTTTAGATCTTAGAGTCAACCACTATCTCTGTCAAAACTGGTGTGTATAGGTACAATCATTTTGGAGGGAAAGTTGACAATATTTATCAAAAGTCCATGCATTTATGCCCTTTAACTCAATAGTTCTGTTGATAGTCTTTACCCAGGGCCATGATAATTCTATGCAAAAAAAAAAAAAAGGAACTCCTTCCTCAAGACATTTTATGTGTATCTGCCAAAGAGTTATCATAATATACTTAATGTTATGATGTCCACAAAGAGCTGAGGCACTCTGTATGGTGTTCAACCTCTGCAACTCTATGGGTTGGCCCCAGTTAACTTATGAATACATATGAAGGACTATGCCAAGGTAAATGTAAAATGGTCTTCATTGAACCATTATTTGTGGTAGCAAAAAATTGTTGCAAAGGTCCACTGGCAGGGGACAGGTTAAGTAAATAAATTAGGGTGCCTTCATACAGTGAATACTAGGGAGCATTATAGAAAGACTACAGCAGATGTGCTGATACAAAGAGATGTTCAAGGTATGTTGTTACATGACAAAAGCAAGGTGCAGGGAAGAATATATATAATTTAATGTATGTAAATTTTAAAAAGAAATATATGATGAAATAGTCATTTATTTTCTAAAAGGACATTTAAGAAATCATAAAAAACGTTTCCTGTGAGGAGAGAAATTGGGTAAGGAAGAAAGCTTTTAGTTCAAATGCATGCCTTTATGTATTGATTGAATGTTCTTACCAAAGGCATTTGCTGCTTTCAATTTAAAAGATCTACAGGCATTATTACCGAAACAGGAAGTTGTAAGTCTTTGTTTTTTTATACTTTTAGGCATAAAAATAAATCAAATATTTTTTTAATTGCAGTGCACATCCTGCCACAATATACATTTTAAAACAGACTGTAAGGTTTTGTTGTGTTGTGTTTTGCTTTGTAGCAATGAGGTGGAGGAGGGGAAGGAGGAAGAGGGGATGGTGAACGCAGAGACCTCTCTATCTCTGTTCTCTTAGGGCATTTTTCCCCTCAAGTCTTGCTTCTGAAGTCAAACAAATACTAAATTTATTTATCCATCAGACAACTAATATATTTAATTGTAGAATAAAAGTATCAACAATCTCATTTTTTTGTATTAATGCAGTTCTAGTTGAGTGTGAAGTTAGTGCTCCCAGAGTTGCCATGATTTAAAACCCAGGGACCTGTTAGAAAGCTGCTAATTTTGTGGTTCCTTCATTTGACGGGGTTGCAGTGGGTGTTGAAGAAAGAAGGTAGCTGACCTTCTCTCTTTGACTTTGGTCCCCAGAGAAAAGAGGATTCTAGTCTTTTATTTTCCTGCAATTTGAACCACTGGGAGAATAAAAGTAAAACTGAATTCCTTAGTACAGATTTTTTATTAACAATTTACTTCTCCAAATGAATATTTATTTTATTATTACACATTATTTCCAAAAAAGAAAAGGATGATGAAAAGAAAGATTTTTCTTGGATAAGTAGAAATTACATTTAATATAACTAAGTAACATAGTAACCCCAAATCTAGCAATGGAGTGACATTTCCATCCTTTTTTAAAAAAGAACTATTTGTTGTTGTTTTTATTGTTGTTGTTTTAATTCCCTTCACGAAGGGATGTAGGAGGTGAGTATTCTAAGTGTTATAACTTTTACAGGATGTTTTTCTTACTTTGAGGGTTTGCATTTTGAGTCATGCATTTGTTCCAGGGTCAAGGGTATCAGACCTTGATTTTGCTTACAAGTTATACACATTGTGATTATGTTACTTGCTTTCCGTTCTCCTACACGGTACAAAATGGCTGCTGCATACTGAACTTACTATTCTCGCCACACAGCCATGGGACAAGTGCTCTTTCATACCTTGCGGAAGCTCTGTGTGGACACTGGAACCCCAGTATTTATTTGCTTACCACATTTGCCTTGTTTGCCTTTACTGTGTCATTAAACAAATATTTAGTCATTCAATAAACAGTTTATTGATTCTTCTCAATGCCAGGATCTTTTCCCAATGCTAGGGTGCAGGGGATATAAAGATAAATATACAGATAAAAACTATACACTCCCTGCTCTCAGAGAGGTCCCAAGCTGGCAACCCACGGGCTCTTCCATCCAATGTCCATTCTGTTTCCTCTGTACAATCAGGACCAGGGCTAAAGAAAGACAGGGGAGACACTGAGGTCAAAGTTTTGGGAGAGATTCTCAGGGGTGCGCCATGTTGGGTGGGCACCTGGGAGTGAGGGTCAGGAAATGTTGAGCTCTGAGGCTCCTAGCTTTGCCCTGGCCCTGGCTCTGAATGCAGTAGTTTTCACTGGCAGGAAAAACAAGGTCATTTTGTGTCATTTTACTTGTGGACAAAACAGAGACTTAATTAGGTTGACATGGATAGTAAGTGGCAGAAAGTGGACTGAAGCCTAAGACACTGGCTCCCAACTTCTTCAGTGATGCTATATGTATCCTTCAGGGTTCCCCAGAGCAGCAGAACCAACAGTGTGTGTGTGTGTGTGTGTGTGTGTGTGTGTGTGTGTGTGTGTGTGTGTGTGTACAGAGAGAGAGCTTTATTTAAGAAACTGGCTCACAATGGAAGAGGCTTGTGAATGGGATGGGGTCAGCTGGCAGACTGGAGGTCAAAGGGAGAGCTAAAGCCCAAAGGCAGTCTGCTGGCAGGAAACCGATCAGGGGAAGCCGATCCTTGTTCTATTAAGGCCTTCAAATGATTGAATGAGGCCCACCCACATTTTGGAGGGTAGTCCTCCAAATGCACAGATTCCAAGTTTAATCTCAGGCAAAAACACCACCTTCACAGAAACATCCAGGATCATGTTTGACCAAATCCCTGGGCACCATGGCCGAGCCAGATTGACACATAAAATTAATTCTCATGGAACAAAATGCATTAACATGGCCATCACGTGGATTTGAGGGCTATCATTCTTAATGGCTCACTTTGCCTTTTCCATCAGGACTTGAGTCCGTCCCCCACCTTCCCCCCCTCCTGTGGTGCTGGCCCTTCCCTATGCGATCCCTGCAGAAGTTTCCTCACCCATCTCTTTTTCTGAGCCGCCCAACCTGCTTCTTCCAGGGCTATCGTACCACTTCAGTGGCTTCTCATTACTGACAGAAGAGATGTCCTCTAGGTCGGAGGCACTCACCCTCAGTCAAGTCAGTGCAGGGCGGGCATCTAAGTAAGAGGGCCTCTGTAAATGTGGAGCTCCAGGGCTCCTCCCTTCACCCATAATCTGGCTGCCAGTCCCCTACCTACCCAGGCCACCCTGCTGCCCAGCCTCTCCACGTGGCCTCCTGTTCCCTCCTGCTGCCTTTCTCCCAACTCGTAAACACATGCTGTCTGCGCAGTCAGCTCCTCTCACTTCCTCAGAAAGGTCTGCACTCGGTGTCTAGTGGGAGAATGCAACCCTCCTTGTAATCACTACTTCTAGACCCGGTTCCAACCCCACTCTGAAAGGTTCTCCCTCCACCTAACAGCTTTATCAGTGTCTCCCCAAGCTCTTTGCACTCTTACAAGGGCCTTTATCAGCAGCTGGTTTGTATTCAAATGCTTGCATAGGCAGCTCTCTCCCCAACCCTAGGCTGTGAACCTGGGAAAGGCACAACCTACGTCTGTTTCTGTGGGACCTCAGTCCAAACCTGAGACACCCAGCACAGTGCTTTGTATGGGACAGGTGTCTTAGTCTTTAAGGCTGCCATACGCTGGGTGGCTTAACAATAAACATTCCTTTTTCACAGTTCTGAAAGCCAGGAAGTCCAAGATCAAGGTGCCAGTTTATGCCGTGACTGGTGAGAGCCAGATTCCTGGTTTACAGACTTCTGCCTTCTCACTGAGTCTTCATAAGGCAGAGCTCAGGGATAGGATGTGAGCCCTCTCCTGTCTTTTCTTATAAGGGCACTAATTTCATTCCTGAGGCCCCACCCTCATGAGCTAATGACTGCCCAAAGGCCCCCCACCTCCTAATATCATCTCATTCAGGAGATGTACCTTACAATGTAGCAGCTTAGGAGTAAATCAAGGTGAACTCACACTGCTCAGTAAATATGCTTCCAAAAACATGTGTAAAGACTAAAATTCTGTAAAATCAATAAGATTTTAAAATTAGTTAATGAGTTGGTTGTTTTAAAGGATATATAAATGAAGAATCAATTTTATCTGCTTCCACGTTTTTAACTTTAGGGCTTTCTAAAAGTATGGAGGTTCCTCAAAATATTAGAAATAGAACTACCTTATGATCCAGAAATCCCACTTCTAAAATTTATTAGAAGGAAACAAAATCATTGTCTTGAAGAGATAATCTGCACCCTCGTATCTATTTCAGCATTATTCACAATAGCGAAGACATGGAAACAATCTATGAATGGACAAATGGATAGAGACAACTTGATGTGTATATACATATACATGTATAAAATGTTATTCAGCTATAAAGAAGAAAATCCCACCATTTGCAGTGACATAGATGGACCTTGAGGCTTATGTTAAGCTAAATAAGTGAGACAGAGAAAGGCCAGCACTGTTTGATTTCACTAATATATAGAATCTAAAAAAAAAGTACCCTATTTCCCCATGTCTAAGACACTTCCATGTATAAGACATACCTTAATTTTGGGGCCTGAAATTTGAAAAAGAAATTATCACAAAAAGTTATTGAACTCAAGTTTTATTCATCATAAAATTCATACAACTCCTCATCACTGTCAAAAAGCAGGAAATGCAAGTAAAAAACTCTACAACCACTGTATAAGATGCACCTAATTTTTAGATCCCCAAATTTTCAAAAAAGGGTGACTGACTTAAAAAAAAAGGGTGAGTCATACATGAGGAAATACGGTAACTCAAGAAACAGAGAACAGGTGTGGAGGTTGGGGTAAATGGGTAAAAATGGTTAATAAAAAGAAGAAGAAGGATATTTTTTTGCCTCTTGTCCACCACTTGGCTCCCCTGACACACATTTGTACGTGACACTAGGGAGTGAGTAGGCAGCTACTTGTGATCACCAGCTTCTGAATTTACTCCCTTAGCCTTTCACTAAATGATGATAAAATGAGAAATTCAGTGACTTTATTTATCAACTTTATCAACTGAAGTTTTCCAAACTGTAGATTGTGACTCATGAACAGGTCATGAAATCAATTCAGTGAAACTTACAGTAACTTTTGTACCACACTGAACACAAATGGGCACCAGCAGCTTACATCCCAGTAAAGCAGTATTTTGAACCCAGAGAAACAAAATTTTTTAAAAAGAAGTAAAGCAAATAAATATAGAATAGAAAATATCAAAATGCATTTTATCTAGTAAGAGAAAAATTGGTGAAAGTTTGTTTTAGTTTTGTGTGTTTGTGTGCATTGAGTGTAATATGTATTTCTTTTTTTTTCTTTCTATTTTTTTTTTGAGTAGGGGAGAGGAGCGAGTGAAAGAGAAGAATCAATTAATTGTTCCACTTAGTTGTGCACCCGTTGATTGCTTCTCATATATGCCCTTACTGGGGCTCGAACTGGCAACCTCAAGATAGAGCCAGAGCCCTTGGTAACAAGCTATGCCTTGGGAAACTGGATGGTGCCCTCAGGATCAACGACCCTAGGATCAGTGACCCCTGGATCAACCCGGGAACCTTGGTGCTCTAGGTCAACACTCTATCCACTGTGCCACCAGCTGGGGCTAAAATGTATTTCTTACTGTGTCACAGTGAGAAAATTAGGCCACTGAACTAGATTCTAATCCCCAAGAAGGCACTGATTAATTAGCCTTCTAGTAAATATTTGCTGAATTGAATGAAATTGATGTGTTTGTGGGTTTACTCAACAAATATTTACTAAGTTTCACTATGTATGCTACATTGACCAGAGCAATCTCTCATTTAAATTTTATGAAAACATAGGACACTAGCAAGCTCTCAAAATCTTAATCAGATTCTGTCAATGTTCCTTTTGTTTGTTTGTTTGTTTTTTTCCTGAAATTAGAAGCGGGGAGACAGTCAGACAGACTCCTGCATGTGTCCGACTGGGATCCACTCAGCATGCCAACCAGGGGGCAATGCTCTGCCCATCTGGGGCGTTGCTCCGTTGTGGCCATGCAGCCATCCTCAGTGCCCGGGACAACTTTGCTACCATGGAGCCTTGGTTGCGGGAGGGGAAGAGAGAGATAGAGAGAAAAGAGTGGGGGAAGGGGGGAGAAGCAGATGGGCACTTCTCCTCTGTGTCATGGCTGGGAATTGAACCTGGAACTTCCGCACACTGGGCTGATGCTCTACCACTGAGACAACCAGCTAGGGCCCAGTCAATGTTCCTTTTTAGGCATAAATCATTCCATTTGCCAGGACTGCTTTATAATCTGTAATTTGGCTTAACCCCCACCTGCTGTATAGAATGGAGCCTAAGCTCTCTAAACGGTGTCCAGATAAAAAAATTTATGAAAGCATGAGTTGCAATGGGTCAGCAAAAAGAGCCTTCAGATGCATCTCCATCCGATTCTGGTCCGAATACCTCCCCCACAGTTGGTCAGAGCAGGTCTGCACAGTGTCCTTGCCTCCAGCACAGATGATATGACAGGTTCCACCCCACCAGCATTGCCACTAGAGGTTTTGGTCTTCCTGGAAGCCACATACATTCTCACTGTTCCTCAGTGGGCGGAGCTCCCCTCTGTCCAGAGCTATCACAGTTCTTAGTGCCCAAGATGTGCCCCCGAAGGTCCCGGGCTATGCCCAGGAGGCTGCAACCTGCTGCAGCTGGGCCCAGCCTGATGCTCCTCCCTGCCGGCATGTGGCAGGTCCTCAGACACACTTCCAAGTCTCTGCCTGCCTTGGACAAGGAGGCCACGTGGGGTTAAGGACAGGTTAACAATGCAGCAGTCACCAAGACAGCCTCTGACCTACTCACAGCCAAGTGAAGTTCACGGCACTGTGACGACCAGCAGAAATGTGAGCAACCTGGGAGTTGTGCAAAACTCTCAAAGGCCCCTCCTCTCTCTCCCTCCCTGCTCCAAAGGGGAGTGCACTCCTGGGCCTTTTTAGCTGGGACCACGGCTCTAAGGGTTTTCCCAGCCCACCAGTGTGCACGCCTGTGATTCCTGGAGCAGGGGCTTATTGTGTTCCTGTCTCAGCTCCTCAAGATGAGGCACGTTCATAGCACTAAGCTCCGAAGCTCAGGTGACCTCTGTGAAAGGCCAGCCAGGGTCAGTTAGGCTCTCGACCACCTCTGCACATCCCTCCCGGGCATTTTGAACTCCAAACAGGCAACAAGCAAACAGGCACAGGGTGTCCGCCATCAACACTCTGCCAGCCATCTTTTCCTCTTCCCTGAACTGGACCATCTCCCTTACACTGAAGGTGTGTGGATTCGAGGCTGCTTCTCAGCCTTGTTCCCAATCAGAGCTTTGGCTGTGGGCTGGTTCTCCTTCTAGGTTTTCCCCCTGGGTACCCCAGAGACCCCTACTTCCCCTGCTGCTTGCCCCTCCTGTGAGCTCCTTCCCCTTCTGAGTCAGGACAAGGTGTCCCAACCAACACACAGCCAGACTTGAACTGTCTAAGGAAGCACAACTTTGTCCTTTCTTCCATCCTTGTCCTTACATACTCTCTCCAGGGGACCCTGCCTGGTCTGTTTTGTAAACTCCAGCCCTTCAAGAAGCCTCTAGATTCCTGTGGGGAGGGAGGGAAAGGGAGAGCCGCTGTGGTTGGTGGGATGGAGTGCCACCCAGATAGCCTCTATAGGGGTCCATTCTGGTAACCTTGGTCCCAAAGCCAAACATCCCCCAGTCCGGTGTCGGTCCCTCAGAGAAACTAGAGCTCTAGACCCTCGATGTGGACACCTTACAAACAGAGCACCACTGAAATATTCCAGATGGAATGGACTCACTGAAACTCCCCTCAGGAGGCCTCTTCAGAAACTGAAGAGAAACACTTGGTCATTCCTGTGTGACCTGAAAGATAAATTACATTTCAGAATTTTCTTCTATTTAACAAAATCCAGCAACCTGCAAGGAGTGTTTAGGCTGTCAGTTGTCTGGTTTTTGAGCATTGTAGCAAAATGGGTAAAATCTTGTCTTTAGAATCAGATCTGGGATGAAATCCCAGCTTTGCCACTTAACATCACTGAACTCTCTAAGCCTCAGTTTCTATGTCTGTAAAATGGGGGTAATTCCGCAGTCAACCCATTAGACTGTGATGAGGATCAATTCAGAAGACCTATGTTAAGCACTGAGTATAGAGCACCTGGCATAAACAATAAATGTTAACTTGTTACTATTATTATTTTTATTATTATTATTAGCAATTAGAATCGGTGAAAGTAGAATAAGGTAATTAAGACAAAGACAAATGATAAAGCATTTATAGAGCTGGGTCCTTAGTTCAAAGTAAAAATTGAATTGATTACATTGCAGTGTCTTCCACTTGTTTGCTTGTCCACGTGGCAATGCACCAGAGATACAGAACATAATCTGTGGAAAGAACACGGACATCAGAGACAGACTGTGCTCATATCCCTTTCTTCTACTTCCTGAGATATTTGGGCAAATTACTTAACCTCTCTGAACCTTAGTGTACTCATCTATAAAATGGAATAATAATAAATTTGCAGGATCGTGCTGAGGATTCTAAAAGTCTCTTCTTATTCTCCCCTCCCCGAGGGCTGGCAGCCCTTCCCATGTGCACAAATATATTGGCCTACCCTCCGGGAGCCCTTATCCCATGGTACCATTTCGTCTTCCCTGCTGTAGTTTAAATGTCTTGATTGAAGCGACTCTATTTTGTGTTTTTCAGCCTCTGGGGTTTAGTGCAGTTCTGGGACATAGCTGATACACAGCTTCCTAGCTGATTGAATCAAAGAATAACTGCAAATGGCATAGAAATCAAGTTGGTAGGAAAATGGAATTCCTTTGTAACCCATGTTCCAGTGAACAGCCTTAGCAGCTGCACCATAACCTGTGCTATATGTGGAGATTATATCACTGTAGCAGATGCAATTTGATTTGTATTCCATCCCAATACGTGAATCCCACCGTATCCCTGTGTCTTCTGGGTCTGTGTTCTCTAAACTTGCTTCTAAACAGTCCTCTGAATGGAATTTTTTTCTTAAATTATTATTACACCAAAAACACATGGTCACAGAAAGTCACAAACCCTATAAGCTAAACTAAATATAAACCTAAAATACTTCAAATGCTACCACCAGATATTTATCGTTAACATTTTACAATAGAAATGGGAGTAGTTTTATATAACTATGATTATACAAACAAAATATACGTAGCACAGGAGATAAGGGTCTAGGAACCTATTTATTAATTTAATAAAGTGAATTTATTAAATATTCACTTCAGGATCATGAACTACATAGAAATAGATTGGGCTCCCTACTAACAATGAGGCACTTAGAAAGGTAAGACCATGTTTATTACAATTATAAGATGACTGTCCTGCTCTGCGTTTTCATGGCCAAAAAAAGCAAGACGCTGAAGACTCTGGCACATTCTTTCCATTCATAAGGTTTCTCTCCAGTGTGTTTGCTTGCATATTGTTAACGTTTGGATGTAGCCTTCTAAGTTATTTTAAATAGCCTTACTGAGATATAATTCACATATCACACACTAGTTTTCTAAAGCAATATATATTATCAGGGTTTTCCAGAGATACTGAACCAATAAGGTGTGTGTGTCTGTGTGTGTGTGTGTGTGTGTGTGTGTGTGTGTGTGCATGAGAGAGAGAGAGAGAGAGAGAGAGAGAGAGAGAGATATTCATTGTAAGGCATTGGCTCACACAATATTGGAGTTCAAGTCCAAACTCTGCAGGGTGCACAAGCAGGCTGGAGACCCAGGGAAGAGGCCCAAAGCAGTCTTCTGGTGGAATTCCTTCTTGCTGGGGGAATATCTGTCTTTGCTCTATGTAGGTCTTGTATTGACTGTGTGAGACCTACCCACATTAGGGAGGGGAAACAGCTTTACTCAAAGTCCACCAATTTAAATGTTAATCTCATCCAAAAAACAAGTATCTGGGTGCTGTGGTTCAACCACAGTGACACCTGAAAATAACCATTGCAGGCTGCTATACCAAGCACCACGGACTGGGTGCCTTAAACAACAGAAATTCCTTTCTCTCAGTTCTGGAGTGTGGGAGTCTGAGATCAAGATGCTGGCAGGGTTGGTTTCTTGTAAGGCCTCTCTCCTGAGCTTTTATGTGGCTGTCTTCTCCTCTGTGTGCCTGTGTCTTGATCTGGTTCAGGACACCAGTTATATTGGGTTAGGGCCCACTCTACTAAACTTGTTTTAACTTATGGCCCCTTTAAAGACACTATCTCCAAATACAGTCATGTTCTGAGAGGCTGGTGGTTTAAAACCTCAACATATGAATTTTGAGGGGGACACAATTAGGCCCATACAGTTCACTTGTTTAAAGTGTACAATTCAATGTTTCTAACATATTCACAGAGTTGTACAACCATCATCAAAATGAAATCTAGAACATTTTCATCACTCTCAGAAAAAATCCCATAACCATTCATAGTCATTACCCCCCATTCCCCACTCCCCACTCCCCATTCCGATAGCAGAGTGAGGATCTAAAGCTCTATTCATAATCGAGGAAAATGAAGCCCAGAGATTAGTCCAGGGTTTAGAATCCAGCTGATAAAACCACAGGGCGCTCTCCAGGAAAGAATTTGAGATTCTGCTATGTAGTCACTTTCTGAATTATACTAATTTTTTTAAGTGTCAAAATAAAAATTAATATCCCCAAGAAGATTTTCAACTGTTGGCAAATCCTGTGGCTATCCCAATTGTAAGATTGTGCTGCTAGATATTGGCCTCTCCTACTCTGGTCCCTCAGCATGTCACCGCCCATTGGTAGCAGGCACAAAGCCCTTCTCAGATAGTGAAGAGCCATCCAAGTCTAAACATTAGTTAGCCTTTTGCCCACACCCCTAAGGATTAGGTCGTAACATGAACGTCAGCAAAGAAACATGAAATTAATTATTCAGAAATGCTTCTACAACATCCCCACTTGGAAGAGACAAACCCATTAGTTTTGTTTACATTATTTAGAAAGGACAATGTGAAAAGTCAAGATAAACTGTGTCATGGATATGTGGTTTTTGGGTTAAAAAACAAAACAAAACCCAAGGAGGGTTAATTTTCTTTCTAGTATGTGCCCATTAAGGTGATTGTTACTCTTGACTTTTAGTTACTTTTATAAAAATTTATTGATTGATTTTAGTGAGAGAGGAAGGGAGAGAGATAGGCAGAACTGTTTTTATTTTTTTAGTGAGAGAGACAGAAAGGGAGAGAGATGAGAAGCATCAACTCGTAGTTGCAGCACCTTAGTTGTTCATTGATTGTTTCTCATACAGTCCTTGATGGGGGAAGGGGGGCTCTAGCTGAAACAGTGAACCCTTGCTTGAGCCAGTGACCTTGGGCTCAAGCCAGTGACCCCGTGTTCAGGCTGGTGAGCCTGTGCTCAAGCCAGAGGAGCCCCTGCTCAAGCTGGTGACCTTGGGGTTTTGAATCCAGGACATCAGTGTCCCAGGTCAAGGCACTATCCACTGCTCCATCACTGGTCAGGCACCATCATGTCATTTTAACAAGCCAGAAATTTAATTTCTAGATTAAAGATTGTCTTTCTGTTTAATACATTTAGTTTGGTAAAAGAAAATTGTTGTGGCCCATCTTGTTTTTCTCATTCTACCACAGACTAGTGAAAACTTTGTCACAGACTGACACTGTGTCATCCTGACTTACCACTTTTTGCCCCCTGTGTAAATTAGGATGTAGTAAACCTAGCTTCCCCACCTGCAACATAGGGGTATGAGTAAATCCACCATTTAATTGTCGGTAAGTATTATGAAATGTAAAATTTCAGCATTAGAAGGTATATTAAATGAAAGTAAGAGTCATAAGAAAGATGTTTGCATTATTTCTCCTGACAGCTGTCACTGGGCAGATCTCTCATATTCTAACGGTGGGGGTTGGAACAATAGTAGCTGGCTATGCTTAAAAACACTTATTTTTCATGAGCTTCCCTTTTACACATCCTTTATCAGTGCTTTATGTACTCTGAAATGAGGAATGAAGATGGTTAAGTGTATACATTTGATGTAATATTGATATAATGCTCCATTTCTTCATGTTTAAATAGTCTTCATTATTCAAGGCTCAATATAAATGTCTCTTCCTCCATGAAGTCTTCCCCACCTTTCTTGCCAGAAGCAATCTGTCTTCTTTTGAACTTTCTCAGTATTGTTTGACCCTATCCGTTGGCGCTTTGCAGGTCCTTCCAGTTCTGTGTTACGTAATACATAAAAATCTTATTTCCCATGCTGATTGTAAAGTCCTTGTGTCAGGAACTATGTATTTGGACATTATACATAGCCAGGCACATTAGCAGAGTATCCTACAGGAAATGAATTCTCACTGAATACAGGAGAGAATGAGGCAAGGAAAGAAGAAAAAAAGAAGTCTGTTGCATAAAGGAGAGGCCTTCCTACAAGGAAAAGTCTTTTAAGGGAGTATTCAGTAGAAAGAAAGTGAGGAAGGAGAAGAGGCAAGTGAGATGAATTAAAAGCCAGGAACTATGTCTAAACAAATAAGGAGTCCGTAGAGGAGGAAGTGGAGGGGTCTGGGATCACTTTATCTTTATAGGTGTTACTTTATTTCACAGACTGACTTTCCCTTTCTCACCTATTGCTTTCCCAGTCCAGCTAAATGGGTTTGCTTGCTGTCCTTAATGAAGTCAGAGCTAGGCATAGGCAATAGCCACAAGCCGGTTTGAACTCTAAGAAGCCAACTTAATTCCTTTCCTAGAAGGTAAGCACTACCTCTTCGAGAGCAGTTGGATGAGTAAGTTATAAACTTTTCTCCACTGCAAATGAGCAACTAAATCACTGAAACGTCTTGTTCAGCCAAATTACTTCTTCAAGGACTGACACCAGGGCTCACGATGCCAGGCTGTTTCTCCCTAACTCAGAACACTCTTGACAAACCAATTTAGCCTGAATCAGCAGGGCCACAGGGCAGAACCTTCTGTGTCTCTGATTAGATGAAAGGTCCTATCACTCACATATTGCCCAGCAGACCATCCTTCCCAACTTAGGTATTATTTTCATTGGCTGTTAGGTTGGTTTCAACCATCAAGTCCCAATGTCCAGATCTGGCTCCCCATACCCAGACAGTCTTCATAGCCAGTACCTAAGAGTGGAACGCTTCACCTTTCTACACACCAAGGCTGCTTTTCTTTCTGGTTTCTCAACCCTTGATAACCATAATCTAACTCCCAGACTCAGGACTCCCATGTGACCTTTCTACTGCCCAGCCCCAAGGGCTCTTTCTTTCCTGGGCCACCTCAGAGGTTGGGATCTCCTCACATCTTTGCTGCAGACTCCAGGGATGATGCCAGGGTTTCCCCTCTCATCCATGGGTTGCCACTAAAGCTAAATTAAGTTAAAAAATTTAATCATTCTTCTAGGAAATCCATTAATATGCTTGTGGTAAGTGTAGTCAACAGATTTTGTTGACTAAACACTTCGACCTCAACGGACAAGTATTTTTAATTTGGGCACATTTTTTTTCTAGGAAATTGTGTTAATCATTTATCATATAATTGTATTCTCAGTGCAGAGGTTAGTCTATACAGGGATGAGCTTTAGTTGTAAATCCAAATGAGTTCTATTTGAGATAACTGTGTAGTGCCTACCTGGCACTTTACATAGAAATGAACTCTTGTATTCCCTGTGAGTCACAGGAGGGAGGAAAGGAAACTGGACGAGTAAGGAACATATCCAAGGTCACCAGCAAATGAGGGCAGAGGTTAGATTTAGAATATTGCAAAGCTGAGGGAAAGGTTTGTGCTGAGAGATGCCAGGGGCGCTGGTCCTCGAAGTTGTTGATGAGTTGTCCATAACGTGGCTGGTTAATAAACATGAAAATATGGCAATGTAAAGAACAAAAATTGGGACTTGGTGATATATTCATTACAGGGAGTAAAGAAAAACTCACATTCAGATTCCATTGATATCTACTGAGCACATACTATATATATTCCTGGTTATACTCTCCCGGGCCTTCATAGGCTCATTTAATTTGGTCTTCAGAACGACCCTGCAGAGATAAGTGTTATGAGAAATGTTGGCGAAAATGGGTGCTGTGTTTGTACATGGTGTCCAGAAATTGTTAATGTGGTGACCCTGAGACACAGGCTGTGCTTCCCCCACAGTACTTTTCTTGCTGTGGTCACAATGAGACCTGTAACATTTTTGCTAGGCTCAACGAGTAAAAACTGGATGTCATAAAACTTTTCAATTTTAGAAACAATTAAGGAATATGCTATATCTTACATTAGCTGCTGAAATAACAATGTACTTCTTGCTATTTAACTACCAGAAAAAAAAAAATTGAGAGAATCGTCACGGTAGATGGCTAGGCAGAGGTAGAACAGACTTGGAATCCAGGTGTCCTAACTCCCAGTGCCATGTCCTCCTCACGACATTATGGATCTAGAGAAGTAGCATTTACAGAAATGGCACATTTGGGAGGAGCAGCCCACAAAAGGGAAATAGGCAGTTTGATTTTGGTCCCACAAATGTGAGCTATGGTGGGACATCTAAATGGGGACCTGGCTCACAGGTTTCTTTTCATCCCAACTCACACTGACACAACCCTTCCACAGAGGCTGTGGCCTCCCTGTGACCTCCAGTGCATTTTTCCGCCTGGACTGCACTGTCCTGCTGTCTGGGGCCGCTGTTTCAGCCAGTGCTCTGCCTTCGGCCTACAACTCCCCGGACACCCAGGTTTCCAGTTGTTTGGTTCCCCTTACAAATACCTGTGACTTTTGGGAAATACCAGCCCCCAGATCCTTCTATTTTCTTCCAATTTTTTTTTTATTAGTTCTTCCAGGTTTCTCCATCTGCCCAGATGATCCTAGACCCGTTGGCTGATTGTCTAAATCCTGCTCTCAACAGCACCTTTGATTCTCTCACACCCCATCGTCCGGAGCACCTCTTAAACAACACCCGAGCCCTGGCAAAGGCACTGCAGGAACAGATCTATGTTCCTCTCTCTCTCTAAACTTATTAACTAAAAACATTAAAAACAAGAACACGCAAAACCTGTCTCAATGTTAGAATGTCTTCATGCTTACTGAGCTGCCAGTGAAACTATTCTCAGTCTCATAGAAAACACCCACAATCCATGATTTCCAGCCTCACCTAAGCCCTTAGCACCTCCCACAATCTTCAATCGCTTCCTTCTTGGGGTCCCTCTCTACTGCTTCCCATTTCATGGAGGAGACCTCAAGCTCATCAGGCACGGTCTCCCCAGCAGCCCCTGATCTGCTTTACTGCTTTCCCTCCCACCTGCTTTCCCTCCCACCAAGACAATCAGCTGTCCCTTCCACCCAAGGCCAGGCCCACCCTCCACCACTTCCTCAGGACTCTGCTCCTTTATAACACTATACATCACCTCTCTTTCTCTGCAGGCTCCTTTCCTTCAGCTTCTAAACAGGCTCCAGCCTTTCCTCTGGGACCTCACAGTGCCTTCGCCCTCGCCACACTTCTCAAAAGAGAGTCAGTTCCTGCTTCCTCCCCTCAGGCCACTGCATCGCCTTCCAGACAGCTAATGGAACCACCTTCATAAGGTCTTCCACGCCTTCCTAGATGACACATACAGTTCTTCTCTTCCTGGACCTCTGCTCTGTTTTGATTTTTAATTGTGGTGAAATACACACCACATCAAATTTACTGTCTGAACCATTTCTAAGTGTTTACAGTTTAATAGTGTTGACTCTATTCACAGTGTTGTGCAACCGCCTTACAGAACTGAAACTGGGCACCCATTAAACAACTCCCAGCTGCCCTCAGCCCCTGCACTACCATTCCGCTCTCTGACTCTGTGAGTCTGACTTCTCTAGAGACCTTCTAGAAGTGAAACTGTACAACATCCATTTTTCTGTGGCTGGCATAGTTCACTCAGCATGATGTCTTCAAGGTTCATCCACATTGTATTGTAGCTTGTCAGAATTTCTTTCATTTTTAAGGCTGAATAATACTTTCTTTTATGTATAGGCCACCTTTAGTTTATCCATTCACCCATTGATGGCCATTTGGGGGGCTTCCACCTTCGGCTATATGGTGAACAGTGCTGCTCTTTGAGACCCCACTTCAACCCCCTTGCACGAACCCCCAGAAGTAGTTATCACTGGATGGTACCATCTGCTTGGTTTTTAATAGTCTCTCATTGCCTCCTCTTCTGCTTTCTGCTACACTGTTGCCTGAGACGCTGTCCTCATTGTACTCCCGGGTCTCTTTGTACCTCCTTCTCTGTCTCCTTCACAGGCTCTCCCTCTGCCTGCCCTAAGGCTCTGCTTCAGTCAAGGTCTGATCAGAAAAATGGAAACCACCTTTCAGAGAGAGTGTTTGATACAGAGTTTGTTAGACTGCCCTTGGAAAGCTGAAAAAATATGAACGGGAATGTTGAGGTGGCTCAGATCAGTAACCACAGGAAGCCACTCCCACCCCCTACGCTGGGAAACAAAGGAAGGAGTGAAGGTCTAGGGCTGCCCAAGGCACCTCCCCTCTTCAAAATCCAGAAATAGCCCCGTCTCCCTTGCTTACAGAAAACCCTTCAGGAGCTGCTAACTGTCCTTCACTTGCCTGGCCCTGAGTCCTCCAGTATCATCCCTTGTCCCCCCCTGCCCTGTCCCCTGCGCCAGCAGTTCTGAATAGCTGAGCTATGTTATTTCTCACATTCTGTTCCCTCTGACTGGCACATAGTACGCATCCTTGTTACTGTTGGTTGAATGAATGTTAACGAATGTTTGTTGAATTAAAATTAATTAGCTTCCTGGCTCCCACCCCCGATCAGTCTGGTGCCCCTTCTCCACACCCTCATTACACATTGCAGTACTCTTTTCTGTTATTGTGCGGACATAATTATGTGTAGATGTGACTGCCTCCTGCCTTACATGCCACCCGCCACCACCTGAGCATGCCTAAGTGGTGTTCCGTGCCACCGCCCTCCTCTCAACAACTAATGTGGATGGACCAGCCCTTGTAGTTCTTATTAAGGTTGTGAAATGCCCTCCAGCAATAACCGTAAAGAAACTTTGAAAAAATGAAGAGGTTGGGAGACTGTGGTTTCCAGTGCTCGCTGTTTATTGATAAATTTGAAACAGAAGAGTGGGAATTAAAGTGTGTGTGTGAGGGGAGATAAATGGCTCAAACGGTCAGTTATTGAAATCAACCAAGATCTCTAAAACAAAGGAGCTCAGTGGGGAGAGGTGGTGTGGCTCTTTATCTAGCTGTGTGGCTGGTGATGTGTTTATTTCAGATTGCCACCCTTGAAGTGGATGCCTCTCTTTTATTTTTTTAAAGATTTTTAAAAAATTGATTTTACAGAGAGAGGAGGAGGGTGGAATGAGAAGTAGCAACTCATAGTTGCTTCACTTCAGTTGTTCATTGATTGTTGTCTTATGTGTGTGTGGCAAGCCCAGGGTTTCGAACCTGCAACCTTAGCATTCCAGGTTGACACTTTATCCACTGCACCTCCAGAGGCAGGAGAAGTGAATGCCTCTTGAAGTGTGTGGATGCCGTGGCAATCAAAGCTGGAGTCAGGTACGTGCGTTACACAAAGAGAACAAACACGATCAGGGTTTACGCTCCAGGCAGAGACTAGCAGGCATTCCAGTGGATTCTGTCTGGGATTGGACCTTGGGGATCACCCTATATCATGGAGCAAGAGGAAGAGATGTCAAAGGCGAGGACAGAGATCCAGAGAAGTACTGTGCCAAGGAAAGCCATGGAAGCGTTGCAAGTAGGCAGGCGGAGCTCATTTGGGTCAAATTTTGCTGTAAGAATAAGGAAGTTGGGGTCTGAAAAGAAAAAGGTTTGCATTCTACCAAAAAAGAGGAAGTTTAGCACAGTTCTTATAGAAATTGCTGTTAGGTTGGCTGAAGGATGGATGCACAAGGCCTGATGAGCTTTATAAGAAGTTTATTTATGCATCTGTGAAACCGACGGCCGAGACCCTAGCGGCATCAGTGGAGAGCTGCAGGAAGGGGGTGTCTGATGTAGGGGTTGCGGCAAGCATTTGCTGGCATGGGGTGGGGTGCACCTGGACATGCTCAGATTAGCATCTCCTGGTTTGTGGTCTTGGTCACAGACTGTCTCCCTTTCCCAACCCTCAGGACCCTCCCGAAGGTGAGACACTTCCCAGAACCTTCCCAGGACAGGGTGTTGCTTAAGGGGAAGAGAAGATTGGGTGAGGGAGATGCTAAATAGAGAAGTTGCTCTAGTAGGAGGTTGGGTGAGGGGAGTTTGATTTTAGAGGGGCCTTGAGTTTAAAGGCGCTGTGGACCCAAACCTAACGTTGCAGAGGTGAAAACCAATTTGTATGAGATGAGGAAGGGACTAGTTTCTCAGGAGAGAGCTGAGATGCAGGCTCTTTGTTGAAAGGACATGGCAACATGGAGGTGAGTCAAGCTCTCCCGCTGGACAGAGTACAAAGAGCTACAGAATGTTCATTCTTGTATTTTCTTCTCACTTCTCCTTTCTGCCCTAAGAACAGAAGAAACTGAATTCAGGACAGAACATTTCATTGCTATTTTCTTGAGGTAGGCATAATGTGTTTTTTTCTTTTCATGTAATTTTCATAGCTGGCATGAAATAAAATTCTATTCCTTCCCCAAACTTACATAAAGTTCACTGTCGCTTTTCACACATATTCAGAGAGTGAAATATAAAAATTCAAAGTCATTTTTCTTCATGTGTTAAAATACATTGTTCTATTAAGAAAAATTATAAAATGCTTTCTAAAAAATTCTTATGATAGTCTTTCTTTTATTGTTGTTGTTTTTCTTTCTTTATTTTTTAAGTGAGAGGAAAGAAGATAGGGAGGCAGACTCCGGCATGTGCCTCGACTGGGATCCATCGGCAGCCCCGTTTAGGGCTGATGCTCGAGTACGAGCTATTTTTAGCACCTGGGCTGACATGCTTGGACCAACAGACCTATCCTTAGTACCAGGGACCGTGCTCGAACCAACTAACCACTGGCATGGGAGGGGAAGAGGGAGAGGGAGGGGGAAGAGGGAGAGAAGGGGGAAAGGGAGGGGGAGAGAAAGGGGAGAGGGAGGGGGAGAGAAAAGGGAGAGGGAGGGGGAGAGAAAGGGGAGAGGGAGGGGGAGAGAAGCAGATGGTCGTTTCTCATGTGTGCCCTGACTGGGAATCAAACTCAACACTATCCACTGAGCCAACTGGCTAGGGCCATGACAGGCTTTCAAAAATGTAATTCAGAGCAATTACTATGAGAGTAAGAATGCTGTAATAAATTGCTTTTTAATATGTCTAACAGTATTTGCCCCTGGGACAAGGACAGTAATGAATAAATTCCTAACAAGGAACAGAAATGACTAGGAGTTTTCTAAATTATAAACCTAGGAGGGTTATAAATTTGGCCCATTTTCAATTTGAAAGCAGCCCCTGTAATGTTAATCAGGCAAACTTGCATTTGTGTCAGAATGCAGAGCTACCAGGTGACAAGAAAGCCTTGGTAACACTGTACCAAGCAAAGCTTAATAAATTGAAATGGAGTAGAATTTACTGAGTACAAATGACCTGTTGACAGAGAATGTCACCACATAACCTTGAAATTGGAGAGCTGACAAAAATTGTCAGTATCAAAAATTGAACTCATAAATTGTAGGATAGTTAGATCTAGGTTCTTATCTGAACTTAGATAAAAACAGATAGCTTAGTACAGGGAGTACATGAACTTAGACTGGGAAGAATATATTTATATTCATTAATCTCTAACTGAAATTTAGCATTTTTTTTCAATTATCAATGTAGGCATCAAACCTTTAGAATGAACTGAACTCACAGATTTTTTTCATATCACATCATTATGGTCACAGAAACTTTGAAATAGTGTTTATACTTATCAGTATAAATTATTGCTTTTATATCCACCATTAGAATTTGATTCCATGCCTTATAAAGTAGCACATGTATTATTATACCAGAAAATTTGGATTTAAAAATACTTTAATAATTTTATTTCACTATAATTGAATTCTTCAGTTATTCTTTTTTAAATTGATTTTAAAGACACAGAGAGAGAAAGGAACAAGACAGACAGAGAGAGAAGTATTCATTTTCTGCTCCACTTAGTTGTGCATGCATTGGTCGCTTGCCATATGTCCCCTGACCAGGGACTGAACCTGCAACTTCAGTGTTTTGGGATGATGCTCTAACCGCCTGAGCTAACAAGGAAACTTTGGTTATTGTATGTATTGTTTTATGCACTTAAAAACAACAACAACAAAAACCCCCCAAACCTGTAGTCTTTATCAGACTATCAATGGTGTCCACTACACAAAATAGATTAAGAAGCCCCAATCTGGAATTTTATGAACAAATCTTACGGGCCATCATTTCTACTTGCAGGCATAAAGAGATGAACAACAGATTCTGTTTGTACCACTTGGTCCCCTTAATAAGTCGAATCCATTGGTAATCTTTGCAAGGTTGTGTTGTTTAGGTCTAATAATTTATTCCATGTTTGTCTATGCAAAATAATTTTGATTCAAGTGTAAGGAAGGAAAGATATTCTACTTGCCTTTGGATGACTGTAAAAACAGTCAGCTCCCGATTAATTGCTGTAGCTGGTGCAGACTCCCAAGATGGCAAAGCCAAGTGAACCACTGGATGTGAGTCAAACCTCCAGAGAGGTGCTGGGGTCCCCAGACATTCCTAAGGTAACCGATGGCCATGGGAAGAACATCTGGAAGAATTCCCTGCACAGAAGTACAGCTCAGTGTGGGAGGTGATTCACTTTGGGAAGCACTTCAGAATGCTAGCAATTCTAGAGTCTAACAGTATTAGGATAAAAGGCATATCTGGGAGATTTCTTTTGTGGTTAGGCCATATCTTGTTGATGTAAAAGATCTGAAAATTTCAACTTAATGTCGAAGCTGTTTTTAGGGTTTTGATTTCTTATGTACCAAAAAACCCATCATTCATTGCTCAGTAGGAAAACATGTTGGATAATCAAAACCAATTTATTCCCTTAAATTGCTATATTGTAGCTACTGTCTTGCCAGAGAAGTCTTGAACACTTTGTAGAAAAATGTCCCTGTACTGCCCCCAAGAGATAGAACCTCAGAGGTAGCTTATTGTAATCTAAGAACAATGTAGTCTGAAAACTATGGATCCTGTAGGGTCTATTAAAGACCTGTATGTAGAGCCATGCTCAAGATACCAGGAACACTAGTTGGATGATCAAGGCAAACACTCTCAGTTGTTGTTTTATTTCCAGGCATCAGTCAGAGACTTTGCGCCCATCCTATTTGGTGCAAATGTTCCATCCAGTGCCTAGTTCATAACTAGACATCTGGTGAAGGAAAAATAAAATGGTATTGCTCAAAATTTAAGCATAATATTCTCAGTGTGGTAAGGAAAGAAGAATAGTGTTTTCCTTGGCACAGGAACTTTTAAAAAAAATTGAATTTATTTGGGTGACTGATTAACATAATTATACAGGTTTCAGGTGCTCAATTCTACAACACATCTCTGTGCACTCCCCCAAGTCAAGACTTCATCCATCACCATTTATCCCCCCATACCTTCCTATACCTCCCCCCCACCCTGCAATCTCCACACTATTGTCTGTGTCCATGAGTTTTTTCTGTTCTTGTCCTTTGTTGCTCAATCCACACCCCCATTCCAAGCACCCACACACACTCACCCAACAACTGTCAGCTTGTTCTCTATCTACCAGTCTGTCCCTGTTTTGCTTTTTAGTTCATTTTGATCATTAGATCACACATATGAGTGGAATCATATGGTACTCATCTTTCTCTGACTGGCTTATTTTACCTAGCATAATACTTTTTGGGTCCATCCATGTTGTCACAAAAGGTAAGATTTTC
Organism: Rhynchonycteris naso; assembly: GCA_037038555.1. Classification (NCBI taxonomy): domain Eukaryota; kingdom Metazoa; phylum Chordata; class Mammalia; order Chiroptera; family Emballonuridae; genus Rhynchonycteris; species Rhynchonycteris naso. Next base: position 149,030,293 of record CM072999.1, on the reverse strand, counting down.
TTTTCTTTGATGGTCATGTAGTGTTCCATTGTGTGAATGTATCACAGCTTTATTATCCACTCATCTACTGATGGGTGCTTGGGCTACTTCCAAAATAACACTACAATGAACATAGGGGTACATACATTCTTTTAGTGTTTTGGGTTTCTTTGGGTAAATTCCCAGAACTGGAATCACTGGGTCATAAGGCAGCTCCATTTTTAATTTTTTGAGGTACTGCTTTCCCCAGTGACTGTACTGATCTGCATTCCCACCAACAGCACACGAGGGTTCCCTTTTCTCCACACCCTCACCAACACTTGTTTGTTGACTTATTGATGATAGCCATGCTGACAGATGTGAGGTGACAGCTCATTATGGTTTTAATTTGAATTTCTCTGATGATTAGTGATGTTGAGCATTGTTTCATATGTCTATTGGCCATCAGTATATCCTCTTTGGAGAAGTGTCTATTCAGGTTATTTGCCCATTTTTTAATTGGATTCATTGTTTTGGTGTTATTTTTTGGTTTTGGGTTTTATAAGTTCTTTATAAGTTTTGGATATTATCTCCTTATCAGATGATTGGTGAATATGTTCTCCCATTCAGTGGGCTGTCTTTTCATTTTGTCAATGGTTTCCTTTGTTGTGCAAGAACTGTTTACTTTGAAGTAGTCCCATTTGTTTATTTTTTCTTTTATTTCCCTTGTGCAAGGAGATATAGCCGAAAAAAATATTGCTAAGAGAAATGTATGAGATTTTACTGCATATGTTCTATTCTAGAATTTTTTATGGTTTTGAGTCGAATAGTTAAGTCTTTAAGAGATTTTGAGTTTATTCTTGTGAATGGTGTAAGAAGGTGGTCTAGTCTCATTTTTTTTGCATGTATTTTTGTCCAATTTTCACAATACAATTTACTGAATAGACTTCACAGGAACTTTTTGAAGGTAAAAAATGTATCACAGGCTCCCTGTAATCCTATATCTATAAGGATTGTTATATATATATAACAATCCATTCACAGCAGGAGTTCACAGCATCTAGACTTCAGGGTTCTTTCATGCTTGTTCATGTGTATGGAATACCTGGACATGGTGGATTCTGATGCAGTGGGTCTGGGGTGGGGGTCCAGATTTCATCTTTCTCACAAGCTCCCAAGTAATGCTAGGGCAAAATAGTAAGATACTGGGAAAATCCTTCAGCAAGTGGAATGCGGAAAGTGAGACATATTGCTGATTTAAACACCCTGACTCACCTCCCTTCTTCTCTCTAGCATGACCACTTTCTTAAGCATTATGACAACGAGGTTCTGATCAGCATAAAATAATCTTAGGAAAAAGCCTCGGATCTACTGACCACAGAGAGTTTTAGTTAAACTAGAGATAACATGTAGGCCTTCAGCTCCAGGCACAGAAAAGCAGAGGAAGCAACACCATGGTTGACATCAGGACCAGATGCAATTACTAATGACTCCCTACCCTAGTGCTGACTAATCAGTAGAGACCACTACCATGAAAGGACACACCTGGAAAGCTGATGAATACTCTTTTTTTTTTTAATGAATGTTCTTTTTAGATACTCCCCTGAGACCTCACCTAAAATTCCTGAGTTTAGAAAACAGATAAAAACCTTTAACACAAAGAACCCAGCATGTGCTTACCCTGGAGCAGGCCTGCACCTTTCCCCCCATTCTTTTCTCAGGTACATATATTTTCTTTTCTTTCTTCTTAGCTCTAATGGTTCTCAGGAGACTTATAACCAGAAGAGTAGCTTGTCTTGGGCTAACCCCCTGAACCTGTATTCAAGAGCCCTTTGTTTGCCTCTGTAACATTTCCTGAGTCCATGAAGCCTAGCTGGCTCAATTCTGCCTCTGTGACATTCTTTGCAGAGTGCCAAGACAGCAATGCCTAGGCTCAACTCTTCCTCACTTTACTAAAAGGCCAAGGCAGCTTTCTAAGCAGCCCACTCAATTCTTCTCTTTGAGTGTATTTGCTTTGATTGCTAAATAGACTTCTTCTTGCACTAGAGTTCTTGCCTCTGAGTTCTTTCTTTGCTAAACTCAAGAACCAAGTTCCAACATTGCCACTAACAATACCAATGTTGCTGCTCCTTGAGTCTTCTCTTACAGGCTTATAGATAATGATAGAGTCAGGACTAGGACTTAGAATAAGTAACACCAAGCAGCCTCAGGTTCAGGAAGATTTTAGAGGTGTCCTTAGCAAGACCATGTCACTTTCTTAAATAAAAGATGTTATTTCCACAATGATATGATGCTAGTAAATTTTTGCCTCACTCTTTACAGTTTACCTAAGTGTCCTAGAGAAAAATCAAGTATGGTACAATATTATACATAAATATCAGTGTTATTTGTCTTTGAGGAGTAAAAGTTCTATTGTTACTAAACCTACGATGTTAACTTCTTTGTTTTTTGCAAAAATTTCTAGAACTTTACCAAAATATTTTGGTAATGAAGACAATGCTTACTATGGTATTAGTTTACAGTTTTAGATAGCCTAAAAAGTTATATTTATTTTAATTACATAGAGAACGGTTAGTACTTTCTTTGGAAGTAATTATCATCATTAGCACTTCTTCGTGTTTTGGGAATAACAAAGACATTATAATTCCTTAATGATAGTACTAACCTACACCAAATGCTTTTATGTCTCATTCCCACACTAGGCTGACAGGAGGCTTGTTCCTGCAGTGTTTAGCACAAATGCTTTTAGATATACTGTTTACTTTCCCTTGTATTTTTAAAGAGCTTACATTTTAATGACCTTAATTCATTGGAGGATAATTCCCAGTGGAGCAGGAAGCATTCGTTACTAATGTTCCCTATTCTAAGGCAGATGGAGTTGCGTAAATCTAAACGTGTGATTAGCACAATCTATCTGCTTTTGCCACAGATGATGCGTCAACCTAAAGCCAACAGTCCTGTCACAGACACTCTCATTACAAAGAGAATGACCCTCCAATCCTCTAAAACTCAACAATCTGGATTTTCCTTAGGGAAACACATTGTGGTGTTTGGATGAAATAAAGCTTCTTTCTATCTTCACAGCAAATCCACAAGTTTTTCCCAGCATCGTCCTTTGAGTGTGAGAAAGGTGAGTGAATGTGTGCCATCACTTGAAACTCTGCTCACTGAAGAGTTTTACAAGGAAGTCACAGGACTAAGTGTGCCCCAGCAGCCTGCCCTTCTAGATTCCTCCCACTTCACAGGTGAACCGACCAAACTGTAGACAAAGCCTTAGAGAGCAGCCTTAACTCCCAATGATGCAGGACTCACACAAACTGATTCAGACCTATTGTACATCCTTCTCCCAGAGCTACCAGCATTAGTCAGCAAAACAGTTAATTTTAGGTGTGGGGGTAGGTAAAAAGAGGCACAAGGAATTCTCTACATCTCAGTCTGGACAATGACTACACAGATGTGTACATATGTTAAACTTCATCAAGCCTGAATGAGGTATTTTATGCACATCACTGCATGAATTTAATATCCATCACAATCAATAAACTAAACTATTTGCATGGCACATTGCTGTTTCTTTTGGAGTAAGTGCCCCTGAAACAGTTCTGGATCCAGTGACTTCCTTATATGCTTCTTCTTTGGTGCCCTCCTCTGGATGATCTCAAAAAAAGGAAAGGACCATTCTTGGCTGACCAGAATGTAGATCACCAGTGCTTGGAGGGTGGTCAAAAGAGGCATGCAGACAATACAAACAATGCTGAGCCACAAAGAAGACACAAGCTCTTCCTGAAAGAATGAATTACAAGGCAGGGGATCATGTAAAACAAGGCCCCAAGGTCCAAATCAACAGAACACTGCAGGGAGGAAATAGGCGTCAGGCTTGGTCACTGAACAAATCAGACCAACCACCAGAGACTAAAAATAACATGTGAATGGGGTGGACCTGCCAAACAGCAGTGTCTGCCTCCTTGATATTAATAGCTATTTCATTTAAGTAATGAATTAACCTCAATTAAGCCCGAATAATTCCTATCCAGGATAGCTCTCTACAACCCTTCAACCCAGGATTATTCTAATGTAAGACAAACTGTTTTTCAAAGGCAAAACATTTTTATCTCTATTCATGAAGCACTTATAATGTAATATTTGAAGTTCCTCTCATTTACCTTGCTGCATCTTGACAATTTCTGCCATGCAGTTATTATAGGTCATGCTTATTTAGAGTCCCTCTTTTACTACAGTGGTTATAGCAGCCATACCTATCATTGGTCATCTAACTACAGTGTTCTCGAACATGCCCCACCCTTCCATCTTCAGGCTGGCACTCTTGCTCCAGATTTTACATAATTGTCAGTCTTTGGAAGGGATAATTCACTGTTCGCTACCTCTGCTTAATTTTGTCTTACATTTCTGTCACTTTCAACTTTTTTATTCCATTTGCCTTGCCTCTTTTTTTACCCTTTACATGCTTATTTTAAAATTATAAGTACCATATTAAGAGTACACAAACTCCATTAAAGAATTTTTGGTGATAACATCTTCTGAAAAAAGAGTAGTACACATCTTCCTGCCTGACCAGTGGTAGCGTAGTGGATAGAACATTGATGTGGGGCATTGAGGTCCCAGTTTGAAAAACCTGAGGTCCCTGGCTTGAGTGCAGGATCATTTATATGATCCCATGGCCACTGGCTTGAGACCAAAAATCGCTGGCTTGAAGCCCAAATGTTGCTGGCTTGAGCCCAAGGTTGCTGGCTTGAGCAAGGGATCACTGGCTCAGCTGGAGCTCCTGTCTCAAGGCACATATGAGAAGCAGTAAATGAACAACCAAAGTGCCACAACTATGAATTGATACTTCTCATATCTCTCCCTTTCTGTCTCTCTCTCAAATACACACACACACACACACACACACATACATGTATCTTCCAATGTCATAACCATGGGTGGGTATAGATGTATTAAGTTATCATTCCTGCTTCTTTCACGATGACAATTTAGTGTTCTATTGCTTTCTTGAGAGAGAACACTAAATATCTACTTGTGGTGATCAGATGCTAGGGGTCATTTGTAAATTCCCAGGAGTCAATAACTGTGCCAGCAGCAGTGGAGACTGGTGAAGAATTCTGCTGAAGAGGGAGTCCTAGACACACAAAAATAGTCCAGGTACAGAAAGCATTCCCAAAGAGCGGAGGCCTCGCATCTCCTGGGTCCTCCCTCTTCAGCTTTTCCATGGCCTGTATCCTCTCCCAACCTCCACTGGCGGTCCACAATGGTCTCAAACTCCCAGCCTTCCTCCTGCCTCCGGAGACTGGTACACGCTGCCATCCCCAACGACCCCGCCCGCGCCTGCGCAGAACTTCTTCTCGCGCGAACGCGCTGCCATCATCAGCAACAGCCGTGCCAGTCCCGGGGATGCGAGGTCTGCGGTAAGCCAGGTTCTATTTATTTCGTAGAGCGACGGGCTCGCCTGTATTTCCGGCATCCTCCTAATCTACGCGGCCTTTCTCACAATCCTGGGGATCGCATCCACAGAGGCGCGCGTTTGGCCTCCAAACAGTAACTCGAAGGGTCCCAGCAGAGGAAGGTGCCGCGGTGCAGGAACAGAACGCGCGGGCCGCTAAGCCCCGAGGCGGAGCCCCGCCCCACAGGGCCAGCTTCCTGCCTCCCTATTGGTCCGCGCGCCCGTCAGTCTCCGCCCATAGCCCTGCCGGTCCTCTTTCCCGATCCCTCTGCTGCCGGGTCCCACCTCTCACTACGTTGCTTTACTGGCTGCCTCCGCCGGTGACTGGCTGCTCCTGCTAGTCCGAGCCTGAGCCGGCGCTGGCTCCGGGAAGCGCCGAGAAGGAGAGGGCCGGGCGGGGCAGGAGCTGACCATCGCCTGGGCGGGCGGCAGATCCGCGGCCTCTCCTGCGGCAGCACCACCTGTCGCGGAGCGAGACATCGGGTAAGGCTCCGTGTAGCGCGCCACTGTGAGCGACCTGGGGCGGCGCGGCGCGGCGCGGCGGGAGCTCCGGCGGGAGAGCGGCGTCGGCCTCTTGCCTCCTGGCCCGGGATTCGAGCGCCGACCCGCTGCCGGCTTCCGCGCGTGCTGCCGGCAAGGTCCCCGCTGGGCCGATGTGGCGGCGGGGTGAAGGGACAGGGCTCGCTGAGAGCGGGGAGAGCGGTCAGGTCCCATAACTGCAGTTCGACGATTCGACGCCCAGTGTGGGGCGCGGCTTCACCGTTTCTCGATCTGCTGGTCCCAGGGCGACTCTTTTCCTGGCCCGGGGTGAGGCCCTCTTGACCTCCAGAAGGCGAGCATCTCTCCCTTCCTCTTCTCCAGACCCCTTTGGCAAGTAGATCACTTGCCAGGGATGCATTAATGATAGGAGCTGGACATTTTGTGCATGTTCGTGGTCGTTCTTTGCTTGAGGGAAGTTTGTTGCCAAAGTTCTAAGATTGGAACGGTTCTGGCCATTCATATGAAATGGCATCTGTGGACCAGGGTTGGCAGGTGTTTGAAGCTGTGTTACTGCATTCGTGGTCTTGGATTTGACTTTCTTGGTTACGAAGATAATTCTAGAAAATGTATGTTGCCCTTTGATGAGAAGCTAATCAAAATGATCAATCTCAACACAAGTGCTTCCTTACAGAAACTATTTCATATCTGATTTACCTTTCATATCTGATATACTTGCAGCAGTCAATTCTAAGGAAAGCATTTAATAGCATTGTTACTTTTAGTGTTGCAATTGATGATGTTAACAACAGAAGCATGTATTGGTAATTATGGCCCAGGCAATGTTTTCTACATGAATTATCTCCAAATTACTCTTTGGGATAGTGCTGTTACTCTGTCCAGTTTACAAAGGAAGAAACTAAGGCTTTGAAAGGTTAAATATCTTGCCCAAGAGTACAGGTTTTAAATGGCAACGCCTGTGTTCAAATTCAGTAATCTAACTTAATAGCTCTAGCCCCTTCTTAACCTTATAATATAATATTTTATCAATATGTACAAATTTTTAAAGTAGTGAAAAATATTGATTCTGTACCTATTGTTTAAAATGACATTTGATGATGCCTGGATCTTTATGTTATCCAATGGCAATATTGTACTCATAAGCTTTTTTTTTAAAGCCTTTATTTATTGATTTTTAAAGAAAGGAGAGAGAGAGAGAGAGAAAGAGAAAGGGGATGAGGAGGAGTAGGAAGCATCAACTTGTATTAGTTGCTTCCCATACGTTCCTTGACTGGGCAAGCCCAAGGTTTTGAACCAGCAACTTCAGCATTCTAGCTAGGTTGAATGCTTTACCCACTGCACCACTGCAGGTCAGGTGTACTCATAAGTTTTGATCTTTAGTTGCCAAACATTCTGGAAGTTAGAGAAGATACAGTTTCTCATATATATATATATGAACATATGAATATGAATAGATATGAATATATGAATATGAATATATATGTATGTGTGTATATATATACACACACAAATATACATGTGTGTATATATATAGTTTCATATACATGTGCACATATACATGTATACATGCTAGTTAGTAGTTGCACAAAATATAAATATATAATTTACCTATTATGTAATTACTATATACATGTGTACATATACATATATACATATATATGCTGGTTATAGTAATTACACAAAGACAGATAAATACATAATCTATTGTATAACTAATATAACTGAGTTACATGTTGCTATGTTTACATGGTTGGCAGAAATATAGAAAAAACAGTTTAACTCTTCTAATATTGGACATTTAAGTAATCAGCTGTGAGCTCTGATTTTGTAACTTGTATCTGACAGTTTTATGGTAGTTATAAAGACTTAAAAGTTAGACATAGTGGCCCTGACTGGGTTGCTCAGTTGGTTAGAGCGTTGTTCAAGGTTGTAGGTTTGCTCCCCAGTCAGGGAACATACAAGAATCAACCAGTGAAGGTATATGTAAGGGGAAAAACAAATTCATGTTTCTCTCTCTCTAAAAATGAATTTTAAAAGAAGTTAGACATAGGACCAGAACCTTTATAACTTTTACCTGATATAACCTTTACCATACATCAACAGGAAATGTTGGGCTGTGCTTTTATAGAAGTTATTCATTCTCTTGACAATTAAAACATTCCTTTGTTCAATAGTTATTCCTGAGAAAGAACTGCTAAATGGATTTCACCCATAGAAGGTGTTTATGTATAGTATTTTTTCTTTTTAAATATGAAAGCACATTAAAAATTCATAAAGGAAAAATTTATTTATCATTTGAGAATTTCTTTTGTAAATTAACTCCTATTGTATAAACTTAAATATATTCTCATTTATGTTAGTGAATTTCAGAAAAACTTAGCAGTCATTTTTTAAAACATAAATAACACTAAACCCTATAGTTTGTTTACTAAGGACCAATGTTAGTAATTAATTCAAACTATATATAAAAATTACATTTGATTTTATGAAAAGGTAACTATGTTAATAAAAGGTAACTATTTTATTTGAAAGTCACTATTTTTTTTTTTTTTTTTTTACAGGGACAGAGAGAGAGTCAGAGAGAGGGATAGATAGGGACAGACAGACAGGAACGGAGAGAGGTGAGAAGCATCAATCATTAGTTTTTTGTTGCCGTTAGGACACTTTAGTTGTTCATTGATTGCTTTCTCACATGTGCCTTGACCACAGGCCTTCAGCAGACCGAGCAACCCCTTGCTGGAGCCAGCGACCTTGGGTCCAAGCTGGCGAGCTTTTTGCTCAAGCCAGATGGGCCCCGCGCTCAAGCTGGCAAGCTCGGGGTCTTAAACCTGGTTCTTCCGCATCCCAGTCCGATACTCTATCCACTGCGCCACCGCCTGGTCAGGCTGAAAGTCAGTCACTATTTTGATGATATGGTTGTATATCATACCTCCTTTTATCAATATGTACAAATTTTTAAAGTAGTGAAAAATATTGATTCTGTAGATATTGTTTAGAATGAGATTTGATGATACCTGGATCTTTATGTTATCCAAATTCTCACTCTTGACCTAGAGATTTAATTTGAAATAGTTTAAATAAATGTTAAGCCTGATTATCCTCATAGTCTCTTTAATAAGGATTTCATATTAGAATATGTTGTGCAGAAACTAAAAGGCATTTAGAATGCGCTTCTGACTACCTATTACTGATGTGAATGATGATTAGATAACATGTATAGAGCACTTAGAGGGCACACTATGATAAGCATCTTACCTGTATTATCTAATTTAAATCTTTAAAAAGCCCTCCTTAGTAGGTCCTGTTGTTTATCATCTATCTCCATTTGAGTGATGAGTTTATAACTTACTCTGATTTACTCAAGAGCACAGAGCTAGCAGTGGCAAAGCCACGATTTAAATCCATCAGTTTCATTCCAGAGTTTGCTTTTGATGATTGTGCTAGACCACCTGGATATGGATTTTATTGGATAAACCTTGATGTAGTTAAGTTTTTCATGATGATGATAAAGCTCTAAAGGCTTGATGCTTTACATATATCACCATCACTACACACCAACTCTGTGAGTTTCCCATCTCCTGTTTTATTGATGAGAAAAGCGAACCTTCTAAGTCAGCAGTTCCCAGACTTTTGACCTTCATAGGCAAGTAAAGATAAAGACTGTGTTTAGGAGGCAGTCCTAACCTTAACATTCTGTTAAGGTTAAGGACCTTTTTTAAAAACTACAATCTACCATCCCGGTTGTTTCATAAAAGAAAGAACATTTTTACTACCAAACACTTAGGAATATCTTAATTACAACATGAAAACAAAGACAAATTTAGTGTTCTGAAAAGCTGTATTACTCCTAGTTCTTCTCCTTTGGTCACAGACCAGTGAAACACATGCCCTGTACTAACACCAGTTCAGAGAGCACTTGGGAATGCGGGGATGATTCAGTGGTGGTGATTCCTTCCAGACTTAATTGGCTGAGTCCACATTCCAAATTCAACTCTGTCTGCAAAGCTTGTGCTCTTTGCTACAATTCATGACCTCTCTCTAATTTTTGATCTCCAGTACATTGACCTTCTTTCTACCTTTGGGGTCACATAGGATATTCTCCAGCAGCCAGTCCCAGTCCAATTTATAGACAGCACCCAGAGAGGAAGTTCTACTGCTCCCCAGGGCAAGGCACTGAAGGGGGGGCGACTGTAGGTGTATCTCAATATCCAAGAAACTCTCAAATAAGCAGCTTGATTTTACATACTTATTTAGAATTAGAAGCCCCACCTTATTTTGTTTCCTTCATTTTTACTGTTCTCTTTCCATCATACATATATAACATAAGGAGTTAGGTTTAATTTTTTTATTTCCACCTTTTTATCTTGTTGCCTCTAGCTGGTCCTAAGCCTAGCTCTCTGGCCGGCTCTCTCTCAGTCCTTGGTTCTAATTTTGTCAGGCATTAATTTTTTCCTTCAGTTATCATTATTATTGTCTTTTTACTTATGCCTGCTTGTTCTAAAGACGCCATTAAAATTGTAGTTGACCCTTGAATAACTTGCAGGTTAGGGGAGTTAACTACCCACACAGTCGAATATCTACATATAACTTAAGTTTGCCCTCCACAGAAGCAGGCTCTCAACCCTGAGTCAAAAAGACAGTTGACCCTTGAACAACTTGGTTTGAACTGCATGGGTCCACTTATACACAGATTTCAATCCATTTGGATTTAGATGTGTTGTTCAAGCGTCAACTGTACTTTTACATTTTATTTTACTTTCTATCACTGAGTAATAAAGTGATAATTTGAGTGATCTAACACTACCCTTTAAGTCTTTCATTACACTTTTTTGCATATATTCTTTCATTTGATTATCACTGTTAGGAGGTAGATTTGACAAGTTTTGTCACTATACAGGCTAACTTCAGTATTTGATAGAAACAAAATTGTAAGTAGGGGCTAAAAATAGTTTTTACCTATCAGAATGTTGATCTTAAGTTAACTACTTAAAGGAAAAACTCTTTTTCCCTTGCTTACAGACTCACTTCTGACCACTAAGTGTGGGTGTTTTCCCCACATCCAGCAATTCTCCAGTTCTCAGCAGACACTGACAGGGTGTGCTACAATTTAACTTAATTCTGACACTAACTATCTGGAGATAGCTTCAGATCCTGCAGGTTAGTCCCAAAAAGATTGCCTGCACTTCCAATTGCCAATTGCCGAGACCTAGGTAGTGATCTATACCTCTGACCAACCAGCTATAAATCAGCACTTCCCACAACCCTCTTCTCAGGTTCAATAACTTGCCAAAAAGGCTCAAAGAACACATGGATATACTTGACTTATGTTTACCAGTTAATTATAAAAGAATACAACTGTTAACTTAAAAATAAAGGCCAAAATAAGAGACAACAAGCATTTATTATATTTGAGATTCAAAAGACTAGCTATTTGGTAAACACTGATTCAGGTAGAAACCCAAAGAGTGTTCCCATTAGGAGGTGAAGGCAAAGGGTATTTAGAGAAAGGGAAGGGGAACAGTTAGTTACAGCAATAGAAAGAAGGAATTTCTATAGGTGCATATAAGCTAACATAGTGATGGGAATTCTTTTCTTTCTTTCTCTTTTATTTTTTTTTAAGTGAGAGGAGGGGAGATAGACTCCCTCATATGCCCTGACGGATCCACATAGCAACTCCATCTAGGGCTGATGCTCAAAATCAACTGAGCTATCCTCAGTGCCTGGGGCTGATACTCAAACCAGTCAAGCCACCTGCTGAGAGAGGGAAAGAGAGAGAGAAGGGAGAGAGGGAGGGGAAGAAAAGCAGATTATCACTTCTCATGTGTGCCCTGACTGGGGATCAAACCCAGGGCATCTGTATTCTAGGCCGATGCTCTATCAACTGAGCCAACTGGCCAGGGCTACCATCAGTGAATATTTAAGGTTTGATGTATTATGTAGAGTTTTCCACTTTGAAAAATTTCCATGTTTGGAATGTATGTGAAAAGGCAAAAATATGTTTTCTATCCAAATTTGAATGATTTTTTAATATTAAAGGTTTTCTAAAACCAAAAAAATTTAGTTCATTAAATTTAAACATTAACTATATAGTAGATTAAAAGTCTAAGTCTAAGTAAAAATCTGGATAGCTTCTTTTACCCTAAGTACACATATTCCAGGTTTTCCTATTATTTACTTTTCCACCTTCACGCTAAACTTTCAGTTATATACATGGAACTCACTTCACTCTATTAGATGTTACCTTATGTTTTAACCTCCCAGTTCCTTTCATAAATGGGAGGTACATACCTTGCCACACTGTGTGGATTAAAGGGCAGGTGTTTAGCACACTACAGTAGATACCTAAGAGTACCAATGACAAGTATCTAAGGACTTAGTGTTTGTTGTCAGGAAAAGTAAGTCTTTGCCTTTATCTTATTGTTACTCTCTTGCAACCATTACAGTCTATAGAAACATAAATGCATAATATTTTGAAAGAGACTTTTCACATGTATAAAGTTAAGCTTTCTATATCTGCTTTTGAAAACTGATACCTGATGAACATGCAGTTCTAGAATATGTGTCTCAGTGGTGTATTTGCCTTGTTTTTCCAGGTAAAAGAAAAGATGTTGTCCAGGTTAAGAATAGTTGCCACTCCTTGTGGTCTGGCATGCCGCCATTTGCACAGGAAAGAGAAAGGCAAGCCACTTATGTTGAACCCAAGAACAAACAAGGTTGGTAACATTACTGCTAACGTAACTTTTCTCTTGTTCTGACAATGGTTTGATTTGATGTATTTTAGACTGATAAAGTGAAACTTTTCTATGTTGTAACTTTATACTAAAATTATTCAGAGATATTTGCTTTTTCTGCGTGAACTTTATACTTTTCTTCATATGGCAAGAATCATGGCTGCTTTATATCTCTCAAATTAACTTTTTTAAATTAAAATAATTTTTTTTTATTTAGTAAGAGGAGGGGAGCCAGAGACAGACTCCCACATGTGCTTTGACCTGGATCCACCCAGCAAGCCCCTAGGAGGCGATGCTCTGCCCATCTGGGGCCGTTGCTCCGTTGCAACCAGAGCCATATTTTAGCACCTGAGGAGGAGGCCATGGAGCCATCCTCAATGCCCAGAGTCAACTCACACCAATCGAGCCATGGCTGCAAGAGGGGAGGAGAAGAGAGAGAAAGAGAGATAGATAGATAGACAGATAGAGAAGTGAGAAGGGGAGGGGTGGAGAAGCAGATGGGTGTTTTCCTGTGTGCCCTGACTGGCAATCGAACCCAGGACATCCACAAGCCAGGCTGACACTCTGCCACTGAGCCAACCTGCCAGGGCCATATACCTCTCAAATTTCACCCCTCACAATTTCTTCCACCAGGATAGGACTGACTTTAATTTCCTAGTTCCAGCTCAGAAAAATCCATAGAATAGTGGTCCGGCCAGGACTTTGGCCAGATGTGGGTTGTTTAGATTTACCTAGCTCAGAGCAGGTACTCATCCTGGACCAATCAATTGGGCGCTGGAAGATGGAGTTAAATTGTAAACTGAAATTTTATCTAGCATCCACCTCATCTTTGCACAGCTTTTTGGAAACAAATTATTACATGTAAGTGATTGTGTCCATTCATCATACTAGTGCTTCAAAAGAGAGAGACCTCGGACCCTCTTTACAATCTTGGTGCAGAAGTGATGGGCAGTATTAAGATCTAGTTGTGCCTTTATTCCTTGTCCAGGCTGGGTGCAGTAGGCAGTCCCTCTCTGTTTTTTAGAAGCAATGCTAAGTAAGTAAGCTAAATAGTAAGTCAGCATAATTCTGGAATGAGATTTCTTATAGGAAGCTTGCAAGGGGATACACAGGTTTATTGCAATATATGAAATATCTTTTTGAGAATGGTGCATTCAGATTAAGGTATGGTTTATTTTAAAACAACAGTAAAAAATTTCCCAATCCTATTTGTTTCCCATTATGGGGTGGGCAGAAAAATAATTGTATAATACAATATGTTTTAAGGGGTTTCAGACCTACAAAGGGGAATTTGACTAAGGGCCACACAGAGTACCTTATCTCTGCCTTTTCGTACCTGGCCAGACTGAGAATTAAGCAAGCAGTTGATGAAGTAAATGAAGCTTAATAAGGGATATTCTAATCCTCTATCGTTTCTACCTCATCTCCACTAATCTTACTTGCTCTTCAAAATGCAAGCCATTCAAAGTCCAGTTCTGTAGAGCCTATTCACACCGCCTGACAAGGTTGCTCCCCTCTCTGAAACCTTGTCACAGTTTTTATCTTCCTGTTCCTATGGCAGGTAACCTCTAGGTTGCCTTGTGCTTCTATTCATGTCTTAAGCTGCCATTGAAATAATTGATAGTATTTATATTTTCATGACTTTATATTTCTTAACTATATTTCAGGTTCCTTTTGGGCAGAGACCATTCAAAATTTCTTTGTATCTTTTATAATGCCATGGGTATAGTAAACATTTGACAAGTGTGTGGGTTTTACTTTATTATAGAAACTATATAAAACCTACTTTGTGGGGGCTATCAGAAATTTAAGAAGTATCTTGTGGGGAGGGAATTTTAAGAGAAAGAGAGTCTAAATGCATTGCAGCCCTTCCCTAAAGAAAATAGAATCTACTGCTCTGGCCTGAAATCTCTAAGGTTTAGTAGCATCTGTATGCTTACCTCACTGAAGGCCGCTTGTGGAAATCCCTCAAGCATCAGGAAGAGTATCCCACAGGTCTCTGAGGCTCTATTCATATTTATTCATTGTGTTTTCATTTCTCAGACTAGATAATCTCAGTTGATCTGTCTTTAAACTTGCTCATTCTTTCACCTGCTTGAATCTGCTGTTTACTCCCTGTAGTGAATTTTTAAATTTCAGTTAATTGTACTTTCAACTCCAGAATTTCTGTGTTTTTTTTATTTTATTTTTTTCTGTCTCCTTATTGACATGCTTGGTAAGCCTCCCATTAGTTGCCAAGTGGCTGCGTATAAATGTTTGGACATGCGTTCGGTAGCCAGGCAGTTTACAACTGTGTCTCCGCCCTCCCTTTCTGCTTACGCAGAGCCTTAAGGTCAGCCAGAGGTGGAGCTAGGACCTCCTCAGGTCCTTTCTGAACTTTTGTGCAGCTCATGCCCGTGACCTTCTAGATTCTCAGGAATGTGCTCAAGGTTTTCAGAGTCCATCCTTAGACAGCTAGTTCCTCAGCTTTTCCTTTCAGCTTTTTGGTTAGTGTATTGTTTGCCTCATCTGTTATTCATCATCTTAGGGAGTTGCCATGTTAAGTTGTTGCCTCTGATTGTTTTTAACAAGCTATTCCGAGGAATAGGCTATTCACACTGGGTGAGCTTCAAATCCAGTCAAGTAAGGACAGCCTTACAGGAGACTCTTCCAGGGAACCACCAGAGAGGCCACATAATGAGTTCTCTGGGTCTTTAGAAGAGTCTCCAAGCCCTTATACCCTTTCCAGTGGCTGCCAGGCTCTGGTTTCCAAAGGGATTATTATACAGTGATTACTATTTTTAAGTTTACTGTGGAGTTGGTGAGGAGAGAGGAAGAATAAGGCAAGTTAAAATGCCACGAAGCTTGCTATCTTGCTGAAATTCAGTGTTTTTCTTGAATAAATGCTCCCCTATTGCTGAAATCTTTGGTTAATTTCCATAATTCTAAAAATGTTGACTCTGATCATTTGGCCAGTATTCTTACTGCTTTTATGGAGGAAATTAACTTTGGAAGTCCTTACTCTGGCATTTTCACTGACATCACTTTGATTCAAAGACTTTAGGGGGGATAAATGGCGATGAAAGGAGAGTTGACTTGGGGTGGTGACCACACAATACAGTGTACAGATGATGTGTTATAGAATTGTGTACCTGAAACCTGTATAATTTCATTAACTAGGTCACCCCAATAAATTCAGTAAAAAAAAAAACAAAGGCAAAAACATGACTTTAACCCAAAGCTGAATACCAGAAATTAAAAAAGACTTTCTTAGGACATAAGTTAATTTTTTCCTTGAGTATCATTTCCTCATTCCTCTACTCAACCTCATTCCTTTCTAGTCGGGGTAACTTCTCATCAGTTTGGTTTATGTTCTTTCAAACTATATTTTGTTGATTTCATTTCTAATGTGTGATGTATCTGTGTATATATACTTTATGGGGGTTTTCTAAGCATAGTTTATAGTAAGTGTGTTTTCATGTACAACTTGCTCTTTTTCTCTTGCATGTCTAGGAAATCTTTCTATAGGAGGTAGAAGTCCTTCCACACAGAGATAGATGTTTAAGTGTGATGGTATTTTGTGGTATAGCAGTACGATAGGTTTCTTAATTGTATCGTAGTTGATGGAGTTTTAGTTTGTAACAGCCAAGAGAACTAGAAACAGTGCTAGAACAAATCTCTTTGTATATGCCTCTTTATTCTGTGCATCAATATTTATGTAGGAGAGCTCTCCAGAAGTAGAATTGCTTTATTATAGAGTATGTGCACTATAAAAGTTAAGATTGCTGTAAAATTGTCTTCCCAAAAGCCTAATCAGTTTACGCTTCCAGCACTGGTATGTGAGAGTAACTAGTCTACCACCCCTTCTCCAGTATTAGATATGATCCAGCTTATACAGTCTGGGCAATAGTGATATCTCACTGATATTTTTTAACCTTAAGTTTAAATTACATCTTCTGGGCCATCACTACTGCTGCCCCAGTAAGTAATAACTTTGAATCTTTTTATTTCTCCATAGGGCATGGCGTTTACGTTACGAGAACGACAGATGCTTGGTCTTCAAGGACTTCTACCTCCCAAAATAGAGACACAAGATATCCAAGCTTTACGGTTCCACAGAAACGTGAAAAAATTAAATTGCTCTTTGGAAAAGTAAGAATTGATTGGATGTTTAATTTTGATTGATGTTCTGATCAGAAAAATTGGGAGTATTGTTTCTTCTCTGTGTTGAGAAGAAATCTCCTTCTCTTTAATTTCTACCTATTGGTAATATTTCTGCTTGCAGTAGCTATATAGAAAATATTATTTCTCTTTTTTTTCTTGTCTGCAAGGAACTCAAATTGTAAGAGAAACTTTATTTAGGAAGTCACAGAGGTAGAAAAAGTGAGCCAGCTGGGCTGTGTGGGTTCAAGAAGGGTATTACAGAGGCAAAAGAAGGGTCCTTGGAACTTGGGGAAAAGAAAGGCAGAGAGAACGCACCTGGAGGAAAGAGAGGGGTAAAGGCGCGGGTGTGGTCGAGAGAGAGAAAGAACACGCTTATTATTCCTCTTCTAAATGGAATTTGTTCTCCTTATTTTTTCACTGCTCATTGGCCCATCAGTTGTATTTCACGTACTTTGCTAGTTCCCATAATTGTGGAAGTATATAAGGCGATAGTCCCTAACTCATGATCTCATCTAGGATGGAGGGAAGGTGGAAAGTCACGAAGTGGAGTGAGAGTTACGGAAAAGGAATAGGGAAATCTAACATGCTCACATGTGTAGTGGGGATGGGAAACGGGCAGAGGGGAACCTGGAGAGTGCTCCACCCGAGCTGCGTTCGGACAGCATGAGCAAGGATAGGACAGTGCGGACAGCATGTGTGAGGACAGGACTGTGCGTGAGGTTAGGCTGATCCAGGCACAGGGTGCCTCGTAAGTAGCAGCTCCAAGCTAAGAGTTGTGATGCTCTGACAAACTGAGGTAAGTTTACGGAGATAAGGGTGCGAAGTAGTTAGGGGTCTTTATAACTATATATTTTAGGAGGATAAGTTTATTTAATGTTTAGAAGTCATTCAAGAAGAGTAGAAATGCTCTGAGGGTTTTTTTTTTTAGGATTTTATTGATTTTACAGAGAGGGGAGAGGGGTGGGGGAGTGAGAAATATCGACTCGTAGCTGCTTCACTTTAGTTGTTCATTGTTTGCTTGTCATATGGGCACACAGGCAAGCCCAGGGCTTCAAACGGGTGACCTCAGCATTCCAGGTCGATGCTTTATCCACTGCGCTTACCACAGGCCAGGCCAGAGTTACGTTTTTTTAAGAGTAGAATACATTGGAGCAGAAGAATGGATTGAGTGTAAAAGACTAGTTATAAAGGTTTTCTGGTAGCCTAGATGAGAAATGATGGTGGCTTGGACTGGGGAGGGGGTGTGGAAGGAAATAGATATAGTCAAGAGATATTTAGCAGGTAGACTTTATAGGACTTGATGATTTACTAGATTGGGGTAGGGGAGCATGGGAGAGGAAGAACTCCAGCATAGACTTTGCATTTCCCATGTGTTCAGATTATAACAATGGGAGAATCACGTTTGGAGAAAAGAATGATCAGTCTGTAATAGCCATTTAATTCAGGATGATTTCTAGTTTTTCAAGCCAACATTTACCTGTTTTCTAAACTTTGTTCTTTAAAAGCCATTATATATTTATGAATTGACTGTTGTATCTTTTGTGCCCCCTCTGTGCTCTTTATAGACCTCTTATAAATTTTTTTAAAATTTTTATTTATTGATTTCAGTGGGAGAGGAAGGGAGAGAACATCAGAAAGACAGGAACATCCAGCCGTTCCTGTATGCGCCCTGACTGGGGATTGGAGCGGCAACCTCTGCTTTGGGACAGTGCTCTAACTAACTGAGCCATCTGGCCAGTCAACATAGTATATAAATCTTACAGTATTTAAACTCCATGTGGACAGGGGCCGTGTCTTACATCCCTGGGGTTTAGAATAGTGCCTAACACATATATAGTTAGTATTTAGGATATCTGAATGGACGCCATTGGTTTGGATTCCTTATTTACACGTCAGTCACCTTGAAGATTAGTCCCTTAAGGTTGGGGTCCTTATGGTAATTTTTGTATTTCCAGTGCCTGGTAGAGAGCCTCACTCACAGTAGGGACTCGGTAAAAGTTAGCTGTTGTTTCTGTTATTCTCTTAGTCATCATCATGTACCACTAAGTACATTTTAATTTTTGTTAATTTTTATTCCTGGCTGTTAAGTAATGATAATTTAGGGGTTTTCTTTCCAAGCAAATGGGTGGGTGGTCGGTCCTCAATTTTAAATGGTTACTTTTAACTTTCAAAGAACACAACTTTTAATGTAATACTGGCTGATGTAGATATTATTTACTGTGCTTGATTTCAGATACATCTATATAATGGGAATACAAGAAAGAAATGAGAAGTTGTTTTATAGAATACTACAAGATGATATCGAAAATCTGTTGCCAATTGTATATACACCAACAGTGGGTCTTGCCTGCTCTCAATATGGACATATCTTTAGAAGACCTAAGTAAGGCTTATTTTTTTTAAATTAAGTACTTTATTTATTTACTTGTTTATTTATTTTAAGTGAGAGACCGGCAGACAGACAGGAAGGGAGAGATGGGAAGCATCAACTCGTAGTTGCGACTCCTTAGTTGTTCATTGATTGCTTTCTCATATGTGCCTTGACTGGGGGGCTCCAGCCGAACCAGTGACCCCTTGCTCAAGCCAGCGACCTTAGGCTTTACGCCAGCGACATTTGGGCTCAAGCTGGTGACCTTGCGTTCAAACTGGTAAGCCTGTGCTCAAATTGGATGAACCCATGCTCAAACTGGCGATTTCAGGATCTCAAATCTGGGTCCTCAGCATCCCAGGTTGATGCCCTATCCACTGTGCCACCACCTGGTCAGGCTGTAAGCCTTATTTTTAAAAATATATTTGAAAATGATTATTGTGTAGGAAAACTATCACTCCATGATAACCTGTTACATTTCTGGTTTATTTGTTGCAGTCTTTTCTCAACCACCTTTCCCACCTCACAAAAGCTTAATTTAGACAAAAAGAGATTCATAAATACCCAACAAATTTAGATCTTTTATTTTTGTAGAAGTAACATCATTTTTTATTAATCTTTTTAAAATTATGATTGTTAGAGGAACTATGCATTTTTGTACCAAAAGAAAACGTATATTTTTTTTATGGTGGTAGATCCTTCAGAATTCTTAATGTTTTTGACAGTATTGCCAAATTAAGAGATTGATTCTCATTTTTCTGTTAGCTTTCAGTATTGATTTGTTTTAATGAACTATTTTGAATTTTAATTTCACGTAGTTCTAGCACCTCCAAATGTTTTAAGTGGGAAGAGACTGGAATGAGCATGGACTCGAGTTTTGAATAAGTTACCGTATCCCTCTGAATCTGTTTTCACATCGTAAAACAGGGATACCAGTAGCTATCAAAGAACCGTTGAGAGGGTCAGATGAGGAAACTGATGTGACCAAGAGTTGTTTGTAAATTTAAAAGCATTATATAAATGCTGTTTTTACTGAATTTGAGTTTTCTGGTCTTGGTCCTTTTGTTTTCCTCAATCCTTATATCTTTCCCCTGTCCTACTTGCACATTGATATAAATGTAGAAATTTCAACAATGTGTGATAGCATTCATCTTCAGTCTTCCCTTTTGTAGTCTAGTGGATTTCAAACATTAATGTGCTTGTGAAACACCTGTGGGACTCACTAAAAATGTTGATCCCTGCCAACTTTTCTTTGCTTTTTATTCCCAAGAGTCTGATGAAAAAGAGAGAGGTCTGGAGGTCTGGATTTATTGAACACCATCGGTGGTAGTGGTGCAGGTATTCCCTGGGAGACACTTTGAGGACATTGTTCTATCCTATGTGCTGCTGTCAATTACTATGTCTGAAACGTTTCTGGGATATTATCCAGCTGTTCAGATCTTTTATTGTTTCTTTTTTACATAGAACAGTGGTTGTCAATCCAGATTAAAGGACAAAGGGAAACTTTAAAAAATACTGATGCAAAAAAATTTTTTTTTGTATTTCCCCATGTATAAGATGCTCTCATGTATAAAACACACCTTAATTTTGGGGCCCAAAATTTGAAAACAAATGTATTACATAAAGTTATTGAACTCAAGTTTTATTCATCATAAAATTCATACAACTCCTCATCACTGCCAAAACTCTCATTAGCTTGTCCTCATCTGTGTCGGATGACGAATCACTGTCTTCATATATTGCCTTGTCCTCAGTTCCGTCTATGGCATTTGAAATGCCACACTTCTTAAATGACTTGACAACCACTGTATAAGGCACACCCAGTTTTTATACCCCAAATTTTTCGAAAAAGGGTGCATCTTATACATGGGGAAACACAGTATATACTGATACCTGTGCCCTCCTGCGGAATTCCTGATACACTTAGAATAGAGTTGGGTCCAAGAGTGGTGTTCCATAAAAGCATCTGGTGTGATTCTGATGTGCACCAGAGTTGAAAACTGACCTGAAACAGAAGGAATGTGGCTTTTGGGTGAGGGCAGTTACTGTGTATCATTTATGTGGTGTACTACTATGGTGGTTTTTTGTTTTTTTACATATAGGGTGGTCAGTAAATCTGATCTAAACTCCAGGCCAGTTAAATCAGAATCTTTGGGGGTAGGACTCCAGCATTTTAAAAAAGCTCATTAGATGGTTCTGTTATGCAGTGTGGTCTAGAAACTGTTTAAACTGATTTGAGCTAAGATAGTACTGTAATGCCAAAATTAAGATACCAATGAGAAAGTTAGGTGTACAGATCAGTTTGAAGGCACTTGGGGACCTGTTGGCTCTCATCTCTGCTTGACCTATTTTCTAGAACCTAAGTTTTGTTTCCCTCCCTCCCTCCCTCCCTCCCTCCCTCCCTCCCTCCCTCCCTCCCTCCCTCCCTCCCTTCTTCCCTCTCATCCTTTTTTGAAATCTGGATTCTCTTATTTGGATAACAGTATGCTATGTGTTTAAAATAACTTTTTCCTGTTGGTTCAAGGATGACATCTATGTGAAACTACTGTAGTTTTCTTCTCTTCCTTCCTGTTCCTTCAAATTCCAATTTTTCAGTTTCATTGAGTTTTAGTAGTAGATTATCTAGCCTTATTATGCTCTCTTGCATTGGTGATTTATTTATTTATTTATTTTTACAAATGTCTTTTTAACTCATTTTTATTTTTATTTTTATTTTATTCATTTTAGAGAGGAGACACAGAGTGAGAGAGAAAGAGAGAGAGAGAGAGAGAGAAAGGGGGGAGGAGCTGGAAGCATCAACTCCCATATGTGCCTTGACCAGAGCAGTGCAGGGTTTTGAACTGGCGACCTCAGTGTTCCCAGGTCGACACTTTATCCACTGCGCCACCACAGGTCAGGCGGTGGTTTATTTTTATATTGTTTTTTTACTGGAGATATGTTGGGTTTACTTGAAAATGATATGTGGATACATTTCTTGCATAAAATGATCACATCATTTATTAATAATCTTTGTTGCAACTACTATGTGAGTAATGCAATTACAGCTTGAAGTAGTTGAAAACAAACCAGTGTGTCTTAGCTATAAAATTTTCTTGGAAATTATACTGTGTCTTGATGTTTTATTAAAATATCTAAATATTCCAATTATGAAAAAAGACTTAGAAAAAACAAAAAACTGTTGTGAAATGCAAAGGTGTTTTTGTTCTGTTGCAGGGGATTATTTATTTCAATCTCAGACAGAGGTCATGTTAGATCAATTGTGGATAACTGGCCAGAAAATCATGTTAAGGTACTAATAGCACAACCTTCCTTTTCACAATGTTATTTCTTTCCTTGTAAGTTACCTCTAAATTTCCAAGAACAGTTTTTTTGCATTGTTGCTCCAATTTATTTTGCACTTTTATCCATGCAGATTTACTGCTCTGAGGAGATTATGAGTGTAGTAACTACAAAATGGGCTATGGGTATAGAGTTTGACTTTGGGAAAGAAATTGGAGCTAATAAATGTGGTGAGCTTGCTCACTGTTAGCACCACCGATGTCTCTTGCCTTCTCCACATTTCTTTTCTATTAATAATTCTGTTAATATCAATATTTTGATTAATATTAACCAGCTAATAATACTATATTATTAAAATGACATAAAAACTTTTATTTGGTGAGCAGTGGGGTGGTTGCCTTTTTTCTTCCAAGTCTAAGATAGATTTGGATCCTTAAATATAAAACTCTTAAGAGTTTCAAATTTAGCAAATATATTGGTCAATCTGACTGTCTTTCTTAAAATAAAACCTAATGACTTCAGATCTTCTGTTAGGCTTTACTACCTACCGTAATCTTACTTGCCTTTATTGCATCTTCCTTACCAAAGTAATCTTTGATGAATAATCATTAGTTCTAATGAGCGAGGAAAAATTTGGTCCTATAACTGAACTTATAGTATTATCTTAAAACCTTGTAGATAGGTATATAATTTTTTATTCTAGATCTTTTTCTCATCATTACTGAGGTTTTTCTTGTTTGGCCTAGGTTATTATGTTGGAGTAGCATGTGGTTCATTTCTAAACTGTTATTTTTCTCTATGGTTAATCTATCAGAAGTTTGTTCTCCGCCCCCCTGTTTAGTCTTTGTTAAGATCCTTTAAGTTGATCCTTCAGTCAGAAGCATTCTGTTCCTAACCAAAGACAGGAAATTGATTCTAGTTAATTCTCTTTTTGACATCTAGATTCCAGAAATCCTAGAATTTTAAATATGCTTGGTTGGTTTATTTTGGAAGTGAATTAAGAGGCAGTTTTATTTTTAAACATCAGAGTAAAAATATCAAGAAAATCTTTTTTAAATGCTTTTATTTTTTTAATGTCCCATTTTGACAACTTTTGAATTAGTTAATATTTTCTTTTCTTTTTTTGGTAATTAAGGCTGTTGTGGTGACTGATGGAGAGAGAATTCTGGGTCTTGGAGATCTGGGTGTCTACGGAATGGGAATCCCAGTAGGAAAACTTTGCTTGTATACAGCTTGTGCAGGAATACGGCCCGATCGATGCCTGCCTGTGTGCATTGATGTAGGGACTGATAACCCAGTAAGTAGAGCCACTTGCTCCTCTGATCCTCCTCCCACATTATAAAGTATTCTTATTACCTTCCTCTTTTGGCAATAATAGAAGAAGGAGAATCTGTCATTAGAAATTGAACTTTGTCTTAGACTCTGCTTTTAGTATTTATACAAATAATAGTAACTTAAGCCTATTAAATGTTTCTTGAAGAAGGGCAATAAGAATTAAAGAACTATTATTTATCAATCATTTTTATTATTTTGCCACTTTTATTTTAAAGAATCTATTTATACTGGTTATGTAACAAAATAATTTTATTCTTACATTTGGTCTATTTTATAGGCCCTGTTGAAAGATCCATTTTACATGGGATTGTATCAAAAAAGAGACCGATCACAACGTTACGATGATCTGATCGATGAGTTTATGAAAGCCATTACTGACAGGTATTTTTAAACTTTTTGAGAACCTTGGTTCTTTCCTTCTGATTGGATGTGGTGACATGTGCTACCCTGCGTACTCTGCCTTGCTTTCCTGAGTTGTCCGGCATCTGAGGGGAGTCAGCACTCGCCGCTCACATCATAACCGCACTGCCCGGCTTCTTCAGCCCCTGGCATCCGGGCTCGTGTCCCCCGTCCCAGTGAAACGCCTGTGCTGCTTTCATGTTTTCAGTTCGTGACTGTTTGTCCTCCTCCCCGTCCACCTGTCTGCAGCATCTGGCCGGATTTGTCACCCCCACCTCCTTGAAATTCCCTCTTCTCTTGACTACTGAGATTTTCCTAACTTGGTCTTTCACCCACCTTTTTCTTTCATTAGTCATCTTCACTGGTTCTTGCTCACTTTTATTAAATCTGAACAAGTCCATGGCTCTCTTCTCCCTGAGTCACATAAGCTGTGGCCTTTATGTGTGTGCCTCCTAAACCCATGAGAACCTGTCTGTGGAGTCCTAGCTTTCTCTGAGGCCTGGAATTCTCCATCTAGACATTCTATTGTTCTTTCAGATCCATGTCCAAAACAACTCCTTCCCTTTCCAAGCTGCTAATCTTTGGTGTTTTCAGCCCCTACTAATGGCAGTAACATTCACCCTGTTGCCAAACCTGTGATCTTGGTGTTATCTTTTGACTCTCCCTCCTTCCCTAGTCCTCAGGTCCAGTTGGTGGTACCACTTATATGCCTCAGAAATAGATCTCCTCTTTTCCATTGCCTTTCTGCAAATTCTCATCTCTCTTCTGGATTTTTCTAAACCTTTCTCCAGTCTCTGTCCTCTCCAGTTCATCAGCAAGTGAGCACCAGATTAAATTTTTTAGAACTTGTACTTCACTATATAACTCTTGTGCTTGAAATCTCTAATTGGTTTTCTGTTGCCATAGGTTAAAGTCCTCTTTCCTAGCCTAGCCCTGCCCTACCTTTTAAATTACTGGTACATAAAAGGTATGAAAAATTTAATTTCTTGACTGACTTGCGGTAGCGCAAAAGCATCGACCTGAAACACTGAGGTCACCGGTTCAAAACCCCGGGCTTCCCTGGTCAAGGCACATATGGGAGTTGATGCTTACTGCTCCTCCCTCCCTTCTCTGTCTGTCTGTCTGTCTCTCTCTCTAAAATGAATAAATTAAAAAAATGTAAAAATAAAAAAAAAGAAACCTCTAAAAAATTTAATTTCTTTTCAGAGGCAAAGTTGACATATCTAAAACAAATTGCCGCTTCCCCACTTTTCTACCTTAGGCAATCAGATGCTGGTATCTTCTTAGTGATCCAGGTTGCATGTGGCCAACTCCTCCCTTACTTCCCAGGTGGTCCTCATCATCAAGTTCTGTTTGCTTAGTCTAATGCCTCACAATTGTCCCTTTAACTTCCTGTGCTGCTGCTTGAGGTCTTGTCCTCATGCCATAGTCTTCCCCAGCTGCTTCTCCTGTCTCTCCCCTCGCCCCACACCAGCCTGTGCTACACATCTGTTTATTGTTCCTAAAGCGAGTCTGCCACGAACTTTTTCCCTCTCTGGAGCCTTCAGTGATCCCACATGACATGCAGAATAAAGTCCCTATTCCTAAACTGGCATTCCAGATTCTCCCATATCTGGCCCTAACTTACCTTAACCAGTTTCTCCCTTATTTTTTCATATGAACCCCGAAATATATAGCCAGACTTTTGAAAATTGAGGGTCACCAAAATATACCTTGCTTTTGACTTTTTGTTGTTCTGTCAGGGCCCAAATAAAGTCCCACCTCCTTTTCAAACCTTCCCTTATTACCCAGTCTCACCAAGATGACTGATGTCTTTCCTGAATGCCCATGAACTCATATGGCAATTATTATTATTATTTATTTTAATGGGGTCACATTAATAAATCAGGGTACATATGTTCAAAGAAAACATCTCCAGGTTATTTTGTCATTCAATTATGTTGCATACCCATCACCCAAAGTCAGATTGTCCTCTATCACCTTCTATCTGGTTTTCTTTGTGCCTCTCCCCTCCCCCCTCTCCCTCCCTCTCCTCTTTTCCCTACCCCCCTACCCCCTGTAACCACCACACTCATGTCCATGTCTCTTAGTCTCTTTTTTATGTCCTACCTATGTATGGAATCATGCAGTTCTTAGTTTTTTCTGATATACTTATTTCGCTCTGTATAATGTTATCAAGATCTATCCATTTTGTTATAAACGGTTCGATGTCATCATTTCTTATGGCTGAGTAGTATTCCATAGTATATATGTACCACATCTTCCTTATTCAGTCATCTATTGAAGGGCTTTTTGGTTGTTTCCATGTCTTGGCCACTGTGAACGATGATGCAATGAACATGGGGCTGCATGTGTCTTTATGTACCAATGTTTTTTAGTTTTGGGAGTATATACCCAGCAGAGGGATCGCTGGGTCATATGGTAGTTCTATTTTTAGTTTTTTGAGGAACCACCATACTTTCTTCCATAATGGCTGTACTACTTTACATTTCCACCAACAGCGGATGAGGGTTCCTTTTTCTCCACAGCCTCTCCAACACTTGTTATTACCTGTCTTGTTGATAACAGCTAATTTAACAGGCATGAGGTGGTATCTCATTGTAGTTTTGATTTGCATCTCTCTAATAGCTAGTGAAAATGAGCATCTTTTCATATAACTGTTGGCCATTTGTATTTCTTCCTGAGAGAAGTGTCTGTTCATGTCCTCTTCTCATTTTTTATTGGATTGTTTGTTTGTTGTTGAGTTTTATGAGTTCTTTGTATATTTTGGATATTAGCCCCTTATCTGAGTTGTTTTTTGAAAATATCATCTCCCATTTAGTTGGCTGTCTATTTTGTTGTCAGTTTCTCTTGCTGTGCAAAAACTTAGTCTGATGTGGTCCCATTCATTTATCTTTGCCTTCACTTCCCTTGCCTTTGGAGTCAAATTCAGACTCACCAAGGTAAAAAGAGAAAGGACTCATATAAACAAAATCCAAAATGAAAGAGGAGAAATCACCACAGATATCATAGATATACAAAGAATTATTGTAGAATACTATGAAAAACTATATGCCACCATATTCAACAATCTAGAAGAAATGGATAAATTCCTAGAACAATACAATCTTTCTAGACTGAGTCATGAAGAAGCAGAAAGCCTAAACAGACCCATAAGCAGGGAGGAAATAGAAAAAACTATTAAAAACCTCCACAAAAATAAAAGTCCAGGGCCAGACGGCCATACTAGTGAATTCTATCAAACATTCAAAGAAGATTTGGTTCCTATTCTACTCAAAGTCTTCCAAAAAATTGAAGAAGAAGTAATACTTCCAAACACATTTTATGAGGCCAACATAACCCTCATACCGAAACCGGGCAAAGACGGCACAAAATAAGAAAACTACAGACCAATATCTCTAATGAATACAGATGTTAAAATACTAAACAAAATACTAGCAAATCAAATACAACAACATATTAAAAAAATAATACATCATGATCAAGTGGGATTCATCCCAGAATCTCAAGTATGGTTCAACATACATAAAACGGTTAACGTAATACATCATATCAATAAAACAAAGGAGAAAAACCGAAAAACCACAAGATCTTATCAAAGGATGCAGAAAAGGCATTCGATAAAATACAACACAATTTTATGTTTAAAACACTCAACAAAATGGGTATAGAAGGAAAATATGTTAACATAATAAAGGCCATTTATGATAAACCATCAGCTAACATCATATTAAATGATGACTTTCCCCCTTAAATCAGGAACAAGACAGGGATGTCCACTCTCTCCACTCCTATTTAACATGGTGCAAGAAGTTCTAGCCAGAGCACTCAGACAAGATAAATAAAACGCATTCATATTGGAAAAGAAGAAGTAAAGGTTTCACTTTTTGCAGATGATATGATCCTATACATTGAAAACCCCAAAGACTCCACCAAAAGACTACTAGAAACAATAAACCAATACAGTAAGGTCGCAGAATACAAAATTAATATACAAAAGTTCATAGCCTTTCTATATGCCAACAACGAAACATTAGAAAATGAACTCAAAAAAATAATCCCTTTCATAGTTGCAACAAAAACAATAAAATACCTAGGAATAAACATAACAAATAATGTAAAGGACCTATATAACGAAAACTACAAAGCATTGTTAAGGGAAATCGAAAAAGAAACAATGAAATGGAAAAATATTTCTTGTTCTTGGATAGGAAGAATAAATATAATCAAAATGACCATATTACCCAAAGCAATATACATGTTTAATGCAATTCTCATCAAAATTCCAATGACATTTTTTTAAAAAATGCAACAAAAGAATCATCAGATTTATATGGAACTATAAAAACCCCGAATAGCCAAAGCAATCCTAAGGAAAAAGAACGAAGCTGGGGGAATTATAATACCTGACTTCAAATTATATTATAGAGCCACGACAATCAAAACAGCATGGTATTGGCAGAATATAGACACTCAGACCAGTGGAACAGAATAGAAAGTCGAGAAATAAAACCACATATATATGGTCAAATAATTTTTGATAAAGGGGCCAATAACACACAATGGAGAAAAGAAAGCCTCTTCAACAAATGGTCCTGGGAAAACTGGAAAGCCACATGCAAAAGAATGAAATTCAACTATAGTTTGTCCCCTTGTACTAAAATTAATTCAAAATGGATCAAAGACCTAAATATAAGACCTGAAACAATAAAGTACATAGAAGAAAACATAGGTACTAAACTCATGTACCTTGGTTATAAAGAGCACTTTATGAATTTGACTCCAAAGGCAATTATTTTTTTAACCTTGTATTTGTATACTTTCTGTGTTGCTATTTAACTGCTAATATCATGAGAGTATACATAGCCAATATATACACTTTTGAGACTCAGAGACAAAATTATTTTTTTAAGGAAGTTATTTAGTGCTTATACGTGCTCAGCACCCTCCTAGGCACTTGGAAATCGTTTATGTAGATTAATATCTCATAGGCTCACCATGGTACTACATTCATTTTAAGGACCCCATCAATTTTTTGAAATGAGAAATAGATTTCTACATTTTGAGTCTAATCTTTTACAGACTTTGAAAATTGCCAGATGGCCCCAAATGAACTAACAGATATTACTTTTTAATGCTATCCTAAGGAATATTAGACAGGAAAGCTGTTTAGTAGCAGATTTCTAACCCAACTGTTACGGGTTTTGCTATTTTTTAGATATGGACAGAACACACTTATTCAGTTTGAAGACTTTGGAAATCATAATGCATTCAGGTTCTTGAGAAAATATAGAGAAAAATACTGTACCTTCAATGATGATATTCAAGGTAAAGCAAAAAGATAACTTTAGGTTTGATTTTTACTTTTTAAGCCCTTTATGCGAACATTTATTTTTTAAAATCTTTATTTTTCTGTAGGGACAGCTGCAGTAGCTCTAGCAGGCCTTCTTGCAGCCCAAAAGGTTATTGGTAAACCAATCTCAGAACACAAAATCTTGTTCCTTGGAGCAGGAGAGGTAAGTTTTTGTAAGCTTTTTTGAATTTAAAACCAACACTCTTCTTTAGAATTGGAAAGTAGGGGATAATGAGCTTATTTTGTTGATATGGAGAGCTTATAATTCAAGATTAGATATGGAGAGCTTATAATTCAAGATTTCTTTTGTAAAGTAGGCAATTTAAACTCTGCTTAGAGACTATCATAGAATCAACTTTGTGTGATTTGTAAGAGAAGAATTAACCAAGTATTAGGCATAGCATATAATATTAATACCTAAAGTAATTTAAGCATTGCATCATATTCTGTTCTTCGTTTTTGAAGTTTTTGTTCTGTTGGACAGGCTGCACTTGGAATTGCAGATCTTATAGTTATGGCTATGGTAGAAAGTGGTCTCTCAGAAGAAGAGGCACAAAAGAAAATTTGGATGGTGGACAAGTTTGGTTTATTATTTAAGGTAAGGCATTTAGAAGTTGGAGAACCAAAGAATGTGGTTGTAATGATATTTTCAGTGTGAGTTTTAAAACATCCGTTTTTAAAATTTTATATCTCACTGGACTATCCAAATTGTACTTGTTGGGACTTTCCAATATATTCACAACAGAAATCCTCCAGTCTCAAACTTTTGTCTTTTATAAAGATTCTTGCTTCATATTTCAAATCATAATCTCTATGTTGGCACCAGACTTATTCTTCCTTCGTTGGATCTCTGACCCTTAACTGGTCAGATAACCTTGAGAAAAATAATTGTACTTGACCTTTATAAGACTAGGTTTTTAACTGTAACCCAGAGGATTCTAACTAAATCATTCACAGGACATCTGATATTTCAGCAAAAATTTGTTAGACCCTCTGGTGATCATAATATGTGACTGATAGTGATGTCTTTTTAGTTAATCCTCAATTAGCATTTACCAAAAATACTGTGTTTTATGTAACAACTTAGGAGCGGAAAGCTAAAATAGACAGTCATCAGGAACCATTTGCTCACTCAGCCCCGAAGAACATACCTAATACTTTTGAAGATGCAGTAAATATACTTAAACCCTCAGCTATAATTGGTAAGTAAAGTTGCTGACAGATCATTCTCTTACTTAACTGCATGTTGCCAGTTATAACTTAACTGTAGGATTACTAAAAATGAGATGATAGATTTTACCTAGCTTTCAGCATAGATGATGTTTTCTGTAATAGCTTTTTTGATTATAGTGTGTAAAGAAAGTTTAGTTGATGTTTGTTACCTGTATTTTTGAATGCTAGAAGCTGTGGCATTGATCGTGCTTTACTTAGAGTTAATGTGACTCTTGGGCCCAAATCTAAAATGACCAAAGTCATTTGATACACTGTACCAAGAATATTCTATGCAGAGTCAAAGATTTTCATTGGACAGCAGAAAATCTAAGTCTTTAAAAGGGGAGCTATTTCATTTCCAACATAGCTATATGATTTAAATCTACAATTTTTCTTTTAATTTTATCTGTTTCATGTATGAGCCCTATTGAATGCTAAATAGCAAAACAGTCACAAACAGTAAGTTTCTGTGTCAGGAGAAGAATGTCTTTACAGTGGTACCTTGAGGTACAAGCAGACCAACTTTTTTAAGATACGAGCTGCGATTAGGTCCGTATTTTTGTTCGAGATACAAGTGAAATTCCGAGATACGAGTGGTGATTTGGGAAGCTACCGCTAGTTGGCACACGGGTCCAGTATTGGCAGTTTGATATACGAGTTTACTGACTTACGAGCTCGGTTACAGAACACTGTATTAGCTTCTTCATTGATTAGAACTCATAATTTTTAGAGGAAGCAGAAATCTCAAAGGTCATCTCGTTTAAGAATCTGCCCATTGACTCCATCCCTGTATGGTCAAGGAAACAAACAATAAAAAGTAATTGTTTTAGAACTCGTGAACTCCTAAAACTATGTCTGTGAGCCTCCATGTGGAGAAACACTGAGTATAAATTCCTTTTTTTACGAAAGAAAAACAGGCGCAAAGATATTAAACAACTGCTCAAGATTTGTGAATATTTGATCTAACCAGGAATGACAGCAAACATTAAAACTGTTCTCCAGCCAGATCAGTATTTTATAAACTGTTATGTATGTTATATATTACTTAAGTTTATAAAATGGAATTAAAGATTATTTTGACTATTAAATATGTCCTTGTACGGGATAAAAACTTTGTGGGGACGTCACTTAGTCATCCCCAGATTCCCACCATGGGCTTAGTGTTCTTCCTGCATGTCATGCCTCCTTTAACACTGCATACTTAGCACATGTTACAGGTTTTCTGTTTATTTTGTTGTTTTCCTCTCAACTATAAGCTGCCTGCGTTATATACATTTTTATGTCCTAGTGACTTGGCTTAATACAGTGTCTGAGATGTTGTACTAATTAAATTGAACTACTATATATCAAGAAAGTGGACTGCTGTAGTCAAGATGATCTTTTTTTCCTTCTGAATTCCCATTATTTTGTAACAAGTACCACACACCTTAACAATTTAACATCTGAATTGCAAGGTTTTATCTTTTAAAAAATTTTTAATCGTGGTGAAGTACACATAACTTAAAATTGGTCATCATTGCCTGACCTGTGGTGGTGCAGTGGATAGAGCGTCAACCTGGAACGCTGAGATCTCTGGTCCTGCCTCAGTCAAGGCACATACAAGAAGCAATCAGTGAGCAACTGAAATGAAGCAACTATATGTTTGTGTTCCCTCCCGCTCTCTCTCCCTCTTTCTTTCTCTAATACTAATAAAATCTTAAAAAATAATCAGCCATCATAACCATTTCTAAGTGTACAGTCCTCTATTGTTAAGTGCACTCATTTTGCTGTGCAACCAATTTCCAGAACTCTCTTCATCTTGCAGAACTGAAGATCTGTACCCCATCAAACAATTGCATACCCTAGTCCCTGCCAACCACCATTCCACTGTCTCTATGAGTTTGACTACTTTAGATTCCTCATCTAAGTGGAATCATATAGTATTTGTCTTTTTGTGCCGGGTTTATTTTACTTAGCACAATATCCTCAAGGTTCATCCATGTTGTAGCAAGTTTTATCTTAATTAGAGATAGTGATGAAGAAAGTCTTATATATTTTTTTTAATTTTCCACAATTTACTATGTCTGGGTGGACAATAAATATTTTAAGTGAAAACATAGCATTTTTCACTTAAATGAAAAGATTTTTCTTTTCACATTTGAGATTGTGGTCCTATAGAATTATTTCAGCAATGCAGAATCTATCTTTGTAGTGGGAATTTTTAACGTGCTTTTGTTGTATTACACTTATTGTAGAAATGCTGTTTATATGAATTGCTTTATTTTACCTGTGCCGAAGTTGGCTGTCTTTCTCCTTGTTCACTACAGGAGTTGCAGGAGCTGGCCGACTTTTCACTCCTGACGTAATCAAAGCCATGGCTGATATCAATGAAAGGCCTATAATATTTGCATTAAGTAATCCTACAGCAAAGGCTGAGTGCACAGCTGAGGAAGCATATACACTCACACAGGTATTAATAATAATTGAGTGGGTTGGTTATGTCTGTTATTTTCCTGCTATTAGCCATTCTTGCATAACTTTCATGGTTACTCTGGAGCACACATCTATGGCTCATCAAATTCTCATATTCATTATTGCTTGTAACAATTCTGGAAAGTAATTACCTCATAATTCTGTTTTTTAACACCCTCATGATTTTTGTGCTACTGTACATTTTAATTGTCTATTTAAAACCCCAAAGGACAATGTTTTAAACAAAAATTATTTAGATTTAACTAAGTTTTAATATTTTGTATTGCAATTTGTTTTTTCTGCATTTCTGTGCCTCAGTCTAGGATCACTGATAGTAGAACTCTACCAGAAGAACTTTCCTTATTATTTGTCTGATTAATTTTCTTGATAATGTTTCTATTTGCCTTCATTTTGAGGGATATTTTCACTGTGCACAGAAGTAAAAGCTGGAAAATACTGTATTTCAGCACTTTGATGATATAATTATATTGTTTTCTGCCCTCTGTTTTCCTTTTGATACTTCATTTTATTTTGGCTTCTAGCAGTTTTATTACAGTGGACCTAGGTGTAGTTGTCTTTGTATTTATTCCATCTGAGAATCGTAGAGCTTCTGAATCTGTGGCTTAATGTCCTTTGTGAGGGTGAGGGGGTGTTATTTTGGCAATACAGTATCCCTGGCCACATTTTATTCCTCCTCTTGTGGTACTCCAATAATATGAATGTTAGACTTTTTACCATATGTCATATATCTCTTAAACTGATTTTTATGTATACTATCCTGTTTTAGTCTGGTGATTTTCTTTATACTTATCTTCCAGTTTCCATATTCCCTTTTTAGCTAATCTATTGTTAGATTTGTAGTTTTACTGTATTTTTCATTTGTAGAATTTATTTGATTCTTTTTATAATAATTTATTAATTTAGTAACACAAACTTAAAATTGCATTTTATAGATACAATCACTTTACAAATACTGCTTTCTTGCCCACACATTTCATGAAAAAAGTCTTATTACCCACTTTTGAATATTTCTTCACTAGTGTTTGTCTCTATGATGGCCATTTTTTTTGAGTCATCTGATAGCTGTCTGGAAAAATTTTTTACTTTCATCCAAGTTAAGATTTAGTTCTTTTAAATTCTTTGACACTGCCACTCATTGGGTTATATCCCAGTTACAAGTATCTCCTTATATATATATACCATTAGGACAGTTGGGTTTTCCCCCTACTGTTCTATAGTTTATGTTAGTAATTTCTACAATGTTATCATATCACTTTCTGTATTGTTCTTTTTAGTGATCTTTAAGTGGCTATAGGAAGTGATTTTCAAAGGCTTGTTTACAGTAGTATCCAGCAGTAATTGTTAGGTAATGTCCTTGAGAATAATTAATAAACCTGTTATAAATGTTTTTGTCTGCACTCTATTAAAAAAGTTTTTAATTATAGTAAATTTCAGACATATAAAAGCAGAGAAAAGAGTATAATTAACTTTCATGTACCAATACCTAACTTCAAAAATAATCAAGTCTTCAACTATCTTGTTTCTTCTACATTATACCCATCTCAAATTATTTTGAATCAGATCACAGACATTGTATCATTTTGTTATATTTTATCTCTTAAAAGTTAAGAATTTTTTTAAAAAAATTTAATCACAGTATCATTATCACACCTCACAATTTTAAGAATAATCTTGAAATGTTTATTTGATCCTTTTGTTTGAGTTGTAGTTCCATGCTTAAAATTTTAATCGTCATTTAATTTTTGAATATATGAATCATAATTAAAGTTAATGCCTTATGGTAGTAAATATCTAATTCTGTCAGTCATTGGTATTATCTGTCTCTCTTTTCTCTTAGCTTTCCAGTTCTTGTCTTTTTGTAAGCCTAGTTTTATTTATTTTTTTATTGAGTTAGAGATAGTGTAGATGAAGAACTGGAGCACTAATTTGAGTCTCTGAATGAACTTATCTTCCACCAGAGGGGTTTTACTTATTCCTCTGGGGTAGCTCATACTAATCGAATCAGGATACAGTCTATGGGAGGACTGTTTCCACATGTCTGTTTCCATAGTTTAGCCACTCTCCCTTTGAGTGTGAACCAAATGCCCTGGGGTATTTATCAGCATCCCTTATCCCTTGATTTCCCTGAACTTTACTCTTCTCTCAACATCATGAGACTTCTGATAGCTTCGTTACTTAGCTCTCAGCCACAGGTGTTGGTTTTGAAATCAGCAGTCACCTTGAGGGGGAAGCTTCAAATGCTGTGCTTGCATAGCTGCTTTTAACTTCTTTTGGATCTTAAATGTCTCCCACCTCCAAACTCACTATCTTGTTAGCACTCCTACTTCTTTGAAAAATACTTCTGATATGTTTTACTCGGTTTTTCTCATTGTTACCAGATGGAGAGTTGGTACAAAACAACCTGGAAGACCATTGCCAAAGTCATCTCTCTCTCTCTCTCTCTCTCTCTTTCTCAGAACTTGCTGAACTTAATAATATTCATGTAGTTGATAAAATGATCATTCTCTTTCTCATTGTTAAAATTTTTTTGACAAATATTCTCTCAAAATTTCTTTTGCTTCCCTGTCACCACCCTGTGTTAGTCAAAATAAAGTATCTTGAATATTGGTTTCCAACAGTTATAATAGTTATTGAAACCTTTTCTTTTGAAATCATCCTAAAAGTCAGCATATAGATATTAAAATAAAAATCAGTCTCTTTAGTATACTCTTACCTTTTACCAAAGCACAGTATTACTTTTAACTTGATTGTTCATCAGTCTTTACTACTTAAAACTAATGACTGTTGCCCCTAAAATTAAATCTCAGCCTTATATAATGACTATTGGATAGATATACTCAATGTATCATGACTCCA
The DNA here is from genome assembly GCA_037038555.1 of Rhynchonycteris naso. NCBI lineage: Eukaryota > Metazoa > Chordata > Mammalia > Chiroptera > Emballonuridae > Rhynchonycteris > Rhynchonycteris naso. The sequence continues at coordinate 148,994,231 of CM072999.1, read as the reverse complement.
GCATTTCTAAAATCCAAAAAATTTAAATATTTTGAGCAATATAGTATGTTACTAGAATATTATTCAAATATTTTTGAACTTTATTTTTTGAAAAAATAAATATTGTAATGTCATTATTGTGATGAATAGAACTCCCCAAGGAGACTAGTTTCATGTACTAGATTTCACCAGTTTTGAGATAAAATGTTTTTCACAATTTTCATAACTTTGAAATTGTGTTATCTCTTAAAAATGATTTTAAAAGCATTGCATTATAGTTTAATTTTATGTAATTTCTTTCTCTAGTGTCACATAAAATAATGGCATGTTTATGTATTTACAATCACCTCCTAAATTTTTAGTCTCCTTTTGATTTCAGTGGGGATGTCTTGGTGTTACCCTAATACCCTCACTGCTTAGTGAGAAAGCAGCAATTGCTCTTGAACAAAGAATAGGCCGTTTTGGTCTTCAGAATGAGAATACTGTTATCATTTAGGTCTGGCAACATTTAAGGAATAGGTGGATTATGAAAGAAAGAAAAGATGCCTAGAATCTTACCATTCTAGAGAACGTTCCCAAGACCTTTCTAAATCTCCAAATTTACTGGTATTAGGAGGCATACACTTTTCCCATAAAGTGCTATATTGTATGACCCACTTTATGAAGCTATTAAAATTAATGGTACCCCATTATCTTTATTATTACACACATTATTATTGTGGTAACACGTATGGCATTAAGCAGGAACTAATGTTAATTAATGTTCAAAGAAACAAAGCTTGTCACAAGTAGAGCTATGCCTAAAACAGATTTAGAATAATAAAAGCTATCTGTAGAAAATTATATAGTTGTAGGTCCAAGCTGGTTAGAGCCCCTAATACGGTGCCAAGCCACTTGAACTCACCATTAAGAATGTAGCTAACTTGTTTCAACATTTAAACTTTGTATAATTTTGAAATTAAAAGTACATCTTGTAAAATTACTAATTACTATACATTATGGACCTTCAGATCATCCAAAGTGTCAAATTCTTGAGTGTTAAATCCACTAATGCTAAGGGTCTTCTGTACTTCAAAGAATGACACTTAGATATTATACTCTTATAATAATTTATGTTTCAGATTATTAGACATAGTTCTGTTGAACGTTCAGATATACACGGTAGTTTGTTATTCCTACCCTATGAACATAGTTCAGTTTTCTGTAAATCACTTTTTAACTTAATCCAAGGAGCTGTTTAAACATATCCTTTATATGTTATACCTTGATTATTGCAAGATAAGTTATCCTATTAGAGAGCTATTGTTTTCTTCTTGCTGTTTGTCTTATTTGTTGCCAGGGAAAGGTGTTTGTGTGTGTAGGGGGAGATAGAGGAGATCGAATTTTTGGGGGGAAAATTATATATAAAGGGTTTTGTTTTATAAATTAATGTTGCATCTACTTCTCTTAGCACTACAGAATGTGCTGGTAATGTTTATGATATGCCATTGTAGAATGCAGTACTAAAATCAATATTATAGCAAATTTGGAGGCATTTTTCTTAATAAGGCAACATGCCATTTTTTTTCTGGGATTGATAGTGTGGTTATATCAATGCCTCTTTTCTAAACTGGAGGGCATTATGGCATAACAGAAAAAGACTGTGGGCTTTGGAGTTCTAAGTATCTGGACTCCAGTTTAACTGCTGGTTGTGATGTGTGACTTTTTACAAAGTACTTGGAAATGTCTAAGCCCTAGTTTCCTGATTTTATCAGTGAACTCAAGATAATAATAACCTTCTCTCTAGTGCATGTCTATACCTTTCTTTTTTTACCCTACGAGTCCCCAAGAGATTTGCAACCAGGGAGCAGTGAGCGGCAGCAGGGCATTCTGGGCTCACCCCTTGAATCTGTGTCTTAGGCGCTCTTTTCTCTGACTCTCCAGTGAGCTGATAGCAGCCTCGCCATGGCTCACTTCTGTCACTGTGGCTTTTACTTCTTAATGCATTCATGTAGCACTGCTGGCCCACCTCCTTCCTGCAACATTTCTAGGGAGCCAACGCACAGCCTTGCCTAGGCTCTCTCCTGTTGCTTCTGTCCTAAATGCTTCATTGCACTGTCCCTAACTGCAATAAATGTATGCTCAAAAAAAAAAGATAACCTCATAAGGTTTTTATGCAGGCTGAATTAACTGAGTGAACACTTAGAGCCCCTGGTACCGAGCCAAGCCAACAGATGTATAGTAAATGGAAGCGATTTAATTTCTGACATTCTCTCCTTCATTCATAGATGTTTACATCAATCTCTGATATTTGGGATGCTATTTATTGACCATCGACATTTAAAAAAATTTTTAAGGAAATGAAAGTATAAAGTTTTAAAACAATTGATGGACATTTTGAACTTTATTTGAATGTATGCTGTGCATAAAACAAACATCATTCTAATAAGGATTTTAATGACAGGATCATGTTATATAGTAAATTATTCCTGTATGCAGATAATTCAGTGTTCTACTTCACTGTAGGATTTCATCTTGTTCGAGTTCACCTCAGTTTTCTAGTCCACATACAGTAACAAAATCGAGGTTATTTTATTTCTTAACAGGGCAGGTGTTTGTTTGCTAGCGGCAGTCCGTTCGGGCCAGTGAAACTCAGTGACGGGCAGGTGTTCACGCCAGGTCAAGGAAACAACGTGTATATTTTTCCAGGTAAATGTCACCATTATTTATGTTATAGGGTAATAATGGTATGTACACACTTCATGAAATTCTTTAAAGATTAAAATGAACAGTGTATTTGGTATGATTCTCAAGGAGTTTAGCAAATTCAACTTCCTCTGTGTTCCCTGAAAATGAATATATTCCTCTTGTTCGTTAAACTTTGTATTATACAAATAATGTAGTACTTGGTTATAAAAATGCAAAAGGAACAGAATATTATAAAAGAATTTAACCCTTTTTATTTCCCTTGGTGCCTCCTTATCACAGCTCTCAACCATAACCACTGTCAGTGGTGAAATACTGTATAAGCAATAGTCTTTCCTAACACCCTGCTTCCTGTCTCTGCTACTCAATTTGTGTAATCACAGCTTTTCGTTTTCCTAGTAGTTACCTTTCTCTTTATGTAACATACTTAAAGAGCTTTTGTTAACAACTTAAGACAGTTTTTATTACAGTGAAAACTGAAAAAATCTGGTGTTTAACTTTCTTACCTCTTCCTTCGTCTCTTACTTTTGGGTAGTTTATATTACTCATGATAGAGAGCTCTTTATGTTGTGTTATGTTATCTTCCATGCTTTGTCTATAGATTGATTCTGGAATTACATGATTATGTAAATGTTATGCACCATCTAAATGAAGTGTAATTTGATAAATATAGTGGAATATTCAATTCTATATCACAAAATTTTGACACTCAGTCTTTCTAGTATCAAATATAATGAATTCTTTAATTTCTTGCCAGCTTTCTTCATTTTTTCCTTGATCCTACACCGCAACAAATTATTTATCTATTTCCTTATTCTCTCTCTTGCACATGTGCACTGTTCCTCTCTCTCGATGCTGTTCCTCTATATATTATTCTCATTCTTTTTTGGGAATACATCTTTGAATGAGTCTTCTTATAAAAGCATGGAAAAAAATTCCTGAGTTTTTACATCTTTGAAAATGTCTTTATTTTGTCCTTTTCCTTGATAGTTTGGCTGGGTAGAGGTACATATTCAAGTAATTTTCCACAGACCTTTGAAAACATCTCTCCTCTCACTTTTAGTGTCCAGTGTCGCTAATAATAAAGCTGGTAACAGTGAGATTCTCATTCCTTTTTAATTAATACCCAAAACCTTTCTCTCATCCTATAGTTACTCATTTTTAATAGCAGCTTTAATCATTTTAAAAAGTTGCAGTAGCCTGACCAGGTGGTGGCACAGTGAATAGCACGTCGGACTGGGACACGGAGGACCCAGGTTCGAGACCCCAAGGTCGCCAGCTTGAGCGCAGGCTCATCTGGTTTGAGCAAAGAGCTCACCAGCTTGACCCAGGGTCGCTGGCTCGAGCAAGGGGTTACTCCGTCTGCTGAAGGCCCGCGGTCAAGGCACATATGAGAAAGCAATCAATGGTGTCGCACGAAAAACTGATAATTGATGCTTCTCATCTCTCTCTGTTCCTGTCTGTCTGTCCCTATCTATTTCTCTCTCTGATTCTCTCTCTCTGTCCCTGTTAAAAAAAAAAAAAAAAAGTTGCAGTATTTTTTCAAATGTCCCCTGAGACTTAAGATTCTTTTAACTATTTTTCCTTTTGTTTTATTTATTTTCCATAAATTTCTGGTGATTCTTAGTTGTTCGTTTTAGTGAAAGACCTATGTTGAGATTAAAATAGGGATTTGACACAAATATTCTTTGTACTTATGTCGTTCTCCTCGTTGGCCTCTCCCTGAATAGCTGACAACAGGCTTGAATTAAGAATTCATGACACAAAGATTTGGAACATACACAGGCTGACATCCAGCAATCATGCTGTAACTGTTGTCAAAGGATATTTTCACCTGTGAATATCCTAGTGCTTTTGTGTATGAGTTTTCCTCCTTTTTCTCCACGTAGTGTAGTTGTCTCCTGAGACCTAACATCTAAAATAGAAACCCTTCCATCACTAATCATCACTTCCTAGAACTTGATAATGTTCAAGTCAGTCCCTTCTATCCAACAACATTTCTGTGGCATAAAAGCATAAGGGCGTGGAAAAGAATACTTTGCTGATTTTTTTTTTTTAATTTTTTTTTTCAGTTTTTTTAAACAACAATTTTTTTTTATTTTATTCATTTTAGAGAGGAGACACAGAAAGAGAGAGAGAGAGAGAGAGAGAGAGAGAGAGAGAGAGAGAGAGAAAGGGGGGAGGAGCTGGAAGCATCAACTCCCATATGTGCCTTGACCAGACCAGTGCAGGGTTTTGAACTGGCGACCTCAGTGTTCCCAGGTCGACACTTTATCCACTGCGCCACCACAGGTCAGGCTACTTTGCTGATTTTAACAAAGCCATTTTTTATATCAAATTTTACTAATAAGGAATTTGGTAGCTGACAACTTTTATACAACACTTCAAAGTTTTAACTTTATTAATAATAGTTACCAGCACCATAAATATAGACATAAAAGTAACCTGATAGATGTAGTAAAAATGGGCCTAAAAGCAGGAAAAGAAATTTAAAACTTAAGTCTGAGACATAACGCCTGGTTTCCGTGGAGGATGAAGGTTGGAGTCTGCCCCCTGGGATGAGATTCTAGTGCACTGCATCTCCCTGTGGGCTGGAACCCTGAAGGGCTGCACTTGGAATGCGGGTCTAGTTTGCAGCGACAGGTGGGTAATTTAGAAAACCTCAGGCCTTTGTTCTGGACACCAGTGCCCACAAGTGCCTGACAGAAACAAACAGGAATCTTCTCTGGAATAAGACACTACTTATCCTGGTCCTCAAGTTATTTTTACAAATCAATTTTCAAATACAACCCCAGGTAAAAAAGAAAAGATAATAAGGTACACAAAGAGACAAGACAGTACAAACCAAAAGTAGCAAAAAACAACAAGAAAACTCTGGAACTCTTGCTATCAGACAGCATTGTGAAACAAATATGTTTATTATGTTTATAGAGATAAAAGCCAAGCTTAAAAAATTCAGCCGAGTACCATTAAATTCTAGAATTGAACTATATACAATAAATTAAGACCTCAGTGACTAAGGCTGATAGTAGTTTAAACATATGAGAATTAATAAGCTGGAAATGAGAAAACAACGATCTGGGGTGGCAATATGTATATCAGACAAAATAGATTTTAAAACAGACTCAGTTTAGAAGCAAGAGGCATCCTCATCGTGACAGAGGGGTGCTCCAGGGTGACAACTCCATGTCTGAAATGGAGAGCAACCAGGTCAGATTTGTTCTAGATCAGTGGTTTTTAACCTTTTTTTGAAGTACCGAACCCACCAATTTCATATGCGCATTCACCGAACCCTTCTTTAGTGATAAATAAAATACGATTTTTTTTTCCAAATTTAGTTTTGCCGGTGCGAGACTAGAGTTGCTCAACTTGGCATTGCATATCATGCAGATAGGACGCTGACTCCCATCCCGTTCCGTGATACATGTGAATCCATGTTGTACATATTCGTCCGACCACTTTCTTTTTTTGCTCGACATATTTAGTATGGATTAAAATATTAAGAAAGAGACCACACGACGTACAACTACAACAGCCGTTGACTACTGCGCGCACTAAATTCCCCGCAGCACTGGTTGGCCAAGCAATGTAACGTGATCCTCTGCAGCAAGTGATGGCCAAGCGGGGTGTGTCATCACGACTTTACACAAGTGTGTCTTTACCTCCACGGCAGAGGCTTCTCCGAACCCCTGAGACCAACTCATCGAACCCCTAGGGTTCGATAGAACCCAGGTTAAGAACCACTGATCTAGAGGATGCAATTAGAGAACGTGTGAGACGGCTGAAATACTGGCGCTAATTTAGACAAGTGAAGAAGTGTTCTGGCATGAAATTTCAAGTGCTAAACCAAAGTCAAGAACAGAACAGGAAAATAACTTCAGGGAAAATAAAGTTATGTAGAAGAGGAAAAGTAATCATGATACAGTATTAATGCATGGCTCTGCTGTGAGTAGCGTTTAAGAAGTCATGATAATATAAACACGGAGTGTTCATTCAGCCTAAATTATGCTCTCTTTTGGGAATGAAGTGTAAAAGAAAGCTAAATATATCCCACAGGAAGGAGGGGATGATACCTAAAACTCAAAAATCTATCAGAGAACTGTAAGCAAGCCATTTAAGGGTGAGAGCAATGAATATTAAAACTATGCTTAAAAAATTAAAAGTAGTTGTCTCTGGCCTGACCAGGCAGTGGTGCAGTGGATAGAGCATTGGACTGGGATGCAGAGGACCCAGGTTCGAAACCCCAAGGTTGCTGGCTTGAGCGTGGGCTTGCTGACTTGATCGTGGGATCATAGACATGACCCCAAGGTCGCTGGCTTGAACCCAAGGTTGCCTGCTTGAGCAAGGGGTCACTCCCTCTGCCGCAGCCTTCCCACCCCCGTCAAGGCACATATGAGAAAGCAATCAATGAGCAACTAAGTGCCACAACAAAGAATTGATGCTTCTCATCTTTCTCCCTTCCTGTCTGTCCCTCTGTCTCTCTCTGTGACACACACACACACACACACACACACACACACACACACACTCAGTAGTTGTCTCTGTATAGCAACTGAGGTAAGAGGTGCACTGGGAATTAATGTTTTTAGTAACAAGTGTTGAGGAATTATATGCATTTGTAATTTTGATAAATGTAAAACTAAATTGGGAAAAGCCATTTGACATTTCTAAAAGCATTTTCTTTTAGTAAATAAGAATTGTAATGGTTATCATTTGATTTTTACCTTAGATTTGTTTTTCTTGGCTGCTTTGTTTTTTTGAGGGTTGATTTTTAGGGTGAAGGTGGGTGACCATTGACTTGCTTTAAATCTAGGAATTTATTTGGCTCCTTTCACAATTTAAAAAGTGACCTTACTAAATAAATTGTTTAAAATGTGTTCTAGGCGTGGCTTTAGCTGTTATTCTCTGTAACACCCGGCATATTAGTGACCATGTTTTCCTAGAAGCTGCAAAGGTAAATGTGGTTTTTTTGGTTGGGTTTTTTTGTTTGTGTGATTTTTTAAATTATAGCTGGGAAGGGCCTAGTATAAAAGATGCAACGGGAGAATGCCTAGGTGGGGCTGCTTTGGATCTCTAGAAATGTGGGAAAGAAGTGAGCCAAGGTGGGGTTGCTGTGAGCTCCCTGGTTCAGGGGGTTAGCACCGGCTGCTGCTAACCCGTTGCATCTCTGATTACAAGTCTTGTGGGGTCCCTTAGAGTTTAGGAGGTGCACACCTCTGGGGACGAAGAGAGAAAGGGAAAGGCACAGGCGTGCTCCCAGGAGGGAGAACATGCTTAAGTATTTTATGTTGTTTGGTTATTTTAGAAAGGATGAATTATAAAGATTAAAGCAGAAAGAAAAAGAGAAATGGGTTTTAAATATATGCCTTATGAATGGAAAGGAAGTTTTTCATCCATTCCTTTTCTGATTTGCCCATTTCTTTTGCATAAAATTATTTTTATCATGATTTTTCAAATGTTTAATGGTAAGCTGTGCATCCTTTCATATTTATAACACATCTACTGTACCTGTATTATACATACTTACCTGAAGGTAACATATTGTGACAGCATAGATAAAATATAACTTATTGCAATGTTTTTAATGACAGTTACTGATTTATTTGGAGTAATGGAAACTCCCAACTTGGCAATATGAGTTTTGAAGAATTCACATTAGTACATATATTGATGTTTATTTTCATAGTAGCTGTTGTAATTTTCTGTACATTAAGTAGAATATTTCCGTGAATCTTTAAATCTAGTTAATTCTTTATTGTTTAGTAGTGAACAGTTTTAATTTCTGGAAGGCTTTTAGTGTATTCCTGCCAAAAACTGGAGTATTATATTACCTGTATTATTCTCTGCTCCCCCAACTGTTTTCTATTTCATTAGGTCTCTATTATTCTGTGTTATTTAAACAAACAAAAATAAAGTTCTGTTTTCCTCTATAGGCACTGACAAATCAATTGACAGATAAAGAGCTAGCTCAAGGAAGACTTTACCCACCTCTTGCTGATATTCAGGAAGTTTCTATTAACATTGCTATTAAAGTGAGTAATAGCTTATATCTCTTCATGTAAATTTTAGTTGCATATTTTCCATGTAAGTAACAAGTTAAAGAGAAATTGAAACATTTAGAGGGTGCAAAGGAGAAATTTTAGGTCACCAATATTTGACTAGAATGTAATCCACATTATTTTGGGTTGGTTGCCTTTTAGTCTTTTTTCTTCCCAAACATACACGCATACATATGCTCACACATGTCCAGTCACCTGTGCCTATTTTTATAATTGCTTTCTCACTGCTCTTTTTTCCACTTAATATACTGTAAGCCTTTTCCCATGTAATTCAGTAGTAATTCTCGTGCTGATCATTAATGCTGCATGGAATTCTCTTTCCTTATTATATCATAATTAGTTTAACCATTTCTCTTTGGACATTTAAGTGCTTTTCATTTTGGTAGAAAAAATATTGTAGTGAACATCCTTAGATAAGTATTTATGAGCATTTGAGATTGCCTTTCCTTAAGATAAATTTCTGATCATAAGGATGAAAGTTATTAACATGCTAAGGCTGCTGATACATATTGCCAAATATTTCTTCAGAAAAAAGCACTGATTAACATTGTACCATTACACTTGATCTTAGCCAAAAGGCCGAGAAGCGATAACAACATTGTACCATTAGATATGAGTGTATATGTTTTCCCTTTGCATGACTTAGAATTATTACTTTTTAAATGTTGTGAATTTGATACGTAAGAATTGTATCTTACTTTTATTTAAAGCACTTACTTTATTGTGTTTATTGAAGCATCATATTTTTCTGTGAACTGCCTATGCATGACCTTTGCTTGTTTTTATATATTTGTCTTTCTACTTTCTAATATTGATTTATTATAAGAGTTCTTTATAAAAGGTAATGATCATTCTGTTTGCTGAGTGCAGGTATTGTTCCATTTGTCATTTATTTTAACTCTTGGGATTGTTTGATATACCATTTTTCAAAAGCTTTTTCATGAAATTGTTAAATGTTATGGATTGTTCCTCACTTTTTTTTTATTGGTTGATTTTTATTTATTTATTTTTTTACAGGGACAGAGAGAGAGTCAGAGAGAGGGATAGATAGGGACAGACAGACAGGAACGGAGAGAGGTGAGAAGCATCAATCATTAGTTTTTCGTTGCCGTTGCAACACCTTAGTTGTTCATTGATTGCTTTCTCACATGTGCCTTGACCGCGGGCCTTCAGCAAACCGAGCAACCCCTTGCTGGAGCCAGCAACCTTGGGTTCAAGTTGACGAGCTTTTGCTCAAGCCAGATGGGCCTGTGCTAAAGCTGGCGAGCTCGTGGTCTTGAACCTGGGTCTTCCACATCCCAGTTCAACGCTCTATCCACTGCGCCACCGCCTGTCAGGCTGTTCCTCACTTTTTGTGAATGTTAATGCCTGCTCCCACTCCCAAATTATATAACTATCTACCTGTTTCTAATAATATAGAATTTTTTAATCCTGCTGAGATTTATTTTAGTGTATGATGTGAGACGGAGAGACATTTTCTTCTGAGTAGTTAACCAGTTGCCTGACCGCCAATTGCTTGAGAATACTCCTTTTATTAGCATTAAATATTTGAATCTATGACTAGAAATCTGTCCTTGACCATATTTGTCTATCATTAGGCACTGTTTTAATAATTATAGTATATATAAAGTATCCTATTTGAGAATATATATTTCCCATCATGAAATATACTGAAATCAATATTTTCAGTATTGTCTGTTCTCAATGGTTTATTCTTTAGGATGAAATTTTATATCCTTTTTTTTTATAAATTTAAAGAAGACCCTGCAACTGAATTAAAACTGTCCTATTTATAAATTAAGTACCATATTTCCCCATGTATAAGACGCACACTTTTTCAAAAAATCTAAAGACTGGATGCGTCTTATACAGTGGTTGCAGATTTTTTTACTTGCATTTCCCATGTTTTCGTGCTGTTTTTGCGCTCATTGTTGAATACAGTGATGAGGAGTTGTATGAATTTTATGATGAATAAAACTTGAATTCAATAACTTTATATAATACTTTTTTTTTCAAATCTTGGGCCCCAGAATTAAGGTGTGTCTTATACATGGGAAATACGGCAGGTCTTTTTAATTGAGTCCTTCGGTATTGACTCTTCCCCATTCAGTACCTCTCTCCACATAGGTTTTTGGGGATTAAGTCTTTCAATGTAATTCTGTTCTCTTCATCTAAATGTGGCATGCCTCTTATTATTTTCCTAGATACTTAAAGTTTTTTATTATAATATATAATAAAGGTTTTCTATCTATATATATTTCCTTGGTGGTCATTTCTGATATATAGAGAAGGTATTAATTTTTCTGAACTTAACCAGATAACTAGTTTTTCTGCTGAACCATCTTAATTCTTTTAATATCGTCTCAGTTAATTCTTTTTTTTTAAGATTTTTTAAAAATTCATTTTAGAGAGGAGAGAGAAAGAAATAGAGAAGAGGGGAGAAGCAGGAAGCATTGACTCCCATATGTGCCTTGACCAGGCAAGCCCAGGGTTTCGAACCAGCGATTTAAGTGTTCTAGGTCAACCCTTTATCCACTGCGCCACCACAGGTCAGGCCTCTCAGTTAATTCTTTTGGAATTGAGGTTTGAACTATCTGCAAATAATTTCTTGTTTAAAAAAATATGTGTAGCTCTTTTTTCTCCGCATCTTATTAAATTAATTGGTTCTTATGAGCAGTTATGAGCAATTAGGTTAAGAAGGGCATTTTTGTATTTTAATATTACATGTGATGGTAATTTCAGTTGAAAGATTTTTTTAATCTTTTTAAAGAAGTAGGCTTCTATTTTTAGTTTACTAAGATTTTCTTAAACACCAGGATTAATATCAACCACATTTTTTACTTCTATACTGATGATCATAAGATTTTACCCCTTTGACTCATTGTTATTGCTGTATTATTTTAATACTTATTAACTAAAGGCCGGGATTTGGGAAAGGAAGATATACTTAGGAAATAGTAACCAAACCAGTTGAGTTGAAGTCTTAAACATAGGTAGGAAAATAGCCTAAGACAAGATTTGAAAGTTATCTTGAACTTTTATAACACCCAAATGCCAGACTGAAGAGTCTGAATACCTTACTATTGCGAAACAGTGGAAGATTTTAGAGTCCAGAACTACGTAGCATAAGTAGAGTTCAACATTAGAATTCATAGTGATATTACAGGTGGGACAGATTTTGGAAGATACCAGTCCCTTAAGAGATTTGTTGGTGTGTCTAAATGAAAGGTAATACGTGAGGAGTAGATCTGGGTTTGGGGTTGGTATGGGCACATAGCCTTAGGGTTATTTCTCTTCCCCCTTTCTCAGGGGTAGAAAATTTGCTCCTTCTCCATTGTCTTAAGACTTTCCTTTTTAGGAGCAAGGGATCAGGAGAGAAGGCAGTACTTTGTGTCTGTCCCCCACCCCAGCCCGTACCTTCTGAGCATTTCTGTATAGCCACCAGTCTCCTTGTGCAAGCCTACATGACCAAGGAGAAATCTGATCTCTTGTCTTGTCCCCAATCGTTTCTGTGGATACAATTATGTTTCCTACGATAGACTAGAAAATAATTATTTGCCATTACAAAATATAGTGAGATTGAGTTCCTAGGACCAAGAATTATTATTTAAGGTTTTATTGATTGATTTTAGAGAGAGAGAGAAAGGCAGGGGGAGAAACGGGAAGCATCAGCTATCATTATTTGCTTCTCTTTGTGCTTTGACTGGGCAAGACGTGGGTTTTGAACCAGTAACCTTAGCATTCCAGGTCGATGCTCTTTATCTAGTGTTCCACCACAGGTTAGGCAAGAATTATTTTTAATAACCATCATCTTTTGTTAATTTTTTTTTTTTTAGAAAGCTAAAATGAACTTTCATGGTGGCCACCATTTGGAATTGGAATTAGAGGAGAAAGACATAATTATTTGAGTATTTTCACAATGTGTTACTATATTTTTTTAAAGTTAAAATAAAATCATAACTTGAACTTACTGTATGACAGACAGGTGCTGTGGCACCCTGTGAGGAAGTTTTTCCTACTACCTCATTTTACATCAATCAAAACAGGCTCAGAGGGCTTAGGCTCACCAGCAATCATGTCGTGTGGCTTGGTTACCAAGATCAGAAATTCATTTAAACTCATTTAGGTGGGAAATAAACTAGCTTAATTGTTTAGGGTCTGGGATCTAAATTCAGAATGCTTTGGGTTTAAAACACAGCTCACTTAACTACCTTTGGCAAATTACTTTTAAACTCCTCCTATTCTGGTGTCGTCATATTTAAAATGAGGTAAACAATAATAGCACTTCCCTCATTTGGTTCTTGTGAGAATTAAATAAGATAAGCATGTAAAGCACCTAGAACATGCCTGGCACTCAGTGATTGTGCTGAGTTGCCATGTGTATGTTTTAGCCCTGACTTACTTGACCTTATAGTTCTAGTGTCCAATACTTGATTTATAATAGTTTTTATGTTTCTTACACTCCTAATTCTAGAGCAAAAACACTGGGCTCACTTTGGGTTAGGTTTTCACTCCACTCCAGTCAGCTAAGACTACACATGGTTTCAGTAGGACTGTGGTGAGAAAGGACATGGGCTGGGCAGGTTACCCAAGTAGGTCTACTAGACTGACACAGTTCAGCTTAAAATGGTTTGTTGAATTGAACTATAAAGGAAATGTCAGTAATTTAGGGTGAGGAAGTAACTTTAAACACATCAAACTTATGGTAAGATAGCAGATGATTTTTATTCATCTTTTAAAAACTTTTCAATAGTTTCAAAATGTTTTGAAATGAGTCAAAATAATATTATGTTTTACTTTGAAAAAAGAAAGATGTCATCTTTTAAAATTCATTTTTTGTGTTTTAATAGTACTTTTTCTCTCACATAGGTTAATACTCATAACCTACACAGTAATCTTATTTACTTTTCAGGTCACAGAATACCTCTATGCTAATAAAATGGCTTTCCGATACCCAGAACCTGAGGACAAGGCCAAATATGTTAGAGAAAGAATATGGCGAAGTGAATACGACTCCCTGCTGCCAGATATGTATGAATGGCCAGAATCCGCCACGAGCCCTCCCCCGCTACAGGAATAGAAGTGCTACCAAAACTCTGTGCTTCAGGGAACCTCCTTTTTCAGACAAAGATATAATGTTCTCAAATCTATGAGTTTTTCTGTTTCATTCTCCCCACTGCTTTGCCTGACTACATTTCCCCATGAATCTACACTTCTTTGTGGGTTAGACATGCTGACAACATTGTTAATGCCCACCAGCACCCTGCCATCAAATAACCATAATGCTTTCATTCTGATTTGTAGCTCATCCCACATCAAAGAGATGTTAAAAATGTATTTGTTAATGTGTTCACCTGTGTGCTTGGTCACGTTTGCCTAAGTATTTGCTATTTACCATTATAGGTAATAATCTCTTTCCCAGCTCTAAATTTTAGGGCTACTAAAATATAGACTTTTGTGGAGATGAGCACAGAATTTTAAGAAAAAGCTAAATTTAACCATTTTCTAAGAAGAAATTGTCTAAAATGCTTTTTTTAATTTCTTCTTCATGCTCTGAAATTCCTTTCCAGTATATAGACCTAGAGAAATATGAAAAATCTACTCTATTATTTATTTCTTGGAACTAAATTAAGGCTTAACTATAACATCGTGAGAGAGAAATGAGAACTACCGCTGCCTTTAGACAAATTTAAAAAATAGTCATTGTTTTTAACAGTGTATAAAAAAAACATAGTGTAACTTTTTTATTTAATAAAGATAAGAAATTTAATTGCTTCAATTATGCTATTTTATTGCCCAAGTAGAAATTTAGTTTTGCCTATTATGAGAAAAGATATATTTTCATCTGAATTTATAGATGCTTCTAACAAGGGGGGGATATAGGATGCCTAGTGCATAAATTATGGCTGACATCATGACTTTAAACAAAGTAGTCATATGTTTCGGATCTACATGAGTCATTTAACTGAAGAGATTGTACCTCTATTATAATGGTGATGCTCTGTTATTTGAGATAATTTTGGAATGTTTCTATGAGACATTTCTTTTAATAGCATTAGTTACGATTTTCTCCACTAAAGATGAATTTAATTTAAAAAATGTTTCATTGATTGATTGTATGGAGAGATAGAGAAATATTGATTTGTTGTTCCACTTATTTATGCATTCATTGGTTGATTTCTTGTATGTGCCCTGACCAGGGACTGACCCCTCAATGTTGGCATATCAGGATGGCACTCTAACCAACTGAGCTATCTGGCCAGGTCTGTATTTAATTTAGAGCTAAATGGGGATGAACAAGGTAGGTGTTCAGACCATTTTTAATGTTCTATTTTTAATAGTCCATTTTTGTGCCATTTTTAACCCCAGCAAAATGGGTAATAATTGGCTAGTGAGACTAGTTTTTTATGTGGAAAAATCCAAAATAATTTTGAGAGGTAGTAATATTGGTATATATGCATCTAATGTGATTGCTTTGAGAGAGCAAAGTTTTTAATGTTCATTCTAGAATATTAACTATAAAAAATTATTCACAGTTACATAGCAGCCTGCACGTTATTTGACATTTCTCTTCACAGCCCTTGATATGTTAGATGTAATATTCTGTAGGGAAAAAGGGGTGTTGCTTTATTTTTATCTTTTCTACCTATAGCTAGAGATTAATTCACAATAATTTTGAATACAATTCAGCATTTTAAGAATGCTCAAAATGGCATTGCCATTTAGAGTGTGGGAAAATGCAGTTGGTTAATTTGTTTAACAGAGGGTAAAATCAGAAGTCTGTGATACAAATCTATCTCATAAAATAAAGCAACTAGGTTACAACTTGTTCCTCCTAATATGAAAGGTTTATGTTTTTCATATTACCTTTGTCAAAACACAGCCACTCCCAAAATATTTTCTGTGAAATATTGATTTTAGTTTACAAATGTAATAATTACTAACCTGCTCTTTGCTTAATGCTTATTGAAAGTAGGAACATGTGCTGAATTTCACTTAGTAATCTTACTAAGATGTTTGCTTACTAATATGGCTAGTACAGTCCCCATGGAAATTATAAATATTTCAAGGAATAAAACAAGACCAAATAGCATACAGCCTACTTAAATAAGAGAAATCTTATATGTATATACAGTGTGTTCGTAAAGTCATGGTGCACTTTTGACCGGTCACAGGAAAGCAGTGCACCATGACTTTATGGACACACTGTATTTTAAAAGCTACTTATTCTCATTATGTGCTATTTACCAACTGGTATTTTAACAAGTAATAATTATTGGATGTAAATTAAAGAAGAAAATTTATTTAACATTAAAGCTAAGAATACAAGCGGAAATTATAAGAATACAAGTATGCTGGGACAGAGGTGGCATCATGGCATCAAAATGGAAGAGAAACAAACATTTGGATTTCTATGGAAACGTTTACCTAATAAGAAGGTATTCTGAAAAACAAATGGAGAGTCATTTTAATTCTTTTGAATAAAGAAGAAATTCTGTAGATCAGTCTGTCAGAAATTATTTAATAGGGAAAAGTGAGAATTTATGATTTTTTAAAATCTGCATCTACTGCACCTGTAGTATGAAACAGATTGGCTGAATAGTGAGGGTAAAGTTCATTTACTATAATGGGAAAGGTGTTAAAGATTTTGGTTAAAAACCTTTCTAAAGAATGGATTCTTAACCAGAAAGTTGCCTCAAAGTCACTGAGAAGCTTCTTTAAAATGCAGGGGCCTCTTTCCCTGCTTCCAGGTCCCATGGACCGATGGGATCCACTGTTCTGCATTTCTGACAAGCTCCCAGGTGATGCCCAGCTGCTGTCACAGAGAATGCCCCAAATGGCATTGCTCCAGAGTACCGAGCGTGGTGTGCAGTGTCAGTTCAGTGCTCATAGGATATGTGTGCACTGTATATGAAAACAATAACTGAAATTATGTTCTTACAAGGAATTGCTTCCGTCTATTTTTGTTCTGTGTAGTTCTCAAAGGATGTTTATAAGAAAAAAAAACTAATACAGGACTTTTAAACAGATTTTTCTGAATCTGCATAACTAGAATACTGTTCAATTTTAAATTATTGATTTTAAATGTACTTATTAAATAAATTCTAGCAACCAGTTTTCATTGATAAAAGATCAGCTATCAAATGGACATTTGTTTCTTCTCTAGGTTGTCTCATGATAAGAGTTAACCCTAGTTTTTGTCTTTTCTTTCTTTAAATTTTCAGCCCCTGGAAAAATAAGATTCTACATTCTCTTTTGCAAAGGAGTTACTAATAAATTAAGATCAAAGCATAATATTTTTAAGGGGTGAGGAGCATTATTTACTGTTATCAGATAACTAAGAAAGCCTAAAGGGGATAGTAGAGGAGTAGGAGAAACTGTCCCATGGAAAAGAATTCTTCATTCCAATGCTCCTCTGGCTTCATTCCTAAACCCACTCAGTGTCCCGCAGAGGTAGTTTCCTCAGACAGCTGGACAGCTCCAGTGTTTGCTGAATTCACCAAAATGAAATCAGCTCTGTTGAAGTATATGCATAATACTTGAGGCCATTAATATAAATCTCAAAGCTCTCCACTGGGAGTATATTTCTTTCTTAGGGAAGATTACACATGTTCAGGTGCAGACACATTGTGACTTCATAGAAAATGGAATAGATTCATTATCTACTTTGACTCCAACTTGTGATTTTTACTTTGACGTGCATCTATTAAAGTGAAAGAAATCCTCTAAAAATAAGCTAAATAAAGTAACATTTTTAATATTTAAAATATTCAAGATAATTCAACTGCAGAAATTTCACCCTCACCTGAAGTCAGGATAATGTCTCCATGTAAGCAAAGAAAAAGCTCAATGCTTTGTTTCAAATTTTAATAAATTCAACTGGGCCTAATTAGGACATGACTCTTATTGCCTGATTTGCTTAATCCTTCCCAGGAGTTACTCAGATAAACTAGTGATTAGATTTTAAAACAGTAATTATCTTCCTTTCTTGGACAAGAAAAATTGTGCTTGTCAAAGAGAAAAGTTACGTCGGGGTTTGATATGGAAATGTGTCCATAGTTCAGTTGCATAATATATTCAGATTAAGGTCAATGACTTTTGGATGCTTTGTAACAGATTTTTGCTGATAAACATTTTCATTTGGCTAATTAATCTTGTTTATTTTTCCAGATAAAAACTTATTTGCCACTTTGCTGTTTGGGAAGTTATCCCTACGTTCAGCATACTTTTTAAAATATTAAGACTAAGGGGAGCCCTGGCTGGGCAGCTCAGTTGATTATAGCATTGTCCCCATATGCCAAGGTTGTGGGTCAGGGCACAGACAAGGAGCAACTAGTGAATGCATAAATAAGGAGAACAATAGGTTGATTCCCCCCCCAAAATCAATCAAAAAATTTAAGAAAAGACTAGGAAAATCTATTCCCCAATTTTTAGTATGTTCTAGAAAAATTATTTTCCTAATTTTAATTGTGTATTCTAGCAGATCATTGATTCCAACATAATCATTGAACTATCATCTACATAGATTAGGTATATGTAATTAGCAAATAATATAAGTTAATTTCACAGATAGCACCTATTCTGTGCCAGGCATTGTTCTAAGTATTCTACATGCATCATATTTACCCTTCACAATCACCTGCTATCACCCTACCTGTTTCAGAGAGAGGGCTCCAGGCTCAGGTTAAACTCATTGTCCAGGCCCTCAGCTGCTAAGTGACAGGGCACTGGCTCTTAGCCTCAGCCCCTCAGGGAAGAAGCGCCTCTGTAATCAATGATTTTCTCTGGATCTTAAATACCTTATCTCCAAGAGTTGTTATTTCAGATGAAAATCTTCACCTTCTAAGATTAGTCTTAGGTCCTTTTTAATGAGTTTTACCAGCTCATTTGATTTTAACTTTGTTTCCATTTATAATTCAAATACAGTATAAACCTATTTTATTCATTAGTCTTCAACATTTTAAGTATGGAGTGTAAACATAAAAGGTTTGTCTTTGATAAAGATTTGTTTTTAATATGATAAATTACAACGGATTCTCAGTAGCCAGTTCACTAACATCTTTTGATTTATAATCTTCACAGAACCACTAACTGCTATCATTTCTGGGCAGTCGGTTACCAGAATCTGCCAATGTCAATGTGAATTTGAATTGTAAGGTATATTTTAAATGATATCTATTATATTATATTGCATATATATTATTTCCATTAAAAGGCGAGAACAGTTAGAAAGTAGTAATATGTACGTGTGGAATAAAGAATTTCTGAGACCTATTTTAGCTAAATATTTGACAAAGTAAATTTTCTGCCTAATGATTCACTATACTTTGCCTAATGACCTTTAAAATTAAAGCATATTTTTGCAGTTGATACTGTGTTCCCTCTGATAATATCCCAGGCATTAATTATTGACTTTCAAGGACACCACACTTTACAAAAGTCACTGCTTAGCTTTTCTCACCTTTGCATTTAAGATAAAGAGATGAAATAGTCTTGCAGTCATTGTTTATGGGAATACTAGTGTAAAAGGAATGTCTTGTATAGAGTATGTTATACCAGATTGACTTACAGGTGGTTCCAGGAATCAGTCTAAAACCTTCATAATGATGTGAATTATTTTTCTCTTTTGTGATATAATGAAATGTGTGTATTTTCTTAGTAAAAGTTTTCTATGTATATAAATTGGGTTATGACCTTGTTTTTAAAGGCCTAGTTTTTAAAACTTGATGTTATTAAACCTTAAAACACACCAGACTACTTGACGCCTTGGGAGTAATCGTTCGACTTAAATTCATAAGTGGAGCACTAGTCGTCCTCCTCATCTTTTTATTTCCTTTCATTCTGCTTTCTACTCAGTTTCTTTCTTTGTACTTTAATCATAGTAGTAAAGGAATTATTTCTTCTCACCTCTTCTCTCCTCAGCACACACACATCCCAAATATTAAAGTATTAAATCAGGAACGATTACTAAGTCAAGAAGTGCTCAGCATCACCTATGAAGCCAGCTTGCTGAGAAATAGACCCTGACTGAGAGCATGCCTCTAGATCTAAGTCCCATGTGGTAGGAAATACAGAAGACAGAGAATATGCTCAGTGATTCCATAGGGGTGCAATCAGCCAAGTTCAGAATTTGGGAAATTCTACAAGACAAATGACCCAATTGCTTCCACAAATAAATGGCAAGAAAAAGGGAAAAAGAAACTTAAAGACTTAAGAGACTGACTTCTACCAAGTGCAATGGGTAAATTATTGGATCCTGATTCAAACAAACCAACTGCATATGAGACATTTGGGGAATAATTAGGGACATTTGAACATTGAGCAGTTACTAGATATTAATAAATAAGGATGTTATAACAAATTAGATATTAAGGAATTGTTAACTTTTAGGTGAGACAATATTGTAATTTAAGTTTTTTAAAGAACTTTTTAATTTTAAAATCTTTATATTTGAATTTTCTGATTTACAGAAGTAGGCTTCAGCTGGATTAAGCAGTGGTGCAGTGGATAGAGTGTTGGCCTTGAACATGGAGGACCCAGGTTTGAAACCTCAAGGTCATTGGCTTAAGTGTGGTCTCACCACACCAGCTTGAGCATGGGGTTACTGGCTTGCATATGGGATCATAGACATGACCCCATGGTCACTGCTTGAGCCCAAAGATCACTGGCTTGGCTGGAGCCCCCCTTCCCATCAAGGCACATATGAGAAAGCAATCAATGAACAACTAAGATTCCGCAACTAAGAGTTGATGCTTCTTATCTCTCTCCTTTCCTGTCTCTTTCTCTTAAAAAAATAGGCTTCAATAGTTATGAATTGATATGAAAAATTTGAACAGTAACTGGATTGATATTAAATCATTGTCTTTTTCTGATAATAACATGGTTGTATTTTTAAGTCCTTTTATATTTATATGCTGAACTGCCTACCGTCATTATATAATGATGAAAAAAATTTTTTAAGGTTTTACTTACTGATTTTACAGAAAGAGGAGTGGGGGAATCAATGAGAAGTTATTAACTCATAGTTGCTTCACTTTAGTTGTTCAATTGCTTGTCATATGTTCCTTGACCCAGCAAGCCCAGGGTTTGGAACTGGCAACTTCAGCGTTCCAAGTCAACACTCTATCCATTGTGCCACCGCAGGCCAGGCAATACAAGGAATGTTTAAAAAGGATCTTTAAATATAGGTTTATATATGGATAAGATGGCATTGTATCTGGAATTTGCTATTGAAGGGACATGGGTTATTGGTACAAGAAGATGGACCAGATGTTACTAACTTGAAGGTGAGTGATGATTATATGTAAAGGTTCTTTAAACATTTTCTCAACTTTTGTGTGTGTATAAAATTTTCCTTAATGGGAAATTTATAAAATGAACAAAACGTTTATCCACTATTCTCTAGTGATATAATAACCTCTAAGGAGTTGTAGGAAGCTTTGATGGGTTAACGGGAACAAGCCATAAACTCCTGTAATGGGCAGGTCTATAGAGCATACTGCAGTTGGGGGACCATCCATGAACTGAGTTGGGATCAAGGCCTAGCTGTCGAATAATCGACATCCTTTTGAGCACTTCTTAGCTAAGCAAGTATCAGGATAAATAAAGTTCAAGTTCTTTGCTAAATCTGGTGTTTAATAATATGCTAAATCAGACCTAATGTGACCAAATCCATCTTTTCCATTACTAAAACATTGAGTCGCAATGATCCTATAAGACCCAGCTTAAGTCCTACCTTTTTTAACCAATCTCATGGCTAGCGATCCCTCCTTTTCCATGTTCTTTATCACTCCTTTTGTTTTCTCATTTGTCCCCTCATATTGTTGGTTGTTTCCTGATAGAGCTTTTCCCAACCTCAGTGTATGCTCCTAAAACTAGAGGCCACAACTTATATATTTCTAAAATACTCTCAGCATCAAGAATAATACTATCCACAAAGTTGGAGCTCAACTAATACTTGAAGAAACAAAGGCTTTGAAGAGGCCAGAATGGACATTATTTAATGGTTTATTGAACAAAACAGGGTAGTGGGATGTGGGTGGGTGGGGGCAAGTGTTCTTGATTCCTCTCCCTCGTACTTTCAACACCCCCCCAGACATGGCACATCTACTGCTTATATTTGGTGGCTGCATACTTTGACCACCCAGAGTATTTCAAGCAAAAATCAGTGCATCTGGCACTGCATAGGCACTTGAAATTACTTTTTCTAAATGTTAGAATTTAACACAAATAAGATTTTACCCCTTGAGGTTGTATCACCTTGTGGCTATGCTGTGCTGTACCTAAGAGAACACGCCTGCAATGCTTGTGGAGAGTACACAGTGGCAGCTTCAGATTTTTTAAAAATTTCTATTTTAAATTATTGTGTTAGCATGGATTCAAGTGTCTCACTCAATATAACTTCCTCACCCCCACTCCCATGACCCTATTATACCCACTTTGCACCCCTCCCCTACTCACTCCCGCCTTCCCTCTGGAATTTACTGTCCTGTTATCTGTATCCATGTGTTATGTATATATAATTTCACTAATCCCTTCACCTTCTCTGATCCCATCCCCTCATCCCCTTCCCTCTGACAGCTGCCCCGTGACCCACGCCTCTGCCTGTATTCTGTTCCTCAGTTCACTTTGTTCACCAGATTACACATGTAAGTGAGATCATATGATATTTGTTTTTCTCCACCTGGCTTCAGCTTCAGATTTTAATCAAGCATTCCCGTGTGTTCTCAGAATGGATAAGTGGAAAAACAGCTGAGACTCATGATCACCAGTACTGCTGATGTGAACTCTGATTCAAATATACACTGCTTTCTCCTCTTAAGGCACCTCAAGCTTAAATTTTTAGATTTAGTGGCTGACAGATTCGTCCCAACGAAAGAATAGAAATTACACAAATACGTTCATGAGTGAAGCGTAGGGACAGCACTCTTGTTTGAAAACATTACACAGAAAAGGAAACAGAACAGTTTTCATTTTTGGCGCTCTGGTCCTCACCGGTTCTGCCCCCTCCTACCCAGAGAACTGGTGCGGGCAGGAAGGAGGAGAGGCACCCAGGGAAGATGTCTCCGGCCCGCGTCTAGACTCCCCGCGTGGAAGGGCAGAGTGGGGGCCACCGAGCGCGGACCTCCGGCGCGTCCTAGAGCGGCGGCGCGCGCACACAACCTGCGGCGTACTTCCGTCCGTGTCCGTCGCCACCCGCGGATTGCTGGGCCTTGCTGTGGGCTTGAGCCTTCCTCGGTACCCGCCACGGGCCCTGGGGAGTGGGTGAGTGGAGCAGCGCGCCGGAGGGGGTCGGGCCAGGGTCTGCGCCGCCGCGGCCTCCCACGCGGGCCGGCGCGCGCGCGCGCTTCCCTCCGGCTCGCGGCCCAGGCAGCGCGCGGAGCACCCAGGCCAGGGAGCGCCTGGGAGCCAACGCGCGCCTCGTCCACCCCGCGGGCGGCTGCATCCTCTGCCCGGCGCTCCTGCCGCCGCCCACCCATCCTTCTGGGACACTGACATGGAGGAGAGCTTGGGCTCGCTAGTGGCCCGAGAACTGGCCTCTGGCCCTGTCTTTCCAGGCCACGGTTCTTTTTTCTCTAAAATGGAGGATGGCAGTGTCTGCCCTGCCTGCACCACGGGGGTCGCAGGGTGGGCTCTGCCTGCCTGGACGCTGATTCTCAGCCCAGCAGCCCTTAGAGTCATTGGGGGAGCTTTCCAAATGCCCAGGCCCCAGAATCACCAGGTGGTTGTGATGTGCAGCCAGGGCGGAGAACCACCGACCCAGAGTGACAGTACCGTGGCCCTGTGCTGTGTTCCGGACAGAATGTGCACTTGTGGTTCAGGGCGAGTCGTAGTCAGGAGAAAGCAAGCGGCTGTAGTTCTGTCCGATAAGATAGTTCTGTCCGATAAATCTGGTTGGGTTACTTTTGATAACTAGTGCCTAGAGTGGTCCGTGCCACAAGATATGCACCATTGATTAAATAATTAATTTCTGATTACTTCCCGACCTAGGGGAGATGTTTTGATTTGCTCTGTTGTTATTTGATTTTTATTATGGAAACTTTCTAACATATACGGAAAAATTCCCAATTCATGAGCAATCAATCATGTTTTATCTATTACCCTCACCTCCCACTGGATTATTTAAAGCAAATCTAAATGTACCATTTTATCCATTAAATACTTGTTTATATGTATAAAACACAATTCCTTTTTAAAATACAAAGCCATTATCAATCTAACAAGCATTTTGTGTTAACAGCTCTCCAGTTGGCATTTACATTTCCCCAATTCTCTTTTCTTCCCATTGTTGGTTTCTCCAAAAGCAGGATCCAAACATCTCTTAAATCTGCTTTAATCTCTTTATCTTCTCCTTTATTTTTTCCCCCTGTATAGTACTTCACTTGTTTAAGAAACCAAATCATTTGTCCCTTAAGTTTCTAGCGCTCTGGATTTGGCTTTTTCCCTCCCTGCTGTATCCTTTAGGTAAATTGGTATTTAGATTACAGCCTTAAAAGATTCAGTTTCTACTTTTTGGCAAGAAACCCTGATAGGGTTTCTGTGTCTTTCATGTTCTATCTCATCAGGAGTTAGATAAGGTCTTGTCTGTCTTGTGTTAAGGTTGATGGATCAATGGGCCTCTTCTATACAGATCGCACCACAGGGTAACTAAATAGTTGACCAGGGAATTATAGAAGGCTGCCAGCTAATGATTGCAGAAGGAATGAGAAAATATCACCTTTTGGCAACCCCTAATGGAATAATGGATCCTGGCAATAATCCTTAGTGGCTGTTAACATCAGAAAAACAGAGACAGCCAGACAGTGTGTGCTTCCTTATGGAAGTACCCAATACCACTCATCAGGTATTCTTGAATGAATACTTAAGTATTCTTGGATGTTGGGTAGAGGCTATAGATGAAATAAGATTGGCCATAAAGTAGTTGTTAACTATTGAAACCCTGTAATGGATGTGTGGCAATACAGTATACTAATCTCTCCTTTTGTATATGTTGGGCATTTTTCATAATAAAAGGTTTTTGTTTTTGTTTTGTTTTAAAGATTGACTAGTTGACTAGTGAGTTCAAGTCAGCCTGTTCCATCCATTATAGTTCTCCATTATTTTTTCACTAAGTGGTTCTTAAATCTGATTGCACATTAGAATCACAGAGGAAGAATTAAAAAAAAAAAAACAGAACAAAACTAAAACACATGTCTCACTTTCAGAATTTCCTGTTTAATTGTTCTGGGATGGAGCCCAATCATTGATACGCTTCAAAAGCTGATTCTAATATGCTCCAGGGTTACATATTGCTGGCCTAGATCCATCATTGTTAGGGATTCCAATGTGATTATATTTTATTATTCCTTCTGCATTTATTAGTTTTTAACCCTTTGAGTAGTGAGTTATTTTCATGCTCGCTTGACCCCCAGGAATAAGTTTTATTTCAAAAAATGAAATTAGTTCCAGTTACAGGTTTATTAATTTAAAATCATGTTTGTTTGATAACCAATTTATGGAAACAAGAACATACATTTGCCTTTTTCTAATGTTGCCTTACACATTTTTAAAATAAATCAATCGTACTCTGGATGGTCAGGAGGCACGAGGACGTACATGAACGTTCATACTACTCATGCATATTTTTAAGTTTCTTTTTGTTTAGTTTCACCTGTCTTGTGAACTGCAATCCAATAGGAGACCTGCAGATTAAACTACCTAATTATCAACGGAAGGTTTGATCTTGGAAGTGAAAATGTGAAGTAACACATGGAAGGGACACTAGCAGTAACCTAAAGGCTCGTCATGTGTGGGGTAGGGAGGTGAGGGGGCGCTGACTGTATCCCCAATGGAAAGGAAGATTGGGTGAAGTAGTTAGAAGAGTATGTTCAACCTTATGACACATCTTAAAAAATCATAAATGTTAAATATAAAATAAACTAAAATAGATCAAATGCTTTTTAGTGTGATAAAAAAAAAGATTTAAAAGAAAAACTAATCTCTCCCCGCCACCACCACCATTTTAATCACCGCTGAGATAACTGGTATGGTGTATATCATCCACACCGGACTTCCTCTGTCTCATATAAATGTAGGACTTTTGGATATAGTTATAAAAATGAGGTCATGCCATAGCCATCTGTAACTTTTCTCACTGTCATTCCTCCAGGACAAGAGTTACAGACCTGACTTAGCTGCAGAATAAATAGTTCATGGTAAGAATGTATAATATAACATTCAGTTGTTTCTGTACAGATTCCAGATTGCTTTCAAATTTTAGCCCCCTTAAAAGTACTGCAGTAAGCATCACTGGACATAGCTCCTTTATTTCAGTAGGATAGGCTTCCAAAAATGGAAATGCTGGATTAAAGTGTGTTGTTATTAGTGGCATCGTTATTATTGGTAACATATATTGCCAGATTACTCTTCTAAAACTTAATAGCCATTCACAGGTCCACCACTAGTAACTTATAAGTACCTATTTTCTCTGTTCTGGTTAGCCCTGGCTAACATGAATATTTGCCAGCTGGTGTGTGGAAAATCGTAATTTGTTTCTTTAATTTGTATTTGCTCTAACTACCTAGAGACAGAGCACTTTTCATGCTTACTGGCTGTTTGAATTTATTCTGTGAATTTCCTGTATATATCCATTTTTCTATTGTATTGGGGTTTTTTTGTTTTGTTTCGTTCTGTTTGTATTTTGAATGCATGTGTGTGAATACTTTTTTAGGGGCATTCACTCTTTATCATACAGTGCGAACAGTTTCTCCAGGTGTTTTTTTAGTCTTTTGACTTTGAGTCTTGAGATATGAAAGTTTTTATGTAGTGGAAATGCCTATTTTTAAAATTTTTCTGTGTTTCCTGTCTTATAATAAGGGCTTTACCAGCCCCCAAATTATATACATATTCTCATAATATTTTAATGTATGTACTTATTGAACCTTTTACATTTAAATTTCTAAACCATGTAGGATGTATTTTTATATACAGTACAGTGAGAATCTTGCTTTACTTTTTTCTGAAAAAGCCAATTATATCAGTGCTATTTATTAAATGTTATCTTTTTATACTTTTGTTATATATTGATTCCCGTAAATACCTAGATTTATTTCTAAACTGTCTCTCTCTTTCACCTCTATTTTTTTTTTTTTTTTTTTTTACAGGGACAGAGAGAAAGTCAGAGAGAGGAACAGATAGGGACAGACAGACAGGAACGGAGAGAGATGAGAAGCATCAATCATCAGTTTTTCGTTGCGACATCTTAGTTGTTCATTGATTGCTTTCTCACATGTGCCTTGACTGCAGGCCTTCAGCAGACTGAGTAACCCCTTGCCCGAGCCAGCGACTCTGGGTCAAGCTGGTGAGCTTTTTTTTTGCTCAAGCCAGATGAGCCTGCGCTCAAGCAAAGAAAGGCGAACTCGGGGTTTCGAACCTGGGTCCTCTGCATCCCAGTCCGACACTCTATCCACTGCGCCACTGCCTGGTCAGGCTCACCTCTATTTTTTTTTTTCTTTTTTACAAGGACAGAGAGAGAGTCAGAGAGAGGGATAGATAGGGACAGACAGACAGGAACAGAGAGAGGTGAGAAGCATCAATCATTAGTTTTTCATTGCCGTCGCAACACCTTAGGTGTTCATTGATTGCTTTCTCACATCTGCCTTGACCACGGGCCTTCAACAGACTGAGCAACCACTTGCTGGAGCCAGCGACCTTGGGTCCAAGCTGGCAAGCTCTTTGCTCAAGCTGGCGACCTCGGGGTCTCAAACCTGGGTCTTCCGCATCCCAGTCCTACGCTCTATCCATTGTGCCACCGCCTGGTCAGGCTCACCTCTGTTTTTTGATACTAATATTATTCTCTTAATTATACCTGATTCGTGTAGTAAGTGTAATATCTAGAAAGGTAAGTCACTACTTACTGCTTTATGTCATTTTCTTGTCCATTGTTAGACATTTATTTTTTTCTTCCATGTTTTGATTGTTTTTTGTTCTAAGATCACTCTCACTGGATATCTGCTAGAATTTGCATTAACTATACCTATACTGATTATGAAAAGATGAACATTTCTGTGATATGAAGTCTTATTAAGGAACCTAGTATCTGGGTCTTTTAGGGTCTCTTCCTTTCTTGTTAACTTTATTTCTAGTGATTCCATAAGGTTTTTTTATTCTCTTGTGAATGAAATCTTTCTCGTTTCTATTTTTATCTGGTTATTGCCAGGATAGAAAAGTTATCGACAGTTTTGTATATTTGTCCAGCTCACTGTCAGATTTCATTATCTTAGTATTTTTTTCTTGAAAATTAATATATATATATATATATATATATATATATATATATATATATATATATTTGTTTTTTAGAAAGAGAGGAAAGAGAAAGAAACATTGATTTCTTGCTTCACTTATTTAATGCTCTAATGAACTGAACTAGCCAGCCAGGGCTAAAATGATTTATTTTTGTTTTCTTCCCAGCCCTCAGTGCGGATTATGTATAGTTGTTTAGGTGTTTGAGTTTGTTCTCATTGATTCTATTTGATGTACGCTTCCGTTACAGAAGTATATCAGAGATGGCAGATGTGCCTAGAAACAGTGAAAGGAAAAAGAGATGCCAGGAGTTGGCAGAAATCTACATACTCAACAGGTTATTGCTGATCACTTTTAATAGCAGAAACCCAAATCCCAACCTTCCCCTAAGGCAGTGGTTCTCAAACTTTTTGAAGTTGGGTGCATTTAAAATCCTACAAATAATTGTAGGCACACTATATACAAATTTCTGAGAAATATGTTATAATGATTAAGTCAAATATTAAATAAAAAATATAAAGTCTAAGTGTGCTTTTATGGTAATTAAATGAAATACGACAAAATTAAATTTACTCTGACATTAAAAAATATTTTTATGTTACATTTTTTGAGTTATGCTTTTTAGAATTTGTAAAAAAGAGGAGTTAGAAAATTAAAAAAAAGAGAGAAAAAAAAGTTATCTTTTTATATATATAGATACAATCTTAGTAAGATTTAGTAAATTCGGCAGGTCCCAGCATGAACGTGTTAAGTTTTTTCATTCTTGTGTTTATGAGAAACATAAGCCTGATGTGTCCTAACAATTTCTTCAATGTTTGGGCATTTTTGAAAGGCAAACTCTCATTTTCTCGTCAATACATTGAAGAATTCCTCTCTTTTTACTCTTAATTGTGTTGAGTGCAGAAAACCCCCACCATATATGTCATCTTAACTTTACACCAAACAAAGGATAGAAGAAACTTGCCTCCAGTCTTTCAGGGAACATGGGGGGTAGTGTAAACAACCCAGCACCACAACTTAACAGCCTTTTGCAACCTAATCAGGAAAGTGAGATGGGGGGTTGGGCAGACTGTCAGCTCCCAGCCAATTCCCCACACCTCTGTCCCCCAAAACTCTAAACTCCAAAAACCTTGTTGGTTTTTTGGTCTCCAACAGGCACATATTTCTCTGGAATACCATAGGGCACACCTGGAAATCTTCTAAGGCGCACACTTTGAGAACCACTGCCGGGGAAGGAGACTCACTTGGCGTTACTCTAGTGCTATGGAGCGTTGCCATACTTAAGATCATTCAGAGAAGTAGCACATCCCCATGGGCACCAATATACCGCTTAATAAATGTAATTAAATTTCATCTCAGCCTGACCTGTGGTGGCGCAGTGGATAAAGCGTCGACCTGGGAACGCTGAGGTTGACAGTTCAAAACCCTGCACTGGTCTGGTCAAGGCACATATGGGAGTTGATGCTTCTAGCTCCTCCCCCTTTCTCTCTCTCTCTCTCTCTCTCTCTCTGTGTCTCCTCTCTAAAATAAATAAATAAAAAATTAAAAAAAATTCATCTCAGAACCTCAAATAGAGCAGTTATCGCTTAGTGTTTATTAGAAGGACTTGGAAATGGTCAAAAAGTACAGAATTCCTATATATTCCCTCACCCTCTCTCCCTGTTGTTAGCATCTTACAGTAGAGTGGTATTTTTGTTGCAATTGATGAACCACTATTGATACATTATTAACTAAAATTTTCAGTAGGGTTCATTCACTCTTCGTGTTGTACATTCTACAGGTTTTGACCAGAGTATAATGGCACACCTGTACTGCATCAGAAAAGTTTCACTGTCCTAAATACCAGTTAAGTCTCTCAGGAACCTGTTTTGGGTGATTTTGAGCAGCAATGTGAAATAACACCTAGGTGATCTTTCCACTGCAGGGTAGAAGATGTCTATGGATGTGACATTTCTGGGGACAGGTGCGGCATACCCCTCCCCAACTCGGGGTGCTTCTGCTCTGGTTCTTCGGTGTGAGGGCGAGTGCTGGCTCTTTGACTGTGGGGAGGGTACCCAGACACAGCTTATGAAAAGCCAGCTTAAAGCAGGTGAGTGTACATTTACCTATCTTTTTAAGACCATCTCATGTTCTGCTTCATTTTCGTGGCCTTCCTTGAATCTGTGTAACAGAACTCATGCTTGCTTCCTACGCCGTGCTAGAGTCCTGGCAAGACTGGGAAGGGCCTCAGGCTCCTGGTACGCTCCTGGGCCTTATTTACTTTCCATTCATCCTGTGAGTTTTGAGAGCAAAGATTTATAGAGACTCAATGTAAAGGATGGAGTGAGATACATCAGGCCGATTGGATAGACACTGCCCAAGCAAAGGAATAGCGTATGCACTTATTTCCACCAGATGTAATACAGGGGATCTTCGGATCATGAGTCTCGACGTATGACATTTCAATGAGTTTACGATGCTCACTTCCATAAAAACTTAAAAAACATGAGATGTAATTTTTTGTTACTATAGTACAGGGGACAGAACCTTAGCTAAGGTTCAGTATCAGAAACTTTTCTGATGCAGGTTATGATTTAATAACTGTGTTAGGATAGGTAAGTGAATTAAGCTAAGATGTGTTTCGACTTACACCAAAATCTGGGTTACATTACTATCATAGGAAGAGAACTGTGCCGTACGCAAGGATGCCCTGTATCACAAGAGAATGCATTTAGATGTTCAGAGAAGGGAGAATTTTTTATACTTGGTTATCAGGGTAGGCATATCAGAGAAGGTAACTTATGTGTTGTTGAAGGAAGAGGAGGGATTCCCTGTACTGGGGAAATGAAGGGCATTTCAGCCAGATGGCATGCAGTGAGCAAAGGCCTAGCATAGCAGCAGGGAGGCCAGGGACAGGGTTGAGAAGCCTTAGGGTGGAATCAGGTAGACCTGGGTTCTAATCCCAGCTGTGTCTCAGCTTGTGACTTGAGCAGATCAGCAAACTCAAGCGTTACTTTCCTCATCTCAAAAATGGGGATAAACACTTTACTCAGAAGGCATGTTATGAGAATTATATGTAATAATAGTCTCTTCTCCATGTGGTGTCTCCTCATCAGTTAACTCTTAGCTCAAATGCCGTTTCCTCAGAGGCTTTTCCTAAACCTCCAGGGTTAAGTAGTTTCTTCCCCAACCCAGGCATCCTACAGCTCCTGTTTTTAACTTCTCAGCATCATCAGTATCTAAAATTAGGTTATTTAAATAGTTGTTTTTGTGGGCACCATCTCCCTGTACTAAGCTCAGTGATCACTTGTGTACTTAAACGTTCAATAAATGCATGAACAACACATTCAGCACTCAGTACAGGGCCTTTCTCTTATTAGATCTTGATAACTGGTGGTTATTGAAGTTGTTATTCCTATGATGCAACACAGTATGTGGCATTTGATAACTAAAGGAAAGATAGTTCTAGCATCCAAGGATCTCTTGGTCTATTGGGGGAAATGACATGCAGTCATGATGTAATGTGGTAAGTAGAATAATGGAAGTGTTTTCTAAGTTCTTTTAGAGTACGAAGAAGGGGGACAATAACTCTATCTGGGTGTTGAGATAGAGCATTCCAGAGATGGTAAGAGTTGAGCTAGGATCTAAGAAATGAATAGAAGTTTCTCTAGGGAGAGAAGTAGGGTTGGACATTCAAAGAACAGACAACAAGTGAGCAACAAGTAAGGGAGTTTCCAGACACGTTTGGGGAATATTAAGCCATCCAGAGCTTTGAATACTTAGCTAGGGTAGAAGAGAGATAAGAATGCTGAAAGTAATGAAGGCAGACTGTGGAGGCTTCTGTGATATGCTAATGTGTTTGGACCTTATTATTCTATTAGCAGTAGGGAAACATTGAAAGTTTTTAAGCAGGGGATGATAAGGTCTGATTTGTGTTTTAGGACAGATTTTTTCCTATGGCAGATGTGTTGGCAGGAAGAGAATAGCGTCAGGGAGACCAGTTTCAAGGCAGTTGCATTAATCTAAGAGAAGAGAGAGATGATGTTGAAGCAGGACAAAGGGACAGGGATGAAGAGGAGAGACTTAATCCAAGAGATACTTGTAGAGCCAGCAGGAGGTAGTGATTGAATGGCTTAAGGTATAAAGAAGTAAAGAATTATTTGAGTTACAGATGGTTATGTCTCAGACCTGGGAGTCATGAAAAGAGCAGTTAAAGGAAGGACCTAATCTATATCACTTGGGACATGTGGCCCCGAGGTGTACATAGTTCAACCCTAGTTATTTACTCTTTTGTGCTGAAACCCTGAGGTGAGGGCAGGTACTATGCTTTATGTCCCTTGGGTCCCACAGGTGTGTTTGTTTCATGAGAGTGGAGCCTGTACCATTCAACTGTTTAGAGTAGTGGTTGATGTGGCAGGGTGATTAAAATAGAAACAAGAAACTGTCAAGTATGGGTACTAGAGGTTTGAGTATGGGGATAAGTCTTTTTATTTAATGCGGTATCAGTTATCTAATGCTGCAAAGTATTACAAATTTAGTGTCCAATTTACATTTATTATAGTTTCTGTGGGCCAGGGAGTATCCTACTTGATGGTCTCACTAAGCTGCACTCTTGTTATTTGCTGAGGCTGAGATCTCCTCAGAGGCTCAAGTGGGGAAGAGTGCTTTAGAGCTCACTCAAGTTGTTGGCAGAATCCTTGCAGTTGTAGGACTGAGGCTGCCCACAGCTCCTAGAGGCTTCCTGATCATGTGAGTTTCTGCTTCATGGTAGCTTGGAGTAGTATCAGCAAGGGAGAAAGAAACTCAAGAGGAAGTCTACTAGCAAGACAAAGTCTTAAAACAACCTAATCACATTACATCTCTGTGTCCTATTTTACTGGTTAGAAGCCAATCACAAGTACCATCCACACTCAGGGGAGGACATGAATATCAGGTTATTGGTTTCTCTCAATAGCCCAATATAGGCTTATCATTATTTGATTCATTGAAACCCTTTCAGTTTATACTACCTCCTGGGGTAATAATATTTTATGAGATTCATAAGGAAGTACTTTGTATTTATCCAAGCATACTACTTTCAAGCTTCCATGGTTTTAATATGCTCAATAAATGCATAAATAACACCTTCAGCATAGGTTTGCCATGTCTATTTCTACCATAATTTTAAAGACTGAGCTTAAAGCTTTCCTTTATTTCCTTTTAAAAATAATTATAAAAAGTATACATATTCATTGTAAAAATTCAAACAAAGCAGGAAAGTATAAATAAAAGGCTAAATTCATGTCTCATAGGTAAAATTTTTTTACATGTAGATATGGTAATGGTATAGGCATATTTATATATGTGTGTGTAATTTTACATAAATGGATTCACACTATACTTCATGTAACCTGCTTTTTAAAACTGAACAACATATATGAAGACTAGATTGAAGACATTCTCCTAGGGCAATAAATAGAACTTCATCATCCCTTAGAGGATGCTTAGTATTTCACTCCTATATGGATGACATATTCTTGTTCTCAAATGAAAGGGAACTCATGCATTTTTCCTTCTTCATTTGATAGCTCCCTCTTACCTTTGATAATTGTGGTTGCTATTCCTTCTCCCTCTGGAATCAATTTTCTTGAAAAATGAAATGTTTGTTGTCCCTGAGACTGATAACTGTGGGAAACAATTTCTTACTTGCTTGATTTGGCTCACTTACTTTGGGTTCACGGGTTGTTTTGGTGTTTGGTTTCTCTGTTTTGCAGTAGACCGGGAGAGGGCCCCGAGAGTCCTCGGTGGCACTTGTGAGGTCGGCACGAGATCAGGACTCAGAAGCCCTTGTCGTTCTGCTGTCTGCACAGGCCTTGGGTCTCACTGTGTGCGTTGGCAGCCCAGACAGCAGGAAGGGGAAATGCAAGGGGTCTGAAAGTCAAAAACCAGCAAAAACAAGGACTGAAAAAAGAAAATAAAAAGGAGCATATTGAGGAAACTCTAGAGTGCCCCATGGGATTCTCGAGGTGCAGAATCAGCCTTTGCCCAGTCTCTTGTTCTGTGGCACAGAGCCTGGGCTCGGGGAATAACTGGAAGACTTGATGGGTACATTTTTAGTTTGCTGTCTCAGGACAAATCACACTAGTAAACTATTCCTGTTCTTTTATGGTATCAGTAAAGTCTTCCACTCTTTTACAGTAGCAAATGTTTGAAATAGGTGGGCCATGAGCTAGGACCAGAAGCCTCTGTTATACTAAACATGTGTTATTGCGACTAATTTTAAAATGCTAATGTAGCATCCTGCCACATGCTAGCAATAAATTCAGTTTACCATTAGGTAAATCAAGTTACAGCCGAGGCCAGTGTGGACTGAAAAATCCATCTGTTTGTTCAGCGCTAAGGGAAGGGATGGGCCCCAAGCACCTTTACATAACACCATAGGGGGTTTTCCCTCTGATCTGCATTCTTGTGTCTGTTGCCCACCTCTTCCCATCTCAGTTCTTCACCCTGGTGCTCTCTGACCCTCCTCTTTCTCCCTTTTCCCTTGCCTCCTTCCCTTATCATCTTCCTTTTTCTCCTCCCCCGCCAACCTCACTCAGACAAACAGGCTCTAACTTGGTTAGTTAATCTCTGTCCAGTGTAGAGAGGCCTTAAAAGGCAGTTTTGGTTCAGGCACTGGTCCAGTCCATTGGAGCCAAAGGAACTTGTTTTGCTGAAAATACATATTTGCTGTTCTCAGAGGTACCAGTAGGGGGCAGTGTAGTGGTCAGATGCTTTTGACTCTTGATGCTTATTACCTAGTTCCTTAAGTAAATTATTTTGATACAATTCCTATTATAACATTTTTTTTTGTAAGAGGATATATAGGAAAATACTTTGAAAACTGTAACACTGTGTAGTTCAAATCTGGTTTATGAAAAAGTCTTATTAAAACCATCTAGTAAAAGCCTGACCTGTGGTGGCGCAGTGGATAAAGCATCGACCTGGGAACACTGAGGTTGCCAGTTCAAATCCCTGCACTGGTCTGGTCAAGGCACATATGGGAGTTGATGCTTCCAGCTCCTCCCCCCTTTCTCTCTTTCTCTCTCTCTCTCACTCTGTGTCTCCACTCTAAAATGAATAATAATAAAAAAAAATAAAAAAAAATAAAAAATAAAAAAAAATATGTAAAACCATCTAGTAAAATAAAGCGTGTTTTTATTGCTTCTGAAATCACATAGAAAAATATAAAAAAATAAGTTTATGGTGTTAAGTAAAACTAAATTCATTGTATTGTTTCCTGTGTAAGTTGTTATGTATGTTTCAGGTAGCTTTGTGTGCATCTTTTATTTCT
Organism: Rhynchonycteris naso; assembly: GCA_037038555.1. Lineage (NCBI taxonomy): Eukaryota > Metazoa > Chordata > Mammalia > Chiroptera > Emballonuridae > Rhynchonycteris > Rhynchonycteris naso. The sequence goes on along the minus strand of CM072999.1, from coordinate 148,958,933 downwards.
GAAAAATTCCCAATTTTATTTTTCTCCCTCAATCGAAAGGGAGAATTACGAAGATCTTCATCACACATCTTCATGGAGACCATTTCTTTGGCCTTCCTGGCCTCCTCTGCACAATCAGCCTGCAGAGCGGCTCCACGGTCACCAAACAGCCCATTGAAATCTACGGCCCTGCCGGGCTCCGGGACTTCCTCTGGCGAACCATGGAGCTCTCGCACACGGAGCTGGTCTTCCCTTATGTGGTCCACGAGCTGGTGCCTACAGCAGATCAGTGTCCCGCAGAAGAGCTGAAAGAATCTGCACACACGAATAGAGCAGACACCTCTCCCAAAGAGGGACAAGGAAGAACTATCTTATTGGACTCAGAGGAAAATGCATACCTTCTGGTCGACGATGAACAGTTTGTTGTAAAAGCATTTCGCCTCTTTCACCGAATTCCTTCCTTCGGGTTTTCAGTCGTAGAGAAGAAGCGCCCAGGCAAACTCAATGCGCAGAAACTGAAAGACCTCGGTAAGTGTGTTTTCATCAATCAGGCTGTTGTTAACTGAAGCTGTTAGGAGTGTCATACTAACCTTCCTTTCCTGTCTCCCGTACCTAACGCTGACATTTTCTCCTCTTATTGCCTTTGCCCAAGTTTGCTTATTAAGGGAAATTCTCAGGGTCAAAAGATCCTATTCAGAGCCAAACCCGGGTATATGTTTGAGCCCCTCTCTCTTTAGCTCCTCTGATGCCTATTCTTTGTCTTATCTTCAGTTTACAATATCCTTGTTGGCCAGGTAGTGGTTGTTGTCTCAGGTCTAGGCTTTTATTTTTTCATGTCTGCCTCTGGAAATATGTTTTCAATGATATCTTTGGCCTGAGAACTTTTGCTGTGTCTTAATCTTGTACCTGCAACCAGTGACTTTCAGGATTTTCCTTTTCTACCTTCATTACATTAATATGGTGTTCAGAATACTTTGTCTCAAGCATTTTACATACCTGGGTATCCTGTGGAAACACTCTTATATTGGGAAACTTTAAGCATGATCTATGTTGGAATTTGTAAGCACTTTCTCTTTGTAGGTATTGTCCAGAGTGATAATCAGGTACTGTTCTAGATTAATATGAGATTTAAACCCATTTTGGTAAATGTGGAACTGCCCCTATACATGAAGATTGATTATGTATGATTGCCTGAAACTCTCCTTGACCTCGTGATCCAGTCCTCTCTAAACAGTTTTTTTTATTAAGTTATTCAGTTTGTAGTACCTTGTCATTATTTAAACAGACTCTTTAATTTTGCCCAAAGATGAGCTTATCAAATAAAGCGCTCTCAAAACTGTTACTCCCATGCACCACAGAACATCAAGGCTGTTTTCTTGACTGTAACAATGTTGTAGTGGGACTTAATAGCTCAAAATCTATCTGACACACGTGCTTGGGAAATGTTTTAAGTGCTACGGCATGGCCAACACAGAACTTTTAATAATGTATAAACCAGCTTTCCACAAATAGTAAAATATATACTTGTAAAAATTATGAAAGGAATTAGATGCCTTTTCCATTTGCTATTTGCTGTGCTATCAAAACAGACTCTCCTAACAAGCCATCAGTTCTGTTCCCGTGATGTGATGTTCTCTGCCTCCGTCATTAGGTGTCCCGCCAGGTCCTGCCTATGGGAAGCTGAAAAATGGAATTTCTGTTGTTCTGGAAAACGGAGTTACAATTTCTCCCCAGGATGTCTTAAAAAAGCCTATCGTTGGAAGAAAAATCTGCATTTTGGGTGACTGCTCTGGGGTTGTGGGTGATGGAGCAGTGAAGCTGTGTTCTGAAGCAGACCTGCTCATCCACGAAGCCACCCTGGATGACGCACAGATGGACAAAGCAAAGGAGCATGGCCACAGCACGCCACAGATGGCCGCAGCTTTTGCCAAGCTGTGCCAAGCGAAGAGGCTCGTTCTGACTCACTTCAGTCAGAGGTACAAACCAGTTGCCTTGGCCAGAGAAGGAGAAACAGATGGAATTGTAGAACTAAAAAAGCAAGCTGAATCAGTGTTAGATTTCCAAGAAGTGACTCTAGCAGAAGATTTTATGGTGATTGGCATTCCGATCAAGAAGTGAAACCAGTGTTCCTGAACGCATACCAACGTGTCCTGATTATGTTACTGAACTAACAGTCAAGTTGGTTGTTTTTGTTGTTGTTGTTGTCTAAAATTATTTGGGTCCCAATAATCCTAAAAAGGATGGAGTTTCATTGTTGAACTGACTCGGCAGTGAGCGGGAGCAAGCTTTTTGATAATAAATCATTTTAAAAAGAAAAAAATAGCATCCTTTTCAAAGTCCAGATTTGACGTAATGATAGGCTGTTCAGATGTACTTCATGTTTTGTGGCTGCCACCTCAGCTGTACCCCAAGCAGCCTGGGCTTAGCTTCTCCCCAGCTTTATTGCTATTATTGCAAAGCACGCAGGGCTTGGCCCTCTTGGCTAAAAATGGTATTTTGGCAGTTTGTGTTGAATCTGTTCATGTTATTAACAATAAAGAGAAGTGTAATGAGACATTGGACATGCGGGATTGAAGCTGGCATGTTAAATCTTGAATTCTCTGCCGGAATACTGACTGCAGGATCAGGCTAGGTGTTTATCCTTTAATCAGTGTGTTGTTGAACTTTCCGGTTAGCTCTAAACCTGTGGTTCTCAGCTGAGGTGACACCACTCCCTTAGATGGAGTTTGAAATTGTGGGGTGCTCGCTTTGGCAGCACATATACTAGAGTTGGAACGATACAGAGATTAGCATGGACCCTGCTCAAGGATGACACGCAGATTCGTGAAGTGTTCTGTATTTAAAAAGGAAGGAAGTGAGGGAGGGGAGGAGGGAAAGAAATCATAGGCATATTTCTTGTCAGAATGACGGGGAGGTGGGGGGAGAATGCTACTGGTATCTAGTCAGTAGGAGCCAGGGATGCTAGATGCCATAAGATTTGGGTCAACCCTATATGATGAAGAAATCTCACTCCCAAATACAAATTGCAGGCCTGTTGATGTACATAGCAAATTAAAACTTACACTCCCAATGTGAATATACTTTATCAAGATTCATGACATCATGAGTTGAACTACTAGGTAAATCAAATTCTACAACAAATCCTAAAGAACTAGCTAAGTGAATATGTTGGAATTAGAATGTCATATGAATTGACAAGTTTTAAAGAAAAAAAGGCTCTCCTTGATATAACAAATTATTTAACAGAAATGAGCTATGAGCTGGAGCTTATGAACCTGGAGGTAAAAAATGGTATCTATTCAACTGAGTTTAATTTAGATGTTCCTATTAATGTTTTTAGCACAATTTTAATAGATGTTCTTTCTAGAGTAGCTTTTTCTTCTGAGCTGCCTCCTACCTCCTTTCTGCCATGGGGTATCTTTGACTCAATTGCCCCACAATCTTTCTCAAAATGCGTCACATGGGAAGATAGTCTCAAGTACTGATTCATTCAAGAGGGTTCCCTAATCAAACTCGTTTGGGAAACATTTTATGCTGTATGTTCCTGTGGGAGTGTCCTAGTGCCCATTGATATATTTGAAACAGTGCTGCTTGAATAGTCCTACAATAGCCTTTGGTGCCAGAAAGACCTTACTGCAGAGTCCCATGTTGTGCCTTGCGGTGGTACCTTTGTGGTCTGGAGCAGATTGCTTACTGTCTCTGAGCTCTGCTTGCTCCTCTTTAAAGCGGGAGAAACAATACCGATGTCGTGGGATCTTTGTGATGAATAAATAAGGCTGCATGGGAGCAGCATAGCATGTTGCTTATAGGTGTTGAGGAGCCTTGCAGCCCAGAGGCCTGTCAACTCGGTTGCACCCCCTTCTTAGTCCTTCTTTACCATGTACTACTATCTGTTACCATTTCAAGAACCTGGAGGGTTGTATAGTGCATGTTTAGAAATACTGCCATGCTTTCTACTATTAAATTCCTTTGGGGTCTGGAGCTTCTCTAGTAAAAAAAAAAGACTCCTAAGAGAAGCAAAGAAATAAAACAAGCTTTTTTTTTATGTCATTAAAATATATATTTTTTTACTTCTGGATGGTTCTAACGTCCCTAGAGTAGTGATGATCAAGATGGGCCTAGTTACACAAGATCTCAATCGTTCTGAACAGTCCGATTCTGCCCTCCTCTAGGCTGTCGGCCTGCAGAGTACCAAGTTTCTTTAAAACTTGTCAATTCATATGACAGACTTAATGTGTAGCTTGGTTTCTGAACTCAATTCAAACAAGCATTTATTAGACTCTTACTGTGTGACCAAATGTGTACAACAGGAAGTGGCTAATATGAGTGCCTCTACCGCTTGGAGCTCTTGAGGGTTAAGACTATATTTTAGGCCTGACCTGTGGTAGCGCAGTGGATAAAGCCTCAACCTGAAACGCTGAGGTCACTGGTCTGAAACCCTGGGCTTGCCTGGTCAAGGCATATATGGAAGTTGATGCTTCCTGCTCCTCTCCCCTTTCTGTCTGTCTCTCTCTCCCCTCTCTAAAAATGAATGAATAAATTAATTAATTAAAAAGACTATATTTTAGTCACTTCTACCATCTTAGAAATACTCACCCCATACTAAGCACTCAGAAATGTTTACTGAATGAAATAAGTTCTTGATAGCATGACTGCACAAACTTGAGGACTTCAAGTTTCCAGACCTGAGCCCAGTTCATTTCATTACTGCATTTGCTCAAAATTTTCAATTACCTGGTTTGGTGGTGCCTCATTCACTGAGCATCAACTAATTGCCAGGCTTTACTGTATTGAGAGTAGGGAAATGAATATAAGAAAAATTCTAGGCTTACTGCCTAAGCAGTAAAGACAGATAAGTAAACAGCAATAAATATACAGTTCCTTCAAAAGTTGAATTCCCGTGGTCTGTGTTTAGTTTTGCTGTTCCTGAGCATTATTTGGTAGCTTACTTGAGCTGTGCCCTTGGAATTAGGTTCTATGAATGTATATGGGCTAAGCTTTCAGAGACCATGGGAATATTGGATCAAGTTTAGGGGTTAAGTCCATGGTGAGAACTCTTTCTTAGATTCTCTTCTGGTCTAGAATTTGAATTTGTTCTTAATGGTAGCACACACACTAAGAATTTGTGGAGCTGGAATTCAGAATGGAGCTTATATTGGATTTCCCAGAACCTATCATTTGTTTATGGCCATCTGACTTTTAAGAGCGGATTAGAATATTTATTGTGTCCAAACTTGTTTGATTCACTGAATCTTCTTTTGCCAAAGAATATTCATCTTGGAACACTGAGAAATACTGTTCTTTAATACTTTCAAAATTACTATATTTCTATTTAAACTTGCACAATTTATTGAGGTATTAATTCCATATCTATACTTGGTATAGTATTTTCTTTGTCCTAAACTGACTTTTTTTTATTGAATTTGTTGTAGTGACATTGATTAATAAAATCATATAGGTTTCAGGTGTATAATTCTATAATACATCATATATATGACGTATTATATGTTCACTGCCCCAAGTCTAGTCTCCTTCCATCACCATTTATCCCTCTCTATTCTCTTCTACCTCCCCCCACACCCTTTTCCCTTTGGTAATCATTGCACTGTTTTCTGTGTCTATGTAAACTGACTTTCAATAGTCAGGAATCCATAGTACCTGCTTATTTTAGATTTTAAAAAAATTCACTAATTCTCAAAAGGTGTTTAAACTTGCCCAAATAGACCTCACGTTAGCTCTGTCTTTTAATATTCATGCCTCATTCATATACTTTTAATAAACTTTTTTTTTTTTTTTTTTAGAGAAGAAGGGGAAAGCAAGAGAGAGGGAGAGACAGAGCATTCATTTGTTGTTCCACTTAGTCGTGTATTCACTGGTCGCCTCCCATATGTGCCCTGGGATGCTCTGACTGAGCTAACCCACCAGGGCTAATAAACTTTTAATCATAAAAGCAGCATAGGCTTGGTAGAGAATATTTTTTAAAAGATTCAAGAAAGGAAGACAATTATTCATAATTCCATCACCCAGAAAGCTACTACTTCTGGTCCAGTGGTCCTGAGACTGAAGTGTGAATCAGTATTACTCAGAGTAGTATACAGGTGGACAAGGACTTGTAGGTAGACAGAGATCCCACTTGGTTTCTAGCTCACACTTACTGCAGCGTGAGAGAGACCCATTTCATTACTCCATCAATAGATGATACAGAGTATCATCAGTTAATGACCTTTCTAACATGTTTCTTCAAAGACATGTATGTGTCTTAGAAAGATTATTTTTGCCTACTAGGACAAATGGCTTTATTATGTCTTTCAAATAGCACATATAATTCAACTATGATTTTTTAAAGTACTTTTTGCTTAAAGGGGTAAAATATCCTTACCGCTACAAATATGCTCATGACAGATGTACAGTGAAGATACTTTTGTCTTCATAAAGGTATAAATATGAATGTTTGGCCTGACCTGTGGTGGCGCAGTGGATAAAGCGTCGACCTGGGAACACTGAGGTCGCCAGTTCAAAACCCTGCACTGGTCTGGTCAAGGCACATATGGGAGTTGATGCTTCCAGCTCCTCCCCCCTTTCTCTCTTTCTCTCTCTCTTTCTGTGTCTCCTCTCTAAAATGAATAATAATAAAAAAAAGAAATTAAATATGAATGTTTCCTCTTGGCAGGGTGAGAATAGAGTTACAGGGGGTGGGGTAGGACATGGGGGAAGATCAAGAAATTCTTGTCTTCGATTGTAGGAAGTAAACAACATTTAAAACTTAAAAATAAATAGCACTTTATATTTATATTAAATAAGGGGGGAGGGAGGTAGTAGATACCAGATGAATAGTTATAAGTGAAGGAAGGGATCTTAGTTAACTTTTTTTAAGAGTGTTTTTAGAGAGACAGAGAGAGGAGAGAGAGAGAGAAGCATTCGTGTGTTGTTTCACTTCGCTGTGCATTCGTTAGTTGCTTCCTGCTTGTGCCATCTTGACTGGGGATCAAACCCGCAACCTTGGTGTTTTGGGTTGGCTAGCTAACCGGTTAGGGTGGGATCCTTAGTGAGAGGTACAAGGGCTTGGGGAGGGACACAGAGTACTATTTTTCATAAGCTTAATAGTACTAGCACTATGTAATATTTTGAAGTACTTATGTATGTATGTTTGTAATCAAGTAGTTTAGAAGTACATTTAAACACCCACACATAGGTAAGACACTACTCTGAATAATCATATCAATTGCTGGTCTCCAATTTCTTTTCAAAATGGAAAGCTGAGCTTAGCACTCACCCCTTACCTGCCACTTGAAGCTTCTTAAAGGCCTTGCTGTAGCCACCCTTTCCAGCCCAATCTTTCCCACAGTGCCATGCATTTTTGCAGTCCCAGTCACGTGGACCTTCTCTTAGTCTTTTGTCAGAGGTTTCTGTTGCACAGTTTTGGCATCGACTGCTCCCTCTGCTCCCTGGACCTGTAATATTCTTTCTCTTCTCAACCCTTCCTGGGCCTCATGATCACAGCTCTGCAGTCACATCCACATGGAAGCCCCCCTAGACTTCCCCTCTAGATAGCATGTTCCTCTCACAGCACCTGCACCCCACCTTCCTGATGCTTGTCACTTTGTATTTTCATTTTGCTTATGTACTTGATTGATGTTTCTCTTTCGCACTAGAACTGTAAGCTTCAGAAGAACAGAACTGTGTCTGATTTTGTTTACCTTGGTGCCCTACCGCCTAGCTCAGTGCCTAGAATGTATTAGGCACTCAATAAATAGTAGCGACTGGCTCAGTTTTTCTTGACATCCTTAATTCTATTAATGTGCAATGCCTTGTTCTCATAAGGATTTCTTTTCCTAACTAACATTAACAAACAAAAATCCCCACCTTTAATCTCTGAACTAAAACTGGGAGAAAGAGGTTGGTCACCTGTGACTTTAATCAGTCAAATCCTTATAAATATTAATTCAAAAGCTTTAGCTTAGTGTCCTAAGATATGCAATTACCTAGAATCAGGGAAAGGACTGAAAAAGGAGTTAACTTACCCAAGAAACTGGGATGTCGGCTTTAGCTATGCATAGGAAATTCGGAGTAAAGGGAAGGTCAGGCCTCACAACGGGGCTTCCGTACTCTGCAGAGTAGGGAAATTGATCATTTTAAGGTGGCTGCATTGTTTTGAAGCAAATCCTTCTGTTTTCCCCAAACTTTCCTTTAAGTCAGCTGGACTCAGAGACTTTGGGGATCCCTACCCAACCCTGAACACCACCAAACAAAAACAAGTTCTGAGTTCCATACTGGGTTGACCTGGGGCAAAGGGGCAGCGGGAGTGAGAAAGTGAGACAATTCAAAGCCAAGACAGTGCACAGGAGCTTGAGTCAGAGGTGACCACGAGACGTATGTCCCCAGGAATATTTAGAAAAGTGAAAGGAGGGCGTTGACCTTTACGTAACCCATGGAATGGGGATGCCGGAGAGGGGCTGAGCCCATATATTTCATATATATCTTAAAGGACAGGGTAACTCTAGCTAACGTAGACACACATTTCTGTGTCCTTGGTGGACATATTCTAAGGATTAAAAAGCTGTCATATTCAGGATAACAAGAGGAGGGTGCCTAAGTTTATCCAAAGGAAAAAAATTTCCACCCCTAAATAAAGCTAGCAGAGAAACACTTGCTCAGATGTCAGCATGCTAATTATACACCCGGCAGCCTTGGCAGGTACAAAGATGAAATTCACCCGCAAAAAAGTAAAAGGGGGAAGGCATGAGATTAAGTTTCCCAGCTATATAAATCCACCAGTAACTTTCAGAAACTGTGCAGGCAGCCTCAGTTAGAGCTAAGCAACGATCAAATTCATTGTCACCAAAATGAAACCAAGGTTATTTTCTCTAGGTGGTTCTCTACATTATTGTGCCTTCCAGAGATCATAGGCTTGTCCAAGTGAGGCCTTATCTCTGTCAGACATCCTGGACTGGAGTTGACCTTGTAGAAGTACCCATGTCTGGGTAGGAACACCCGACTGCTGGCTCTCGCTGGCCCACCAAGGGCCTGACAATAGAACACATTTTCATATAGCCAGTGTATACTGAACCATGATTGGTTTCCTACACCATAAGCCTTTACTGAAAGACAGTGTAGTCTACTTACAGTGGTTTTCAAACTAGGGTATTTGTACTTCTAGGGATATGCAAAAGCTTTTCTGAGGATACACAAGCATTACTTTCATATGAAATATTCCTAAAATCGATCTTCCTGAGAACTTGTGTATACAAAGCGACTTGCTGGCTCCTTGCACAATGTTCCAGGCTGACAAACATCTGGGATACCAAAGAAAGGGATCATTGAAATTTTGGTATTGGGGTTGAAACATGAATGATTAGATAAATTCTTTTGCAAGCTGCCTGATTTTCAATCTGTTGCTTTGAACGAAATTGAATGAGGATCTAATCAAATCCAGATGAAGGTGTATCTCATCTGTCCAATGATAGATTTTTAAAAATATCTTTATTAAGATATAATTCACACACCATACAATTCAATGGGTTTTCATATTTTAAGAGAGTTGTACAATCATCACCACTATCAATTTTAGAACAATTTCATTATTCTCCCAAAGAAATCTTACATCTTTTGGCAGTCACTCACTTTCCTCCCAAGTTCCCCAACCCTAAGGTATTTTTTACACTGATCTACTTTCTAACTAATTTACTTTCTGTCTCTATAGATTTCTCTATTCTAGGTATTTCTTAAAAATTGAATCATACAATATGTGGTCCTTTGTGACGCTTCTTTCACTCAGCATAACATTTTCAAGATTTATCTGAGTTGTAGTTTACATATCAGTACGTCATTCTATTTTATGACTAAATATTACATTGTATGGATTTACTGCATTTATTTATCCATTTATCAGTCAATCCAATGATTGGTTATTTACAAGATACCCATATTAGTAGTGAAAAGGAGACATTGCTACAAATCTTATAAATAGTAAGTTAAAAGAGGATACTATAAGTAACTTTAATTTCAGGTAAAATTACTAAAGAACTTTCTTAAGAAAACACACAGAATTGACACAAGAATAATTGATAACTATTCATATTTTCTATTTATTAAAGAAAGTGAATTTGTGGTTAAAATTCTTCTAAAAACAAAAACAAAATCCACCTCCAGGCCCAGATGGTTTTGCTAGTGACTCATTCTAAACAATTAAGGAAGAAATCTACCTTTATTCCACAAACACTTCCAGAAAATAGAAAAAGAGGGAACACCTCCCAACTCATTTTATGAGGTCAGCATAATCTTAATGCCAAAACTTAAAGACATTAAGAAAAAGGAAAATTACAGCCCTGGCCTGGCTGGATAGCTCGGTTGGTTAGAGCATTGTCCCAAAATGTAAAGGTTGTGGGTTCAATCCCTAGTCAGGGCACAAAACAACAGATTGATGTTTCTCTCTCTTTCCCTTCCTCCCTCTCTAAAATCAATCAATAAAATTAGAAAAAAAGAAAGGAAAATTACAGACTAATTTCTCTTAAAAATAAAAAAAAACACTAAAGAAGCCTGACCTATGGTGGCACAGTGGATAAAGCTTCGACCTAGAATGCTGAGGTCAGTGGTTTGAAACCCCAGGCTTGCCCAGTCAAGGTACATACGGCAAGCAATTATGAGTTGATGCTTCCCGCTCCTCCCCCACACCTTTCTCTCTCTCTTAAAGAATTAATAAATAAAATCTTTTTAAAAACCCTAAAAAAGCTATTAGCTAATTGAATTCAGTAACATGAAAAGTAAGACATCTTGGAAAAGGGAGTTTATTCCAGGAATGGAAGATTTGTTTAACATTTGATAAACCAATATTTGCCACATTAACAAAATTAATGAGGAAAATGTGGTAAAATTATCTTTATAGGCGCATTTAAAAATAAAATTTATTACTCAATTTTAAGAATTCTTCCTATTAAGAATAGGAAGGCCTGGTCAGGCGGTGGCGCAGTGGATAGAGCATCAGACTAGGATGCAGAGGACCCAGGTTTGAAACCCCGAGGTCGCCAGCTTGAGTGTGGGCTCATCTGGTTTGAGCAAGGCTCACCGGGACCCAAGGTTGCTGGCTTGAACAAGGGGTCACTTGGTCTGTTGTAGCCCCCCAGTTGAGGCACATGTGAGAAAGCAATCAATGAGCAACTAAGGTGCCGCAACAATGAGTCGGTGCTTCTCATCTCTTTCCCTTCCTGTCTGTCTGTCCCTATCTGTCCCTCTCTCTGTCTTTCTCTGTCTCTGTCACACACACACACACACACAAGAATAGAAAGGAATGCCCTTAATTTCATAAATATTATATGCAAAAAGAATACAGTAAATATTATATATGTTCTGTAATAAAATATTAAAAGCTTTCCCCTGGGAAGAGAAACACACAAGGATGCCCACTGAGTACCACTTTTATACAACATTGCTTTGAAGGTCTTGGTGTAAAAAGGCAAGAAAAATTAATGAAAAATATAAGGATTTAAAAGGAAGAAATAAAACTGTCATTACTAGCAGATAATATGATTATGTACATAGAAAATCCAAAAGCATAAGCAGATAAACAGGATTAACAAGTGAATTTGCAAGGTTGCTGGATATTCAGTAGAATAAAGAAAAATTTGTTTCTGTATTCCAACAATAAACAGATTGAAAATTTTTAAATGACACCATTTACAGGAGAATTAGAGCCATCAAAAATTTAGGAATATAGCTAATAAAAAATATAACCCCTCTATTGAAAATTATAAAATATAAACTATAGCTGACTGGTGGTAACACAGTGGATAAAGCGTTGACCTGGGACTCTGAGGTTCAAGGTTCGAAACCCAAGGTTGCCAGGTTGAATGCAGGCTCACCAGCTTGAGCGTTGATGATCCCAAGGTCACTGGTTTGAGCAAGGGGTCACTGGCTCAGCTTCAGCCCCCCGCCAAGTCACATATGAGAAACAATCAATGAACAACTAATGAACTAAAGTGATGCAACTAAGAATTGATGCTTCTTGTCACTCAAAAATATATATATATATATATAAATATATAAATATTGAGCTATATATATTAAAGAAGGCTCAAATACATGGAATAGCACACCATGCCAATAACTTTGGAAGATTTAGTATTGCAAATATGTCATTTATTTCTAAATTTATCTATAGTTTCAGGTGTAATCCCAATCAAAATCTCTCCAGGTCTTTATGTGGATATGTATGAGGAAGTTGATAAGATGTTTCTAAAGTTTATGTAGACATGCAAAGGGTCAAGAATAGCCAGGAAAATCTTGAAAGAAGAAAATTAGAAGACTATAGTACCAGATACCATGAAATTGTAAAACTGTAATCATTAAGACCATGTGTTATTGTTGTAAGGAAGACACAATGTAGTAGAATAAAGTCCAGAAAACCCCCCCCCACATATATATAGTATTTTATTTATAATGAATATGAAATTTCTATACAATAGGCAATTAATTGTCTTTTCATAAATAGAGGGCCAATCAAATGTCTATAATGAAAAATGATTACCTTGATTCTTACCTTAATACACAAAAATAAATTTCATATGAACTTTATATGAAAATGTAAAGTAATATAGAATAACTCCTTGCCTAGGGATAGGGGGAAATTTCTTAAGTACTAAGAATATAAAGGAAAATGATTGTTAAATTGGACATTAAAATTAGGAACTTCTATTCCTAGAAGATACTATCAGAAAATGAATAGGCAAGCCACAGAGTGGTAGGACATATTTTCAACACCTATGGCTCATAAAGGATTTGAATTAGAATTCAACAGTACTTACCTATTGCTACATAACAAATTACCACAAAATAATTGTGATCATCTCCCAGCATTGGTAGGTCAGGACTTGGGGCACAGCTTAGCGGGGTTCTTCTGGCTCTAGATCTCTCATGAGGTTGTAGTCAAGCTGCCAGCTAGAACTGTGAGGCCATCTAAAGACTCAACTGAGGGGACCCACTTTCGAGCTTTCTTATGTAATTGTTGGCAGGCCTTGGTCCCTTGCCACATGAGCCTCTCCATGGGACTGCCTCATGACAGGGCAGCTGGCTTCCCACAGCACAAGCAAGAGAAAGTGAGCACTCAAACCAGAAGCCACAGTCTTTATTATTATTATTATTCATTTTTTAGAGAGGAGAGAGAGTGCGAGAGAGAAAGGGGGGAGGAGCAGGAAGCATCAACGCCCATATGTGCCTTGACCAGACAAGTGCAGGGTTCTGAACTGGCGACCTCAGTGTTCCAGGTCAACGCTTTATCCACTGCATCAGCACAGGTCAGGCCAGAAGCCACAGTCTTTTTGTAACTTAACCTTGAAAGTGGCATCCCATGCTGCTTCTATATTTTATTCCTTAGAGGTGAATCAGTAAGCCCAGCTCACACTCAAGGGGAAGGGGTTACAGAATGGCATACGTACAAGGAGGCAGGGGTGATTATGGGGTCATCTTAGAGGCTGACTATCATAAGAATACATTTTAAAAAACCATCAAAACCCTTAAAAGTCTTAATCTGGTGGGGGGTAATATTTCACAGTGTGAAAATAATCGGCTATCTGTTGTGATTTGGGCATTTTTCTGTATGTGGGTTATATGTATGTCAATGAGAAGTCGATTTAACAACATTTTTTAGTTATATGTAAATAATGATCTCAATAAAGCTGGGGCAAAAAATATTTTTGATGAGAAATTAGCTGTTGCTCGGTAGCCCACTGCCCAGTCCCCGGGATAAGTGCACATTCTTGCTTGGACAATGGGAGTGTTCCAGAGTAATTGGTCAGAGGTGAACTCATTGCCTCAACTCGGCCTGCCTGAATCTTCCTCAAGATCCTTCTCACTGGCGCTGGGGGAGATGAAGTAGCCCCTAGAGCAGTGATGGGCAATCTTTTGAGCTTGATGTGTCAAAATTCGCCAAAAAAACGAGCATAACTTGGGTGGTGTGTCACTTTGAGAAAAACGGCCTAACCGGAAGTCCCAGAACTAGATGCTCTGTGCCAGAGTTCTGTTGTTTTGGCCTACAGACCTCCAGCACAGAGTGTCTACACTACAGCAAATGTTTTATCCTCGGCTACTGTACCTGGCCGTGCAGGAGCCGTGGATGAAACGTTCTTCTCGGCATGCGGCCCCATACTTCTCTGGTATGTGGCCGCATGCGGCCGCATGTCATTGAAAATGGCTACGTGTGTCAGTGCTGACACGCGTGTCATAGGTTCGCCATCATGGATCTAGACTGTTGTGCCACCCCATTCAGCTAGAAGCCTGTGAATTCAGGGCTCTGCGGGCTGTGTTTCCCCCAGGCAGAGGCAGCAGTGGATTGGAAGAAAGGCAGTCCAGCAGCAGGGAGCCCTGGGCTCAGTCTCTGGACTTCCTCTGCTTCTTCCTCTTCCTTCAACCCACGAGCTGCGCCAGCCAGCGTCCTCCCCACACATCTCTCTCTGCTTTAACCAGTGCTGGTGGGGTTGCTGTCACTCACAATTCAACCTCCTCACTGGCCCTCGGCCGGTCACTTAGGATGCAGTGATGACCTGGACACTATGCTTCACCTCCAGCTGCTTCCAGCCTCCAGACAGCGATAAGGAGGGAAAGGAAATGACTTGCAATGCAGTATGAACATACCCAGAGGGTGCAGGACCTGCCAGAGTCATGGCTCTGACACATCTCCCGTGGCATTGGTCAGCTTCCTTAAGTCCTTACAACGACTTTTGTATTCAAAGCCGCCTAGTATCCAAAGTGCTGTTGCCCATGATCATCAAGTCAATAAATACCAGTTGGGCACCTACTCTCTGCAAGGCTCAGCATAAGCGTGGTGATACAGACCCATAGGACACTCTAAGAGGAACAGGTGTACTTATAAAAATATAATAAAGAATGCTTGGTAAATATAAAAGGAAGTCATAAGAATAGTCAATTCCTATCTGTGTCTTTCTAGGAGAACAGTTCAGCATGGTGGCTGAGAGCGTGGGCTTTAGGACCCTGGCTCTGTCACTAGCCTGTGAGTCAGTGTCCTCCTCTGTAAACTGGATAATATAACAGCATTTATTTCACAGCATTGTTGGGAAGATTAAATGAGTTGATATGAGTAAAACACTTAAAATAGTGCTTGGCACATAGTAAGTCCTCAAACAGTACTATGTCTAAATTGTATGGATTATCAGCTCTTCAAAAGCAGGAGGCTTTGTGTTCTTTGTAGCTCAGCTAACATGTAGAGACCACTTGAGATTTTTCTACTTGCTTGGCTCAGCAGTATTAATTTATTAGCAGATGCAGGCACTGCCTTGCTTGCTGGTTTCTCCATCTGCTCTAAATTTAGTACTAAATAAAGACAGCTGTGGGGGTGGAGGAGGTTTTAGTGATCTCTGATTCAAAGACGCTGGGATTTTGTTTTGTTCGAAAGCTGTATTCCAGAGAACCCAGCATCTGCTGAAGACCATTTTAAGGCATGTTTTGAAGAAATTTGTAGCATCTATTTACATTGGTATGTGCATCCATACTTTGAATCTTCAACCATTTGCATATAGTAATATCCTAACTGATGTTCCAAATTTGATGCTACTTTGTATGAGCCTGCATAATTTCTCCCTCATTATAATATATGCATACTAAATGAATTGATTTATGAAAAGTAATTCACTTTTTCAATCTTGGTAAGTAGAATAGTCACAATTCTGTGGTCCCACATTTGAATAAAAGTTTCTGCTCAAATGTCACCTCCTCAGAAAGCCTTTCCTATTAACCTATCTAAAATTGTATTCCACCTCCTCTTCAAATCTAATCACTCTCTCTGGTCTTTTTTTTAATAGCGGTTTTTACCATTTAGTGTTTATTATTTGGTTGGTTCCATGTTTACTTACTGTCTGTATCGCCCACTGAATGTAAGCTGTTTAAGGACAGGGAATTTGACCGATACACTGTTCTACCCCTATCTAAAGCAGTGCCTGGCAAACAGTATATACTTAAATTCTTGTTGAATAGTAGAATTTTCATGTAACCCTCAGGGGAAAAAAATTAAACAAGTGTGACAAAAGTGTCTTTTACAGATGAAGTAACGTGTCCAGAGCATACAATGAGAGCGCCGGGGTTTACACACTCGTCCCTCTGACTGCAGAGCACTGGGGTTTACACACCCATCCCTCTGACTGCAAAGCCCTTCCATAATCTCCACCTCTGTGCCTCTGTCTTCTAATGCATGGGGTGTAAGCACAGGAGACAGTAGGAGACTGAGGGTGAGATCAGCTGTGGTGCAGTCCCTGACACAGGAGGGTGGGCCTCAGGGATGGGATTGCAGGGGTTTGGAAAGGTGGAGGAGGGGAGGGCAAACTGCAGGCCTGGGCCTGATTGCCCACTGGGCCCTTTTCCTTGGCTCAAGAGTCTGTTCTGATTTGCTCTTCAGGGAGCAGAGATGAAGGAGGGCAGGACATCGGGGAGGATAACATAAACTCTCATTCCTGGGCTTTTGGGTCAAACCTCCAATTAAGAACCCTTTCCAAGGACCCTCTGTGGACTGTGGGGAGGCCCTGAGTCCAGACCAGAATTCTAACTAACCTGTGTAGCCTCTGGCAAATTCAGAGGAGCTCCCAGTTCTGGGTGTGCGGGCAGGGCAGATGGGTGTCCAGGCTGGAGAGGGCTCCAGAGGTGGGGCACCTTCCTTAGAGAGAGTCAGGGTTATTGTGAGCCCAGGCAGGAGCTCACCAGAACACCAGCCTCCCTAAAATGGAGAAGGAAGGGAACAGCCACCAGCAGCAGCTGCCGCAGGACCCCGCGTCCCAAAGCATTGAGTCTTCATTTCCTTGTGGATTAAATGTGTGTGCCTATGTGCTGGAGCGCCCACACGTCGGACGGGCGGGACTCACTTGGCCCTAGAAAGGGCTGTGGCCCCAGCTTGTTGTAGGAGCAGACGCGGCAGGGTTTCTCTGCTGGGTCACCTGCAGGGCGTTGTCAACGGTGGGAAGGAGTCCCTGAAGTGCGGAAAGTGTTGGGACAGTTGAGAGGCGGCAGCTGGTGCGGTCTCAGAAAGTGAGTTATTTTCTTCAAGGTCTCCCAATAAAAATGCTTTAGAAACAAGAAAAGATATTGGTGATGTTAAGGTAAGATATTTCCTCCCTCGGAGTTGAAAGCTAAAAAGCCTTCACATGAATATTCATATAAAAGTTTTTATCACCAAAATGATGTCACAGCACAAATGGCAACTCCATTTTTTTAAAAGGTTTTGTGTTGTTTGCTTTATGATGAAAGTGTTGTCTCCAGCACTCCCTGCCTGCAATGTTCTCTCTGTGCCTGTGACATTGAATGAGACTATTAGGTGCCAAGTTCACTTGTTGGACTTAAACACTTCTAGATTTGGAGTCTTCTGGGGGAAGGGAATCACTAGGTAAAGTACAACTGTTTCAGTTCATGGTCATCACCATTCAGTTCCTCACTCTAAAGTATGGTACCCAAAAGGCTCACTCTGCATGTGTATTAAATGAAAGAATGTTTAAGAAAAGAAAGCTGAGTGTCTCACTGGGAAGCATTAGGATTACATAGAATCACATCTGTGGACTGTCTCCTAACCCACTTTGTGTTCCTTTCCATTCCTCTCCCCCCCAGCCCCCGAAATTTGAACTTTAAGGCCTTGTCTCGGGAACTCCTGTCCAGGGGCCAGCAGTATCCACCTCATTTGGTAGTTTGTGAGAAATGTAGGTGCTCTGGTGCCACATCAGATCCACAGAACCAGAATCTGCTTTTTAACCCGATCCCCAAGAGGTCTGTGTGCTGTAAAGTTGGAGAAACAGTGCTCTAAGGCACCTGGGCCCAGGCTTCAGGCTGTAGCTATATGGATGGCAGGGCAGCACCACACTGAACACTGTGCAGAGGGCTCAAATTCCAGTGCTGCTGCTGAACCAACTTCATCACGTTGACAAGTGACTTAAAGTTTTTTTACATTCAATTTTAGAGAAAACTTGCAAGAACAGTACAAAGAACTTCTATATACCTTCTACCCAGATTCACTAGTTATGAACATTTTGCCACCTATGCTTTAATATTCTCTCCCTACCTATATATTATTATTATTTCAGAACCATTGGAGGGCTAGTTACATACATTGGTTTGCTTCTCTCTTAACACTTTAGTGTGTACTTCCTAAGAACAAGGACATTCTCCTATGTCACCACCAGATCCAGGGTCAGATCCAGGGGAAGGCAAGCAAGGCCTGAGAGGGAGTAGTGCCAGGAGGGCTTCCGTAAATTTTGCACCCCAAAATTCTTGCTTGGCACGCACTGGTCCTTTCCCTTCACACTACAGTTATCAAAATCAGGAAACCAAACATCAATTCAATACTATGATCTATCTAATCTACTGTCCATATTTCAATTTTGTCAATTGCCCCAATAATGTCCTTTAGACTAGAGCAAGTTTTTAATACCTAATTTAGGACCATACATAGCACTTAGTTGTCATATCTATTGGATCTGCTTTAATAGGGAAATGTTCTTCAGTCTTTCTTAGTCTTTCAGGACATTTACATTTTTGAAAAATACAGATCAGTTATTTTATAGAAAGCCCCTCAATATGGGGACAAGTTATTCTTAATCTCTTGATAGTTCAGCTTTACCACCCATAGATTGAGGATAATTCCTGCTTGGTGTTGAAATCAGCTAAGCTAAGGCATGTATCAGACCTGACATATGGCAGGGGTAGGGGGATTAAACAGTTGCTACCCCTGCTCAGGTGCTTGTCAGTACAGTACCATGCTAAGTGCTTTCCATGCATTATCTCATTGAGCCCTCCCTATAGCTCTGTGACATAGGTTCTATTTTACCCCCATTTCACAGATGAAGAAATGGAGACTTAGAGTAATTGGTCCAAGGTTTCACAGCTAGTAAGGAGGGAAGTGGGAACGTGAACCAAGTCAGTCTGCCTCCAAGCACTATCTGCTTAGTAACCATACTTGTGATGCTTGCCTAAAATGTAAGCTTTCAAGATAGAATGTACATAACATAAAATTCACCGTTTTAATCATTTTATTTCCACCTAGCTTTATTGAGATATAGTTGACATATAGCATTGTGTAAATTTAAGTCATACAACGTGAAGATTTGATATATGTATGTAATCCATAATGATTTCCATTATAAGGCTAGTTAACATATCCATCATCTCACAAAATTACAATTTCTTTTATGGTGACACCATTTAACATCTATTCTTTTAGCAGATTTCGAGGATATAATACAGTATTGTTAACTATAGTCACCATGCTATTTTTAGCTCCCCACAACTTATTCACCTTAAAACTGGAAATTTATACCCTTTGACCAACATCTCCCCATTTCCCCCAGCCTCTGGCAACCATCACTTTTTTTCTATGAGTTTTAACCACTTTAAAGTATACAGTTCAATGTATTTTAGTATATTCACAACCGTCAGCATATTTCCATCACCCCAAAAAGAAACCCCATATCTCTAAATTCCCCTTTTTCCTATCCCCTGACAACCACTAAGCTACTTTCTCTTTCTATGGATTTGCATATACACACAGTGGAATACTACTGAACAAAAACAAAAAGGAACTAACCACTGATACACAATAACATTTTGGATCTCAAAACATCATGCTGAGTGAAAGAATACAGATACTAAAAAACAAACAAACAAACAAAAAAACTTCCATACTGGAAGATTCCATTGTGGTTTTCCATGAAATTCTAGAAACAACAAAATAATAGGAAGCATGTCAGTGGTTGCCTGGGGCCAGCAGTATGAGGATGGGGACTGACTGCAAAGGTACACTAGGGAACTTTTTGGAGTGACAGAATTGTTCTTAAACTATGTAACTTGTGGTCCTGGTTGCATAATGTATACATTTGCCCAAATTCATCTAACTCTTACTTTAAAAAGTTTATAAATGTAAATTATATGTCAATAAAACTATAAAACAGACCGACAGACAGACAGATCTGTCCCTCAATGGCGTTCAAATCATCAGCATGTCTTCCTTCATGGTTCAGCCCCAAATCTCTCTTCCCAGCCTCATCTCCTTCCTCTCTCCTTCATGCATTCATTCAACAAACATTCTCTGACACTTGCTATGTGCAAGGCCCGGAGTCAGGCACCCCAAGAAAGTGGGGGAAAAAGAATCTCCATCCTCAGGGAACTCACTGCCTAGTCTGGGAGCAGAAAGGACACCCAACCCAGACAAAATCAGAGATCCTAGAGAATCACTGAGTCTTAGAGGAGAGAAATATGAATATACATTCTAGTCACTTTGAATTTCAAGTTTTAATCAAGTTTCCATTTAATTTTTTAATAGCTAATACATTACATGGCTCAAAAATAAATTATACAGTGAAAAATTTCCTTCCACCCATCACCCATCTGCCCAGTTCCCACTCTACTCCATATAACCAGAGTTTTTATAAATATATATTTTTTCCTTTCTAAAAGAAAATATAGCATAACATACGCATTATTCTGGACCTTACTTTGTCATTTGGCAGTAAATCTTTGATTGTCCATACAGTTATCGCAAACAATCTCACTGTCTTTTACAATCACACAGTGTCCCACTGCATGGATGGGCCATCATTTACTTATCCAATCTCCTTTTGGTAACATTTGCGCTATTCCTAACAGTCTATTATGGTGAACAATGCTGTGTGTAACCTCTTGTAAGTGGTGTTTTATGTTTGTTTTGTATATGGTAAATATATCTATGGCTACATATTGGATTTCTTCTTCTTCTTTTCTTTTGTTTTAACCATTTCAGAAATAACACCAACCACTCCTCATTTTCTCTGCCTTGAAAGTCCCCACTGAATCCTTTTCCATTGGAAAACTCCTACTTTACCTCAAAATCCAGCTCAACACTTGAAACCATGTCAACACAATGAATTAAAATAAAAAGATCCCCCTCAACCTTGACTTTCTTGTGAAGCCTCCTGAGTCCCCTCCGGCAAGATTAGGCTGCTCCTTCTACATTCTCTCCTGTGTTCCATTTCCACATCATCAGAACTTTGGGTTGATACTTCACTCTTCCCGCAATAGACTGGAGCTATTCAAGGGATCATGCTATCGTAGACCTCTCTCTGAAACCCTTAGTACTAGGCACCTGGCAAGTGTTAAGTCAGATGTTGGTTGCATGGTTAGTGCTGACAACGGGCTGTTGTACTGCCCTGTCCCTCTCTTTCAGCTGCCTCTCAGCCACTGTCAATAGAGGACTGACGCCAAAGGTGGGCTGTCATTTCCCTTCCGCACCCACCTAATTCCTTCCTGCTGGCCTCCACCTCTTTCCCCTGTGGGATTCAGTCCACAGCTGCCCTTGTGGCCCTTGCTGAATCTGGCATGGATAGCAGCCATTATAGCTTTTTAGAAAATAAAGACATAAATGAAATAGAGTATTGGCTCCACCCATTTCCTCTCTTCCGCATCAAGTCTTTGGCCTCCCCGAGGCTGAAAGAACAAATCGCTTGATAGTCAAATGCACATCAGTCACGCTCAAACATAACTTCCTGCACTGTAAGCAAAGGAGATGACAGTTTACCAGGGTAATTTTAGGGGTGTGGGAAATGCTTATAATATTCAGGTGAATCATTGCTAAGTGATTTTCAAGGGCAATTTAAATTATTTTTAAAAAACATTGGGTTAACTCTAAAATGTCATAGCGCTTATACATGCCTGGAGTTCTCTCTCCTCTCTAAAATGAATTTTTAAAAAAAATTAAAAGAAAGCTAAGGGGGGCCTGACCAGGCGGTGGTGCAGTGAATGGAGCATCGGATTGGGATGCGGAAGACCCAGGTTTGAGACCCCGAGCTCCCCAGCTTGAGTGCGGGCTCATCTGGCTTGAGCAAAAAGCTCAGCAACTTGGATCCAAGGTCGCTGGCTCGAGCAAGGGGTCACTTGGTCTGCTGAAGGCCTGCGGTCAAGGCACACATGAGAGAGCAATCAATGAACAACTAAGGTGTCATAACAAAAAACTGATGATTAATGCTTCTCATCTCTCTCAGTTCCTGTCTGTCCCTATCTATCCCTCTCTCTGACTCTATCTGTCCCTGTAAAAAAAATACAATAAAAAATAAAAATATTAAGAAAAAAAAAAAAAAACAAAGGGGAAAGAAAGCTTTCAAACCTGTAGCCGCCCAAATCAGAGGTGGATATAGGAATTGAGATGTTTCTTCTGTGGAAGTCTCAGGAAAGGTGGTAGCTTAGCTCTCCCTTGGATTGCTTTGAGACTGGTCTTATAATTTCTAGCTTGCTTACCTCCTCAAAGAAGTTGGAGAAACTAGGTTTCATCTTGTACTTTCAAGGGTCAGATCTAAAACGTTTTCTCTTAGTTTTAAATAATGGCAAAGCTTGTTATTTTGGCACATTATAAGTATTACCATTTTGTTTTATTTTTAAAGATGTTATTTATTGATTTTAGAGAGAGGAGAGAGAGAAAGAGAAAGAGAGTAAGGCGGAAAGGAGTGGGAAGCATCAACTCATAGTTTCTTCTCATATGTGCCTTGATGGGGAAAACTTGGAGCCCGGAACTGGCAAACTCAGCATTCCAGGTGGATGCTTCATCCACTGCACTACCACAGATCAGGCCGCAGTATTGGCATTTTAAAATAAGATTGTTGCCTGACCTGTGGTGGCGCAGTGGATAAAGCGTCGACCTGGGAACACTGAGGTCACCAGTTCAAAACCCTGCACTGGTCTGGTCAAGGCACATATGGGAGTTGATGCTTCCAGCTCCTCCCCCCTTTCTCTCTCTCTCTCACTCTGTGTCTCCTCTCTAAAATGAATAAAATAAAAATAAAATAAATTTTAAAATAAGATTGTTACATCATGCTTTAAATGTATCTAAAAGAATCTAAATATCATAATGCATCTAGCACCTGTTTAAAAAGTACACACATAGCTTTTCTTTAAAAGAAATTTTACGTCACTCTTTTCCCCCTTATCTTGCCCCTGAACATTTTCATATAAGATTTTAGGCTGGACCCTTGTCCAGGTGTGTGGCAGTCACAGGTTCCATCCCCAGTCAGAGCACATATGAGAAGCAACCAATGGCCTGACCTGTAGTGGCTCAGTGGATAAAACGTGGACCTGGAATGCTGAGGTCGCTGGTTTGAAACCCTGGGCTTGCCTGGTCAAGGCACATATGGGAGTTGGTGCTTCCTGATCCTTCTCCCTCTCCGCCCCCTCATTCATCTCTAAATTGAATAAATAAAATCTTAAGAAAAGGAGAAGCAACCAATGAATGCACAACTACATAGAACAATGAGTTGATGTTTCTCTCTCTCTCAAATCAATGAGGGAACATCTTTAAAAAATAATAAAAGATTTTAGGCTAGAAAGTTTTATCGATCAGCATATCAAATTTCCCCACAAAAAATTTAAAAAATAACATTCTGATTTTATTGATAAAATTTTGAATACCTAATTGATTTAAACAACAAAATAGCCTGACCAGGCAGTGGCGCAGTAGATAGAGCATCGGGCTGGTATACAGAGGACCCAGGTTTGAAACCCTGAGGTCACCTGCTTGAATGCAGGCTCAGCTTGAGCCCAAGGTCGCCAGCTTGAACAAGATGTCACTTGATCTGCTGTAGCCCCCCTTCATCTTCCCCCCACCCCCTCTGGTCAGGGCACATATGAGAAAGCAATCAATGAACAACGAAAGTGCTGCAACAAAGAATTGACAACTCTCATCTCTGTCCCTTCCTGTCTGTCTGTCCCTATCTGTCCCTCTCTCTGTCTTTGTCACAAAACAAAAAACAAAACCACAAAATATTACAAATTTTGATAAACCATAAAAATTAAAGCCTAGAATATATATTTTAAAAGATTTTATTGATTTTATAGAGAGAAGAAGAGAACTGGGGATGAGAAGTATCATCTCACAATTGCTTCACTTTAGTTGTTCATTGATTGATTGATTGTGGTATGTGCCCCAACTGGGAATAGAACCTGCAAACTTGGTGTATCACACTCTAACCAAATGAGCTACCTGGCCAGAGCCTTGCAAATAATTTATAACCATTTAATTTGGGTGGTTTACTTTCTCAGCACAGATACCATCTTCTGAATTATCCCTTTGAATTGCCCTGGAGGTCTTTACATGTTGAGTCAATGCACCTTTAGTAATGGCTGAGACTTTTGACTATTTTCTAAGGTGGGAAGACAGTTTTAAAATGGGATGCTTATCTTCAGATACTTTCTGAAGCTGAAAAATTTTAGATACTAGTACAGTTAGCAGTGGAAGATCTGTAAGTGAATTACCTAAAAACTAGTCTTGGAAAATCTTCATGAACCCCAGAGATAAGGGAAAACCAGTGAAGACAATTTTAGAGGCTTTCTGGTAGAAGAGGGAAGAGCTGGGGCTATGATGAGGAGGGCTGCATAAGGGGTGGGGCACTGTATGAAAGATAGGAGGGGGACTTGAAAGTTTCTGGGCCGTGTAATTTAAGAAATGACTTTAGACCTTTCTAATTAGTCTTGGTGGGACCTTCAATAGAGGTTATTTACTGATTGGTGAAAATATATTTATATAATTTGTATTTTCTGAAACTTAAATTAAAAAAAATTGATTTTAGAGCGAGGGAGAGAGCAAGAGACAGTGAGAGACAGACATTAATTTATTGTTCCACTTACGTATGCATTCATAGGTTGATTCTTCTATGTAACCTGAATGGCAACCTTGGTGTATGGGGACAACCCTCTAACCAACTGGGCTACTTGGCCAGGGCTGACACTTTTTAGATTAAAAATAAATTCATTTTAGAGAAGGGAGAGAAAGAGAGAGAGAGAGAGAGAGAGAGAAGGGGGAGAGGAGCAGGAAGCATCAACTCCTACATGTGCCTTGACCAGGCAAGCCCAGGGTTTTGAACAGGGCTCCTCAGCGTTCCAGGTCGATGCTTTACGCACTGCACCACCACAGATCAGGCAGGGCTGACACTTTTTAAATATAAAAGAAATGCATTCTTTTTGTAAAAATTTCAGGTAAAAGAAGTATAAAGCCAAAAACAGAGTTTATGCCTTTCTCTACCAACAGGTACCTAGTTAACAGGTGTGTTGAAGATCCTCGAAAGTCCCTTTCAACTCTGGCATTCCGCTTAAATCTCTTCCAACAAGAACCACTAACTTTTAGAAACGCTTGGCCAGGATCTCAATGTGTGTGATTCCTTGACTGTCCTGTGCATCTCTTTAACCCATGGGGATGTCTTGCGAACTTAAACACCTCTGAATCTAGTGATCCAGGACTGGTGGAAAGGGAAGGAAGGTGCAGGCATCGTCAGTTTTTTCCTAACGTAAACCGCTAGCTATTACAGTCTAATTTTTATGCCCACTTAGCCTCCGTGAAGGAGGTCCCCGGCTGACACCAGTTATAAACACTTACTCGGTGCCCACTATGCAACGAACGCTCCAGCGTTGCTTGGGTACCTTTTTGCAAAAGGATGCCAACTTTTCTTGTGACCGTTCCCTCCAAGAAGCCTCCCCCTTCACCACTGTGGGACAGTGCCTTCCTGCAGACTGGATCCTAGGCTGGGCCCTTAGCCCAACGACTGGTGTTTCTCCACGGGCGCCTGCGCAAAGCGACCCTCCCGTCACTCCGGGCGGGAGGCGGGGGCAGCTGGGAGAAACGAAAGCTGCGGGAAGAAAAAGGGCCAAGCCCTGAAATTACCCGGATGTGGTCTCCGCGCGCGCATGCTCAGTGTCTCCTCGACAAGTTGGCAGCAACACCTCGGCCGTAGTCGTCGCCGCTGCGGTAACGGAGCGGCTCGGGTGGCGGAGCCCGCGTTCGCGCCCGCCCGCTCTCCTCAGCAGGCCCTTCCCGCCCTCCCCTTGGCTGCGTGGCCGCCCAGGGGACGGGAGCGGGTGAGGGGAGCCGGGCGCCCCGCGAGAGAGGCCCCCCGCGGCGGGGCGGCCCGGGAGCTCGAGGCGGCCCGGTCCGCGCGGGCAGCGGCGCGGCGCCGAGGAGGGGCGGCCTGGCCCGGACGCCCCGCGGCGGGGGCCGAGGAGCGCTCCGGGCCATCGGGGAAGCGACGGGTCCGCTGCCCTTGCGGACTCGCCCCGGCGGGAGAGCGAACTTCCCTCGCCATCGCCCGAGCCCAGGTAACGCGCCATGTCTCCACCCCTTCCCCGGCCGGGCTCGCGCACCCCTCCCGCAGCCTCCCCGCCCCGGGGCGGGCTCCCGGCGGCGGCGGGGAGCGCGCGGGGGGCCAGCGGTCCGTCCGGAGAGCGAGCGCGGTCGCTGGCTGGGCCGCGGTGCCTCGCGTCCCTCGGGCTCCAGGGTCGGTCCTCCGGTCCCGAGCTCCCTTCGCAGTTTGTTGCAGGATCAAGTTAAACTCGGAAGGGGACTCTGGCTGCAGCCGCCGCTCCCCTTTGTTGTTCTTGAGTAGTTTCAGTGTCCACCCCGGCGGAGCGCGTGGGGTCGGCGAGAGTGTTTGCCGTAGGTGTCTAAATGCAAGTAGTAAATGGTTTGTCATAATTTCTTTTCTCAAGCAAAGTTTTGTTTTCTCATTGTCTCTAATTTTCTCTTCCTGGTTGTGTCATTCTAATTTATGTTCTGGCTTTGATTTGTTTACTTACTCTTTGAGTATTGTGGGTGATGGCGGCGTGCAGGGAACAATCTTAGCACCTAGCTGACCACCGCCCCCTCCAGTCCCTAGTAAAAAAATAAAAGACAGTTTATCTTAAGACTTTAAGTACTGGGTGTGAAATTGGTGTAGGTCGGAGGGCGGTGGCTCTATCTCTTAACCCAAACTAGATCTTCAAAGAAATGGGTGCGTTTAGTTAACTTGCAAGGTTCTGAAAAACCCAAATTGAGTATATATGTTTCTTATTAATTTATTTGGACTTTAGTTTCCGAATGTCTTTAGTTTTTGCACCATGGTCGAAAGTGAAACTGCCGTTTATTTAGGACTAATAAATATAAAATAATGTGTAATCATTTGACTCTTAACTTACTAAAGGCTTGTGGTCTTAGCCTTTCTGTTTAACAACCTTTGACTTTGGACAAAATTAGCATCCTTTTAAGTCTCAGTAGCAGTTTGATTATTTGGGTGGTTAAAAAGTATTTTGAATACATTTTGCTGGAAGAACCCATTTAGTCTTTATAGAAAATATATACTCTCATAAAGTAATATGACATGGAACTTATATTTGAATAATTTTTATTGTGGCTTTTATAATTTGCCTTTGCCACGTTTTACCAAAACAAAATATATTTCAGTTGAAATATAGTATACGAAGTTTTAGCGTGTAACTTTTCTGATAAGGACTTATTTTCTCTTTTGGAAAGTTAGTTCATATCATTTCAAGTTGTAATGATATAATTAACATTTTAAAATATGATTTCTTATCAATGTTTCTTTGATAATGTAACAATTTTTGTTTTCTTCATTGGATTTATTACAGAACAAGTGTAACAGGCAGGCCAAGCATTTAAGATTTGGAGTATCTTTAGATGTAAAAGTGGTGATGTAGGTTTAAGTTGTTGGAGTGAAAACTAAAAGCTTTCTATACAAATTTGATATGCCATTTTGTGACTGTATTGATAGAGGTGATTTTTTTCTTTGCTTTTTAGGTTTTGGGGAAGTTTGCTTTAAAGAGGTATTGCATCTTGTTTTGTTCTTGAAGTGGGAATATCTAAATAGAAACTTCTCTGTTCAGCTAAGTGCCTTCTTTTTAAATCTTAAGCTTAGGGGAAACAAAAAACTAAAACAAAAAAACTTCAAATCTGTTTCAGGTTTAATGAAAATTTGTGCTGAGAAAGTCACTTTGAAATTTTTCCCAATAAGTTTTATATGCATCATTGACCTTTTCTGATGGCTCTGCTGCTTGAAACAATTCTGCTTATACCAGGAAGCAGCAAACATTTGTAAAAACCCATGCTTCACTTTCTTAAACTATATTTTAGTAGAGCTGTATCTCCGTTTGTGTGTGAATTTTTTTCTCTGCATTTTCCTTTAAATCCCCGTCCCCCCCAAATTAAAGAGCAATATAAAACTAATTTATGCTGCCCAGTCACACTCTAGCACTCTGGCTTGGGAACTCTTTTTCTGAGTGAGCTGGTGTTATAGTAACATCATTAGACACTATTCTAATTGAGCTGTGAATTGCTGAGGCTTCTACTAGGGCAGCTAACCCTATAGGGTGTGCTTCGTTCATTATATTTAAAATGTAAGTTTAGCATTGTCTAAAATTTTGCCTCTTTTGGTGAGAACATACATTATTTTTCTCATGGTTAAGCTTATTTCAGTTCTGTTTCATTCTCTTCCATGCATTAGTTTTTTCATTTTCCATTCAGTGATTTTAGAGTGAATGTTTTTTTAAACATCTTATGTTAGCCATTTCAGTGTTCATTGTACATGTTTGTATTTCCTTGTTTTTCCCCTAAAAGATTGTGTAGTTAGGCAGAGGTTTTCTTTGTTTGTTTATTTGCGCTTAAGTGATGGTTAAAATGGACTCTCAGATAATGTTTAATCATATTTAAAACTAATTGGTTTTAGTGATTTCATTATTTTCTACTCTAAATGAAAGTTAAAGGAGGTAGATTAGCATAACACAGAATCTAATTCAATTTTGTTAAATTATCAAATTTTGGACTTTTTACTCAACATTTGAAGATTTGATTGTTTTAAAAAAATTCAGACTGTTGACAAATATCTAGATATTTAAGTGACTTTCAGTATGTTACTGTTTGCTTCATAATATGCTAAAACATATACTTGATAGTGAGTCAGACTTAGAATTTTTGGATTTTTTTCTCATTCTAAAATGTGTAACTTTGATGATGGGAAATGTGGCTGAATTTCTGTTTCTCAAGAACAAGGTATTTTTGAGTTGTGTCACTTTGACACTATTAGTGGTGTGGTTGGCATACAGGAAAATTTATTTTAACCATGGGAATGGATAAAAATGAGGGTAGTGCTTACCTGTGTAAAACTAAAATAATAGATGGTCAGAATCTTGTCATTTAAGTCTTGATTATTTGCTTCTGCAAGTTATAGCATAGGTAAGATAGCTAACAGAAGGTGATTATAACAAGCGTCTATTACTGCATCTTAATTTCAAGTTGGTGATAATTGCAAATGCTTTTAGGTACAATAACTATACTTTATTGTGTATGTATATATACATATCAGTGGTTCTTAACCTTTTTTGAGGTACCAAACCCACCAGTTTCATATGCACATTCACTGAACCCTTCTTTAGTGATAAATAAAATATGATTTTTTCCCCCAAATTCAAGACATAGATATATGTTTCTTTACTGGTGCACAAAATGAGCCGTGCATGAACATCACCTTGCTCAAAGAACAAAACCAACAAAGTGCATGAACTCACAACAAATTCCGGTATTACTTTATTCTGGCTTCCGCGGCAGAGGCTTCTCCACACCCCTGAGACTGACTCATCGAACCCCTAGGGTTCGATAGAACCCAGGTTAAGAACCACTGATATATATATATATATATATATATATATATATATATATATATATATATATATATATTTTTTTTTTTTTTTTTTTTAGGGAAAGAAAGAAGGAGAGAAACATCAACTTGTTGTTCCACTTATTTATGCATTCATTGGTTGATTATTTTTTTCTTTACTTTTGATTTATTCTTGTCTACCCTGACCAGGAATCTAACCCATAACCTTGGTGTATTGGGATGATGCTTTAACCAGCTGAACTACCTGGCCAAGGTGCTTTTATTTGTATATCGTTTGCATTTTAAATGAGACTTGTTTGTGGTCTGGAAAATTTATAACAGTGTGGGGTTCATTTTTAAATTTATTTTTTTAAACTCCTAAGGTTTAGGGCAGTGTTTTTCAACCTAGCCACCTGTACTTTGAAATCCCATGGCTGGATCTCACCCCCAGAAATCGTGTTGGTTTGGGGTATAGCCAGGTTGTAATTTTGAAGTGGCTGAGCTATCAAGGTCCTCAAGTTTTTTTTTTTTTAACTTTCACTTGTTTCAGCTTTACAGTCTTTAATACAGTGATAGACATGTGTACAATGTAATCATCTCATATCTAATGGGTTCCTTGAAGATATTGCCACATTTGTTTTGTTTCCAAGTCTGTCCCTTCATCTCTCCTCTCCTCTATTTTCTTTTTCATTATTCAATTTGTTTGAATTCTCAGATAGCAAGTTTTAGGATGGTCTATTTCCCATGAGAGATCAGTATAGTATCACTATCCTAACTAGGGAGTTGATCTTTTAAAGTACTCTGAAATGCTTACTTGGGCTCCTTTTAGAGACTTTATTTAGGTGCCACATCAGTATCTAAACTCCCAAAGGAACTTGGTCTTCATAGTGGGTAATCTGTTTGGAAACCATAAAACTTTCTAGGCACCAATTAACTCGTCACTTCATTGGTTCCTGAGATGGAAGTTGCATTGATGTAGCTTTTGCTGTCAGCGTTCAACTTACTGAGAGAAAGTTGCTCAGCAAGCTCAACTAGTTGGTAGTTGTTTAGAGGTCATTTATGCAAGTATGTTCAGTTCTCCATCTATATCACCTGAAGCACTAGTGTAAGAACAGTTAGAGCCCTGTCTCTGTCTCTGGAAGAGCTATTTAAAAAATAAAACAAAATACTCTTTTTTTCCCTCCCCACACCCCATCCCAGCACACACAGATTCAGAAGTGGGAATGGAGTAGAGGGAACATGGGAATCTATTATATTAAAAAAAAGTACCTCTTGATTTTGAAGGCTTTGGATATTTTAGTATGCTTATGCTATTGTTTCACTTTCATTGGTTAATTTTACAGAGAGAAGAAGGGGGAGAGAGAGCGAGAGAAAGGAGAGAGATGAGAAGTATCAACTTGGAGTTGTGTCACTGTTGTTGCTCATTGATTGCTTCTAATATGTGCCTTGCTTGACCAGGGGGTTCAAGTTGAGCCAGTGACCCCTTGCTCAAGCCAGTGACCCTAGGGTCATGTCTGTGATCCCACACTCAAGCTGGCCATCCCACGCTCAAGCTGATGAGCCTGTCCTTAAGGCAGATGAACCTATACTCAATCTGGCAACCTCGAGTTTTGAACCTGGGTCTTCAGTGTGCCAGGGTGACGCTCAATCCACTGCGCACCATCTAGTCAGGCTATAAATAAAATCTTAAAAATAAAAAAAAGAATATCTTTGGTGAAGCAATAGAAGTTTTATATGATCTCTAACCTGGAGTGCATATCTTTTTAATATTTAGCATGATTAAGTGAAAGTGTGCATAAAGTGTTTGTACATCAGAGTACAAGGTTTAGTTCTAGGAAAATCACTTGTGTGATTGAGGTGCAAGCTAACCTCGCTGCTTTTTATTTTTTAAATTTATTTTTATTTATTCATTTTAGAGAGGAGACACAGAGTGAGAGAGAGAGAGAGAAAGAGAGAAAGGGGGGAGGAGCTAGAAGCATCAACTCCCATATGTGCCTTGACCAGGCCAGTGCAGGGTTTTGAACTGGCAACCTCAGTGTTCCCAGGTCGACGCTTTATCCACTGTGCCACCACAGGTCAGGCTGCTTTTTAAATGTACACTACTTTTATTTCTATATAAAAGAATGACTAATAGGTAAACTGTAGTTTGGCGTATTTGGATATGAGAAGTATTTCCTTGAAAATGAGTCAATAAATTGATGGTAATATTAAGGTATGTGATTAAAAATATACATATATATTTGTTTCAGTATTTGGAAATCTGTATCACTCATTAAACTAATATTTTCCCAAATGAACAATGCATGGTGTTACAAAATCATGCAGTTAGGTGATCCATTCAAAATACAGTGTAGACCAGTGGATTTTTATATAACAGAGCCAAGAAGTTCATTGATATGGATTCAGATTTCACATTACAACTAACCTTTAAGAATTGCCATTTGTTGCATCTGGTATTGAATAAAAGTTGAATATCTATTATCTA
Source organism: Rhynchonycteris naso (assembly GCA_037038555.1). NCBI lineage: Eukaryota > Metazoa > Chordata > Mammalia > Chiroptera > Emballonuridae > Rhynchonycteris > Rhynchonycteris naso. Next base: position 148,927,061 of record CM072999.1, on the reverse strand, counting down.
AAAGGCCATTAAAATACTCTTCTCTTTTCCTATTACTTATCTATGTGAGGTACATTTTCTTCATATACTGTCACCAAAACAATATCTCAAGAGATTGAATGTAGAAGCAGATGAGAGTCCAGCTGTCTTAAGCTAGACAATTAAAGAAATTTGCAAAATGGAAAGCAAGTCACTCTGAATACTGACTGCTTTGTGTGTTTTGGAAAATAGTTATTTTTCATAAGAAGTTATTTATATTAACACATAATGGGTTTATTATTTTAAATTAATTTAATATTTAAAACTTTCCTGGCTTTAATTTGTATTATGGTAGATGTCAATAGATGTAACTCATATGAACAAAGGCTGTTTGGAATTCTCTATAATTAAGAGAGTGTAAATAAGGAGACCTGAGACCAGAGAGTTTGACAACTGCTATTTTAAAGTAAGTAGTATTTGTATCATTGATTAGATTATTGCTTGGTTCCATTGTTTGTGTGGTTTGTATTATATCACTGCTATCTGTGGGAATGTTACTAGTTTTTGTTCAGTTACTGTATACTGGGAAATATGTAGAAGTCAAACTTAAGTAAAAAGGAAATTTCCTTGGTTTGGTCTGGAAATAGAGCTGGCCTCAGAGTATTCAGTCAGGGCACCAACCAGCCGGTGTCATCAGGACTCTATCTTTTGAGTTTGCTTTCCTTGCTTTACGTTTATGTCTCAGGTAGGCTTCATGCTAACTCCTCCAAACTGTAAGTCCAGCAGAAGAGCTTTTGTTCCCTCTGCAGCTCCAACAGAAGTGCTGGAGCTGTATCATTGGCCTGACTTGGGTCTTGTTCCATCTTTGAAACAACTAATGTGGCTACGTGGTGTTGGCTTTGGTTAGTCAGTCTGGGGATTATTCCACCTCCCTAAATGGGGAGATTCTCCTTAGAAAATCAAATTAATGTTACAGAAGGGGTAATAGATGCTGGTAGATAAAAAACAGATGTCAGCTAAAAGACCTGGTTGATTTCTTCTTTTAACAACCTTTAATTTATCCAGAAAATACTAATTTTTAATTAGGATGATTTAAGGTGAAGCTAGTATACCAATATGACATTTATTTATTTACCTATTTTAAAATTTTTATTGGATTTATTGGGGTGACATTGGTTCATAAAATTATATAGGTTTCAGATGTACAGTTCTATAATATATCACCTGTATATTGTATTGTATGTTCACCCAAAGTCTAGTCTCCTTCCTTTGCCCTTTATTGCCCTTTTAACCTCTTCTAACTCCCCACAACCTCTTTCCCTGTGGCAACCTCCAGATTGTTGCAATATGACATTTAAATCTAAGGCCAAGGGATACATGAGCATACCTCCAAATTTGTTCCTGTGTGTGTGTGTGTGTGTGTGTGTGTGTGTGTGTGTGTGTGAGTGACAGAGACAGAGAGAGGGACAGATAGGGACAGACACAGGAAAGGAGAGAGATAAGAAGCATTAGTTCCTCACTGCGGCACCTTAGTTGTACATTGATTGCTTTCTCATATGTGCCTTGATTTGGAGGGGTACAACAGACTGAGTGACCCCTTGCTTAAGCTAGTGAGCCTTGCTCAAATCAGATGAGCCCGTGCTCAAACTGGTGACCTCGGGGTTTCAAACTTGGGTCCTCCACATCCCATTCTGACGCTCTATCCACTGCGCCACCACCTGGTCAGGCTCTAAATTTGTTTCTTGTAGATTACCTTAAAATTGATCACAGAAGCATCCTGATTGTATTATTCCCATCTCATTCTTTGTTTTTGTTTTTTTTGAAGTGAGAGAAAGGGAGATAGACTCCCACATGTGCCCTGACCAGAATCGACCTGGCGACCCCTGTCTGGGGCTGATGCTCAAATCCACTGAGCTATCCTCAGCACTGATACTCAAAGCAGTCAAGCCACTGGATGCAAGAGGGCAGAGGGGAAGAGAGAGAGAAGGGGAAAAGAAAAGGGAAGAGAAGCAGATGGTTGCTTCTCATGTGTGCCCTGACCAGGGATGGAACCCAGGACATCTGTACACTGGCCGACGCTCTATCCATTGAGCAAACCGGCCAGGGCTCCTATCTCAGGTTTTTATAATCATTAATGCCTATGTGTATAATCTTTTGTTTTTGGAGGTTCTCTTCCATCTGCCCTCAGTATGATGAATCTCAGCTCTCAGATGTTCCTCTTTTTAGAACCTAGGCTGTAACTTGTGCTGTAGGCTGTAGAGCTAAGTGTGCACACACCCTTTTCCCCCTGCTTGTAAAGCCTATGATTAGAATTTCTTCCTAGTAATATTTCACCAGGCCAGGCTTTTGTTTTTTCATGTTAAATACTTTTCTCAAATATTCCCATTATTAATAGCTTATTGATCATTAATCAAAATACCTATAATTTGTAGGAAATATATATTTCATATATAATACAGCCAATAATTCAGAAGTAAACAGACATCTGAGAATTAAAAACATATCAACAATCAGTAACTAAAGTTTGTGAATTCCATGAGAGCCCTTCAGGCCAGTACTCAGCCTTTATATTTTTAGAAAGTAACTTAATTAGTTGGGTTCATCTGGCTTTGTAGTTCATGGAGTTGCTGTGCGACCTATTGTCGACATGAGGTGACAGTTTATGAATAAAAACAGGCTGGAGACAAAACACAAAATAGGTAAAAGAACAAATCTTTGTCCCTTTTGCTGACTTTCTATCTACCATTACCACTGTCACCATGCGATTGGTTTGTTACAGTGACTTGAATGTTAGTGACTTTCAGATAGGCTTCTCTGCTGAGCTCTTTAAAATTCAGCATAGTTAACCATTAAACTTTATTCTGTCATCATTCTGTTTATCTAGGAAATGGGTCATCTTTTGACTCTCTGCTTTTCATTCCTTATACTTAGTTGATTAAAATATCTGGTCTGTTCAATGTAGAAATATTTCAGTGGTCCCCCTTTTGATTCAATGCCCATGCCTGTAATCTAGGCCCTATCTTTTGATTACTGTCTTTTAACTACTTTTCTATTTCATTTTCCAAAGCTATTCTCCATCCTCTCACTATAGAGTATTTTCTTATGGATGTCTAAGGTTGTTATTTTTCTCCCTCTGTTCTATCATGAATTACTATAAACAAAACATCTGCATTGTTATGCTTCTGCTTTTTCCCTATGATTTTCATTTAGCCTGGCACATTTTTATTCACATGTGGTAGCCATTGGTACTATTCTATTCTATCAATAATCCGATGGCTCTCTCTGGCACATAATAATATTGCACTTCTCTGTCTCCCTCCCCCACCTTGAAATTAGGCATGATCCAGGGTTTCTCAGCCTTGGCACTACTGACATTTTTGGCTGGATATATTTTTATTGTGGGGGACTGTCCTGTGCATTGTAGGATGTTTTACAGTAATGCTGGCCTTTACCCACTAGATGCCAGTGCTCTGCCTTCCACTTCCCCATTCCAGTTGTATAAATTAAAAACATCTCTAGGCATTGCCAAATGTGCCCTGAGGGACAAAGTTGTTCTGGTTGAGAACCATCGTCATGGCCAATCATATATAAGCAGAAGGAGTGGTCGGCCTTTAGAAGACAGAGCATGAGTTATCCTCTGTCTTTCCTGCCACTTAAGGACATGTGTAGAGATGGAGTCTTTGTTAGCCTAATCCCTGAGCGATAACAATGAACAGTGCTTCCAGTTTATGTAGAAAATATACCTGTTTTAAAGAAGAAAAGAAAATGCATTTGTGATTTAAGCTGCTGATATTTTGGGGGTTTGTTGTTGCTGCAACAGAACCTGACTGATACACCATACTAAGATTTATAGTTCTAAATCACATTAACACCTACCTCTTTTTGTGTCTATTAGTGTAATATGTTTAGATCTTTTGGATCAGTGGTTCTCAATGGAGTCAGTAGTGCTGCTTAAGAAATGTGGAAATTAGTGGAACTTTGAAGAATTATCTTGTATCCCACAACACCTTCAGCTGCCCAGAAATTCACATAGGAGGAAACATAATTAGCCTAGAACCCAACTCCATTTTACTATTTACTCAGTTTTTTAGAAATGAAGTTCCTCTTAATTTGATTTCTTAATTGAAGTTGTTTTGTTTGGAAATATTATCAGGAGTTCACCATTTTGGAAAATCCATGTCACCAACTGCAGTAGCCATTGTACTATTTGAGTTGTCAAAGCAACACACCTGTATTAGAAGGTTTGAATTTGTAGCTGTCATATTTCTGATGATTCCACATATTATTGCAAGCATCTATAATTTTTACTTTCCAAATTTGTTGATATGCCAGAGCATTTTTATTAAAACACATACTTTAATATATATTGTTGTTGTTATTATTATTTATGTTAATGAGAGGAGGGGAGACAGAGAGAGAGACTCCTGCATGCGTCCCAACCGGGATCCACCGGCAAGTCCACTAGGGGACAATGTTCTGACCATCTGGGGCTGTTGCCCCATTGCTCAGCAACCAAGCCGTTTTTAGTGCCTGAGGTGGAGGCCACAGAGCCATCGTCTGTGCCCAAGGCCAGCTTGTCCGAACCAATTGAGCTGTGACTGTGGGAGGAGAAAAGAGAGAGAGGGAAAGGCAGGGGTGAGGAAGCAGATGGTCACTTCTCCTGTGTCCCCTGACTGAGAATTGAACCCAAGACATCCACATGCCGGGCCTACACTCTACCACTGAGCCAACAGGCCAGGGCATAATATATATTAATCTTTTTCTCCTTAAGTAACAATTAGAGCATTGCTAAAAAAAATTTTTAAGCCTGACCAGGTGGTGGCGCAGTGGATAGAGCATTGGACTACTGGCATGTGAAAGACCCAGGTTAGTGACCCCGAGGTCGCCAGCTTGAGCACGGGCTCATCTGGCTTGAGCAAAAAGCTCGCCAGCTTGGACCCAAGGTCACTCGCTCCAACAAGGGGTTGCTCAGTCTGCTGAAGGCCCGCGGTCAAGGCACACATGATAAAGCAATCAATGAACAACTAAGGTGTTGCAGCAGCAATGGAAAACTAATGATTGATGCTTCTTACCTCTCTCCGTTCCTGTCTGTCTGTCCCTTTCTATCCCTCTCTCTGACTCTCTCTCTGTCCCTGTAAAAAAAAAATTTTTTTTAATATGTAAATAGCTTAGAATTGTTTCAAGATAGCTAACAGGATGATAGAAAGTATTTGTTACAAAATGGGATATTGGTCTGATAGAGTTGAGAACCACTTTCTGATTATGTGCTAATTTTGTATCTAGTGATTTGCACATAGTAGATAAAGCGTTTTTCAGATTGCTTTTATAGTACACTGTTGCATTTGATACTAGCAAGTCTGTCAGGTTGGCAAGACATGTATTGTTTCCATTTTATAGATGAGAGACTTGCTTCAGTCATGCTGCTAGAGCTTTACTTAGAACATATAATTTTATTTATAGCAGTCTAGTGCCCTTGTCTATTTATTATTACACACCAGTCTTTATTTTTATTTATTTACTTGTTTTAAGTGAGAGGAGGGGATAGAGTGAGATAGAGTCCTGCATTTCACCCCTACCAGGATCCACCCAGCAACCCCAGCTGTTGTTAGCATCTGAGACTGCTGCTTTTGGACCAACGGAGCTATCCTCAGTGCCTGAGGCCAATGCTTAAACTAATCAGTGGCCCTGGGAGGAGGAGAGATAGGAGAAGAGAAGCAAATGGTTGCTTCTCTTGTGTGCCCACACCAGGAATTGAACCTGGGATGTCCATACAGCAGGCCAACACTCTTATCTACTGAGCCAGCTGGCCAGGGCCACATACCACTCTTTTCTTTAATGTAGGAAAACATCTGTACAACTCTGCTATTATTTTTTATACAAGGAATTTTTTAATGTTTTAGGCGCTTGTGGTCATAGGACTACAACAAAGACAAACATTTATGAAAAAGCTCTGTTTAAGAAAGCCAGAATATTTTCATTAGTTTTTAAAGATGTGTACAATTAAAACAGTTTTTGAGATACCATTAGGCCCAAAGATAGCTTAAATTTTAGAAATAATAACAATAGTGAGATTATGGTGAAACAGTTATGCTCAAACACTATAATTATATTATAAATTGGTACAAATCTTTAGGAATGTATTATCAGAAAATGAGTTTAACGACCAAGTGCTTGTACTCTTCAAAATTTGTTGCAAGGAAATGCCGTAGAATAAAAAGCTATAGTCAGTGCACAAACTTGCCTGGTATATGTGAGGAACAGCATGGTGTCGGGAATTTTGTTGTTGCTTTTTTTGTGACTGAGACAGAGGGACAGATAGGGACAGACAGACAGGAAGGGAGAGAGATGAGAAGCATCAGTTCTTTGTTGCAGCACCTTAGTTGTTCATTGATTGCTTTCTCATATGTGCCTTGACCAGGGGGGGAGGGGCTACAGCAGACTGAGTGACCCCATGCTCAAGCCAGTGACCGTGGGTCCAAGCTGGTGAGCTTTGCTCAAACCTGATGAGCCCCCGCTTAAGTTGGCGACCTCAGGGTCTTGAACCCGGATCCTCTGAGTCCCATTCCAACACTATTGCCCCACCACCTGGTCAGGTGGGCCAGGAATTTTTAAGATGAGAAAGTGTTGCTATTTTCTTGAACTCCTAGATTTGTGGCAACAGAGTGTGAGACAGATACATAACCAAATAAGTATAATGTGTTGTTTTAATTAGGGTGTATTTTAAATTTGAGGACTGGGTCCAGTAACATATAGGAAACATAGAGTAAACAGACCAGGGAGGTAATTCTCTAGAATTGGGGGGAGAGGATATGGTATGTTAGGGAATGATCTTGGAAAAAATGAGACATTTAAACCAGCACTTGAAGAATGGCTAGGATTTAACAGGTGGATAAAATGGGATTGAATATTTTATGCAGAAGAAGTAGCATGAGAAAGATCTGAAAGCACATGCAGAAATGCACTCGTTTGATAATAAGGAGTCCTTACATGTCCTAGGCATTGGGTGTATAATCACGAATAAGACAAGAGCAATAACTACCCTCTAGAATTTTCAGTCTAGAAATTTAAGTTGTTAGGAGCTGGCATTCAGATGCTACTCTTGGGCCAGATTTTAGCTGAAGGTGTGTTTTGTTTGGCATATACAGTGGTTTCTCTCTCGCCCTCTTCTTCCCTCCCCCTTTGTACAAGTAAGTGGCCAGTATTTAGACCTGAGATTTCACACACAAATGCCTGTTGAACATCTGGCAGCAGAGGTCGAGCATTCTGAAATAACACTCTTGCCGTAAGTGCCTGTGGCTGCTGTGTAGGTGGGTGTGCACTTTAACTCCTCTCTGTACTTTTTCTTTACCTGGCACATGCTGTTCACTTACAAAGTTTGCCTACTTGTTTTTGTATGCCTTTGAGTCGTGAGTTCTTGGATGAGTGGTTTAACTTAGCCCCGCCCTCCTAAATTTTTTTTGACAATTTATAATAGGAGAAAGCACAGAAAAATGTATACTTTTTAAGAAAGTATTTTTTTAAATAATTAAATGTTTTAGCCTGACCAGTCGGTGGCACAGTGGATAGAGTTTTGGACTAGCACACGAAGGACCCAGGTTTGAAGCCCCAAAGGTCACTGGCTTGAGCCCAGGGTCGCTGGCTTGAGCAAGGGGTCACTTGCTCTGCTGTAATGCACATATGAGAAGGCAATCATTGGACAACTAAGGTGCCACGGTGAAGACTTGATGCTTCTCATCTCTCTCTCTCCCCATCTGTCTGTCCCTAGCTGTCCTTCTCTCTCACTCTGTCTCTGTTAAAAAAAAAACACACACCCCAAACACAATAAACCTTTTAGTATTTGAATAATAGCTGCTTCTTTACTGAACCTTACATGATAGGCACTTTAAAATTTCTCATTTGAATTCTATGTACTCTTCTTTTAATTCAGGTTCAGGGTGTTTAAATACCTTTATTTGTCCAGTTACTTAGTGTGAAGGCTAAGATTCTAATCCAAAACTCCAGACTCTAAAAACCCCCAGTAGGTACTCTTTGGTTATATGGAAAGTGTACCTTCAATCATGTATTTATGAATGTATACATGTGCTAAATATTCCAAGACTTAAGAAAAACTGCTTCTTCTTCATGAGGCTTATAATTAGTTGAGGAGACAGGCATTTATACAAAACACATAACAATAACAGGGAACACATGTTAAAAGCAAGTGATTGATATAAATTCTAAGGATGCTCCAGACTGCACCAGTGCCAGGGAGAGTGGAAAGGAGGAGACTGATTGAAATGACCAAGGTAGCCCTGGCCGGATAGCTAGAGCATTGTTCCAAAGTGCAGAGGTTGCTGGTTCAATCCCCAGTCAGGGCACACACAGGAACAAATCTATGTTCCTGTCTCTCTCTCCCTTTCCTTTCTTCTCTCTCTAATAAAGTTAATACATAAAAAATAAAAGATATCTAAACTGTAGCCCCAAGTCTACTAACGAATTCTGTAACTTTGTGAGAGAATGTGGAGGTACTGAAAGAGAGGTAAATCAAAGATTATTTCCCAAACTTTCCAACGTTGGGTAATTGAATGGAGTTAATGCTTTAGAAAACAGGTTTTGGTATAGACTGATGAGGTAGTTTTGTTTATTTGGTGGTGGGAGGTAGATTTGTAAAGATTAAAGTAAGTAGCAAAAGAAAAGCAAAATAAGCATGGAATGCAGCAGCATTAACAAACAAAAACAACCCAACATACAAAGTACAGCCTCCACTCCTGCTTTCTCTCATTTATTATTAGATTGATGGCCTTTTCTTATTCCATGTGGGATCTTGAGGTCAGATAAATTAATTTTGTACATATTGAATGGATTCTTCATTAATATTCAATTTCTATATTTTAATTTGTTTTGAAAATAATTTACTCTGTTGCTTTTACAGGTTAAATCTTTTGTGGAATTCAGTGGCCTTAAAAAAATAACCTATTGAGATATAATTCACATACTATAAAACTAATCCTTTTAAAGTGTACACTTCAGTGCTTTTCACTATAGTGACAGAGTTGTGCAACTACCATAGCTGTCAATTTTAGAACATTTTCATTACCCCCAAAAGAAACTCCATACCTGTTAGCAGTCACTCCTCATTTCTCTCGCCCCTGGCCTCTGGCAACCACTAATCTACTTTTATTTTTTTAAGAGCAAGAGACAGAAAGGGAGAGAGATGAGAAGCATCAACTCATAGTTGACACCTTAGTTGTTCATTAATTGCTTTCTCATATGTGCCTTGACCAGAGGGCTCCAGCTGACCCAGTGACCCCTTGCTCAAGCCAGTGACCCTGGGGTCATGTCTATGATCCCACACTCAAGCTGGTGAACCCTTTCTCAAACTGGATGAGTCTATGCTTAAGCCGTGACCTTGGGGTTTTGAACCTGGGTCCTCAGCATCTCAGGCTGATGCTTTATCTACTGCGCCACCACCTAGTCAGGTTCTACCTTTTGTTTTTATGGATTTGCCTATTCTGGACATTTCATATAAATGGGATTATATAATATGTGGCCTTTTTTTTTTATTGGCTTCTTTCACTTAGTATGTTTTCCAGGTTCATCCATGTTACAGTATGTATCAAAACTTAATTCCTTTTTATGGCTGAGCAATACTACATCATTTACCCATTTATATTTATACAGTTGGTCGACATTTGGGTTGTATTTATATTTTGGCTATTAGGAATGATGCTGCTGTGAACATTTATGTACAGGTTTTTGTGTGGACATTGGTTTTTCAGTAACCTTGGGTGGAATTGCTGGGTCATATGGTAGTTCTCTGTTTAACATTTTGAGGAATTGTCAGACAACTTCCCAAAAGTGACTGCACCGTTGTGCAGTCTCATTAGCAATCAATGTAGGAGGGTTTCATTTCTCTACTCTTGCTAATACTTACTATATATCTGTTTTTAAATTTTTTAAATTGAATTTATTGAGCATGACATTGTTTAACAAAATTATATAGGTTCCAAATATACAGTTCTATAATACATCATCTGTATACTGTATTTTGTGTTCACTATCTCAAGTCAAGTCTCCTCCATCACCATTTACTCCCTCTTTACCTTCTTCCCCCTTCACCCCACCCTTTTCCTCTGGTGATCATCATACTGGTGTCTGTGTTCATGAGTTTTACTTTTCTTGATCCCTTTACCTTTTTCACCAGCCTCCCAACATTCCTCCCCTTTGACAGCTGTAAGTTTTCTGTATTTGTAAGTCTATTTCTATTTTGTTTATTTGTTCATTAGATTCCACATATAAGTGAAATCGTATGGTATTTGTCTTTCTCTGTATATCCTTTTGATTTATTCAACCTGGTGGGTGTGAAGTGGTACCTCTTTATGGTTTTGATTTGCATTTCCCTAATGACTAGTGATGTTGAGCATTTTTCATGTGCTTTATGGACACTATTTTTAGAAGTGAGTGTTAGAATCCTTTGCCCATTTAAAAATTATCATTTATGTTTTTGTTGTCAGTAGTCTATTTTAACAAAGAATAGACTACATAAAAGGCATTTGGTATTAGATGATAGTTAATTTTTCATGCGTGTTAGTTGTAGACTATTAGAATTAACTATAAGTAGTTGCTAATCAAGAATATTTGAAAGTGCTAGTCTTTGTAATTATTCCTTTTTAAAAGTTCTACAATTTTGCTTTTGGGTGAGTAATACAGCCAACAAGGCTTGACTGAGCATGCCTCTATAATAACAAGAAGGCCTAACTTTAATATTTTTGAAATGTCAAGAACAGCAACATTTTAATTTAAACATCTAAAATGTGTTCTAATATTTGTCTCTCTCTCTCTATTTTTAAGGTTATCCTGAATACCACATGTCTAACAATTTTCCTTGCCAGTGTTTTTCACTGCCTCCAAACAATCAAAATTCTCTGGAAGTTGGAGACATATTTGATTCAAAAGAAATACTTTAACAAATGGACAATATGTCTATTACAAATACACCAACAAGTAACGATGCCTGTCTGAGCATTGTACATAGTTTGATGTGCCATAGACAAGGTGGAGAGAGTGAAACATTTGCAAAAAGAGCAATTGAAAGTTTGGTAAAGAAACTTAAAGAGAAAAAAGATGAATTGGATTCTTTAATAACAGCCATCACTACCAATGGAGCTCATCCTAGCAAATGTGTTACCATACAGAGAACATTGGATGGAAGACTTCAGGTTAGCCTTTTTCTTTTTGTATTGAATTTATTGGGGTAACATTGGTTAATAAAATTATAGATTTCAGGTGTACAATTTTATAATACATCATCTGTATACTGTATTTTGTGCTCACTAACCCAAGTCAAGTCTTCTACCATCACCATTTATCCCTCCCAGACCCTCTTCAGTCTTCCCCACCCAGGTTACTCTTGTACTACTAGAATTGTAACTTCTATAGTGACAGATTAAAATAATTGTTTTTCTATTTCCTCTTATTTCTTTGGGATAATTTAACCCTTGCTCCATCTCTTTATATATTGTACATCCTGTACTGATATTCATTATGGGAATATATGGAAGAATATGTATTCCATAAAATAAAGATATATTTTAAAAATTGTTTAATGTTCTGAATAAAAAGTTAAGTGTAGAAAATTGGAACATTAAAAATAAATGGGAGAAGAAAGCCCATACCTTTAGCACTTTGGTATTCATTCTTGTAGCTTTTCCCCCCTTTTTGGTATGATTTGTATAATGTAAAAACCCGTATTATACTCGGTTCTTGTATAATTTAGAAATCTGATATTGTATGTTTGGTACTTTTATATATATAAAACAATCTAGGAGAATTCAAGTATGTCTTTGAAACGTGTTAAAAACCTTATATTTTACAAATTTTCTTTACCTGTCATTTTGACTGTCACATTTTTCATTTAGAATTATGTAATACATCTGTGCTTAATACTTTTAAAGAAAGTTATAGAAATTTTTTGTCATTAGATTTAAATTTTTATTTCTAGATTTTAGACATGATTTCTACAACAAACTCAAACATTTTGTGTTTTTAAAACCCAAGCACAGGCCTTGAAATCATACCTAAGCTCACTGTTTTGCTATGGCCATGTAAGTTACATTGAGTTTTAGTTTTCTCATTTATGAATGAGGATTAAAACATTGACTTTGTAGGATTAAATGAAAACATGTATAAGTGCCTTGTATAATGTATGGTGTGTAACTGTTGCTCAATAAATGGTTATTTATTTTTTCTAGGTGGCTGGTCGGAAAGGATTTCCTCATGTGATTTATGCTCGACTCTGGAGGTGGCCTGATCTTCACAAAAATGAACTAAAACATGTTAAATATTGTCAGTATGCATTTGACTTAAAATGTGATAGTGTCTGTGTGAATCCATATCACTATGAACGAGTTGTATCACCTGGAATTGGTAAGTAGACTTTGCTTTTATCTTTAAAAGCACAAAGGGCAAGATCTCAATAGTGTTTTAATTCTTCTAAAGTTAAATTACAAATTTGGAGGTGACACAGACTTCAACTAAGGTTAAAGAATCAGACATTTTTAATGAAATAAAAATATTTAAATTTTAACTTTCAACACACTTATGTTTTGACTGCTAAAACTAAGTAGTTGGTATTTTGCCCATTTAGAATATTTTTGAAAAATAAGGTGGAAAGTGATGGGGGCTCTAGCCAAGCCAATGACCTTGGTCTCAATCCAGCAACCTTGGGGTCATGTTTATGATCCCACACTCAAGCTGGCAACCTTGGGGTTCCGATCCTTGGTCCTCAGCATCCCAGGCTGATGTTCTTTCTAGTATGCCACCACACCACCTGGTCAAGCTAGTCAGATAGCATTTAAATTATTTTTGAGTTGAAATGGTTCATTACATTTTGATTCTTGCTTATATATATTTACATTCTATAATTTTAAATATAATGGAAAGTATTTTCATGGTAATGATTAATGTTTCATTTTTTTTTCTCCTTTAAAAAATTAAGATCTCTCAGGATTAACACTGCAGAGTAATGGTAGGTAATCTGTTTCTTGTAACTTTCTGTCCCCTCTATTTTTTGTGCGGTTTCTGGTAACATTTACAAGAAAAGGACTACTGCTTTGGAAATGTAGGTTTGGGGGCAAGTGTATCAGCAGTTAAAACTGGATTGAAATAAACTGTTGGCTCTTTGGATTTGAACTACTGTTAAGAACTAAAGCAGTCTAAAAATATGATAGGGGAACACAAAACATAAAAAGGAAGAATATATTTTGAATCAGTTAAAACTCTTTTGGAAAAAAACCTCAGAGCTCATTTAAATGGGTAAAAGTACCTCTAATGTTTGATAATTTAGAATCATGTTTAACATCTTTTAAATATACCAGCATTATAATTTTTCTTCACTACAGCCTAACTTATTTTTTTGAATGATGGGTAATTATTAGAATGATTTAAAACTACATGTATTAATATATTTTTTTATTCTTGTTACATTTTGAGTAACTAAAACAAGGGTACTTTAAAGTATATGCTGATCACAGGTGATCTAGTCTTATTTTTAAAAGGAGAAAGTGTTTTGAGATGGGAAAATGCAATAAATGGGTGTGTGTGTTTTGGGCTCTCTTTTTTTAGTGTAATATTTGAGATCAGAGATCTGTTAGGACTTTATCTCGGTTACTTAGAACATGTTAATAAACTCAATTCTGTAAGAACTACTTAATTTGCAGAGAGACTGATAAAGAGCCACTGTCATCTTAAAGGTATGCCATTGTTCTGGAGGGAAATTAGTGGCTTAGCACCTCCTTTGGTTCAGAATCTTAGAGGTGGGTCAAAATCTGATCTTAAACAAAATTTCGGAAGAGCATGTTTTTATTCTCCACTTTTCTTTCATGTCACTAATAATAGAAGAAGACCACTGCCTTTTGGTACTTGTTAATGGTTAGTAGAACAGTGAGTGGGTTGTTAATGGAAGCTGTTGTGGTGGTCTGGGAAGGGCAGCTTTAATTTTTCCATTGATTTGAGAGAGAGAGAGAGAGAGAGAGAGAGAGAGGAAGGCGGAAGAGAGAGAGAGAAACATCAACTCATTGTTCCACTTAGTTGTTCCATGTAGTTGTACACTCATTGATTGCCTATTTTATGTGCCTGACTGGGGATTAAAACTGCGACTTTGGTGTACTGGGATGATGCTTTATCCACTGAGCCACCAGGCCAGAGCTGGGAGAAGTGGCTTCAAGATTGATTAAAGCCCTGTCACCAGTCATTGATGTCATGTCATTTCCCACCTTCATCATTCTCCGTCCCTGTTTTTAGAGAATTAAAGCATTTAGCTCAGGGGATTTGGGGGTTAGGAAACTGTAGTGATAACTATCAGAGTCAACCTAGGGAGGTGGTTGTAAGGAGATACAATTCTGAAGATTCACTATGCTCCTTCCCTGTGCTAAAATCTGTTGTTTTGAGTGCCTGTTATTGATGGGATTGTGTGGCTCCAGGGTTGTCTTCAGCCTTGTAGATCACCCTACCGGTGGTTATGTAAAGGCTGGCTTCAAAAGCTTGTTTTCTTAGAAAACAACAGGTGTTTTTAACAGCTCCTTCTATACTGCTTACAAAAATTAGGAGATATTTTATTGCTTCATATTCGTTTTGAAATGTCCCCTAATTTTTGCAAGCAGTATAGATTTGGTCAAAGAAATAATACAACTATAACTATAAAAGTTAAGAAAATGGGTTAATTCCTTCATTTTTGAGTTAGGATTGTGGTAATTCAGTCTGTCTCATTTCTTCTATGAAACTTTCCATGACCACATTGATTTGTGTAGTCATTTTAACAAATATTTAATGAGCATGTATTCCCTGGTACTGTGTTAGATTCCAGGGACAATAGGGTAAATAAGGTACATTTTCTCCAGTTGGGGAGCTCATAGTCTAGTGGGGTAAAGAACAAGTAAATAAGAGTGACAGTACCATCAGACAAGTATGTGACCTACCTGCTGGTGGTGACCAGGAGTGTAGACCTAGGATGAGAGCAGTGGCTTCAGCTTTTCCGTTCCCTATACATTCCTTACCCCTTATTGAACATTTCACAGTAACTATATGCATTGTATGACTGTTCTAAAGATATGGTTAAACCATAATGGCCAACACTAAGTACTCATTTTGTATCAGATATAAAGCTAACTGATATACAGGTATCATGTCATCATTTTCGTAATACCCCTAAATGGTAGGTGCCATTAGCTACACTTTATTGAAGATGAAGAGACTGGTGCCTGGAGAGGTCAAGGAACTTGCCCAGGATTGACAGCTAGGAGGAGCTGGAGTGGTGTTTGCTCACTAGCAGATATTTAAACAGTAGAAAAATATTATAAAAGACTAGGCTCCATGAGGGCAGAGATCCCTCGTTTGTTTATTGATGTATCCCAAGTGTTAGAACAGTACCTGGAACATAGGTGCTCAATAAATATTTATTTAGTGAATGAATTTGTTGAATGTTAGTCCATAAAGAGAAATACTTAATAGTTTGGTATCTGTTTTTCTAGACTTTAAAAATATATACTATATGTTTCTTTAATTTTATTTTTTTGAATAGGCAATACATGGTCCATAAATCAAAATTCTATAAAAAGGTACACAGTGAAAAGAAGTGCTCCCACCCCTGCCCCCATTCCCCCCTACCTCAGGTAATCACTTTTATTAGTTTCTGGGGTTTCCTTCCAGGGTTTCTTGATGCAAAAATACTTGTACTATTTCCCTCCTTTATTACACAGAAAACATATTGTGTACTTTTCTGGACCTTGCTTTTTTATTTACATATATGATTTTTTAAAGATGTATATGATCATAGTGTATAGTAGTGTTTTGTATCCTGCTTTTTTTTCTTTGCAAAAGTATATTGCAGACATCTATCTTGTTGATGTCTACAGTTTTACCTAGTAAATATGCTTTAAGTTATTTTATTTAGAGACCTGTAGACTGATAGAAGTTCCAGACTTATATTTGGGAAAGTTCAGCCAACATACTAGGAGACATACTTCTTGAAAGGCAGAAGTATGATTGCACTTTAAGCCAAAGAGTTGAAAAACAGAAGCAATGAGTATCAGTTTGACCAGCTATATCTTCAAATTAGTAGTTTTCTCCTTATGTATTAGCAATACCATATCTTGGTAAAAAGATCACTGTAACAACAAAAAAACCTAGAATGTTCAGGAATTAAATAGAGACATCAGTATCTGTGTGAAGAAAATCACAGAACTTTGTTGAAGAGTAATTAAAAAAAAAATTGAATCAATACAGCCATACCCACTTTATGTCCCAAATGATTTTTTCTTTTCTTTCTTTTTTTCTTTAACCCTTTTCCATTGGTTAAAAGAAGAGGGGGAAGGGAGTTGGGGAGAAGGGGGAGAGAGATAGACAGAAAGAAAAGCATCAACTTGTTCCATTTAGTTGTGCACTCATGATAGCTTCTCATGTGCCCCGAATGGGGATGAAAGCTGTGACCTTAGTGCACCTGGACAACATTTGATCGATTGAACCACCTAGCCAAGGGCCCCAAAGAATTTTTGGTTTGTATTTTTATAATTTGGCCAACATTAATGATGAGTGCTTGGGTTCTTTACTTTTCATTTTTTTTCTTTTTCATCAAGAGAGAGAGCCAGGAAGGGAGGAAGATGAGAAGCATCAGCTCATAGTTGCATCAGTTGTTTATTGATTGCTTCTCATCCATTCCTTGCCTGGGGGATTCCAGCCGAGCCAGTGACCCCTTGCTCAAGACAGCAACCTTGGGCTCAAACCAGTTACCATAGGATCATGATCCCATGTTCAAGCCAGCAACCCCACACTCAAGCTTCATGAGCCATGCTCAAGCCAGCGATCTTGGGGTTTCAAACCTGGGTCTTCAACACCCCAGGTTAATGTTTTATCCAGTGTTCCATCACTGGTCAGGGTAATTTTCTTTTTCTGCTGATATAATGATGTGTTAAGCATCCTTTTAGTTTTCCTTATGTTTTTGTAGAATTTTCTAGAGAGAAACTGGATTGAAATTTATGTTTCTTAAAAATATCAGTGTCTTTATGATTTTTGATGCATGAAAAGCCTTTAAAAGATTGTATATAGAAATTTGAACAATGAATTATTCTTACTGTATTGAAATATTCTATTTAATGACAAAATAACCATGCAACTAATTAGTATTTATGTATAAGGGGTTTTTTTCTTCAAATATTGACATAGGGGATCTTATAGATAAAGAACACTGTGCTGATTCTTAATGGAAAAGAGAATATCTTTACTATTAGCTGCTCTAAGAACCTATAGTTCAGTGGTTTGTAAAATTCTGGGATAGTGTTCATTCAGAAGTAGTAAAGGGTTATTTGCTAAAGATAAGCAAACCTCAAAACAGTAGTCCAAAAACAAATATGGAGATTCTGGGTAGAGAACAGTTGACATTATAAATGCAGTTTTAGTTTTTTTTATGTTGTATCAGCTAAAGCCTAGTTTTACTTAGTAATGTGTAACTACATATTTATCAACTGTCATTTGGGTTGAGCTTCTAGAAGGAAAAGAAATTTCAGTTTGACCTACCATTTAGAATTTTTCTGTCTGGTTTTAACCCTTTCAGGACATTCAGTATACTTTACTTTGAAAAACAATGTTATTTAATAATTGTAGATCCTGGAATTAGATACTTATTAGATTCCACTCATACTTCTCCAGTACATGAACTTAATGAAAAGATAAGCTAAATGTTCATCTCAGTTTGGTCTTTTCATCTGGATAAATATTTTCCTCAGTCATTTGGTTTTCATCTACCTCATGCTATATATTTAAGGGGGTTATGACTTGTAGGTTAGTCAAGAAACTGAGGAACACCTCTTTAGGACCATTGCTGGAAGTTGTTGAAATATAGTCTAGCTTCATATTTCAATGAGTCAGTCTAATTCATTGATAAAATATATCTACCTTTTAGTAAATAACTTTTGCTGATAAAGTAGTATGCTTTTAAAATATTATGAAAACAATTCTAAGTTACTTATTTACACTATAATTGGTTTTAGGTGTTTTAAGATTTTCTTTTTCCTGGGAGTAGAAGCTTACAAGATTTAAAAATATGCTTTATTTTCTATATAGCTCCACCAAGTATGTTGGTGAAAGATGAATATGTTCATGACTTTGAGGGACAGCCATCATTATCCACTGAAGGGCATTCAATTCAAACCATCCAGCATCCACCGAGTAATCGTGCATCGTCAGAGACATACAGCACCCCAGCTCTGTTGGCTCCATCTGAGTCTAATGCTACCAGCACCACCAACTTTCCCAACATTCCTGTGGCTTCTACAAGTGAGTTGTAGAATCAGATGTAGTCAGCAAGTTGAATTTCCTAACCATTGGATATTTATGTATAGTCAGTCATTTGGAGGAAAACTCCAAGTAAGTAAAAATTAAAAGTCCAACGGTATCTTTCATAAGTAAACAAGTATGAAATAGTTGATCCTGGAAAATATGGTTTGTAGTTTATTGAAACATTTTTATGTAAATGAATAATCACTTAGAGTTTAAATAATGATTTTGATTATAATATTGATTTAAATTAATGGTCTGAATTGTACTTTATCTGCTATTACATGCAGGAGTAAGAAGCCTCTTGAGCTTTCAAATACATTTTATAGAAATAGTTAAGTAATTAACGAGTAGTTTTAAACCAACATGTTTTATAAAAATCTGTGAGTGGAATTCATTTTGATTTATCTGGCATAATATTTTATAATACTTATCTCAATCTCCTGTTGCAGACTTAGAAGAAGGGATCCTTGACAAACTTGTTTATAACTTAATATCTCTCAAGATAAACATTATTTTAATCGATTTCCAAATAAAGATAAATTCTCCATATCTAACTCTTTTTTCAAATAAGAATTCTATTTCAAAAAGGCTTTTCCCATAATCGAGTGCCACCTTCTCTGCCACAGGGCTATTAGGTTTAGCTTGTCTTGGGGTCTGATCAAGGCAATAATGACCTGGTTCTATTTCTACTGTTATTTGCTTACACGGTCACCAAAGTTTGTGTGATTTGCTGCTTAGAGTAGTTTTTCTAAATTAATCACAGAGCAGGGTCTTGGCATGTATATGGTGTTATTTGTACCTGGTTGCTAAGTATCTAAGCCCACATCAGCACTAGATGCTGATAGTTCTGGACTGATACTTTGTTAGCTGCTACTAGAGGGAGCATTTATTCTGTTTAATATCATATCAGATTCAATATAGAAATATGATCTTTGGAATAAATGGAGGACTGATTTTTATAATTGAGTTTTTGAGTAAAGTGTACCAACTTTCCCCTTCTTTAATTTATTTCACTTCTTCAAAGCATTATCTTTGGATTTGCTACGTGAGATGAGAGTCTCCCATATAGACTCAGACATAGTCTATATGTGAGAATGGTCTCACACTCTAGGGGTCGTGTTAGTTAAGTGCACACATTAGAACCTGGACGCCTAACAACTTGGAGCTTCTGTTATCTGTCTACTCTTTATTTACCAATTTGGGAATATAGTTGACAAAGAATAAAAGAAGGTACATCACAGCATAAATTAGTGCTTAAAGCACAGTCACTTAACCTCTGTTGATATTATCTGGAGGTTGAATTTGCATGCCTTTGTTAATGCTAAAGTGACATTTTTATCCTGTTCCCAGGGGCCAAGTCCTGTGAAGACAAGAAAAAGCGATATGAATGAAATGCAGTAGTTTTGTCTTGGTGTTTTTTGGCTATATTTTCACAATTGAGTAGTAATTACTTTAGGTTTTAGAATTTGTTGAAGGATTTTTTTTTTAATTTTTTATTTTATTCATTTTTGAGTGGAGACACAGAGTGAGAGAGAGAGAGAGAGAGAGAAAGAGAGAAAAGGGGGGAGGAGCTGGAAGCATCAACTCCCATATGTGCCTTGACCAGACCAGTGCAGGGATTTGAACTGGCAACCTCAGTGTTCCCAGGTCGACGCTTTATCCACTGCGCCACCACAGGTCAGGCAAGGATTTTTTTTTCCATTAGATCGCAAGAAATGTCTTGATAGAATTAAAAAAATAAATTGGATTAAAATAGAGGAATTGGAAAAACTATTTTACGTGAGCTGATTTAGTTGTATTGTTTCATTTCATCTTATGTACTTTGATTGTGTAGTGGAAATATTCAGCATAGATACTGTAATTATGTTCATTTGGCACCTGAATATCTTTAGGGTTTCTTTCTCAATATCTGTAGATTAAAATCATAATATAACTTGCAAAAAATTGGGGGGGGGAATGAGTAGAAAAAGATTACTATAAACACTTTCTTTAAAAATAAATAATTTGGGGAATATTGAAATATTTTCTTTAGCTTTTAATTTTACAGCCTTAGCATGAAGAAAATGTGATTTGTTGAGAGGAGAAAAGTGTTTCTTTCCCTCAACACTTTGAGCAGTAGTCATTTACTCTCTTCTTTCTGATTCTGCTCCCATTTAGATGAGAAAAAATTGAGGCGATGCCAATGAAAAATGACAATTATAAACAGTTGACTTAATGCTTGCTTGAAGATATCAAGGTTTTTCTCACTTTAAAAAAAGAGGGCCTTAAAAATGTAGGCCAGTAAGCAATATTGTAGAATAGTTTTGAATTGAATAGAAGCTAGAGGAAGCTTAGTCCTCTCTGTATTACATATAGAGAGAGCAACTAATTCCTTGTAAATCCAGGAATATGATAATGCTCTTGGAAAGAGGTTTCTTGACTTTTAAAAGTACAGAAAAAAATTTCAAAGTAGATCGACAGTCTGATAGTTTTTTTTAACTAGTAAATGCTATATGATTGGACAGTAGAGCTTGAATTTTTTTAATTTTCCTCATCTTACCCATCACATTCCATTGAAAATATTTGCCTGCTCTGCTTTTCTTTTATCAGATCATAGCATTCTATCATTATCAATACCAGAGCTGATAATAATGAACTTTCCCGTTTTCAACAGTTTTTTAAGCCTAGACTTTTGGAGTCCTAATCAGAAAGGTCCAGAGCTGAATGGAGTGGCCCGGGGTGAGCGGATGTGCTTCTGAAGAAGTTACTATGATATACTAGACATACTGCTGACACTTGAAGAGTACTGAAGGAATAGGACACTAAAACTAGCTAGACGTTACTTAAGATAGAATAATTTTGAATTTATGCAAGTTAAGGTTTGCGTTTCTAGAGGACTTGAGGGTTTTTTATTTGATAGGCCATGAATGAGTTCCACTTTCTGCCCAGATAAAATTTGGTCCTTCATTTACTGTATAAAACCATAGGATTGCATCTATAAATGTACCGTGTTAATGTCTTCTTGTTCCTCTAGGTCAGCCTGCCAGTATGTTGGCAGGCAGCCATAGTGAAGGATTGTTGCAGATAGCTTCAGGGCCTCAGCCAGGACAGCAGCAGAATGGATTTACTGGGCAGCCAGCTACTTACCATCATAGTATGTACATGCTCTTTAACATTTTTTAAGTAGTTAAGAAAAAATAGGCAGACTTTATAAAAGCAAATTAATCCATGTGGGCCTTAATTTTTAGACAGCACTACCACCTGGACGGGAAGTAGGACTGCACCATACACACCTAATTTGCCTCACCACCAAAACGGCCATCTCCAGCATCACCCGCCTATGCCGCCCCATCCCGGACATTACTGTAAGCGCTTGTTTTTGTTGTGAGGGCTTTTTCTTTTCAGGACTTTGTTTTTACATCTTTTATTCATCTTAAAATTTAGTTTTATTAAATGATTAGCATCTTTCAGTACTTTTTGTAAGCTGTTATTTTTTATAATTATGTTATCGTACCTTTGTTTTAGAGGAGTGATGTTTACTAAATATTTATTTTTCTGTTGCTAATATTTTTCACTAACACCACATTGATTTCCATTCATTTGTTTGTTTGCTTTGTGTCCTTAGATCTCATGTGTATCTGTATATCCATCCTAAGCTGAGTGTCCAGCTCTCAAGGTTTCCCTCTCTGGTATTTAGCATACTGTAGACACTTAGATGTAGAATCATCATTACTCTGCAGACTTGCTTGAGAGGGATACTTTTCTGATTAACCATAGCTTGTAGTTTCAGGCAGAATAGGAACACTGTTCATTTGACTTAGTAAAATCAAGAGTATAAATATTTCATATATATTAAATCTTTTTTTCTCTAATATGAGATTAATAGTACCAAATATAGAAAATAAAAAATACACAAAATTCTACTATCCAGAGATAATTCAATTCTAATACTTAGTTATGTTTGCCTTCCAGTCATAAAAATGGGCATATATATAAATTTAGGGGGAGGAGGAGCTCAAATTGTGTATATTGTTATATCCTGTGTTTTTTTTTTTCAGTTATGTTACTATTTTTCTATATCTTAAGAGAATATAATTTTAATGGCTGCCCTAGCATAGTGGTTAATGATGGTGAATTTGGACCCTTAACTGGCTGTTTGACTGTTGGCAAGTTATTTAATATCTCTAAGCCTTAAGGATGACAATAGTAGTATTGACCTCAGTGTTATAAGAAGTAATTGTAATAATTCATGTGAATTGTTTAGCACAGTGTCTTTACACATGATAATTTCTCAATTATGTTAGTTACTTTTCTATTATGGAAATATTCTTAATTTAATAAGCCACAAACACTTGTTTTTAGAATGGACCTAACAATTTGAGTTATTATTATACATTATATTATAAATTATACTTTAGTACATGTTACTAGAATAATTTATAATTTACATTATATTTTACATGTACTATTATAAATTGCTTAACGGCACTTGGCACATAACACTTAAATGTTAGCTGTTAAATATCAAAAGTAATGCAAAATAATTTGCTTATTATAATTATGAAGTAATCTAAACTAAGCTTTTAAGTACTTGGACATTGCATAAGCTTGATCCGAACAACTCCTAAGGTATGGTAGTTATATTTAAGTAAGATTTATTAAAAATTTTAGCATTGGTGAACTTTTAATAAATAAAATTGGAATTTTTATTATCTTTTCTTTAGGGCCAGTTCACAATGAACTTGCATTCCAGCCTCCCATTTCCAATCATCCTGGTAAGTGTATTTCAAAATTGATTCCCTGTATTTAAGTTTTCTTCTTTCTTTCTTCTTGTTTTCTTTGTTTTTTGAGAGAAAGGAGGGAAGAGAGAGAGAGAAGCATCAGCTCGTTCCACTTGGTTGTGCCATTGATTACTTCTCATACGTGCCCTAACTGGGGTTTGAACCGGTGACCTTGGGATCAAGCTGGCACCCTTAGGATTAAGCCTTTGTCCCTGGGATCAAACCTGTGCCCTCTTTGGCACTCCAGGACAACATTCTACCTACTGTGCCACCCACCAGGACACAATTTAGGTTTTCTTTATGGTAATAGAAACACACACACAGGTTAGATAAGTACAATTTTCCTATTGCATTAATCAGTAGTTTATGAGTAACCAATATAGTCACATATAAATTGTCTATATTTGATTCTTTTTAACTGTCTCTGAAAGAAAAGACAAGAACTACCTTTTTTGTTCTGCAGAGAGAAGCAGGGGGAGCAGGCAGACTCCCACATGCGCCCAACTGTGATCCACCTGGCATACCCACCAGGGGGTGATGCTCTGCCCATCTGGGGCATTGCTCCGCTGCAACCGGAGCCATTCTAGTACCTGAGGTGGAGGCCATGGAGCCATTCTCAGTGATTGGGCCAACTTTGCTCCAGTGGAGCCTTGACTGTGGGAGGGGAAGAGAGAGATGGAGAGAAAGGAGAGGGGGAAGAGTAGAGAAGCAGATGGGCGCTTCTCCTGTGTGCCCTGGCTGGGAATTGAACCTAAGACTTTCACACACCGGGCCAATGCTCTACTGCTGAGCTAACAAGCGAGGGTGACAAGAACTATCTTTAGCCAAAATATCTAGTACCAAAATGCTGGCTTTAGCCTTGAATACATAAGTATGCAGCAAAAGGAAACCAGGTTTCAAAACAGAATAGATACAAAATTGTGACATAAAAAGCTAGCAGAAGATCTGAAGTAGACGCTGAAAAGAAAAATAACTATCTTAGAGGATAGAGTCAAAAATGTCTGGTTAGTCAGAATTCAGAAATTGATTAAATATGCTCAAAGGAATGATTAACTAAGTAGATTTTCTCAATTCATAGTTTGACTATTACTTAAAAAAAATTTTCCCATTGATATTGATGGGGAGGGAAGGAAGAGAGTGAAACTTCAACTTGTTGTTTCACTTAGTTGTTCCACTCAGTTGTGCACTCTTGGGCTGCTTCTCCTGCGTGCCCTGACTGAGGGTCGAACCTGCGACCACTGGTATGCTAGGTCAATGTCTTATCCACTGAACCACCAGCCAGGGCTGAATATAACTTTTTAAACTGTAGAAGTAATAAAACAAAGTTTAGAAATAAAGTACCAGCAGCTTCTTAACATAAACAGGATTTTAATTTGTTTTCCTTCCCTCTATCCCTTTATATCCTTGTTTTTTATTATAAAAAGATGCAAATATATAATTTCAACTCATCACCTTCATTTTCACTCTAATTTAAAAATATTTATTATTAAGAATTTCAAACATATACTGAATTTAGGATTAGTATGGGATATCCCTTCCTCATTGTACTCATTGCTTAGTTTTAGCTATTAGCAGATAATGGCCAATCTTGTTTCATTCATACCTTCACCTACTTTTCATTCTTACTGTCACCTGTTATTTTTGAAGGAAATCCTATATAGTCATTTTAGTAGTATAGATCTCCAATAAAATTTTTTAGAAATATAACTAGTATAGCCTGACCAGGCGGTGGCACAGTGGATAGAGTGTCGGACTGGGATGCGGAAGACCCAGGTTCGAGACCCCGAGGTCGCCAGCTTGAGCGTGAGCCCATCTGGCTTGAGCAAAGAGCTCGCCAGCTTGGACCCAAGGTCGCTGGCTCCAGCAAGGCGTTGCTCGGTCTGCTGAGGGCCCGTGGTCAAGGCACATATGAGAAAGCAATCAATGAACAACTAAGGTGTTCCAACGGCAATGAAAAACTAATGATTGATGCTTCTTACCTCTCTCCGTTCCTGTCTGTCTGTCCCTATCTATCTCTGACTCTCTCTCTGTCCCTGTAAAAAAGAAAAAGAAAAAAAACATAAAAAAAAAAAATGTAACTAGTATAACCATAATGATCAAATTAAAGGATAATTTATGCTTCCTCAAAAAGATTTATATAATTTTCTTAAACAGTGTTCTGTTATTTATTACTTTGTTGGTTCCATTTGTTTCTTCCAGCAGTTATACAAAACATTGAGGGTAAGATCTTTATGCTTATAACTTACACTTCGTTTTAAGAGATTTAAAGAATCTCTGGATCAGAAGGTCAGTTGCTTTAGTGATCAAATAAGAGTATGAGAGCCATTTTACCATGCTCACTAGCAGTAAATGTGATAGTTTAGTAAACTTTGCCCTTAAGAGGCAAATAATACTTGTTTTGATTAGGAGAAAAATTCTGATGGGACAGAAACATTTTTTTAAACATATATATTTATAGCCTTGGTGGGTTGGCTCAGTGGTAGAGTGTTGGCCTGGCATGTGGATACCCCAGGGTTGATTCCTGCTCAGGACACACAGGAGAATAGCCCATCTGCTTCTCTGCCCCTCTCCTTCTTCTCTCTCTCTCTTCCCCCTTCTCCTCCTGCAGCCATGGCTTGATTGGAGCAAGTTGGCCCAGGTGCTGAGGAGGGCTCCATGGCTTCTACCTCAAGCACTAAGAGCTTGCTTGCTGAGCAATGGAGCAATGCCCCAGATGGGCAGAGCATTGCCTCCTAGTGGGCTTGGTGTGTGAATCCCTATCAGAGTACATGCAGGAGTCTGTCTCTCTGCTTCCTCTCCTCTCGCCGAATTAAAATATATATATACTCTTTAGTGAATTTTCTATATGTGATTTGCATATTTGTTCTAAACATTTTTGTGGGTCGAGGAGTCTTGCCTTTTTATAAACATTATATTTGAGAAATGTAATATACAGAAAAGTACATAAAACATATACATACAAGTCTAATGAATAACACTGAAGCCAAAACCTGTATAACCACCACTCAGGTTGAAAACTAAACATTTCAGTAACCCCAGAAACCTTCCTGCCTCATGGATTTTTGTCTGTCAAAACTCTTCTTCTCTTACCCCCCAGAGATGAGCACTATCCTGCTTTTATATATATATATATATATTGCTCTATGAAAGTGAAGACTGCATCCCTAAACAATCTAGTTTAGTAATTTGGGTGTTTTTTTTTGTATTTGAAATTATATAATTGAAATCATTGTATCAGAATCTTAGTTTTGTTTGTGAATAGATTGTGATAAGGGGGAAATCTAGAACCTTAAGAAAGAATTTTTGCTATATTTGAGACAGCATCATTGAAAGGCAGTAGTGGCCACTGGCAGCTTGGTGTAGAAAGTGGTTCTCAGTCTTTATAAGGCCTACTGGAAGGTGATCTGCAGGAATGAGGGTAATCGGCTCAGAAGAAAGAGCTACCCTGGATGGAATGATGGAGTGGGGTTGGAAGTGGTGGCCTTTAGCTAATTATTTGGACTCAATTTCAGATTCTGCAATTGCCTTATCGTAGACTTACTTCATCGTTCTCAGGACAGAACTGGTTGAGGTCTGACAGCTTCTGGTGGTTAGGGAATAGCATTAACTAATTAGGATATACATCTAGAGCAGGGGTCCCCAAACTTTTTACACAGGGGGCCAGTTCACTGTCCCTCAAACCTTTGGAGGGCAACCACATATAGTACTCCATACACTGACCACCAATGAAAGAGGTGCCCCTTCTGGAAGTGCAGCGGGGGCCAGATAAATGGCCTCAGGTGGCCGCAATTTGGCCAGTGGGCCGTAGTTTGGGGACCTCTGATCTAGAGCATCCTTCGTTGATATTAAAGCCTCTTTTCTTTGAGTAGACTAAGAAGAAATTTAATGATGAGGATGATTTTGAAAGGTCTCTGTCCAAGTGGTGGTGGGAGGGGATCAGCTCTGCCCATATCCCTTTAATAGAGTCAGCTGGTTGGAACCCAGATGGCTGGGAACTCTTTGGCTGTGAACATTAATGGACTCCAGAGCAGGTTTACCTCACAGCCGTTTATTTTTCCTCTGGT
This sequence comes from Rhynchonycteris naso, assembly GCA_037038555.1. NCBI lineage: Eukaryota > Metazoa > Chordata > Mammalia > Chiroptera > Emballonuridae > Rhynchonycteris > Rhynchonycteris naso. The sequence continues at coordinate 148,899,970 of CM072999.1, read as the reverse complement.
GCTATTTAAAAAAATATTGCAACTGATCTTCCTATTGAGAGAGCTTCTAGTCATATTTCCTTCTTCTTCACCATTTAATCTCTACTATACCAGTATCTCTTAAAATTAGGATCTAGTTGTTACTTCTTTGCTGAAGAACTTGTATTGTTTTCCTATTTATTGCTTAGCCATAGGATAAAGTCCAGTTTCTTAGCTGGGGGAAGAAAAAGATTTTATTTTTGGATTTTTCTGAAGTGAGAAGCATGAGGAGGAGCAGAAAGACTCCCACATGCACCCAAACAGGATCCACCTGGCATACCCACCAGGGGGTGATACTTGACCCCTCTGTGGCATTGCTCTGTTGCAGTTGGAGCCATTCTAGTGCCTGAGGTGGAGGACATGGAGCCATCCTCAGCGCCTGGGCCAACTTTCCTCCATTGGAGCCTTGGCTACAGGAGGGGAAGATAGAGATAGAGAGAAAGGAGAGGGGGAAGGGTGGAGAAGCAGATGGGTGCTTCTCCTGTGTGCCCTGGCTGGGAATCTATCGCTGAGCCAACCAGCCAGAACCAAGAAAAAGATGTTTTTAAGAACACTTCTGTGGAATTTGTCTTAGAGTCAGTGTTTTAAAAATTAAAAGTTCAGACTATAGAAAATATGTACAGTCAAATGAAATAGGGTAAAATAATTTATTTTAGCTTCTGAATACTTCCATTCTTTAACTTCTCAGTTGATTGAGTCCTTTGAGGTCAGAACCAAATTCCAGATTTTAAAAATGACCCTAAAGTTTCAAGAATGCTAGGAACTGAGCTGAAATTCTTCAGTGTGCTTTTCAGATGCCTCTTTTGTCCCTTCACCCTTTCTTTTAGGAAAAGCTTTGTCTTATGGAGTGATGTTTTCTCCCATTTATCTCTTATAGCTCCTGAGTATTGGTGTTCCATTGCTTACTTTGAAATGGACGTTCAAGTAGGAGAGACATTTAAGGTTCCTTCAAGCTGCCCTATTGTTACTGTTGATGGATATGTGGATCCTTCTGGAGGAGATCGCTTTTGCTTGGGTCAACTCTCAAATGTCCACAGGACAGAAGCCATTGAGAGAGCAAGGTATGGATTATATAGGTTTTTAAAAAGTTGAACACAGTAGATTGTTTTTTATTCAAAGTTATGTTTCTCAATGTAGATTTTATAAGTGTTGGAACACTTTATTTTTTGGAAAAAGAATAAAGGTCATCTTGAAAATTTAGAATCAGTAAGGATTCCACTTGAATTGTAGATATTTGTTATTTTTAAAATATGATAAAAGACGGTCTTTTATAAAAATTATCTTTTTAGTTATATATAGTTGGCATATAATCTTATATTGTTCTATTATGTAGCTTTAGGTGTACAGTATAGTAATTTGATATATTTATACCATACAGCATGATCACCCCCACTAATTCATCTGTCATTACGTAAACTTATCACAATATTATTAACTGAATTCCCCTTCCTCTTTTCGCCCATCTCCACCTTCCCTTCTGGTAACCATCCCTTTGGTCTCTGTTTCTATGGATCTGTTTTTGTTCTGTTTGTTTTTAGATTCCACATATAAGTGAAACCAGATGGTATTTGTCTTTCTCTGCCTGACTTATTTCACTTAGAATAATAATACCCTTGTTGTCTCAGATGGCAAGAATTTAATATTTTTTATTACTGTACAGTATTCCATTACATATATACCACATTTTTAAGATTTTGGGGGGGGGGGTAAGTGATGTTTCTATGTTTTGAATAGTAACGACCTTTTGGAATCCAATTTGGAAACTAATATTTATTTTTACTTATATATTACTTTTGCATATCTATGTATTCTGCACAATATAAAATGAAGACATGTTTCTGCAAGTGTTATTTGTAATGGAAAACAATAAAAGGAAAATTGTTAAGTAAATTTTGATAAACTTATTTTTTTAAGTAGTAATTAAAATGTTAATAAATAGTTTATATAATCAAATGTAAATGTATGAGGTGAACTGTTATAGGAAAAAATACATAATTTTAGGTGCTGTGTAATCTCAACTCTTAAGAAAATGTGTGTGTGTGTGAATACATAATCTTGGCTTTATTACTAGCTGTGTATCTTTGGCAAATTACCTACTCTCTAAGCCAGTGCTGTCTAATAGGTTTTCTGTGATGAAGGAAATGGCTCATATCTGTGCTGTCCAGTACAGCAGCTGCTATCCACATGGAGCTGTTGAGCACTTAAAGTATGGTCATGTGGTTAACTGAATTTTAAAATTATTTTAAATTTAATTTAAATAGCCACTTGTAGCTAGTGGCTATCAATTTGGACAATGTGGCTATAAGCCTTAGTTTTGTCATTTATAAAATTGGATTAATAATATTTAGCACATTGAATTGTGAGGGTTCAGTGAGAATTTATGTTAAATGTTCCTGAAACATAGTATTAATACATATGTTCAACATTATTATATTTGAATGAACTATTAAAAAAAGAAGAAAATATATGCAAAAATGTTAACAATGGCTATCTTTTGATTATGGTGTTATATAAAGTCCTTTATTCATTTTTTAATATTGGATATGCTGTATAATCTGAACTAATATTTTTTAAAATACTTATCAAAATAAAATGTAATTCCGTTTTTCTTTGTAAGGTTGCACATAGGCAAAGGTGTGCAGCTGGAATGTAAAGGTGAAGGTGATGTTTGGGTCAGGTGCCTTAGTGACCATGCAGTCTTTGTACAGAGTTACTACTTAGACAGAGAAGCTGGGCGTGCACCTGGAGATGCTGTTCATAAGATCTACCCAAGTGCATATATAAAGGTTAGTGGAAGTTTTACTTCAATATTTCAGACTTGGGGCCCTGGTCAGCTGGCTCAGTGGATAGAACATCCACTGGCATATGGACATCATCCCAGGTTTGATCTTCAGTCAGGGCATACAGGAGAAGTGACCATCTGCTTCTCTCTTCCTCCCCCTTCTTTCATTCTTCCCCTCCTGCAGCCAGTGACTCAGTTGGTTTGCGCATCAGCCCCCGGCACTGAGGATAGCTCTTTGGTACAAGCGCTTCAACTTCAAGTGCTAAAAATAGCTCTGTTTATTTGAGCATCGGCCCCAGACAGGGGTTGCTGGGTAGACCCCAGTTTGGGTGCATGCAGGAGTCTGTCTCACTATCTGCCTTCCACTCAATTAAAAAAAAATGGCCTGACCTGTGGTGGCGCAGTGGATAAAGCGTCAACCCGGGAACACTGAGGTCGCCAGTTCAAAACCCTGCACTGGTTCGGTCAAGGCACATATGGGAGTTGATGCTTCCAGCTCCTCCCCCCTTTCTCTCTCTCTCTCCTTCTCTCACTCACTCTGTGTCTTCTCTCTAAAATGAATAAAATAAAAAGAAATTAAAAAAAAAAAAATGTAGACTTGGAAAGCTCTGTTGTGCAAAGACTTGAGATGGAGGTGGAAGGAGTAGAATAATGTCTTTTTATGTATTAAATCTCAGAAATTTTGTTTATAAAACATTTTTCAGGGGGGCAGTTATTTATGAACTGCTTAACTCATTCTAAACAGTAAATAGCAAAAACAAAATAAGTAATATTTATGGACAATTTACTATATACTATGCCAAGTTTACAACAACCCTGTGGAAAAAAAGCATGCACACTTAACATTTCAGTTTTATAGATTAGAAAGTTGAGGTTCCAGAGAGGTTAATAAAGAACCCATGTAATTAGCAGATATCAGTGATAGTATTCAAAGCTAAGCTTTTATTGTTTTATTTATTTATTTTTAAAATATATTTTATATATTTTTACTTAGTGAGAGGAGAGGAGGCAGAGAGACATGTGCCCCCCCAGTCGGGATCTACCTGGCAAGCACACTAAGGGGCGATTCTCTGCCCATCTTGGGCATTGCTCCATTGCTCAGCAATCAAGCTCTTCTTAGCGCCTGGGGTGGAGGCCATGGAGCCATTCTCAGCTCCTGGGGACAGCTTGCTCTGGTGGAGCCATGGCTGCAGAAGGGGAGTGGGTGGAGCAGGAAATGGGTGCTTCTTCCAGTGGTTCTTAACCTTTTTTAAGATACTGAACCTACCAGTTTCATATTCGCATTCACCGAACCCTTCTTTAGTGATAAATAAAATATGATTTTTTTCCCCCAAATTCAAGACATAGGTATATGTTATTTTACTGATGCACAAAATGAGCCGTGCATGAACATCACCTTGCTCAAAGAACAAAACCAACAAAGTCCATGAACTCAACAAATTACGGTATTACTTTATTCTGGCCTCTGCGGCAGAGGCTTCTCTGAACCCGTGAGACCAACTCATTGAACCCCTAGGGTTCGATAGAACCCAGGTTAAGAACCACTGGTGTACCCTGACTGGGAATCAGACCGAGGACATCCACACGTTGGCTGACACTACCACTGAGCCAATTGGCCAGGACCCATACTAGTTTAATAAAATCCAATTACCCATCACTGGGATTCATTAAGATTTTGTATTTGCTTGATCCTTGTTTCTTTTCTTTTTAATTGATTGTAAATGCATTTTTTTTGTTTGTTTTCTTAAGTACCGTATTTCCCCATGTATAAGATGCACCTTAATTTTGTGGCCCGATATTTGAAAAAATGTATTACATAAAGTTATAGAACTCAAGTTTTATTCATTATAAAATTCATAAGTTCCTCATCCACAAGAAATGCAAGTAAAAAATCTACAAGCACTGTATAAGACGCACCTAGTATTTAGACCCCACATTTTTTGGGAAAAGGTGCGTCTTATACATGGGGAAATGGGGTATTTTAAAACAAGTCCTAGATAGCATGTTATTTTGCTCCTGTGTAATAAAGTATGCATCTCTTAAAAATGCAGATGTTTTTTTATATAGTGACAAAGCCATTTATTACTCCTCCAAATAGCTAGAATGATAAAGAAGTTGGTTATATGACCAATGTCATCAATTCAGCCTAAAGAAAACACGCAATTTGTTATAAAATGGTAGGGTTGATTTCTTAACTGTTTATTTTACACAAATGGGTTGTGTTTTTCATGGACAGTAACTCTGCCCCACCCTGAGTTAGATAAAGGATACAGGAGCAGGTGGCAACCACAGCTCTCTTGATGGTGAACTGTGCCTCTTAGCCACCTTTCCTAACTACCAGTTACAGTATACATAAAACTTTAATTTTTTAATTTTTTCTTTCTGAATGTTGAATGAAGCTGTAAGGTTTTCTTTTTTTTTTCCTTAAGTGAGAAGCAGGGAGGCAGAGAGACCACCGCATGTGTCCTGACCAGATCCACCTGGCAAGCCCCCTATGGGGCAATGCTCTGCTCATCTAGGGTCATTGCTCAGCAACCAAGCTATTTTAGTGCCTGAGGCAAGGCTGTGGAGCCATTATCAGCACCCAGGGCCAACTTGCTCTAACTGAGCTATGGCTGCAGGAGAGGGAGAGAAAGGGAGGAGGAGGGTAAAGGGTGGAAAAGCAGACAATCGCTTCTGCCTGTGTGCCCTGACTGGGAATCGAACCCAGAACATCCACATGTCAGCCTGACACTCTACCACTGAGCCAACTGGCCAGGGCCTGAAGCTGTAAGTTTTAAATAAATTGTGCAGTGATTTTTATTTTTGACGTGTAGAATCTTTTCTGATGGACTCACAGCTTTGAACCTACACTTTTCTGTTTTAAGGTCTTTGATTTGCGTCAGTGTCATCGTCAGATGCAGCAGCAGGCAGCTACAGCACAAGCGGCGGCAGCTGCCCAGGCAGCGGCTGTGGCTGGAAACATCCCGGGCCCAGGATCAGTAGGTGGAATAGCTCCAGCTATCAGTAAGTATGCTTTTGTTTTGTGCTGGTGGTGTCTCTTTAAGTGTAATATGTAATTGTTGTTTTATCTTGATTCACTCACGTGGTTAGTTACTTTAAGCAATAATAGAAATTAAAGTTCTCTTTACTGGGATAATAACATTTTTTAATTTTTAAAATGTTTTTTGTTTGTTTTTTTGTATTTGCCCTTTATCTGGTATCCTATTTTCATTCTTTTTGTGTCAAAAAGGGAGTATGGGGTAAAAAAGAAAAGGGGCTATTATTATATTATTGGACATTTTTCCATTTTTTGTTGATCGTTTTAATAGCTGCCTCACCAGCCAGGAGGGGTTGTTATCACTGACATGCTTGGCCATATTCTGGAAGGAAGGAGATTTCAATTTCAGAATTGGGCACCTCCAAGTTTTTAGAAGTATGCTAAGCATGGAGAGAATCTAAGTGAGGGCAGTGTGTTGATGACTTATAGACTTCTTTTAAATGAAGGGTAGAACCAAGCTGTGTGCCAGGCTGCACACCGATGGGTTACTGCAGGGTTAAACTCCTGACTGTAGACTTTTATGATGGAAACACGTGGCACCCGTCTTCCACGTCTGAGGGCATAACTAGTGATTCATTCAGCCACTGTTGTTCTTAACCTCTTCAGTGTGGTAAGCAGACCACACTGACCCAGAAAACTGCAGTGGCCCTGCAGGTTTCTCTACAGTATGTGCATACCCCTCCCAGTAGTGTCATTGTAGTGTGGCCGAGTGCAGATTGACTAGGACTGGATGTTCTAACTGGAAAACTAGATGCAGAGTCTCCATTGTGGCTGATGTTCCGGAGTTTACAATTTAGAGGTACATGAGGCATTTTCATTTAGAGAATTTAAAAAAACATTGGCATCTAAACCATTAATTCGCTAGTTTTGATGTTATAAACATGCTTTTACTAAAGAATCCAGATATGTTATTAAACTTCTCCTTCTCATCTTCTGCCCTCATTGAGTTATTGCATATTATCTGTTACATTGTAAAACACAGAGACATTGGGGTCATCCACAAACTTTTAATGGAGTCAGGACTGTTAGTCGTGTCTTACTCTGAAATAGGTTGTTTAGATAGACAGGAAGGTTCTTAGAACTATTCTGTGGACATGCACTGCCTTTTACAAACAAATTATTTCTTACCTCTTTACCTCCACTTCTAAGGAGAAAAAAGTGGGGTGTTGGTAGATTGTAGTAATTTACTTTATAATTGGTGGTAGCTAGATGACCCTTATGGAATGGAAATTGTCTTAGCCAAAAGTATTCAGTCCCTGTTGATGAAGTCTAGATCTGTACTTACTTCTTGGCACTTTGACAGAGAATTATGTGCTGGTGAGAGTGAAGCCAAGAAAGCTGATTACTTTATTAATGTAAGATGTAGGGAGAATGGAAAGAGATCAGCCTGTCCCCTGATGTCTTTCACATCTTCTCTGTTAGGTTTGTCCGCTGCTGCTGGAATCGGTGTTGATGACCTTCGTCGCTTATGCATACTCAGGATGAGTTTTGTGAAAGGTTGGGGACCGGATTACCCAAGACAGAGCATCAAAGAAACACCGTGCTGGATAGAGATTCATTTACACCGGGCCCTCCAGCTCCTAGATGAAGTGCTTCACACCATGCCTATTGCCGACCCACAGCCTTTAGACTGAAGTCTATTCCTGTTGGGCTGTAACATTCATTGTCAGGATGGTGGACTACAAAATACAATCCTGTTTATAATCTGAAGATATATTTCACTTTTGTTCTGCTTTATCTTTTCATAAAGGGTTGAAAAAACATACATTTGCTGCCTTGCTCCTAGCAGACAGAAACTGGATTAAAACAATTTCTTTTCCTATTTAGAACTTTTCAGGCATGGCTCAGAGCTTGAAGATCAGGAAAAACTCATTTGTATTAAATCTTCATCAGTTACGTATGAAGGAATCATTCCAATGCTGGAAAATTTAGCCCTTTAAAATGTCTTAGACCCTTTTATATGCAGAACATTGGTATGTGTGTTATTTTACAGAATAAATTCAATTGCTGATTTTAAAGGCAGAGAAGTTCTCAAAGTTAATTCACCTATGTTATTCTGTGTGCGAGTTGTTACTGTTAAGCATACTTTTACTCCAAATTATTGTGCCATGTGGGTGAGTTAATTTTACCAAGAGCAACTTTACTCTGTGTTTAAAAAATAAGATAGTGATGTATTATAATTTTTTATCCAAAATAACTTTTTGCAAGTTAAACTAGTGAAGATGATTTCAATTCAAGCTGTCTTGAAACTTCAATTTTATTTTCACCAAGGCAAAACACTAATCTCTGTGAATACTGAGAATTCCTTAAAATTATCAAAGAAATATCATTTAAAATTACACTTGTTATCCCTGTTGGATAACTATTGAGTAGTGTAACTTTTGCCCTGTTAAATGGTAGATAGATTCTTCAATAGTTCTAGGCACAGAAGCCTAGGGGAAGAATTTACTAAGAAGTCTAGAAAAAAAATTTCTTTCCTTCATTAATTCATAGGGAACTCTTTTGTATTTTTAAAAACACTAAAAGCAGTGTCACTCCACCTAATATCTCACTGCTGCAAAGGTGGCAGTGCTTAAACTTAATGATGAGTATTTTGGAAACTGCTCAATTCTATGTTGAATACTGTGCAGAATAATGGAAACATTACAGTTCATACTAGGTAGTTTGGATATTTTTGTACTTGATTTGATGTGTGACTTTCTTTTTCATATACTCTTTAAATCATGTATGTTATGACATTGTTTAAAATTCAGTTTTTGTATCTTGGGGCAAGACTGCAAACTTTTTATACCTTTTGGTTGTTCTAAGCCCTTTGCCATCAATGATCATATCAATTGGCAGTGACTTTGTATAGAGAATTTAAGTAGAAAAGTTGCATATGTATTGACTGTACCACAGACACAATGTGTATGCTTTTTACTTAGCTAGTAGCATAAATAAAACCAAATCTCAACATACAAAGTTGAATTCTAGGTTTGATTTTTAAGTTTTTTGCATTTTTGAGTCCAACCTCAGTGGCAAGATACCTTCTGGTAAATGACAGGCAACAGGCAGTGCTGCAGCTTTGGTCTCCCCTGCTCTGCTGGGACTTCCCCGTGGACATTATGTAGCAAGGGTAGAGTTGGTTCTTTTTTGGACCTTTTCTCACTGTAGCAAAAATAGGCCTGATTGTCCACAAGCTAAATAGGTGGTCTACAGGATAAGTAGTGTGAAGTAAAATCAAGGATTAACTTTCAGGTGCTTTTACTCTGCTTGGAGGGCCTTTTAAGTATAAGATTCTAAGGCCTGCTACAAGTGTGAGCAGCACTTAGCGTGACAGTCCTTCTGTCACCTTAGACGAACAAGTCTTCAGCTTCCTTGCTCAGGTCCTGTGACCACCCTGGAAACCACAGAATTTGCTTACTGCTGTGATTTAAACATAGATCTTGATCTAAGCTACATGGCTTTTGTTTTTAAAGTAGCTACCAACTCATTTTTACTCTTGAATACTTATAAATACTTTTGTTAAAGACCTCATTTCAATCTGTAAAAGTTTGGTGATTTAAGTTTTATTGGCAGAGTTTGAAAGAGATGTCGTTATTCTCTAAAAACTGCTGACTTTAGGTTCGTCTTACTGTGAATAAAGAGAAGGCATGGGAGAAAGAGTTTTAGAATGACAAATTTTTAAAATCCAGATTGTTTGATTAGAACCATAAGCATGCTATGATGTAATCTGTTGCCTCCTTTTATACTTTAAGACCTCCACGTTTAGTGAAACATGGAATCTGGGTAACCGTCGGGGAATACGGGAAAATACTTGCTGAGAAGTTTGTCGGCGAGACCAAGCTGTTGCTCTCTGCTCAGAGCCGTACAGTCCATGGAAGTGCTTGCGGCTATCAGTGGCTTTACACTCGTCCCTAGGTGCAGGTGCAGTCACATGCTGTTGAGAAAGCATCTAGTATGTCATGATCAGTTGTGTCTGAGAGCTTGTTTGTGAAATTGTGTTTCCACTTCTTAAATGTGGTCATCTTTAATGAGTAAGACTGAAGAATCACTAGGTTTAAAAGTTTACAGTGACTTGAAGGGTACAATAGTTTCTGCAGGTCTCAGAGTGTGATTACTGTGAGAGTTCGGTTCTGGGTGAGTTGTCTCAGCTAGTGCCTATCTTAGACTTGCAGTGTCGAGTTTCAGTGAAAGCCAAGTGGGAGATGAACCAAGTGCGCTCCTTGAAACCCAGCTGAGGCCCTTCCACATCTGTCCAGTGCCTTTCAGTGCATTAGCAAAGGGAATCAATCCTTCATGGTGTGGTCTTTATTTTACAGGTAGGCTCTAGTCTCTCCTTTAAAAGAATGCGTCATCTGGTGTGCAGAGATAATGACAATAAGTCACTGCCGTATAACCTTGCTTTTCCAGAAGCATGGCTCATTTGTATTGACTTAACCACTAACTAGGTTGCCTGTCCCATTCCTCCTGTAAACATTGTGGGTTTACAGGGTGGGTGGCCTGGCTTAAGGATAATTGTACTTGACACATCTAAGTAAATTGAACACATTTAGGTGTGTTAAAAATCCATTTTTGTGGGGAAGGTGTGGAGTAAAGGGAGGTAATTGTAATAGGAATTTTGAAGGCAAAATATAACGTCCTGTCTTCCAGATGATAGTTTATTTTAAAAGTTCATTGCAGTTATCTTTTTTGATTGTGCTCCTGCGGAGAAGTTTTTCATTTTCCCAGGGTGCTCCTTCATCATCGATGGAGGCTAAAGAATATAAGGTGAACTATTTCTGTTCCTGGTGTGGTGGTCACTGCTGAATAGGTGTTACTCATTGGCTGTTATGCAAAATCATATCAGGTCAGACCCTTTTTGAGAGTGTTTTGGAAGAAGCAATTTTATTTTGAGTAGGACAGTCCTTTATGTTCGTAGTCTTTATAGTTTGCTCCCATTATTATTAAGTCATTTACTGGCATTTTACTTAATGATAGCAATTGGGAAAATGGCAAATTTAGGTCACTGAGGTAAATGTGTATATGAAAGTAACTACCTGTAAAGTCAGTTAACGACTTGTAGATGGGACTTGGCCAAGGCCAGCACATAACAGATGGAAAAAATGCACTCTTTTTCCTTCTAAGGCAGAACCCATCTTCTTGCAGACGCCTATCTAAATAATCGCCTGAATCCGCCTTTGCAGGATTATAGAAAGTATGAGAATCTTTTGTGTGAGGTTTTTTTTTTTGACAGCTAGATAATTTTAAGATATATCTGGAAGGATGTGAAGAGTTAGTGGCCTTATTCATCACAGCGTCCTCTGGCCCAGCCTGGTCCCGAGCACTCGTCCCCGTGTTACTAGGTGGTGTTTATCTTGCATTGCTCTGGAATGGAGTTTCTCACGTAATCCAGACTAGCCTTATTTAAGCAGTAAAACATTTTTTTTATTTTAGCCATTTCTTTGATGGAGTTATTTAATATGTATGTCAGAGGGCATACTGGATCTGTTTCTTTTTGTGCCAAGTTCTTCCTCGGCTGCAGAGGAGAGGACTGTCTGCCTTTACTAAGTGGATGCAGACTGCTGTGGTTTTGAGTGTTTCATTTTTTTTTAAACCCCCCCTACCCACTCAGTCTACTCCCTTTCTGACACTGATCACTTCCTGTGTATTGTTAGTGTGCCTCCCTTACTTATTCTTTTTCCCTTTCTGATTCATTTTTTCTAGCTGCTTGGGCAAGGAAATCAGATAACCAAATTTATTAATTCTTTCTTTGAATACAAGGGCAAACCGGGACAGGGCCCAAGAAACTTTCTGTAATGTATTGAAAGGGACTTCAGTGCTTTGGTATTTGACTGCTTAGAGTACTTCCTGATTCTTGGCTCAGTTTCAAGTAGTTGAAGTAGAGAAAAGTGAGTCATATTCATATTTTTCCTCTTTGCAAGATTTTGAAAGGTTTCATTGCATCCACTTGAATGCTGCTCACAAACAAATTGGGGTTAGAAGGGTTACTAAGTTAGTATTGATAGCCAGAGGTATAGGGGACACCAGAAGCAACAAACACCACCACCCTTGGAAGACAGGATTGTTTTCACTGTGTTCTGGTGTCCCCGTTGGAGCCCTATGTCCCGGCCTTCCTCCTCTACAGATGTTTTGACCTACAGGTGCCTTTATGAGAATTGAGGTCTTGATGTCCTGCCCCAAGGAGTAGCTAAAGTAATTGCTGATGTTTTCAGGGATTTTAACATCAGACCTGAGTGAATGAATGAACCCTTTTTATTTAGACTATAGTAAGGACTGAGGGGAACACTGGTGAAGACAATCATTTATCTATTAATGTGGATGATTTTCACAGTTTATTTAAGATGCTTTCTCAGTAGGTCTCAGAGCCAGTGCTTGTTCAACCTGAAACTACTGGCCCCAGGCTGGGATCAGACAGTTGAACTCTCTAGTTTGCGCTCTGCTACTAATTTGATGTATGACCTTGGGCAAGTCATACCTTCTCTGGGCCTCAGTTGCCTCATCTGTAAAATGAGGGAGTTGGACTAGATGAGTTCTTCCAGCTCTGAAATTTAAGTGACCTTGCCTACCTTGCAGCAGTTTTTGATTTCTTCCTTACCTTTGCTCTGCTGTTTGAGGGGGCTGTTTTTTACTTATTTCCACGTTCTTCAAATGAGAGTAGGCATGAAATTTTATTACTGTTCTCCTATGGACAAGAAGTTACATAGTATGTCCTAAGATGTAAATTCAACCAAAGGCCTAGCACCTTGGGGGCTGCAATAAATACTTTTAAAAAATGAAAGGGGAAAAAGCCTTCATTTTATTTCCCCATCAACTTGCCTGAAGGGTTAGGGAGGGTTTTTTGAATCATGACATTGTAACTTTTGGGTTGGTATGTGAGTGACCCCATCCCCTTAAGTGCTGTGTGCTGGTAATTTCTTTTCTGCCCCACTAAAATGGATTGGAAACTTATGTAAATGCCTACTGATAGTAGAGATCATTATTTGGGGTCTAACTCCTCTGTGCTCAAAATGGGAAAATTACTTTAAACTGCATTAAAATGGTTTGTACAACTCAAGAAACATATAGTGGATGATGATTCACTTTATTCTTGGCTCTTTTTAGTCCATTTTGATTGGAAGACTTTTGGCTGGAACATTCCTTTTAGAGTTTTTTTTTCCAGCCTATCCTTGGATGAGTGTAACTAATGAACTTGGCTTTTGCAAGGTCCTTGAGAGCCATTCTTGGGGTTGGGTTGTGGGTGGGGGGTTGGGGAGTCCTGATAGAGGCCAGCTCTGGTAGCTGGGGAGGAAGGAATAGACCAGCTGCTGTTGCTATGGTTGCTTGTCATTGATAGAAGGACTCATGGGCTTGGATTGGTTAAAAGGCTAAACATGGAGTTGGCAAACTTCCTCCAGGTATTGGGTTCTGGCCAGTGCCTCACACATGTGATTTAAGGGAAACGTGAAAGCTTGTTGATGAAAATTTGGGGGCTGCAGAACCATTTGGAGGAAGCACTGGCGGTTGGGACAGATTTGGCCGTGGTATTTCCCAACTCTGTCTCCTCCCCTAACTCAGAGGGTTGCAGCTATGCCAAAACTCAAGAGAAGAGCCACACTTAGCTTCTGCTTTTGGGAAAACTGGTCAGCTAAAGTTCTTGTAGTTCCTTTGTGGCTTTCTGTATACTTTTTTCTGATTGAAGTCTGTGGCTAAAATATCTTTCCTGAGAACTCTGTAACAAAGTATGTTTTGATTAAAAGAGAAAGCCAATTAAATCATTACGTGCTCATTCTTTTTCTTAAGCTTGCGGATGTTTTGGATCTGGAAAGGGTTCCTAATCACTTTGAGAATTCTCAAACTTGAGGACATTTTCCTTCATTGTTCTGTGACCACTGAAATGGGAAATACGGCATTTGAAAATATAACCGTGGAGAACAGTCCCCATTCTTTTCTCATTTTGTGAAGCCATATTGGAGGAGATGTAGGTGCTAGGGGATTATGAGAACCAAGATACTTAATGGAGAGACAGAAATTGGAATTTGGAAACCTTATCATTGCCCATCTAAGAATTAAGGAAAATTAATTACCCCCAGCTGCCTCCTGTGTGAAATGGGGGCCAGTGTGGAGAGCTGTGTGTCAGGTAAGATAATTCTATGGCAATGGCTTATAGAAAGCATGACCAAATTAATACCTTATTTCTAATTTTACTTGCATGAGTTCCAGAGATGTTTATGAGGCCTTGAGACTTGTTCTCACCTAAAGTTTACAGTATTTTTAGGCTAGATGTTGAAGAGGGTAGTAGATGGGCATTCTGTTGGTGAATAAAAGCATTGCTTTGTGGAGCACTTAAGGAAAAAGGGCAGTTGTATGTATTCTCTCTCTGCCCTCTGCTTTTGACCCTTGATTCTTTGTGCTTTATTCCATCTCCTGCTTTATCACCAATCCCCAAAATGGCAACCTCAAAAGTTAGGACATTTCCAAGTCCCCTGCAAGTGGTCCCCACTCCCATCCCTTCTCGGTGTGATAAGTTGTAGTGCCCTTTACAGTTGCAAAAGGATTAGTTCTGGCCCTACTTTGGGGGTGGCATCCACTTCTGTATTTTGATGTAGTATTGTTGGGCCACCACTTGGTTTCAGATAGAATGGGTTCAGGGAGAAGTTGTCACTAGCAGACCTACCCTAAATAAAGGTTAAAGGAAGTTCTCTAAATAGAAAGGAAAGGGTAAAAGAAAAGTTGGAATATCAGAAGAAATTAAAAACATGGTAAGCAAAAATATGTGTCTGTAACAGCAGATTTTCCTTTTCATCTTGAGTTTTCTAAATTATGTTCTGTAGTTGAAGCAAAAATTGTAACATTTGCCTAAGTTGATTCTAAATATACATAGAGGAAATACTTAGAACTAATGAAAAAGCTGTACAAAGAGATAAATACTATAGATAAATCAAAATGGAATTCTAAAAAATGTTCAAGTAACACATAATGAAGAAAGAAACAAAGAACAACAAAGGAAATAAAATTATATTTAAGGTCTAACACGTTAATAATTACATTAAATGTAAATGGCCTAACTATACCAATTAAAAGGCAGATATTGGCAGAATGGTTTGAAACACATGACTCAACTGTATACTGTATAAGAAATTCACTTCAAACAGTATGGGGAAGCTGAAAGAAAAAGTATGGAAAAATATATCTCGGGTAAACATTAAAGAAAAAGGGGAGTGGATATGTTAATATCACATAAAATAGATTTCAGAGGAAACAAAACTACCAGAGACAGAGAAGGACATGATATAATGATAAAAATTGGTCAGTTCATGAAGAAGATACAATAATCCTAAAAGTTGTATACACCGAACAGTGAAATATGAGAATCAAAAAGTGATAGACTGAACAGAGCCTGAACTGTGGTGGTACAGTGGATAAAGCATCAACTTGGAACTCTGAAGTAGCCAGTTCAAAATGTTGGGCTTGCCTGGTCAAGGCACATGTCAGAGTTGATGCTTCCTATTCCTCCCCCTATCCTCTTTCTCTCTCTTCCTCTCTAAAATGAATAAATAGAATAGTTTTAAAAAATCTTAAAAATAAAGTGATAGACCGAATAGAGAAATCACAACTGTAGTTGGGGACTTCAACACACCTTTTAAAACAACACCACTGTCAACCAATACAACTTAATTGACACTTATAGAACAAGACATCCAACAACAGCAAAGTACATGTGCTTTTCAAGGTCAAACAACATATATACCAAGATAGACATTACCCTGGACTGGCCTAAAATTCAAAACATTTATAAGAACTGAAATCATACAGAGTATTGTCTAACCTCAAGAGAATGAAACTAGAAATCAGAAGTGGGAAAATCTCCACTTAGAAAATATAGATATTAAAGAAACTCAATTAGTTTTAAAATCCCTCAAAAGAAATCTTCATTACCAGGTAGTTTCACTGGACATTGTAACAAAGAAGTATTACTACCAACTACTGCAGTCTTTTCCAGAAAATAGAGGAGAATACATCCTAATTTATTTTATGAAGCTATTCTTAACCTGATAAAAAAAAACCAAAAGACAATACCAAGAAAAAAAAAAAACAGACCAATATTTCTCATGAATATATATATATATATATATACAAAATTCCTTAAAATATTACCAAATAGAATTAGGCAACATTTAAAAAAATATTCATCATGACCAAAAGAGTTTTATTTTTCTTAGGAATGCCAGGCTGTTTCAATATTTGAAAATCAATCTAACCATATTAGCAGACTAAAGAAACATCTAGTCGTAGTAATTGACACAAAGCATGTGACAGAATCTAACACCCATTTATGATAAAAATCTCAGAAAAATAGGGGGAAAAACCTATAGCTAGCATTAAACTTAATGGTGAAAAGCAATGCTTTCCACTTAATTAAGATCAGGAACACATCAAGGATGTCTGCTCTCACCACTTATGTCCAACACAGTGTTGAAAGTCCTAGCCTGTGTAATAATGCAAGAAAAGGACATAAAAAGCATGTAGGTTGGAAAGGAAGATATAAGACAGGCCCTCTTTGCTGATGACATCTTTGCCTACATAGAAAGTCCCAAGGAATATATTTTTTAAAACTTCTAGAACTAATAAGTGAGTCCAGTGAGATCACTGAATACAAGGTTTACATACAAAAGCCAATTGTAGTTTTATTTTAAGCAACGAACACATGGACACATTAAAATGCAATACTATTTACAACAAACACAAGAAAGAAACAAGTGTATGTCTAATAAAACATGTATAGGACTTGCATGCTTAAAACTTACAAATGATGTAATAAGGACCTAAATAAGTGGAGAAACATTCCATGTGTTCATGGATTGGAATACTCAACATAGTAGAGATGTCGGTTCTCTCCAGATTGATAATAGGTTTAATACAATTCCCATCAAAACCTGAGCAAGATATCTTATAGATAAAGACAAGATTATTCTAAAATTTTTGTGGAAAGACAAACCGGAATAGCTAAGACAATAAAGAAGAATAAAGTAGGAAGAATCAGTCTACTGAAATTCAAGATATATAGTTATAGTAACCTAGACTGTGTGGTGTTAGACGGATAGACACACAGATCAGAAGAACAGAACAGAGAACCCAGGAGTAGGTCCACAGAAAAATGAACAACTGACTTTTGACAAAGATGCAAAAGCATTCCAATGGAGAGGGAATAGTTCTTTCACCAAACGGTGTGGAGAAACTGGACACGGCCAAAAAGATGAATCTTGACTCAAGTCTTAAACCTCATTAAAAACTAACAAAAAATGAACCAATAGACATAAAACCTGAAATTACAAGACCTGCAGAGAAAAAAGTCTTTGGGATTTAGGATTAAGCAAGAAGTTCTTAGACTTGACACCAAAAACATAATCCACAAACAGAAGTGTTGATAACTGGATTTCATAAAAATAAAAATGTTTGCTCTGTGATGGGTTCCCTTAAGAGGATGAAAAACCAGTTTCAGACAGGGAGAAAGTCTGTGAGCCACATATCTGATAAGGAATAGTGTCTGGAGTATTTAAGGAATTCTCAAAACTCAATAATAAAAGACCAAACAATCCAATTAGGAAATGGGCAAAAGACATGAAAAGACATTTCGCTGGAATGGATAAACAGATGGCAGATAAGCACATGAAAAGATGTTCAACATGACCAGCCATTTGAAAAATGCGAATTAAAACCACAGTGGGATATCACTATATACCCATCAGAGTGGGTAAAATAAAAAATAGTGACATCATATGCTAGTGGGGTTACAGAGAAAATAGACCATGCATAAGTTGCTGGTGGGATGTAAAACGGTATAGCCATTTGGCAGTTCCTTAAAACAAAAGAAAACAAAAAATACCAATTGCACTCCTGGGTATCTATCCCAAGAGAGCTGAAACAATGTTCACAGAGAAACATGTATTTGAACATTTATAATAGTTTTATTTGTAACAGCTAAAAACTGTAAAAACCCAGATGTTCCTTAGAAGGTCAGTGGCTAAACAAACTGATATAGCCACACCATGGAATACTTAACTCAGCAATAAAAAGGGACCAACCCCTGGTCTATGCAGCCACCTTGATGAATCTCCAGAGTACCACTGCTCAGTGAAAAAAGGCAACTCCAAAAGATTAAAAAGCATTCCAATCATAGAACACCCTTGAAATGACAAAATTACGGAAAGGAAAAACAGATGCGTGTTTGCCAGGGGCTGAGGAGGGGCGGGAATGGGAGGCCAGTGGGTGTGACTGTAAGAGGAAGTGGAACCGGAGGAACCCTTGCTGGGATGCAAGTGTGTATGACTGATGGTATTAATGTAGACACCCCAGTGTGGTATGACACTGTACTTTAGCAAGATCTTACTGTTGGGGATTTCTCTGTGTCATTTGTTACAACTAAACGGGACTCTTTAATCTCAAAAAGTTTTCTTGTTTTTTGTTTTTGGTGACAGAGACAGAGAGAGTGACAGACAGGCAGGGAGAGAGATGAGATTCTTTGCTGTGCTTTCTTAGTTGTTCACTGACTGCTTTCTCATATGTACCTTGATTGGCAGGGGCGGGGGCTACAGCAGAGCTAGTGACCCCTTGCTCAAGCCAACGACCTTGTGCTCAAGCCAGCTACATGGGGTCGTGTCTACGATCCCATGCTCAAGCCAGCAACCCTGTGCTCAAGCTGGCAACCTCAGGGTTTTGAACCTGGGTCCTCCGCATCCCAGTCTGACCCTCTATTCACTGCACCACCATCTGGTCAGGCTAATCTTTGAGAAGTCATTACTATGAGGTTTCTAATGAAAGCCAGTGTCTCTGACCTCACCCCTCCCTACTCCCATTCCTGTTTCTTCCCTATTTTTCTGGGTTTGCCTCCATTTTTCTAAATAGCATAATCATGTTGGCATTTCTTGATTTTTTTGAAACAAAATTTAGATGCCTATTGACTTCCCATTCGGAAAAGCGAGGATTTCTCTGTCTCATACCACCACTACCTCCATTGATTCTCACTCATCAATGGAACTCGATTATAAATTTGATTAGTTCACTACTCACAGCTGAGCCACTTGGTGTACATTTTTTCTTGTTTAACTTTTTCATTTTTTGCTTTTCTTCCTGAAGTTCATTGCCTTAATGTTTTAATTTGCTATTTCTTCTATGTAGCTCTTCCTTTAGCCCCAAACTTCGCAACAAAATGCTCAAGTTCCTTTCTCCGTGGCGGGTCACATCAGATATCCTTCTCTGGGGACAGCCCCTCCCCTTCTGCTCCAACCCAGACAAGGCTTACCTCATACTTGTCATCCATGGACACTCTTCACAGTGAATCATAGGATTCTTGAGGATGACTTCCTTGGCACCAGAAGGTGAAGGTGGGAGTGGGGGCGATATGACATCTTAGCGAGTTGCCAGTGACAACCTAGAGAAGTGGGCGAAGCCCAAGGCATTCCTCAAAGAGAAACTAATCAGATGGTGCCCACGGGGATCTATGGGAGGCCAGGTGGCTACAACTCTGTACAGCAGCCAGCCGATGGGACCAGGACTCGGGGGTTTGAGTGGACACAGGATCCATCCTGCTAGTCCTGGCTGTAGTGACAGCTGGCATTGTCAGCTTGGAATCAGAGTAGCCCATTGGGGCGTCTAGGCCAGCGAGCCCCAGGCGTCAGGACAGGCAGCGCCAGAGGAGGGAGTTCCGTTGTGCCTGGGAGCGTCCAGCGGGCTACTGTGCGCTTTCCAAGATTCCTTATACTTTCTAAACATCTCCATTTGCTACAGTTCTTGGCAAACTTTTAATTAAATTAAAACAGTACCGTGTAATATTTGATACATAAAAATGAATGAACTGAATCTATAAGATATGGAGTGTAATGATAACAAACCCACTTCCCATCTTCAGAACTAAAACAGTGAAGGCAGGAACAACTCTGTACAAATATCACGTGGATTTGGGTGCCCCAGGCTGCTGGGATCTCGGGAAGCCCTTTAATTGAGAAAAACCTGCAGGCTGTCATGACAAACAGCTGGCTGCCTCCCCTGCCATGATAAGCAGAACGTGGGGATGCTCAGGTCAGAAACACAGGTGAAGGCATGTCTGGGATGCCAGTGGCTGCTGCCTGCCGCCCCTTTGGTGGTTCCATAGGACAGAGTCCCCAAAACACCCATGCTGACTGTGGTGCGGCCTGCAGGGCTCCTTGGGACCCCCTTCCTCACCTCCTGTCTGCAACAGTCTCCCCTAGCACGCGAGTTCCCGCTGGGCCCCGAGTGCACATTACACTCGGTGCTGCACCCCTGACATCTAGCTCAGGATCGTATGTTTCAGGTGCTCCATCAGATGTATCAAAGGGAGGACTGGATAGGAGCCTAGTCCCTCTCAGTTCTGCGCCCTTTTCCCACGCGACTGATCCCTAGGAAATAGACACATCCTGAAAGAACTTGCTACTCTGGGCTGTTTCCCCCGGAATGATGTAAGGAGAAGATTGTCCAGGTCAAATGCCCAGGGAGTGAGTGCTGGCTCACCACAGTGCTGCCCTGCAGCCCTCACTCTAAGAGAAAGGGCTGTCCGGTTGTTCTTCCAGATCCTGAGCGCGCCTGAGGAACAGGTGGAAGTCCTTGGACCTGCAGGTCTCGCAGCCATGTGGCCGTGGCCGTGGGTGGGGTACACTCATTTCCTCCTCTCAGGCTGACTCTTCAGCGCTAAGCCTCTCTTCTGAAAACACCATATCGCTGAGCAATCCCTCTTGCTTCTGAGCTTCTGGATTATTCAACCCGGTTTAACACTTGATAGTAGCTTTGTGCCGTCTTGTTTCAGGGAGTCTGGGTAGGTATCTTGTCTAGAGTGTGAATTCTTTGAGGGCGTGGGTTAGCTAGTAAGCAAAGAAACTCTCTCTGGCGAATTCAGGCACAAAAGGAATTAAGGATCTGACTCAATATTTAGAACCTGAATTAGAGCGGGAGATATGGGTCGGAGTTCAGAGCCAGGCACTGCCCGGATCGCATTCCAGAACTGGTCTACTGGGCCCTGACAGAGCAGTGAGCTTTGCCACACTGGGCCCCGCCATTGTTGTTGTCTCTGGAACCTAGAGCAATGTAGGTAATGGCCCCTGCCACAGCCACAATCCCCACATCTTCTTGCTATGGCCTGCAAAGCAAAGTCTGCATCAAGTAGACAAGTGATTGGAGAGCTTGGATCTCGTGCCCACATCCTACTACAAGAGAGGCTGAGAAGGCGAGTCTTCTTCCTGTTCTGCTTCTCCAGTAGGCGGTGGGCTCTGCCTCGGAAGGAGGGAATTTGTCAAGACAGAGGCTCTGCTGCTAAGGTAGGACTGTTACCTCTGATAGTTTGCATTTTCTGTGCCTACATGGTATTTGTTTTATGTAATTAATAGGTTATTCCCAGCTTGTGATTGGGGCATCCCAGGAGGGTCCACAAAATAATCAATGGTGTGTGCATTTGTCACTGTTTCTGGTTTTCAACTTAATTGGTTATTTATTCAACCAGCATACCTGGAGGCACTTAAATTAAGAATGTCAGAAATAGTATTTTGGTAAAATGTTAAGGTTGTTTCCCACTATTATGCCATAAGGCTGCTATGGACATATACATACAAGTCTTTGGATGAATATCTGATTTTATTTCTCTTGGGTAAATACCTAAAAGTGAAATTGATTGCCTGTATGTTAGGGGTATGTTGAACAAGTTAAGAAAGTACCCAACTCTTTTCCAAAGTGGTTGTATCATTTTACTTGCCTACCAGGAAAGTATGAAAATTATTTTGTGAGTTGAAGTTGTTTGCCATTTAAAAAAATCAAAGTACCTACATCTGTACAAATATCTATACCAGATATATGTATTGTAAATATTTTCTCCCAATCTGTGGCTTGCCTTTTCGTGTTCTTAATTAATAGCATCTTTCAAAGAGCAGTTTAAAATTTTTTATTAAATCAGATTCATCAAATTTTCACTTGTTGTTTGCGTTATTTGTGTCCTAAGAAGTCTGCGTCCTAAGGCGTCCGGGGCATATAACATAACCTACCTACAGGACTGAAACCATCGTCTCCACAGTCCTGGGGAATATTCAGGGCAGGTACACCTGTAATGCAGGAAGTCTTGTAGGCCATTCTGCTTACCCCACCACCGGGGAGGGGTGCAAAAAGGAGACCTTTTGGGATGGGATGTTCTATTTGAGCACTGCTCTGTGCTAGACACAGGTGGTTGGAGTGTGTGTGTGTGTGTGTGTGTGTGTGTGTGTGTGTGTGTGTGTAAAGGATCTCTGAGAAGCCCCGGTATAGTTTCTATGAGGAGCTCATAGTCTGGTAGATTTTATCAGTTGACAGAAGCATGGGATACATGACTCCTGGAAGTCTTCTCTTTTCCAAGTAAACATCCCCGGCAACCTCTGCTATTTCTTATGTGACATGGCCTCTGGTCTTCACTCTGTTGCTGCTTAGCAGGAATAGAGACAATGAGGGGAAAGACAAAAATTTACTTCAGATCAAAGCAGCATGTGGTCACTGCCACCTCTAGCCTTGAGGTGGAAGCTGGAAGACTTCCTAGAGGAGGTATCCTTTAAACCTGGCCTTGAAGATCAGGGAGAATTTCAACAGGAAGAGCTAAATGTGGGAAGGGAGTTGTAGGAACGACACAGTGAAAGCATGGATATGGGAGTCCATGCGCCAATTCTGGGAAGGGCAAGCCACAGTGTCCATGGAGCCCAAAGAGTCTGCAGCAGGGAAGGAGCATTGGGGCTGAACTGTAGTGAGCTTGAACCACGTAGAGGACTTGGGACTTCAATTAAAGATGAGGTCAGTTTGACTTATTTTGATGTTGGAATGCTTCTTGTCATTGCCAGAAGGGAGAGATTATATTCCAAGTTGATATTCCATTTTAGCACTTTACATGAGGGAGAGTGAGCAACACAGACATTTACAGCTGAAGTAAACACAGTCATTACCGTGACCACAAAAGCAACACCGACGGACTCATAGAAAGGGAGAAAAGTCAAGGGTGAAACAAGTACCTCCTTGCAGTCTGTAAGGCACCACCACCTTCTAAACGCTGCCGACCTTTTGCTTGCAGTGACAAAGCAAGCCCTGAGAGCCTTTGTTTTAACTGAAAATCAGACCATAAGCAAATTGCCCTTGACAGTTGGTATGGGTTGATTTGTGTCCTCTAAGAAAGATATGTTGAAATCCTAATCCCTGGTGCCTGTGAATATGACCTTACTCAGAAATAAGGTCTTTGTAGATGGAATCAAGTTAAGATGAGGTCATTAGAGTGGACCTAATGCAACATGACTGGTGTCCTCATAGGAAAAGAAAAGACACTGAGAGAGGTCCTGCATGACAGAGACAGAGATGGAAGGGGCGCAAGTATAAGGAACACCACGATTGCTGGCTATCTGCAGAAGCTGCAAGGGGCAGGGAGGGGTCTTCCCCTGCAGTTTCAGAGGGAGTGGCACCCTTCTGACACCTTGGTTTTGAGCTTCTGGTCTCTGGAACCGTGAGAGAACAAGTTTCTGCTGTTTTCAGCCACCATATTTATGGTGCTTTGTTACAGCAGCTCTAGGAAATTAATATAACATTTATTTCATTCTTCATTTCTTTAAACATGGAACGTGTGCTCACTGCACTGCATTCTGTGCTGGGGGCTTCACTCTCTGCAGGGTGAGATGGTGGTGCCCATGAGGAGTGGAAGGTGGTGACTTTGGGCCCTGGCAGGCTGGAGTCGCTAAGGAGAAGTTGGGGAGGGGCCAGGCCATGTCCCAGTGTTCTCATGGGAACAAACCCCTTGAGAACGGGAGCCTCAGCCTGGAAGGACAGAGGCAGAGGGGCTTCCGTGGGTGGGATGCGAGTGCGTCTCTGAAATCTCCCAGGACAGAGCTGGGCAGGAGGACTTCGCTGATCCCTTCCTGGGCTCCTGGTGGCACCTTTCCTTGGTACATTGAAGGCCAGCAAGTAGAACAACTCAGACAGGAAGCGGAGTAACCTGAAATCTACCACTGAGGGTGAAAACACGATAGTCACTGTATGGTCAACTCAGGGGATCTGAGTCACCTAAGTCAGTCACTGACAGCTGATAGCACCTGGAGGCCTGTGCGCGGGGGTCCCAGGGTGTTGGCATCGTCAGGCCTGAAGTTTCTCATTGTTGTACCTTTGACAAGTTCTATAACTTCTTTAAGTATCTTTTTTTTTTATCTATAAAACACTGACAGGCATACTTAACACCTTAGGTTTGGTGTGAGGATAGATTGAGAAAAATCTATGTGAAGTATGTAACAATGTGCCTGGTGTACAGGAAGGGGTTAACAAAGTTTAGCTATCATCATCATCATAATCACCACTGTCATCATTTTCATCACTGTCATCATCATTACCACTGTCATCATCATCAGACGCTTAATGGAAAACCAGTGTTTGGGGATCCCCTTACCTTTGAAATGCATGGCCCAGCAATCAATGTGCCCACGGAGGGAGGGGCCTCTTGAGAGTTTTCCATTTCCTGCTATGACCACCAGGTGTCGCCATTGTCCCGCGAAGACAGCGGGAGCGACTGTCCCGTACCGCTCCTTCTTCGTGTTCACCTCCTCCCCAGCACCTCCGGAGTTAAGACTTCGTCCTGCAAAGATGACACACACCGCTAGTCACTCACCTATGAACGTAGGTCCACGCAGAGTGTACTGGCCGCTGCCTACAGACATGCGGGCTGGCTCAGCTGTTGCACCTGAGTCTGGGAACCAGACTAACACTGACACTCCTGACACCCAGATATGGGCATATTAAGGATCTTTAATTCGATGCTGCTAGGGCCCCTGGGAGGTAGCCTATGACAACTGTCATTTTAGTCCACAAGAGCCTGGGTCTTGCAGTGGAACTAGGTGAGGCCCTTGCTTGCCCAGAATTAGGAAGGTGGCAGAGCTTGAGCTGCGTTCAGGACATAGATCACGCTCGCTGGGCACTGTCCAACCTGGAGGGCTGCAGGCCTCCTGAGCACCCGCCTTGTGGGGCCCCCTAGGGCTTCATGCTGGAAGGACAGCGGCTAACCCCACCCAGCCCCAGCTCTTGAAGAGCTCCAGTTACTGAAAGTCTGGGGAAGTCCCTCCCAGCAGGGGGAGCTCCAGGCCAAAGAGGAAATTCCAGAGCCAGACCCAGGAGGCAAGCGACAGCAGCTAACATTTAGTGAGCACTTACTATTTGAAGGCCTGTTCTATGCATATTACTTGTAGTTACTCGTGTAATCCTCTCAAAAACTTTACAAGATGGTAACACTGTTTTACAGATATGGAAAGTGAGGCACAGAGTTCTTAAGTCTCTCTGGGACTCAGGTGCCTGAAAACTCAACCATTTGGAAGGAAAGTGTCTCATAAGTATCAGGAGGGAAGATTACCACCCCCTCCACCACCACATTACACATAAATTATTTTACTGAAATAGCAGGAAATTTCATGGTAAGTGGCAAAGGGTAGAGGAGACACCAGGAAAATTCACTTTTTTTGATATGCTGCAGTGGTGCCAGAGTGCCCTCTAGTGGAGAAACTAGAGGAAATGGCTTCTAGTGAGGTGATTTCTCCTACAGATGATTAAATCTGGGAGAGAAGATGCTTAGAGCGCCCCCTGATGGCGAAGGTGGGCAATGCCACGTTCGGGAAAGTGCATTTTCAGCCCGCTGCTGGAAATACGTACCAGCTTCCCCTTGGGGTGAGAGGGCCTTGTGATGTGGACAAGCGGCAGCTTGGCCACTAGATGCAAAGTTGGAGGGGACAGTTGTTGAGTTGCCGTCCTAACCAGCCACCCATGAGGGGCTCCTCCCTAAAAGACCGTGCAGACATGTGTGGTGGAGACGGGTTGGAGGGGCTGGTAAACAGTGGTTTGATGGGCCACAATAGTCCCAGAACTGCTACCAATGTCAGAAAGTTCATCACTGGAGAGGAGAGGAAAGGGTGCAAGGCTAGGTCCTAATCTCCCCCAAATTTAGAAAAGTCTTCCAGGGAGGGACCCCCAGCCCGTAATTTTCTTCCAGGCTCAGAGCCCAGGTTCCACAGAGAGGACATCGAATGGCCAGTGACAAATGAGTTTATCAGACACTTTCCAGAGCCTGGGTGGTGAGGATCCCGGGGCAGCTGGAGCAGGGCGGGTGGTGGCGTCCACCCTGTTTAAGTGCGGCATTTGCAGTGAGAGCTCCAACTGCCATCAGCTGCTGCTGTGGCCGTGGGCTGGGTGTCTGGGTGTGGGAGCACTGTCACAAGAGCTCTCACACTGCCCTTTTGGGTCGTCAGCAAATAGCTGTTGGGGGACATTACTCCTTGAGAATGGTGTACCCCTTTCAATCAGAATGCAGGGCCCTTCAAGGCTGTAGGTACAGAAGAGTCAGGTCCCCCTATTCGATTGCCAACCTCTGGGCACAACTATGTCGTGCCCCCTGCTCTGGTGGCTGGTCTGTATGCATGCTGCCTGGCATGGCCTTCACCCACTGCATGTTGACTTCAGCGTTTTTCTAAAGAAAGAAGCTGCTCGTGTTTGGGGTCAGTCCCCATCCTCCATGGCAGCCACCAGCAGTGTAGGGCCATGCACTTGAAGGTATTTAAAAAATACTGATTTACTGATGTCATAGAAAGACCATGAGCTTTGAAGTCAGACCTGAATGCAAATCTCAGTGACACCATTTATCAGCTCCAATATCAGGGCAAGTGTTCTCATCTAGAAGACAGTGGTGGTGGGGATGGCGGGGAGTAGAAAGTGCATTATGGGATGTTAGGAGGATGAAAAGAATACCCCATCTTGGGGCTTTTCACAAACAAGGGACAGGCCATCAGGCACCTGATTCTCCAGGTAGGGGGTCCCCAGCAAGCTTTCATCATTGGCCCTGCCCAAGGCCTCCTGGTCCCCAGGCCCTTTCACTAAGGTCCAAGAACACTGTCTACAATGTGACACAGGCCTCTCTGCCTGAGCTGTCCCCAGAACAAAGGCTCCCTCCCCCTCTGCATATCCGGTTTGGAGTTACAGGAGAGGGAGTGTGGGAGGGACTTTAGAGAGTAAAGAGAATGTTTAAAATAACAGAAGCTAATACTTTTGAGGGACGTCTGAAAAGACTTAGATGATGAAGTCTTGGAAAGAAGAAAAGTGTAGCAAGCAAGGAAAAGAGAGAAGGAGGATTCAGGTGAAACACAGAGCTTCTTGTGGACAGAAACTTGGCAGAGAGAGGCCGAGGGGCTCAGCAGTGGCCATCAGCAAGAACCCTGAAGACAGACTGCCCAAGCCTAACCCCAGCCATTCCACTCAGCTGCCTGGCCTCCGACCCTCTGTGCCCCAGGTACCCAACTGGAGAATGGGCAGAGTGGCACTTTCATAGGGTTGTTGAAGGGTTAATGATTAATGTACATGAATCACTCAGCCCAGTCAGTGCCTGACTTGTAGTGAATGTTCCATAAGCACTAGGGAGTGTTTTTTTTTCTCTGAAACAAAATGTTAGGGAATTAAGGACCCAACCTGACAGCTCCGGTCTTTGCCAAGTTGCAGCAAAGGAAGGACTATTTTCATGGCATTCCTGGAAGTCGGGGTCTCCCTGGGCAGGGTCACCATGGCCTGTCTGTGCGTCAGTCAGGGTGGCAGGGACAGACAACCCAACCTCCAATAGGTTAAACAAACAAACAGAAAAGCAATTGCTCGTGTAACTAGGAAGTTAGGAAGTCTGGGGTGCTTTTCAGACGCAGGTGGACTCAGGGCCTGAAATGCTTCATCAGAACGTTGCTTCTCTGTCGGGTTTCTTCAGCTGCTCTCCACTCTCGGTGAGGCCCGCTCTCCGTGTGAGAATTTCCGTAATACTCGTTTGAAACAATAATCAGAGGACTTTTTAAAGATTGGAGTGAACAGGAAAGGCCGGGAACCTGCCTGGGATTCAGTGATGATGGGGCTCAGAGCAGGGTGAGGGCCGTGGGGTCCGAGGGTCTGACGCCACACCCAAGGGGACAGCAGCTGTAGAGTGGCAGCGGGCTGTGGCTGGGCAGGAAAACAAGCCCAGTGTGGCCAGATCAAATGTTTTCAGAAGTTGGAACCCATATTTTTATTGCTGTTTTCTAACGTCGAAACATTGGCAAATGATTCAAAAAAATCATACAACGTCATGGGCCAATCAAAACAGATGTGAGAGCCAGCGGTAGGCCTCAGGCGGCCAGTTCCCTGACCTCACACCCCGCCCCCTCCTGGGCCACGTGCTGTCTGCTGGCACCCGCCCAGCTCACCCCTGGCCGCGGGGGAAGGGCTATGGACCAGCTCCCACTCAGCTGTGGGACACGGAAACACTTCATTCTGAGGCATAGTCTACAAAGGGTTTTCTGGAAGTTTGGCACCCCCTTTTTGCCCTGTTTCACAGAAGCCATCTGAAATAGCACCCGTGCTCTACAGTGACGCTCAGCGACCCCAGGCCAAGCCAGTCTCTTCTCTCTGGTTCTCAGTTTCATCTTCTGTGCAATGAATGGGTCCCACTAGATACCCATCCAGACCCAAACTTCACTGGCTCTAGAACCAGCTATTCTTTTTTTGGGGGGGGGTGTGCTGAAGGAAGTTCTTATAACATGTATTAAAATGCAACAGTTCCACTCATGTTTTTTAGCTCAGTCTCCAAAGCCGCACTATCCAACAGAAACACGACACACACCTCAGACATCATTTAAGACTTCCTAGTAGCCACATTAAAAAGTTAAAAAGAAATTGGTGGAATTAATGTTAATGATACATTTGATTTAATGCAAGACATAAAAATATCAGTTCAACAGGTCATCGATGTAAAAACTCTTGAGATATATATGTATTTTAACTTTTTTATTGAATTTATTGGGGTGGCATTGGTTAGTAGCATTATACAGGTATCAGGTGTACAATTCTGTAACACATCATCTATATATCGTATTGTGTGTTCACCACCCCAAGTCAAGTCTCCCTCCATCACTATCTGTCCCCCCCTCTACCCTCTTCCCACTCTGCCCACCCCTCTTTCCCTCCTGCAGCCCCCACACTGTTGCCTGTGTCTGTACGTTTTCTTCTTCTTTGCTTAGTCCCTTTACATTTTACACCCAGCCCCCCAAACCCCCATCCCTCTGGCAGCTGTCAGTCTGTTTCTGTATCTATGAGTCTGTTTCTATTCAACCTAGTGGTCAGTGTGTGGCCTTCTTCCCCCGACTAAGTTTTCTTTTCCACTGAAAAACCATCTTCATAAGCGAGGGGCAGCCATACCATGTTCAGTTTACCCAGAATGCATTGCTCTCTGACCCAGGCAATCAGACAGGTGTCTGTTTCCAACCATCCCATCTGTCAGCTCGAGAGACAGTTCTGAGTAGGTAAGACCTACAGGGGAGAGATGAGGCGCCCACTCTAGAACTCATAGCTGACCACTACCAGTGACCTGGCCCACGAGAGCTGGGGGAACATCTGCCCTGCCCCTTAGCCCAAACCTGAAGGAGGCAGAGGCAGCCGTGAGTGGGAGGAGGAGAAACATGAGGTCTGGAACAGAGAGACAGCCACCCCCTTTCCCCCTTTCTAAAGGCAGGCTCCTAGCCTGCAGCAGCCTGGGGGAGAGGCGTGGAGAGCAAGCTGGAACTTGAAGCTTGAAAGTTCTAGATTATTTCACTGGGCTGGGCTTTGTCATTACTAAACTAAGGCTATTTTTGTATCTAAAAGTAATCAGAAGATTTACTTTAAAATGTTCCAGCAAAAACAAAGAGTGTGTGTTTGGGGAGAGGCAGGACTTGATAAAACAAGCATGACTGTTGATAACTGTTGGAGCTGGGTGATGGTTACATTGTGGTCCATTACACCATTTTCTTCATTTTTGGTCATGTGTGAAAATGTTCATAATATTCGTTTTGAAACAGTGATCAGAGGATATTTTAAAATTGGGAGCGAACAGAAAAGGCACCTGCCTGGTATTTACTTATGAATGAGTAGACTCAGAGCGAGCTCCCCAGCATAGGTTTCAATGGGAACATTACAGGAAAAAATTATAAAATAAGATAGTTTTCTGAGCATATCCCATGAGATCTGCTTGTCCAGTGGGTCAAGTTACTTTTTCTGGGTGGTTGAATTTATGTGGTCACATGCACCAACCGTCACCGTCTCCATTCCAGGGGACGTGCCTTCTGGCTAAGGCTCCCCACTGCTCACCCAGCAGGTCTGGGCTCCCTGACTCCTTTGGTTGATTTGATGACCCAGTAGCTCCGTGCGACAGACATCCAGGTGGATATTCCGGAAGTGCAGAGATGTCAAAGCACAGGACAGCCTCTGTGCAGATATTGAGCACAGGAGGGGACATTAGTCCCCCAGGACCATTGGACATTTTGAAATAAACTCATATTAGCCTGACCTGTGGTGGTGCAGTGGATAAAGCATCGACCTGGGAACACTGAGGTCGCCAGTTCAAAACCCTGCACTGGTCTGGTCAAGGCACATATGGGAGTTGATGCTTCTAGCTCCTCTCCCCTTTCTCTCTCTCTCTATCTCTCTCTTTCTCTCACTCTGTGTTGTCTTCTCTCTAAATAAATAAAAAGAAAAAAAATTAAAAAAAAATAAATTAAAAAAAAGGAAATAAACTCATGTTCTTTCATAAATAAGCTTGAACATGCAATCACCCCTGGGGCAGGCTGGCTGCAATGGGGGTGGGCCCCCACACTTCTGAGTCAAGTGCTAGGAGATGCTCGTTGTAATATTTAAATAGGTGTACAGTGCACAGCCTATGTTTGCAGGGGACCTCGCTGGCCTCCTTGAGGCCCCCTGTTTGGAGCCACAGACCCGGGCAGCTGCAGCTGCCCCTCAAGCCTGAGTCCTGGGCCAGTGGGCATTGGAGAGCCCTTTCTCAGGTCTGGAAGCTGCTCAGGAGAAAACCACCATTCCTGTTGGGTCCATCCGAAGCTCACACTGAGAACCTCCACGGGGTGCTCTGTCTCTGAGAAACACGCCTTTCACTTGGAGTTTTGGCTTTTCAATTCTGAGTGAGTTAGCTAGTACTTTTGAAGACTTCCTGAGCACTAGGTATATTGTTCAATGCTTTGCGTGAATGATTTAATCCTCACAGCAGCCCTGTGAGGAAGGGATTGTCAGCTCTCTGTTGTGTAGACCAGCAAGCAGGCTTGCAGAGGAGGCTGCTAAGTGACTTGCCCAAGGACACAAAGCCAGCGGGCTGTGACCAGACCCAGCCCAGCAGCCACTGGTGATCGGGTTCCCAGGGAGCCAGACTCATTGAGGAGGCAAATCAAAACACGCCTGATGCGCAGAAGGCTCCGGGGTGGGATTCCCAGCTGAGGTCCCCGCAAAGTCCAGCAGTGTCACGTTTCTAAAGCCATGCTGCTGTGGGATGTTCCAGGAGCGCATGCTATACGACAGTGGCTGGGGAAGTGCGGCCCTGGCCCGGCAGGGTGTCTCAGGGTGCCTGGGAGAAGAATTGATTAAGAAGAATGTGTGATGGGGTCGAATGTTCCTTTCGAAGTGCGGGAGAGTAACTTTCAGGGCCAAACCTTCCCTCTACCCAGGTGCCACCCACCCTTTCTTCGTTTAGCAAATCCTTCCTTTCTCCGGTGGTCCTGCACCAGAGACCACCGAAGAAAGGAAGGATTTGCTAGCTGAAGAACGCGCTGAGAATGTCCAACATTTGTGAGTTTACAAAGCATTTTCCTAACTCAGTTGTGCTTCTCCTCATGCACCGCAGCTGGCCTTTTAGACCCACAGGAGAGGTTAGGAAACAGAAGATTGAGGTGGTCAGACCCATTGCTTGGCTCCTGAAGCCAGGACTCAAACCAAATATTTAAAATACAATTTTCCAATTAAAAATTTAAAAGAAAAAGAAAAGAGGAAAGGGAAAAGATGCCAAGCTGGTGGGATTTTCAAACAACTACTCTGTGTGTCTTAAGGATTTCTCTCAAGTCCACGTCCTACCCTTTCTCATCAGCCACACACCCTTTCTTGCATTCTCCCAGGCCTTTTGGACAAGTAACAAGACCTTGTATGTCACTCACCTTGGAAAATGAGGGCAGTGTGATAGCTGGACTCATCCGCCTGTGCAAGCGTGAGTCTGGATGAGGAAATGTCCGGTCCAGATTTTAATATGGGGACCCCGCCAGCCTGGATGGTGAGTTAGGATTAATTGAACTTCAGTTGTCCCTGGGGTACTTAGACCCAGCACGTGGACAGAGTCCCATGCGTCCTTCTTAGTAAAGACTGAGGAAGGCCTAAGTGAGGAGGGAGACAGGTGGAGTAAGGAGGGGCGTGACCAGCCAGACACAGGTCATCCAGGACCCATTCAGCCAGCCAGCGGGAGTCCAGGGAAGTTAAAAACCTGCTTCTGAGGGACAGGAAGTCCTGTGTGCCCGTTTGACTTCTTAGAGCTTTTCCGTGGGTCCTTTGGCCTTTTTTTCTCCCTTTTTGCTATGTCTCCTTGGCCTTTGTCCCCTCCCCTGCCACCACAGCTTGCATGGAAAACTGGCTGTCCCACCAGAAAGCCAATGAGGCTTTTCTGTTGACAGAGAGCTTCAAGGCATGCCTTTGGCTTCCTTTGCCAACGTGCCGACAAGGACTCAAAAAGCTGGGATGGACTTCTCCAAGGTCGCGCAGAGCCAAGATGTAACCTCAGACTTTTTTGTTATGAGCCCAAAGTCTCTGTTCCAGCTCTGAAAAGCAGCAACCCTGCCTCCTTAACTCCTACTGTCCATGCTGCTGCTAAACTCCACCTGTCGGTGAGCACGTCCATTTGCCAGGAATTCTTCGATTTTATTTACAAATATAGATCTCCCCCAAATTGACTCTTAACCCACTGAATCAACTCAATATATGATAAAACCAGCAAACAAAAGCCCTGCAAGTGACAAAAAACAAAAAAAGCATAATCTGAGGTCTGGGGTAGGGTTTCTGTTTCTAAAGTGCTTCTCACAGCTATGACTTGGACTAGTTACTATCATATTACTATGTATGTGTGTATGTATACAGATATAAAACTATGTGTTCATTGAGAGCCCACCAGATCTAGGGAGTGCTAATTTGGTCATTTGTTTGCTTGTATGGGGATAAAATAAACAAGAAATATGTACAGAAGTGGGCAAAAGTAGGTTTATTGTTGTTCATATGGAAAAACATATAGAGTAAGTATAAAAATAATACAAGAATAAACTGTGTTCCATGTACTCACAACTGTATGCCTACGTTTTCCCACCTCTGTACGCATGTTACAGAGTACAGAATCTGGTTAATGTATTCCATCCATTTCAGTAATTATCCTCGCTACTCAAATTGTCCCATATTGGGCCAGCTGGAGTTCTACTTGGCTCCATGTCCCTGATACCTTCTTTTCCATCCTTTATGACAAGATGTTCCATCTTGTACCAATCTGGTCCCAGACATTTTTCCTTGAAGCATTGGCTTTTTTTTAGTGGAAAATGGTGCATGATTGTGTACACACACACACTTGTCATTTTGGTTGTCTAAACTTTATTCTCTACCAGTTTCCTAAGCCAGGGATATAGAATAACCAATATTCCATGAATTTCTGCATGTTGTTGTCTCTAATATTTATATTCAAAAGTCAGTTTGGCCAGATGGAGGTCCTTGGCTCCCACTTCTTTTCCTTGAGTATTTTAAATATCTTACCCATTTTCTTCTGGCATAACATGTTGCTATAAAGATTATTTTTTAGCAATTGAATTTTCTTTTCCTTGTAAGTTATTTGGTCTTTTTGTCTGGATGTTCAAAGGATTTTTCTCCTTTTTATTTTTAAATTTCAGTATTTTACTAGAATATGTTTTGGTATTGGTCATTGTGGATCAATTTCTCTGGTTAAAGGATGTGCCTTTTCAATTCCTGTCTGGCTTTTTGTTGATTTCCCTCAAAGTTTCTGGAAGAAATATGTTACTATCACCTAATTATAATTATAGAGTTGTGGATTATCTATTTTTTCCTTTTGATTGTCAACATTTTGCTTTCTGCATTTCTGTGTCTATTATGCACATACAAATTAAGATTTGTTAGATCTTTCTGGTCAATTAAACCTTTTATTATTGCAGAATACCTCTTTACCTCTAATAATGCTTGTTACTTTCAAACCTGTTTTTTTGTTTCTGATATGAATATGGCTACCTCAATGTGTTTTTAGGTTTTTGATTGTTATATCTTTCTTCCATATTTTAACTTTTGATCTTCCTGTATCTTTTTATTTTAGGTATGCTTCCTGTAAGCAGCTTATACTTGGGTTTTATTTTAATCATCAGACAATCTTTATCTTTTAATTGGAGCATGTAGTTCATTCATACTTAATATAATTACTGATTCGCCATGGCTTAAATGCTATTATTTGCTCTCTTTTTTTGTCCCAATTAGTCTATTTCCTTTTCCTTTCTCTCATGCCTTTTAACTGCTTTTAAAATTATTTCATCTTTTCCTTTCTCATTTTGGCAATTTTATATATATAATTTTAGTAGTCAAATTATGGATATTGCAATACATTTTTGAATTATCAAATTCTAAAAGAAATAAGTGTTCTTCCCTTTTCTTAGGCAATATGAGTACCTTAGAAAAACTTAATTCTATTCCTGCACGTCTGATGTCCACGCTATTGTTGTACATCCTCACCTTTCACAGGCAATGTGCTGTCTCTCGTCTACTCTCTGTGCAATCAGCAGATGCATCCAGACTCTGCACACCTGCCTGCCTTACCCACCTAAGTTTCTGTTCTTCACCAGATCTTGGCCCAGCGATTCTTTTAAATTTTTGCTCTTACATTAGCTTTCTGATACCTTCAGTAATTTTTCTACTTGGCCTAGCTTTTCCCACTGTCCTTGGTAAAACAAGTGGTCTGATTTACTATTCTGTCATAAATGGAAGTGGAGGTCTGGGAGTGTTGGTGCTCCATGAGATGAAGACTCACGGGACAGGTGCGGAGGCAGGTGCTGCTGCGAAGAGAGTCCCCGGCCCGGGGCCCCTCGGCATCCTCGGTGTCTGGAAAAGCTGACTCACCAGCCCTGCGTGTGATGTGGTCCTGGGGGCGGGACCGTGTGTCAGCCAGTCCCCGGAGCCTCACATATTGCTCAGCTGTCTGAGTAAACATAACCCAAAAGGGCACCTGAGGTGACCTGTGCTGTCCCGAGCAGACTTTGGGTCAGTGCCCAGGGCCCAGTGCCACCGGCGCCTCCTTAGCCTCGACAGCCAATACGAAAATAAACTCTTTGTTCCACCTGCACAAAGATGAATACAACAAGTGCTCGGTGCTGGTTCAACAGCCTGTAGTTCAAAGACAGGAGTCTGGGCCAGCAGTCAGAGTAGGCCCTTCCTTGCCAGAGGCTGAAAGAAGGGTGAGGTACAGGCCATTCCTGGAGCTACTGTGTAGTACCCTCTGTCACTGCGGCGGCGCTCCGCACCTTCCCGGCAAGGATGCAGCTTGGGTCCGGACCTCCCATACCGCACAGTGCCGTTTTCTTGGTGTGATGGACCGAACTGTATTTCCCCAAAATTTTTATGTTGAGGATTTAATCCTTAACATCCCCGCCCACTGTGACTGTCTGAAGACAAGGTCTTTAAAGAAGTAAGTAAGGTTAAATGAGGTTATGTGGTGGTCCCTAATCTAACAGGACTGGTGTCCTTATAAGAGGTGAGAAGCAGAGGCCAGAGATTCATAAGCACAGAGAAGAGGCTGTGTGAGGACACAACGGCCACCTGCAAGCCAAGGAGAGAGGATTTGGGAGAAACAAGCCACCTTGACTATGAACTTCTAGGATCCAGGACTGTAAGAAAATAAATTCCTGTTGTTTATGCCCCCAACCCCCCAGTCTGCAATACTTTGCACACAGCCTAGCAAACACATGCACTTGGGGTGGGTGTCGAACCCTCTCACATGACAGGGAGGTGATGGTAGGAAGTTCTGTCTTCCCTGGAACAACCCCGTCCCCTACCAACATCCCCACCCCCAGTACGCACCTGTTTTGAGGGATCTGGCTTTAGAAAATGACTTCCGAGTGCTCCATTTACTCTCTTTGTGCTGGGTCTGTGAACCACCTTTATTTTATTCTTCTTTTTCAAACATCCCCCTCTAAATGAGAAGATTCTAGCAGGTTCTTATCTCAGAAGGCTGGAGCCCAGACCTCTGGGGTTTCTGTCCCAAGGAGGGGAACCTCGCACCCAGTTGTCAGCTCTGCTGGAAGCACCAGAAGGACTGTGGATCATCTCTGGGGTGGGGAACAGCAAGGAGCCGCCCCCACCGCCAGGCCCCACTGCGACCCCCGCACCGCAGGGAGCCAGGACACCCGCTGCCTCCCAGGCTTGTTCATGACTTGCGTGGACTTACTGGTTCCCACTCTAAGCCTCTTGCACTGTGTTTCCTGTTTCGCTCCAGTGGACAGTGAAGCTCTTAGGAAGTCTGAGAAACACCCCGAATGAAGCTGTGGCCCTTGTCCTCTTGGCCATGACAACCCAGACCTAACTCTAGGGACCTCCAGCCCACCCATGAGGAAGACCAGTGAGTGCTCAGAGCTTCAGTTCCCCAGAGAGGAGGGGGGCTCAGACGCGGTGCCAGCTTCCCTCCCAGTGGTGATGACCTCACCTGTCCGCAGCTGCCCCTGGGGGCTGCGTGTGTGTTCAAGTCACACTTCACTTGGTTCATTAGGCAACAGCACATACACTTGTTGACCACAGAATGCTCGAAACTAAGACTTCAGGCACAAGTCCTGATGTTAGTAATAAACAGTCTGCTTAGAATCAGCTCCTTGTAAGTGTCAAGTGATAAATACCTTCCCCTGCCCCGCCTTCTCATCGCTGGTCCTAACCCCTGAAATTACCTCATCCTGGGTCATGCTGGATAGCTGATTCAGACACCAAAGTGGAGATTTTTAGAAAGAAAATCAAATGTTTTATGATCTCCCTAGGGTTGACTTAAACTATTTTGCTTATTATTTTACTTAAATAAGTATGAAGACAAAATTGTTTAAACTCTGTATACTTAATAGCATTTATATAACGCTAAAACCGAAATCAGAGGACAAATGAAAC
This sequence comes from Rhynchonycteris naso, assembly GCA_037038555.1. Classification (NCBI taxonomy): domain Eukaryota; kingdom Metazoa; phylum Chordata; class Mammalia; order Chiroptera; family Emballonuridae; genus Rhynchonycteris; species Rhynchonycteris naso. The sequence continues at coordinate 148,863,152 of CM072999.1, read as the reverse complement.
TCAAAATAGTCCCTACAAAACCATTGAAACTCATGTAGGCACATTTTATAGTGATTTTTTAAAAAATTGAGATATAATTGACAGATAACATTGCGTAAGTTTGTGTTTTTAAAAACAGTAATTAAAAACACACTCACTTTAGTGTGACCTGCTGCGTTATTTTTCGGAACCCACACACAGAACAGCGTACTCAGTGAGACCACCTCGAGAGGCTGTGACACGCTTCTTCCATGTCTTTACTGGAAAAACTGCACTCATTTCACATGTGCAGAATGCCATGATGTTTATGAATAAAAGCTACTCCTCCATTCATTTAAAAAAACTAATACTAGGTAGTCCTGAAGTCTCTAGAAACAGTTATGAAATAATGTCATCTGTGATGAGGAACATGTTTAAATTAACTCTTGAGATTTTCATTTAAATGAAGATTAAAACTCATAGACAGGTCACGAACCTTCTGAATGCGGGTGGTGCTTCTTGGGGTGTTTGTAGGCCCCAGTTTTAAGATTCGTGGAGTTGAGGAGGGCCTGGCTTTCATGGCGGGGCTCTGGAATGATTTCTCTCTGGTCCCAGTTTACCTCTGGTCCCCCTGAGGGTACGGGACTGGCCTCTTTCTGTTTCTCTTTTCCCCGCATGGGGCCAGGAGCCCTTCATTTGTGCGATGCAGCCAGAACACAGGGCTGTTGCCCTGATCCCCACTCCACTGGGGCCCCAGCTGTATGTGCAGTGTCTGCATCTCTCTGGGCTGTTGCTGGCAGAGGGAGGGTCCTCTGCCACCCAACTGACCCCGGCTGGGGGACTGGCTGCTAACTGTGCCCCCTCCAGAGGAAAAAATAGTTCCGTCCTTGTAGAAAACTAGCGACTCACATGACCAGAATAGCAACTGCAGGCGTTTAAAAACAGAAACACCTGCCTTTCGGAATTGTGACAGGAAGTGAGATTTGAAAATTGCCACAGTGAAGCCGGAGAAACAGCAGCCCCTCCTTTTCTCTCCCCTGTGTTTCCTGGCCAGTGGGCCCGCCCCCAGGGAAAACCCTAGCCCTGTCGCCCCAAGGCCTGCCCAGTGACAGTGACGCCCAGACTGTGGCTGGCTGTGGGTCAGGGCTGAGTGTGGCCTGCCTGGTCCTGCCAGACAGGCCTCCAGGAAACTTTACACCCCTCTGTGCTGACCTCCTGGGTGGTGACAGAAATGGGGAGGGCTGGTCACAGAGGGAAGGGGGAAGTCGTCCCCTAAGACCCAACCACGCTGAGTCTCCCTTTGATGGGCTGTCCGGCTGTTGGCAGATCTTCTGGACGGGTGACATGGCTGTAGGGCCTCCACAGGGCTTTTGGGAAGAGAGGAGGGGTACGGTGTTCAGTCGGGGCAGGTGTCCCCAAAGTGGGGCATACACATCGCAGAGGGCGTGAAAAATGACCCATGGGGTTGAGGAAAGAAAATCATAGTTCACCTATTTAATGTTTTACTTCAAAAAATGTGAGAGAAAGCCACAGAACATAATTAAGGTTGAATGCGGCTGGGCTCCAGCCCACTAGCTCATCCTGAGGGGGTGCCCTGGGCGGGGTTGGGAGGGGTAATTAGCTCACAGCTACTCACTGAAGGGAACTGACAGATTGCTTTCTTTTGTTCTTTTTTTTTAAAATATATATATAGTGAACTGTCACAAAAAGGACAAATGGCTTTAAAACCCTGCCAAGAAGGACCCTTGGGCTGGAGGCAACACTAACCTGGATGTGCAGCAAGCGGCCCCCATAACTCCACTGGTCCCTCTCCCTGCCCGGTCTGGGCTCATGGTCAGCCATGTTATGAGGCAACAGTGCTTTGTAAAACCTGACAAAGAGTGGCCCAGGCGGAAGTTATCCAGAAGGCTACATAAAATATGGCTTCCCATATGTAATCTAATCATCCATGTTGAATGTTGCCTGAAGTGTATATTGGGCTACAAAAGAGTAATGAGACATTTTAAAATACTGTTAACCTCATCCTTTTAAATCTTCTGTTATGGATGTTTTACATTGTGCACGAGATAATAATAGCACAAAGACATAATTTATACAAGAGAAGTAAGTGAGCACGTGTGGCTGTGTGAACAGCCTGGTCAGGGTGGGCAGCACAAAACTTGAGGACCCCAAGGTAGGGCAGTGGTTCTCCAAGTTCAGGTGCCTCAGGGTCACTGGGGGCATATTAGAACACAGGTCGCAGGGCCCTGCTCCAGGGTTCGTTTCCAGGAGGTCTGGAATGGGACATGAGAAGTGGCACTTCTACCAGGTTCCCGGGAGATGCTGGCACTGCTGGGTGGGGGACCAGACGCTGGTCTGCTATAGAAAGGACCATGGCACAAGGGGAAGCGGTGGGTAATGAGCCTGCCTCTGCTGTCCCTGCCTTCCCCTCCGTGAGGACAAGCGTCCCAGGAAGACCAATGATAGCACCACCACCCAGCCCGCACACTGCCTGAAAATTGCCCTCAGAGATGGATTTCTTAGCCGCAGGCCTGACTTTGTAATCGCCTCTGGAAAGGAAGGAACCAGAAACAGTGCTGGGGAATGGGGCAGGGATGGCAGGGTAGGGGCTTGTGGTCCCCCTGCTGGCCTCGCCCCTGGGACAGAGGGCTGGGGACGCTCAGGCTCTGAATTCTGAGAGAGCTGATGGACTGACTCCCTGTGCGGCCACTCACAAGCTTTTAGCCTCAAATCTTCAATAACATATATGCAACAGGAAATCGTATGACACAGGAAAGAAAACATATATTTCTTTTTGTCTTGCTGCCTCTTCGGCAGGGCGGTCTGGGTAGCTGTAGGGTCCCAGGAGGGAGCTGGGCGCTGGGTGTGGAGGTGTGGAGGTGCAAGAGTCCTGTGGGGAGGGGGCGGGAGGAGCGGCTCGGTGGGGTGGGGCCTGCAAGAGGAAAGCTCTGAGCAGTGGGGGGTGGGGCACACCCTGCTCCTCTGTCCCCTCCACATCTTCGTGTAAGGCAGGACGGGAGGCGCAGTCCAGCATCTCACATCCGGCAGCAGAGGCCCAGTACGGACGTCTCCAGCCAGCACCTGTGGGGGGCCCTCTGCCCTACACCTCCCTCCCACACGTGGTCACATCCAGTTTTCTTCTTTCTCCTTTTTTAAGTGCATTATTACAGAGGACACTTGAAAGGCAGAAGTTGTGACACATCAAGGGATGTAGTTTCAATAGGATTCTAGCCCCAGCCAGGCAGTAGAGTGCATGCTCCTTTTTATTTTTCTCTTTATTTTTTACTTTATTGTGTTGACATGGTTTCAAGTGCTCCACTCAATAGAACACCCTCCACATACCCATTGTGTTCCCCACCCCATGCAAAGTCTCTTTCCACTCCCATTTCCTCCCCCTTTGCTTCTCACTCCCCACCTCTACCCCCTCCCCTCTGGCTGTTGCTGCCCTGTATATATGTTATGTCTATATATATATATATATATATATTTTGGAGTTTCCTTCACCTTATTTGATCCATTTCCCTCTTCCCCTTCCATCTGACAGCTTCATTTGTTTTCTGTGAACCTGCCTGTATTTCTATTTTGTTCCTTTGTGTATTGTGTTCACTACATTTCACATACAAGTAAGATCATACGGTATTTGTCTTTCTCTGCCTGGCTTATTTCACTTAGAATAATTTCCAGGTCCAACCATGCCATCACAGAAGGTACAATTTCCTTCTTTTTATGGCTGTATATGTATCACAGCTTTTTTTATCCGCTCATCCACTGATGGACACCTGGGCTGTTTCTAGGTCTTGGCTATTGTAAATAATGCTGCAATGAACGTGGGGGTGCATATCTTCTTTTGAGTTAATGTTTTAAGATTCTTAGGATATATTCCTAGAAGTGGGATAGCTGGGTCATAAGGCTGTTCCACTTTAATTTTTTGAGGAAACTTCATAATGTTTCCCACAGTGGCCACACAAGTCTGCATTCCCAACAGCAGTGCAGGAGGGTTCCCTTTTTTCCACACTCTCACCAGCACTTGTTGTGTGTTGATTTGTTGATGAAAGCCATTCTGGCAGGTGTGAGGTGGTATCTCATTGTGGTTTTAATATGCATTTCTCTGATGATTTTTTCTGATGATTTTTACTGAGCATTTTTTCATCTGTCTATTGGCCATCTGTATGTCCTCTTTGAAGAAGTATCTATTCAGGTCCTTTTATTTTATCATATTTTATTTTGTTGATTGATTTTAGAGAGGAGAGAAAGAGAGAAGGGGGGAGGAGCAGGAAGCATTAACTCATAGTAGCTGCTTCATGTATGTGCCTTGATTGGGCAGGTCTGGGGTTTTGAACCAGAGACTTCAGCATTCCAGGTTGACGCTTGATCCACTGCGCCACCACAGGTCAGGCCTTTGCCCATTTTTTAATTGGATTGTTTGTCTTCCTGGTGTTGAGTTTTATAAGTTCTTTATAAATTTTGGTTATTAATCCCTTAATCAGATGTATCTGCAAATGCATTCTCCCATACAATGGATTCTATTTCATTTTGGTGATGGTTGTTTTTGCATTGCAAAAGCTTTTTAGTGTGGTATAGTCCCATTTGTTTATTTTTCCTTTATGTCACTTGTCCGAAGAGATATATCAGCAAAAATATTCCTACAAGAGATGTTTGTTGCCTGACCAGGCAGTGGCACAGTAGATAGAGTGTCAGCCTGGGACACAGAGGACCCAGGCTCGAAACCCTGAGGTTGCCGGCTTGAGCCCAAAGGTTGCTGGCTTGAAACCCAAGGTCGCTGGCTTGAGTCCAAGGTTGCTGACTTGAGCAAGGAGTAATTTGCTCTGCTGTAGCTCCCCTGGTCAAGGCATATATGAGAAAGCAATCAATGAACAACTAAGGTGCCTCAAAAAAGAATTGATGCTTTTTATCTCTCTCCCTTCCTATCTCTCTGTCCTTATCTGTCCCTGTCTCTCTCACACTAAAAGAGAGAGAGAGAGAGAGATATGTCTGAGATTTACTGTTTTGTTCTAGGATTTTTATGAGTTTGCAACTTACATTTAGGTCTATTACATGGCTTTGTAGTATAGCTTGATATCAGGAAGTGTGATACCTCCCATTTTGTTTCATTTTGAAGATTGCTGAGGCTATTTGGGTTCTTTTTGGTTCCGTATACATTTTTGAAATATTTGTTCTAGACCTGTGAATTATGCCATTAGTATTTTAACAGGAATTGCATCGACTCTATAGATCACTTTGGGTAGTATGGGCAATGATGTTAATTCTTCCTATCCATGAACATGGTATATGCTTCCACTTGTTTGTGTCTTCCTCGATTTCTTTTTTTCAATGTCTTATAATTACCTCCTTGGTTAAATTTATTCCTAGCTACTATATTTTTTTTGTTGTTGCAATAGTGAAGAGGATTGTTTCCTTAATTTTTCTTTCTGATAGTTCATTATTGGTGTATAAAAATGCCACTGATTTCTGAATATTAATTTTATATCCTGCCACTTTGCCAAATTCATTTATCAGGTTTAGTAGACTTTCATTTATCAGACTTTAGGGTTTTCTGTATTCAGTATCATCATGTTAGCAAATAATGACAGTTTGACTTCTTCCTTTCCAATTTGGATGCCTTTTATTTCTTCTTCTTGTCTGATTGCCATGGCTAGGACTTCCAGTACTATGTTGAATAAGAGTGGTGAAAGGGGGCACCCCTGCCTGGTTCCTGATCTTAAGGGGATTGCTTTTAGTTTTTGCACATTGAGTATGATGTTGGCTGTTGGTTTGTCCTTTATCGCCTTTATTATGTTGAGGTATCTTCCCTGTATTTCTATTTCGCTGAAAGTTTTTTTTTTTTATCATAAATGGGTACTAGATTTTATCAATTGCTTTGCTATTGATATGTTAGTATGATTTTTATCCTTCATTTTGTTTATGTAATGAATCATGTTTATTGATTTGCAAATAACATATCATTCTTGCCTCCCTGGAATAAATTCCATTTGATTATGGTGTATGATCTTTTTAATGTATTGATGAATCTAGTTTGCTAATACTTTTTGAGAATTTTAGCATCTATGTTCATCAGGGAGATTAGCCAACTGTAGTGTATTTACCTGGTTTTAGAATTAGGATAATGCATACATACTCTGTAAAATGAGCTTGGAAATCTTCCCTCCTTTTGAAATTTTTAGAATAGTTTAAGAAGGATAGATGTTCATTCTTCTTTCAATGTTTGGTAAAATTTGCCTGTGAAGCCATCCTGTCCAGGACTTTTATTTGCTGGGAGTTGATTACTGTCTCAATTTCATTTGTTGTAATCAGTTTGTTCAAGTTTTCTCATTCTTCCAGAATCTGTTTTAAAAGATTGTATGTTTCTAGGAATTTGTCCATTTCACCCAGGTAGTCCAGTTTTTTGGCTTATAGTTCTTCACAATATTTTCTTACAATCCTTTTTATTTCTGTGGTGTCAGTTGTTACTTCTCCACTTTCATTTCTAATTTTATTTGTTTGGGTCTTCTTTTTTTTTTTTTTTCTTGATGAGTCTGGTTAATGGTTTGTCAATCTTATTTAACTTTTCAAAGAACCAGCTCTTGGTTTCACTGATCTTTTGTATTTTTTTTTTTAGTCTCTATGTCATTTATTTCTGCTTTGATCTTTATTATTTCCTTCCTCTAACTTTCTCTGGGCTTTGTTTGTTATTCTTTTTCTCATTCTTTTAGGTGCAATGTGAGACTGTTTATTTCATATTTTTTCTGCTTTTTGAGGTATGAGCCCAGCAGGGTAGAGTATCTGGGACTTCGGTGGCTGACCTTGAGGCTCTCCCTTATCCAATGTGTTAGCGCTGTTGTGCAGGTACTGACTACAGGAAGTGGAATTCGCCTCAGCTGGTTTTGGTGCCTGATGAACTCTCTTTTTGGCTATGCTGCTAGTGATACTAGCTGGATCCTGCTCTGATGTTGCCTGTAGCTGGCCTGATGAGCTCTCTTTTTGGCTATGCTGCTAGTGATACTAGCTGGATCCTGCTCTGATGTTGCCTGTAGCTGGCCACTTGATGTGTTTGTTCTGGGCCTTTTAGGAGGAAACCTGGTGTAGACCAATGAAAGACACTGCCCGTGATGAGCCCTCACCAATCTCTTTGGAGTTACAAGCGATCCAGTTTGTTTCTGCCTCTGCTGTGCTTAGGTGCACATGGAAGGACTAAGCTGCACACCTAGGCTGGCTTTTACAAGCACCAGGCCAGAGGGCATGTCAGCAAAATACCCAAGATTCCTTGAAGTCCACCTCCTGCGGCCTCTGTCTGCTGGCTGCTTGTTAGGCTTGGCCCTGAAAAGACCTCTGATAGAGTAAGGAGGCTGAGGCCAATCAGGCATTAGGAAAGGTGGTAGGTGTGACTTCCACTACAGAGCCCCAGGTGTTCTGAATTTTTTCTCAGACCTCGGTAGGGTGTATAGTCTCTGGGAGGTGGGTGGGTGGGCCTTTGAAACCAAAGATTTGGTCTGCTCACAGTCCGGACAGTTTTAGTGACTCTCTCATGAGGGGAGTGTACCAGTCACATTCTCGGGAAAGTGGGATGAATAGCTCTGGCCTCAAAGCCAGACAACTAAGACCCGAAGTCTGTTCAGCTGCCCTGTGCTTCCTAACCACCACTCTTTACTTCTTAGCAGGGCCCAGTCTCCACAGAGTGGAGCAGGAGAGATTCCCAAGGGTGGGGAAAATGACTTCCCCCAGGCTGACTGGAAAATGACTCCACACAGGGGTCCTGGTGGCCATCCTCCACTGCGTCTCTCCCCAGAGTTCCAACCTCACACTCTCCTTATGTGTCTCCTTATGTGACTCCTCTTAGCCCTCTCTCTGCTGGAGCCTAGAGTAAGTGGCTGTGAATAAGAATTTCTATGTGGGCCCTTTAAGACAGAGCCTGTGTCACTGAGCTCTCGTCTCTTTATCGCCAACAGAAACTTCACCTCTTTTCATTGCCAAATGCTACGTGGGCACCTTTCTGGGCTCTGATGCTCTAAGATGGGGTGCCCGGCCTGGTGCTTAGGACCTGCACCTCTCAGGGAGAACTTCCCCGCAGCTGAGTTATCCCTCCGGCCAGCCCTTTTCGCGTCTCCACCCTGCCTTCCAGTCTCAACGTGGCTTTTTCTATGAATCCTTGGTTATAAGACTTCATCTAGTATTGAGTTGGTTTTTCAGGATGATTGTTAAATTTAGTTATAACCCTACTTTGGTCCTGGGAGGAGGTGAGTGGAACACCTGCCTACTCTGATGCTATCTTGGATCCCCTCTCAATGTCCTTGTATTGGGCCCCCATCACATCCCTGTCCATGCAGGCCACTTACTTTGGAGGGATGACCTGCTGTGCTATCAGTTTTCTGCACCTGTTTGTGTTGACTACCAGTGACAAGTATTAGGATCCCAGTCCTAGGCACATAGCCTGTAGGAGAAGGGAGCGGGTCCAGTCCCTGCCTGGCCCCCAGGGAAGCCTATGCCTGGGCTGACCAGGTGGGGTAGGCCAGGGGCCCTGGGATCCCCCCTTTCTCAGCACTCCTCCTGGGGCTCAAGCTTTGTCATTATGATGAGTTACAGTCCCTCCTTTACTGCTATCATGAAAAGCCCAGAAAGGCCCGGTGAGAACCGTGTGGAGAAAGGCTGTGGAGCCTGTGAGATCTGCGTCCAAGTCCTCACCCCACCACCCAGCCTCAGTTCCTTCTTCTTTAAAATGGGGTGACGAGGGAGCCAACTGCTCATGGTCATGAGAATGAAGTGGATGTGTGTGAGGTGCCTGCCGCACACCCCCTCCTATGCTTATTGTACCCTGATCCAATCTGACAAACTCCGGCAACGCCTGTCAGTTCCTCCACTGAAAGCCAAATGTGGCAAATCTTGTCCAGACATCTGAAGGTAAGAGAATTAACTCATTCACTCATCCCTGTGACATATAAATATTGAGTGCTGACTACATGTCAAACAATAAACTAATAAATATATAAGAGCAAATAGAGATAGAAGCCAGAAGGACTGTTGACGCAGAAAGGCCTTGGGACTCTGCTGGGCCTCCCTGGGGACTGTGCTGCTGGGCGGGGTGACGGGGCAGGCAGCTGACACTGCCAGTGGATTGAAGCCTGTTTCTACCCCCAGCAAAGCAGCAGCAGAATCAGAGCTGCTGGTAGGTCCCAGGCCCACAGAGAGACAGATGGGAGGCCAGGACTAACCCCCTCCTCGCTCTGGGTGGTCAGCTTGCTTGGTCCCTTTCTTCTCTGCATACCTGTCCCCTTGAGTCTTCCTGGTGCACTGGAAGCTTCAGAGTCAGGCCTCTGGAGATGGACCTGGATGCAAACCCTGCACTCCTGCTATGTCCTGGGAAAGTCATTTCAGTGCTCTGAGACTCAGTTTTTCCATCTGCAGCATGGTGATAATTACACCTCCTTACTCACTTCACTCAGGAAAACCAAATGAGATAATAATAGGAAGTGCTTTTGGGTGCCAGCATCTTACACCCAGTGTCTGCCACTGGGCAAATCAAAGTGGCTGCCTACTGCGTGGCAGACTCCTCCTCAAACAGGGCTTTCAGATATTAAAAACAAGAAAGCAATAATGAAACCCCTGAATGTAACAGCAACACAGAGCTGCGGGACCTTCCATCCCCATTATGGTGAGGCAAGGGCTCGCACAGCTGGATGCGGGGAGAGGAATGGGAGCTGAATATCGGTGAAGTTGTGAGCCAGACGGGGAACAGCTGGCTTGCCCTCTGCCGGGGTGCCAGTGTTAGAGCCACAGCTATTGTGAGGTCTCAACAGCTCCAGCGGGTGCCCTGGATACACAAAGAGCCCAGTGGGCAGCTGCCCCCTCTAGCTGGGCCTCAGGGACTGCCCTATGGCATCAGTGGCCACAATGAAGATGGCAGCCACCTGTCTAAGTCCCCCACCTCCCTGCATGGAGCACGCAGTGGTCTCCTGCTCTAAGTGTCCCCGCTTAGAGCCATTATCTCCCAACTCCTTTGTCTTTTTTGTATGACATGAGCTAAGAATGGTTTTCACACCTTTGAGTGGTGTGAAATTCCTCTCAAAAGAAGCATATTTTGTGACATGTGAAAATCACATGACATTTAAGTGTCAGTCTCCATGAATAGTGGTTTGTTCATTTGTTATGTGGTCTGCGGCTGCTTTTGTGCTACAACGGCAGAGTTGTGTTGTTGACAGATCACACGCCCTGCAAAACCTAAGGTATCATCCTTGCAGGGTCCTTTGAAGAAAATGTTTGCCGATCCCCAACATAGAGAAGCCTCCTTTCTAGGAGCATTTGCACTGTAATTTACACTTATGTCTTAAGCAAAAGAGATGAAGCTGTAATGGTGGGACTTAGGCATCTATCTGTGACAGGCTGCTTCCTCTGACCAGGCCGAACTTTCTAGTGGAGGGTGTGCGAAACATCAGAACCAGGTAACACAGTGGCTGGAGGATGCGAAATAGAAGACTGGAGTTTCTCATTTTAGCTTCAGCTAACTAATAATTATGTGATTTTTGAACAAAAAGGCTTTTTAAGTCCTGGTGCTTTTCTTGTCCATTCAAGATCTGCCCTCTTGACCTCATACAGGAAGACAATAAATGCTTTAAGACCTAAAGTGTCTCAAATGCAAAGAGGCAATTCTAGAACCTGAGAGGGTCCATTTCTTCCTTTCAAGGCAAGGAAAACAAAGGGGGCTGTAGGTGTAAGGACGCTACTCTTACCCCAAGATCTTTGGTTTGACAATAAGACTATCTTAGATCCTTGGCATTTGTGCAAGTGACACTTGAGCCATTCCCAAGTCACCTGGAAGGCCTCTGAGCTGTATTATCTGTCATTTTGCTAAGGCATGAATCTGAGTTACTCACAGACAGCTCTCTGGCCTCTCCTTGTTATAACAGGTGTAGTAACTAATAAGGTGATTAAAAGCTTCCTTTGTAGATAAATGCTCTGCATTCATTACTTTGGCGCTCTCAAAAGTCTCAGTAAAGTATTTATTTGCAATTGGAAGACTGACCCATGATAGCCATTTCTAGGTGCTAACATACATACATGCCTTTAAGAACAACCCCATGAAGTGCTTCCTTTGACAGCAGTCTCAGTTCCGGTTCCTAGAAACCCCTGATTTCAGCCTGATGAGGAGGCTGAGGCCTGGATGGTGGTGACCACACCCTGCAAGCGCCCCAGAGCATGCAACAGAACTTTCATTCAATGTGTTTATTTCCATCCCACTAACCCAACATGTGTTCTCTTCTGAACGCAATGCCACACTGGAGCCCATGCCAAAGACAGTTGCAACAAATTGCATCACCTGGATATTTTGTTTATAACAGCTAGCTTGGCTGGCAGTGCAGCTCCGCCAGTTGTGTGCTGTGTGAAACCCTACCTGTTCCTTCTCCCGGTTGTGCCAAGGGCGCACAAGGCTGCCCAGAAGGAAACGATTCACCGAGCATTAGAATAATGCACTGAAGTCCTGTTTCTTAAGCCCCAGGGGAGATCTGAGTGGGAAGGAGGACCCAGCTAGCTGAGAACAGAGTCCTCTTTGTGCCTGTTTCCCCAGGCCGAATGCTGGGCCCAGGTGACAAATGTTAGTGCAAGGGAACAATGAAGGAGCAAGGAGGCCTGGGAGCAGGAGGGGTTGCAAGCACTTCCTGCGGGTTCATCCTGGCTGAGTGTTAAAGCTGCTACTCCAGAGCCCCATCCCTCTGCCTGGCCAGGACCCGTGGTCCCTGGCAGAGAGGGCTGCAGGCAGGACCAGTCATAACCCACCCACCGTGCCCTTACCAGAACCTCCACTGCAGGCCAGAAACTTGATTGAGCCAAGCTGCTGTCTTTATTGGGTTTTCCAGTCAAGGGTCTAGACTGCTGGGCAGAAGGTCACCTTTATCTCTGATGTCTTCCCCTGGTCACCTCAGAATTTGTCCAGCTGTTCCTCTCGTCTCCTTCCCTCTCTGAAGTGGCATGTGGGCCCCACTCTGAATGCTGCTGGATGCCCTGTGTGCTGACGTTGCGCAGGGCCAGCCCCCAGCTCTGAGAAATCCATTCCTCAGAACCATACTGATGTACCCATCAGGATGAGGTTCCTCTCCAGCCCCCGCCCTCGTCAGGCCTCTAGGCGGGGTGGTAGAGATGTGGGTTCGGGCCCATCCTCAGAGGGGCCCCATTCTGCTCTGCGTCTGCTCCGGGAGCCAGGCTGGCCTTGCAGAACAGGACAGTGCGTGTAAAGCACCGGGAAACTGCACCCACACGTGTTCCAGGCTGGGATGTAGACTAACAGCTCCACCGCGGTCCAGAGTCTGATTACTGTGAACCCTGCGGAATAGGCAGGTGGTTTTTATGAATGAAATATTTCACACCCAGGGAACTTTGCTCTACCACAAGTAACATAAGCTGTGAACTCAGAAAGCTATGAACAGGTTGGCACCATGGAAGGCTGTTCTAACCCTGCGGCCAGCGTGGGCTCAGCTCTAGTCCTGGTCCTGGCACCAGTGGCTCCTGGTTTCCCATTTTGGTGGGACCTCATTTCTCTCTTCATCTGGAGAAGCGGCTAGCAGCCCAGTCTCCCTGGGCTGGTCAGATATAACAATGTGAGGAACTCTTTCTGGAATGAGGGAGTAACAAGAAAGTGGGAGCGCCAGAGGCCCCCCAAATTGGAGGACTCTGGTGGTGGAAAAGATTCCTCCCACCCCGTCTGTGCCCCTTGCTGGTCAAAACAGAATGCTACTCAAGCACAGAGCTTTCTGTTCCTCTTTTACTCATGTTTAGAAGTGAATGCAGCTACTGGCAGCCTAAAGCCCTTGCAGAACGGGCCCTGGGGAAATCCAGGTGCCTGCTCAGATGAGAAAGGGGTCCCAGGGGCTCAGGGAAACACAGCGACTGTTGTGATGCTGGAAGAGCTCCTCTTCAGAGCTCCACAGACAGGAGAGCACTAAGGGCTCTGAAGACCTGGGTCCCACCTGCTTCACGAAAGCCATCACTCCAGAGCTATGGTGACATGTGAAGGGTACACAGGGACTTGTCATTTAAAATATCTCAACATCATACATGAATGTTGTCCAGCCAATGCACCTGGGGTTTTACTGGACAAAGCCCATGCTAACATCAAGTCCTGGAGGATGAAGAAGCCCACCTGGGTGAGCCCCCAGCGGCCGCGGGCCTGCACGGTGCAGAGACTGGATACAGCCCTGGAGGGCCCAAGACTCACACTTCTGTGGTTTTTCCCTTTTTTTATAATGGGGAGTAAACAATGGATGTCTCTCAAAGCTCTGAGGGAAGTCAGCGTCCCCCAGCAATCCCCAAAGCCTGGGGTGATGCTTCTGAAGACCTCTGGTTCCTTCGTGGACCCAGGGTCAAACGGGAAAGCCACTGAGAAATGACTTCCCCTTCCCGGGAAGGTGCCGTTCACAAATAGAATCTTGGCACCCAGAACATGGAGTTTTAGGCAGCTAGTGCTTTGTTGTTCCGCAAACATAGTACGTTACCAAATGGATTCCGAGGACACTTGATGCAGCTGCCAGTTGTGGACAGTCTGTCCTCAGTGGCGAGTGACGCCACCGGAGGGCCTGGTGAGCCATAAAGCCAGCCGTAATGGTGGTCCGGGCTCTAGCAGTAGAGAGATCTTTAAAGTCTCTGGAAAGTGTGAGACAGCTTGAAGAAGGGGTCTTGTGAGACTCAGGGATTTTAATTGTCATCTCAGTCAGAATGTAAGCTGCTCAAGAGCAAGGAAGCAGTACAGAGCAGGGGTGAGAACCTAGAACCAGAATTCCAAAGGGTACAGAGTGACAAAGGTGTCTCTTGTTAACAATGTGACTTTTGGACCTCACCTACGGGTGGGGACTGGAGGTTCACTCACTCACCTATGGCCAGGTATTTTATGAATCATGACCATGCATTGAAGCCTCCGTAAAACCCACGAGGGCAGGGCTTGGTAAGCATCCGGGTTGGTGAACACGTGGAGGTTTGGAGTGGTGTGCATGCTGAGGGCATGGAAGCTCTGTGCCCTTCCCCCATACCTTGCCCATTGGATGGTTCCTGCTATAAATCCTTTTATAGTGGACCATTGATCGTGAGTTCCGTGAGCCACTCCAGCACATGAATCAGTGGGAACCTGATTTATAGCTAGGAGAACCAGGTCTTGCAACTGGTTCTGAAGTGGGCGAGGGGGCAGTACTGAGCCCTTAACCTGTGGAATCCAGTGTGGCTGCCAGGTAGACGGTGGCGATATTTCTGAGATGTTCTCTAAATTATAGTGTGCTGGAGCGTGAGACAGAACAGTTAGGCTGTTAATAAACTGCTGCGGGCCAGCTAACAAGACTGCTCCCATTCCCGAGTGTAGGTTGGAACTCTGAATTAACTTCCAGGTTATCTGAGAGAATACTAGGTGCCTTTGAACCCCTGTAGCCCCTGTTGCTTGTGGATACACAAGTTTTCCAGAATGCCGTCTATAGCCAAAACAAAGGGGCAGGCTTACTCCTTCCGGACTCTGCTCCTTTCCCAGAACTTTTCCCAGGACCCCTCACTTCACCTTCTCTCACTGCCTGTCTCAAGCTCATGTAAATTCATGAAGTACAACTTACATTCCTCCTGTCATGTGATGTATAAAAATGCTCAGGCTCCAGGACAGCGGGCTTGACTTTCCACCTGGCACTGCAGTTGGTGGTTTAGACTCCGTGCCCAGGACCTGGTCTTTTTCTTCTTCCTAGCAATGACCTAATAAAGCCTTCCCTTTAAAAAGACTTTCAGACATGGAAGTTAAAATCTTTGTTGAAGGATAGTGTCAGAGTTGAGTTGAATTCTTGGGACACCCTGCTGTCTGAGAATTGCTAGTTGGTGGTGTGGGACCCGCCCATCCCCAACACAGGACGTGTTGAAATGGTGATCTCAGAACACCAGGAGACTCAGGTCAGTGCATTGATCTAAACAGCGTTTTTGGGAAGATGGGAAAATGCGTGGAAATTAGAAATACAGAATGGGGAAGTGGCTGGAGGTGGAAATGTGGTGAATACACAAAATCTGAGCCCAGTTCCGATTTTCTTTTTAGGGTAAGGCACACTATACCCTGAGAGTATAAGCACTGAGCAAAGGGAAGGTCCAGGATTCTGGAAGACTAATTCCTTAGAAAGTCAACAAAGTGATCTTGATAAGCCAGTCCTTATTGGCTCATGCCAGGGCATCAAAGATAAAATCCCGATTTGATCAGTTTCAGCTAATTTTGACATTTCATTTGCTTGGCGGAGCACTTTAGCTTAGCATGAGTGCACAAATCAATTTTTAAACCAGAATGTGTGCCTTAATCTTGTCTAAGTCCTTCGTGGTCATGATATTTTGAAAATAGAATTCACCCTATTGTATATTAAGAAGTGCTACTGAAATCTTTTGACTGGCATGCCCAGGAATTAAGAGAACCACAGAGTTTAATGAAAAATGCTCACACCTCACTTGTGAGCACCTAATGAGACATGCTATGAAAGCTTTTTATAAATGCTTTTAGATCTGGCGGGGTTTACTTTTACTTTAAGTCATTTAAACTCTTAAACCTGTTTTTTCCCTCTGCAAAATGGACACAATAGTCCCTTCAACCCTAGGGCTGTGGTAAAGATTAAATAGATTATGCACCGGAGTTTGCTTTGTAACAAGTGGGTCACCCAACTAGAGGTAGTGTTCTAAAACCCAAAGGCTTTCTGCTTTTACTTTACATGGCTCTTCAGTAGCACTTCTGTGTTTTTTTTTTAGCGTCATGCTGGGTTTTAACAAGAACTAGAAGAGGGATTCTCTACCTAGGAAAGCAAATTATATGTTTCACAGCATCTCTAGGTCTTAATCTTACTTGATTTTCTTGTACTCCTCCTAAGTAATTATTTCTATTTTACAGCTAAGGAAAATAAGATTCAATGTACATAACCTGCAAAATATAAGATTAGATGCCCTCTGGTAAAGCCAGAAATGAAAGCATCTTGAATGAAATAGAATCTACAGCTGGAAAGTACACTACTCACAAAAATTCGCTTCATATTCATTTTGAAATATCTCCTTATTTTTGTGAGCAGTGTTATCAAGTCAGATAAGGGGGACGGGGTGTGTGTCCTTAACTGAGTTAGTCCAGACTGTTTTAAGTAACTTTAAGAACTGCTTTTAGATACCCATACAATTATTTTCACATACAAAATTCTTAGAATTATTTCCAACAAGTTTTTGCTATAGACTCCAGCAAAGTAGAAGAAATTAACTAGCCTATCCTTTTTTCTTTGTGGTTTTGGTCTTCCTTTCAGGAAATTTTACTTCACCAAAAGCACGCAGTAACAAATTCTTAACAATAATCATGGCTATTTGTTAACTCTATTATCATATTTTAAATGTCACCTAATGGTGAACCTCAAAGTCTTGAAGTCTAGGTAATTGACAAGTGTTTAGCATTAGCGAAATCCACAGGCTATCAAGTATTTCCTCAATCCTTTTTGAAGTCTTAGCTCTCTGGTTTTAGATTTATCTTTGAAGGAGAGTGCTACTTTCCATACTTCAGTACTTTATATCCATGACTTAGGTAGACTTGAAACTACTACCCCATTCAAGTCTTGTTTTAACACCTTGGTAATTCCCCTGAAATTGCAGGAATAGATGATGTCAAAAGTTCCCTTGTGTTTGCTTTTGATCTTGGGAAATGTCATGGGATAGACAGACATACAACCCTTGGTGCTTTAACATAAAGAAATATCTACAACTTATTTTCCAGTTTTAAATACTACTACATTCTTATAGTTCAAGGGTCACATTTTTAAAAACCCTCAAATTTTCATTTTCAATAGAGGTTATTGTTAACTTATTCCAAGAACATTGTAATTTAACAGACCCTCCATCTGTCTCTGGGGGATACATAGGTTATCTCTATTGTGTGAGGGTTTTTTTTTTGTATAGCCATTAAGATGGTGACAATGACTTTTCCCATATTGATGTTCAATATTAATATGTGCAGTAAATTATACATAAACTGCTAAAGGCTTTGAGTAAACACTGGAATGTTGCTGGTGGCTCTGAACAAAGATTTATACAGTCAGTCCTCATTTACTGTCTTCGTAAACTAGCAAGCTTATTGAGCCAGTTCTTTTGTGTTGTGTATATATATCATAGCTCCTTCTTTAGACTTTCACATTTAAAATGGTACTTAAGCATACACTCATACAAAGACTGCAAATTTAAATATTTAAATACAAAAGCATCAGAAACTCACTTGGAAATCAGTTTACAAACTTTGCCAATTCCATTAGACCTCTAAAAATACCGAGGCCCTGGAACTGTTTCTTTTGAGAAGTGTTCCCCATTTTGCCTTTCAATCTCTGTCAATGAACTAATCAATGAATTGTTTACTATTTAAAGTATCTTGCACTGGTGTACTACCTTTAAAATGTAAAAGCAGATAAACGGTAATATGGAGGCAGCACTGAAAATCCCAAAGGGCAGGAAAGTTTAACATTCTTTCACAATTTTCAATTACTTCACATGGTCAGCTAAAGACACTGAATGGGAAATAATTACTCTGATATCCAATTGGGAAGGTGTGGCAGTTTAAAGAGGATAGCTATTCTTATTCTTTATTAAGTGGAATCTCTATTATGTTTCTCAATAGCCTTCCCTATTTCATCAGTGCTAGTGAGGCCCAGATACTTAAATTACTAAGATAATGGTTAAGGTATGGAATAGCTATAAAACAGTATTATGGCAAAAACTAAAGTATGATGTGGAAGTATACTGACATGGAAAAAACATTCATGACGTACGTATTATAAACATCTCGAATCTGCTAACAGATTCACTAGTAATAATCTGAAAGGTAATAACATACCTACACGAATTTCCTAAATCTAATTATTTTATCTAGCTTTCTTTACTCTTGCTCAAAACTTCTTTTGCAAGGGACTCCTTTGTTAAAATTCTTTTAGAAAGAATTACATATCATGGTTAAGCCGGTACCCAAACTAAATATTTTTAGGTTAGCATATATTCTCCAGGGTTGTAAAAATGGAATATTGTCAAGTCCTTCTCAATAGGTTTGTCTGATTCTTGATCATTCACACACTACATATTGCTCAGTGTGGGGCTTTGATTCCCTGGAAACACAGGTCCACAGGGTCCTCAGGACTCCCATATGCAGGAAGATCAGGCACGAGAGAGAGGAATGGCAAGTCCAGACTTAGAACTTGGTGTTCATCTTGGCTAACATTAGTTTCAGACAAAGTTTTGGCTTCCTCTGCCAAAGAAAGTCCTCAGAGTAGATTATTTTCTACGTTCTCTGAAAGATCTTGACCTTTTATTGGGTAAAATAAAGAAACTCATATTTATTGGACATTTCATTTATGCTGGAATTGTATAAATACTGTAACACACCCAAATAATTGAACTTTCATACTTTTGGAGGATAATCCTCAAATTAACAAGATGGGCAATGATCTTGCCCATCATCAAACCTATACACTCCAGTCTTTTAGCATAGCCTAAGACTCTACCCAAAATCTACAATGCAAACAATTACTAAGGGTGTATAATAAATACCTTCTAGTGCTAAGAATGAATAGTATTTTAACGATCTTAGAAATATCTTTATTCTTGCTTACCAACAAACAGCAACAATTTACTCTAGCATCATCAAATCAATTTCATCAATGGAGTAATATTTTTGTCGACAACAAAACCTTTCAGAAGGTACTTAGCAGATAAAAGTTAAATACAAGATGACAAAAGTAGGTTTATGGTTGTATGTGAAATTGCTTATTCTTATATCTTTTTCCATACTAACAACTATAAACCTACTTTTGCCCACCCCATACATGTACCTTCATATTAGAAAAAAATTGGTTTCATATATTTGGTGTTTAAAAAGACAAAGGTTATAAACTAAATAGAGACTAACTTGGATTCTGGATTTTAGTTAACATAATGTATAAAGATACTATTTTATTTATAATTAGCTTAATAATGATTAGTTTTGGTCAACTACACAAACATACAAAAAAATGTAATATTAGCTACATCTAAAAATAAAACTAGTTAAAATCTCTAATTTTACTATAATGTAACACCATTTAAAAAAAAGGGCAGGAGCCGGGCAGGTGGTTCAGTGAAGAGTGTCATATCCCAGCGCACCAAGGTCGCAGGGGTTAGATCACTGATCAGGGCACAGAAGAAAAGAGCCATGAGTGTGTAACTAAATGGAACAATTAAGTGGAACAATGAGTCGGTGCTTCTCTCTCTCTCTCACCCCCTGCCCCCACTCAAATCAATGGGAAAAAATGTCCTTAAAAAGGCTAAATTCGGACAGGAGCATATGTAATACACTGAACACTAACTAACAACACCACACTAAAAAAAAAATCACCACAAAAAAGAACACAGATAGCTGGACAGGGAACTTTGTAAAAGAAATATTCAATTTTGGTAAATAGATATTTTTTAGTCTAAACTAAAGATTATATGAAAAACACCAAGGAGAATACATTCAAGTTAATGGAAACAAGTCTTTATTAAGTAACTTTTAATATCAGAAAAATAAAACTCTTATAATTCTCTTTACAGCAAATATATAATATCAGTGCTTTGGCCATCTTAAGTTAAAGGCCCTTTATCATAAAATATATGGTTTTAAACTTTACTCAAATTGAATTTATAATCCATATGACTTCCCTACATATACATAACAAAAGAGTGTAGTAAAATTAGCAAATACTAAACTATATTGATAATTTATCATTCTTAGTTTGTGGTTTTAGAAACAGTACACGCACCTAATATATATGTCGATTCCTTGGCTTATTAGTTGCAGTGTACAAGCAACAAAATACAAAATACATGCTTGGTGAACATTCGTTCATATCTACAAGACGGCAGCTAAAGATTAGGTTTCAATACTGACATTTAACTATCCTACAAGCAATTAGCATTACATTATAATATGCCATCTAGGCAATTTTTTTATACTGAAAAAAATCAAAATAAAAACCGTTATCTGTAAACTTTTATACGAAATGTAACTCTTCAAGTGGAAATAAAAAATAAAATTTGTCTATTTACTATTCAATACACATAAGATTTCAATTTTTGTTATACTGAGAAAAAAAAGCTCTTTTGTGTTTGGGAAAATAACGCTTCAAAAAATAATTAGTAGAAAACCCCACCAGAATAATGTTTTGTCCTTTCAATGCCAGCATAGATTTGGGAACATACTGAGGATGAAGTTATAGACATCCACAGGTGAAATGTAAAAGTGTATCTTAAAGAAATCTTTCCTTGTGATTGGAAATAGTTTTGAAATGAAGTAAACTGATTGGAGGTTGTCACAGCTGCTTTTGTGAATTATGCTAAGGGCATTATTATCCCTCTCCCCCCTTCCCTAAATTACTAAAAAATAAAAATATATTTATAATGTGCAAGACAAATATGGATTGAACATAAACTGTTTCACATTTTGATCTAGTCTAAAAATTAATCAATAGCTTGATCAGACTAATGAATGGAATGTTCGCATCCTCAATTATTAGCCAATATAAGTGAATCCCAAAGCCCTTCCCGAAATGGGAAAACCCAGGTGGCCATTTCCATATTCACCGAGGGAGGCAATGGGTCGGAATTCACAATCGACACAATTGCATTCCTGATCCACTGATCATACCAGCCGGGCGAGATGAAGGTCAATGTAGCAGTTTTTTGTCCCAAATTATAACCAGTGATTGAGTAAACTGCCATCAGCCCTATTATTACCAGTAAGTAATTCACAATGCATTAAAAAGGTACTTGCAGTCCTGCAGAATTAGGCATAAGTTGTAAAATAAAAAACAAACCTGTTTTGTCAAAACTGGCAGTGTAAAGAAGGCAGCCCTGGAAGTGTCTGAGTCATCTGTAATGCCAAGTACCCTCCATAAACTCTTAATGTGGTTAGGCTTTGGGACCCATTGTTTTGAAATCTTAGACGTGTACACTTCTCATAGGCTCGCACAACCTATGATGGTCTTCACTCAAACGAGTTGCACTTCAGCTCCAGCAATTCTTATTATACAAGCTATGTCTCTGGGTCTATAGGATAATATTAATAATTCAAACTAATAGACAAGAGCCCACTTAGGTTTAGTGTTACCATAGCAGCCTTTTATAAGTTTACTAACAACTTTAGCCTAATCCCAATAAAGCCTGATAACAGTCATAAGAATTCATTAGGAAGTTTACTGGGGTACCTTTATACCCATGCCTTTACGAGTCCATAGAGATATAGTATTTATGTATATATATATAGTTAAGAGTGAATTTGGATTGCCTGAGTAACAGCTGTCTGGCAAACTGGACATGATGGCGTTCTCTTTTCACAGATCTTATTGGCACATTCCATGCAGAAGAGGTTGTGGCCACATGGAACTAGGGCAGCTATAACTTCATTTTCAAAGCAAATCACACAGTCGTGCTTTCTTCTTGATTCTGGAGGTGAACTAGAGGTGGAACCACCATTGGAAGAGGAGTAACTATTGGTACCATTAGAAAAAGCAGGGATGTATATTGGAAGGCCAACATGGTTGCCCGTACTTGGTGGGTCGCTCCTAACCCTCCGAGCAAGTGGGTGTTCAATGCTCTCAGGAAATGTAGGAGACAGGCGAGGAGTGGATGGCTGACTTCCTCTACGCTGAGTCTTCATGTTACCAGAAGGATCACTCCCAAAGCCAGAGAGTGGGTTAACTGGTTCAAATGGGGTCCAGATAGTTTGTGCAGATGTTGGTAAAGAGTCAAAGGCAGGAGAATCAACTGCAAGATCTTCTGAGCCTACAGATGGTAGTGTATCTCCAAACCAAAAGTTCCCTGTGCTAAACGGGCTTGTTGGGCTAAAGTCCGCCAGCCTATTGCTTCCAAAGTAGGAATCTGTGGAACCACTTCCCAGAGAACTGGAACTATCATTTCGATAATTGGATATCATTCTAGCACGGCTAGGAGGAACTGGGTTGGAGGAGAGCCATGCAGAGCTAAGAGTGCCACTTTCAAAGCTCACATCGGTACCATTGTAATGGAAATCATTCTCTTCATTGAGCTCAATATAGTTTCCCGTACGCATGGCAATATGCATTTCGATTTCTTCTCGTGCTCGGTCAACATTCTCAGGCATCCCTGTCACTTCAAAGACAGGCTCCTTATCTCTGCTCGGAGTTACTATGTATGTGTGGGTCTGCTGCTGAATTCTTTTAATAGTTGCTCCTTTGGGTCCAACTACTAATCCTACTACACGATATGGGACCCTAACTTGAACGGTGGTTTGGCCGGGCAGATTTGGACTTGACAACCCTCCCAGGGCAGGGCCATTTTTGTTTCGAGATGCACGAATCATGGAGAAGTGCTCTGCAGCTGAGAGGATCTCTCTTTTGGCCATGGCAACATCTTCTTTCCGTCCAGTGACAACAAAAATGGGCTCTTCACCACGAACAGGTGTCTTGATATACGTGTTTGTCTTGGCTCTCAGTGCTTTAATTTTACAACCTGTTAGAAAGAAAATATGTCATAAGAATCAACATCTACTTCAACAATATGGATAAAGACAAATCACCGAGTGTTCCTCGCAAACTAGACATCTGCTTCTGGGCAGCTGGAGTACTCTATCTAGGCAAGCTATACCATGAGTGATCTGAACACCAGAACTCTAGTAGTTTACTACCTTGCAGGGTGTTGGTGCAAAGAAAAAACAGGAATGTACATGATACATTTAATATCGATTGTCTCATTTAATTTACACAATAACCTTAAGAATTAGACTATTATACTCCTTTTTCTGTGAAGGAAAATAAAGTGCAGAAAAATGGTATAACTTGTCCAAGTTCACAGCTAATTATGGTAAGTGGCAGAGCCAGATTTAAACCTACTCTGATTTGAAAATCTACCATCTCTTTGTTAGTTCAAGAACTTCAAATTTCATACAACTATACCATACAACAAATGTTCTTTAACTTCCACTCAATTGTCTTATTTTAACATTACTCTTTCCTCTTTAAATCTCAATTGACAATAGTAACAAAGTGCTCATGGCTAGTAGGTCATCTCACTTTTGCTCCCATCAGTTGACTTTTAAGCTTATGAAGAACCAGTTGTTGTTTATCCTCATTTGTTTAAGTTAGTTGTATTTATATATATTAGCTAAATGACCTATTACTCAAACCAGTGAAATATGAATAAAGACACTGAATTTGTATGAAAGTTAAGTTGGTTATTTTTGAAAATTCCAACAAAAATGAGTACCTTAACTCTTTGAGTAGTACGACTCAAATAAAATCTCTGACCTCAAATCCTAACTATATATAAGTAAAAGTAAAAAATCTATGGCAATATGCAAAACTACACATGATTCTTCAATCGGCTTTTGGAGTAATCACCCATACCAGTGCCATAACTTAAAATGTCAACTATACCAAAGATCTTAACATGAAGCTTACCAGAACAGAGTTTTCTCACTAAATATATCATGTTATCCCTAGTTACTAAAAATAAAGAAGGTGCTGTTGAAGATACTCATCACGATCCAGGCACATCGTTCTCTTAACAGCCCCTCTTGCCCCCAATATATTCATAATGTACTAAGCTAAGTCTTTATATGTATCATTTCTAGCCTTCATATCGCAATAGTCCTACCCCAATAGGTCTCCGCTGTCTCTAGTCTTGCCTCATGTCAATCCATTCTCTCTGTTCATTTTAGTCAAACGATGCTTTCTCTGAATAAAGCAAAGATCAGTCACAACTTGCATAAACTGCTTTATTGGCTTGCTTTTACTTTACTATAAACATGGCACACAAGGCCCCTCTTTACCTGGTACTTGAGAACATCTCTCTAGCTTTCTCTCTTTACCACCCTGCTTTCCTATTCCTCACTTAAACTGCACTGGGCGCCACCACATTAAACTTCTATCCATACTGCCTTGCTTCCGTGACTACAATGTTCCAGTTTTTGCCTCTTTACCTCCCAGTTCTGACTGTGAATTCCTATTAAGACTTTCAGATTTTTTTGTCTAGATGCCTCATCCTCTAAGAGGCTTCTTCTCCCTTAGGACTGGTTTGTATGCCCTTCCTAAGCATTCCCAAAGCACTGAGTGGTTTGACTGTAAGGATATGTCAATGGGGTGGCCATACAACATCTGTTGAAACAAAGATCACTGTTTTCTATGTAACAATACTGTGCCTTTCTATACATGCTACTTTGCAGTTAAGTATTTCTTGCTGAGCTTTTCAAGACTCCATATTCTGGCCCCATCCTGCTAATTCAACCTTTTCGAAAGTGGTTGATTATGCTGACTTCAATTATAGTATATTCAACAGACCACTGAACCTTCAGATCCCAACCACTAATGAAGATCCTGCTCCTCTTTCCAACAAACTCTAGAACTATAAATGACTGCTTTCTCACTGCCAGATCCCAGGTGCCTATTAAGAAAACACTTTCCTTCAGGTTTATTCTAACCTGAAGGTTATATTCATTTGAAAAGACTATAGGGAGGAAAACTGCTAAAAGCAAAACTGCAAAAAGGCACTTCGTGTAGTACCTGGAGGTTAAAAGAGCCAAGGGAAGGGGTAGCTTGGGAACTTTGAAAAAATTACTATAATGAGTCAAATATATGATATTACAAAGAGTGCTGATCCAAGTTTATATCAATAATGAGCTACCAGAAGATTAAACAGATAGTACAACTTCTGAGTACTGTAGAGGAAAATGCTCTATCTGCTTTTGCTCCACAACAGAAAGTCAAATGAAAGACTGGAGCAATAAAACTTTCATATTTATGTACTAATACAGGCTGACTCTCCAGGAGACTCCCTCATTCAGCACAACAGGTGATGCTTGGGGTTAAGAATGGACACCACTTTCCATTGGTCAGTATGTGACAAGGGGAGACTTGATTGGCCCCTCTCTACCTTACTAATCTTGACCATCAGAAAGTTGAATTAAGAAACTTTTCTAAATAAATACTTCTCAGAGTATAATCAACTGTCAGTTGCACCTTAGTAAAACACTTTTTCTTTACTACCTACTATTTTCTCAGTTAAAAATATGCCTTAAGGCACACATCTGGCTTATGGCTGGAGTTAATAAACAGGTGTTTGATATATGGCTCATCAGAAAGATAGATAAACGTTTTGAGCAGGGACTGCTTCTAAGATAGGGGAGGGACACAAGCCTTACTTCACCCAAAAGGGGCATGTGCTTAGGTTTTGCAGATCCGGGAAAATTGGTATCAGGAAGATAGCAAATCAACTCCTTTTAAGTTACCGCCAATAAAAACAGAAGGATTTCTTCTCTCTCCTGAATTTTGGAAGACAGTTTTAATATAGTGGCCTAAACTCAGATTAGAACTACAAGGAAACCTCATCAAGCATAATATTGTTTTACAGGAACAAAGATATTCTAAGTTCCAAACAACCAGCACATGATTTCTAGAATATATGTACATTCTAAAGTGGGGGACAATTTGCATAAGCAGAGTTCTAAAATGGTCACAGAAACTAAAGGAGTAAAAAATGTATTATTTTTCAGGTGGAGATAAAAAGCTTTTTGGAGTATTTTAGATCAAGTTTGTATTTGAAAATTCAAAGGCACTAAAGAAATCATAAAAGAATATATCTTGTAACAGCACACAATTCAGAAACTATATATAAAAGTACTGATAAATTAGACTGCACTTAAAAAAATTGCTGCATGGCAAAAGTCACCTGTAACAAGGTTAAAACATTAATTATTTACATCTCACATCACAAACAGTCAAATATCAAAAGCAGTGTTGGAAAGGAATGGGGGAAAGGCCCTCATCTTTAGCTGCTGAGAGTCTAAACTGCCCAAGGGCAGCTTGCAAGCTCTATCAAAATTACAATCGCAGGTATCCTTTTGCCTCTACAATTCCACTTGTAGAATTGATTCTAAAGAAATACTTGCACAGGTGCAAAGGACCTCTGTATTACATTACTCATGGTTTGTATTAGTGTGAGGTTGATACAGCCTCATAATGGGATACTATAGTTACAGAACTGGTTGACTTAGGGGGGACAGGGTAGAAAAAGTCAATTTTCCATGTATACCATTTTTTAAAATAAACTTTGAGCCATACAAATACATTAGTTTTTCAAAGAGATACCATTAAATTAGAACAATTTAAAAAATTAAATATAAGCCCTGGCTGATAGCTCTGTTGGTTAGAGCATTATCCTGATACACCAAGGTTAAGGGCTAGATCCCTGGTCACGGCACATACAAGAATCAACCAATGAATGCAGTGGAACAATAAATCAATGTCTCTCCCCCTCTTCTAAAAACCAATCAATAAAAATAAACAAAAAAACTTAAATATAAAGACTTTTTAAAAATTAGAGTTAACATATCAGTAAAACTTCTGGCTAGTACTAAGATTATTCTGAATTATATAAACAGCAAGATAACCAATTTAAAATCCTCAGAACTGAACCTGGCTTTTTAATTCTAGATGTAAGGACCAACAATTATTTTCTTACACCTACAGATAAAAAACCCAAACATTACAAGTTGTATACCAACTTGTGTACAGGTTAAGAACTAGAATAGCACCAACTTTTCAGAGTTGTAATTTTATTTTGATTTGGAAGTAATTCCTAAATAAAAAGTGTCCAATTTACCTCCCCAGAGTAGGAAAAACCCGCCTCTTTTCTATATCATTGTGGCCAGGGCTGCGTGTTACCTTCAAACCCTTAACTGCAGCCAGAATTGTGGTCCTGACATCTCAGCAGTGAGGAGGGAAAGGCTGAGAGTAGTTGAAAGAATTGAAAGGATGGTATCCTCAGTGTTTTTCAAATCACCACGGTGGGTTGCAATCAGCATAAGAACAAACATCAAGAATGCTATTTGTTCCAAATGTTTCAGTAAAGTATGTGTACAATGGGCTTCAATGTTAAATGTCCTTTTGCTTAGGCGAACGGGTCAGTCAGACAGATCATCTTTAAGACCACCTTTTAATCCCATTAAGCATGTAGAACGATGTACTTATAACGAAAGAACAAGATGTAGAATTACAGCCTGCAATGCAGATGTAATCACAGTCCAAATCAATTCACCTTATTAGAATACGAAGATTATCCAGATTATCTGGGTGGGCCTGACCTAACCCTGAGTCCTAAAGGTTTTCTCCAGCTGGTCTCAGTAGTCATAGAGATGTGCTCTGGCTAGCCGGGAAGAAAGCAAACAATCCATGCTGTGAACTGCCTCATGGCAAGGGACTGCAGGTGGCCACTAGGAGCCGAGAGCCAGAGGAAAACGGAGGTCTCAACCAAGAAATCCTTTTAGTTCTTTAAGTTTGCTTATTCCCTGCTGTAGTTACAGTGGTTTCAGCACCACATATTTTTTATTTCATAGTCCTGTAGGTTAGAAGTCTGACATGGGGCTCTCAATAAGGCTAAAAATCAAGGTACTGGCTAGGGCATGTTCCTTCTCTTCTGGAAGCTTCAAGGGATCTAGTTCCTTGCTCCTTAGGGTAACTGGCAGGATGTAGTTCCCTACAGTTACAGGGCTGAGCTCCCACTTCCTTGCTGGCTGTCAGTGGAGGGCCATTCCCAGTTTCGAGAGGCCACCCACACTCCTTGGTTTATGGACCCCTTCTTCCATCTTCAGAGCCAGCAACAGAGGATGAACTTTCTCATGCTTCAAATCTCACCCCTTCTCACATCTCTGACCCAGAGGGGAAAGGGTTTCTGCTTTTGAAGACTCATGTAATTATACTGGGCCCACCCAGATGATCTCAGTCTCCCCATCTCAAGGTCCATACTCCACATCCATATTAGCGTGTAGGCATTTTTGGAGAAAGGGATTTATTCTGCTTTCTACATTACCATTCTCCTTTCCTCCAATTATTTTCCATTTCTTCCAAGTCCCTGGCTTTTGAACCAAGGTAAGTATTTGGTTCATAAAAAATTTAAAGCCTAAACCTGGGCAGTGGCAATACATGGGGGTGGAGGGTGTCAGGAAAAGTTTGGGGATCATAGGCATTGGAAGAGGGTGATGGCATTGAGTCAAAATTCAAAATATAGGTAGAAAAGAAATACATAAGTCACTGTGTTGACAAAAATAATGAATTTATGTCGAGACGTAAGTAAAGATTTGGTAGGAGATGCACAAGTAAGTACAAACTGGCTTCTACTTGTTATAGTCTAGGTGCTCCTAGTTAAACCACTCTTCTTCAGTCCAAGAAACATTTACCAAATTACGAGACAATGGATCAACCTAATGCTTACACTTACCCATTCAAATATTAAATTCCCTAAATAGGTGAAGGTGCTAATTTGAAGTGATAAACTCATAGATCAGGAGAAAAAACAGTCATGTAAGCAACACCGATATAGTTGCTTTAATGAAAATAGACATACAGTGGGAGCAGAGAAAGGGAGATGACTTTTTTTGCATACAGTACACTGGCTGGTATTGTGGGAGCTTCAAGTGACTGGAGGGGAGAAAGCTACATGGGGAGTTGACATCTTCAATGCCAGGCAAGGGTTTAAACTCTATCTTGTAGGTGCAAAGAATTTATTTTTTAAAGAAAGAAGCCCCAAGTGTTATGTGAAATGTTGCTGATTTTTGACAAAGATGATTTTGTTTTCCAGAAATTAAATTCACTGTACTTTCCATTCATCATTTCATAGTCTGTGAATTAATGAAGGGGAGCTCATATTACTTAATTATTTTATATAAAATGTTTCTTACTTCCTAGAAGAGTCTATACAAACTACCCAAAAGCTCCTTTAACTTTATAAGGGACTCAATTTCAGTTTATCTCCAAAATAGCGCTTCTTTTGTATACAGCTTAATCCAATATTTAAATAAATTATTTAGATTAGCAATGCAATATATTCCTAAATCACAATATAGAAATAACAGCTTTTCTCTCTAGGATTCAGGTAAAAGAACACCGTCTCAATTTAGGTAGAACTATGAAAGCACTTCAAACAACTTCATTTAAGTGACTATAGTTTTGCTTATGACCAGTATTCATAAAGACATCTCATACCTTCAGTCAATTAGCATCTACTGCTGTTAAAACAAAAGCTCTAAACAACTTGAGGTTGACCGGCTCCTTAGGCAAAGGGTTAGAGATAAAGCAAGAGGGAAGAAAATCCTAGTTACCATAATATGGAATTTAACACAAATAATAAAATGGTGCCCTACTGGATAGCTCTGTTGGTTATAGCATTGTCCTGATACACAAAGGTTGCCGGTTTGATCCCTGGTCAGGCAGGGAACAGACCAAAACAGGTTAATGTTTCTCTCCCCCCACTACCCCATCCCTCTAAAATCATCAATAAATGTTCAAAAATAATAAAATGCTAAGTTTCTAATCCAACCATGCAATTCAATAAAACAAACAGGAAGTGACCTAATTTTGTTTGAGGTCTTTTGACATTAAGGATGCAAACATGACTAAGATTCAGTTCTGCCTTCACTGACATTTAACAACTTCAAGCACCAAAAGGATCTGGTGTCTACATGTGTTCATATACAGATATTGATGTCATTTTTTTTTAATTGTTAGTAGGTGATGTCAAAACCTTCCATATCCTTGCTGACTTTATGTCTGCTTGTTCTACCACTTACTGAAGATAGGAGTGTTGAATTTGAAATCTCCAATTCTAATTAGCCTGCGACTCTGGGAAAGTTAGTATTGCCATAGATCTGTTTCCTTATTCATACAGTGGAAAGAAGAATGGACCAAATGAGATGATACACTGCCTGACACTGTTTGCTGTTATTAAAGTAAATAATAAAATGAATCAATTTTCTATAGGAAGTTAAAAACATTTAAAGACTGAATATCCTGAAGATAAAACTTACTTATATTGAAAGATAAGATATTAAAAGCTATGAAATTGGGAGGAGATATGTTGAAATCAATTAACTGGTAATTTGAAACCTGGTACTTCTGCAAGAAATACCAGGAACTCTTTGTGGACAAAAATAACAACAAGAGATAATCTAGTTTAATCTCATTTTATAGATGAGAGAAAACTAAAGCTCAGAATTGCCTCAAATTATAAACTAATGACTCCTAAATATACCGTTCTCTCAACGGTGTACTTATTTTCCTAAATGATTTAGGGTGAATTCCCTGCATGTACAGGTATTTTTAAAAATAGAAGTTAAACTAAACCTAAAATTCCCCTTCTATTTTACCTCTTTAGTTTGGACAAGAGTATCAACATATTTAATTTTAAAAAGGGCTCATATTTTTGCCTTTCACTAAAGCTGCAACACCCAGAAAAGAGTGTAAATTAGAGATGCAAGGCAGAACAATTTTCCTAACTGGGGATTTTTAAATTAGGTTCATGCCCAGTAGAGGATGTTAATAGAAAGCTTAGAAATACCTGTTTGGGTACCATAGAATGAAATCAGATTCAAAGTCATTCTCTTCCAGACTAGCTTAGTTCTTCATTTATATTTCAAAAGCTCTGATTTTAAATCAATTTGAAGACATTGTAAATTTATTAAATTTATTTTGTCATTGACATGCAGCCAGCCTTGAACTGGGGGATGAGATCTAGATCTTTTTTTTTTTCTTTTTAACAGAGAGAGAGTCAGAGAGAGGGATAGACAGGGACAGATAGACAGGAACGAGAGAGATGAGAAGCATCAATCATCAGTTTTTCGTTGCGACACCTTAGTTGTTCATTGATTGCTTTCTCATATGTGCCCTGACAGTGAGCCTTCAGGAGACCGAGTAACCCCTTGCTCGAGCCAGTGACGCTGGGTCCAAGCTGGTGAGCTTTTGCTCAAGCCAGATGAGCCCGCACTTACACTGGCGACCTCAGGGTCTCAAACCTGGGTCCTTCTGCATCCCAGTCCGAAGCTCTATCCACTGCGCCACCGCCTGGTCGGGTGAAGACATTGTAAATTAAAAAATATATAATGTAGATCGTTTAGTGGTATAGTCAGAGAAAAACTTACTAGAATGACAATTTTTGGTTTCAACTAGCATCTGGCTCAGAGCACAAATCCAGTAAAAAAATAAATTATAAAACTTATCTTATACCTTATTAATCTATTTCTATACTTTTACTTGTACAGTGATTTTTGTACTAACATCTTCTCAAACTAGATCCTCACAACAAATTGGGGGTGATGGAGGGGCCAGGGAAAGCAAGCAGATGGAACAAATCTTTTTTCTACAAGAGGAAAAACTGAGACTCAAGAGAAGCTAAATGATTTGTTCAAGGTCATAGGTAACAAATGGTGAAACCAGGTCTCCATCAAGTTTTCTAGCTCCAGTTCAATGTCTTCTTTAGTACACTAATGTACTGGTGGAAAGGCAGAAGCAAGCCAAAGGGAAGGGGAGAATGGTACAGAGAGCAGGGCAGCAACAAGGTCAGTCTAAAGTACAAACATTTTTACACTGGAAACCTTTTGGGGAGATATTCTAATTGTTAACAACTATTTCCTCCCCACTCTCCTCTAACCATGCTCAATACTAACCACTTTATGCTTATCTCAACTACACCTGCAGTTTTCACTAAAGAATTTGATTATTTTAAGGCCTAATCTTATTATTCCATTATATAACTGCTTATGGTCAAATCAGGCTTCCCTGCATACAATGAATTGTAGTTTTTGCTTACTGAACAAAGACAACTAACCATGCCCACATGAATTGTTCTTAAATCCCAAACACTGGCATGAAAGAAAGAGATGCTATAGTTATGGTGTGTGACTTAAAATTCTCAAAATCAGTTATGAAATAAAGGCTTGAATTTGAATGCTATTGAAACAGCATTAGGTTGTACATAATTCAATTTTATAGTTGGGTCTTGTAGTCTCGTAATAACATTAGAAAATTATTATAAAGGCTTAATTAAGCCTTTATATGAGATTTAATTTTTATAAATGTCCATATGGTACTGGTAGCATGGAAAGAAGTTAAGAGTAACCCACAGATTATGATATGTATAAACTACTTGGGAAGCATTATAATACAGTATAATAAAACCATCACTTTCAGGCTCACCTAAAATCAATGGGGTTCTAAAAATTGATTATCCATAATGTATTTAGTTTCCTAAAGAAGTTTTTAAACTGAAAAGTTTTAAAACTTTCCTATTTAGCATCTAATGAACATTATCTTTTTTTCATTTGAGTTTAATTAAAAATTACAAATTCTATATGGCATACATTACATTTAAAAGAATCCTGTAACAATCCCATAAATTAAAAAATAATAGTGTGACATTCATCATGGCTGTTCACTAATTTTCTGGCAGTCTCCTGAGGCCACATGGATGTAAATGCACTTTCTTGAACACTTGAAGTTAGATGTGGCCAGATGACTTACTCTGATTAATGAAATATGAACGGATTTGATACTTATTACTTCTGGGTCTAACATTTAAACACCATCATATGCTATACTACTGTCTCCCATTCCTCTGGCACGGGGAGACCAGTCAACACTTGAGATGGTGGTTGCTTCACTGGCCTGTGTCCCTGAGTGACTAAAATGAGCAGAGCCTTTGTGAATAAGTAATTAACCTTTACTGTTTTAATATTGAGATGTTGAGGTTCTTTGTTATCACAGCATAATTTGAATAGAAATATCATGTACCTAACAGGCATTCAGACATAAATAAGATGGTTCTAGTTCCATCACATGAGAAGAATAAAATGTATGAAACTGCTAAGTAAGCCAAAAAAAGGTGAACATGATTAAACAGAGTGGCTCAAATTAATTTCAGATTCAACTTAATAATAGTATGCGCTTATAACTTAGTTTCATAAATATCAATTTATTTGTATATTATTCAGGGTCTCCTGATTATACTCAGATGAAGAAGAGGAATTTGAAGCCCAAGGAGTTCAAGTGAGCTGTCCAAGATCACAAAGTGAGTTACTGTCACGGAGTAATCAGAATTTAGAAATTTTAATTTCTGATTTCTGTCTCTTTCCAAAATAATACAGCTAAGGAGAGACAATTAAGGGCAATCTGTAGTAGTTTCCAATATGTATTTTTACACTAACATATATTCTAAAACATTTTTGTATTCAGTTTAAGGCAAAGGTATTAAATTTTTTAATTTGTACAAATATCAAATCCACAAAATATTAAGCACCATCCTATAACTTAATGCTACCTTTCTTTAAAACTTAAGATGTATATACATAGCTTGTGGTGGTGCAGTGGAAAGAACATTGACCTGGAACACGGAGGTCACTGGTTCAAAAACCCTGGGCTTGCCTGGTCAAGGCACATAAAACAAGCAAGCAATGAACAACTAAAGTGAAGCAACTATGAATTGATACTTCTCGCTCCCCCTCCCTGTAAAATAATAAATAAAATATTTTAAAAAAAACAACAGAAACTTAAGATGTAAGAAGAACTACCTAGAATTCCAACTCATAAACATTAAAACATTTTTTTTCTAAATCTCCTAACAGAGCAACAGTTCTCAAATACTTGACTTCCTGGATCATTTTTAGATTATTAGTAACTGAGGGTAGAAAATACACACTCAATTTACCACTTTATTTTCCATTTCCTCCCCAGTGAATCAAAACAGTCCACTTGCTGAATAAGGCAGAAACAAAAGGCATTATATTCCCAATGATTTGCAAAACAAAGATAATAACTGGACCTTTCCTAATGGTCCCAAAGCTAATACAATTCGCAGCTAAATTAAAATTTTAAAGCCTAGAAAAGTTACAATACTTTTTTAAAGCTAGTGTGTATAGACAAACTTTCTCAACTATAAAACGACACGGAATTTTTAATTAGACACACAGACCTAAATATTAGGATAACTCTGCCTTCTGAGTAGTAGAGATACCAAAATTGTATTAAATTAATTTGGGTAATGATGATATTTTAACTTATGTATTCTACTACAGAAACATAGCATACCAACTCATGATCAGGTCAGAAATTAGCCCAAAATACAGTATTATTAACCTTCCAGAGGAGGATGCTTCAGCACTGAGGCAGCAATGTAAAGTAAGACCTTTATCTCTGATGTCAAACAAACGGGTCAAATACAAGTGCCATCATCATTTGAGCAAGCTGCCTTCCAGAACTTGTTTCTACATCTGTAAAATGGGGGATAACTGCCTGAGAGATTTAAAGGGCACCAGTAAAGCACTTAACATACCATCTGGCATAGAGAAGACCAACAATTTCCCCTCCTCCACAAAAGAAAGACATTGTGCTTTTTATTAGCATTATTCTGAAACTGTTTCTCCTCATGAAATGTGTATTTCTTCTTGACTATATGGCAAGACTAAGCCTTTTCTTTTTCTCCTGGACAAACACGCATATATACCTTATTTCAGTTATGTTGAAACTTGGTTCTATTCTACGAAACTGGAGACAGAGTAGCTCAATAAAGAAAAACATCTCCAAAAGGGTCAAGCTCAGTGATATCCAAAGTAGGGTGTAAGAAAATCCACTGGCCCGCAGAAAAAAATAGAACTCCAGCTTCCATTTTTACCTTACCCTTAAAAACATTTTCTTGCACCTGACCAGTCGGTGGTGCAGTGGATAGAGTGTCCAATTGGGACTCTGAGGACCCAGGTTCGAAACCTAGAGGTAGCCAGCTTAAGTGCGGGCTCACCAGCTTGAGTGTGGGATCACAGACATGACTTCTTGGTCGCTGGCTTGATTAAGGGGTCACTAGCTTGGCTGGAGCCCACCCCTCCAAACCTCCCCTTCCTGTCAAGGCACATATGAGAAAGCAATCAATGAAAAACTAAAGTGACACAACTATGAGATGATGCTTCTCATCTCTCTCCCTTCCTGTCTGTCCCCAACTGTCACCTCTCTCCTTCACTTAAAAAGAAAGGTTTCATAATGTATAATATATCAGCATACATATATCATTCATACATACATATCCACACATTGGGAGTACAAGCTTAAATTCTTTTGACAGGGTGAGCAATAAAAAAAGCTGGAGACGGCTTTTTTATGAGGCTAGAAAACACACATACACCATCAAAGTCACTAGTGAAAATAGTTGAAGACACTATTTAAAAAACTTTTTATTGAATTTATTTGGGTGAAATTAATTTGTTAATACAATTATACAAGTTTCAGGTGCACAATTCTATAATACATCATCTGTATATTGCATTGTGAGTTCACAACCGCAAGTCAAGTGTCTCTAGAAGACACTATTTTCTTAAACAATAATATAAAACTTTGGGTTATAAGTCTTTTGAAACTCCTGAATTTATGACACCAATATTTATTTATAATGTAGGTAAGAATGGATATACTGTTCTACTTTAATTCACTTTTTTAGTCTAACTGGATATGAATGACTGTGCAAATCAGAATAAAGTCCACTGACTTAAACCTGTTAACCACTGTAAATGTGACTCGCAAATAATACATTTAAAAAAAATCTTAAATCTGTTAGGTTTAACTCCAATGTCTGCATTCTAAAAAGGTTTTGATTCTAATAGGCCTGGTTTTACTTTACGCTATTGTTGGTTTGAAAATTAAATATAAAGTTTAAAAACTGGGGCCAATTTAACATTTGCAGACAACTATATATCACTGGGGAGTAAAAATATGAGGTCAACACTCTGTCCACTTTCATCACTATCAAAAGCAGTGATTTTGTTTTTTTTGAAAGACACTGGAAGAGACTATCTACATGAATTGCTAGTCTATATGACTCAGAATTCCATTTGTCCTACTCTGCTTTAGAGCTGAAGTCATAAATGTCTCCATCTGTGACATAATTATTTCCAAAACCAATTAAGAGATGCCAAACAGAAAATTATGACTTCAGGTAACAAAATGGCAGGATAGATAATTCTTAATAATGAAAATTTGGTTCATCCAAGGGAAACAAATTAAATGGTTTTGTCCTATTTATTCACTTGGGGGAGATTATCACTGGAAAAGGATGCAAACAGAAGTTGTCCAGTTCTCTTGCAGGAGTGGGACAGTACTTTATAGGTTTTATTATTGTGCTGCAGAGGCGTGGGGGGTGGCATATGGGGTCAATGATCCACTAATTGAATGGTTCAGAACAGTAAAAGGGCAAGACTTTCTGCTCTTAAGATAAGATAGAGGATGATGACATACTTTTAATAGTACTGTGAATTCTGGGAAAATATTAAGTGCAAAAAAGAATAGTCAGCAATTAGTCTCCATGTCCTAATACACAGATTTACATTTCCTTATTAACCAATAAGCAGAGTCCTACAAAGAAAGACTAAAAACTTTATCTCATTTGCTGCAATTTAATAGATAGTACAAAATAAAAACTGGGAATGAATTCTGTTTACTTTACAGAAATGGATTTGTATACAGATATCAGCCTGTGCAATTAAGGACCATTTTATAGTGTCTTAAAGGGTCTAAAACAGAGAAGGAAAAGGTTTGTATTAAACCAAAATATAGAAAAGATATCATTACAGTGTCCCTTAGTAAAACTGACATATAAACGCTCTCCTTTGTTATCCTAAACTGTCCCCATAAGCACACTGTCACAATTTGTGCTAAGGAAGTGGCATCCTAGTATGACAATAAGGGGCCTTTCATACTCTGGCCTAAACACACACCTTCCTAGCCCCTTTCACTACTCCCCTTTACAGACAGATCCTAAATATCAAAACAAGGCAACACAAACAAAAAACAATGCAATTTGACAATCATATCTGGATATTATTCCTCCACACCTTTCCTTACATTGCTCCTCAATCTTTCTTCCACCTCTGTTTGGTTCAAGTCCTATCCACTCTCTAAGGCCTCCAAGGGTTGATGTTCTCAGATGTATGACTTTTGTTGTCACACAATTACAGTCAGTGCCATTAACTACATAACATTAATTTAGTGCCACACTACTATTTATTTATACTGTTTGCTCCTCACAGGCAGCAACTATGAATAATCAACCTTACATTCCCAACTGCCATAAACTCAATGCCTGACAAAATACAAGCTTGATACATAGCAATTCCTCGATGTTCTTAATTGAATGGCCAGCTCATTTCGGATCCATAAATTGAGATGTTACAATTTTATCCTATGTGAGGTGAGACAGTTCTCTCCTGGACTAGTACCCTAAGTATTGCAAAAACTCAAACAAGGCATGGGAAAGTTATTTACCAAACTACAGCAATAAACTCAGTTGAATGGCATAAACTTTGAACAGTGCCTTTAAGCACCAACCATCAGGAGGTCTGAAATAAGCTATCTCCTCTACCAGATTTCAAATGGGTTTTTCTTATTAAAATCCTAGAGATAAGAAATGAGCCAACTCTGATATTTGAAACCACCACTTCAACAGACCTCTTATTTATGTGTACGTTAGACCACTCGGGAAAGATGAGATCATTTAAGCAGCAGCGCCACCATTTATCTTTATTTGACCCCAACAACGCTCTCAACGTAAAAGCAAAGAGATACGCCTCAACCAGGCTAACCCAAACTGTAACAAGGCAGCTGCAGGTATATTTAATGAAGGGGATAAAGCTACACTAGCACTGGGCCTTCCCAAAAAAATGTCGGATACAGAGGGACTTTGGGCATCCCCTTCCCCCACCTTCACAAATCTACTCCCGGAATCTGAGACATAGGTCCTTTGTCTGAACAATGTGGGAGGAGTCTGTCTGCAGTACTGGTGTGCCGGCAAGTGAGGAAGAGAATTTACTAAAAAACGTATAAATGCATCAAGTTCTTTAACTTAATTACCTTACTGGTCAATTTTTTCTTCATCGTGTACACTAAAATGTAGTAAAAGGTAGCCAATGTGCCTTTTCGAGAGTTAAAATGCAGCAAAGGACTTCAATAAGATCAACAGTGAGTTAGGCTGCACTTGAAAAAATAAGTTTCAGAATAGCAGAGGGACGAGGGGAGGAGGTTGGGGTGAAACCCACCAATTGAACATCCCCTTCGCTCTCCAACGAACTCTTTCCACAAGCCTCCATTTCTGTCCATTTCTTCGTCTGAACAAGCTTTTTTGTAAGGGAAGCTAAGCGCTTTTACTGTAAGACGGCCGGGGAGCAAACTTGCTATCTCGGAGCTTTATGTATACAACACCAAATGCACAATCGACCCGACCTTTTACCACCTCCCCGAGGTTTCTGGTGCCACGCCAGGCCGCTGTTCCACGAATACCGCCCGAGTGCAGTGAACACCCGGATTGGGCGCTTTGAGAAACTTAACACTTTTCATCGTGCAAAAGGAGCGGAACACCGCGTGTCCTCGAAAGGGGACCCATCTCCCGTAGTCGACCCCCGGCTCCTCCCAGACCCCTTCGCGGTGGACTTGGGGAACTGGCTTTTTCTGCCCCAAGCTGGTTTCCTTTGACTCTCCTCCACCCACGCCCGGGACCATGCCCAGCGAACCCCCTCCCCGCACTCACCCTGGCGACCGACAATCTCAGCGACATGCTCGGAGCTGGGCACCGGGACGCACTCGGTGGTGTTGACGCTCTTCCTCCGCAGCAGGGCCGCCTGCTCCCCGTTCAGGCCGGCCGCCGCAGTTCCGCAGCCGCCGGGGCCGTAGGCGTGGGACAGCATCGCCGCCATCATGCCCTGGGCATCGTCCCCTGCGTACAGCACCCCCGCCGCCGCCGCCGCAGCAGCCGCCTCCCGTGCATCGAAGCCGGCGGCGGGCAGCAGCACCGACCCCAGGGACCCGCCCGGGATCTGCTGGGTCTGGGAGGCGGCAGCCGCCGGCGGCGACAGCAGCAGCAGCGACGGCCGATCCTCCTCCTCCTCGCCCTCCTCCAGCTCCTCCTCCTCCAGCAGGTCTCCGTCCAGCTCCGTTTCCTCCCCCTCCTCGTCCTCTTCCAGCTCCAGCTCGGCCGTCTCGGGGGCCCCGGGCCGGCCGGGCGGAGTCCGCTCGTCCGGCGACAGTCCCGCCGCCCGCCTGACCTGGCCCTGCGCCGCCGCGGCCCTCAGCGCCGGGGCGCCGGGCTCCGCCGGGCTGGGGTCGTCGAGGCCTAGCGCAGCCAGGTGCTCCCTCAGCAGGAGCCCGTCCCCCTCGAGTTCCGGGCCGCCCGCGGGCGGTGGCAGCGGCGGCGGCGGGGGCGGCTGCGGCTGCGGCAGGGGGGCCGGGGCCGCCGCCAGGGCCAGGGCCGCGGAGCTGCCGCTCGGCATCGCGGCGGCGCGCTGTCAATGGCGGCGGCGGCGGCCGGGTCAGGCGCGGTGGGCGGTGAGCCCCATGGCGGACAGGGCCCGGGCCCTACTTAGCGCGCAAACACCTTTCCTCTGGGGAAGCGGCGGGGCTGGCGACCCGGGCGGAGGAGCGCCAGGGCCGCCGAAGGCCGGAGAGGGCGGGGTGTAGGGGCTGGGGAGGGAGGCAGAGGTAGGTAACTAGGTGGGTGGGTGGGGACGGCAACGGGGCGGGCTGCTGGAGGTGGTAGCGGCTCCCCTCTCAGGGTTTCTTTTGTTTCATGGCCTTAGCCAGCCCCCGGCGCGCGCGGCGGCGGCGGCGACGCCCCACGCCGCTCTCCGAAAGAAGCCGGCGGGCTCCGATTGGGCGCTTTTAATCTCTGGGAGTCCGCCTTCTCCTCCCCACAGCCTTCTAAATCCTTTCCCTAGCCCCCCCACCCCACCCTTTCCTCGGGCCCCGCCCCGCCCCTCCCCGGAGCTCTCTGATTGGGTGACTGGAACAAGCCAGCCCTCTAATTCTTCTTCTTTAGTCCTCTCCCCTCCCCCACCCCCCTCCCCTTTCCGTACTGCCTCAGGAGACGGACTGTGATTGTTCGATGTACACGTCACTCTTTGTGACGTACCCAGGTGGGGGCGGGGAAAAGAGGGTGGGACGAAGGAGCAGTAGCCGAGGCTGAAACTAGGGGCAGAGTAAGGTTTTCTCCGCAGGCACTTACAGTTGAAGTGGGCACCTTTGTTCCGTCCTTTCGCGGCATCCCTCTTGCCCACCTGGGCCGGTGCACTTATTATGCTGTGAGAGCACCCTTGGAGTGGAGTTTAGACTTTGCCGGAGGGCGTTGTTTCCCCAGGTTAAGGAAGAGATTTACCTCTTTCAGGGTAAGGGCCTAAGGAGAGTCGAAGGAGTGGCAAGGGAGGTGCCCTCCTATGGAGCGGCGGGGGTGGTTTCCTGAGTCGCGTGGCTCCTGGGCCTTCCCTGCCCGACCCGGGAACGCTCCTCCCGTGGGGCAGGGCCCTCCCACGTCCAGCTGGCTGGACTTCCAATGTGAAGCCACTTGGTTACATCAGGAGCCTTAAATACTGAACTTAAGGTACTTTGAGGGCTTTTCAAGGAAATTTAATCGTTTTCTCTTTCAGGACGCCCTTCCGACAGTACTTGCCCAGGTGATTCCACACGGCGGTTATATTTTCCAGGGTTTTAGCTTTAAATGGCTTTTTAAAGCCTATTATTCTCCTTCATCTTAGGCTATGACTCACCCTCTCCCCCTTTAGTACCAGGTAATCATCCCCAGGTTAGTGTTAATCACTAGCCTTGCCCTGTAGATATAATGCGACCAGCATAGTGTAATTTTAAGGTTTCTAGTGGTACCATTAAAAAAAAGTTTTAATAAATAGTGCATTAATTCAAAATATTTTATCAATATGAAATTATTAATACAGCCTTTTTCACACCAAGTCTTTGAAAATTGTGTGTATTTTGCACTTACATACACTCACAATATCCCAATTCAGTTCACTTGACACTAATCAGATTATCAGGTACAGTACTGAATAACTAGCTGCTCCAAACCTCTTGATTTTTGAGTTGCAATTTGGGGCCCTTTCTACCTTGGATATATTGTATCTCGCTGCCTCAAAGTTTCTTAAGAGTGAATTTTAATTGAGTACCAACTTGATGAAATGTCTAGGATGTCCAAAGGAAGCCTGAACTATGTCTTGTGCGTGCGTGCGCACTCCCTTATGGCTGTGTTCCCAATCCTACAGTTTATCCTAGTCGTCCACTCAAAGGCCTAGAGAATGATAGCTAACACTAAAACCTTTCCCCTCTTTATGTTTCCCTGGTCCTCAGGTAATCCTGTGCATTGCTTCTCCAACAACCCATTTGCAGCAATAGGCTCTGGAACAATGATTTCCACCCTGACTGCATGAGGATGAAGGAGGGCTGTTCTAAAAGATAAATGCAGCGCAGGGAGAGGGAAACTGAGTTATCTGGATTTAGTAGATGTGGGAGTGGGGACCTGGACATGTTTTTAAAAACATCCAGGGTTGAGAACACTGATCTAGGGTTTGAGTTTGAGGTTCACAGAAGGAATCTTGCTATTAATTCTACTGAAAAGTGGAAAGTGTTCCCCCCTCCCAATTAGGCACAGTTGTCAGTGATTTTACTACATCAACACCTTTTTTGGTGATCTCTCCACCCCAATGACAATATTTCATGGCATCATATAAAAGATACTGAATCGTTTTTTAATATCCTAGCAAATACCATATATAATTATTAGACATTTATTATAATATATTAGACATATATTATAATTAGACATTTACTCATAAAACAGACAAATACACTGGCAGTCCAATATTGCGATTTAAACAATAACCACTTTTTGAAGGTTTGATCTTCCAGTAAAGCAGATCTTAACAAGGGAGAAAGTCAAATAAAAGGTACAGTGGCCACTCCCAGAATATTGGTTATTGGGAAGAAATGGGTAATAAAATTACAAATGAAACTCCCAGAAGTTCCTTTCTGCATTTCTTTTCATGAGAATTGTCATTTAATGCTCTCCTTTCGTCTTAAGTTCTTTTCTTAAGGATCCAAATCAACAGCTGTAGCAGGAGTGATAGTTCATACATTTTTCTTTTGGGAGTGACAGATTTAAAGAATTGATTCAGGTAGATAAGATTCATTCAGGTAAAAATTTTTAAAATGCTAGATGGTTTAATTTAGGTGTTCATAATATAAAAATTGCTTTTTGCTTTATTCTCACATAATAAATGAGGTGATTATAAGTTCCCGTACACAAATGTATACATTCATGCATTAATTTATATTTAATCAATATTGTGATTTAAGAACAATGCAAGAGATATTGAAGTTCACACACCTTCCCCTTTGGGTCTATATTTACTGTTTTGTATTAAATCTTGTTTATGAAGCAAATTTAAGGTTTGCTTTTGCTCTAAATATATGACTAGGATTTTTTCATTTAAACCCACTAAGCAATACCATCCCTTCTATCCTCCCCCAGCCACGCAACAACACATTAATTTGCACCTGAATAGATTTCTTTTTCATTCCTATGCTGCTGTTTATGACTTAGGTTGATACACGGGGGCAGAAGAGTTGCTTTAAGGATCTTAAAACAAAAGGACAACTGCAGAATTGGCTACATTTTATCAACTATTAGGCTAATTGCTGAACTAGCTTTTAAATGTATTAAGGTTGGAACAATTGCAAAGGAAACAAAGCTTAACAAATGTTTGGCCTAATAAGAAAACTGAGATAACTAGACAACAACTTTGAGCGAAGCCATAAAGGCTGCCACAAAAGCATGGTGAAAGATTCAGCTGACAGCCTCATGTAGAACCCGCAACTAAACATCTGCTTTGTTTTAAGGCAGGATAAGTTTCTTTAGCGTAGGTTATCTCCTGGGATCAGCAGTACCCACTTCCAAGGTAAGTCCTTACAGCAGGACAATAAACATGTCATTCTCCTACTAGAGATGGCTCCCAATTGCTTAAGAACAAAGTCTCTCCTATCTTGAATTCTAGGCTTTCCACACTCTGGTATCATTCTCGCAAGTGCTCAAAATTGTTACATAAACGTGCTTAAAACTCTCCTGTATTAACAGAAGCTCTTCCTTGATGGCACATACCCCTTCTGTCACCACTTTCTTCTCTACTCCAGATCATCTGCTGCAACAGCCATCTGCTGTCCTTTATTGCACACTTCAGTGTGCTGATGGGCTCTTGCTGCTTCACTGGAATTATCCTCGTCTTGTCACTGAATCCAATGAGCACTTTTTTATCCTTATCCAGCTTAACCTTTTCACTGTACTACTGACTGCTCCTTAAAGCGCTGCCTTCCTTTGCTTTCCTTCTGCTTCTCTTCCTATTTCCATAGTCACGTCTAAGTCTCCACAAACTCAGTGTGGGTGTTTAGCAAGGATCAGCCTTGGGTCTTGTAGAGCCAGTGGCCAAGGCCACTATCACAGCCGCCTGGCCAATGCAAGTTCGCATTAGATTCAGACAGTTGGTAATGAAACAACGGAGCCAAGAACTGATGAGCCATCAGCTTTAATTCTAGCTTGCACCTGGCAGGCAAGCAAAAACACATAGTGGGCTCCAAAACCCACTCATTCAATGCTCACAAAGCTACTGACTTATCCGAGTTTCCTAGAATCAAAAGGTTTCTAGCTCACCAGACTTATTCACCTCTGTTTCCCATCTCCTTCTCCAGCACAAACTCTGCTCTCCTTTCTAATACTAACCTCAGGAACCGAGAGAGCAAGCTTCCCGCCTGCCCCACCTTATACTGTAGAAATCCAAACCCTTAATCCAATCTACAAACAAGAAAGTCTCTGATACAAAGTCACTCATCTGAGGCACAATGGGATTCCTCATGAGAGTGCACCACCCTACATCATCCAATCAGTCAAGGGTGTGGAGAAAAGCTTACTCTTAAAACTAAGGCATAGGCTATAACGACCTGGCCTGCCCACAGCCTGTCCCCCAAAACACATTAATATCAATGGACTTGCATGTGGGCAGCACCATCTTTAACAAAGTGAGCATAATATATTTTATCTGCCCAACAGGTCTGCTTTCTGCTTACTTCATATTTTCAACCTAATTTTTTCATCTGTTCCTAAGATTTCTATTACCTTGCTGACAATTCCCAGATTGATATTGTCATTCTTGATACCTCCATTGAGTTCCAGACCCATAAATCCCACTGTGTTATAGATGTCTCCACCTCGCAATTCAAATTCAACCTCAATTTAAGCTCAGCTTCCCAAACTGAAATGTTAGTTAAAATTTGCTTTTTAGCTCAGTATTAGTACCACTGTCTACTCAGTTCTTTTGTCCAAAAGCCTGGTAGACATTCTTGAGTTCTTCCTTAACCTCTATAGCCTGTAAAGCCCAAATTCTGTGGGTTTTACCTCTCAAC
This sequence comes from Rhynchonycteris naso, assembly GCA_037038555.1. Lineage (NCBI taxonomy): Eukaryota > Metazoa > Chordata > Mammalia > Chiroptera > Emballonuridae > Rhynchonycteris > Rhynchonycteris naso. The sequence continues at coordinate 148,819,131 of CM072999.1, read as the reverse complement.
CCTCAAATCTGTCTACCTTTCTGCATCTTTACCGCCATTACGGTAGTCTAGGTCAAAAACTATTAGAGCATGAACTATTAAAATAGCCCACAAAACAGTATTCTTACATCCAGTCTTGTTCTCCTACAATTTAGTGTTCACTCTGCAGCTGGAATGATTTTAATTCAGGTTTACTCCCTCCACTTTCCTGCTTAAAACCCTTTTATCCTTAACATGACATCTCAGTTTCTTAATATTACTTATAAGGTCTTCTGTGTCTGGGCCCTGCCTACTTTAGCTTCATTTCGTGCCATTCTTCCTCTTGCACTCTTGGCTTCAGCCACAGAGGTCTTCTGACAGCCATTCATATGTTCTGCATACTCTTTTTATGCCTCCAGGCCTAGAATATGGCTCTCCTCTGACTGTTCCCAGTGCATCTTACATGTCCCTAGAAACACTTCCTCTGCTTACATCCCTATAAAGCCAGGCAGTGCCTGTTATAGTTCCTGGCATGTAGGAGGGGCCAGTATGTACTTGCTGACTACTCAATAGATATTCTTTCAAATAAACTTAATTATCCAGTTAGCCTGAGCTTTGGCCATTTTTCCAACTCATTGTAATCTACTTCGGGTGTCCGCTTGTGTTATTTTTCTGCCTAGATTGCCTTCCCTTCTATCTGAACCCTGCCCATCTCAACCAATTTTAACGTCTCAGTTTAAATTCAACTTCTTCCGCCTGACCCGTGGTGGCGCAGTGGATAAAGCATCGACCTGGGAACACTGAGGTCGCCAGTTCAAAACCCTGCACTGGTCTGGTCAAGGCACATATGGGAGTTGATGCTTCCAGCTCCTCCCCCCTTTCTCTCTCTCTCTCTCTCTCTCTCTCTCACTCTGTGTCTCCTCTCTAAAATGAATAAAATAAAATAAAAAATTAAATTCAACTTCTTCCAACATACTACTTTGCTAATTAGAACAATCAGGGCAATCTTTCTTTCTCTCTCCCCAGGAAAACTCACATGAAGGCAACATTTTGCATATATCTTCTGAATGCTTAATCAACCCCCTAAGGTCTATACTATACATCAAACCCTTTGGGCTCCATGGACTTGTGACTCATACTGGCTAGATGTTCACTATCCTATTTCTTCTTCCTGAGCATACAGCTAGACTACATCTCCTGGCCTTCACTGTAATTGGGAGTAGCCAAAAGACTGAGCTTTTTCAAGTGTACCCCAATTCCAGACCCTTAAAAATCACTAGCACATTTTCTTCCACATTCCTTTCTCATCTGTGATGTGGATGAATATGATGACCATAGAAGTCACGTGTTAAAGATAGCAGAGCCATAAGATGAAAGGAGCCTGAATCACCATGGGAAGGAGAGGTGCCCTCCAATCAGATATACCCATTCTAGACTATGTGAAAAAAAATTGTTATCAAGTTGAAATATATTGTGCACATTTATTAGAGCAGTTAATCTATCTTAACATCAAGTGCTTGGTTAAAAATCTCTGGTTTGTAAGGAAACAATAAAATGATCAGTGGTTGCCAGGGATTAAGGGGGAGGGAGGAGGGGTAAATAGGTGGAGCACAGGGTTTTAGGACAGTGAAACTCTTATGTGTATAACTGTAATGGTGGATATATATCATATATGTGTCCACTCATAAAATACATGGTACCAAGAATGAACCCTGCTGTAAACTATAGTCTTTGGGTGATGTGTCAATGTTGGCTCATAGATGATAACAAATGTACCACTCTGTTGTAGGGTGTTGGTAGTGAGGGAGGTTGTGCATGTGTGGAGTCAGGGCATAGGGCATATATTAGAACTCTGTCCTTTGTATTGTTTAGCTGTGAGCCTAAAACTGATTTTTAAAAATAAAGTCTACTTAAAAACATACACACACACAAAACGCTGTTTTACAAATTTATAATATTTAGTTTGAGTTTCTCATATGTTCCCTTTGTATCACAGAGCCTGATAATGTTTATTTACACCAAGATGACAGCAATGATAAATGTGTATGCATCAAACAACAGAACTTTAAATGGAAAACAAGCAAACAAAACAAAAAACCTGATAAAGCTGATAGAAGAAATAGATATATACACAATTATAGTTGAGGCTGCCAACATTCCTTTCTCAGCAATTGATAGAACCGTTAGAAAATCAGCAAAAATATAGAACTGAATAATACCATCAGCCAACAGACACTCACTAATATTTCTAGATTGCTCCATACAACAGCAGAATGCACATTCTTTTCAAGTGCTCATGGAATATTCATATACATAGACCATAACCTGAATTATAAAATAAATTTAGAAGAATTGACATCATATACAGTATGCTTTCTGCCATATAGAATCAAATTGGAAACCAATAACAGAAAGAGAGCAGAAAATCTCAACACACCTGGAAATTATACGACAGAATTTTAAACTGTAGGTTAGTGAAGAGTGTCAAGGGAAATAAAATGCATCAATCTGAATGAAAATGAAAATACATCATCAAAATTTGTGGGACACAGCTAAAGCAGAGGTGAAAGAATTTATGGTACTAAATGCTCATATTAGAAAATAAGAGGTCCTGGCTGGATAGCTCAGTTGGTTAGAGCATCATCCTGATATGCCAAAGTTGTAGGTTCAATCTCTGGTCAGGGCACATGCAAGATGAACCAATGAATACATAAATAAGTGGAACAAATCAATGTTTCTCTCTCTCCCTTCTCTTTTCTCTCTTGAATCAACAAATATGTTTTAAAAATTTAGAAGAAAAAGAAAATAAGAAAAGTCTAAAATGTAATTTCCTATCTCAAAAAGAAAAGAAGAGGCCCTGGCTGGTGGCTCAGTGGATAGAGCGTGGGCCTGGCATGCAGACGTCCCAGATTCAATTGCTGGTCAGGGCACACAGGAGAAGCAACCATGTGCTTCTCTTCCTTCCTTCTTACCCTTCCTTCTCTCCCCTCTCTCCCTCTTCCCCTCCCATAGTCAGTGGCTTGATTGGTTTGAGCATGGCCCCACTTGCTGAGTATATCTCTGTTGGAGCATGTCAGCCTCAGGTGCTAAAAGTAGCTCAGTACTTGAGCATCAGCCACAAATGGGGTTGCCTGGTGGACCCCGGTTGGGGTTCATGTGGAAATCTGCCTTACTATCTCCCCTCACCTTAAAAAAAAAAGGTCAAAATAAACCCAAATAAGCAGAAAAAGGAACTAATAAACAGCAGAAATAAATGACATTGAAATTAGAAAAACAATAAAAATCAATGCAAGAAACAAATTCTTCAAAAAATAATCAACAAAATTGATAAACCTTTGTTTGGCAAGACCGACAAAGAAAACAGATTGCCAATATCAGCAATGAAGCAGGCTAGCACTATAGATCCTTTAGCTATTGAACGGAGAATACTTCAATTTTATGTTTATAAATTCAACAACTTGGAATAACTCAATTTTTTAAAAACTACAAACTACCAAAGTTCAACCAAGATGAGATCATTTGAATATTTCTAAACAATTAAGGAAATTGACCTCATTAAAAAAAGAAATGTCCAGGAGTTGATGGTTTCATTCAAGAATTACATTAAATAGTTTAAAATGGTAAGATTAATTTTATACAATGTTTTCCAGAAAATAGAAGAGAAGGAAATACTTTGCAATCATTTTATGAGGTTAGTACAGATACCAAAACCAATGATAATACAAAGAAAACAAAACTACAAAGCAAAATCCCTAATAAACATTGACACAAAAATCTCACCAAAATATTAAAATGTCAAGTCTAGCTACATATAAAAAGAATTTTATATCACCATTAAGTGGGATTTCTTTGATATATTTAAAGTTGATTCAATATTTAAAAGTCCATCAATGGAAACCTTAATGTTCATTGCAGCATTATTCATAGTGACCAAAAAGTGGAAACAACTCGAATATTATCAACTGATGAATGGGTGAACAAAATATAATATATCTCAACAATGGAATACAGCGGTACCTTGAGATATAAACAGACTAACATACAAATTTTTTGAGATATGAGCTGTGACTTAGTCCGTATTTTTGTTCTAGATCCAAGTGAAATTCCAAGATACGAGTTGTGATTCAGGAAGCTGCCGCTACTTGGCGCGTTGGCGCATGGGTCCAGTATCGGCAATTTGATATACAAGTTGATTGACTTACGAGTTTGGTTACAGAACGAATTAAATTCGTATCACAAGGTACCACTGTATTATTTAGCCATAAGAAAGGATGACATCCTTATATGTGTTACAACAAAGATGAACCTTGAAAACATTGTACTAAGTTAAAGAAGTTGGTCATAAAAGGCTATATACTGTATGATTTTATTTATATAAATATCCATAATAAGCAAATATATAAAATCAGAAAGCAGATTAGTAGTTGCCAAGAACTAGGGAGTGGAGAGAAAGGAGCTAACTGCTGAAGGGTGAGAATTTTATTTTGGGGGTGATAAAAATATGCTGGAGTTATTGGTAATTGTTCAAAACCTAGTGAATATATTAACCATGAAATGCTAGTTCTTTAAAGTCTGACTTATATTGTATATTATGTTTCAGTTAAACAGTTAATTGCCCTGGCTCAGTGGAAAAAGTGTTGTCCCAGTGCACAAAGGTCATGGGTTTGATCCCTGGTCAGGGTAGGTACGAGAAACAATCAATAAGTGCACAACTAAATGGGACAGCAAGTTGATGCTTCCCCCTTACTCCACTCTCTCTCTCTTAAATCAATGGGGTGGGGGGAAGCCAATCAATGTAACATGCCATATCAACAATCTAAAGAAGAAAAACTATAGCATATTGTCAAAGACACAGAATCCAGTACACATTCATGATAAAAGCTCTTAGAAAACTAGAAACGAATAGACCTCCACAACTTGATAAAGAATATCTACAAAACACCTATAGCTAACATTATACTTAATGATGGGAGACTGAATGGTTTCCCCCTAACTGGGAACAAGGCAAAGATGTCCATTCTTATCATTCTTAATCAGCATAGTATTGGGAGTTTTAGAGCAATAACGCAAGAAAAAGAAATAAAAGATATATAGATTGTCTGGTTACTCTTAGATCTTAATTATAAATCTCTCTGCTATACATGGAATTATCAAATATAGACAGGAAAAGGAAGTCGATCTCAATAAAATAAAATTTGAGTTTCAGAATAAAAGGAGAAAATTGGGCAGAATTGATCCCCAAATTTATATAGAACTGGTTTAAAAGCTCAATGTAATTTATCACAAAAAAGTACAGTCAAGAAAAGTGACATATAGGCACCAAGAAGTTGAGAAAATAGAAAAAAATTAATTAGCTAAATAGAGAGTTAAGCCTGTTGATGCAGAAGTATAAGCTATAGCCTATGCCACACAAAATATATAAAATAGTAAAAATTGATTTTATAAACTAGAAAAACCAAAGAAATGCAAATTGTAAAAAGACAGGGAAAGAGAAAAATAATGAAATGAATCTGAAATAAGTAAATAAACATTAGTTGATAGGTTTAAAAAAATGTCCTGAAAGATTAGAAAGGAAATCTGATGATACGTGGCAAATAAACAATATGATTTAAATACACTAAGTTTTTGTGTTTAATAATACATTCTGTAAAGAAATTTGATCGATAAACATTGAAGTAATTACATTCATTAAATTTTGTCCTTATTTTAGATTACATCATGACTTGGAATTCTTTACTCTCCGGTGTTTACTCCATTTCTAGTTATATACTTGTCTTTTAAGATTTAATCAGTGTGAAATGTTGGTTTTTCTAACTTTTGAGTTTCATCAGTTCAAAACTCAACATCTCAAGGGAGATGTTAAGAAGAATATGGGGGAGGAGGGATACATTCGGGGCAACACTAGAATCTATGTAAACACAATAAATTAAAATCAATACAAATGTAAATAGTTTAAATAAATTAAATTAAAAAACAAAAACAAAAAACCCCTCAACATCTCACTAAGTTCTAACCCACAGAATATGTCTTCTGGAGACAGTGGGAAATAAAGGAAAGTTTGCTATGTTTCAGCTTGACAAGTCACTTTTTCTGTTCTGCCTCAGTTTCTTCCCAGATAAATATGCATTTATTCATGGAACAGGCAAACATTTAGCTTCTACTCTGTCCCGGGCACTGTCTCAAGTATCTGGAATACATTAGCAAACAAAAGAAAGATTTCTGTTCCTGTGGAATTTATACAGTCTATCAAGGGGACACACAAAATAAACCAATATAAGTAAATTATATAGTATGTTAGAAGGTGACAATGCTTAAAAAAAAAAGGAACAAGATAGGGTAATTAGTATACGGACTGCAGAAGCATGGAACAGTTTTAAATAGAATGGGCCTGGTAGGCTTAATAGAGAAGGTAATCTCTGAGCAAAAATTGGAGGTTAAGAGGTTAGCCAAATGGAAATTTGGGGGAAGAATGTTCTAGAACAGGGGTCGGGAACCTATGGCTCGCGAGCCAGATGTGGCTCTTTTGATGGCTGCATCTGGCTCGCAGACAAATCTTTAATAAAAAGATAATAACGTTAAAAATATAAAACATTCTCATGTATTACAATCCATACATTTCCTACCACTCGTGTTCATGGTTGTGGGTGGCTGGAGCCAATCACAGATGTCCTCCAGGACAACACCAAATTTTTATTGAATAATGTGTAACATACATGGGTCGTTGTGAGGTCAGGAAGTAAACTTCCCTCCTTTTAATCAAGTATTAAGCTAGCAAATTGCAGAAACCTTTTTGATGAAGAAGATGGCTAAAAGAAAAAAAGATGAGGAGTATTGTACTTTTCGGCAGGAATAGACAGAGGAATTCGCCTTTGTGAAGAGAGCAGGTTCTGCAGTGTGTCTAATATTCAGTGATAAAATTGCATTGATGAAACGGTCAAATATAAAGCGGCACTTCGACACACGCCATACTACATTTGCATCAAAATATCCAGCAGGGGACAGCAGGAAGAAAGCATGTCAAGAGCTACTGTGCAGAGTGCAAGCTAGTCAGCAGCAACTCTGTGTTTGAACCCAACAAGGTGACTGGAATACGGTTAGCTGTGCTGGTGTTTTAGCAATTGTGAGAAACGGAAAGCCATTCATAGATGGGGAGTTTGCCAAAATGTTCATGGTTGATGTTGCCAATGAACTTTTTTGATGACTTTTTTGGATAGAGACAAGAGAATCAAACGAATAAAAGACATGCCTCTGTTGGCAAGAACTGTTCATGATTGTACCATCATGATGGCAAAAACAAGTGAAGGACATAAATGCAGCACTATTCTTTTCTCTCGCTTTGGATGAGTCAACAGACATAAGCCATTTATCCCAGTTCAGCATGATTGCAAGGTATGCTGTCGGTGACACACTATGTGAGGAAAATCTAGCTGTTTTGCCTATGAAAGAGACAACAAGAGGGGAGGATTTATTCAAGTCTTTCACTGAGTTTGCTAAAGAAAAATATCTACCGATGGATAAACTTATTTCGGTGTGTACTGATGGTGCTCCGTGTATAGTAGGGAAGAACAGAGAATTTGTAGCGCTTCTTCGTGAACATGAAAAGAGACCCCTCCTAAGTTTTCACTACATCCTAAATCAGGAGGTGCTTTGTGCTCAGATGTGTGGCGAGCAGTTTGGTGAGGTGATGTCGCTGGTCATTCAGGTGGTCAACTTTATTGTTGCCCGAGATTTAAATGATCACCCATTTAAAACACTGCTGGATGAAGTTGGGAATAATTATGCTGGTCTCCTTCTGCACAGCAATGTGTGTTGGTTGTCAAGAGGGAAGGTACTCAGCAGTTTTGCGGCTTGTTTGAGTGAAATCCAGACTTTTCTTGAAATGAAAAATGTCGAGCATCCTGAGTTAGCTAACACTGAGTGGCTCCTGAAGTGCTACTATCTCGTGGACATGACTGAACATCTGAACCAGCTCAATGTGAAAATGCAAGGCATTGGAAACACAGTCTTATTCCTTCAACAAGCAGTGTTTGCATTTGAAAACAAGCTGGAACTCTTCATTGCCGACATTGAAACAGGTCATTTACTACATTTTGAAAAACTGGGAGAGTTTAAAGATGCATTCACAGCAAGTGACCCTGCTCAACATCTTGATCTCCAGCAGCTACTGGGCTTCACATCTAAATCTTCTGCAGTCATTCAAAGCATGCTTTGGAGAATTTCATGAGCACACTTGTCTTTTTAAGTTCATCACCCATCCACACGAGTGTGCAGTGGACAGTGCTGACCTGAGTTACATCCCCAGTGTCTCCGTCAGAGATTTTAAGCTACAAACTGCTGACCTGAAGGCTTCAGACATGTGGGTGAATAAGTTCAAGTGACTGAATGAAGATTTGGAAAGACTTGCACGACAGCAAGCAGAGTTGGTGAACAAACACAAGTGGGGAGAAATGAAAAAACTTCAACCTATGGACCAACTGATTGTCAAAACTTCGAACGCACTTCCCGTCACATACCACACACTGCAGCATGTGAGTATTGCTGTACTGACAATGTTTGGCTCTACTTATGCATGTGAGCAGTCTTTCTCACATCTAAAGAATGTTAAGACCAACCTATGATCACGTTTAACAGATGGAAGTCTCAACGCCTGCTGAAGCTTAACCTCACCACGTATCAACCAGACTACAAAGCCATCAGCAAAACCATGCAGCACCAGAAGTCTTATTAATGGTAAGAAGTACTTTATTCATCATTGGTTAATAACAGCATTATTAAAAAGAATTCAGAGACTTATTGTACTTTAAAAGTGTTGGTCTTACATAGAATGCATACATTTACTTGTATTTACTGTTAAACATATTGTATGGCTCTCATGGAATTACATTTTAAAATATGTGGCGTTCATGGCTCTCTCAGCCAAAGTGTTCTCGACCCCTGTTCTAGAAGGAGAGTTACATCTAGAGCAGTGATTCTTAACCTGGGTTTTATCAATCCCCAGGGATTTGATGAGTTGGTCTCAGGGGTTTGGAGAAGCTCCGGCCGCAGAGGTAAAGACACACTTGTGTAAAGTCATGATGACACGCCCCGCCTCACCATCACTTGCTGCAGAGGATCACGTTACATTGCTTGGCCAACCAGTGCTGTGGGGAATTTAGTGCGTGCAGTAGTCAATGGCTGTCGTAGTTGTACATCGTGTGGTTTCTTTCTTAATATTTTAATCCATACTAAATATGTCGAGCAAAAAAAGAAAGTGGTAACATGAATTCACATGTATCACGGAATGGGATGGGAATCAGCATCCTATCTGCATGATATGCAATGCCAACTTGAGCAACTCTAGTCTCGCACTGGCAAAACTAAATTTGGAAAAAAAAAATCATATTTTATTTATCACTAAAGAAGGGTTCGGTGAATGCGCATATAAAACTGTTGGGTTCGGTACCTCAAAAAAGGTTAAGAACCACTGATCTAGAGCAAAGGTCTAAGTTGGGAGCTGATCATGCAGAACTCTCTAGTCCATTTTAAGGACTTTAGTTTTACTCTTTGTGCAATGAGAAACTGTTAGGAAAACAGCTCTGTTAGGCTTGCTCGCTTGTACTGTGCCTGATTAGTGCGTGAGCACGTGGTATGAGCACGTGGCAGTGCCATGCGTGTATAGTCTATTGGAAGTCTATGAGTACTTAGACTCAGGGATGGATTGTGGATTGTGGGCCGCCACTCCTGGGGGCCAGTTTGCTATTTGCCCGCTGCCGTGAGAAGCGGTTTCCCCTGTTGGTTTGCTCGCCTGCTGACTCAAGACTATTAAACTGGAATGGCCCAATGCTTTCTGGCTCTGCCATTCCTCTACTGTCTGCTCGAATCCAGTGTGGACCTGTCTGGTCTTGGCCACTGGCATTACAGAAGCCATTGTGGGGTTTTAAGCAAAGAAGTGATATTTTCAAAGGTGTTGGGATTTTTTACTGTAGGAAGTGTTAATAGGAGCAGTGTTATAAGGAGCTATAGGATTCAGGACATATTTTTGAACACAGTGCCAGCTGACCCTAAGAGACCAGGTAATGACATCAATAGGGCGAGCTGCAGGCAGAGTAAGTCTGGGATAAATATTTCTAAGGTTTCATGGTCTTTGGTGGCCTCTGCTGTGGCTGGAATCCAAAGACCTCTTCTCTGCATGTTTCTCATGATCTTTCCTGCCAGTCCTCTTCAATTTTGCAACTTTTTTGGTCTTAGCTTAATTTTCTAGGCATTCTATTGGCTGATTCCTCTTACTTAGACCATAATTTATAAATTTCTCTGCTAAATAGTCTCCCTCAGATACTGGTCCTTATGGAAATATGAAGGACTCCTAGTTGGGAGCGGGGTGTCCTAATATTTTCATTAGTTTTTTTAAAAATTTCTTTCATAAGATTAATTTTTAAATTAACTTTTTTTCTTAAACTTATATTTTACAATAACTTTTAGAAGCAAATTTGTTGCCCATTTTGCAACATTAATGGGTCAATTGCTTTAGGTATAAAGAATATGGGAGCAGTTCTTCTTCCAGCTTTCAGCAGAATATTTGAACATTGACTGGGGAAAACTTTTCCTAAGAATAAGCATGAATATACTTTCCAGATCAGTCTAATCTCTGACTTCTTTATTTTGGGTCATGTGTAGGAATTGTTGAGTTTACAGTGGATAGGATGAGTTTTAAAATCTGTCAACTCTTCATGAGAACCTGGGTTGAAACTATTATTTTATTCCAGTCCCTGCAGAGTTGTGATAGAGGAGCTGGTCCCTGTGGTCAGGTTTGCACTAAAACCACTGCACAGCAAAACTTCCCCAAGGCTGCATTTTTTAATGTTTCATTTTCAGTCTGTTGGTGCCACAGGAGCAATTAAAATGTGTGAATAATGTCTGTTTCCCCCTTGATAAATAATGTGGATGGCCTGCAGTCTGTTAATATTCATGGCAAGGGACTAAATAAGCTATTGTGTTAGTAACAATGTGCATGCAAATTGTAAACATTTATTATCTCCAAAGTTTCAGGCAATTTTCAAAGCAATGTCAGTCGAAACAGATGCTCTAAACTCCCCAAATAAAACAATCGTTAGATGATTTCTCCACATTCTCCAAAAACATTTTGTCTCCTGGTAACTTCTATTTATTATGTCAAATAGCATGTAAAATCTACTAGAAACTGAACAGTAATGGATAAAAAGTTTAATGGAATGTCCTCTAAAATTGATTTTCTGTTTGTTTAGATGCTATGAACTATTACTAAAGCATATCAATAATACCTCCCATATGCTGGAATATAGTAGTAAGCTCCCTCTGCATATTTATTAGAAGATAAGTGACATATATGCTAGTGAAAATTTCTGAATTTTACAATTAGTATTATCTTCACTTACGAAAATCACTGATTCTAATAGGAAACTCCAAAGATTTGAATGTCTTAAAATTGAACTAATATTTTGCCAAGAAGGGAAAACTCTTTAAGAATTATGTCTCCTAGTCCAGCAGGTTGGAGAGGGTAGACATGGATCAACAAGTCTTGACTAATTTCTTCTTATAAAGCCTTGGACTAAGCATGTGGGAATACAAAGAAATGTAAATCATTGACTTGACCTAAGATGCTCATAATCTAGTTGGCAGGGTGGTTAAAAGTTAAAACATAAGTAGCCATAGAAGATAATAAATAGTCTATTCATTAAATTGATATCAGCGAAGCATGTTTTCAGTGTTCTGAAAAGTAATATTTTTGTGATGTAATCAGAAAATTTATGGAGGAAGTGAAATTAGGCAAAGATGTAGGGTAGGTGAACTCTAAATAGCTGAAAAGGAGAAGGAAGGCAGTATATTAGTGAGAAATGCCCCAAGAAATGAAGGCCCAAAGAGAAGCTTGAGGCTTGGAGGAGTGGTGGTGGGATTGAGAGGTGAGCAAGTTAGTTTGATCAAAGTGAAGAATTGTACTTAGCAATGAGAGGAAGCAGCACCTGGAAATCTGAACAAGGCTAAGGCATGGAGCCTCTGGTGTGAGGCCCAACTAATGTCGGGAGGTTGGCTTCTTGTGTAAGGACTCAGGCTGAATAGAAAACAACCCTTATTTAAATCCAATCATACATGCAATGGAAAGAAACACTTTAATATTACTACTGTCATTTAAAGATTACTGTTTGAGCCTCTGAACAAGGGTTATTAAAAATAAAAAAAAAACATTTTCACCCTTGCCCCACTCCACCTAGGAAAACATATTTTTTCCTTGACCTTTCTAAAAAATCTCAGGAAATAAAATAGAGGCTTATACTTGTTTTCACCACACTTAAATTTTTTTATTTGGAAGTAAATTTACCCTCACTCTACACAAGCCAAGAATTAAAATGCAAATAAGAGAGATTGGACATAGACAAAAGGTCAAGCATTCTCTCAAGTCTATAAAAGGACCATGTCCAATGGGACTGACAAACAGTAAATGTTTCTGTGAGCTGTGTTTTTCCGAAGGTCATGACATAGTGTATTAAATCTGATTTGATCTCATTAACAAACACACTACTGATCATAGTACTTATTTAGGTTTAGTTTTTAAAGGTTGTTTTTTTTTAAAACTCCTTACTTCCCCTGTCACAGAAACCCAAAAACACGTTTGTTTTCCTTTGTCCCCCTCCACTTTCCACTGGAACCCCCAACTTGATAATTTTTGCATCAGCGAGGTAGTAGTGTAGATCAGGCTGGTAGTGGAGACTCAGGGGAGAAGCCCGAGCCTTTGGAAAATCCTAAAACCCAGAAGTAACTGGGCTCTTCCAGCCCCAGCCCTTCTGAGCCCTTCAGCCCGGTTTTACTTCCCAGAGCCACCCCTCCCATATCCCATTCTTAAAAATATAACTCTAGGCTTGGGCACTTCCCTACCCGGGGCTGACAGGCTGCAGAAGATGGAAGTGGCTGTTCCTGCTGACGGCAGAGGCACAGGTATGTTCACAGTTGGAACTTGGAACTCATTTTCCCATAGACACCCTGGAAGTCATGGGGTATTGTTAGGTAGGTTCTATAGTACATTTAGAACCTCAGAGATATGAAAGTCAAATGGATTTTTGTGAGTTCCTTTGGGTACTTGCCTACTCATTTTAAGGTTGTTTCCTTAGGAAAATGACTCTGAGTTATAATAATTGACCATAAATACTTTGTGTAGAGGAAGTCTCAGGGGCAGAAGCCTAAATTCCTTGCCTGCTGAGAATTCAGACAGATGTGAGCCCTTTTAAAGGGCTTAGCCAACTATACCCCCACTCTAGGTCCAAGACTTCTGAGCTGTTGGAGAAACCAGAAGCATCCTTAGAGTGATCACCAAAGAGGGAAATAACAGACCTGAGTGGAGAGTGTGTATGTACATGAACTTGGTGCAAGACTGTGGCTGGGGCAGAAAAAGGGGCTCAGGGATGGTAGGGTGAAGATTTCTGAAGGTCTTTTAGCCCAAACCCTAGAGGTTTTAACAGTGTTATATTAAGGTAGTTTCTATAAACTTGTGCCAGAGTCATTGGCAGGAAGGTTATAAAAAAAGCAAATGGAACAAAGAACTGTATAGAGTTCTTTATGAAATAGAGGCCAGGGGTAGAGTTATCTTGTGACCTAGAAAGAGAGCACATCACAATGTATGCGAGTTTGTGATTGCACTGTTCAGTTGAAACACAATGTGTAGCTATAACCAAGACCGCACTACCCTGGTGAAAAAAGAGGTGTGACAGTAGCAGCAGGAAAAGCAAGATCCTTTATGAAATGATGAAAGACTGAAAACCACCACAGAGTAGGAGAAAGAATGATCATAGCCAATTATGAATCTGTGTGGGGTCCTATAGGAGCAGAAAGAGGTTCTGGGGCGCCGGGAGGCCGAGATTGTGATGGAAGGGTCTGATCTAAATCTATTAAATAATTATTGCTCTTGTCACTCTCTTTATTGTGGCTCGGTGAAATTTGGCTGCCTTTATACATCCCGTGGTGTTTACCGCAGCATCACGCATAATAAACTAGCAATGAATAAATGTTACTGACAGGCTAAGCAAATAAAGTTGAATAAAATAGCATAAAACTAAATAAATATATTGAGGTTTAGACAAAAGGCAAACAAGTATCATGTGCTGCAGTGCTGAAGACGCACTGTATAAAGCTTGGAAGCTAGGCTGAGCCTTTGCTGTTCATTATTATAACTGTTGAGGGTGCCCATTCAGTCTTTGCCTTCAGAGGAATTCAATAGAGTTGCAGCCATAAGGACTGTTTCTTGCAGTTTTTCAAAGTTTCAGTGGAAGGCGTAACTCTTCCAGATTCCAGAATTGTTGGCACACACATCCATTGTCTCTTGGACTGCCTTGAGAGAAAGAGTCCTACCTACAAGGAGAGGCCAAGTGGAAAGTGAGAGCATGAAGAGGGAAAGAGAGACAGGGCAGGAGAGAGAGAACATCCTGATGATTTTAGAATGCGGTCATGAAGTCCTGGCTACCCCCCTACCTTTCTATCCGCTGATGTTATGAACCAAAGAAGACATCTAAGGAAGTCTGGCATGGGTTTCCATGATTTGTACCGGAAGAGTCTCAGTTTGCACTGTGTTCAGCACTGAAGCCATCATCTTCCTCTTCCAGAGTTGGAACTGCCTGTATTCTGGTTAATAGTTCTGCTTAGCACCTTCTCCCCTCAGGTCAGGAATCAGTTGAGTCATTATAGAATCCTTCCTTCTCATCACCTCTGATAGTCAATGATAATCACCAAGTCCTCATGATATTGCCCTAAAAATTCCTTGGACCCATTTCCTTTCCCCCATTTCTATCATTACCTTAGTACAGGTCCTCATGAGCTCTTGTTTTGGATTTTGCAATGGTCTTCTACCTGAGTTCCTTCCAGTTTCATCCTTGTAAAATCCATCCTCCACCTAGCAGTGATAGCAAGATATCTAAAATGCAAACTTAGCTTTATCAGTACAGTATCTAAGTTTCCCAGGGGGTAGGACCCAGTCCTACCCTCTCCAGTTTCTACACACTACGCCTTTCATTTTACACTGCAATAATAAACAAAAAGCTTGTTATTTCTCACACAAACCAAATCCAGGCCCTTTTTCAGTAGCTATGATGGCTTTGATATTTAGGAAGAGAGGTGGTCTGTTTCCATTAACTTTATCTTCAAGTCTTCAGTATTTTATTTCCTACAGGATAAAGCTAAATTTTGTAGGTTGTCATTTGATGCCCTCCCTACCTTTCCACCCAAATCCCAACTGTATAAGAATCATTGCTTCAGCCAGACTATTCTATAATACGGTTACTTGCAAAAGTCTTTCTGCCTCTGTTTACAGATCTCTGCCCACAGAGCCCTTCCCTTTTCTGCCCGTTCACATGTATCTACTCTCAAGCCATTCCACACACACTGAATTCTTGCTCTTCTGGCATCTAAATTCTTAGTGTTTGCACAACTTTTTAAAAAAATTGCTTATTGCTTTACATTGATATTTGACTTTTCATGAATATGCCCTTTCTCTGCCACAAGTTCCAAGGTCTGTGAGAACAAGGACTATGCCTCAAGCCTCTGCATGTGCCTAGCATGTTATCTTGTATATGGTGGACGTTTGTGGGTTTTCTTCTGCTGGACCCATTCTCTTCTCCTGAGTCATGGCTGACCCACATTTTGGTTTTTAATCAATGGGCTTAGAAAAGACAAGGCCAGTAACTTTTAATTTCCAAATGTAAAAGTTATTTAAAGTCAGATTCCTCAGTTCCCACAAAGGGGATAATCACTTTTGTGATGTGCAAAGCAACAAATTCTGTTCAGCAGGTCCCAGGAGTCTGTAACTTTTGTGTCAGTGAAAATTATAATTACTGAGAACATTTACAGTGCTGTAGAAATCATGAATATTATAATTCATGCATCTGTAAAATTGCCATTTCAGGGATCATGAAAGATACAAGCACAAGACAAAGGAGAACAAGAAAACCTTGGAACCAGATTTCTGGTCACAATAAATGCTACTTTAAAAGAGTCTGGGACTATAGTGTTTAATTCTCTTTACATATAGTCCTATTTGTTTCTTAATGTTTCATCTTAAATTGGAGCTTCTGAACATAGAAACTTTTCTAGTATTTCTATTTCATTTTTCTACTCTCAAGATTCTCTTGTCTGTTTTCATAAGCTCTTAGGATTACAATGAGAATTGTAGTCAACACCTTGATATTCTTGATGTATAAGGCATTTTCCTTCTAAAGATCTTTCACTTATCCTCCCATAGAATTTAGTATTGTTTCCATTGTAAATGACATTTGTACTTACTTAGCTTATCCACAAAGGGAATTTATTAGCTCATTTAAGTTAAAAGTATACATACGGCAAGATCAAGCTTCAGGCACACCTGGAGTTAGAGTTAAAAAGATATCAAATTTTTTTCTTTTACCAACTGTTCCCTTTAGTCCTAGACTTCATTTGGTAGCAAGATGGTAGCAACAGTTTCAGGCCCTATGTCTTCTCAAGTTTCAAGATAGCACGTTATATTGATACTGTCTTTCCTAGAAGTCCTAGACAGTGGATCTCATTGGCTCTCAGTGGTTTTGTGCCCATCCGAAAACCAATCACATGGCCATGATTTACTTAAACCTGGTAAGAAGGCATCATAGGCACTGCTGGCCTCACCATAATCTCATGGACTGAGAGTGTGGGTGAACGTACTGAACTCTCAGGAGCAATCAAACTTATTGCCTACATCCTCTTTATTTTTAAAAAAATTAATTTTAATGGAGTGACATTAATAAATCAGGGTACATATGTTCAAAGAAACATCTCCAGGTTATCTTATCATTCAATTATGTTGCATACCCATCACCCAAAGTCAAATTGTCCTCTGTCACCTTCTATCTGGTTTTCTTGTGCCCTTCCCATACCCCCTCTCCCCCCTTCTCTTCCCTCCCTCCACCCTGTAACCACCACACTCTTGTCCATGTCTCATAATCTCGTTTTTATGTCCCACCTATGTATGAAATCATGCTGTTCTCAGTTTTTTTCTGTTTTACTTATTTCACTCTGTATAATGTTATCAATGTCCATCCATTTTTTTAAAAGATTTATATATATATATATATTTTACAGGGACAGAGAGAGAGTCAGAGAGAGTGACAGATAGGGACAGACAGACAGGAACAGAGAGAAATGAGAAGCATCAATCATTACTTTTTCGTTGCCATTGCGACACCATAGTTGTTCATTGATTGCTTTCTCACATGTGCCTTGACCGCGGGCCTTCAGCAGACTGAGCCACCACTTGCTGGAGCCAGCGACCTTGGGTCCAAGCTGGCGAGCTTTTGCTCAAGCCAGATGGGCCTGCGCTCAAGCTGGCGAGCTCGGAGTCTCGAACCTGGGTCTTCCACATCCCAGTCCAACGCTCTATCCACTGCGCCACCGCCTGGTCAGGCCAAGTTCCATCCATTTGGTTGTAAATGATCCGATGTCATCATTTCTTATGGCTGAGTAGTATTCCATAGTATATATGTACCAAAGCTTTTTAATCCACTCATTGTCTGACAGACACTTGGGCTGCTTCCAGATCTTCGCTTTATGAACAATGCTGCCACGAACATGGGGGCACATTTCTTCTTTTTGAACGGTGTTATGGTGTTCTTAGGGTATATTCCTAAAAGTGGGATAGCTGGGTCAAAAGGCAGTTCGATTTTAAATTTTTTGAGGAATCTCCATACTGTTTTCCACAGTGGCTGCACCAGTCTGCATTCCCACCAGCAGTGCAGGAGGGTTCCCCTTTCCCCACATCCTCGCCAGCACTTGTTCTGTGTTGTTTTGTAGATGAGCGCCATTCTGACTGGTATGAGGTGATATCTCATTGTGGTTTTAATTTGCATTTCTCTAATGATTAGTGATGATGAGCATTTTTTTCATATGCCTATTGGCCATTTGGATGTCCTCTTTGGAGAAATTTCTATTAATTTCTTTTGCCCATTTTTTGATTGGATTGTTTGTCTTCCTGGTATTGAGTTTTATAAGTTCTTTATAAATTTTGGTTATTAACCCCTTATCAGACGTGTTGTCAGATATGTTCTCCCATTGTGTGGTTTGTCTTTTTATTCTGTTCTTATTGTCTTTTGCTGTGCAAAAACTTTTTAGCTTGATATAGTCCCATTTGTTTACCTTGCCTTTTATTTCATTTGCCCGTGGAGATACATCGGCAAATATATTGCTGCTACAGATGTCGGAGAGTTTACTGCCTATTTTTTCTTCTATGATGCTTATGGTTTCACGGCTTACATTTAAGTATTTTATCCACTTTGAGTTTGTTTTTGTGAATGGTGTAAGTTGATGGTCTAGTTTCATCTTTTTGGAGGTAGATGTCCAATTTTCCCAACACCATTTGTTAAAGAGGCTGTCTTTACTCCATTGTATGTTCTTTTCTCCTTTGTCAAATATCAGTTGTCCATAAAGGTGTGGGTTTATTTCTGGGTTCTCTGTTCTGTTCCGTTGATCTATGTGCCTGTTCTTATGCCAGTACCAGGCTGTCTTGAGTACAATGGCCTTGTAGTATACCTTGATATCTGGAGGAGTGATACCTCCCGCTTTATTTTTTCTTTTTAAGATTGCTGAGGCTATTCGTGTTCTTTTTTGGTTTCATATAAATTTTTGGAATATGTGTTCTATATCTTTGAAGTATGTCATTGGTATTTTAATTGGTATTGCATTGAATTTATAAATTGCTTTGGGTAATATAGACATTTTAATGATGTTTATTCTTTCTAACCATGAGCACGGTATATGCTTCCACTTGTTTGTATCTTCCTTCATTTCTTTTATCAATGTTTTATAATTTTCCGAGTAAAAGTCCTTAACCTCCTTGGTTAAATTACTCCTAGGTACTTTATTTTTTTGGTTGCAATAGTGAAGGGGATTGTTTCCTTAATTTCTTTTGCTGACAGTTCATTGTTGGTATATAAAAATACCTCTGATTTCTGAGTATTACTTTTATATCCTGCCACCTTGCTGAATTCATTTATAAGGTCCAGTAGTTTTTTGACTGAGACTTTAGGGTTTTCTATATACAATATCATATCATCTGCAAATAATGACAGTTTTACTTCTTCTTTTCCAATTTGGATGCCTTTTATTTCTTCTTCTTGTCTGATTGCTGTAGCTAGGACTTCCAGAACTATGTTGAATAAGAGTGGTGAAAGGGGGCACCCCTGCCTGGTTCCTGATCTTAAGGGGATTGCTTTTAATTTTTGCCCATTGTGTATGATGTTTGCTGTGGGTTTGTCGTAGATTGCCTTTATCATGTTAAGGAATGTTCCCTGTATTCCCACTTTACTGAGAGTTTTGATCATGAATGGGTGCTGGATTTTATCAAATGCTTTTTCTGCATCTATTGAAATTATCATGTAATTTTTGTCCTTCCTTTTGTTTATGTGATGAATCACATTGATTGATTTGCGAATATTGAACCAGCCTTGCCTCTCCAGAATAAATCCCACTTGATCATGGTGTATGATTTTTTTTCATATATTGCTGGATCTGGTTGGCTAATATTTTGTTGAAAATTTTAGCGTCTAAATTCATTAGGGATATTGGCCTATAATTTTCTTTCTTTGTGTTGTCTTTGCCTGTTTTCGGGATCAGAATTATTCTCGCCTCATAAAAGGAGTTTGGAGGTCTTCCTTCCTCTTGAATTTTTTGAAATTGCTTGAGGAGGATAGGAGTTAGTTCTTCTTTGAATTTTTGGTAGAATTCACTTGTGAAGCCTTCAGCCCCAGGACTTTTCTTTTTTGGGAGTGTTTTGATAACTGTTTCGATCTCATTTGTTGTAATTGGTCTGTTTAGGTGTTCTGATTCTTCCAGATTGATTTTTGGAAGATTATATGATTCAAGAAATTTATCCATTTCACCTAGGTTGTCTAATTTTTTGGCATAGAGTTCTTCATAGTATTTTCTTACAATACATTGTATTTCTGTTGTGTCAGTTGTTATTTCTCCACTCTCATTTCTGATTTTATTTATTTGAGTCCTCTTTTTTTCTTGGTGAGTCTAGTTAAAGGTTCATCGATCTTGTTTACCTTTTCAAAGAACCAGCTCCTGATTTCATTGATCCTCTGTATTGTTTCCTTAGCCTTTATGTCATTTATTTCCACTCTGATCCTTCCTTCTCCTAGTCCTGGGCTTTATTTGCTGTTGTTTTTCTAGTTCTTTTAGATGCAGGGTCAGGTTGCTTACATGAGCTTCTTCTAGCTTCTCATGGTATGCCTGTAGTGCTATGAACTTCCCTCTTAGTACTGCTTTTGCTGTGTTCCATAAATTTTGAGTTGATGTATGCTCATTATCATTTGTTTCTAGAGATGTTTTTATTTCTTCTTTGGTCTCATTGTTAATCCATTTATTATTTAATAACATGCTATTTAGTTTCCAAATGTTTGAGTATTTTTCAGTTTTTCCTTTGTGGTTAATTTCTAGTTTCATGCCATTGTGATCAGAGAAAATGCTTGATATGATTTCAGTCTTCCTTAAATTTGTTGAGACCACTTTTGTGTCCTAACATGTGGTCTATCCTAGAGAATGTACCATGAGTGCTTGAAAAGAATGTATATTCTACTGCTTTAGGGTGAAAGGTTCTTAAGATATCTATTAAATCGAGTTGATCTAGTGTATCCTTTATGTCTGCTGTTTCTTTATTTATTTTCTTTCCTGAGGATCTATCCAGTGATATTAGTGGGGTATTGAAATTCCCTACTATTATAGTATTGCTGTTAATCTCAACCTTTATATCCATCAAAGTCTGCTTTATATATGTGAGGGCTCCTATGTTTGGTGCGTAGATATTTATAATGGTTATATCTTCCTGTTGAATTGTTCCCTTTATCATTATGTAGTGTTCTTCTTTATCTCTTACTACAGCCTTTGTTTTAAAGTCCACTTTGTCAGATATAAGTATTTTTGTTTTTCCTACCAGTCTCAATGTGACTTTTTCAGTGCTCCTTGGTTGAAGAGTCCACTTAGATTAGTTCAAAGTTGGTTTATCCAGATGATGGTTCTTAAAATCAAGTTATAATCCACTTTGGTTCCAGGAGTTGGAAGTTGGTTTGTCCGCCTACTCCATTGCCATCTTGCCATCCTCCATCCTCTTTTGATAATATGTTTTCTCGGTTTCAGGCTCTTAGTAACCCCTTTTTTAAAAATTCTGGTCTGCATCTTCTTTCTTTATTGTTTAAATGTTCAAGTCTCTCAAGGCTAGGTCCTAGGCACTCTTCTCACTGGCCTCTATTCTAAGTGATTTCATTCATTCACACTGCTTTAATGACCATCTAAAAAAACTCCCAGGATTTGAATCTCCTCTCTAACCTAGCAGAAACCCCTGTCTCCCAAATAAACCTGTTTTGAGAACAGTGAATTGAACCACTATCTATTTAGCTTAGCAAGTTGGAAAGCTAAGTGTCACCTTCAATATTGCCCTCATCGTCATTATTATTAGTTGATGTGTCACCAAGTTCTACAAAATTTACTTCCTCAATATCTCTCAAATCCATCCACTTCTCTCCACCTTTACAAGACATCTCCTTAGTCCAAGCCACTATTTTCAACCACTTAAGTACTACACAACTTCTCAACTCATTTTCAATGTGTTCTTGCTTTCTTTCAATCTATTTTTTTATTTTTTAGCTAAAGTGCATTTTAAAAAAATGCAAATTCAATGACTCCATTGGTCTTAAAAAACACAGAATAAAATCCCCACCATGGTCTACAAACTTTGCTGATATAGCTCTTCACCATAACTCTCCATATTCACCTCTTGCCCTTTACATCCTCCATAGTGGCCTCTTTTCACTTTCTTGATACAGTGTGGTAGAAAGAATAATGCATCCCCCAAAAGATATCCACATCCTAACCACCAAAACCTTTGTATGTTACTTTGCATAGCCAGAGGGACTTTGTAGATGTGATTAAGTTAAGGATCTTGAGATGGGGGATTTTTCTGGATTATCCAGGTAATCCCAATATAATCACAAGGATTCGTATAAGGAGAGCAGAGCATGAGAATCAAAGGCAGAGAAGGAGATGTGGTGATAGAAGCAGAGGTCAGAGTGATGGGAGGTAGGATCTTCCAGTTACGGTATGGAGGCCTCTTCTAGCATCAGGAAAAGGCAAGAGCCCACTGGAAAAGGCAGAGCCCACTGGAGCATCCGGAAAGGAATGCAGCCTTATCAGTACCTCAATTTCAGGACTTCAGAACTGTGAGATAATTCATTTGTTTTAAGTCACTAAATTTGTGAGAATTTGTCACAGCACGAATAGCAAACTGATAACATATAACACTGAGCTGAATTCAGTGCATCCTCCACCCTTCTTTGTGCTGCTCTGTGCTCCAGGGCTTACCTGTGTGTTTTGCATTAATGAACTCTCTGACCTTCTTCTGGTCCTGGTTGGGCTTGGCCAGTGGGAGGTGCACACGGGGGATTGGAGGGCAGAAGGAAAGTGAGGCTGGGCTATTTCCCCTACTATGCTATACTGCTGGATCTCTGCTGCCTGGTTGTACCCATTCAACTGAAAATCACAGCTCTTGTCTGATGGTCCTACCATACAGTTACCTATCCCAGGTTCTAATAACTGTTTTCTTCTGCCTCATTAAGCTGGGGTGCTGATGATAGTGGTGTTGGTGTTGGTTAGTGTCTCCCTGCTGTTGCTAGCCTAGGGTATTGCACTGTTCTGTACTATTTTTGTTTTCATAACCTGGTCCTCGTCTTGTTAAATAGTTTATTTATTAAATGCTCCTAAAATTACCCAGATTGAAAAGGCCATCTGCTTCCCCACAGGATGCTGACTAATATGGACCTCACAGTTTTTCCTTCTGTCTCAGGTCCTTGGTACATGCTTCTGCCTTTGCCAGAAAAGCCCCTATTCTGGTCTGATCTGTGCTCCCTTCCAGTATTAATCCTCAGATTCTTAAATAGCACTTCCTCAAGCAAGTCTTTCCTTGCCCTAGACAAAATCAAGTATCATACAGCTTCACAACACCACATATCTATACTCCACATTCCTTACCACAATGATAGCTTCACCATGTGTGTAAGTTCATTTGATTAGTGTTTGTCCTTCCTTTGAGAGCTGCATTATCCTATGTAGTAGCTATTAGCCTCGTGTGGCTATTGAGCACTAGAAATGTGGCTAGCTTAACTGACCAATGAAATTTTAAATTTTATGTATTTATAATTAATTTAAATTTAAGAACTACTAAAGTTAGCAGAAAAATTTTAAATATGTTTGGAACAAGTTGGGCATGTGACTCTATCAACTGTACAATTTATAAAATCTAAACTCAGATAAAATATTTCTGGTAAAAACTTAGTATTTGAGTAGAAATGGGCAGTAAGTGTAAAATACGCATGGGATTTCAAAGGCTTAGTACAAAAAAGAATGTAAAATATGTCATTAACAATTATAGAATATTGATTACATGTTGGCATGATAATATTGGGATCTATTGAGTTAGATAAAATCTATTATTAGAATCAGTTTCACCTATTTCTTTTCACCAGTCATAAATATGGCTACTAAAAAATTTAGAATTACATATGTGGCTCACATTGTTGTTTCTCTTGGTAAGTTCTCCAGACTAGAGCATAAGGTTCAAGAGGGCATGTTTCTCACCCTTGTTTCCCTTAGCACATTGCCTGCTGCTTCTTAGTAGATACTCCACAAATACTTAACTCATGAGTGAATCAGTGGAACAGTACAGAGTAGCTGTAAGGAGCTCTTCACCTGGAGTATCAACAGATTTCTACTCTGCCTCACCATTTTTCTTAAGAATCACATTTTTAGAGGCAATGGTGATAAAATCTATACATTTAATGAGGTTCCGATATGTTTCTATCTCCTGGAAGTTAAGCTGCCTACAGCCTGGTAGGTGTAGTAGCCGTGTCTTAGCAACAGCAAACTAGGCCTTATCTGGTGACAGGGGAGGGTGGTGTGCTGGTGGTGCTAGAGTAACTTGGCCGCTCTTGGCAGAAAGCAGGCTTCTAGGCGGTATCAAGAGAAGCGAAGTCTTCTGTTACCTCGTATATAAGAATAAATCAGGGCCACTTCCTGTCAGTTCTTTTTGTGACCCTCCCCTCCTTTCCCCAGCAAAGCCATTCCAGTCACTTTCTTCTGGTTTCACCTAGCCTAACCCCACGAGATGTCCTCTGACCCAAGAGCCTGCATCCAATGTTTATTCTGCAGACTGTAGACCTCTGCTTCCCAGCATGGACTTTTCAAAGGAGAATAGACAGCTTGGTTGGGGTGACAAATAGAGCATTTGATTTTCATTGGAAAGAATTCAACCATGCTAATAAGACCTCTGCATCTGAGGTCACGCATCTCCATCTTCTTAGCCCCAAACACCTCTTTTCAGATTGGAAAATGGCATTTGCCTGTTGGCTTCCCTTTTGTTCTCTGTTGAATCTTCCTCTCTCTGAGAAGAAATGCATATGGACACAGGTTAGACAGTGACTTCACGTCTCTGATTCAGGTCCCTTGAATGTTCACTGTGCCTGTCTGACTAGCAATGCTGTAAGGTATGAGTCACAGGGAGGCTCATGGGGGGACTTCCTTCGCTGGCCCTGCCCCGTCACTCTGCCTGTCTCCCTGCACTTTTCACAGATTTCACAGAAGCCCCATCCAGCCGCTCATTTCCATTCATTCCATCTTTACACTTTCTTTAGAGCAATGACCTACATAAGTGGAAGGGAAACACAACCTCCGAGAAAATTTGCTGACAGCTGTTTCCTTGGTAGAATTAGATTGGGTGTGTGTCTGAGCGAAGCTTGTGAGCTCTAAGAATCATTTTGGCTGGGGAGGGAAGTGGAAGTAAAGGGACAGAAGATTTTTAAAAAGTGTTAGATGGCAAGTGTTCCTGGGGAAGTGATTGCAGAACAATGATGGGGGGTTGGGTAAGAGTTTCTCAAAGACAGACCTAGCCTGGTATCTCCACGTTCTGTTAAGTCTCTTCCCTCAGCGTCCTGTTCAGAATCTCTACTCCTAAGGTCACAGGTCTAAAGAATATGAGGGTTAGGATGGAGGAGAGAAAGCCAAACCGTTATTAAAACTAACTACATTTATGGCAGGCAGTAAATAATAGCATGGTTTAGAAAATAATTTAAGGACAAAAGGAACAGAAACAGCTTCAAACCAAGAGCTGGAAACTTGAATTTGCCAGGAACTCTGGGTCCTTTAAGCAAGTCATTTGACCCCGCTAAGCCCCACTTTTCTCATCTGTAAAATGTGTGGTTTAGATTAGATGATGGCTGATATGTCTTTCAGCTGTTAAATTCCTTGAAATACATAATGTGATTTACTTATTGGCTAAGATAGCTAATAATCACTATTATTTAGTGAAATTGTTAATAAGTAGGCTGATTTCTGTTTTATGCTTTTCTTTTTTAATGGAGGTATTTTGTAGGATGGCCAAAAGTGGGTCACAGAAAAAATTGAAGGTCTAAATAAGCCCCCAAAGGGGCAATTAGCCTCTGAACCGGGGACCACTGATTGGCTGTGGAAGATACAGACCCTTTGGCGCCCTCCGGTATGAGTCATAGGCGGCACCATTTCAGGCATCCAATCCCCTGGGGTTATCCTTTCCTTATCTATTTGTCTGGTATGTGGGAGGACTAACCACCTTCCTGACTAACAGCCCAATAACTCCTGGCTGAGCCCTAATGTGCACTTTGCATAATGTCTTCATTCAACTGCAATGGCGTGAATGCATTGGGCACTGAATAATGTCGGATGCTAAATTCCAGAATAAATCACCTCCTGTTTTTATTAGGGGAATTGTCAAAACCAGGTATAGCAGATAAAAGTACTTTTGGGTGAGTTTAGAAGCTTAAACTTACAGTGTTATAGAATTTTGGAGTTAAAAGAGACTGATATCCATCTGATTTAATATTAATACTTTAGAGATTAAGTGAAGTTGTAATGACTTACCCAAAGTTACAAGTTAAGTAGAGCAAATTCAGGACTCAAAAATACCACCACCAGATTCTCAGGCCTGTGGTCTTTCTGCTGCATTATATTACTTATGTAAGAACATGAGTCCATTTTAAATGCAAATAGTTTTAAACATGTAGTGCATGCACTACAAAGTTTAAAAACAATTATTTGCAGTGAAAATTTAGTCTTCTATCTTACTGTCTCCAGTCCCTTAGTATCCCTCTCTTTGATCAATCTGGACTTTATTTTGGTATGAGGTATGAGGTAGGTATATTTTCTTTCAGGTAGCTATCCAGTTATTTTACTGGCTGCTAAAGTGTGTTTGCCTTATTCGTGCTTCTCTTTTGAAATTTTAGTGTTTATTCTTGCTTTTTTTTTTTTTTTTTTGCTAGATGAATATAAGAATCAGCTTGCACATTAAAAAATCACGTTGGCCTTTAAAAATGGGATTATATTAAATTGCTAGATTAATTTAGGAAGATTTGACAGTGGTATGAAGTCTGCTGTAGAGTTTCAGAATATAATTTCCTCCTTGATAAAAAGAATATGGTAGGAGACATTCCCTTTTCCTCCTTTTTGATGTGGTTCTGTGAACATGTGGTTGTCACACCCCTTAGCTCACACTTCCTACTAAAATATATTCCAGCCACGGTGGCCTCCTTGCTGTTTTTTACAACTTAACCGGCAGGTTTTCTCTGCCCAGAACACTTCTCCACAGGGTATCCGCAGTCTGCGTAGCGCGCTCCCACGCGTCCTTTAAGAATTGGCACCAACGTCCTGTCTCACTGAGTCTACTCTGACCCCTCTACTTAAAATTGCTATTGCATCCACTCCCAGCTCCTAATTTTTCGTACTCTGTTCTACTGTATTTTCCGTACCACTTACTGCCTTCTAACACACTAGGGAATTTACTTAATCGTTATGCTTATTGTTTATTGTCTGCCTCTACAACTAAATAAGCCTCAAGAGGGTAGAGATTTTTATTTGTTTATTCACGGCCTTATCCCAGGTGCCCAGAACTGTGCCTAGCATATGGTAAGTGTTCAATACATATTTAACTGAATTAAAGTAAGGGAGTATTTATCTAGTAAAAGATTTTATTAAGAGTAGATATTCCATTTATGTCAAATGTATTTTTCAGCATCCATGGAAGAAATCATATGACTATTTTCCCCTTTCATTGCTAGACATGGTAAATGATATATTAAATTACCTAATAGTGCTCTATTCTTGCATTCCTGAAATAAAGCCCACTTATTCATAGTGTATTATTCTTTTCTGAGTTGCTTGACTTTGTTTGCTATTATATTTTGGTTTTGAGTTGACTTAAAAGTTAGATTAGCGTGAAGTTTTGTTATGACATCTTTGCTTGGCTTTGCTATCATATTGTGCTAGTTTCAGAGAGTAATTTAGAATTCCCTCACTCACTTGTCTTAATACTCTGGTATAGTCCAAGTACTACTGACTTTATTCTTTTGAAGTATAGTTACTTGTACATTCTCATGAGTGTAATATCTGGGTCTTCAAATTTTCTGTTTTGTTTTGCTTAGTATTTTATAAGTGTAGTTACATTGTCTTTCATTTACACATTCAAAATTAAGCTAGAGTTAATTATTTCAGGAAATTATCAAGAAGAAATTATCTCATGCCATACACTCTTTTTAACAAAGTTTCAATTCATGGGAAAGTTCTGATAGCATTGCTACTACGACTCCCCTTTCTTTCTTCCTCCTTTCCTTCCTTCCTTCGAAATAACCAAACTTTTGCTCCAATTTCAGCTTTATTTTTTGCATTGGCACATTAAAAAAAGAAGAAAAAAGAAACCAACTCCTAAACTACAACATTTTCTTTCTTGAATGCTTACACAACCCTAATGCTATCAATACCTTGTTTTGTAGAAGATAAACAGACGCCCAGGAAGTTTGTGTTCGGCCCACTTTCATTCTCACTGAAGAGTCAGAACTAGGTCCTAGATCTCCAGTGCCATTTGCATTACTCCACTGCTTCTCTCAGTTCTGCATGAGTTACATGTATGTGTGTGTGTGTGTGTGTGTGTGTCCCCTGCTCTGCTCTTTCTTCCAACCCTTCTCCCTTCCTCAAATACATGTTAAATACCAAATATGTGTCAGTCACTGTTGAAGGTGCTAGGAGGGATAAAGATGGACAAGGTAGTCTTTGTAGTCTAGAAAGTTACAGTTTAGTGAGAGTCAGACAAATGAAGAGACAGATAGTTACAGCATGAAGATGGTGCATATGTAATGTTAATGGACAGAAAGCACTGTAGAGGGAGGTCCCTGCATGTGACTGGAGGGTTGAGGAAGCTTAAAGAGTCTTGAACTTGGTCTGAGGAGGAGGATTCTGCTTCTGTTTGCCATTTCTTGAGCTCAAACGGTCTGTCAAGAACCATGCATATCTAAAACGATTCTCATTCCAGGGCAGCTGCTTTGGCCTAGAGAGCCCTGTGGTTAGAGGCCCTCTGTTTTCTGTACTACAGTTCCCATTATGCTCTCCTTCTGTTGATAATTTTTGGGCCCAGACCAGTTTGAAGCTCTCTGCTCCATCCTATATGGCTTCTATTCTCAGATGGTCTAGACAGAACCATCCCTTTGGCAGTGCTCAAAGACTTCAGCAGTTCTGGGGAGGTCGGAATTTATTCTTGAGAGGGCAGAAGGTAAAAGCTGTGTACCTTTTTTTTTCTTTTATAGGGACAGAGAGAGAGAGTCAGAGAGAGGGATAGATAGGGACAGACAGACAGGAGCGGAGAGAGGTGAGAAGCATCAATCATTAGTTTTTTGTTGCCGTTGCAACACCTTAGTTGTTCATTGATTGCTTTCTCACATGTGCCTTGACCGCGGGCCTTCAGCAGACCGATCCACCCCTTGCTGGAGCCAGCGACCTTGGGTCCAAGCTGACGAGCTTTTGCTCAAGCTAGATGGGTCCGTGATCAAGCTGGCGACCTCGGGGTCTCGAACCTGGGTCTTCCGCATCCCAGTCCGATGCTCTATCCACTGCACCACCGCCTAGTCAGGCAAAGGTGTGTACTTTTATGTTTAACACAGGAGTCCTCTAGCAGTGGTCAAAATGTGTTTACTTAGTGCATTGTGGTTAACACTCTGGATTTATTTATTGCAAGGAATTTCTCAGTTTACTTCTTTTCATTGTCTTTCCTAAACTAGTTCTTTAACACATTGTGGGTGCCTGCTGTGTGCTTATCTCTGGATCAAGCACTGTGGGGGTACAAAGAATTAGAAGACATGCTCTCTGCATTGTCTTATTCCTGACTATCCAAAGAAAATTTCAGTCTAGTTGGAAAGACAAGACAAATGGAAATCAAAGATAAATAATAGAGTAAGTTTCTGTGTGATATGTCTCAAATGAATGGTATAGACAAATTTTCTATTGGGTACAGGAGAGGACATGATTACTGTGGAATATACCGGTTTATTTGCCCCAGATTTGTCCATTCATTGGCAAGCCTGTGATAGTCGATGTAATATAAAACTGGCTAGGCTGTGATACTCAACTGTTTGGTCAAACCCCAGTCTAGATGTTGTCGTGAAGATATTTTTAAAGATGGGATTAATATTAAAATTACTATACTTTCAGTAAAACAGATTACCCTCCATAATGTGAATGAGCCTCATCTATTTAGCTTTAGGACAGTGGTTCTTAACCTGGGTTCTATTGAACCCTAAGGGTTCGATGAGTCGGTTTCAGGGGTTTGGAGAAGCCTCTGCCGCGGAGGCCAGAATAAAGTAATACCGTAATTTGTTGTGAGTTCATGCACTTTGTTGGTTTTGTTCTTTGAGCAAGGTGATGTTCATGCACGGCTCATTTTGTGCACCAGTAAAAAAGCATATACCTATGTCTTGAATTTGGAAAAAAATCATATTTTATTTATCACTAAAGAAGGGTTCGGTGAATGCACATATGAAACTCGTGGGTTCGGTACTTCAAAAAAGGTTAAGAACCACTGCTTTAGGAGAAAAGACTGAGTTCCCTGAGTAGGAAGAAATCCTGTCTTCAGACGGTCTTTTTAGGACACAAGACTGCTATTAACTCTCCTCTGGGTCTCAGGCTGCTGGCTCGGTCTGCAAATTTCGGACTTGCCAGCCCCCACAACTGTATGAGTCAATTCCTTAAAATGGATCCATCTCTCCCTATACATGAATCCTACTGAGTTTGTTTCTCTGGAGACCCTGACTAATACAAAGCTAAAAGATTCTCACTGTTCTTCAGCCTAGTCCCTAAGGTAGGAAAACCTGGTAGATATAGATGTCTCCACTGAGATACAATGTCCTTCATTTCTTTATTCACTCAAGAAAATTTTTATTAGCTATCTATTAGTATGATGGATTAAGAGTGTGGGCTTTAAAACCAGCTTATCTATACTTATTTTCTAATAGAAACTTCAATTTTCTCATCTGTAAAATGGAGATAATAAGGGTACCTACCTCGTATGGTTGCTTTGAAGAATAATTTAGTTAATAACATGGTAAGTGCTTTGAACAGTTCCCGGCATGCAATCAGCACTCAATATATGTTAGCGTTTGTTATGGTTACTATACCTGGTTTTGTGAGACAATGATAAGTATACTGCTCACAAAAATTAGGGGATACTTTATAACTTTATATTCATTTTGAAATATACTCTAATTTTTGTGAGCAGGATATTAAGCAGAGTTAGCTCTTAAGTTGCTCATGGTCTATTTGGGGAGTCAGAGAAATAAACGTATAGCTCCATTAGAATGTGCTAGGGATATTTTTAAAACTTTATTTTTCAATTGCAGTTTACATTCAATATTATTTTATATTAGTTTCAGATGTACAGCATAGTGGTTAGAGGATTGTGTACTTTACAGTGTGGTTCCCCCAATGTTTTCAGTACCCACTTAGCACCGCACATTGGTATTACAATTTTATTGACTGAATTCCCTATGCTGTACTTTACTATGCCGTGACTATTTTGTGACTACCAGTTTGTATTTCTTAATCCCTTCACTTTTCTCACCAGTCCCTCAACCCCTCTCTCCTCTGGTAACCCATCAGTCTGGTCTCTGTATCTATGAGTTTGTTTTTATTTCACTTGTGTTTTAATTTGCTCTTTAGATTCCACAAGCACGTGAAATCATATGATACTTGTCTTTCTCTGTCTGTTTCATTTAACTTAGCATACTACCCGCTAGGTGCATCCCTGCTGTGACCGATGGTAAGGTTTGTGCCAGGGGTATTGATGGAAGTGTGCACAGGCCATGGCTGTTTGGGAAAGACAATTAATGAGAGGATTTAGGGGGCCCATCAGAATCTCCTGGGTAGAAGTTTCAAAATACATTTCCCCGTCCACACCGGACATATGGATTTCTCTTGGGCTGGGCTGGGGTTCCTGAGTCTGCCTTTTGAAAAAGCCTCATTCAGCTCTGAGGCTCACCCATGGTTAAGTTAAGAACCACTGAAAATTCAGTCTAAGTTTACTGAGGGGAAGTGACTTGCCCACTGTAACCCAGCATTGAGCTAAGTACCCAAATATCCCTCAATTGTGTCTTTTCTTTTACATTCTAAAGAAAAACAAAGATGTGTTGAGAAAAAGAGGTTTGATGGGAGGCATGAAACAAAATAACAGCATGAGATGAAAGTTCTCTGGTTCTCCACTAACACTGATTATCATTAATGATAACAAACACCATTGTGTTTGGAAGTATAGACATCACTAAGGATGGTGCAGATGTCTGGGAAGAAAAACACAGCACCACCCAGCTGGGGGCAGAGCCGGGAATGACTCAGCCCTGATCAGCCCCGCTTGCCTGTTGTAAGGCACGTGGACGGCATCTGCCTAAGCAAGCATCCATACAAAAAAACATCTGGGGACCTTCAGAGGAGGGAGGGATGCAGGGAGCATTTAGTCCAGTGACTTCATTTTAGAGAGGAGGAAACCGAGGCTCAGGGAAACCAAGGTGGTGACCTTCTCAGGGGCTGCAGCCAGTTAATGGATTGTAGGGGGAACCTACAATCTAGATTCTCAACTCCTTGCCAAGTAATGCACACTGGTTGTTCCAGTCCGGTTAAATGTTCCCAAGTTGCATAATAGCTTCCTGATTCACTCAGGAGTCCCCAGAGTATCCTGATTAGCCCACTCCACCCCCCAATCTGACCTCCTCCCACCTTTGCCTCCAGTTATTCTCTGAGACTCAGCACAGATAGTGTTTTCCTCTTCACCGCGGAGGTGTGTGCTCATGTTGGTGCTGTGAAACCGACTGTCCGCTCCTGAGCCAGGCTCCGCAGCATCTCCATCATTTACCCGGGACCTCATCTTGCCATGCTCTCCCACCCCTCCTCTGCCGTGCCTGGACCTGGGACGGCCTCTGGGGCTTACCAGCCCACGTGCGTGCCAGACACGGGCACCCGGGTAGGGAGGCTGCAAGCCGGAGCACCGTCCCCCCCCCCCCCCCCCCCCCCCCCGCCCCAGCTTCTCCCGGAACCCAGGCCCAGCTCGGCTCCCGAGCAAGCGCTGGGCAGAGGGATGAAGCCGGTGGAAATCTGCAGGGGAGGGCCAGGGTCACGGCTGGTAAAGACTTTTCTCTTTCCAATCAGGACCGACACAGAGCAGACCCTCCGTCCACTTTCTGGTTTTAGCATGAGCACCTGGTAACTGAAGCTGTGGCAGCCATTTTGCAGTCCTGAGGGAGAAGTCCAAACAAATCACAGAGAAGCTGACTCATGACCCAGACGTCACCGAGCCATTGGAATTCCCACATCTGGATTTGCTGTCACATAAAATATTAAGGTATCATGTAATAATAGATCTGAGAATAAATCAGTGTTAAAAATGCTCAGTTACTTGGGTGTTCCATTACTTGCACCCTGACTAATGAAACAGCTATTCTTTAATCAAACTAGGCATGGGGGCAACAACATTCCACCCTCAGCTGACCCCTCAGGAAAAGAAGGCAAGGGTTAAAACTGCAGTACAGCACCAGTCTTCCCCTCCTCGCTCCGACTTCCCCCTTGTGCCTGACATCTGTAAGATCCCATAGTAGCCATTCCTGCTTCCAGGAAAGGAAGAACCCTGTGCCCTTGAGTTGTTCACTAGACCACACCCACAACTCATTCTGTCCAGTTCTAGAGCCTTCTAGTCACTGACTCCACTTCTTGTTTTTCTGTTTTCTTTTTAACCTAGCAATTCAGATTTGATGGAGTCGGGTGGCCCTGGTAAGGACATCAGCTTCCTCTCGGGGATATGCCGCCCCTCCACTCAGTGGACTCCCGCCCACTGGCCTACTGGCGGGGATGGTCTTCCACATCTCACCCTATTGAAGGGTTCCCACTGTTTTGTCACTGGTCTTCCTGGTGGTGAACGTCACCGCTTCTCCAACAAGCCGTCTCCTTGCACACTTCAGACCATCGTACGTCCCCACGTCACTGGCCTCCCCCTTGCATGCTCCTGGTGTCAGCATCTCCACTTCTAGAAATCCTTCTCACCCTTGTGACCAAATCACCCACGTGCATGTCCCTGTGGGATTATCCTTGTTCATTCTTGTCACAGAACTCTGCTTCCTCTCAGCACCTGCAGGAGTATCACTGGGTGTGTGTCACACTGCCTGGTACTGGGGTTGTGAACATAGTCCCCTCGCTGTATGATGAGTCCCCCAGGGATGACAGTGTAGGTCTGTTTTGAATCCTCTGTAGAGTTGGTGCTGCCGGGCCATTCAAGTCAACACACAGTTACTGGGCTCTGTGCTGCTGCATCAGGACTTCTTGTCCTGAGGAAAAGTAAGTGTATTATTGTTCAAAGCTACTTGTATTTGGGTTTGTGCTTCCTTGTAACCAAAAGCACCATCACTAGTACATTTATCAACTAAGTAAATAGATGTAGGAATAGAAACGGGTTTTCTGCGGGTTATTTTAACTTGGTATGTGTGTGAAGGGAATGGCTGAGAAAGGTCAAGCTAAAAGTCAGTGTGTGTGTGTGTGTGTGTGTGTAAAAGCACAAAGCTCAAGGAAACAAGGAGTGGATGTGTACTTGTAGGGGAATGTGGTGAGGGCAAGAGGAGGACATTTATTTAGAAGCAAGACTGAAACAGTGAACCCAGTGTACAGTGTTATCCGAACATGAATCAATACAATCTACCAGAGATATTCTTTTTAACAATAAACATTTCTTGAGAACCGAGGTATGCTAGGAATAACTAATAATATCTCTATCCCCTAAAATTTTATTTTACCTCATCTAAACCAATGCTTCCAAACAAAATTTGGTTTTACTCTCAATAGATAAAGAAAATAGTTTTTATTCTCCATTTAGGTCAAAAGCAACTTTGGCAGCAGTCCAAACACCTCTCGGGGCACCGAGTCTAACTGAAGCTTATCTTTGTGAATGTCTGCTTTGGGTCTGAGTCTCATCCTCTGGTATTTTTCTTCTCCAAGACTTTGAATTTTCTTTCTCCTTTTATTTATTTATTTTTTATTTTACAGTTTTCACTTTTTTTTTCATCACATTTATCTTCTTGATGTCTCCCTACAGTTTCCTTATTGAGGTCTTCCTTCATTCCTCTCTGGGGTGGTAGTAATGTTTCAATAACTCATATTAATGGGAGTGGGAGATTTGGGGTCATCGCAGTAGCAGGAGTGCAGTCTGGTCAAGTAGAGGGAGTCTCAGACAACGGTTCTGAAGACCAGGCTTTTCATGCAGGACTTTTATCACAAACTAGCTGGATGACCTTGTGCAAAATGGTAACTTCTTAGAATCTTAGGGACCTTATCTCTGAGAAGAAGATTTTGACCAAAATGATCTCTAGGCATTAATATTCTGTGACTTTTATAAAAAAATAACTTTTTTTATTGAAAGAGTGAATTTTGCACTTGTACTTGAAAGTATGCTTCTTTGTTGATAATTAACACTGGATATAAAAGTTGTTTTGTATTCTAGAACTTTGTGGTGATTTGAGCTTTACAAATGAGGGTTGGTATTTGGGACCAGCATTTCCCAGGTCGTCAACAGTCAAACATTGGAAACTTTTTCAGATGGGAACCCACACTGAAGGAAATAAAGGAACAGAATAGTAACAGTCCTTGACTTGTGTTCTCTCTCTCTTTATTGTTAATTGTGGTAAAAACATATAACATTCCACCTGTCTTAGTAACATGTATTAAGGTTGCTGCAGTATTGTTACCTACTCTGTAGCATATCTCTAGACTTTTTCCTCTGATGACTGAAACTTGGACTCACTGCATAGAAACTCCCAGTTCCCCACTTTGCTGCCAGCTCCTGGCAACCACCATTCCACTTTCTGATCCTATGAGTTTGTCTACTGTAGAAATTTCATATAGATGAAATCATGTAGTATTTGTTCTTTGATAGGTCTATGTCACTTAGCATAATGTTTTCAAGGTTCATCCATGTGGTAATATGTGGCAGAATTTCCTTATTTTTAAAGGTTATATAATATTCCTCGACTATGTACTCAACTAGAATTTTTTTCTGAGTTTGATACAAATAAAATTATTATTATTATTATTTTTTTAGGTGAGAGGAGAGGAGATAGTGAGGCAGATTCCTGTATGTGCCCTGACTGGGATCTACCTGGCAAGTCCATCTGGCGCTGATGCTTGAGTACCAAGCTATTTTTAGCACTTGAGGCTGATGCACTCAAACCAACTGAGCCATCCTCAGCACCTGGAGTCATCTTGAACCAATTGAGCCACTGGCTGTGGGAGGGGAAGAAGGAGAGAAGGGGGAGGAAGAAGGGACAGAAGCAGATGGCTGCTTCTCCTCTGTGCCCTGATTGGAAATCAAACCTGGGACATCCATGTACCGGGCCAATGCTCCATCCACTGAGCCACTAGCCAGGGCCAGAAATAAAATTAAAACTCACATATTTTGTCTCAACATCTTTTCCCACTCTTTCTGTGGTTCATGGTGCCTTGGCCAATGCAAAAGCTCTTGGGACAGATTGGCCTAGTTTCCACTCACACCCCAGAGTGGCTCTCTTTACCTCTCGGTGTATTACCAATATTGCAGAAATATTCTTTTACTATTTTTCATTAGAGTTAGGTTTACACAAAACAAAGTCTCTGTCTGCAAACACAGGTCTTTTTGATCGAATGATCAGACTTTTGGGGGACAATTCACATTCTTGTCTTGAACCTGAGCAGCCTTGGGCAAAGTTCTTCCCACCAAGGGCCTCAGTTTCCTCACCTATAAAACAGAGAGGTTATGTTCAGTGGTTCTCAACAAGGGCAATTTTGCCCTTCAGTGGACGTAATGTCTGAGGACATTTTTTGTTGTCACACCTGGTATGTCACTACCTACACTGGATAGAGGCCAGGGATTCTACTAAACATCCTACAGTGCACAGGATGGGCACCCTCACTTCTCCCTCACAAAGAATTATCTAGCTCCAAAGGTCACTAGCGCTGAGGTAGAATCCTGGCCTAATGAACGTCTGAGTTCTTTAGTGTCTGTAGGATGCCAGGACTCCTTCCATGGCTTCAGCTTCCCTGTCACTCTCCCACTGGCTTGGGCCTTAGATAAAGGTGTGAAGTAGGAGAGTTTATC
Organism: Rhynchonycteris naso; assembly: GCA_037038555.1. NCBI lineage: Eukaryota > Metazoa > Chordata > Mammalia > Chiroptera > Emballonuridae > Rhynchonycteris > Rhynchonycteris naso. The sequence continues at coordinate 148,782,674 of CM072999.1, read as the reverse complement.
TAATTCTTCCTTCTCCTTCATAGTCTGTCCTTACTAAGCTTTCATTCTCTTGCCCCTTCCTACACCGTTTCCTCATGATCTGGGATGGGGATAAGGGACAGAGACATTGGAACTGGGCTTAAACTCCGAGTGGCATCAGGCTAGCTCGACGGAAAAAGGTCTGTGACCAGCCTAGGCCCTTGCTGCCACTTGGCTTCCCTTCCATATTTTGAGTTCATACGTGACACCCCACCCTGCAGTTATGTAAGCTTGGGAGAAGGGCACTACAGTTTAGTATTAAAATAACAATGTGCTTAGTTTTGAGCTTTAATTTTAGCTACCATTAGGGTTTTGTTCCTTATGCTTTCCTATCCTGACAGTTGCCATCTTGTGCAGAACATTAATGTGTGAAAAAATAATAATAATAGGCATCCCTGCCTGTGTAGGTTTAATCCAGAGAACCAAAGAAATAGCATCCCTTATATATACACCTTATCTTTATGTTATAGTCTTTAATAATCTATTTCTAGCATGTCTTCTATGCTAGGAATATGTGAACTATTCAAACATAAAAGCCGGAACCCAGGTGTTACCTTTGATACTTCCCCCTCTCTCATCTTCAGACCTAATTCTTCTCCAAGTCCTGTCCGTTTTGCCTCCTGAATATCCTCCAAAATCAGAGGCGGATTAAGGTCAGTTGAGGCCCTGGGCGCAGAAGAAAATATTGGGCCCCTTAAAAAAAGAGAGAGACAGGGAAAATAAAAATACATGTTAACCATATTTTTAAATAAATAAAAAATATCATGTACTATTCATGTTAAAATTGCACATATGAAACCAAACTTAGTGTCATTAGAAAAAAGTGTCAAGTTGGGGTTTTGCAGGGCCCTTCAGCAGTTGGGGCCCAGTGCGCCTGCTGTTAAATCTGCCTCTGTCCAAAACCACTACTTAAACCCGCCCTGTCAGTAACTTCAGTCCGAGTTCCCATCACCTCATTCTGGACCACAGCAATCTACTGTAAACTCCTCTAAGCACACCCCCCCATCCCCTCCAGTCTGATTCACAATGGAACAAGAGCCACCATCTCAAAACAAATCTAATTACATCACTCTCCATTGTAAAACCCCGCAATGGCTTTTCACCTGGCTACAGACAAGGGCAGAGCTCAGTTACATGCCTCTATTCCCCACCCCACTTCTCCACACACAGCTCCCGCAACTTTTTACTTTTTTTCACTCCAATAACAGGAGCCAGTTTTCAGTTCCTTGAAGTGTCCATGCTCCTTCATGGCCTTTGCACAGATTTTTTTTCCCTCCAGCCTGGAATCTCATCCTCCTTACTTCTGCCCTCTTGTCTTAGGCTGGCTTCTCCCAGAAGCAGACCCTGACAACTGGGACTTGAGTTTGTATCCAGTATTCCCCCTTATCCACTGTTTAAGTTACCCTTGGTCAACTGAAAGTTGACCTGAAAGTGTTAAATGGAGCATTCTAGAAATAAACAGTTCATAAGTTTTCAACTGTACACCATTCTGAGTAGCAGGAAGAAATCTTAGGCCATTTTGGCTTTGTCCCACCTGGGACATATGTATGTCATTCCTCTGTCTGCCGTCCCCCCACCGTAGATGCTTTTTGCTCCTTAGCCTCTTGGTGGCTGCTTTGGTCGTCACTGTGATATCACAGTGCTTGTCTTCAGGTAACCCTCATTTTATCTAATAATACCCCCATGTGCAAGAGTAGTGGTGCTGGTAATGTGGACATGCCTCAGAGAAGCTGTGAAGCGCTTCTTTTACGTGAAAAGGTGGGTATAGCGAGTCCTCAAATAGCGGTTCAATGTCGTTTTCATACAACGTTATGCGAAAAAAAAATTGCTCCCAGCTGGCGCCACCATCTGTGTGGAGCTTGCACGTTCTCCGTGTCTATGTAGGTTTTCTCTGGAGCCTCTGGTTTCCTCCCACGTCCCAAAGATGCGCACGTGAGCTGAATGGCACGTCTACCTTGTCCCAGGCCGAGTGAGTGTGGGTGTGGGTGTGGATGTGAGCAGCCCTGTGATGGAAGGGCAGCCTGGCCAGGGTGGGTCCTGCCTTGTGCCTGGAGCTGCCAGGAGAGGCTCTGGTCACCCGTGACCCTGAACTGGAATAAGCGAGTAGGAATATAATTATCTGACTTTTCCAATTAATCTTTCTCAAATGTATGGATAGCTTATAGTTCAATGTTTAATATTAGAAGTGTTTTGGACCTTTATTTAGAAGTGTGGTGATGGTTTTGTGATCCGAAATATGCCATGTGAACTTAACTCTTGTTTGTATCAATGTGCTATGGTCAAATTGGGTTTGTTATCTGTTTGCTTAAAGTTGCAATGTTCAAGAACCTATTGATGATAAGTGAGAACTTACGGCACAATACATTATGATATTTTGACACAACACTCCTGAGTTTGGAGAATTAACAATTTTCTAATTTTAAGGAACTTTTAGCTTAGTTATGAGATAGTCCAACACTTGACATCAAAGGAATGTATTTATTTATATTGTGGCATGCATTTGTTTCTTGATGAATATTGAGTCAACTCCTCAGTTAAACAGATAATATTTTTTTGTTTTTTCGCTTCATATTCCACAATTGGTAACGTGACGGCGTTACTAAGTGTTTTTGTGTGGCTGCAATTTCTTTTATTGAATCTGGGTGGAGACAAGATGGGGCTCCATCCATCCTGTGGCTTTTTTAAGGTCAAAACAGTCCCCTTGCAGTGTGAACCCTGGGGCAGCTGTCTGCTTCACTGTGGCCAGGGTGGAGGCTGGAGCTGCTGTTTGCTTGGCTGCATTCTTGGCTGGAGATCCAGCCCTGAATTTCTTCCAATTTGGGGAGTGGCTTAGGCAAATGTGGCCTATTTAGCAGTTGTTAGGTTCCTTGGGTAGAAGACTAGCAGCTTCTGGTGATTACAGGGGAATACTGTCCTCCACAATCTGGCCAGTGGCGGCATGTGACAATGAAAGCAAATCCTTGACAGTGTTTTCTGCCAGGTCCACCATTGTAAGACTGTCATAACACCTGCTCCTGGAAGCTCCGGTGGGGCTCCTCTCGTTGACTTCATGACACTGTTACTTTAAGGTGAATGTAATGATTTCTGATGACTTTGGAGTCAAGATCAGCTATCCCTGTCATTGTAAATCATTTCACTCACATTGGATTACCATGTTCACATGAGGGGCTTGGAGTCCCTGAAGTGTGGCAACAGGACTTCTAGGTGTCTCAAAAGGTATTAGGTGCTAGGCTTATCTGATCCTTGTACTTCATTCATGTTAGGGCCTAAATGCATAGAAGGGCCTAAATAATTAAAAACATTTTTTTTTTATAAAACATACATAACAATATTTTAACCATTTTTAATACCTTCAGTGGCATTAAGTAAATTACTGTTGTACAACCATCACCACCATCCAGTTCCAGAACTTTTTCATCACCCCAAACTGAAACTCTGTACCCATTAAACACTGTCTCATCCCCTAACCTCTGGCATTCACCATTTTACTTCCTGTGTCTGAATTTCCTGCTCTAGGAATCTTATGCAAGTGGAAATCATACTGTATTTGTCCTTTTTTTGTCTGATTTATTTCAGTTAGCATTAATGCAGTGGTTCTTAACCTGGGTTCTATCGAACCCTAGGGGTTGGATGAGTCGGTCTCAGGGGTTTGGAGAAGCCTCTGCCACGGAGGCCAGAATAAAGTAATACCGTAATTTGTTGTGAGTTCATGCACTTTGTTGGTTTTGTTCTTTGAGCAAGGTGATGTTCATGCATGGCTCATTTTGTGCACCAGTAAAAAAACATATACCTATGTCTTGAGTTTGGAAAAACAAATCCTATTTTATTTATCACTAAAGAAGGGTTCGGTGAATGCGCATATGAAACTCGTGGGTTCAATACCTCAAAAAAGGTTAAGAACTACTGCATTAATGTCTTCGAGGAGTCTGGATAATTTTTTTTTAAATTTTATTTTTTATTTATTCATTTTAGAGAGGAGACGAGAGAGAGAGAGAGAGAGAGAGAGAGAGAGAGAGAGAGAGAGAGAAAGAGAGAGAGAGAGAGAGAGAGAGAGAGAGAAAGGGGGGAGGAGCTGGAAGCATCAACTCCCATATGTGCCTTGACTAGACCAGTGCAGGGTTTTGAACTGGCGACCTCAGTGTTCCCAGGTCGATGCTTTATCCACTGCGCCACCACAGGTCAGGCTGGATAATTTTTTATAGTAACTCTATTCCTTGGATACCACCTATTTTTACTGAAATAAAGTATTTCTAAGGTCCTTTATGCTATTTAACAAACCCATGGAGTAAATTTAAGTAACATTTAAAGGGCTTAGCAGCCACCTCTGAATTGTAGATTCTCACTTAGAGCTTTTCTTATGCTAATTAATCACCATTTGCACATTACATAGCTCAAACCAAAGTCTGTTTAAAATGAATTACCACACTCAGGCTAAGGCATAGTTAAACTTCAAAAGCTCCTGATGGAGGTAAAGTGCTGAGTATTAATAAGGAAGGGATATTTATCAGGTAGTAGGATCACATTTTGGTTCTGTGATTGCAGCAGGGTTTGGGGGATGTCTGTCTGGAATTTTGCACAAATCTCTCACACTCTGTTCCTGGGGTTAAAAATTTAATTCTCAGGTAGGTCATGATCTTTCTAACAATACCATGAGCCATATTGGAAAGGGAAATACTATTTTCCTTAGTGTCTTGAAGGAAACAGATGGCAAAACATCTGTATATCCAAGTGGGGTGGTATAATGCACTGAATGTTTATGTTCCCCCCAAATTCATATGTTGAATTCCTAATCATCGTGTGATGGTTTTAGGGAATGGGGCCTTCCAGAAGTGACTAGGTCCTGAGGGCAAGCTCTCATGAACGGGATTAGTGTCCTTACTAAAGAGACTGTAGAGAGCTCTCCTGCCTCCTCTGCCCCCTGAGGACACAATGAGGAGATGTCCACCTATGAACCCTCACCAAACACCACATCTTCTAGCACCTGATCTAAAACTTCCCAGCCTCTAGAACTTTGAGAAATAAAATTCTGTTGTTTATCAACTATGGTGGTTTATTATAGTGGCCTGAGCTAACATAGGTGGAAATATTTAGAAGCTCAGATTTATTGCCTCTGAATTCTTGTGCCACCCAGAGTTGAGGTACCTGGTTGATGGTGGCTCCCAGCACCATTGAATAGAGCAGGTAGGAGTCTCCTTGCTTCCAATGTTTTGACCTTTCATGCTGATTATATTCCTCTAAACAAGTCTCTGATGTTATTTGTGTCTTTGCCTCCATGAAGTTAACATTGGTTAATAACTATAATCGTCACTTGGTGTGAGGGCTTGTGGTCCTTTAGACTTAATTATGTTATGGCCTTCAGTATGAGTGCTTGTGTTTTGTGACTCCTCTTATCAGAGTTAGCAAATTTATATCAGACCAGCAGTCTTAAAACGATTTCCACCTATGAGGGCAGCTGCATCTCACAACTCTAGGGGGCACTGTTCACTTTCATTCTATCTGAATGGCACCTTCTGGAGTTGGGCAGTTCAGCAGCCTTGTTAATTACCACTTGTTAATTGTGGGGGGCGAAGGCCACCGAGTCCTCCCCAACATCATTTTTCTCATGGCCAATTTACTCTTTCATATATACTGTATGTTTAGCATGGGCTGTAAAAAAGATTAAAGAAGAATCAAGAATAGAACATTTGCATCTGTGCATCTGTGCTTCAAATTAGCAAGGAGATTCTTGGTATTTTGAAAAGATTTCTACAGTGATTGGCTAATGAGGGAGTTCAGGTTGATAAATAACATCAGGAAGCCTTCAAAGCTAATAATGTCCTAATTTTCTGTGTAGCCTTTCTTTCCTAGACTTCTAAATGACATGCCGATTTAACAAGCTGATATAAACCATCCCTTCCTACTTGGGAAGTTCTTCTCACTCTGCTTGTTTAATTTTTCGACACTCTTGAAATCCCAACTACTGTTTCCATGAAGTCTTCCCTGCCCACAGTTCCTGTTCTCTCCTCTGAATTCAGTCCCACTCAGTGTGCATGCCTTACTGTTAGCATTTACCATGCACTGCAATGCACTCTTAGTTTTATATATGTGTGATAGGATAATACTTTGAAGTTTTATCCGGTATAATTGTCATTGCTGCTAATTTTGGCTCTGCAGTCCTCTCTTCCCATTGAGGCTTAGGCATCTACCGAATCAGGTGGTGCGGAGTTAGAGGATCAGTTCCCAAGACTGCCCTCACTTCTGACACCAGTTCAGGGGGTTCCCAAGACTCTTCTTGGATTTCCTAACTCACTCGAAGGACTCCTAGTGCACACTGCAAGCTGTTATACTCATGGTTATGCTTTATTACAGGGAAAAGATGCAGATAAAGACCAGCCAGGGGAAGAGTCACGTAGGGCAGAGTCTAGGAAAGTTCCAAATGTGAAGCTTCCTGTCGCCTTCTTCCAGTGTGAAGAATAGTGTTACTTTTCCAACAAGGATGTGTGATAATGCATATGGAGTACTGCTAACCAGGCAAGCTCGTCAGAGCCTTGGTGGCCAGAGTTTTTACTGGGGTTCCAAGGTTGATTGTCCATGTGACTGATTTAGGTTTCAGCTCCTTCAGAAGTCAAATTAATATTTTGTGACTCAATGCTTCCACCATAAATCACATTGATAGACCTTCTGGTGTGGTACAAAGCCAGGACACTCTTATAAGGCAGGACATTCCAAAGGCTTAGAGATGAGCTCCCCAGGGACCATTGGCAAAGGCCAGACCTCTCTGGACAAAGTTAAATTCTTTACTAAACAGGGGGTTTTGCAGAATCTAGCTGAAGTGTAGAGACCAATTTCTGTTCCTGACTTCCAAGATAGGTTCTCAAGGTGTACTTCAGAGACAACAGCTATAGATTTTATTTACAAGATTTTTATGTGTAGCACCAGATTCTTTGAGAAAAGTAGGGTTTGTGGGTTCTATGAGAGGCAACACCGAAGGACTAGAGTTAGAGTTTATAGTGAACAACAGAAGAGAGAACTGGGGAGGCTGTGATATAAGGGTGGCTTTCTATCCACAGGAAGGCAATAAGCACCCTTCATGGGCTGGAAGGAAGAGCTGGGAGATGGAGAGAGGAGAAAAAGGAGGGGCTTTGTCTTGACCCACTTGTGGGGGTAGAAATCAGGAGGAGGAGGTGGGAGCAGGAACTCTCCAGATACATTTGAGGATCTGGGTGCAGAAAGGACCCCTGCCCGGAAACCTTGAAGGAGAGCCGCTTACTAGTAAACAATGAAGATAAAACACACACACAGTTTTCTGGGTTGTAAGCAAATCGCCACATCAAGATGGCACTGGGGGGGGGGACCATATGCCTATCCATTGTTATGCTGCATGACACATAGACAAACAGAAGTCTGCCCACATCAATGGCAAGAATTAGTGTTATTTTTTTTTTCAGGAACAATAGGCAATTTATAATTTCCTTATCTTTCTTGGGTAGTTGTCTAATCTCTGAACAAACATAGTTGTGGGCAATTTATAGCTGTTTACACTTGACTTTGTTTTTCTTGCTCAGATGCTGATGATAAAACTCCCTCCTCCTTGGCGTGTGTGCTGGCCTCCAGAGTTTGGCCTCAGCCCTCCTGCCCAACAGTAGCTTCCATGCCTCCGGCTTAACAGGACTCAGCAGCTCCTGAATATATGCTTTTGGTTCTCTGTGCCTTCACTCAGGCTACTTACTGTTCCTTCTTGGCCTGACTTTCTTCATCTCCACTGGGCTTAAATTCTACTTCTTCCAGGAATCCCTCCTCAATTTTCCAGACCTGATGTTGACCTGCCATAGCATATTGACTTTACCTCTGTTATAATATCTACAAAATGCTAGCATTTGCCATTATTATCAATTATCTGAATACAGGTCATCTCCTGTGCCCAACTGTCAATTTCTTGATGGTAAGGACCACACCTTTTCTTATTTAATCTCCATGTTTAATAGCACCAGGCACAGGGCCCTGCATGCTCAGGTGCGGAGAGCATCTGCGGATCTCTCTCTCTCTCTCTCTCTCTTTCACACACACACACACACACACACACACACACACACACACACACATTTTTAGTCTCAGTCACCTAGTATCTGGGAATATTGGGGCAGAGGAGTGAAATGTCATGTCTTGGAGGACATCTGGGGCAGTTGAGACTGAACAATAGCATGGAGGCCAGGGGAGGGAGGTAGGAGACAGCTGGGTTGGGGCTTGACATTTGAGTAGACCTGTCATTGGGTGAGTTGGCTTCTCAGTCCCAGAGCTGGAGACCAAAAGAGCAGGCACCTTCTGGTCATGCCTCTGCACCTCTATAGTCAAATCTGGGAGGTGGCGAGGGGTTGGGGCTGGGCTGGGGATGGACTCCACGGGAGCTGGAGGAGTTCTGGGTTGCGAGTAAAGCCTCTAGAATAGAGAAAGCCAGACTTCCTTAGTGTCATCCTAAGGTATCCATGTGGTGCGGTGTCAAGGGGTCCAGGGGTAAAGGTGCAGGCCATCCGTTCCATGAAGCTGAAACACAAGTCTAACATTGATATAACCTTGGCCAATTTAAAAGCCCTAACATTGCATTTACTCTTTGCTCTGGCAATTCTTTTTTTTTTTTTTTTTTTTTTGTATTTTTCTGAAGTGAGAAGTGGGGAGGCAGAGAGACAAACTCCTGCAAGTGCCCGGCCAGGATCCACCTGGCATGTCCACTAGGGGGCGATGCTCTGCCCATCTGGGGTGTTGCTCCGTTGCTCAGCAACCAAGGTCCTCTTAGCCCCTGAGGCAGAGACCATGGAGCTATCCTCAGCGCCTGGCCAACTTTGCTCCAATGGAGACTTGGTTGCTGGAGGGAAGAGAGAGATAGAGAGAAAGGAGAGGGGGAAGGGTGGAGAAGTAGACGGGAGCTTATCCTGTGTGCCCTGTTGGGGAATCGAACCTAGGACTTCCTCAAACTGGGCTGATGCTCTACCACTGAGCCAATCGGCCAGGGCTAGCAATTCTTTTAGAATTTTTGATAATGCATAAAGATATGGCAAAGATGTTCCTAGTGATTCACTTTAAAAATAAGAATTGTAAGTAACCATCCTGAATGTATATTAGAAATTGGATAAACAATAAAGAAACAATCATAAATACACATTCTTACCATAAAATACTCTGAAGTCTGTGAACATGATGGTGAAGATTTGGGGCAGCATTCCTTAAACCTCCAGTCTTTGATGCAGGGCTGTTCTGTGTAGATGTGTTGTCCACACCAGGTAACTCTTCTATGCAGTATGCGAGAAATGGCCACAGACCCTTTTAACTTTGGGTTTGCCTGATGATTCAAGCCTCATGGAGGCCAGAGTGAGTGTCAGGTAAGAGTGGGCCTGTGTTTCAAAGCTCTCAAGCCCTCATTTCAGGGGCTGGGTTTGTGCACAGGCGCTGAGCTGGCTGGCTGCCCGTGCGGGTGATGCACGATCAGCCACTCCCAGGCGGACACAACCCAGAAGGGAGTCTAGTCTTTATCTTTGGTGGCTTCTTTTTCTGTATCTAGCGGGCAGAAGAAATGGTGAGGACATTAGGCAGAGTCGCTGCCCTGCCTGACGTTAGAAGGATATCTCTTTACGTGGAAAGATGCTCACTATACATTGCCAAATAAAGTAATCAGTTCACAAAACAGCAGAGGACAGTATTATTTCTTTTCTTTTTTTATTAACACATTATCTGCTTCTGTATCTATACCTACTATCTTTATCTAAATGCATGTATAAAAACATTTAGAAAGAGGGCTTATCAAAATGTTATTTCTGAGTAGCAAAACGCAGTATATTTTTATTCGTGTTTAATTTGTATTTAAATGTTTTGCCTTCTTTCTTTTTCTTCCCTCTCTTCCTATTCTCCTTCCCCCCTTTTGATTATTGGTTTCTTTCTCTTTACTGCAAAAATATATATTACTTGTGTAATAACATTTTTAAAAGAATAATGAGCTCTTGGGAGATCCAGCTCTGATTCCTCTTTTCCTGCCAACTGAACCATAATAAGGAAGTCCTGATCTGAGGTGTAAGTGGCCCACAGCCACTGGTGGAAGAAGCTGTTCATTCTGACTGGGGCTCCTCAAAATGTCAGGGAGAGGTGGCCTTTGAGGAGGTGTGTTCTTTAGAGAGAGAAGGGGACGAGTACCACACTGTGCTGAGGGCACAGAACAAGCAATGAATAGTGCATGGCCTCAGGGTGAGTGAGGCTCTACCCCAGGCCTCCAAGGACCTGCGTGCTGGGTGCAGGGTGCTCAGAGATGCTGTGAGGGTCAATGGGGTTTGGTAGATACCCATATTGTCTTCCATTTTGACCTGGCATACTGCCTATAATCATTCTTGTACCCTTTGAGTTTGAAAATCGTGGCATGAAAGAAACTTCAGGTTCATGGGAGGCAGATACTTCTGATGAAACTTCCTGAGAAGATTTCCCAGCGCTGAGCACAGGGGAGACAGACACCCAGTGAATTGATGGGACTTGAGTTCAGGTGAATTTTATTAATGCAGCTACAGGGGGTGGCTCCACCCTCATGTCCCGGTCTTTAGGAAGGTTAGAAGGCGGCCTGTCAAAGCGTTTCCTCCTCTAAGTCTGTTCTTAATAGAGGTGTGAGGGGTATTACGAGTAATTTGGTACTCATCATGGTTAAATTTAGTTTACAAATAATTGCCTTTTTATTCCTCAGAATGGATTCAGGAATAGTTACATAATAAAATAACTCAAACTCACTTTTACTTTGACGTGCTTCTTGCCAGGGAGGCTTCCAGCCTGCTGAGAATTATGTCTAACTCACTACTTTTATGCTCCACGCGGCACAGAGAATCATTTTCACTGATGTACCCTTTATAGTTAAATTATTCTCATGCTTATAAAATGTTCTTCTAGCTACCAAGCCAGGAACAACAACAAAAAAGCTGACTGAACACTTGGGATCTTGTTCAAATCTGGCTCTGACATGCAAATGCACAGAGGTTTCCTGACTCATCCCCTAAGTGTAAGATGGGACAGTGGTGGTGGCTGGGAGGTCTGGGAGGTGGCAGTGCTGGAGAGGAGCCACAGGGAGCGCTGGAGAGTGAGTTAAGCAGAGAAGGTTGGGTTAGCAGGTGGCAGGCCCATGGTCCCCCTCCTCTGCTCCTTGAGCATCCCCGTGACAGCAGAGGACAGCTCTAGAGGCTCCCCGTCAGGCACGGAGACTTGGAGGGGGTCGTTTTTTTGTTTGTTTGTTTTTTGTTTTGTATTTTTCCAAAGTGAGAAGCGGGGAGGTAGTCAGACAGACTCCCGCATGCACCTGACCAGGATCCACCCAGCATGCCCACCAGGGGGCGATGCTCTACCCATCTGGGCTGTTGCTCCGTTGCAACCGGAGCCATTCTAGTGCCTGAGGCGGAGGCCATGGAGCCGTCCTCAGTGCCCGGGGCCAACTTTGTTCCGATGGAGCCTTGGCTGCAGGAGGGGAAGAGAGGAATGAGAGGGGGAAGGATGGAGAAGCAGATGGGCACTTCTCCTTTGTGCCCTGTCCAGGAATCAAACCTGGGAACTCCACACACCAGGCTGATGCTATATTGCTCTACCCCAGCCAGGTCAGGGGAACGTTTTTTTAATGGTAAACTTGGCTTATTGGCAGGGGATGGTTCCCAGGCCCTTGAAGGAAATAACTGAATGTGGAAACCACATGAGGGCCTGTTAATCTGGGTCCTGTGTGTATATGTGGGGGAGAGTTGGCAGTTTCTAACCCTATGCCTTCATAGAGACCCTGGGAGCATGTTGTCAGCAGGAACATTCATTCCAGACAGTTTGGAAGTTGCCCTTTCTCTTTGTTCGATTTACCGGAGGTGAAGTGCGTCCTGCTTAGTCTACGGGGGAGTCACTTTGCTGCTCTCCTGACCTCCAGAAACCCCTGGGTGCCCCTGTTAGGGTTTTCAGAATGTTTGTTGTTTTTCAGACACCAGAGAAGCCTGAAGCCTACTTTCTTACAAAATGGTGACTTGAAAAAAAAAATTTTGTTTTTTGGTGATTGTCGGGTGGACAAAGTTCAGAGAATAAAACTATATTCACCGGCTAACCCACATATAACCCAATTCAAGATTAATTTTATCCATTGTCTCTATCATAACCATAATTGTCAAGTAGAGACAATTACGTTGTTGAGGAGGAAGATCTTATGCAGAAGCCCTGCAGTAGTGGACTTCTCCTCAGGTTGCTCAGACCGGGGTTAGGTGGAACACTCCTTTCCCAGCTGCAAGGGAAGCTGGGAAACTGAGTAAATGGCACTTCATTCTGCAGTGGGCGGTGGGCTATTCAACCAGGAAGAAGGGCTGAGGGAATGCTTGTTGAGTAGGAGACCATGAGCACATGCCACATGTGCCCCGTGTCTGATTCTCCAAACATCCATCTGATCAGGGCCACTGACAGCAAAGTCCAAAGTCCAACAAATCCAGCTTGTCCATCTGAGCTTGTTTTCTCTCTAGCTTGGAAGCTGTTGCTGGAATGTGGAGGTCCTGGCTATAGCTCATGGCACGCCTTCTCCTGCCATCATCTCTTATTGCTGTGCCCGTTGGCCAGAGCCTGCATCCCAGAAGCCAGTCTGCTGGCAGGCTAATTGGAGGCTCAGATGTGTGTTCCACCCTCCTCCCTGTCTCCTTGAGAAGCTGTCTTCTTACTACACCTTTACCCTGTAGCGCCATTCCCCACTGATAGAGTCCAATTGTGTTTTCGTGCAGAGGGGCGACTGGGATGACCCGAGTGGGTCTGGAAGCACCTCATCTTGTTTCTTTCTTTAGTCCCCTTACTTGTGCATCTGAGAGACGATAATTTGTAACAAGAACTCATGGGAGAGTGCCCCGGGGAGTGCAGCGCTGTGACTGTCCTCCCAATAGCTTGGTTTCCAGGAGAGCCCATGTGCACTTATCCATGTTGTGCTTCTGACTCATCAGTTATAATTACAGCTGACAGTTTATAACAGAAACCTGACTGTGACGAACCAAATAGAAGTTTTATTTTGCTTGTATAAAAAGAAGTCTGGAGGAAGGCAGTCTAGAACTGATGCAAACTGTCCACAATGTTAACAGGAACCCAGACGTTATCCTTCTTCTTGCTTTACCATCCGTAGTGTGCGGCTATGGTCATTGCAATTTCCAGTGGACCGCAGGGTCATGGAACCTTTCCATTTTCCATATTCCCAGAAGGCACTGAATTCTTATTTGTGAAGGACGGTTTGCAGAAATCCCCCAGTCCCCAGAGTACTGGTACATAATTGCAAGGGAGCATTTCAGCAGGGTCTCCAGATTCTTAAAAGGAGTTATTCATTTTTGCCTGCCTCCCCCCGCCCCTCCCTCCCTCCCTTCCTTCCTTCCTCCCAAAAATATTTTTTGAGTCCCCAATCTGTGCCTGAAAATGTCCTAGGCATTGAGGGACACTGGCTGACTTCTCTTTTTCCTCCACTGAGCAAGATGCCAAGTATGACCACTGGATGCCAGACAAGAACCATGGCTCTCTGGTGAGTATCACCTGTTTGGAAGTAGCCAGGCAAGGGATGTGTGCTTGTGGCTCATGAAGAGTTAAGGGAATTTCTGGAAAATGTGTTTGAATAGACTGCAACCCTTCTGAAAGATTGCTCTAAGAGGGGAGACACAGGCCCTGCATCTTCCCGAAGGACTGAAGCCAGCCCCAGTTCTCCATCTGTTGGCTTTGCACACGTGTGAGGGAAGCTTGTTTTCCCTGTTACAGATGGCTGGGCAAGTTACATCAACTCGGCACAGCTGTGGCATGAGACGTCCCCTTGGTCCTGCTCCCATCAGTCAGGAATCTTGCTGGTGACAGATTCAGGGACTAAGGCAGCCGAGAGGCCAAGCTTAAAGAGGTTTGTGGCAGGGTAGTCATATGTCCATGTCTATGTGAAGACTCTGTTTTGAAAAGTTCTCAACCTGTAGATGAGAAAGATGTGTGTGATATTCCATCACATACACCCGCTGGGGGAACTCGGAATTAACCAGGAATAATCACTCCACTCACATTTTATGTTATTTATAACCACTTATATTTCTCTAGCAAGTGATGCCTTTCAAAATGCTAATATATACCTGCTCTCATTTGATGTTTAGAAGAATTTTACTGTAAAATCTGTTTCATATTATATATTTAACTATTTACAACTGTTTTCCTACTACCTGATGGGCCCAAAACATGATGCTCCAAAATATTCCACAATGGCATATTGACTACTTTGAATTAAGGCTACTTAATAAGCAGCTGGTGCGAGAAGGGCACCTTGACACTTCCTTGTCTCCTGGAAGGCAGGAAATAAATCTGCCCTGTGAAAGCCACCCACCCTGCTCCAGGAAGGCTGAGAGAGACACCTTATCACTGAAGGTAAGAGATTCAAAGTCAAAGAGCTTTTTGAAAACTATTCCTTTACTACCCAAGCCTGGACTTCACATTCCTTACTAACGAATGCCTGCACCTTGCTTAGGCTCCTTTCTAATGAGCACTAATTTTCTTTGTCTTGTCAATTTCTCATAACTTTATCACTTCTTTGTTTAAAAAAATATAAAACGGTGCCCAGTTTGATGGTTTCTTTGAGCCTCACTCCATGATCTCAGCATCATATTGTGATTATCCTGTGTACACGTATTATTATTATTTTTGCCTGTTAATGTAGTCTTGTGTCAATTTTATTACTCAACAAATCATAAACAACAAAAAAGGGTAGATGGAGAATTCTCCCTCTCTGTGACACACCTAAGAAAGCCAAGAAAACTTCCATAGACACTATCAATATGTTAGGAACAGCCAACAGCAACTGTTTCATTCTCTCCTACTTGCCTCAGGACCTTGTTTTATAACAAGCATTGTGTACTTCTAATTCTCCCTGTGACCTTTACCCCAGAGCATCTTTACCCCTGTTGTATTTTTGATGTCCCACTCTAAACCATTTTATTGTTTGTTTGTGCTGTTAAAGAGTTAAAACAAAAATATAATTTGTATTGAGGTACCATTGACACAGAGTAACCGCACATACTTCAAAGTGATCACTTACAAGTTCTGACATATGTATAAACCCATAAAACCTTCACAGCAATCAAGGTCGTGAACATATCTATCTATTTCAAGTGCCTTAAGTTGGTCTTTATTACTTGCAACTAAAAGAAACTTAACTAAGGTACCATCTTATTTACCTTTTCTGGTTCTAGACTGTGTTTGTGGAGAACTTTCTCTCTGCCACCTCCCAGGGGATTGGGAGGGCAGGGAGAAGTCTCATCTTTGAAGGTATCTTATAATTTCTGAATTGGGAGATGCTATCTTAGAATCAGCAGAGAAGGCATAAGACCTGCCCATGTATTATTCATCTAGGGACAGGTGGAAATTGACACCTTTATTTTAAAGGAAGAGTGAAAGATAAAGTTGTGTTTTAATTATAACACAAATGATGCTCGTTTATCACACAAGTTATCCTCGGCCTGTAAAATACCACACAAATCTTAGTGACTAGGTTCAATACATCCTTTACCATCATCTCTTCTCTTTGTGGGCACTCAGACTGGTTCTCAAATTTGAGCGGCATCGAATGGCTTGGATGGCTTCTCAAAGCACAAATCTCTGGGTCCTGTTTCCAGAGTTTTTATTTACTGTGCAGTACTGTAATTTATAAAAAGAAATTTTTCTTTGGTCTTCGTCCTATTCCTGGTGCAGAGCTCCTAACATCCTTGGAGTTTCTTAAGAGATGAGAGCAGTAAATGTGCCTTTTGTTATGTTCATCTCTGAATTTTGGCATGCCTGCGGTTCACCTAAGGGTGGTGGCTTTTCTCCTGTTAATCTAGTCTTGTGTTAATTTTATTATTTTATTACTCATCCAGCCATTACTTGTCCAGACTTTTTGAATGAGGCCCTAGGTCATCATGAGATTGGAGGATTCGAACTTTCAGTCCCACCCCCTGACCTCCAGGGAGGGGATAGGAGCTGAACATTGAATCAGTCGCCAATGGCCAATGATTTAATCAATCATAAGTGTGTAATGAAACCACCATAACAACCCAAAAGGTTGGGATTTGGAGAGTCTCTGGGTTGGCAAACAGATAGAGGTTTGAGGAGACAGGCATGCATTGGAGAGGGGGTAGAAGCTCAGTGCCCTTCCCCACACCTGGCCCTACTTATTTCCTCCATCTGGCTCATCCTCAGTTATATCCTTTTATAATAAACTGGTGGTCTAGTAAGTAAAATGCTTTTCTGAATTCTGTGAGCCACTCTAGCAAATTGATTGAACCCAAGGAGAGTGTTATGGAAACTTTTGATTTATGGCCGGTCTATCAGAGCACAGATGACCCTTGTGAGTGGCATCTGAAGCCGGGTAGGGGGTAGTCTTAGGGGCCTGAGCTCCCTACCTGTGGAATGTGAGGCTGTCTCCTGGTTGATAGTGTCAGAATTGCGTAGAGTGGTAGGACACTCCGCTGGTGTCTGGAGAATTGCTCCTTGTTAGCGTGGGGACATTGGAAATTGGGCTCAGTAGTTCTGGGGTAGGAGTAGAGAAAACCTGCATTCCTCCCAGGTGTTGCTGGTGCTGCTGGTTTGAGGCTTACCCTCGGAGAACCACTGCTCCAAAACCCTGGTTCTCTAATTGCTGAGTTAGAAGCTGTCTAGGGAATTAGAAGAAGATTATCTACATTTAATTTTAAACTCTGATCCACCAAATTGAGGGTAGGGATTTTGACTTTCTGCCTTATACTTATTGGTAATTTTTGAATTTTTAACTATGAGCGTATATCACTTTATAACTAGCAAGCAAACATGTGACTTCACTCTGCCCCTCAATTGGGTCCATTTTAACGTGCACAATGATTCTTTGAAATCCTAACAATGTTTGGAGTTCTCCTTCCTCCATCATTCCTTTGAGCATTTAAAATTTTCTTTCTTGGTCTAATAAAACCAACAATCCAAATTCTACCAAATTTATTTATAATGAAAAATTAACTTCAGCTAAGACTATGGGGTGCTGAAAATGACTTTACCTTACACCTGATATTTCATAATCTCCTTCTTTCTCCCCCACAATCCAGAAAATTCTACCAATGCACTTCTATTTCTGGTATACGCAGTCAAGGCATGTGCATGTAAATGAATGATCTTTATTTGCGTTTTCTCACAAATCAGTAAAACATGTATTGAGGGCTTATAACTGTAAAACACTGTGAGATTTTTTCCCCCCATTTGATAGATCAAAACACAAAGGCTTAGAAAGTCTCAAAATTCATTATTACAAGATTATATTTGTAGTGTGATAGCTCCTCTTTCTGTGCAAGTACTTACTGAGTATGCACCGTTAGTAAACAGAGAGAAGTAACATGTTTAGCTTCTGACTAGATGGACTGTTCATTTGTCATTGATCTTCCACCTTCCCAAACTCTGCCCAGAGACCCTATTTATTATAGATTGAATTTTGATGACTTCTAATGTGTCTGCAGTTTTTGAAGACAAAATTGAAATATTCTTGTAGGAAAGAAAGATGACTGTTGGGAGGTAGTTACAGAGTTTATTATTCCCAGGCTCCCATTCAGATGTAACTTTATAAATGCCACGGAGATTCTCTTTCTTTCAACCATTCTCAGTTTATATATTAAACAAAATTCTGTATCTACATGATTCCCTTCCCCTGTTACTGACTTGCGGGGAGGCCCCTAAAACCATTTCCTTTATAAAGAATAAGAGGCCTCTAAACCCATTTCCTTTATAAAGAATAAAATTCTCTAGGTATTAAGCTTTATTGCTTATGCTAACATTACATCCAGTTTTCTCTCTCTGAGGATGGAGGCCCTCCGTCCCGAACCCAGCATTCTCATTCTCCCTTCATTTCTCTACTGTCTTCTTTTCTTCCTCTGTTGATTTGTTCAGCTGTAATTGACTATTTCCTTTCCTTTTTTGTGAGTTAGCTGATTCCCAAAGCTTTTATCTATAAGATTTTATTATGAAAAATTTTAAAACACAAAAAGGTTTAAAGAATTTTAAAGTAAGCATTCACATACTTGTTACTCAGACGCCATCATTAACATTTTAGTACATTTACCTTGTTGAATAGCTGTCCACCTATCAACTTCCCATTTCTGTCTATCACACCGCCTTTTTTTTGATGCATTTCACATTAAATGGCAGGCATCAGAATGCACCACCCCCAACACTTCAGCTACACAACTAGAATTTAATACTTGTTTATGGTTCTTTCTTATTTTTGAGGTAAAAAAATATACGCAATGAAATACTTACATTTTCAATTTAACATTTGATATGTTTTGACAGACACCTGCCACCTAGTGTTACTTCACAGACTGGGAACACAGTTCAGGGTACACAGTGGCTTTCCTGATCTTGGGGCTCAGTGACTGCCTACATGGTCTGGTCATTTGGCTGTTCCCTCCTCTAACATCAATGCCATGTTCCACCTCAGCTGTTTTTTCTCGCTGCTTCTTTTTGCTTCTGCTGTTCCTCTCTCTGTATGCTTCTCTAGTTCTGCTCTATGTCTGTCACCCTCTTTGTGTGTGACATGGTCAGACTCTCAATGAAAGACATTCTAATTGGTTCAGCTAACCACCAGCTGGCATAAGCCATCCCTGTTGGGTGAAGCTTGAGGGGTTGCAGAGGACAGTTTTACTTGGTACCATGGAAAAACTGTTACTTTGGTTACTTCCTATAAGGGGCTGCAGAACTGGCAGTCTCAAAGCATCACATCCTGGGCACACAGTAAGCTTAATTCTGCCCTCACAAGCTAAAGACTTTGTGGTCCCTAATAAAAAGACCCACATGTATGACTAGCCTCCTGCTTCCTTTGTTATAGTCTATCTCATTTTATAAATTTTAGGTCAGGGGTCGGGAACATATGGCTCACGAGCCAGATGTGGCTCTTTTGATGGCTGCATCTGGCTAGCAGACAAATCTTTAATAAAAAAAATAATAACGTTAAAAATATAAAACATTCTCATGTATTACAATCCATTCATTTCCTACCACTCATGTTCATGGTTGTGGGTGGCTGAAGCCAATCACAGCTGTCCTCCAACACAGCACAAAATTTTCATTGAATAATGCATAATGTACACAGGTCATTGTGAGGTTAGGAAGTAAACTTCCCTCTTTTAATCAAGTAGTAAGCTAGCTAATTGCAGAAATCCTTTTGACAAAGAAGATGGCTAAAAGAAAAAAGGATGAGGAGTATCATACTTTTCAGCAGAAATGGATAGAGGAATTTGCCTTTGTGGAGAGAGCAGGTTCTGCAGTGTGTCTGATATGCAATGATAAGATTGCATTGATGAAACGGTCAAATATAAAGCAGCACTTCAACACATGCCATACTACATTTGCATTGAAATATCCAGCAGGGGACAGCAGGAAGAAAGCATGTCAAGAGCTACTGTGCAGAGTGCAAGCTAGTCAGCAGCAACTCCGTGTTTAGACCCAACAAGGTGACTGGAATTCGGTTGGCTGTGCTGGTGCTTTAGCTATTGTGAGAAATGGAAAGCCATTCACAGATGGGGAGTATGCCAAAACATTCATGCTTGATGTTGCCAATGAACATTTTGATGACTTTTTTGAATAGAGACAAGAGAATCAAACAAATAAAAGACATGCCTCTGTCAGTAAGAACTGTTCACGATCGTACCATCATGATGACAAATCAAACGGAGGCAACACAAGTGAAGGACATAAATGCAGCACTATTCTTTTTTCTCACTTTGGATGAGCCAACAGATGTAATAAGCCATTTATCCCAGTTCAGCGTGATTGCAAGGTATGCTGTCGGTGACACACTATGTGAGGAAAGTCTTGCTGTTTTGCCTATGAAAGAGACAACAAGAGGGGAGGATTTATTCAAGTCTTTCACTGAGTTTGCTAAAGAAAAAAATCTACCGATAGGTAAACTTATTTCGGTGTGTACTGATGATGCTCCGTGTATGGTGGGGAAGAACAGAGGATTTGTAACGCTTCTTCGTGAACATGAAATGAGACCCATCCTAAGTTTTCACTACATCCTACATCAAGAGGCACTTTGTGCTCAGAAGTGTGGCGAGCAGCTTGGTGAGGTGATGTCGCTGGTCATTCGGGTGGTCATCTTTATTGTTGCCCAAGATTTAAATGATCACCCATTTAAAACACTGCTGGATGAAGTTGGGAATAATTATGCTGGTCTCCTTCTGCACAGCAATGTACGTTGGTTGTCAAGAGGGAAGGTGCTCAGCCATTTCGTGGTTTATCTGAGTGAAATTCGGACTTTTCTTGAAATGAAAAACGTTGAGCATCCTGAGTTAGCTAACACTGAGTGGCTCCTGAAGTTCTACTATCTCGTGGACATGATTGAACATCTGAACCAGCTCAATGTAAAAATGCAAGGCATTGGAAATACAGTCTTATCCCTTCAACAAGCAGCATTTGCATTTGAAAACAAGCTGGAACTCTTCATCACCAACATTGAAACAGTTCGTTTACTACACTTTGAAAAACTGGGAGAGTTTAAAGATGCACGTACAGCAAGTGACCCTGCTCAGCATCTTGATCTCCAGCAGCTAGCGGGCTTCACATCTAAATCTTCTGCAGTCATTCAAAGCATGCTTTGGAGAATTTCATGAGCACACTTGTCTTTTTAAGTTCATCACCCATCCACACGAGTGTGCAGTGGACAGCGCCGACCTGAGTTATATCCCCGGTGTCTCCATCAGAGATTTTGAGCTACAAGCTGCTGACCTGAAGGCCTCAGACATGTGGGTGAATAAGTTCAAGTGACTGAATGAAGATTTGGAAAGACTTGCACGACAGCAAGCAGAGTTGGCGAGCAAACACAAGTGGGGAGAAATGAAAAAACTTCAACCTATGGACCAGCTGATTGTCAAAACTTCGAACGCACTTCCCGTCACATACCACACACTGCAGCATGTGAGTATTGCTGTACTGACAATGTTTGGCTCTACTTATGCATGTGAGCAGTCTTTCTCACATCTAAAGAATGTTAAGACTAACCTATGATCTCATTTAACGGATGGAAGTCTCAACGCCTGCTGAAGCTTAACCTCACCACTTATCAACCAGACTACAAAGCCATCAGCAAAACCATGGAGCACCAGAAGTCTTATTAGTGGTAAGAAGTACTTTATTCATTATTGGTTAGCAACAGCATAACAACATTATTAAAAAGAATTCAGAGACTTATTGTACTTTAAAAGTGTTGGTCTTACATAGAATGCACACATTTACTTGTATTTAGTGTTAAACATATTGTATGGCTCTCATGGAATTACATTTTAAAATATGTGGCGTTCATGGCTCTCTCAGCTAAAACGGTTCCCGGCCTCTGCTTTAGGTCAAGCCCCTTTGGTGTCTGCTACTTTGCTGAAACTGGTGGTCCATCTTAATAAATAACTCAAAATTCAAAGTCTTCTAGAGGAGGCACACTGTAAACTGTGAAGGGCTCATCACTCTAATACATAAAACACTTTTAGGAATCATCAAGAGAAAGACCTGAAAACCAATAGGTAAATGGGCAAAGAACATGAAAAAATAGTTCACAGAAAAATAATTTAAAAGGGTCTTAACACATAAAAAGATGGTCAACTTTGCTTTTAATAATCAGAAAATATATAAAATACTATGTATAAATATGCAATACATATAATGTCTATATATACTCATATAATAAAATATAAAAGGAATAATAAGAAAAATTTCCATTAACACTATAATAGGGTATTGTTTATCACCTCTCAGACTAGAAAAACCTTAATCCTCTCTTAAGAAACCAATTCAGCTTCACATGCCACACTTCTCCATGGTTGTAGTCAACATCAGAAAATCCTGGAGCAATGATTAGAGTAATGCTCATGAACTCCTCAGGGAAACAAAACATTTTATATGCAGCGAAACCGTGCAAAAGTAAATAACTGAGAAATATTTTTAAATATGGTAGAATTTAAATAATGTAATTATGGCTGCCACATGTGGCACCTCATTGTATAAAGTATATATAAACAGTGCTCCCTGGAAATGTGCAGGGCATAACCCACATGGATGTTTGTGGTAGTACTGAACAGAGTTCCCATAAGACCTTGTAAAACACAAAAGGATGAATTGTCTAAAAGGTGAATGAAGAAGTAGCAGCAAGGGAGCTAGCAGTGCAGATTAAATCTATCTAAATGCAGCAATAAAACTAACAGCAGTGGCAATTGATTATAGAATACAATGTAAATGTTATAAAGGAAGGCAAAGTACAAAAATAACAGCATCTGATGGTAGAGAAGGGGAGAAGGTGTGTGATCATGTACATATGTGTTTATTTTCTCATTTTACATAGCTGGTGTTCAAAGATATTGTTTATTTATTTATTTATTTTTTTTACAGGGACAGAGAGAGAGTCAGAGAGAGGGATAGATAGGGACAGACAGACAGGAATGAAGAGAGATGAGAAACATCAATCATTAGTTTCTCGTTGCCCTTGCGACACCATAGTTGTTCATTGATTGCTTTCTCACATGTGCCTTGACCGCGGGCCTTCAGCAGACCGAGCAACCCCTTGCTGGAGCCAGCAACCTTGGGTCCAATGGCAACCTTGGGGTCTCGAACCTGGGTCTTCTGCATCCCAGTCCAACGCTCTATCCACTGCGCCACTGCCTGGTCAGGCCAAAGATATTGTTTAAATCTGCTCAAAGAAGATATAAGTGCCGTGGTACCTTGACACATGAGTTTCACCGCCGAACTTGTGACTCAATTTGCTTGTGTGTCAAATTGAATTTTTCCATTTAAATTAGTGGGAATGCAATTAATACGTTATGGCCCCCCAAAACCACATGAGTTTTTTAAAATATGTTTTTAAATAAGAAAATGTAGCCTGACCAGGCAGTGGTGCAGTGAATAGAGTGTCGGACTGGGATGCGGAAGACCCAAGTTCGAGACCCCGAGGTCTCCAGCTTGAGCACGGGGGCCCATTTGGCTTGAGCAAAGAGCTCGCCAACTTGGACCCAAGGTCGCTGGCTCCAGCAAGGGGTGGCTCAGTTTGCTGAAGACCCCCAATCAAGGCACATGTGAGAAAGCAATCAATGAATAACTAAGGTGTTGCAACGGCAACGAAAAACTGATGATTGATGCTTCTCATCTCTCTCCATTCCTGTCCGTCTGTCCCTATCTATCCCTCTCTCTGACTCTCTCTCTGTCCCTATAAAAAAAAAAAAAAAAAAGAAAATGTACTTTATAAATAAGAAACACACACACACACACACACACACACACACACACACACACACATACACACGAGAGAGAGAATGTAAAGAAATAAACTGGTTTATGAAGTGTATTTACCTTCAAGGTCAGGAGAAGATGCTGGTGGAGGGGAAGGAGACTGGCGGAGGAGGTTTTTATTTTGTGCGCTGTCGCTTAGCATAACTTACTCTCTACAAACTTAACGCTACATTTAACTGCAAAATTTAACTTACACACTATGTATGATATGTAACTTGATCACTAAACTTAATTGCTATTTTTTACTTTGCTTAATCATCATTGTATGGCTTCCTTCTCCTTCCCCTTCTCCGCTCTTTTCAAAACTTTTTGGTACAAAAACCCCTCCAGCAACATTAGCATAACGATGGCCCTTCCCAAGCAGAAAGGTAATTAGCAATTTCACAGACAGCTGCCCAGCACCATTTTTAACAATAAATGTGAGCAAACTCAGAAAATACAAATTTTACAAACTCATTTGCCCAACAATCATCATTTTCTTCACTGACTTTTGGCTTTTTCGCCACACTTTCCTCTCTTTCACTTAGAGGCCGTTTCAGCAAAAACTTTTCCATGGAAGTTTGTTTCTTTTTCTGTTTCAGAGTGTTCAGCAGGCTATCTAGTGGAGGGTGGTGGAAGCTTGTGAGTCAAATATCCGCTTGTGACTTAAAGCAAAAAAATCATGTGAGTGACTGCTTGTCTCTCAAATTGCTCATGATTTAAAGTGCTCTTGTGTCAAGGTACCACTGTACATACAAAATATAAAATAAAAAATAGAAGAAAAGACTATTACAACAAAAATTGGGTCAAACTGAAGAGAAATGTGGTAGGAGGAGAGATATATTAATTTCATCTTCATTCATAATGTGGAGCCAATAGTTTTCCTAAAAGAAATAGGGAATTAGGCCTGACCTGTGGTGGCACAGGGGATAAAGCATTGACTTGGAACACTGAGGTCGCCAATTTGAAACCCCTGGCTTGCCTGGTCAAGGCACATATAGGAGTTGATGCTTCCTGCTCCTCACTCCTTCTCTGTCTTTCTCTCTCTCTCTCTCTCTCTCTTTCTGTCTTTCCCCTTTCTAAAATAAATTTTAAAAATGTTAAAAAAAATAAGGAATTAAAGTTTGATTCTTTCCCACTATATAGTTCAAGAATTCACTGTTTGAAATCCAAGATCATTATGGTTAAAAGATTGGGCCCTGGCTGGTTGGTCAGTGGTAAAGCATTGGCCCATCGTGTGGAAGTCCTGGGTTTGATTCCCAGTCAGGGCACACGGGAAAAGCGTCCATCTGTTTCTCCCCTCTTTCTTTCTCTTTCTCCTTCCTCCCAAAGCCATGGCTCAATTGGCTGGAGCAAGTCAGCCCTAGGCACTGAGGATGGTTTGTGGCCTCTGCCTGAGGCACTAAAAATAGCTCAGTTGCCGAGCCACTGGAGAAATGGCCCCAGATGGGCATAGCATCACCCCATAGGGAGCTTGCTGGGTGGATCCTGGTCAGGGTGCATGCAGGAGTCTGTCTCTCTGCCTCCCCTGGTCTCAATTTAAAAAAAAAAATGAAGTCAGACTGCCTAGCTTTGAATTCCAGGTCACTTGTCAGCCATGATATCTTGAACAAATTCATGAAATTTTATAACCTTTAGTTTTCTCATTTAAAGTGATATTATAATAATACATATTTCATAAGGTTGTGAGGAGTAAATATAATAGTTTATCTAACATGCTTAGCAGTAAATGCTCAATAAACATTAGCTGTTATTATCATTGCTAACTATAGATTAAGTCTGTACAGAACAGTAAATTGAAATAAATTGTGTACCATTGGGGTCCCCATATATTTGTATATGGCATGTCTCAGATATATTGAGGACAAAATAGCATTACTGTTAACAGAGAGATTAGAATTTTTGAAAAATTAACAGCATTAACAATCAGATAGCCTAATTGTTAATCTAGTAGGAATCAAACTTCAGTCTTTTGTAGGCCCTTGTTATGATTTTTAACATTTGGGTGGAACTTACCTTTCTATTTACCTAATCATTTTATTATCATTTACCTCATATTTTATTTATTTATATAATAATTTATGATTTACTATGATAATTTGAAATCTGTTTACTTTTTAGAAACTTAATCTTGTGTTAAGGAATTATTCCTATGGAATTGTTTTGATGTTCTAATTCAAAATTTTAAACATATTATTAAATATATGACCATGAAAAAATTAGTTCACCTGCCCTATAAAGTCATCTCGAGTACCACCCAATGGTTTATAAATACATTCTGGGGAGTTCTACTTTTCATTTATTTAATAAATAATGTTGAGCACCTACTATGGAATAGGTAGTGGAGATACCACAGTACATTCAACCTACAAAAATTCCTGCTCTCATGGTGCTCACATTCTAACAGGAGGGATAGATACTGAACAAAATAAAGAAATGCAATTTATAGCATGTGAGATAGTGGTCTGTGTTATGGGGGGAAATCAAGCAGGAAAAGGAGATAGGTAGTATTGGAAGAGGGACAGATGAGTAGATTATACCCCCTCCCCCCCAGCAATGGCAATGAGCTTGAGCTCGGGTGTGGAGTGGAGATGAGGTTAGGAAGGACCTTGAAAGCTCAACAGTTAACAGATTAATGTACTTTTCCACGAGTGCAAGAAGAAACCTTACTGGCATATTCTAAACTTTGATAGAGAAGGAATTGGCCAGCAGCCCACCTGGACGGGCTGCAAGTAGAAATTCACTTGGAGGACTGCTGTGGGTAGCCTTATGCTGAGAGGAGTCCCTTAATGCTTTACACTGGCCAAATGGTTCATTTCCTGTCTGAGGACAGTTAAGGGATCTCTCTTATCAGACCCCTGTCTCTAGCAGCAACAAGCCAAACCAAAGCCCACAAGTTATAAGATTAGAGGTTCCAGATATGGTGGGGATAAAGGCTGTTCTCCTGTGTTCAGCAGGTGGAAGGAAATTCAGAGAACAGAAAAATGGGGAAATCTGTTGTTGAAGGCAGGGAACTGGGGTAGCAACAGCGCTGATCCATGCCCTCCTGAACCCAGAGTCCTGCCTCGGGCAGAACCCTCGCCCGCATCTGCAGGTGAACTCTTCCTGCTGCCCCTGCTACCCAGTGGACTGCTGGTGGTTTTCCTTTAGCCACAGGGGTCTGATGTTCTGCCCCATGCCTCTTATAGCTCAGAGGTGGGCACCATCTCTTCAGCTTCCGGCTGTTCCTAGCTCTAATCTTCAATTTCAAGGAAAACAAGCCAGAAAAACAGAGATGACCATTGTGGGGGGAAGTTTCAAGGTTATCCCAGTTGCTACAGCCTGATCCACAGGTCCCTGGTCTGTTTCTGATGCAATTCTTGGAGACTTAACATGTGTCCAAAGCATCACTGGCAAAGATGTAGAATCTCAGCCCCACCCCAGCCCTACCGAGTCAGAATCTTCTTTTTACTAGCACCCCCAGCAGATGATTCGGATACACATGGACATTTGAAAAGTGCAGGTCTAGTTCACCCTGGGAGTCTGTGGTTCAGGAAGCAGCTTTCACAGGCTGCAGTTGGAGGAGATGAGTTGGTGCTGCTGGTTAGCCTGGAGAGCCTGGGTCCCTAGCGTTCTTTCTGGGCTGTACCTTCCCCTCTTCTCTTCAGCTTGTAGACATCAGATGAGTGCTGGGAACCAGGCTAGGTTCTGGGTTAAAATCATAAAAGGACCAGCTCTGGGTTTTTGGCAGCTGATAATCCACTGGTAGAATACAGGGAGACACCTGGGTCCTGGTGAGTGATTCGGGTACTTTCCTAGGGGCTCCCTCTCCTCCTCAATTCTCTGGCACACTTTAGGTCATGCTACCCCAACTCTGAAAACCGTTCTTCTCCCCTTCCATGTCTGCATGACCCCCTCGTGGGATGCCAGCCTCTCTCTATAACTGCTTACCCCTGCTCGTCAGTGTTCCTGTTAGCAAAGTCCCACCTGACCACATCAAGTCCTGTCTCTTTTGCTAATTCTGGAACGTGTCCCCCTTTCTCTAACTTCAGTATGATTAGTGTGTTCAGACCTTTGTCTTTATCAAGAATAATTCATTGTCTTTGAAACTGGTCTTCCTGTCCTGTGTCTTGTCTCTATCAAATCCATTCGCTATAGTAGACAGAATGATCTTTTTGATACACAAACTGCATGCTCTTTAAAACCCTTCAAAGCCTCCCTGTGTATGATACGTTTGTTCTAAAATCTTGACCAAAGCATAAGGCACCTTTCATGACCTGTCCTCTGTCTGCCTCCCCTCCTGTGGCTCTGGTCTTGTGTTTCCACTGCCACAAACCCCTTGACATCCTGCTTTCCATCCCTCTCAGAGGCACGGATGCTTGTCCCCCGTTTGGAATGGTGTTCTCTCCTCCTTCGACAGGTAGACGCCTGGTCACACTGCCACACTGAGTTCACCTTTCCTCTTCTCAGATTTTCCAACCCTAGCTGCACATGAGACTCACCTGGGGAGCTTTTCCAAAAGATACCAGGACCCAGGCCTCACCTCCAAGGAATCTTATTTTATAGATGGGGGACTGATATCTAGACATGGGGATTTTAAATTTTGTTTATTTATGTTTTTGAAAGTGAGTTTATTATAGCTCAGGACCATGAGGCAGAAAAAGGGCCTTGGAGACAGGTTCCGGGGATTAGCCTTGGACAAGCTGCGCTGCCCACTGCTCCCTGGTTGCACGTCTGGTGAGAAGCCTTCCAGCAGAGGAAAAAGAAAGCAAAAGCACACGCCGAGGAGACAGGTGTGGGAGTGTGCTCAAGGAAGAGCATGCCTAGATGTGGGCATTTAAAAAATCTTGCCCACATTGGTGCTTCTCAAACTGTGTGCACAGCCCCCCTGGGGACCTGGTTAAAGTGCAGACTCTGAGTCAGCAGGTCTCAGGGGGCCTGAAACCCTGCATTCCTCACCAGTTCCCAGGAGATGCTGACCCTGCTAGCCTCTGACTGCACTTGGGTTGGGGAGGGACTGAACAAATGACCCCAGGGCGTGGCCAGCCTGGAAGCTCCGCCCTCTCCTGCAGGCCCCTTCGAGGCCTTTGAGTCATGGATCTCCTCTAGCTTCTCCGCCCTCCTGTGTGCCTCTGGGTTTTTGACGGCACAGTAAGGCGTCCTCCCGTTAGCAATGCGGCCATCCACCGTAAAAATGCAATAAACTGCTTCATGAGGAAGAAAATTTCATATGCCTTCTTGCTAAGCAAACACTGTGGCAAAAAGATATAATTTCTCTTTAAAATGCTTGTGAGTAGATTGGTAAAACACCAAAGGAAGACATTTATCACAGAAGCAAAGGAAGGATGGTTTGTTTGCTTTAGAAACAAAACTCACGGACTGTTTGAAGTATTGGAAGGAAACAGTATGTAACAGGTAGGAAGAGAAACTGAAGAATTTGCAATAACAATGATAGTAATAATGATAATAGCTAACACTTCCTAAGCTTTATTATCGAGGTACAGTAGTGCCCCTTTATCTGCTGGTTCACTTCCTGCAGTTTCGGTTACCCTAGGTCAACTACAACTTGAAATAGTAAATGGAAAATTCAAGAAATAAACAATTCATAAATTTTAAAATGCACAACATTTTGAGTAGCATGATGGAATTTTTTGCTGTTCTGCTCCCTCCTACCTGAAATGTGAGTCCTCCTTTGTCCAGTGTTTCCATGCTATATATACCACCTGTCCATCAGTCACAAGAATTAGATTGATGCAGTTTTGGCACTGCTTGCGTTCAAGTAACCCTTATTTTACTGAATAATGGCCCCAAAACCTGACCAGGTAGTGGTGCAGTGGATAGAGAGTTGGCCTGGGATGAAGAGGACCCGGGTTCAAAATACGAGGTCACTGGCTTAGTCGCAGGCTCATCTAGCTTGAGTGCGGGGTTGCCAGCATGAACGTGGGATTATAGACATGACCCCATGGTTGCTGGCTTGAGCCTAACGGTCACTGTCTTGAAGCCCAAGGTCACTGCCTTGAGGAATGGGTCACTGGCTTGGCTAGAGCCCCCTGGTCAAGGCGTATATGAGAAAGCAACCAATGAATGACTAAGGTGCCTCAACTATGAGTTCATGCTTCTCTCTCCCTTCCTATCTGTCCCTGTCCGTATCCACCCCCCTCAATCTCTCTCTCTCAAAAAATAAATAATGGCCCCAAAGACATTCACATAACTTTAATTATAGTAATTGATATAATTATTCTATTTTTAAAGGTTTTATTAATTTATTTTTAGAGAGAGGAGAGAGAGAGAAAGAAAGGGAGGGAGAGGAAAGCATCAACTCACAGCTGCCTCTTGTACGTGCCTTGACTAGGCAAGCCTGGGGTCTCGAACTGGCGGTTTGTCTCAGCATTCTAGGTCTGCGATCTATCCACTGTGCTACCACAGGCCAGGCAATTATTCTATTTTATTATTAGTTATTGCTGTTATTCACTTACTGTGCCTAACTTATAAATTAAACTTTATCATAGGTATGTGTATGTAAGACAGAACATATATAGAGAATTTAGTACTTTCTGTGGGTTCAGGAATCCATCGGGATTTTGGAACATACCACTTGAAGGTAGGGAGGGACTACTGTAATGTTCTAAACACTTTATATGCAATAACTCCATTAATCCTAAAATTATCCTTTCTTGTAGTTTCTATTAATTACCTCCATTTCACAAGCAAGAAAAAGAGCACAGAGGTGTTAAATATCCACCTGTGTGGACTAGCAAGTTGCCTCAGTGAAACAAGTGAGTTCATACTAAACAGTGTTTAATAGAGGTAGAATCATCCAGAGGTTGGAGATATCACTGAACATCTGTGAAAGGAGATCACTGAAGAAGTCTTCCAGGAAAATGCCCCTTCCCCAGCACAGAGTTTACATACTTTCACTGGTATTAGTGAACGTTACTCTGGCAAGAAAAATGTTTGTTTCATGACTTTTAATGTAGTTTGAAACTCCTGGGAACAATAAAGAAAGTGCTTACTTTTGCTTCAGGAAGATTTACCAGGAGGAGATGTTATCTGTAGAGATGTTATCTGTTGTCTAACCTTTATTGCATTTTTATGTTCAGGTAGGTCAGTCAGTCTAGACCCTGCCGAAAAATTCTGCCCAAAAATCATTTTAAAGGTTACTTTAATATTAAGTATTTAGATTTAATATTTGCCTTTAATATACAGGAGATATCTAAAACAGTTTATACCAGAAGCTGCATAAAGTACATGTGGTATTTCTATGGTCTAAAGGGCTTTCTGGAAATGAAACCTACGTTTATACAACTACTTCTATAGGTGATAAGCATTCTATCTATAATGACTTGACAACTCTCCTGCGACTCTTGGCCCAAACCCAAGAAGGCTGTGATTAGGTTTATGTGCACATGGATTCCTCAACACTTTATGAGCATGTTTTCTCAAGGGCGAGCTCTAGATTTATTTATCTTTTTATCCAGTGCCTTGCACAATCCTTGATACGCTTATTGCACCAAACCAGTATCAATGGCTAATGTGCTTTGAGTGCTTTCTCTGATCCAGGCGCTGTGCTAAGTGCTTCTGCAGGGATTAGCTCATTAAAGCTACTCCATATAACCGTGTGGTCTGCACACAAACCCGGGCCCTCTGAAGACAGGGCACCCTCTTGAGCGCTGCATGTTAGTGTTTCTCCATCAGTGGGCTTGGGTTGTCTCCAGGCCACCTGTCCTTCCAGCTGCCAGGCTGTGTACAACTCTCATGCCCGGCTCTTGTCCACAGACTTCTCTTTCTTCCTGAGCTGTTTGGGAAGCTGCTCTATCACACAGATTGGGCTGGGCAGGAAAGTTACAGGCACACCCTGCTGAGCCGAGGAAGTCAAGATTCCATTTTATCCCCAGCCTTAAATTCTCTCTGAATTCTAAATCAGATATATTTTTCCCATTTGAATTTTAAAAACATTTATAAGTTATAAAATGCATTCCAAGATTTTCTCTGAGTCCTAATTCAGATTTTTTTTTCCAACTTGAATTTTTAAAGAATAAATACTACCAAAGTTTGCTATAGCACTTTACTTGTGCCTGACTTTGGGTACTTAGCAGAACTGAGTTTCTCACGGAGATGTTGATGTCCATGGGAACCAGAGCTCTGTTCTATATGTCTTTGTTCCTTCCTACTGACACCCAGCACAGCCTTTTTTCACCATGGCGGCTTTGCAGCAGATATTTCTCACATGGCTAAATGCAGAATTGCAATTCATTGGATTTTGCGAGCTCATTTGGCTTTTTGATGGGCTGACTTGGAAGAGAATCCTTGTCTCTGACATGCAAACTCTACCATTTCAAGAAGCCCATTTTTCGAAAAGATAAGTCACAAATGGCCCACTTCAATTTTCTTTTTAAATTTGAAAAATAGTTGTCTCATCAAGGACATCTGTTTGCAAATTTAGAAAGAAAAGTGAATAAGAAAAATGTTGAACAATTTGGGAGATGAATAAACACAATCTGTGAGTTGCTCCATTAAAATCAACCAGAAAACCAAATATTAGGATTTGTGGAGAGTTACATTTTCTTATCATTCCTGGAAGTTTTGGGAGAGCTGGAGGAGGGGAAAGAAGGGACAAGAACAAGTTCCTTCCAGAAGATCAAGGTCCCAGGCTCTCTGAAAGCATTTATGCCACCTGGCCACTCTGATTGCTGCATGCTTTTGACAATGCAGACAGACATGGCACAGCCTAAGTCAGGGCTGGGGCAGTTTCTTTCCTATTATTACCTCATTAAACTTCTGAATGCTGGTGCTTTGTTAGCAGACTGTATTAGGATTAATCTCTCCTGCATCCCACACATTTCATCTAAGCTGCACAGTTAATTGTCTAAGGGGTCATTGAAAATGTAGCATGAAATGTGTGGTGAGTGAGCTAGGATATAGACCTTAAAGTCTACTCTTCTGGTGACCTCTGTGAGCTCAGCACCCAGTCATGGCATTCCCTCTGGTTACCAGCATTTGGGTCAGGACAGTGAGTTAGCTCTAATGCGTGCTTGTTAAATCTTAACTGCCACCTTGATCCCTCTGTTTCTGTCTCCCCCTTTCTCCCTCCCTTCCTCTCTCTCTCTCTCTCTCTCTCTCTTACACACACACACACACACTATCAAACTATCATTATCTTAAGAATTCTCTTTTGAAATGAAGTCTAGACAAGCGGGTGGTGACTTGGTGCTGATTTGTGGAGTGTGGGGACACGCTCATCTGACATTCCTGGCTTCCCATCAGGCACTTGCCCTGCTGCCCACAGAGATGCTTCCTGAGTTATGGGGAGGTTGGTGGCTCCTGCTCCATTTTTTCCACTCTGTAATAATGGGGCGTGAGGGTTCAGGTGAGGGCCTCCTGCCTCACAGGTTAGCATGGAACCGCCATGCAGGGCAGTAGAGTTAGCAACCTTTCTCCTGACCCAGATGAGAAAATAAATCCTGTTGTCTCTATTCTGTTTTAGAAGAAAGGTCTTGCATCTGTGAGATCTGGTTCCTGGGAGACCCTGCAACGAAAGAGCTGTGTCTGACTCCCTGCAGAGTGGGCCTAGGAGTCCCTGCTGGAACATGCAGCTGGACTCAGGGGTATGAGTAAATTCGTGGGAGGTGGCAGATGAATGACTGCACCAAGTGTTAGATCCTAACTGATTTGTGTAGGATTGTATAATATTGGATGTTTATGCACACATGCTGGTGAAGTGTGTGATGTGTGGTTAAAGGGATGGGACAGAGGAGCAGAGAGTTTTGGCCTGAATTCTTGCCCCAGCTCTGTCACTGCCTGTCTAGCCTTTTGGCAAGTTGCTCATTGCCTCAGACCTCACTTTTTCCATCTCCAAAATGATCTCTTGGGGCCCTTCCAGCTGTGGGAGACTGTGCTGTTGGAGAAAGCCCTGAGGCATTATCCCCAATTCTCAGAAACCACGTGGAAATAACTCAGTATTAAGGAACAGAGTCACGAAACAAAAGTTATTAAAGGCCACTTAGGTCTCAGTGCCACCCAGCTCATCAGCATCAGCTTAGCTGACCTTCGTGAATCTGCTGCTGAATTTGGTCAATTCCTACCCCTTCTTTGCTAACTGACCTCACTCAGCATTGGTCATTCTAGATTTGTAGATCTTTCCTCTTGTCCTGTGGGCAAAACTGTTACAGTGATCTGAGCCTGTGCTTGGTGGTGATTGGGAAACAGTGATTAAATTAATAGCTCTTTCCAGTGAGGATAAACTTAATGGAGGTAATAAAGAAAGTGTCTAATTAAACAGGCAAATCATTGTCTGCTTTGAGTCTAAATAAATTTACCTTTTAAATTGTGTGGGCTAAGAGGTTAATTAGAAAGCGGGGGTGTGGCTGCACCTGTGTGCTCATTGGTAAATACAGTGTCTGGGTTTGAGGAGGTCGGTGGGGGCTGATGATTTTATCCAGGGTAAATTCTTCCCAAGGTAATGCTTTTTTTTTTATTTTTATTTTTTATTTTTATTTTTTTTATATATATTTTATTATTATTAATTCTAATTGGGTGACATCAATAAATCAGGGTACATATGTACAATGAAAACATCTCCAGGTTATCTTATCATTCAATTGTGTTGCATACCCATCACCAAAAGTCAAATTGTCCTCTGTCACCTTCAATCTGGTTTTCCCTGCGTCCCTCCCGTCCTCCCTATCCCACTGTTCCCTCCCTCCCCCCATCCCATAACCACCACTCTCTTGTCCATGTCTCATACCCTCACTTTCATGTCCCACCTATGTATGTAATCGTGCTGTTCTCAGTTTTTCTTTTTTTCTGATTTTCTTATTTCACTCCATATAATTTTATCAAGGTACATCCATTTTGTTATAAATGATCCGATGTCATCGTTTCTTATGGCTGAGTAGTATTCCATAGTATATATGTACCATAGCTTTTTAATCCACTCGTCTTCTGACGGACACTTGGGCTGGTTCCAGATCTTCGCTATTGTGAACAATGCTGCCACGAACATGGGGGCGCATTTCTTCTTTTCGAACAGTGCTATGGTGTTCTTAGGGTATATTCCTAAAAGTGGGATAGCTGGGTCAAAAGGCAGTTCGATTTTTAATTTTCTGAGGAATCTCCAAACTGTTTTCCACAGTGGCTGAACCAGTCTGCATTCCCACGAGCAGTGCAGAAGGGTTCCCTTTTCTCCACATCCTCGCCAGCACTTATTCTGTGTTGTTTTGCTGATAAGTGCCATTCTGACTGGTGTGAGGTGATACCTCATTGTGGTTTTAATTTGCATTTCTCTAATGATTAGTGATGTTGAGCATTTTTTCATATGCCTATTGGCCATCTGTATGTTCTCTTTGGAGAAATTTCTATTCATTTCTTTTGCCCATTTTTTGATTGGGTTGTTTGTCTTCCTGGTGTTGAGTTTTATAAGTTCTTTATAAATTTTAGTTATTAACCCCTTATCAGATGTGCTGTCGAATATGTTCTCCCGTTGTGTGGTTTGTCTTTTTATTCTGTTCCTATTGTCTTTAGCTGTACAAAAACTTTTTAGTTTGATATAGTCCCATTTGTTTATCTTGCCTTTTATTTCAGTTGCCCATGAAGATAAATGGCAAATATACCGCTGCTACAGATGTCGGAGAGCTTGCTGCCTATGTTTTCTTCTAAGATGCTTATGGTTTCACGGCTTACATTTAAGTCTTTTATCCATTTTGAGTTTGTTTTTGTGAATGGTGTAAGTTGATGGTCTATTTTCATTTTTTTGCAGGTAGATGTCCAATTTTCCCAACACCATTTGTTAAAGAGGCTGTCTTTACTCCATTGTATGTTCTTTTCTCCTTTGTCAAATATCAGTTGTCCGTAAAGCTGTGGGTTTATTTCTGGGTTCTCTGTTCTGTTCCATTGATCTATGTGCCTGTTCTTATGCCAGTACCAGGCTGTCTTGAGTATAATGACCTTGTAGTAAACCTTGATATCAGGAAGAGTGATACCTCCTGCTTTATTTTTTCTTTTTAAGATTGCTGAGGCTATTCGTGTTCTTTTTTGGTTCCATATAAATTTTTGGAATATGTGTTCTATATCTTTGAAGTATGTCATTGGTATTTTAATTGGTATTGCATTGAATTTATAAATTGCTTTGGGTAATATAGACATTTTAATGATGTTTATTCTTCCTAGCCATGAGCACGGTATGTGCTTCCACTTGTTTGTATCTTCCTTGATTTCTTTTATCAATGTTCTATAATTTTCCGAGTACAAGTCCTTAACCTCCTTGGTTAAATTTACTCCTAGGTACTTTATTTTTTTGGCTGCAATAGTGAAGGGGATTGTTTCCTTAATTTCTTTTGCTAATATTTCATTGTTGGTGTATAGAAATGCCTCTGATTTCTGAGTATTAATTTTATATCCTGCCACCTTGCTGAAATCATTTATAAGGTCCAGTAGTTTTTTTGACTGAGACTTTAGGGTTTTCTATATACAATATCATATCATCTGCAAATAATGACAGTTTTACTTCTTCTTTTCCAATTTGGATGCCTTTTATTTCTTCTTCTTGTCTGATTGCTGTAGCTAAGACTTCCAGAACTATGTTGAATAAGAGTGGTGAAAGTGGGCAACCCTGCCTGGTTCCTGATCTTAAGGGGATTGCTTTTAATCTTTGTCCATTTAGTATGATGTTTGCTGTCGGTTTATCGTAGATGGCCTTTATCATGTTAAGGAATGATCCCTGTATTCCCACTTTACTGAGAGTTTTGAGCATAAATGGGTGCTGGATTTTATCAAATGCCTTTTCTGCATCTATTGAAATTATCATGTGATTTTTGTCCTTCCTTTTGTTTATGTGATGAATCACATTGATTGATTTGCGAATATTGAACCAGCCTTGCCTCTCCAGAATAAATCCCACTTGATCGTGGTGTATGATTTTTTTCATATATTGCTGGATCCGGTTGGCTAATATTTTGTTGAGAATTTTAGCGTCTAAATTCATCAGGGATATAGGCCTATAATTTTCTTTCTTTGTGTTGTCTTTGCCCGGTTTTGGGATCAGAATTATGCTCACCTCATAAAAGGAGTTTGGAAGTCTTCCTTCCTCTTGAATTTTTTGAAATAGCTTGAGGAGAATAGGAGTTAGTTCTTCTTTGAATTTTTGATAGAATTCACTTGTGAAGCCATCAGGCCCAGGACTTTTCTTTTTTGGGAGTTTTTAGATAACTGTTTCGATCTCATTTGTTGTAATTGGTCTGTTTAGGTGTTCTGATTCTTCCAGATTGATTTTTGGAAGGTTATATGATTCAAGAAATTTGTCCATTTCACCAAGATTGTCTAATTTTTTGGCATATAGTTCTTCATAGTATTTTCTTACAATGCTTTGTATTTCTGTTGTGTCAGTTGTTATTTCTCCACTGTCCTTTCTAATTTTATTTATTTGAGTCCTCTCTCTTTTTTTCTTGGTGAGTCTAGTTAAAGGTTCATCAATCTTGTTTACCTTGTCAAAGAACCAGCTTCTTGTTCCATTGATCCTCTGTATTGTTTCCTTAGCCTCTATGTCATTTATTTCTGCTCTGACCTTTATTATTTCCTTCCTTCTACTTGTCTTGGGTTTTATTTGTTGTTGTTTTTCTAGTTATTTTAGATGCAGGGTCAGGTTGCTTATTTGAGCTTTTTCTAGCTTCTTATGATATGCCTGTAGTGCAATAAACTTCCCTCTCAGAACTGCTTTTGCTGTGTCCCATAAATTTTGAGTTGATGTATGCTCATTATCATTTGTTTCTAGAAACTTTTTTATTTCTTCTTTGATCTCATTGTTAATCCATTCATTATTTAATAACAAGCTATTTAGTTTCCAAGTGTTAGAGTATTTTTCAGTTTTTCTTTTGTGGTTAATTTCTAGTTTCATGGCATTGTGATCAGAGAAAATGCTTGATATGATTTCAATCTTCTTAAATTTATTGAGACCATTTTTGTGTCCTAACATGTGGTCTATCCTAGAAAACGTACCATGAGCGCTTGAGAAGAATGTATATTCTACTGCTTTAGGGTGAAAAGTTCTGAAGATATCTATTAAATCAAGTTGATCTAGTGTATCCTTTAAGTCTGCTGTTTCTTTATTAATTTTCTTTCTTGAGGATCTGTCCAGTGTTGTTAGAGGGGTATTGAAATCCCCTACTATGATAGTATAGCTGTTAATCTCGCCCTTTATATCCATCAAAGTCTGCTTTATGTATGTCGCGGCTCCTATATTTGGTGCATAGATATTTACAATAGTTATATCTTCCTGTTGAATTGTTCCCTTTATCATTATGTAGTGTCCTCCTTTATCTCTTACTACAGCCTTTGTTTTAAAATCCATTTTGTCTGATATAAGTATTGCTACCCCTGCTTCTTTTTCATTTCCATTTGCATGAAATATTTTTTTCCATCCTTTTACCTTCAGTCTATGAGCATCTTTTGTTTTAAGGTGTGTCTCTTGTAGACAGCATATGTATGGGTCCTGTTTCTTCATCCATGCAGCTACCCTATGTCTTTTGATTGGATCATTTAATCCATTTACATTTAAGGTTATTATTGATATGTAGTTGTTTATTGCCATTTTATTCTTTACAGCTGTATTCTTCTTTTGCTCTATTCATTCCTCTCTTTAAACTGTTCACAAGAGGCCCCTTAGTATCTCTTGCAGAATTGGTTTGGTTTTTATGAATTCCTTCAGGCTTTCTTTTTCTGGGAAGCTCTTTATTTCTCCTTCAATTTTAAACGTTAGCCTTGCTGGATAAAGTAGTCTTGGTTGTAGGTTCTTGTTCTGCATTACTTTGATTATTTCTTGCCACTCCCTTCTGGCCTCAAGTGTTTCTGTTGAGAAGTCCGATGTCATCCTTATGGGGGCTCCTTTGTAGGTGATAGTCTTTTTTTCTCTAGCAGCTTTTAAAATTTTTTCTTTATCCATTAGCTTTGTTATTTTAACTATGATGTGTCTTGGTGTAGATTTTTTTGGGTTTCTCCTTAATGGAGTTCTGTGTGCTTCTTGAATGTGTGGAGTGTTTCCCAGCCTTAATTTGGGAACGTTTTCTGCTATGATTTGATTGAACAAAGTTTCCATTTCCTGTCCTCTCTCCTCTTCTTCAGGCACCCCTATGATGCGAATGTTGTTTCTCTTCATGTTGTCACAAAGCTCCCTTAGAGTTTCCTCACATTTTTTAAGTCTCTTTTCCTTTTTCTTCTCTGCTTCTGTGCCTTTGTTTATTGTGTCCTCTAACTCGCTTATTCGATCCTCAGCGTCATCCATCCTGCTTTTAATTCCTTCCATTGTGGTCTTCAGTTCTGATACTATATTTGTCATTTCTGTCTGATTCTTTTTTATTATTTCAATTTCATTTTTTATACTTGTTATCTCTTTATTTAGGTGTTCATAATGACTATCCATTGTTGCTCTAATTTCTTTGAACATCCTAACTATCATTATTCTAAATTCTGCTTCTGGTAATTTGGTTATATCTAGTTCATTCAGGTCCTTCTCTGGGGATTTCTCTTGATTCATTTGGTTTGCATTCCTCTGCCTGCCCATTTTTTCTGTGTATAAGCAAGTTGTGGCCACTGGAGTCCAGTAGGTGTTGCCTTTGTGTTCTCTAGGTGTGGTCTATCTGCAGGCCCCCCACCCCCTCTGCTGGTACCTAGGGTGGTTGGGTATGAGCGTTGCCAGCGCCGGCCCACTGTGGCTTTTGCTATGATTTCTGCCTCTCCTCCGTGGGAGGGGCTGTGACTGAAGCCACTAGATTAGCACCAAGGGTAGAGGTGAGCACCTTTCCTCAGCTGCGGACCCAGCCTATTTCCGGACTTCCGCCCAGAACCAGCAGTCGGAGCCTGCTCGCTACAGTTCCGCGGGTTAGGCGGGGCTTTTGACGTGCTCTCAGCTGTAAGCTTTTGCCCGTCAGGAGCTTTAGCCCCGCCCTTGAGGCCAGGGCCCTTCTGCGCAGGGTCGGAAACCAAGGTTTATTGGGGCGGGCGTGTTAGCTCGCTTCCGCTTAGCTGCGTACTTCCGCTCGTCCCGGACTCTACCCCGCCCCCACGTTCGGAGCCCGCTCGTGCATGTATGAATGCTATCCGGGGTTTCTCCGGCCGGATGGGGATAGTAGCGTGGGCTCAGCTGCGAGCCTCCACTTGTCTTGGGGTCTAGCCCGTTCCTGTGCTTGGAGCTCGCTCATGCATGTATACTGGCCAACCGCGGTTTCTCCGATGGGGGGGTGGGGACTGGTAGCGTCAGCTCAGCCGTGAGCCCCTGCCCGTCCCTGGTCCTAGCCCGGTCCCTGCGGTCAGGGCCGGCTTGCGCAGGGCCTGCCCGTTCCTGGCCTCCCGCTTTGTCCCCGTAAGTGGGATTAAAGGCGGGCCCGCAGCTTCCGGACCGCTTTCGCGGTCCCCTCTGACCCTCTGGGCTAGACTGATTTCCCACCGGCTTGGCCTCTGCCCACGCCGACAGAACCGCCTTTCAGCGTCCTGCCGCCCCCAATACCTTAAGCAGCCCTCAGCAGAGTAGAAAGGGACCTAATACTCCACACTGTAGGCCTGGGAGCTCCCTTACTTGTTTCACAGCTCAATACTGTCCAAACGCCTCTTCTAGGCTCTGGGACTGCAGGCTGGGGCTTGGTTCCTGGGACCCAGGTCCCTCCCTCTCCGCCAAACTCTCCTCCCGCCCCGCGGGTCTCTCCGGGCTGCCGTTTGCTCCGGGGAGCTGGGCAGCCCTCTTCGCGTTTTCGCTATTTCTACCAGTCTCAATGTGGCTTCTTCTGTGTTCCTTGGTTGAAGAGTCCACTTAGTTTTGTTCAAAGTTGGTTTATCCAGGTGATGGTTCTTAAAATTGAGTTGTAATCCACTTTGGTTCTGGGAGTTGGAAGTTGGTACGTCCGCCTACTCCGTCGCCATCTTGCTCCCCCCCCCCAAGGTAATGCTTTTGAAGGACACAGACCTAGCAAGGCTCATGCTGTGTCTTCACCACCCAACACACACAGGAAAATATGGAGCAAGGAGTGTTTGTTTCCTGTGAATGAAGGTAAGTCACAAACACAGAGCTGAAGAGAGTGACTTCCTTATCCAGTCATCTCTTGATGGATACTTAGCTTATTTTCACAGTCTTTGACTCCTTTTGATAACCAGTCATCTCCTCATTTTTAGAAGCAGTAACCTAATAGCAGACCTAATTTTTAGTATGGAAATCTGATAGTTTCTGAGTGTATGGCACCAGTTAGAAAATTGTCTATATCTTCTCCCTTGTCCCCCTAAAGCACATCAGTGCATACTTATGGCTACATATAAGCCAAGTATAAGTCAAAGAGGATGGGCAAATCCAGATTATGTGACCCTCTGATAAATTTCATCTAATTTATTAAATGTTCATTAAGTGTTTTTAGCTAGCACTATGCTTCAGGAAATTAAAAAAAAAAAAAAATTAGAGGTAGTCCTTGACCTGGACATGTGTAGGAAGAAGACAAGTTTTACTGACAAGAAATAATCAGAAGACAATAATGGTCAGTATATAAGCAGCTGCTCAGTCCAATGTAATCAAGTTCTAACACAACCAATTAGAATAATGTACCAGCGGTTGGGGCAAGGCAGAGTGCAGTTGTCTTAGCTGAGGTCATTACAGATGCTGGGAAGGAGGGATCAGATGGGGACGGAGGAGGAAGTCTGAGAATATTTACGGGAGAAGGCGGGGTACCCAGGAACCAGGTGCTCATTCTACTCTCTGTGTGGAGTGAAGTCCATCTACTCTTACTTCAGAAATAGAACCTCACATCTATTTACTCCCTCTGGTGACCATCTTGACTACAAATCCCAAGGGAACACCCTGTAGTCACCAATTCTCTTCAACTCTGGTGGGAAAGCATACAGATAGGCCTAGTAATTACAGAGATACATTTTCCACCTTAGGATTGGCCTTGCCTTGATTAATATGCCTCCCATAACCTCTCTTTATGTTTGAACATTCAGAAGTTTGAATATCTGACCTTTTCTTTCTAGGTAAGACCTCTCACCTGTGTGTGGGGGGATACTTACAGGAAGTCTTTTTTCTCCTTGTGATTAGGGGTAGAGCTGGCCTCTTTCTAGGGACCCTCTGCCACCATCCAGCTCCACGAACAAAAGAGAGGTTAAGATGTGAATTGCTCACTGTAGAAAACCAATTTGTTATAGAAGTAAGTATTGCAGACACTCCTGTGATCTCATGGCTTGTTTTTAAAACCCAGGAGACGTTAATACTTCCTCTTAGTTGAATATTATCTAATTAAAATGTATAGATGCAGACCCGGTAGGCTGCTCTTTGCTGTTTGTTGGTGAGACAAGAAGGTGGAGGATGAGAGATGGAAATATTCTCTTATGATTATATTGGCCTCCTTTTTATTTGTTGTTAAAAATGCTCCCTTTTTTGAGGAGGTGGCAACTTTGCTTGTAAGATGATTTGCTGTTGTTTTATAGAGAGGGGTGTCTCCTTATAGCACATGGGCAAATAGATGAGGCACCCATCCTCACACACCATTTCAGTGTGGTAGTTGTGTGGATTATTGTATACTCGCTCACCAGCTCAGAGGTTGGGTCCTGCTAGTGTGTACAAAGTTGTCTGACCACTGTTTACTTGGTCTTTACTTTTCACTTCTCTTAGAATGTTTTAAGAGGAATGAAAAAGGCAGCCCAAGGTTAACAACAATGGATGATATGCTGTCGTTAGCCCAGAGCGGCTCTTTCTGAAGGCTGTTCTCACAAGCTGTGTGGTGGAGGCTTGATGATAATACAGCTTTATCTTTGAAAGCAAATGTCCTTTCTATCCATGGGTGTCCAAAATCCTTCCCAGGGTGAATGAATGTGGTTATAAAGTGGGAATAAGAAATGACAGCAGAGGGGAAGGGAAGAGTGGCTCAGAGCAGAGACAATGGAGAAAAAAGGACACCTCTTCATTCTGAAGACGCTCCTGGCAGAGCTAGTCATCCCTCTGCAGTGCAGATCATGGTGGGCCCATTAATCAACATAAATGAAAGAAGATAGATCCAGGTACCAATGTGCTCATGTCTTTTCTGGCATAACGTTGCAGTAGTAATGATGATGACAACATGGCAGCATAGAGCATGGTCCGTGCACTTGGTATTAGTGTTCTGTGTTAGGGTTTCTTCACCTCGGCATTACTGACATTTGGGACTGGATATTTCCTTGTTCTAAGAGGCTGTCCTGTGCACAGTAGGCTGTTCAACAGCATTCCTGGGCTCAGCTCACTAGATGCCAGTAGCACACATGCCCCAATTTGTGACAACCAAAAATATCCCCAGACATTGCCAAATGCCCCCTAGGTATGTGTGTGTGTGTCTGTGTGTGGGGGGCAGAACCACTACCCTACATGGATAATGCCATTTAATCCTATCAACTCTGTGAGAGACACTATTTTATCTCCATGTTATTATTTCTCATGGGGAAACCCAAGAGATAAAAAGGTTAGATGCCCTGCCTAAGGTGAAAGCATATATAACACTGGGGAACAAAATTTTTGTTGCATCCACAAAAAACACTTGTTCTTACCTAATTCGAGTGTGCTGATCTCAAATCTGACATTAGTTTTTCTCTGTAAGCTACAGTACTTTTTGCAATTCAAGATTTTAGGTTTTCATCTTATTATAACATTTTCAACATTTAGTTTAACATAATGAAGTAGAATGTCTTCTTGGGCATCATCTTTGTGAAAATATAATAATTTATATAATGCAGTAAATACACTAAGTACACTAAAAGATATGATTGCATCAGAATTTGTCTACAATTTTGAAATAGAACGTATTAAAACACTTGTTTTAATCATAAAATTTGCACAAAACTTATTTAAATTCTATTCAGGCAAAAATTTGCGATTGTAGCTTTTGCATCTGTGTACTTGTTGAGGACAATCTCGTTTCATGCTCCAGCAGTAGTCTGCTCATCACTGACAGCTCCAAGATTTTCAAGAAACTTATCAAAGTGACTGTTGAGGAAGTGAATCTTAAAGCTCATGTTACATCCAAAGTCGCAGAAAGCCAACAGCATCCGTTGAACCAGAAGTTCATAGTATTCTGCTTTTTTGTTGCCAAGAAAGTCTTTTGTAACTTCCACAAGAGACTGCCATGCTGCTTTCTCCTCCTTATTCATCTTCCTGGAAAATTCTTCGTTCCATATGAGGGTTCGAATTTAAGGTCCATTGAATACACCTGCTTTTATCTTTTTGAAAGACAAGGCAGGAAAAGCAGAAATATGTTGAAAGCATTCACTTTCTCTGTTCAAAGCCAGAGCAAACTGCTTCATTAAGCCAAATTTGATGTAAAGTGGGGGAAACATTATCCTGTCTCAATTAACTACAGGTTCATTCACAATATTTTGCATCCCTGCTTCCAGAGCTTTACATTTCGGCCACTCCTTCTGTGTCCAGTGTTTCTCCCAAGCTCAGCTGTCCCACAAAGACAGAAAGCAAGGATACTTCGTGAAACATCTCTGTTGTCCTAGCAGGAGATTTACCATTTTCAGATCCACACAAATGATCCAGTTATGCTCCTCATATTTCAGAAAGTCAAGGACAATTTTTATGTCATTAGAATCTTCTCACAGATGAGTTGAATAACCAATTGGAACTGCTGCATAAACATTACTGTTGTGTAGAAGAACACATTCTCAGACTCTGTTTAGAGCTGTCAAGAAATAGCCACCATTCGGTTGGACTGTAAGTGGTAACACTTAGCTGGCTGTGAAGACTACTGATATCATGAAAGTAAACAAAGTGTTTGTCTTTGGAAAAAATGTCCATAAAAATTTGTTCACGCTTCCTGAAATGGGATACTTTTGCTGACTGGTGAGTACAATTCTTTCCTTGAAGCCTGGAGGCTAATAACTCAGCTGCTTTCTTTTTTTTTTTTAAGTTTCTTTTTATTTATTAATTTTAGAGAGAAGACAGAGAGTGAGAGAGAGAGAGAAAAAAAGAGAAAGGGAGGAGGAGCTGGAAGCATCAACTCCCATATGTGCCTTGACCAGACCAGTGCAGGATTTTGAACTGGCGACCTCAGTATTCCCAGGTCGATGCTTTATCCACTGCGCCACCACAGGTCAGGCTCAGCTGCTTTCTTTGATTGGCCCAAAGCTCTTACTAAGTCATCCAATTCGGGTTGGCTAAACTGCTGAGGGGTTAATGACTGCTTGGCATCAGAAGAAGACCCTTCAGATTCTACAACCATTTCCTCATGCATCTTATCAAAATACACTTGATCACCATGTTCACTTTCTTCGTCCTTAGAAGAAATAAAACCATTGAAAACTGGAACTGGGAGTGTCTCAG
The DNA here is from genome assembly GCA_037038555.1 of Rhynchonycteris naso. Classification (NCBI taxonomy): domain Eukaryota; kingdom Metazoa; phylum Chordata; class Mammalia; order Chiroptera; family Emballonuridae; genus Rhynchonycteris; species Rhynchonycteris naso. Next base: position 148,738,117 of record CM072999.1, on the reverse strand, counting down.
AGTGTGGGATAGGTCATATTGCTGAAGGAATATTAGAATATGTGATCATATGCTGTTTTTTTTTGCCGGTGCCCTTTGTATGGATTAGACAGAAATAACAGTCACTGCTGTTGTCCTTAGGTTCACACCAAACCATGGGAATACCAAAAGGCATTCCTTTGCATTTTTCTTTTGTCCAGTCACAAACCATTTCCTCACAATCATGACACACAATATGAGGAGCCCAATTCTTGTCTTGATTGACAAGGAAAACTTGAAAATAGGCAATATATGCACGTGTCACGAATGATGAAATATTGCGCCTTTGATGTTGAAGTGTGTAACAGCCACATATATAACAGAAGGTGTCAGGACTATTCTTACATTTACACCTACTCGAAGAAGCCATGATTCAATCTTAAAACAAAATAAGAGGGTGTTTTTATCAGATAATACTTTTTTACATTTACGAACAACTACAATTATGTCAAAGTGGTATTTGTAAAACATTAATTGCCTTGTGGTTCTGTTCAATTTAAGAGTCATTGCCCTTTAACTCCAATTTAAAAACCAATTCATGCCATTAACTATAACAAAAAGAAATTAAAATTGCATAAAAACTAGAGCATGCATCGAAAAATAGATTTCATATTAGGAATCAATGATGTGGACTTATATAGAAGAAGTTCTGAAACCTCATGCAACAAAGAATGAGAAAAAAAAATTTCCCCCAGCTTATAGCAGTGAGTGTCCTAACCTTAAAACCAAGTGGTCTACTATGACAAATTTGTGTGTTGTTCTTGTAAATAAATATCCATTTAGCAGTGATATGCTATCATACCACCCAAACCTAATCACATACAATCATTTATTATACCTTTCCACTCCACCAACATGGCTACTTGAGGCATGAAGTGTTCTCAAATGTCGCCTGATTCATACTCTCTAAAAGGAAATATTTCACACATATCAAGTTGTATAAGAATATGACGAATGCCTGAAGGCATACATGCCTGGTTGATGTAATAGGTTTAATTTAATATTTTGTCATTTTGCTTTAGATATTTTTAAATTAAAATAATTGATGTCCTGGTCTGATAGCTCAGTTGGTTGGAGTGTCCTCCTGAAGTGCAGAGGTTGCCAGTTCGATCCCCAGTTGGGGCACATGCAGGAGTGGCTTGCTGTTCATGTCTCTCTATGTCTCCTTTCCTCTCTCCCTCAAATCAATAAGTAAATATTTAAAAATTTTTTGAAGGAGTTTATCATGACTAGACCTTCCTTACAAGAAATGCTCAAGGGAGTTAATTCTTCAAATGTTGAAATGAAAGTTTTTTCAAAAGTTGAAATGTGTGTTTTCATGTTACTAATTAGTAACATGAAAACACAGAATTATAAAACTTGCTGGTAAAGGTAAGTAAATAGTCAAATTCAGAATAATCTAATACTGTAGTGGAGGTATATAAATCACTTTGAACTCTAGTATAAAATTAATAGGCAGAAATATTACAAATAGCTATAGCTACAATATTGTTAATGGATGCAGTATATAAAAAGATGTAAATTGTGGTGTCCATAACAAAAAATCTGGAAAGGAGTAGGAAAAGTATAAAATTTTTGTATACAAATTAAGCTGTTATCAGTTTAAAATAGACTGTTATAAGATGTTTGATATAAGCCCCATGGTAAGGCTTTACACAATATAAAAAGAAAGGAATCAGAGTATAGCATTACAAACAGCTCAAATCACAAGGAACAGCAAGAGGAAGACGAGAAGAAAGGAACTATAGAACGCAGTGAACAAATTGCAGAGATTAAGTTCTTACCTTAAAAGGAATCAATATTTACTTTAAATATAAATGCATTAAATTCTATGATCAAAAGAGTGACCAAGCCTGACCAGGCAGTGGCACAGTGGATAGAGCGTTGGACTGGGATGCGGAGGACCCAGGTTCGAGACCCCAAGGTCGCCAGCTTGAGTGCGGGACCATCTGGCCTGAGCAAAAGCTCACCAGCTTGGACCCAAGGTCGCTGGCTCCAGCAAGGGTTTACTCGGTCTGCTGAAGACCCGCAGTCAAAGCACATATGAGAAAGCAATCAATGAACAACTATGGTGTCCCAGCGAAAAACTGATGATTGATGCTTCTAATCTCTCTCCATTCCTGTCTGTCTGTCCCCATCTATCCCTCTCTCTGACTTTCTGTCTCTGTTAAAAAGAGTGACCAAAAGGATAAAAACACAAGATACAACTATCTTACAGGAGACTCATTTTAGCTTTAAGGCACAACCACCAATATATAGAAACAACCTAAATGCCTCTCAACAAATGAATAGGTTTTTAAAAATGTGGTGCACACATGCACACACACACACACACACACACACACACACACACTCACATGAGTATTATTCAGCCTTTAAAAAAGAAAGTAATACTGGCATTTGTGACAATATAAATGTACCTGGAGAGCATTATGCCAAGTTGAATAACCTAGACATAGGAAGATAAATAATGCATGAGCTCATTTATATTTGAGAACTAATAGAAAGCAGAGAATAAAATGGTGGTTTCTAGGGCCTGGTAGGTGGGGAGAATAGGGAGATGTTTGTTAAAGGATGCAGAAGTTCAGTCATACGGGATGGATAAGTTCTGAAGGTGTAATGATCAGCTTAGTGGCTACAGGTAAACTACCATATTGTATACTTGAAATTTGCTAAGAGAGTAGATCTTAAGTATCTTCATTGCAAAAAGAGAATCATAACTATGTGAGATGATGACTATATTAATTAGCTTGATTGTGCTAATCACTTCACAATGTACTCATATGTCAAAGCATCATATTGTACACCTTTAACATATACTTCATGAATATATTTGTGAAATATACCTGAACAAACATAGAAAAAAAACTAATCTCATATAGTGCTAGAGCTAATTAATTTGTTTGTAAAGGCCTTTGAGATCTAAAATTGAAAGTAGTTACAAAGCACAAAATATCATTACAATAGCTTATTTGTGTCCTGTTATTTAATGTTATTTTATGGCTGAGGTTATATAATTTATTATCATAAGGTACGGGAGAGCTCATTACATGCCAGATAAAAAATATAGTAGATAGACTAATATATCTATTATACATATTTTAATAGGTAGGCACCTGTTTATATTTATCACCTGTGTTATGTGAGGGTGAGTTATGAGACTTCACAAAGGTGTATCTCTTTTTTGCACTCATAATTTAGAAATTATACTGAATCGTTTTGGAGAAGCCCTCACACACACAGATGAGCATCATCGGACTTAGATCAGCTCAAGGATTTGAATGACTAGAGCAATTCCTCTGCCTAAAGGTGTATTGAAGTGAACTAATGAGAAAGTACATGCAAAGAAGAGAAGGTTACAATTTGTCTTTATTGCTGTGGTCTACTGTCTGTAAGCTGAAGATTTTTTAACTAACGAATATTTTGAGGTATCGTGCTACTTCAATAGGGAGGTCATTTTTATTTTTAGTGGTAGATTCATTCATTACTCCCATTTTACAGGTTGAAAAATCAAGCTGGAGGAAAATTTCTCATCTGACATCTGCTGGAGAAAGCGCTTCAGCTCTCGTCACCGTAGCATTTATCATTGAGAATACCAACCACTGCGGTTTACTGACCATGAATCATGTAAATTACAGAGCAGCTTGGCACATGGTGACCAGGATGCTGCTGGGTCAGGCAGATTCTGTTCTGAGGACTTTACTTGGATTAGGTCATTGGATGCTGTCATTAGCTCCGCCTACTTTAGAGATGCAGAAACAGAGACACAGAGAGGTCAGGTTAGTTAGGGATGGGTCAGGATGCAAGTCTGTGTTCATCTCATTATAAAGTATCTGTCATTAACCACGAATTCTTGTTTGATACAGTAGCCCCTAGTCAGCACTTGAAACATGTCTAGTCAGAATTACAGTACAGTGTTTGCTAAGACTTTATAAAAAGAAAATGTAGGATATAATTAATATTTAAGAAAACTATGATGGTATGTTGAACTGATAATATTATTGTATATTGGGTTAAGTAAATATATAATATTAAAGTTGATTTTATTTCTTTCTCTTAAAATCATTTAATGTGGCTACTAGAAAATTTAAAATTGTGCCTGTCACACATTGTATTTCCACTGGGCAACCCTGTTGGCACCTGCTGACACTGTCCTCTTGTACTTCTGACCAGTTTTCTGCTCATAGCAAGCCCTCCGCAGGTCCTGACTCACCAATGCTTTATGTAAGCATGAGTACAAGCCAGGAAAGAGGAAAAATTGTGACATAAATTGCCAAGTCCTTTGGGCACGAGTGACACACAGTTTAAAATACCCAGAAGACAGATTATAAATTGGCAATTTTTCAGGGCTCAGGCCCCTGTCATTCCTCCTTTTCTCTCCTTACCCAATCCTTTCTTCCTTTCCTCAATAAACATTGTAAGAGCACTTAGACTAGGGCAGGGACTGTGCATGGCCCTAGAAATGTTGGAGATGAGTGAGACCCAAGAATCAAGGAGTCCACTCCCTAATAGAGAAAATTGACATACTATGTTTTAGTGTGCTATGGCTGCAGTAACAAGGAGCCACGGAATGGGTGGTCTAAACAACAGAAACTTTTTCCTCATGGTTCTGGAGGCCAGAAATCCATCCACGATTGAGGTGTCGGCAGCACTGGTTTCTCCTGACACCTGTTTCCCGGGCTTGCAGATGGCCGTCTTCTCCCTGTGTCTTCACACTGTCCTCTGTGTGTGGCTGTCCATGTCTAAATTTCTTCTTATATGGACACAAGTCATGTTGGGTTAGGACCCCCCGCTAATGACCTTATGTTGATTTACTTAATTATCTCTGTAAGGGCTCTGTCACCAAATACGGTCACATTCTGAGGTACTGGGGTTAGGACTTCAACATATTAGATTTCAGGGGATACAATTCAGCCTGAACATGACCTATGAGGCAAATGCTGTGGCCATGTAGAGGATGAAGTGTCTGAGCGTGGTCAGGAAGACATTACATATATGAGCTGGGGATTGGTGAGATACAGGAAACCGATGATGGGAGCAGAAATAAATAACAGCCTTCTAAAACAGTGGTTCTTAACCTGGGTTCTATCGAACCCTAGGGGTTGGATGAGTCGGTCTCAGGGGTTCGGAGAAGCCTCTGCCATGGAGGCCAGAATAAAGTAATACCGTAATTTGTTGTGAGTTCATGCACTTTGTTGGTTTTGTTCTTTGAGCAAGGTGAAGTACGGCTCATTTTGTGCACCAGTATAAAAACATATACCTATGTCTTGAATTTGGAAAAAAAATCATATTTTATTTATCACTAAAGAAGGGTTCGGTGAATGCGCATATAAAACTGGTGGGTTTGGTACCTTAAGAAAGGTTAAGAACTACTGTTCTAAAATAAAATTACTTTGAAGAAAGCAATACTTGACACTTGTGACTAGGTTTCAACCCAAAGGACCAAGTGTTTTTGATGGGGGACCTGGTGTGGTCCAGGGTGTTACTAAATTTGGAAACAAATTAGGTCCTACTGCCTTTTGAGGATTTGAGCATTGGGGTCAATGGATGACTGTATGAGTGTGGACCTAAAATTGTGCCCTAAAGTCCAAGTGCAGCTGGAGCATCATGGCAGAGTGGACAAGTGCCTGTGGGGCTCTATACAGAGGACACGGGACTGTGACATGTGTGTAGCATAAACAAGTGCTCAAGGTTTCCAAGGTAACACAGTCCAGCAAGGAGAAGTAACAGCAGGACGGGGAATCAGACTCTGGTTCTCTCTACTAAGCTTTGGCAGTGGATTGATCAAAACCTGGGTCTTCCCCTTTGACTTAATTTACAGAGGTGAATTAAACCCTTTGACTTCATTTAAGGAAAGTCTCAAGAGAAAGATGGGTCCTTAAGTAATTAGCTGAAATATAAAAAGATGTGACTGGCCCTGTACTTTGAGTTGAAGGTTGTTCCACGGGTTACAGAGTAGGTAACTTGGAGTTGGAAGCTTGCATTGGAGATTTGTTGGAAGGCTAAGTTAAAAGGAGACGTCTCTGGTGGAGAAAAGAACAACTGCTAAGACCTAAAAGAGCCTGGTATGTTAAAGAAGTGACTGCTGGCATGGACCATTGAGTTTCTGCAGAGAAAGAGAGGGAGTAAATTGAAAAGGTACAGCAATCTTCTACGTAAGTTCCTGGACTGTCTCTATCTCACAGGTGGTAGGAAGATTTGACGATGGGAACTGTGCTTCTCTAGGGGCAGGGTGGGTGAGAAGGGGGAGTGTTGTGGGAAGGGGACATAGCCACTGCCAGAGTCTAGGTTAGTCCTTGCTATAATGGGATCTGCAAAGTGAATGGAGCCGTGGCAAAGGATCCACAAGGATATTGGAAAAATAGTTGAATTTCTGTTTCATTGATTGATAATCTAGAGAGCAAATGAAACATTTATTGGTGTCTATCTAGGGAGTGACACTGGACGCTCATCTCACCTGGTCCATGTGGCAGGTGTCTACATGCCTTAGAACTTGAGGTGTCCTGAAGTAGAGCTTCTACCAGGTGGAGGTGCTGATGGTGGGGACCCCACTTCTTTGCTGTTTCAGTGTGTTTTTCTGTACATGGCCTGATAAAATGGGTTTATGGATTATATTTCTTAGTTATAGTTAATTTAACCTGCACAAATTGAATAAATAGGTGGAACAGTTCTAAAATAAAACTGTGGGTTTAAGGTGACATTAATATTGCAAACAACAAGCAAATAAATCATGGGCAGAAGGTAGAGCCAACACATCTACTTCTGGTGCAAGTTCTTTGCAAACACATGAGGAAAAAACAGTGACAATATAATCATCTAATAAGAGGTTGGCCCAAAAAATTGAAATCAAGAAAATTATTTAAAATATAAATATATCAGCCTCACTCTTTTATTTATTTATTTATATTTTTCTGAAGTGAGAAACAGGGAGGCAGAGAGACTCCCGCATGCCCCTGACTGGGATCAACCCGGCATGCCCACTGGGGAGCGATGCTCTGACCATCTGGCCATTGCTCCACTGTGACTGCCACCATTCTAGCACCTGAAGTGGAGGCCATGGAACCATCCTCAGTGTCCGGGCCAACTTTGCTCCAATAGAGTCTTTGCTGCTGGGGTAGAGGGGAGAGGGAGATAGAGAGAAAGGAGAGGGGGAAAGGTGGAGAAGCAGATGGGCACTTCTCCTGTGTGCCCTGGCTGGGAATTGAACCTGGGACTTCCACACGCCAGGCCAATGCTCTACCACTGAGCCAACTGGCCAGGGCCTCAGCTTCACTCTTTTTAAAAAAAAAAATTTTTTTTTAATATATATTTTATTATTATTAATTCTAATGGGGTGACACCAATAAATCAGGGTACATATGTACAATGAAAACATCTCCAGGTTATCTTATCATTCAATTGTGTTGCATAACCGTCACCAAAAGTCAAATTGTCTTCTGTCACCTTCTATCTGGTTTTCCCTGTGTCCCTCCCCTCCTCCCTATCCCACTCTTCCCTCCCTCCCCCCATCAACTTCACTCTTTTATTAGGATTAGTTATACTCATGGGGCTCCTTGGCGATTTTTGGATGAACACTGCTATGGTTCACAAGTGGACACCCTAGTCCCACTATGGCTGCTCCTCCAATAGACTTGCAGTGCAGAACTTTCTAGGCTCTGTCTTCAGTTTTGTTATCCTTGTAGCTATTAGCTACTCTAGTTGTTACCTCGTTTTCCAGATGAGGAGCTGGTGTCTAGAGAGAGGACTTGCCTCAGGTTACATAGCTGGTTTGATACAGAGCTGGGACTCTACTTTGGTCCGTTGTTACCATTTTTGTTCTCTGTGTATAGAGAATACATCTCAGCCCTGCAGTTGGTGCTGGGAGCAAACCTGACCCCTCCACCCCCCATATTTTGAGTTATAATATCAAATCCACTAGACTCAGAGTCAAAACAATTGAATTTCAAGTCTGGGTCAGCACAACCCACTAAGTCTTCTCAGAGTGTCATCTTGTCCTCACCTAACCACTGAGGTGATATCAGCTCTATTTACCTGAATGTATTATTGAAAGGGTAAAATTAGGTGAAATATATGGATGAGTTTTGTTATGCAATTTTTTATGGTTCGGACTCGCAAGGCAAAAGACACACCAGATTCAAGTAAATGGGCAGAGGGCTGAAACTCTTAGGCAGATTCAGACCTGAGAAACTGTGCCACTGCGTATTTATTGAGTTCTAAAAGTCATAGCTCAGCAGATAAAACTAAAAAGTTACACAAATCTTTTTTCCCATCCATTTTATCCCCAACCCTGCACATCTATTGTTTCTTTCATGAACAAGGACACAAGAAGAGTCAGAGTCCCAGAGCTTATAAATCATAAAGGACATCTGGTTCTTGGAGGCATTCCTCCAAGAATCTTGCGTACTTGCATTCAAGTAACCCAGGCCAGTCTCCCGTTATGGCTAATGTACTCCAAGATTTCTTGTCTCCAAGTAATCCCTGCTCTGCAGTTAACTGCTGTTTATATCGATGCAGGGTTGTCTCCTACAGTATTTTACTTTATAAATGTCTTGTAATATTTTAGTGTAAATCCCTGCAAATCTTCAACAAATGAACAGATTTTTTTTAATGTTTAAAATTTATTTATTGATTATAGTGAGAAAAGCATAGAGAGGAGGGAGAGAGAGAGAAAGAGAAAAAACCATAGATTTTGTTTGTTTCATTTATTTATGCATTCATTGGTTGATTTTTGCATGTGCCCTGACAAGGGATCAAACCTGTAACCTTGGCATATTGGGATGTTGCTCTAACCAACTGAGCTACCTGGACAGGGCCTGATGTTTTCTTATTAAATGATTGAAAGCGGAAGCAGATATTTCTGAATCAGCTCCTGAGTCCTGCAGTGGTATCAAAATAGTATTTTCTCTGGATTTTGGCTGATAATGGTTATTCTCTGTCATTCTCAGATGGTAATTAAATGTGATATTTACATTTTCTTTCCACAGTTGGAAGGAAGGTTACTGGGCATTAGCTCAGAACAGTCACATGCAGTCCATACTAGTGGGGCCAATATACTTCATAGACCTTTCCTCATTAAATATGTTAACACAGTCTGGCCTGTGTTGGTCAAGTAGATAGAACATTGACCCAGGATGCTGAGGTCACTGGTTTAAAACCCTGGGCTTGTCCATTTAAGGCACATACGACAAGCAATCAATGAACAACTAAAAACAACTAAAGTGATGCAACTATGAGTTGATACTGCTCATCCTCCCGCCTTTTTCTCTGTAAAATCAATCAATAAATTTTTTTTTTTTTTAATATGTGAACACATTTGGGAATATGTGTGAGTTGTTGAAGAGCTCTGCCCTGCTGGTGGCACAGCACTTAGAGAGCAACTGAATGAGCAACATCTAATCTGTTCTTGAACAGAAGGGGCTAAAAGTCAATTCACCCTTTGTGTCCTTTGAGTTTTTGTGTGTCACTAAAAGCAATGTGTCGTTAAGACGCATTGTGAGAACTGAGCTCAGGTTTAAGTTCTCTCTTGTTCTGTTCTTAGCCTTGGTCAGCTGTGGCGATAACAAACACAGTCTTTGTTCTCACCACCAGACGCTTCAGACCCATTTCCTCCAACTGGGTACAACTGCTCTTCCCAACTGTGCTTCCAAATCCATGCTGTGCACTTGTGTCATCTTCACATTCTGCTTTCTATGGTCTTCCCAGTCTGAGAATCTTTAGTGGTTTAGAACTGTTCAAACACCTTGATCTAGTGTTTGAGGAACTCCAGCATCTGGTTCAATTGACCTTTCTAATACTGTCTTCCATTTATCTTCTCTATGAATCCTCAATCCAGAGTCACCCAGGCTGTTCTCTGAGCTGCAAATGCACCACACTCTTTTTTGGACCTTTGCTCATCCCTGTTCCCATTCCTGGGGTGAGTGAGGGCCCTGTCCTTTCCCTTGTTTCCCCTCCATCTGCCTCTTTGGTTGCTATGTAGGCTCAAGATCTTCAAATTCTCCTTCCTCCTTAGAACCATCCTGACAGCTACAGCTATAAAGATTTTTATTTTTTATGAACTCTTTTTACCTCCTATCTACTACCCCAACTACCCACCTATCTATTTAAAAGGATTTATTGAGTCAATTTTATTACATTCTTGATGCAGGGACTGTGTCTTATACTACTTAGTCTCCTCCAATGCAACTTACTCATTCAGCAATTACCAACTTGTGTTAGGATTCTTATGGTGAAAAGTAAGAGCAATACAGTTCAGGAGTGCATAAGAGCAAAGCAAAGCAAAGCAAAGCAAAACAAAACAAAAGAATCCATACAAACAAACAAACAAACTCAAAAACAGACAAGGTGGTGGTGGGAGATTCATTACTGGGACTGAGGAACACAGACTATATCGTAGACTATCTTTTTCTACCTTTATCTCTCAGGTGTTTCTGGTAGAAGAATGGCTGCTCAAAGCTACAGGTTGGCATCTTCCCAGCTTAGCAAACCTTTTAAGAAAAAGTAGTATGTGTGTGTGAGCACGTGTGTATGCTCATGCACGTGCACACGTGTATGTCTTCCCACATCCATAAACCAATGCAAGAAGAGCCCTGATTAGACCTAGAATTACGTAAATTATTTTTCCTTCTTGACCATTCACTTCTGCTGTGAGTGTGAGATGCTGTGATTGGCTCAGCCTGGGTCACATGCCCTGCTTTGTCACTATACAGAATCTTGAGCTAGGGCACTGTTATCTGACACTCTCACTACGACCAGTGGATATATGGGAGGAGCAATTCTTCTTCCCCAATAGGGATGCTGGGAAGACAGAACTGTGGCAGTCCTCCACATTATCAGCCCAGAACACTGCATACTGCGTATGCTTGCTACATGTTCCACGGTTAAATGTTTGATTTTCTACTTCAAAGTGACTTTTTAATTTGGGGAAAATCCACTCATACTTAAAAACTAATCCCACCCCAAGATTACTGGATATTACTGTTAAACCTTCTTGAAGTTCTCTCAGTTACATCTTCCTTTTGCTATTCCCTCTTCCCCTTGGGTATTATACAAATAGTTTAATCGCACAACTACAAGATAGCCCTTCAAACATTAAAGACGCTGCCTTGTGCTGTTTGAATCATCCTACTTTTAGGATAAAATCTCATTTCTAACAACAGCTTGTCATCCGACACATTTTCTAGACCTTTGCCATGCTTATTGTTCTCTGGTTTTTCGCAGTTTGGGCTGAAATGAGGTCCCTGGAACCGAGCAAGTACTTTTGAGGTAATGTGACTTGGTTTCACCTCCCTAATTTTACACATTTAATATGTATACATTTATTAATTTAGCCCAAGATTTCATTAGATTTTTTTATAACCATGTCATTGTATATATTGATGAAGAATATCAGTTTTTAAAACAATAATTATCAAACATTATTTGACATTCTTTTCTCAGTCGTTTAGCTCTTTTGTGTAGGTTGAGCTTGTGTTTAAGGAACTAAATCAGGTCACTCCTCTCAGTCTTGCTGACTCTCCTAGTAACCCATCCAACAGCCTGGCAGGTACTGATGATGCTCAGGCTGCTCTAACAAAACATAACAAACTGGGTGGCTGAAACACTGGACATTTATTTTCTCATAGCTTTGGAGGCTGGAAGGCCAAGATCAAAGTGTTGGCATGGCTAGTTTCTTCTGAGGCCTCTCTCCTCGGCTTGTAGAAGGTTGCCTTCTCACAGGATCTCCCCAAATGCATGTCTGTGTCCTAGTCTCCTCTTCTTCTAAGGACACCAATCATATTGGATTAGGGCCCACCCTAATGACCTCATTTTACCTCTTTAAAGACACTATCTCTAAATACAATCCCATTCTTAGGACTTCAACATGTGAATTTGCAAGGGTACACCATTCAGCTCATTGCACTGACCAACCAGCTCCATTGGAGTCGCTGTGTATGTGGGCGCCTGTGTTTATCAGTGGCCAAATGGTTGCAAACACAGGCTGGAGAGCTAAGGTGGAGGGATTGGACATCTTAATTAAAGCTCAGAGTTAAGATTTATCAGGTAAACAAACCCAAACTGAGCAGGCAAATGCTGACCATTATGATGCTGGGCCTTGGGCTCTGTTCCCTGCTTTTAGCTCCAACAAGATCAGGCCCCCAAAAACCCTGCCATGGGAATCAGGGGACCAACAATAGAATGTTTGCACCTAAAAAGAAGCTTTTCAATACTCTGGGTAAACCCAAAAAAACACATTAAATAGAAGCTCTTTTTTAATACTTTCTCTGAGACGGGAATGATAGACGAGTAAGAGAGTCTGTCAGGTTTCAAAGCGACACTGTGGACATCATTAAATAACCTGCAAATCATTAACTAGGAATGTAGACAAGGTGCCCAGACTTAATCATTTTTATCCCCTCCCCCTCCCCGGGTAAATTTGGTGGCACACGCCTTCACCCCCTCCATGAGGAATTGCTCTGAAATGCAAAGTTTGACTCAGCCAGCAAAGTAAAAGAAACCAGATACCATAATGGTCTCATTTCTATCTTTTTAAATAATGATATGCCAGTCTCTCAATAAATCGCATAAAGGTGAAGAAGAAAACTAAGTCTTTGACCTTTCTCATTTGTAGCTACACTTAGATATTTCTTCTCATATCTTATGCTGGCCACAGAGCTTTGCATAGCAGAGATTTAATTTCCTGCTACTGCAGGCATTAAAATGGATAGGACCTCCCCCCTCCCTTCCCTTCTCCCCTGCAACCTGAAGCCTTCTATGTGGTTGTCAGGACGTGTCATTCACAGGACCTGAGTGAAGGGCGTTGCAGGCGAAATCCTTCCTTTCTGAGCAAACTGTGCAGAGCAAATTGGAGCCTGACAGGGAAGAATTGCAAGCACTGAGCAACTGTGATATGACAGTCATACCCTATGGGTGATGAATATCTTTTATCCAGATAAATGGACTTCTAATTTGTTAGTTTAATTACCGGAGCCCTGCAAAGTCTTGAGCCAGTAATTTCTTTCTCAACAAATTAGAGGTCTTAAATAATTCTGCAGGAAGACTAATTCCTCACTCTGGTGTTTGGATTTTCCTCTGCTACATATTGCCAGGACTCAGTTGGGTGCCATTAACAACTTGCTTGATGGTACTGGTCTTGTTGTGATGTATAAACCTCTCTTAGGAGTGGCTTCTGCATTTCTAACCTTGCAGCATAAGTCTCTTTTGGGTAATTACCTTTCCAAGCTCCCCTTTTAGGATATGAGAAAGAGTTCATCTTTTCCAAACAATCAGCAGCCTTTGTTCCAAAGGGAGGAAGGAAAGGAGTCACTCCCCAGCCCGACCCCAGTGCTGAGTCTAAAAGATGGGTCTAGTGAGGGCACATCATTTACGGGGAACACCAACCCCTCTGCACCCCGGCCTCTTCCTGAGGTTGGGACTGGAAAATTCAAAGTCTGCATTTGTAAAAAGTGTGTGCCTACTTTCAACCGCTGCCTGCCCATCTGGCCCCTGCGTATCAATTACCTGCCTGCTCATTTTCTCTATTTTGCTAATGTCTTTCTTTTCCCCAAGTGAGAGCCAGTCTTAGCTGGCTTTCTGTCGATAGAAAATCTCTGTTAATTGGTGTTTCTCTGCTTTGCAAGCAGAATGATAACTGACATTCATAACGATGTTTCAGTGGCTCTGCCAGATCCTGAAGGGTCTTCGGAGTTTTCAAACAGTGATTGACTTCTGTGCAGAATACTTTCAGTGTCAGGTGTATTTTATGGTTTTCTGATTCACTGCAAATTGGATGTCTGCATCTGGGATATAACTTTCTACGTGCTAAAGTATCTATTAAGTGGAAACCAATACTCCTTAGGGAGAAATGGAAAACAGGACGTTTTCAATTTGGAAGCTCCTGGTGACAGGAGAGGGGTCAAATCTCATGCTTCTTTTATCTTTGGTCTACTCAGTAAGTGCTCAGAGGTTGCTTATTGGATGAATTGAGCAGTGTTAGGGGCATGGGTAGCTGACAAAGGATCATCCCCTAAACATGCCTGAACTGGAGGTTTGAACATTCTTGTTAAACCTGAAAGGTAAGGTAGATGGGACGAGAACAGGCAGCAAAAGTGTAGAAGTCAGGAAAGCTCACACATGGAATGCAGGTCAGAACAGGCAAAAAAGATCTAAATCAAGGGGCTTGAGGTACTGCTAACAATTCCAGAAGATGGAACAAGTCCAGAATGTGGACCCTAAACCATGCAGCTTTCCATTGTGTGTGGGTGACTGTGGGGTCTCTGTCCGTCACCCAGAGTCATGTGGGACCAAAGATGCCAGACCTTTACAGTCCTTATGGAACAGAAGGATGCAGATGACCGGTTATTGAAACTGTAAAAAGGGAAACCACCCCCTTTTCTCTCTTTGTGATAGATTCTGCATGCAGCAGCCAAATTGGTCATGTGTCAGCCTGCTTTGCTGGTTGAGATGGGCAAGTCTCTGCACTTGTCTGTGCTGCTGTCTGTCTAGTTGGCATGCCCAGGCAAGACCCAAAGCCGTTGTCACTTGACTCCAGGCTAAATTCTTTATGTTCTGTGGGATAACAATTTCCCTTATATATTACAGGGCATATATTATATCCTTTGACCTGTACTAAGTAACTGATGTTTACTGCTTTCACTGGGTAACAGAGAGGCGACCAAAAGTGTTCACTGTCCTTGTCTCACTAGGTATAATTCCGTGTCACAAACCACCCCAAACTCAGTGCCTTACACAATAATGATTTCCTATTTCTCATGAGTTTGAGGGCTGACTGGAAGTTCTTCTGCTGGTCTCCTTTGGGGCCCCTCATGCAGCTCCATCCAGTTGTTGGGCTGGATGGATGCAAGATTTAAAAGGGCCTCTCTCATGTGATTGGGGCCTGGGTGCTGCTGGAATACCTCCCCCCTCTCTGTCTTGCAGTTGGGAAATGTAGAAACCGTGCCTTTTATTTTCTGTATTTTTGATGCTTTGCTATCTGCGGCATTGCTGATTCTGGAGGGACTGCCCCTCCCAGGCCTGCCAGTCCCTGGAGACAGTAAGTGATTCTGTTTCCAGCAGGTCTTTCATGGGCAAAGTAACCAGGCGGAGCCCCCACCCCACCCCCTCACCTCCCCACCGCCCCTGTGGGCTCCTGAACCCCAGGTCACTATCCACATTTTCCAATCACTGCAGGGCTCAGGGTTAGGCTCCAAGCAGGGGCAGTTCCTCCACCTCAGAGCCTGCTGGAGTGACTGCCACCAGCCAGTCCCCAGCCTTGTCCCTGCCTCACCTGCACTTCTTGTGGAAGCCACGGTAAAGGCTCTTGCCCACACTTTCCTCTGCCCCTCTGCCACCTGACTGACCTGGCGCTTCCTCAAGTGGCCCCCTGAGCACGGTGCCTTCTCCTCTTGGAACCTGTGAGTAACAAGCTAAAATGTCTTTGGGTGTCTACACGGTGAGGTCCTTTGGGGCTGGTGGCTGAGACAGCCACCCACATTTCCAGTGCAGGGTCTGTGGCCATGAACAGGCTACCTTTTTAAAACTAATTTTATTTATTTATTTGTTTTGCACACAGCAGATCACCTCAGAGATTCAGGTTGCAACTCTATCTTTGTTAATTTCATGTTTTTGGTAACTGAACTGTGGAGCCCAAATTTATACACTATGTTCAAAACACCTTGCCTGTTGTAAATTCCTGTTCTGCCCAGGTCCCTTCCTCCCTCTGCAAAGCCCTGTGTGTTGGGCTCTGTCTGGGTACTGTCTGCTCTCAGGACTTAGTGCAAGTCTCACCTCCTACTAGAAACCTGCCTTGACTAGCTCCCTCTTCTTTGAGCTCAAGCTTCAATACTCTTCATCTAGTTCATCTAGTGTTTTTTTTTTTTAATTGCAGAATTTTCACAAGTGTTTATTGATCACCCAACTGCTCTCTTTCCCTCCTTCCCCTCTCCAGCTCCTGTTGCTGCCCAGGGTGGCTCCCTCTCACCGCGTGCAGGACTTAAAATGATGGAACCAGAGCTGCATAAGTGGAAACAAACTGATTGCACAGGAAGCGTCTTAGGGTTTTCATTTCCAAAAATCTCTCTTGTTGGAAAAGCGTGCTGCAGCCTCCTCTGGTCCCCGATCATACTGATTTGTGTTTACCCTTTCAGATTTCCAGATCCTGCTGGAGCCAACAAAGAGGCTCAGGAGCTTGTTTGTCAGACACAAGAGCCTCTCAAATCAACATCTTGCTTTCCATTAGCAATGCCATCCATCACCCTCTTGATCGTTCACTCAAGTCTTCTCGCAGGGTGTTAGGCATGATCATAGGCTCGTCACCCAGCAACCCAGTAACTCCAAACTGTCCTCTGGGCTCCACTGAATCCTGATGATGGCACATGGAAGATTCTTTCTGCAGAGCAGGCAGCCTCCAGTGTGCGTGCCAAAGCCCCTAGGAGATGAGTTTCAGTGGTGTTCGGAGGCTGTCGTGACCCAAGCTGTCTGTGAAACTGTGCTCAGAAAAGGTTGATTAGGGTACAAATCTAATCTGTCACCCTCCTTAAAACCCATAGCTCCCCTTTGCCATATGATTGGGTTCAGTTTTCTTTTTAATTCTTTAAAGTTAAATTTTTAAAATTTGAGATGATGGTAGGTGCACACATGGCTTTAAGAAATACAGCGAGAGCCCCCATACCCCAATGATAACTCCTGCAGAGTTATGGTACAGTTTCACAAAGCAGATATGGCCATCCCACAGAAGGGGTGGGGTGCTATGGCAGAAGAAGGGTGGATGCTCCTTTGTGCTGCTGGGTGGGGTGGGAGTTCCAGGGCCCCCCCCCCCGCCCCCTCCCACCCATAGTCTCTATTTACATGGAGGGGCATTTGTTATTTCCAGATGAACAATGACACCCCCAATTCCACCCAGCCTCTCTGGCACCTCCCTAATATAAGGATTGGGCATCTCATCAACCCTGGTGGGGGTAGTAGAATCTGGGCTCCTCACCCTGCCATTGCTGGGATAGGGCCTCAGTGTTTTATGTGGAGTTTGGCTGGAGTACAGCTGTTGTCATGTAGAAGTTTTCTGTCTTTCTAGGCGGCCCCTTTGCTGGTCCTCTGGCTGGAGAGAGCACACTTTTCCTGTGGCCTTTTTTTTTGTCTGCATCTGTTGGAATTTCTGGGTTGCCAGGTGCATCAGCTCCAAGTTGGGGATATGTGACACCCTACCATCCCCCAAATCCAGTGAACTTGTTATTGTGCCATTTCTCAGGTCCTGAGGACCCACTCTGGTCTGCCGTTTTCTCTCCACTTTTCGGAAATCTTATTGGTAATGGCCAGGGTTTCTAGTTGTACCTAGCAGCAGGAATAGGAAAAAGTACATGTAGTCTATGCTTTTGGAAGCGGAAATTCCCAGCTGTTTTTTCTCTCCCCCCTCTTTAAGTAGGAAAGGCCATAGTCTGTCCCTGCCCATAGCTCCCTGCTTCATGCCTGGTGCTCGAACAGCAGCTACCTGGGAAACAGCCGAGCCAGTGCTTCTGCGGGTCCCTTCATCCACACGGTTACTAATAAAACACACTTATATGGTGCTTCTTATGTGCCAGGTACTTTATATGTAATTATGAGTTAAGTACCATTATTAGAGACGAAGAAACGAAGGCCCAAAGAGAGTAGGTCATTTCCTTTAGCTCACCCAGCCAGGGAGCGGCCGAGCCTGGATTCGGACCCAGGCAGCCTGGCTCTGCAGCCGCGCTCCTGAACGCGCCACTGTGCCTGCCCCCGCCCCCCTCTGGCCAGTTCTGGCTGGCTGGCTAGTGTGGGCATCAACATCTCCTGGAGGGCTTGGAAGCGCAGACTGCTGGGTCCACCCCCAGAAATTCTGATGCAGTCAGTCTGAAGTGGGGCTTAGGTATTTGCATTTCTAACAAGTTCCCGGGAGGCGCTGATTCTACTTTCTGGGGCCCACACTCAGCAAACCAATCACCTTCCCACCCTCTCCTTCACCACAGTTTGCTCTGCCAATGGCTCCACAGCTTCTCAATTTGGCACAGGTATCAGCTCACCTGATTTGACCTCCTCTTCCTTCTTCCACCCTCAGCTATTCCCCCCAGCCTTCCACAGCAGTCCCTGCACTTCTCAGTTCTAGTTGCCACATTATAGTAAACCTACCTGTTTATACATCTCATTGCCATTCCGCCCCAGGGCAGAGAAGTTAATGCAGAACAGTATACATTATTCATCTTCACCTGGGGAAAGGAGATTCCTGGGCCCCCTGGGTTTCTGAGTCCGTTGACCTGGGGTGGCACCCAAGAACCTGCATGTTAAATAAGCTGCTTACATGATCCACATGCAGTTGGCCCACCTTTGAGAAGTCACCCGGGAACTCTGCACTGTGTTTGGCATGAAGTGCTCAATAATTACTAACTGGGTTTTATTAAACTGAACTCTGAAATGAAATGGTAACCACCTCACCACCCTTCTGTGCTTTTCCCCTACCAACCCCCAACCCCATGATGACATTTTTTCTAAAACCTTATATGTCCCCTCTCCCCAAATTGTTTCTTTCTTTTCCTTTGTTTCACATCTTTCATTTACGCACTTCAGCTGACTGCAGCTAGCTGTTGAATAAACTTGGAAACATTTAAACAATATGGGGAAAATATCTTTTCAATGTCAAGACATAATTACGGAGAGAAATGTGCATACACCTTAGGTGTTCAGCCCGATAAATTTTACCTATATACACTTGTGAAAACACGAGGCAGCTCATGATATATAAGACACAGCACTCAGCCGGCTCGCTCATGACCCCTTTCATTCCCTACACCCCCTCCAGGGCAACCCCATTCCATCTTCTATCACCACTGATTAGTTTTGTCTGTTCTTGAATTTCATATGAATGAAATTGCAAAGAATGCACACTTTTGTAGATGGTCATTAGTGCTCAACATTATGTATGTGAGATTCACTTATGTCTTTGTATATAACAGTTCTTTTTCATGACTGTGTTGTATTCCATTTTATGAACATAAAACAATTAATTATTCTTATGTTGGATATCGGGTTTTTTTTGTTTGCTACTCTTAGAGATTGTGATAAAATATACATAATATAAAGTTTTACATTTTAACCATTGCTAAGTATACAATTCAGTGCTTTTAAGTGCAATTCAGTGCTTTTACTATATTGTGTAACCATTACTGCCATCCATCTCCAGAGATTTTTCATTTTTCCAGATAGAAACTCTGTACTCATTAAACAGTATCTCCCCTTTTTCGTTCCCCTGGATCCTGGCAACCACCATTCTACTCTATGTTTGTATGAATTTGACTATTCCAGGTACCTCATGTAAGTGAAATCACATAGTATTTGTCTTTTATGATTGGCTTATTTCACTTGCAGTGATGTCCTTAAGTTTATCTCTTTGTAGCATGCATCAGAATTTCCTTCCTTTTAAAGACTGAATAATATTGCATTCTGTGTATATACTACATTTTGTTTACCTATTAATTTGTTGATGGATATTTGGGTTGTTTCTACTTTTTGGCTATGGAGATTCTCTCTTTTGGTTTCAGAGTGTCTACAGTGCGTCAATGCTTTTCCAGAAGAGTAGTGACATGCAGATACTTCGGATCACATGACAATGAAGGTGATCACTAGGTTATCATTCCTAAAAGATCCTGCAGCTGGAGAGAAGGGTTAGTGGAAATCTGGGGAACAAAGCAGGAGGATCTGGAGCCTGGGAAGCATGTCAAGTGGAGTGCCACCCTGGAGATGTGCAGAGGAAAAAGCAGAGAGTGAGCACAGGTGAACAAAAATACAGACAAGTCCAGAGGCAAGTTGGAAAATAAATGCGTGATATTCAGTTATTTAGTGGACATTTTCAGTTTCTTCATTGCATGACCTAGGGTCCTTTTCAAGGCTGGGTGTTGATGTTTCCTCCTACTGCCACGACATCTATCATCATCTATACACTCATAATTCCCAAATCTGTCTTAAAAGCACTAATTTTCTCTTGCGCTCCAGCACCACATTTCTATCAGCTTAGTTGACAAATATACCTGTGTATCCACAGATACTTCTAATTCACTATGCCCTAAATAAAAGTGATATTTTTAGCCTTGACGGAATTCATTACAGTTTACTCAGTTATAGAGACCAGAGTTCCTAGAATTGTCCTTCCTGGGCTCCAGCTTATTGGTTCTACTTCTAAACTAACTCTTACTTTATATCTCCAGGCCTGAGTTTCCCCCCACGTCTTGTTTCACAGACACTTTTCCCTTCCTCCCTATTGCTGTCAGTGTTATTTTTCCAAAGTAGATTTGATGTTATTTGCAACCTTTCCTCTTGTCTTTAAACCTTTGAATTCTCATTGACAATAGGATAAACTTTGTGCTTTGAGCATGGCTTATAAGGCCCTCTGGGATCTGTCACTCAGCCAGTACCACAGTCCATTTCATACCTTTCACCTCATGCTTCGTTTCACCCCTGCTGATCATTTCTTCCCATTCTCTAATATTAGACATCACGTGTGCCACAGTATCTTTGAATGTGCTATTCTGTTGAAAAGCAGAACTATTACAAAACCACTAGTTTTTGAAAAAGCAGGTTCCCCTGCCATTCCCTTCTCCCCTTTGTTCTCAGAGGAGGTAGAACGTTGTGCAGAGTCTGGAACGAAGGCTCTTGCAGTTCTTTACACTAAGGTACACATCTGAGGGTCCTCACACAGTCCTTGGGACCCCAATGACAGTCTACGCTCAGTAATGTCCCCTGATGTGACCCATTACAAGCTTCTTTGGGTCTTTGGTGAAGATGGCAAAAGGAACTATATTTGAGTCTACCTTGTGTTTCTTCACACTCTGATCTTTGACATATGAGCCTCACTCATCAAATTGGGATATCCTTACCTACTGCGCCAGAGTTTTGAATATTACACAGGTAGTTACATGGGAAAGCCTTCTATAAGCTGTAAATACTACAACTCTTAGTTATTATCAATTTACTCTTCACTCCTTTCTCTTTCCTTTTTACATTTCTCTTCTTCCTCCCTTTCTTCTTTCTTCATTTTTCTACATATTTTCTTTTCCCATTTTTTAATATATATTTTCTTCTTTCCCTTCAGACTGATAAGCAACTTTAGCCTTCCTTGCTGCTGCTAAGATTTGACCCCTGCACTTGCATAAGATGCCCCCAAACCATCCCATTATCTTAACCATTCTTAAATTTCCCCCATTTGTTCAAATTACGCTTTAGGGAGTTAGTACCTCTTCCAGGCCTGGAGAAGAGTTCTCTAACTTACACAGTCTCTTTGTTGTTGGACTTTAAAAAAAGATTTTCTGTGCAGCATTGTCAACTGATTAACCTTTAGGCCTGAGAAAAAAGGGGGGAGACTATCAGAGCAGTCATATTTTCAGCTGTTTTTCACTGAAGAGTGCATCAATCATAGAAATGTCTTTGACTCCTGTTTGGTTACCGCACCAACAATTGGATATAACTTTCTGAGTTCAAGAAAGTTAATGGTTTTCTGGGGTAATAAAGCTGTCAGGAGGAGGGAGGCTTTCATCTCACACTGTAAAAAATGTGAAAGTATTGGGTGGCAGTGCAAGGACATTGAGGAGATGACAACATCTGGAGAATCTAGAGACCTAAACGGTCTGGTAATTTATGGTCCCAAGAGAAATGCATTAGGCCAGGAGCCTAGAAGCCTGGGTTCTATTCTCATCCCCATCACTGGCCTCCAGAGCGACCTTGGGCAAGGTGCCTGACATTACTATGCTTGTAGTCATTCTATATACAAGGATAATAATACTACCTGTATTTATCAATTTGTTATTCTAGGAGAGTTTTTATTTCTCTCTTTCGGTAGGATAAATGAGGCACTTTTTTGAAGCTGCTGAATAAATTTAAGGTCTCTCTCTCTCTCTCTCTCTCTTTCTATATATGTATAATTTGTATGGGAAAGAGCTTTAACTTATTTTATTAAGAATTCATTAGACCTGGGATGCTAAGAAATTTAATATTAAGGCCATGCCGATTTTAAAGAGGAAGAAGTTGCAGCTCAGAGAAATTGGCATTTACAGAATCAGAACTTTTAAAGTTCCTACCAATCACGCTAGGTTTCTCTGTTTAATCACAGATCCACAGGACAAAAGAGTAACTTTGCAAATAAAATCAGAGGATCTTGCAAATAAAATGAGAGGATCTTGGAAGTACAACTATCTGTATTTAATTATTGGCAAGTGGGTTATATTCAGTGTGGAACAGCAGTGAAATATCCATAGCCCTGCTGGGTGTGTCACTGTGTAAAGTGGAGCAGAGACAGGGTTAGGGCTCAACTCGGGTCCCTCCTTGTCCATGCAGACTTCCCAAGGCACAATGTCATCACTTACCTTGGTACTTAACGTCTTATCACTCCTATGTATTAATTCTATTTTTTGAAGTTGATTTCTTTCATTGTAATTGGACTTTTAAGAGATGATTATTCCTGTAGTTACAGATTTGTTCATTCATTCCACAGGCATTATGAAGTTCCCATGCAGTGTCAGTCAATGTGCTGGCCTGGGAGATAGAGTGCTAAGCCCATCAGATGTGGCTCTTGTCTGCACGGACCTTGGGAGTGACTGGAGAGAGAGACATCTAAACATTGCCATGCCAGGATCTGATCACAATGGTGGTAAGTGTACCGGAGACAAAGCAGCAGGAGCTGTTAACAGAAGTGGGGATTGTCCTATACATGATTTCACCTGGTGTTGTTATAGCTCCCAAGTCCCTTTTTTGTCTTCCTCAAGGCTACTCCATCTACCCTACCAATCTCCCTTTCTTACTTGTAAAACCGAAACTCTATATCCATTCCACAACAACTCCCCATTCCCTTGTCCTCCAACCCCTGAAAACCAACATTCTATTTTCAATCTCCCTGAATTTGACTCCAATGGGTACCACATATAAGTGGAATCATATAGTCTTTGTCCTTTTGGGACCGGCTTATTTCTCTTAGCCTAATATCCTTAAGTGTCATTCACGTTGTAACATGTGTTAGAATGTCCCTCTTTTTAAAGACTGAGTAATATTCCATTGTATGTATAGACCGCGCTTTGTTTATTCATTTATCAGTTGATGGACACTTGAGTTGCTTCCACATTTTGGCTATTATGAATAATGCTGCTATGAACGTGAGTGTACGAATATCTATTAGAGACCCTGCTTTCAATTCTATGGCGTAGAGACCCAAGAGTGGTGCTGGGTCATGTGCTAATTCTATGTGTAGTGTTTGTGAAGATTGTGTGTATGTGTTTAGTACTTAGTTTTTGTTCTGACTGTAGCCACACTGTCTCTTGCCAGTAACATACCTGGTGGCCAGTGCAGAGCATGTCTGATCTACATTTGTTTCCCTTCACTTAGAAAAATTGTGCCCAAACTCTGATGCACTTCCATTTTTTCCCCCTTTCTTGATCTACTCAGACCTTGGCTAAGACCCCCTAAGGCAATCTCTTTAACCAAGACATACATGCACACATTGTCTTTTATGGCTCTCAGTTCATTGAATCCTTATATCTAATTATGGTGGATGAGTGAATGTTAGATAATCAGTGATAATATCAAGGGAAGTATAGTAGTTCTTCCCTTATCTGTGGTTTTGTTTTCTGAGGTTGAGTGGCCAACGGGATCTGAAAATATTACATGGCAAATGCCAGAAGTAAACAATTAGTAAGTTTTAAATTGTGCATCATTCTGAGTAGTATGCTGAAATCTCATTCCCCTTCCAGCTAGCTCTCCACACTATATCCACTCTGCGCCCCTTAGTCACTTAGCCTTCTGGGCTATCAGCTCTATTGTGGCAGTATCAGTGTAATGTTCAAGGAACCCGTACAGTAGCCCCATGCTGCATCACAATGTCTAGTTCATTTCATCACACAGGCATTTTATCATCTCACATCATTACTAGAAGAGGAAGGGTAAGTATATTATAGCAGGTCCTCCAATAACATTGTCTCATTCAATGTTGTATGTTATAATGATGACAAAAGAAAATTTGACTTCCATTTGGGGTCACAGTCTATGTAGGGATTTTATGGTCTCCCCATGTTGGCATGGGTCTTCTCTGAGTCTCTGGTTTCCACTCACGTCCCAAAGATGTGCATGTGAGGTGGATGCACGCCTACATTGTTCCATCTGAGTGAGTGTGGGTGTGAGTGTAGGTGTGGGTGTGAACGGCCCTGTGATGGAAGGGTGTCCTGTCCAGGTGGGTTCCCATCTTGGTCCTGAGCTGCCAGGAGAGGCCCTGGCACCGTGACTCTGAACTGGAGTAAGTGGGTTGGAAGATAATTATCTGACTTGTTTTTATTAATTTCTCTTAAATGTTTGTGTACTTTGCATTTGTCTCAATGTTGAATAGTATAAATGTTTTGGGATTTTATTTAGATGTTTGGTGATATTTTTGTGACCAGAAATATGCCATAGGAATGAACTATTATACCAATTAGCTTAAAGTAAAATTGGTTTCATCAAATGTTGTTTTGCTTCAAGTCACAGTTTTTAAGAATCTATCGAGTCTGGTAAGTAAGGACTGACTTACAGGACAATAAGTTATTTTGAGTGAGAGAGAGAGATCACACTCAAGTTTTACTACAATATATTATTATGATTATTCTATTTTATTCTTAGCTGTTGTTATTAATCTCTTGCTGTTTCTAATTTATAAATTTAAGTTTATCATAGTTATGTGTGTATAGGAAAAACATAGTATAGAAAAGGTTTGTCAGGCATCCACTGGGGGTCTTGTAATGTGTGTGCCATGAATAAGGGAGGACTACTGTAAAAGCTCTTTGTTTGAAAGTAAATGTAGACATAAATAAAAAAATCAGTGCCATTAACCTCAAAAGTCCTTGAAATGGCCCGAATCCCTCCCTCAGAGGTTTTATAGGCTTCTCTTGCTCTCCAATCTGCCTTTAATTCCTTCTTTCCCTCAAACTTCAGCATTGAAGGTAATGAAAAAAGCAATTTCTTACTCAACTCTATTGTTTTTCTGTGCTGTTTCATTACAAATGTTGAAATATGTTGTTTTCTACTGTTTTTCATTGCAAATGCACAGAGTTTCAATTATGTTAAGCTGCCTTGCAGCCCTGGAATTTATTATAGAACAAATAGGCCTTCTGAGGGCTAATGTAAGGACTTAACCACAGTTGGTAACATTTCTTTTTCCCTATGGGGAAATCTTTCTTGAGGCTTGAATTCTAAGCAACATACTTATAAATAAATATTTAGATTATAATTATTTTGCAAGTAAGACCATCCAGAATAGAAACTCTTTTTGGTACTGGACTGTTTTATATACAATCATCTCTTCTAAAGTGTTGGAATGCCGTAAGCCGGCAATTTTCAACCGGTGTGCCACGGCACACTGCTGGGCCACAAAAAATTTTAAAGCATGAGACACTGGACTGTTTAGTCAGGGGCACCGACCTCTTTTTCTTTTCTTTAGATTGTCAGAGAAAAATGTGACAACAGCCAACACAGCAATAGCCATCTGGTGTGAATGGATTGAAATTATACTTATTTCTTTGTCAGATTGGCAAAAAATATATTTTCTGGTACACTGCAGAGTTTTAGTAATTAGTTTCTGGGTGCCATGAGGAGAAAGGCTGAAAATCGCTGCCCTACACCTAACTGGTATTTTGTGGGTAGTAGTTCAGAGTTTGAAGGGGGGAGATGCCACATTCTCTCTCTGGGTAATTCGGGTTTGGCTTGTCACAGCTTCTTCTGTCTTTTGTAGTGTGGGTGAAATCAATTTCTATTTGCTTCGTCCTTTGTTAAGCTAGAAGCAGCTCATTTTTAAATGTAATTAAGTTTTCAAAAAATTGTAAAATGCTAACCACTCAGAAAAGTACAGAGAATTACATAATGTATCGTCACCATTTATACTTAACAGAAAATAACATTCTGCACTATTAGCTTCAGATATTTTTTTCTTTAATAAATAAAATGGTGCAGTTAAGCTCTCTCTTTGTTGATCCCCATCCTTGTCCCTTCTCCTCTTTCCTTTGCCAGAGATTACCAACATCTTTAAATTGGCTTGTTTTAATTTCATTCATAATTTGGTATTTTACTACATATATATGTTTCCACAAATAATATAGGTATTGTTCTGTGCATCAAAGAAGATATTAATAGTAAAATACTGTATGCATCTTTTATAATTTGCTATTTTACTTAACATTAATTTTGAAATCTATCCATGTGTATATGTATAAATTTGACTTATGTATTAATTGTCTTATGGGATTCCCAAACATGAAAAAGTATAGTTTATTTTTCCATTCCCTCTTGATGGACAGGGTTTCCCAGAAAGCAGAACCTAAGACCCAAGCTTACATGAAGGCCAAAGCTTCTTAGGGAGTCTGGTCCCAAGGAAGCAGGAGCACAGGAGAAGGTCAGTGAATCAGAAGAAGAGGGAGAGCTGATGTGGGAATGCTGGCCAATGCGTGCTGTCCCTGGCTGCTGATTACTTGAGGTTGCGGGACTATCTGTCGCCTGCTGATCTTGTGGGACACTTCACAGTCTATGAACTATTATGTCTCAGGACAATCCTTGGGAAGGAACTTAACCACTACTTGTCTGCCCTTTAGCAAAGATTTGTCCCATATAGGGTTACTAGATGTAGCAAATGAAAATATAGGACACCAGTTAAATTTGAATTTCAGATAAGCAATAAATAATTTTTTAGTATATATGCCATGCAAGATTTAGGACATATTTATACTAAGAAGTAATTTGTCGTATCTCAACTGGGGCATATTTAAGCATCAAATGAGAGTCTGGTCTTGGTGGTGGTGATGGCAGTGGTGGTGGTGGAGGTGTGTGTGTGTGTGTGTGAGAGAGAGAGAGAGAGAGAGAGAGAGAGAGAGAGAGAGGTGTGTTAGGGCCACTTTGGGAGACACATATTTTTAAATCATATTTTTAAAAATTCCGTTGATTCTAATATACCTCTCCCCTAATCCCTCATCAAATCACTGATCAACTTCAGGTATCATGAACAACTTTCTAAGGAAGTGATGTTTGAGTGAAAATTTGAGGGCTGGACTAGGAATGAACTATTTGAAGAAAAGTGGGATTGAGGAAAACATTTCAAACCTTGGGCACAGCTCTTTTAAAGGCCGCTACATAGGAGAGAGCATGGTGTGTGGGGAAGAACTGAAAACAGGGACAGTGCTCAGAGAAAGGAAGGAAGGGCGATGACATTTGTGGCTAGAGAGGCGGTGTTGTCCCCACCCATCCTGTAGGGCTTCATCTGCCATGTTAAGGATTTTGAACTTAATCCTAACAACAATGGGGAGCCATAAAAGTAATCTGAATAAAGGAGGGACACGAATTAATCTCATTTTATAAGAACAGCATTTGGTTCCAGTGTGTAGAGCAAATTTGATGGGATATCATTTAGACAGTGAAAGTGTAGCCAGGACATGATGTTTGGTTAGACTAAAAAAGTGGTAACTCTAATGGAAAAAAAGTGATGTCATGCCCTGGCTGGTTGGCTCAGTGGTAGAGCATCAGCCTGGCATGTGGATGTCCCAGTTCAATCCCCATTCAAGGTACACAGGAAAAGTGACTATCTGCTTCTCACCTCTCCTTCTCTCTCTCTCTCTCTCTTCACCCCTGTAGTCATGGCTCTATTGGTTTGAGCAAGTTGGCCTTTGGCACTGAGGATGGTTCTATGGCCTCTGCCTTAGGTGCTAAGAAGAGCTTGGTTGCTGAGCAATGGAGCAATGCCCCAGACGGACAGAGCATAGCCCCCTAGTGGGCTTGCCAGGTGAATTCCAGTTGGGGTGCATTCAGGAGTCTATCTCTGCCTCTCTTCCTCTCATTGAATAAAGAATACAAAATTTATGTCGTATAACAAGTCAAGGGAAGGTGTTTTTGATCAGGCAGGGCCTTGTGATGTCTCATAAGTGATACTGGCTGGGAGCTGCCTTCTGGTTCTTCAACAATCAGAGCTTTCTGTTCCTTCACAGATCATGGGTACTAGACACGGTAAGCAGAGAGACACTTAAGGCATTTAAATTCATGTTGTTTTTATTTTGAGAAAGAGGCATGTAAGAGAAAATAAAATAGGAGCTATTGGAGTCTAGAGGGACTTCTGGCACCAATACCAGTTCAGCACTATCTCCTACACTTTTGCTATCTTCTTCTATAGCCCTAAACAACAGGCCCTAAGCAACGATGCCACTATTTATTGAGTGTCTTACATGTTTCACACATGCAGTGCCTCTGTGGAACACGTATGATGTGTTATTAACCCAATTTCACAAATAATAAAAAAGGGAGGCTCAGAGAGGTGAAGTAATTTGGATAATGTCACTTAAGTAGTAAGTGACATACTGACAATTTGGATAGAAGTCTGATTCTCAAGCAGTGCTATCTCCTAGTCATGACGCCTCTCTTAAGTGTTCAGAATGAAGCCAAAATCTAGACAAGGTTGAATCTTAAAACAAAGGTTCCATTCTGTCCTTCAGAAAATCCACTTTGTAATGTAGGAAAGTGGACACGCGTTTTGAAAATTTCCTGGGATGGAAGGGGTTGTTAGGAACTAGCCTTTCTTTAACTAGAAAATTCAATCAACTAGAACACTTCACTCCCCACCTGTGCCTATTAATTGCTGTTTTATTGTGCCACAGGGAAAGGAAGGGGCTTGTCTGGGGAAGGAGAATGAGCAATGCTAACTCTGAGCATCCCAAGTCTGAGGATAAATTACCCAGTTAAGACGAGGGTTCTCTCTTTGTGCCTGAAGTTTTATTGACTTTGAATTCAAATTAAATGCCGCACACCAGGTCAACAGTGTTGATAACAGTCACTATGCCTCCTGTGGTTTTCAAGCTGTATCTTGGAAACTCTTCTTGGTCCTGTTGGGCTGGTTAGCTTTCTCATTTATTTCCCCGATACCTTTTGGGATTATTTATTTTACTCTGCATTTAGACTTGAGAAATCTTTGTATCATTACAACCTCATTGTTTGAATAGCCTTCTTTTTAAGAGAGGAAAGAAAGAGGTAAAAAAAAGAAATGTCCAAACACTTCTGAGCCACTCTCCAATGACACATGCGTTTCGTGCTCTTCTGGTTATTTTAAAATAGGGCTTTCCACGGGAAATGACCAGTGAGAATGAACACTCTGTAAGGACATGCTCAGGGGGTCATTTCAGAGCAGTTGAGAAGCCCAGGGTCTTGGATGTCACCGAATCTGGAGATGTTCCAAGATGTGAACTGTTCAATAGAGGGGGGAAAAGCCACCTGTTGTTCTGCCAGGTCATAGCTTCAGACCTGAGGAGGAAAGGTCCAAATAGCACACAAATAGCAATAACTATAAGCTATTTGTGCAGTTGCTATGTGCCAGACCCAGAGCTAAGTGAGTCTACATTTCCTCTTTCTCTTTTTATCTGCACAGTAGCCCTCCTGGATGGTCGTTGTGTTGGATACTGCAAAGCCTCTGGGGCCATCTCTCATCAGCCCCTGTTGTCCTGGCTGGGTCTGAGCGGGCTTTACTCAGCCCTGTGTAGGTGCCATGAGAGGGAGCCTCTCTTTGACTTAAGCCTCCTACCTCTCACTTCCTACCTTGAGGCTTCTCTGAGCCCTGGCTTTTTGGGATGTGGACCAGAGTCCACAAATAAATCAGTGTCAATAAATAAATGCTTCCCTCTTTTCTTCCCCAGGCAGACTCTTTTGAGAACTCTTTTATATGTTTCTTCTCAGAAGGTCTTAGTGATATCCAACATCAGCCAGTCACCTGTAACCCTGGCAGCTTAATGACACCCTCCTATTCCGTTCTCTCTGCCCCGCAGGCCTGCTTCCTGGCATCACTTTCCCATAAACTCTCTGCAGGTAAGCCTTTGTCTCAGGCTCTGCTCTGGGCTGTGAGGCAGAGGTGGGGACTCAGCCTACTCAAATACTATGCGGAGGTTCCAAGTGGTCCCGTTTGCTGCTGCTGCTACTGTAGCATCTGTTGGTGACTTCCTAATGGGAAGGACTCACCGTGACTGTCTAGGTATGGGAAACCCAGTTTTGCCTTCTACACAAAAGTTGCAGCAGCTAGTGCCATGGGGGGCACACAGAGCTACAATGTTTGACCGCCCCCCCCATGCAGAAACTTGTAGGAACTACCCTCCTGGAACTCCCCAGTCCCAGGCAACCCCTAAATGTTATGCTAAAATCATGTTTGTTACTCTTCACACTTTGTCACTGGGAACTATGGGAATTCTGGAGATTCATGGGCAGGGAGGCTTTGAGAGGCTGAGCCTGCTTCCTCCTGCCAGTGAGTCTCAGGCTTTAGTCTGCTCCTCCTAGCCTTGTGCGCCATTATTCCCATCCCGCAGATTAGGAAACTGAGTCTTGGGCAAGCTAGGTAAGTAACTTGCCCCACGTCAGAGAGGTCCTGAGAGGTGGAACTTGCATTGGCAACCAGGTGTCCCTCTCTCTGAGTCCCATGTCATAATCACAATGCAACACTGCCTTCGAGATGCCTTCCCTCAGGGTGGGGCTGTCTTGTGAGCTTCCTTTCCAAGAACACAAGCCCAGCTCATCTAGTTCTGGGCTTTTCTTTGTTGGGAGGTTTTTGATTACTGATTCAATTTCCTTGTCATTGTTCTAGTCAAGCTTTCTATTTCTTCTTGATTCAGTCTTGGTAGGTTGCATGTTTCTAGGAAATTATAATTTATCTAGATTGTCCAATTTGTTGATGTATAATTATTTATAGCAGTCCCTTATGAGCTTTTAAAATTTCTGTGGCGTGAATTGTAATGTCTCCTCTTTCATTTCTAATGTTATTTATTAAATTCTCTCTTTTTTTTCTTAGTCTAGCTACAGGTTCATTGATTTTGTTTTTTTCCAAAAAAAAGAAAAAACAACTTTTTAACTTATTTTTCCCTACTGTTTCCCATTTTCTATTTTATTGATTTCTGCTCTATTCTTTATTATTTCCTAACTTCTGCTAATTTGGGCTTTCTTAAAAATAATTTCTTCAGGTATGAATTTAAGTTGTTTATTTGAGATTTTTTTCCTCCTTTTTAATGTAGGCATTTATCGCTATAAACTTCCATCTTAGTGCTGCTTTTGCTGAATCCGTACATTTTGATATGTTGAGATCTTGTTTCCATTTGTCTCAGGTATTTCCTCAAATTCCTTTTGATTTCTTCTTTGCTCCAATGTTTGTTGGAGAGTGTGTTATTTAATATCAACGTCATTGTGAATTTTCCCATTTTCCTTGTGTTATTGACTTCTCACTTCATTTCATTGTGGTCAAAAAAGATTCCTGGGATGACTTCAGTCTTTGGAAATTTGTTAAGATTTGTTTTGTGGCCTAGCGCATGCCCCGTGCTGTGTAACATACCCCGTGAGCTCCAGTGGAGCCTGTGTTCTGCTGGGGTCCTCACAGGCAAGTGCCTGCTGCGGTCCCTCCCCTTTTCTTTGTGCTCAGGTGCCTCCAGGTGATGAACTGTGCTGATTCCCCAGAGCTCTGCTCAGGTGAGATAGAAGTGTCCTCTTAGGCGATGTCCCACAAGCTGTGATGCTGGATCCTCACTTGCCCTTCATTTCCCCCCATGGAGAGATCGTAGGCCGAGGCGGTCCCTGTTGGAGACGAGCTGTGCGGGGCTTGGCAGGATCATGTGGTAAACCACAACCGTTTCTTCTGCTCTTTTCAATGCAGCTGTTCTTGGATTTTGCTTTACAGGTGCAGGAACCTCTCAGTTGGACACCAGAACTCTCGTAAAGGTACTTTCGTCTGTGGACGGTTGTTGTTAGATCAGTGTTTCCATGGGAGAACGAAGGCTGAGACCTCCTCTTCTGCCATCTTGCTCTGAAACCAGTGTCGATCTTCCCAGTTCTTGGTAGTGATTATCAGTTGAAAGCTGGGTGCTTTGGATATTATGTTGTGAGACCCTGGGTCTTGGGTAAATCTTCTGTTGCAGGAGGTATGTTGGCACTGCCCCGGCAGGAAGAGAACACTGCCTGGGACGGCCGGTCGTGGTTAGAAGTCCAGGCTCCCCACTGGCCTTGGTTGACCGTGGCAGTGGGAGACTCAGCATTACTGCTGGCTGGGTGGGTGTGCAAGGTCTCCGCTGGGCTGATTCCATCCTGGCGAGAGGAGCAGAGGTGCCTTGCTGTTGCTCCCTAGGTCATCTTCAATGTCATCGCAGGGGGATGGACTCATTACAGCTGGCTGGCCCTCCATTGGGCCTCCTCTGACACCACCCAGCAGGGAGGGAAGGGGGGACCTTGATTTTGTATGGTGTGGGGGTGGGGGGTGGAAGTCTAGGCTCTCCACTCAGCCTCTGCTGGCAGCTTTTCCTGTGGTGTTGACAAGAGTACAGCAGTTATTGTCTAAGGGTTTCTGTTTTGCTAGGCTGCCCCTTCTCTGGCCCTTTGCTTAGAAAGTGCCGGCTTTTGTTCTGCTCTTTTCTGGCCTGCACTCGTTAGTGTTTCTGGATTGCTGGCTTCCCACTACCATCTAGTCTGGGATGCATGTGGCAAAAACAACAACAACAACAAAAAACCCACAAAAAGTCACCTCAGGCCTGGCCAGGTGGTGGCGTAGTGAATAGAGCGTCAGACTGGGATGCAGAGGACCCAGGTTTGAAACCCCAAGGTCGCCAGCTTGAGCATGGGTTCATCTGGTTTGAGCAAAGCTCACCAGCTTGGACCCAAGGTCGCTGGCTTTAGCAAGAGATCACTTCCTCTGCTGTAGCCCCCCAGTCAAGGCACATATGAGAAAGCAATCAATAAACACCTAAGGTGCTACAACAAAGAATTGATGCTTTTCATCTCTCTCCCTTTCTGTCTGTCTGTCCCTATCTGTCCCTCTGACTCTTTCTGTCTCTGTTACACACACAAAAAAAGTCACCTCAGGTCCCGAGGTTTCTAGCTAGTCAGCCTTCTTCTCTCCATTTTCCAGGCTTCTTATGTTTGTTTTGTATATAATGTCCAAAGTTTTTAACTACTCAATGGGAGGAATAAGGAAAGGATGTCTACTACTTCATATTTTTTGGATGTGTAGGTCTCTTTATTGGTGTTAATACAAAGAATGTTTACTTTTTTTGAAGTAAAATACCCCCCCCCCCCCCCCCGTCCTTTTCTGATGTCGTGTGTCCCTTCTGGGGAAAAAAATATATATATGTTTTATTTATTAATTTTAGAGAGAGAAGAGGGGGAGAAGAGAGAGGAAGACAGAAACATCAATGTGTTGTTCCACTTATCTATGCATTCATTGGATGATTCTTGTATGTACCCTGACCAGGGATTAGACCCACAACCTTGGCACATTGAGACAACACTCTAACCAACTGAGTACCTGGCCAGGGCTCTTCTGAAAATTATGACATAAAGGGGAATAAATGGCCATAGAAAGAGACTTAACTCAGGGTAGTAAGCACACAATACAATATACAGATGATATATTATAGAATCATACATCCGAAACCCATATAATTTTATTAACAAATGACACCCCAGCAAATTCAATCAAAAAATAAGATAAAAAGAAAAACATATATAAACATTAATCTACTTTTTTAATGCTTTCATAGTTTCACCTTTTATATTTAAATCTTTTTATTTATTTATTTATTTTTAAGTGAGAGGCGGGGAGGCAGTGAGACAGACTTCCACATGCTCCCCGACTGGGATCTACCCAGCAAACCTCCTACCAGGGATGCTCTGCCCATCTGTGCTGCTGCTTTGTTGCTTTACAACTGAGCTACTTTAGTGCCTAAGGAGAGGCCATGGAGCCATCCTCAGTGCCTGGTGCCAACTTGCTTGAATCATTTGAACCATTGGAGCCATGGCTGTGGGAGGGGAAGAGAGAGAGAGAGAGAGAAGGGATGGAGAAGTAGATGGTCACTTCCTGTGTGCCCTGACCAGGAATTGAACACAGGACTTCCACATGCTAGGCCAATGCTCTACTGCTGAGCCAACTGGCCTGGGCCTTATATTTAAATCTTTAAGCAAGTATTTATCAAAATATCGCTGATAACACAGTTTCTGGGTCCCACCTAAGAACTGAATCAGACTCTCTGGGAATCTCCTTGTACATCAAACACTCCACATGATTAACTATATGACAAAATTTGATATCTACATTTTTTTAGACATTCAAAAAAATTAATGTAAGTTATAAGGCAGGAATTTCACCAATTTTTCCCCGTAAGTGATTAGTCAATTGTCTTAAAATTGTTTATTAAATTGTTCTCTTTTTTTGCACTGATTTAAAAGGCCACCATGATAAAATATTAAATTTATATAAAAATATAAATATTTGGGTTTGTTTCCAGATGTTCCATTCTGCTTCATTGATCTGTCTGACCATCCTGGCTCCAGTAACTTACTTTTCTTAATTGCCATAATTCTAGTCTGTGTAGACATCTGAATATTACTTTGTACCAGCCTCTAAAAGCCTCCTAGGAAACCATTTGCCCGGAGAAAATGAGATGACTCATATGTGTAGATGCTTTGTGAATTGCAAAGCTCTCTGGCTTCTCAGCCCACCCCAGACACTAGCACTTCCTAAAACACTGATCTCAGCCTGTCCCTGACTGGCTCTAAAGCAGTGGTTCTTAACCTGGGTTCTATCAAACCCTAGGGGTTTGATGAGTCAGTCTCAGGGGTTCTGAGAAGCCTCTGCCTCAGAGGCCAGAATAAAGTAATACCGGAATTTGTTGTGAGTTCATGCACTTTGTTGGTTTTGTTCTTGGAGCAAGGTGATGTTCATGCATGGCTCATTTTGTGCTCCAGTAAAAAAACATATACCTATGTCTTGAGTTTGGAAAAACAAATCCTATTTTATTTATCACTAAAGAAGGGTTCGGTGAATGCGCATATGAAACTGGTGGGTTTGGTACCTCAAAAAAGGTTAAGAGCCACTGCTCTAAAGCCTTACTCATGGGGCCAGACTAAGTATCCTGGTGCTCAAGGCCCCTCTCTGCAACCTGGTCTCCAGCTACCTTTTCAAAATGACCTCCCACTTGGCTTCAATAAAATCCTCCTCTCTAAAAAAAAAAAAAAAAATTTATCTATTCTCTGTTTTCCAGACTTGCCTGGCACATTTATTGCATTTTGTTCTTGCTGTTCTCCCTCACCTTGAAGTGTGTCCTTCAAGGGCAGACTCCTTCCAGAAATCCTTTCATATGCATTTTTAGCTTACCTGACCTCGCTCTGCACTCAGGGCACTCACTTTACACTTAGCACCTACTGACCTATGACGGCTCTCATAAGGTAAAACTACTTGGTTATTTAGGTTTGCTGGAGTGTTTATATCCTATCAGTGAGGGATATGGTCATTTGCTTACATTCAGAGGTGTTGCCTTCTACTGTAGATGCCAAGTTGCGCTGGCAAAGTGTGATGCGCACCGTAGACATTCACTCAGTACGTATTTACTGGCCAAATAAGGCAGGGTAACGCTAGGTCTTGATAAAAGTTTACAATTGATGTATTCAAACCCAGGCAGAGGATTGGTCTTCTTGTTTTATTGATTTTCATGATGTGTTCAATTTAGAGCAAAGTCATGGGCAAATCTTGTGATTTGAGACACCATGGCTTTATATTAATGAGCAAGACAGTGATCTCATGGGGCACAGGGATCCTGTACAGAGATGTGGAAACCCTCGAATATCTTCTTTAGGTCCTTGCAGAAATCTCCCTGCAGCTCAGAATGAACGCTACTGAACAGAAAAGAGGATGTTTAAAGGATGCTATCATTGTCTGCCCCACTGACAAACCCGTACTGAGAATTTACCCATTTAAAGCCTTTGATGCCTCAGCAACCATTAAAAAAATATTTTTTAAATTGCTTGATCCAATTCCTCTGTGGCCACAGCTGATTGGACGGATCAAAGGGTGCACAGCATGAGCTGGGCCAATCTCCTTCTTGCTCTGAGAATCGGAGCTGAGAAACAGAGTTACCAATGGGATGTAGGCATTGACGCGGTAAGATTCTGCAAGGACAGTCAGGGTCAGGGAGGCTAAGGCGGCAAAGAGGCGCTGAAAGGTGGAGGATAGGACGAACCAGAGAATGAGCCAGAGAAAGAAGGAAAGTGATGCTTCTGGCAGAGGGAGGCATGAATGCCTGTGCCTGGACTCCGTAGATTCTGGAATACTCTCTCTTGAGCCAATCCCCCCCCCACCCCCCCACACACGTCCCCTACACTGAATCTCCTCTATTCCTGTCCTGGAACCCTTGTGAGATCATTTGAACCTAATAATAAACCCCACTTTTCTTGACCAAGCTTGAGGGAGGGGGTATCTTTGCTCCTTTCAGCTAAATTAGCCTGAATGAACTGGGTGATGCTGAAGGGGTACAGGGAAGACTTGGAGGGGGAAAGCCCTACTGAGCTGCCCTGGTCCACCGCCCCTAGCCTGGTGTTGGGCAGATAAAATATATTATGCTCACTTTGTTAAAGATGGTGCTGCCCACATGGAAGTTCGTTGATATTAATGTGTGTTCTGGGACAGGCTGTGGGCAGGCCGGGTCGTTATAGCCTAAGGCTTAGTTTTAAGACTAAGCTTTTCCCCACACCCTTGACTGATTGGATGATGTGGGGTGGTGCACTCTCCTGAGGAATCCCATTATGCCTCAGATGGGTTACTTTGAATCAGAGACTTTCTTGTTTGTAGATTGGATTAAGGGTTTGGATTTCTACACTATAAAGTGGGACAGATCAGTAGCTTGCTCTCTTGGTTCCTGAGGTATTAGAGAGGAGAGCAGATTAAGGTCACATGGAGGCCAGGAGAAGCAGCCAAGATGGCAGAGTGCTGAGGGAGAAGCCAGTTTGTGCAGAGTTTGTGTAGAGAGAAGGAGATGGGAAACAGTGGTGAATAAGTCTGGTGAGCTAGAAACCTTTGATTCTAGGACACTCGGATAAATCAGTAGCTTTGTGAGCACTGAATGAGGGGGTTTTGGAGCCCAGTGTGTGTCTTTGCTTGCCTGCCGGGTGCAAGCTAGAATTAAAGCTGATGGTTCACCAGTTATTGGCTCCAGTGTTTCATTACCGACTGTCCGAATCTAATGTGAACCTGCACTGGCCAGGTGGCTGTGATTGTGGCCGTGGCTGTGATGGTGGCCCCGGCTATTGGCTTTACACCCGGGCTCTCTGCACCTCTGGTGAGAGCTCTTGCTGTGACCTGGACTCTATCTCAATGTTTGTAGGCAGTCAAGAGAGGCCAAAGAGCTCTTCCTGAATCTTTTGGGCCTTGATCATCTTCAACTCAAAATAATCCACTTGCCAAAGTGGCATATTTGGGGGGAACCTATTTATTTCCCCTTCAACAATTATGCTTGAAAAACACAATCTAACCTGCTGGTTTTCTTTTTTATATAATTCATAGCTTCTTGCTTTTGGCACTGTTGACATAATTCTTTGTCCTAGGGTATGTTTGTTCATTCCAAAATGTTTAGCAGCTTCTTGGCCTCTACCCACTAAACGCCTGTAGCACCTTCAACCCCTAGCCAGTTGTGACAACCAAAAATGTCTCTAGACAATGTCACATGTCCACATCAGACTCAAGGTACCAACATCTACCAGGTTGCAACTTCCCTGAATTGTCTACCTAGTACTTAAGAATTAACTATTTTCTGCCTGACCTGTGTAGTGCAGTAGCTAGGGTGACAATCTGTGGTGCTGAGGTCGCTGGTCCAAAACCCCAGTCAAGGCATATACCAGGAATAACTACTATGTTTCCCACTGCCCCATCCCCTTCTCTCTTTCTCTTGTCTCAAAAATCACTAAATTAAAAAAATAATAATTAAAAAATAAATAAATAGTCGTGTTTATAAAAAAAGAGAGAATTAATTATTTTCTAAACCCCAAATCAGGACATTAATCTGATAAAGTACCCTCCTCTCCATTCATATTTATAAAACATGTTTTGAGTTATAAAGTAAACATATAAAATGCAAATAGCCCTTTATACAGCTACACACATACAGGTCACTTTTACCAAAAACAATGATTTAAAATCCAGTTGTTTTGGAACATCTAGGCTATATAGTTTATAGGACGGGTTTTGAAAACCTAACTCATAAATGCTGGCAAATGCCAGTCATTACCTCTTTACCTTACTTCACCCTGGATGGACCCAACTGGAGATATGGTGTTAAATAACAGTGTGTGTGCAACACACAAGGTGAAGCAGAGGCATGGCAACATGCCTCATGGACTTGAAATAAGCAGACCAGAAAATATTCAGTTCAAAAGCACCTCCTGACTCAAGTATTATTCAGACTGACTTTCTGCATGAATACAATTGTTTAAAGTGTTCATTTCACTCGGTATTGTGTCAAAGCAGCCTGAGTGGCTGGTACATTATTCTTTTCTAGTTATTTATGACTCCAAGCGTATGTATTACAAAGCTGAATTTGATCTGATGGTTTCCATCTCTCTCTCTCTCACGTGAGTGATAATGTTGATGGAACTATAGAAGTAATACCAACAATGAAAGTAAATAATTTCAAGGTTTCGTGCTGAGCAATTCTAAGGCACTACCAGAAAGTGCCGGGGCAGGCAAAGCAGAGTGCACCCAAGTGCTTCACGCAAGTCTTGATTGTTAGTTCAATTGTGGTTAAAGACCAGTCGAAGCATATCTATTTCTCCTTAGTTATTATAAATGGACCTATAAAAGTGGCAAATAAATCTACATGGCTTCCCTATACATATAATTGTGTGCTTAAATTTGTTCCTTTGTTGCATTTCTGAGCTTTCTCACGTATACAAATACCTGCAGTATTCCCAAGAGGCTGTTCTGCTCATTGGGAAAAGTTGCCTTATCCCGTCGCCTCTGGCATTTTGAAGAACTGCTAGCTGAAGATGTTAAATAACTCTCAGGTCTGTGCAAGTTGATATTTCTGCCCAGTTCCTAATAAAATACAGCTGGAATCTCAACCGAAAGATGTGATCTATTGCATGACACGCACTTGACTGTCATAATGAAAAGCTGCCTGCCTCATCCCTAACTGCTGAACTTGAGATCCATGTGGAATAATTTTAGCAGCCTGGTTTCCCCCAATTTTCTCATTGAATGTAAATTAAAATTTGTTTTGCTCAATGATGTGAGGTAAAGACTTGGTATGGTTAAGGTGAATTTGGTGACATAATATACTTAAGTATTTATCCTCTTAATAACTTGCTTTTTCTGCATTTTCTCCTCTCCCTTCCCACCCACACCCACCATGAGCATCTGTCCTGATCCTTCTCTCTACCTCACATCTCGATTTGAATTACCTTTATTTATATTCTCAAGGAGCCCAATTTTCTTCACAGAAGAATTCTCCTATAGAGTTTCATAGTTACATAAGAATATGGCCCATTAATTTCTCTGTTGATCTTAATTTTTCCTGCGTATCAACTGTTTGGCAAAAGTATAAAACTTCACCGACAGGCTAAGACAGAAAGGCAAAGAAACAACATTTCAGATCTGAAATAATTTATATACAGAGACAGGTCATTGTAAGCAGTGCAGATATTTGGTTCTCTAAAGCAGAGCGTTATGAGCCCAGCCACACAAAATAGCATATGCCCAGGCTCCAAAAGAAATTTAATAAGATCTGCTGTACATTTTGAGTAATTTCCTGTTAGACTTTTCGGAGGGAAGATGAGCTTGGAGCGTGGTACAGGGATTCACTACCTTACTTGCCCTGAGGACTTTTTTCATTTCAGAGTTGCAAAGTAAGATGTTTTAGAGAGATGAATTTCTAGATCCATCTAGAATGTCTTCATAGAAAGATGGAAAGGCTTCCTGTGTGAAGACCACAGAGTCTCTCTCTACCTCCAACCCAAGGCCCCTGGAACTTCTTAACATTTTAGCTCCACATGGCTAATGAAAACCTGGCGCTGGTAAGATCAACACATCCAGCTGAATGTCTTATCCCTCCCAATGTGCTGCACAAAATAGGTGTGAAATGAACACCAAGTCATCAGTCTGGCATTTTTGCTTAAGTTGCTTCGTGGAAGCTCTTCATGTTGCTGACTCTCCTGCTATTTTATTATGTTCCTAGTTTGATTTAAGATTAGAGAATATTTTTGGCAGAGTCTCACAAGACATCTGCAGCCAAGTGGCCCCTGGCACGCACAGGGCCACTTCCTCAGTTTCACATATTCGGGGCTGTATTAAGGCCCCTGGACACTAGGTGGCTGGGAACCCTGGAAAAGTGAGTGGGTGTGTCATGTGAGATATTACTGAATCTGTCATAGAATCCTCCGGGCTCTTCTAGAGCACGCATTTCCAACAGACGTGATATTGTCCTTGAAGAGGAGAAAAGTGGTTCGTGAGGGGTTAGAATACTCTTAGCTATTAGAATAGTTTGTGGCTTTCCAAAGTTTACCCCAAACTGAAACTCATAGCTCTTAGTACTCAATTTGTCTCATTAGGGAGAAATTAAATTTAAAATTTAAATGTATTAATTGATTTAAACAAAATTCATTGTTTTTCTTTGTGGGGGGCTGTTGGGGGGAAGGCTAAAAAATACTGTTCGAATACAAACACCTTCTTTGAGGCTTTGGAAATGGCTGTGTAAGCAGCTGCGTATTCTTTTGTTCTCTCCCTCAGGAAACAACTAACGCTTAAAGAATTATTTTTATTGTGGCCCTTCTTAAGACGAGCTTCTGGGAGAAGGATCAGAAAAGGACCTGGCAGGGGCTGGAGACAGACAACGCAATGCAGCACCAGCCCCGATTGCCCCATTCTCTTGCCTTCATCCTCACCCTGTGCCCCCAAATCTTCCATATCTCCCATCTGGCAGCTGTCCCCAAATTGCTGGTAGGCCAGGCTTTGTAAAACTCCACAAGTCCTCCTTTGGGCCAACTGTAAGTTTATGTTGGTTTCTCCCTTGGGAATGTTTATACACTTTCTTCCAGAAAAGACACAATTTTTGGAAGCAGCTGCCTCTCTCCCGGACCTGGCTGGCAGGGGATTGCCTGCCATGGACATTGGAGAAGATGTTCTACCACCATCCTACTCTGTTTCTATGAGGTCAGCTTTTCTGGATCCCATTTATAAGTGAGATCATACAGTATTTGTCTATCTCTGTCTGACTTACTTCACTTAGCATAATGCTCTTGAGGTCCATTTGTGTTGTTACAAATGGCAAGATTTCCTTTTTTGTTTTTTTGACTGAATAATATTCTATTGTATGTAAATACCATTTACCCATTGATGGACAGTTAGGCTGTTTTCATGTCTTGGCTAGTGTGAGTAAAGCTGCAACAAAGATAGGATGCAAATAGCGCTTCAAGATAGAAAATAGCAAGGATTCCCCTAGATAATTGAATAAAGCACGTGTCCAAATAATTCATGGAAACATGATATTAATATCCATCAAACATATGAAAGAATATTTAATTTTCAGAGAAATGATGGAAAGGCAAATGGTGACCATTGTGGCAGAGACAGAGGTACTCACCAGCTGTTCCATAGCCTACTCGACATGTTCAAGCCTTCTTTGCAGATAGGCTGGGTCATATGACTAGTTTTACTCAGTGGATTATGAGCAGATGTGATGTATGAGGTTACTGGGCCAAGGTGATCAGGAACCAGTGTGCCTCCTCAGACCTCTCTGTCCCCTGCACCAATCTTAGAGACCATGTGTTCTAGATGCTGCAGCTGCAAGATGGAGGATCTATGTAAAAATAGACAAGCTTCTATTGTGTCAGGCCTTTGAAAATTTGGCAATAAGCTCAGTGTGTTCTATAAACAGAGAGATGGCCAATAGAGTTGGCCTCTGGTAGACTAGGGACAAGTGGCAGGAGATTATGTTGGAGAGCGAGGCAGAAGCTGGACCAGGGAGGGCTGTGTAGACAATGGTGAAGAGTTGGGATTTTGTTTTTCATGCAATGCAAAGCAGTGTATCAAGAATATGCCCTCAAGTACCTCAAAATTGTCCCTACTCTTTGAATCAGAAATATATAGAATTTAATCTAAAGATTCAAAATAATCTGAAATGTATTCAAATATTTATTTTTTGTAAATTATAATATCAAAAACTTAAAAAAGTTTAAGTGTCTAAGAAGCCAAGAATGACTAAAGCATAATATTGTTATTACTAAGTATATTTTTTAAAGGATTTTAAACATAGAAATTCTTATGCTGCATTTGCAATAGCAGCAGAACTTTAACATACATTGAAGAGAGTGTGGAACATCTTTACTGAAGGATGGAAAGGATGACCTGAGTAAGTGGAGGGAAACATCTAGTTCCTGTATTCAAGGGTTTAATATTGAATAAGTGTCATTTCTTCTCCTATTCAGTTATCAACCAATAACATTCCAATGAAATTCCTAGAAAATATTAATTAAGCTTGACAAAACTGAGTCTAAAGTTCATCTAGAGGAAAAAAATATGTGTGAGAGAAACTAAAACTAGTTTAAGAAAAGAGCAATGTGGACTCCCACCTAGCTGTGGACATAGGCTCAATGGACAAGTAGGAATCCCAAAAGAGACCCATATTTATATGAAAATTCAGTGTATGATAAAGGTAGTTTCAAAGCAGTGTGTGTGTGTGTTGGAGGGCACTATACAATAAATGGGTCTGGGAAAATTGAATATTTATTGACATGAAACCTGAACATATGAAACCTGTCCCACACACAATTCCCAGAAAAATATTCCATGTGGATTGAAGAACTTCACCTTTTTAAACACCCCACTATGAAAGCAGTAGAAGGAAATGTAGGTATAAAGGAAACAAAGAGTTCCTTAAACAACTTAAACATAGATTTAAAATATGATGCAGAAATTTCACCCCTAGGTTACCCACAAAGTTAAAAACAGGGTTGCAGACAGGTTGCTTACATACTATGTTCGTAGCACATTATTCACAATAATAAAAAGATAGAAACAACCCAAATGTTCATCAACAGATTACACTGGGAACCAATTTTTTTTTCATTTTCTGTTGCATGAGGTTTTAGAACTGTTTCTAGATATGTCTGCATCGCTGATTCCAAATATGAAATTCATTTTTTGGTGTATGCTCTATTTTTAATGCAATTTTAATTTTTTTGTGTTACAGTTAATGGCATGAATTGGTTTTTAAATTGGAGTTAAAGGGCAACGACTCTTGGATGGAACATAACCACAAGGCAATTAATGTTTTACAAACATCACTTTGACAAAATTGTAGTTGTTTTTCAATGTAAAAATATACTAACTGATAAAAAAAAAAACTCTTATTTTTTTTTTAAGATTGAATCATGGCTTCTTCGAGTAGGTGTAAATGTAAGAATAGTCCTGATGCCTTCTGTTATATATGTGGTTGTTACACACTTCAACGTCAAAGGTGCAATATTTCATCATTTGTGAAACGTGCATATATTGCCTATTTTCAAATTCCCCTTGGCAATCAAGACAAGAATTGGGCTCCTCATATTGTGTGTCATAATTGTGAGGAAATGCTTCATGACCAGACAAAAGGAAAACGTAAAGGAATGCCTTTTGGTATTTCCATGGTTTGGCATGAACCTAAGGACAACAGCAGTGACTGTTATTTCTGTCTGATCCATACAAAGGGCATCGGCAAGAAAAAACAGCATATGATCGCATATCCTAATATTCCTTCAGCAATATGACCTATCCCATACTCTGAGACACTCCTGGTTCCAGTTTTCAATGGTTTTATTTCTTCTAAGGACGAAGAAAGTGAACATGGTGATCAAATGTATTTTGATAAGATGCATGAGGAAATGGTTGTAGAATCTGAAGGGTCTTCTTCTGATGCCAAGCAGTCATTAACCCTCAGCAGTTTAGCCAACCCGAATTGAATGACTTAGTAAGAGATTTGGGCCTATCAAAGAAAGCAGCTGAGTTATTAGCCTCAAGGCTTCAAGAAAAGAATGGACTT
The DNA here is from genome assembly GCA_037038555.1 of Rhynchonycteris naso. Classification (NCBI taxonomy): domain Eukaryota; kingdom Metazoa; phylum Chordata; class Mammalia; order Chiroptera; family Emballonuridae; genus Rhynchonycteris; species Rhynchonycteris naso. Next base: position 148,694,288 of record CM072999.1, on the reverse strand, counting down.
CACTGATCAGCTAAAGTATCCCATTTCAGGAAGCATGAACAAATTTCTGTGGACTTTTTTTCCAAAGACAAATACTTTGTTTACTTTCATGATGTCAGTAGTCTTCTCAGCCAGCTATGTATTACCACTTACAGTCCAACAGAATGGTGGCTATTTCTTGACAGCTCTAAATGAAGTCTGAAATGTGTTCTCCTACATAACGGTAATGTTTATGCAGCGATTCCAATTGGTTATTCAACTCATCTGTGAGAAGATTCTAATGACATAAAAATTGTCCTTGACTTTCTGAAATATGAGGAGCATAACTGGATCATTTGTGTGGATCTGAAAATGGTAAATCTCCTGCTAGGACAACAGAGAGTTTTCACGAAGTATCCTTGCTTTCCGTGTTTGTGGGACAGCTGAGCTTGGGAGAAACACTGGACACAGAAGGAGTGGCCGAAATGTGAAGCTCTGAAAGTAGGGATGCAAAGAATTGTGAATGAACCTGTAGTTAATCGAGACAGGATCATTTTTTCCCCACTTCACATCAGATTTGGCTTAATGAAGCAGTTTGTTCAGACTTTGAATAGAGAAAGTGCATGCTTTCAACATATTATTTCTGCCTTGTCTTTTGAGAAGATAAAAGCAGGTGTATTTGATGAACCTCAAATTCGAACCCTCATACGCGATAAAGAATTAATTTGCCAGGAATATGAATAAAGAGGAGAAAGCAGCATGGCAGTCTTTTGTGGCAGTTATAAAGAACTTTCTTGGCAACAAAAAAGCAGAAAGCTATGAACTTCTGGTTCAAAGGATGCTGTTGGCTTTCCACGACATTAGATGGAACATGAGTGTTAAGATTCACTTCCTCAACAGTCACCTTGATAAGTTTCCTGAAAATCTTGGAGCTGTTAGTGATGATACTACTGCTGGAGCATCAAACAAGATTGTCCTCAATAAGTACACAAATACAAGAGCTACAAAAGCAAATTTTTGCCTGAATAGAATTTAAATAAGTTTTGCACAAATTTTATGATTAAAATAAGTGTTTTAATATGTTCTATTTGAAAATTGTAGACAAATTCTGAGGCAATCATATCTTTTAGTGTATTAGTATATTTACTGCATTATATAAATTGTTGTATTTTCACAAAGATGATGCCCAAGAAGACATTCTACTTCATTATGTTAAACTAAATGTTGAGAAAATTTTACAATAAGATGAAAACCTAAAATCTTGAATTGCAAAAAGTACTGTAGCTTACAGAGAAAAACTAATGTCACATTTGAGATCAGCACACTCGAATTAGGTAAGAACAAATGTTTTTGTGGGTGCAACAAAAATTTTGTTTCCTAGCGTTATGGAATAAACAGAATGTGATAGAAACATAAAACACACTACTACTCAACTTGAAGGAGGAAAGAAATTTTGACACATGCTACAACATGGATAAAACATGAAGGTATTATGCTGAGTGAAATATACCAGTCACAAAAGGACCAATGTCGTATGACTCCACTTATGTTAGGAATCTAGAGTAGCCAAATTTATAGAGACAGGAAGTAGAATGATGGCTGCCAGGGGCTGGAGGAGGAAAGAGGAGTAGGAACTTGTTTAATGGGCACAGAGTTTCAGGTTGTGATGATGAGAAAGTTCTGAAAATGCATAGTGGTGAGGGTTGCACAGCTTTGTGAATGTACTTCATGCCACTGAATTGTGGCATGTATGATAGTAAAATGGTAAATTTTATGTTATATATGTTTTTTTTTATATATATATTTTATTATTATTAATTCTAATGGGGTGACACCAATAAATCAGGGTACATATGTACAATGAAAACATCTCCAGGTTATCTTATCATTCAATTGTGTTGCATACCCATCACCAAAAGTCAAATTGTCCTCTGTCACCTTCAATCTGGTTTTCCCTGCGTCCCTCCCGTCCTCCCTATCCCACTGTTCCCTCCCTCCCCCCATCCCATAACCACCACTCTCTTGTCCATGTCTCATACCCTCACTTTCATGTCCCACCTATGTATGTAATCGTGCTGTTCTCAGTTTTTCTTTTTTTCTGATTTTCTTATTTCACTCCATATAATTTTATCAAGGTACATCCATTTTGTTATAAATGATCCGATGTCATCGTTTCTTATGGCTGAGTAGTATTCCATAGTATATATGTACCATAGCTTTTTAATCCACTCGTCTTCTGACGGACACTTGGGCTGGTTCCAGATCTTCGCTATTGTGAACAATGCTGCCACGAACATGGGGGCGCATTTCTTCTTTTCGAACAGTGCTATGGTGTTCTTAGGGTATATTCCTAAAAGTGGGATAGCTGGGTCAAAAGGCAGTTCGATTTTTAATTTTCTGAGGAATCTCCAAACTGTTTTCCACAGTGGCTGCACCAGTCTGCATTCCCACGAGCAGTGCAGAAGGGTTCCCTTTTCTCCACATCCTCGCCAGCACTTATTCTGTGTTGTTTTGCTGATAAGTGCCATTCTGACTGGTGTGAGGTGATATCTCATTGTGGTTTTAATTTACATTTCTCTAATGATTAGTGATGTTGAGCATTTTTTCATATGCCTATTGGCCATCTGTATGTTCTCTTTGGAGAAATTTCTATTCATTTCTTTTGCCCATTTTTTGATTGGGTTGTTTGTCTTCCTGGTGTTGCGTTTATAAGTTCTTTATAAATTTTAGTTATTAACCCCTTATCAGATGTGCTGTCGAATATGTTCTCCCGTTGTGTGGTTTGTCTTTTTATTCTGTTCCTATTGTCTTTAGCTGTACAAAAACTTTTTAGTTTGATATAGTCCCATTTGTTTATCTTGCCTTTTATTTCAGTTGCCCATGAAGATAAATCGGCAAATATACTGCTGCTATAGATGTCGGAGAGCTTGCTGCCTATGTTTTCTTCTAAGATGCTTATGGTTTCACAGCTTACATTGAAGTCTTTTATCCATTTTGAGTTTGTTTTTGTGAATGGTGTAAGTTGATGGTCTAGTTTCATTTTTTTGCAGGTAGATGTCCAATTTTCCCAACAGCATTTGTTAAAGAGGCTGTCTTTACTCCATTGTATGTTCTTTCCTCCTTTGTCAAATATCAGTTGTCCATAAAGCTGTGGGTTTATTTCTGGGTCCTCTGTTCTGTTCCATTGATCTATGTGCCTGTTCTTATGCCAGTACCAGGCTGTCTTGAGTATAATGGCCTTGTAGTAAACCTTGATATCAGGAAGAGTGATACCTCCTGCTTTATTTTTTCTTTTTAAGATTGCTGAGGCTATTCGTGTTCTTTTTTGGTTTCATATAAATTTTTGGAATATGTGTTCTATATCTTTGAAGTATGTCATTGGTATTTTAATTGGTATTGCATTGAATTTATAAATTGCTTTGGGTAATATAGACATTTTAATGATGTTTATTCTTCCTAGCCATGAGCACGGTATGTGCTTCCACTTGTTTGTATCTTCCTTGATTTCTTTTATCAATGTTCTATAATTTTCCGAGTACAAGTCCTTAACCTCCTTGGTTAAATTTACTCCTAGGTACTTTATTTTTTTGGCTGCAATAGTGAAGGGGATTGTTTCCTTAATTTCTTTTGCTGATATTTCATTGTTGGTGTATAGAAATGCCTCTGATTTCTGAGTATTAATTTTATATCCTGCCACCTTGCTGAAATCATTTATAAGGTCCAGTAGTTTTTTGACTGAGACTTTAGGGTTCTCAATATACAATATCATATCATCTGCAAATAATGACAGTTTTACTTCTTCTTTTCCAATTTGTATGCCTTTTATTTCTTCTTCTTGTCTGATTGCTGTAGCTAGGACTTCCAGAACTATGTTGAATAAGAGTGGTGAAAGGGGGCAACCCTGCCTGGTTCCTGATCTTAAGGGGATTGCTTTTAATCTTTGTCCATTTAGTATGATGTTTGCTGTCGGTTTATCGTAGATGGCCTTTATCATGTTAAGGAATGATCTCTGTATTCCCACTTTACTGAGAGTTTTGAGCATGAATGGGTGCTGGATTTTATCAAATGCCTTTTCTGCATCTATTGAAATTATCATGTGATTTTTGTCCTTCCTTTTGTTTATGTGGTGAATCACATTGATTGATTTGCGAATATTGAACCAGCCTTGCCTCTCCAGAATAAATCCCACTTGATCGTGGTGTATGATTTTTTTCATATATTGCTGGATCCCGTTGGCTAATATTTTGTTGAGAATTTTAGCGTCTAAATTCATCAGGGATAGAGGCCTATAATTTTCTTTCTTTGTGTTGTCTTTGCCCGGTTTTGGGATCAGAATTATGCTCACCTCATAAAAGGAGTTTGGAAGTCTTCCTTCCTCTTGAATTTTTTGAAATAGCTTGAGGAGAATAGGAGTTAGTTCTTCTTTGAATTTTTGATAGAATTCACTTGTGAAGCCATCAGGCCCAGGACTTTTCTTTTTTGGGAGTTTTTTGATAACTGTTTCGATCTCATTTGCTGTAATTGGTCTGTTTAGGTGTTCTGATTCTTCCAGATTGATTTTTGGAAGGTTATATGATTCAAGAAATTTGTCCATTTCACCAAGATTGTCTAATTTTTTGGCATATAGTTCTTCATAGTATTTTCTTACAATGCTTTGTATTTCTGTTGTGTCAGTTGTTATTTCTCCACTGTCCTTTCTAATTTTATTTATTTGAGTCCTCTCTCTTTTTTTCTTGGTGAGTCTAGTTAAAGGTTCATCAATCTTGTTTACCTTTTCAAAGAACCAGCTTCTTGTTTCATTGATCCTCTGTATTGTTTCCTTAGCCTCTATGTCATTTATTTCTGCTCTGACCTTTATTATTTCCTTCCTTCTACTTGTCTTGGGTTTTATTTGTTGTTGTTTTTCTAGTTATTTTAGATGCAGGGTCAGGTTGCTTATTTGAGCTTTTTCTAGCTTCTTATGATATGCCTGTAGTGCAATAAACTTCCCTCTCAGAACTGCTTTTGCTGTGTCCCATAAATTTTGAGTTGATGTATGCTCATTATCATTTGTTTCTAGAAACTTTTTTATTTCTTCTTTGATCTCATTGTTAATCCATTCATTATTTAATAACATGCTATTTAGTTTCCAAGTGTTTGAGTATTTTTCAGTTTTTCTTTTGTGGTTAATTTCTAGTTTCATGGCATTGTGATCAGAGAAAATGCTTGATATGATTTCAATCTTCTTAAATTTATTGAGACCATTTTTGTGTCCTAACATGTGGTCTATCCTAGAAAACGTACCATGAGCGCTTGAGAAGAATGTATATTCTAGTGCTTTAGGGTGAAAAGTTCTGAAGATATCTATTAAATCAAATTGATCTAGTGTATCCTTTAAGTCTGCTGTTTCTTTATTAATTTTCTTTCTTGAGGATCTATCCAGTGTTGTTAGAGGGGTATTGAAATCCCCTACTATGATAGTATTGCTGTTAATATCACCCTTATATCCATCAAAGTCTGCTTTATGTATGTCGGGGCTACTATATTTGGTGCATAGATATTTACAATAGTTATATCTTCCTGTTGAATTGTTCCCTTTATAATTATGTAGTGTCCTCCTTTATCTCTTACTACAGCCTTTGTTTTAAAATCCATTTTGTCTGATATAAGTATTGCTACCCCTGCTTCTTTTTCATTTCCATTTGCATGAAATATTTTTTTCCATCCTTTTACTTTCAGTCTATGAGCATCTTTTGTTTTAAGGTGTGTCTCTTGTAGACAGCATATGTATGGGTCCTGTTTCTTCATCCATGCAGCTACCCTATGTCTTTTGATTGGATCATTTAATCCATTTACATTTAAGGTTATTATTGATATGTAGTTGTTTATTGCCATTTTATTCTTTACAGCTGTATTCTTCTTTTGCTCTATTCATTCCTCTCTTTAAACTGTTCACAAGAGGCCCCTTAGTATCTCTTGCAGAATTGGTTTGGTTTTTATGAATTCCTTCAGGCTTTCTTTTTCTGGGAAGCTCTTTATTTCTCCTTCAATTTTAAACGTTAGCCTTGCTGGATAAAGTAGTCTTGGTTGTAGGTTCTTGTTCTGCATTACTTTGATTATTTCTTGCCACTCCCTTCTGGCCTCAAGTGTTTCTGTTGAGAAGTCCGATGTCATCCTTATGGGGGCTCCTTTGTAGGTGATAGTCTTTTTTTCTCTAGCAGCTTTAAAAATTTTTTCTTTATCCATTAGCTTTGTTATTTTAACTATGATATGTCTTGGTGTAGATTTTTTTGGGTTTCTCCTTAATGGAGTTCTGTGTGCTTCTTGAATGTGTGGAGTATTTCCCAGCCTTAATTTGAGAAAGTTTTCTGCTATGATTTGATTGAACAAAGTTTCCATTTCCTGTCCTCTCTCCTCTTCTTCAGGCACCCCTATGATGCGAATGTTGTTTCTCTTCATGTTGTCACAAAGCTCCCTTAGAGTTTCCTCACATTTTTTAAGTCTCTTTTCCTTTTTCTTCTCTGCTTCTGTGCCTTTGTTTATTGTGTCCTCTAACTCGCTTATTCGATCCTCAGCGTCATCCATCCTGCTTTTAATTCCTTCCATTGTGGTCTTCAGTTCTGATACTGTATTTGTCATTTCTGTCTGATTCTTTTTTATTATTTCAATTTCATTTTTTATACTTGTTATCTCTTTATTTAGGTGTTCATAATGACTATCCATTGTTGCTCTAATTTCTTTGAACATCCTAACTATCATTATTCTAAATTCTGCTTCTGGTAATTTGGTTATATCTGGTTCATTCAGGTCCTTCTCTGGGGATTTCTCTTGATTCATTTGTTTTGCATTCCTCTGCCTGCCCATTTTTTCTGTGTATAAGCAAGTTGTGGCCACTGGAGTCCAGTAGGTGTTGCCTTTGTGTTCTCTAGGTGTGGTCTATCTGCAGGCCCCCCACCCCCTCTGCCGGTGCCTAGGGTGGTTGGGTATGAGCGTTGCCAGCGCCGGCCCACTGTGGCTTTTGCTATGATTTCTGCCTCTCCTCCGTGGGAGGGGCTGTGACTAAAGCCACAAGATTAGCACCAAGGGTAGAGGTGAGCACCTTTCCTCAGCTGCGGACCCAGCCTATTTCCGGACTTCCGCCCAGAACCAGCAGTCGGAGCCTGCTCGCTACAGTTCCGCGGGTTAGGCGGGGCTTTTGACGTGCTCTCAGCTGTAAGCTTTTGCCCGTCCGGAGCTTTAGCCCCGCCCTCGAGGCCAGGGCCCTTTGCGCAGGGTCGGAAACCAAGGTTTATTGGGGCGGGCGTGTTTGCTGGCTTCCGCTTAGCTGCGTACTTCCGCTAGTCCCGGACTCTACCCCGCCCCCGCGTTCGGAGCCCGCTCGTGCACGTATAAATGCTATCCGGGGATTCTCCGGCCAGATGGGGATAGTAGCGTGGGCTCAGCTGCGAGCCTCCACTTGTCTCGGGGTCCACCCCGTTCCCGCGCTCGGAGCCCGCTCTCGCACGTATACTGGCCAACCGTGGTTTCTCTGGCCCGGGGGGTGGGGGGTGGGGGACTGGTAGCGTCAGCTCAGCCACGAGCCCCTGCCCGTCCCTAGTCCTAGCCCGGTCCCCGCGGTCAGGGCCGGCTTGCGCAGGGCCTGCCCGTTCCTGGCCTCCCGCTTTGTCCCCGTAAGTGGGATTAAAGGCGGGCCCGCAGCTTCCGGACCGCTTTCGCGGTCCCCTCTGACCCTCTGGGCTAGACCGATCTCCCACCGGCTTGGCCTCTGCCCACGCCGACAGAACCGCCTTTCAGGGTCCTGCCGCCCCCAAACCCCAAGCAGCCCTCAGCAGAGTAGGAAGGGACCTAATACTCCACACTGTAGGCCTGGGAGCTCCCTCACTTGTTTCACAGCTCAATACTGTCCAAACGCCTCTTCTAGGCTCTAGGACTGGAGGCTGGGGCTTGGTTCCTGGGACCCAGGTCCCTCCCTCTCCGCCAAACTCTCCTCCCGCCCCGCGGGTCTCTCCGGGCTGCCGTTTGCTCCGGGGAGCTGGGCAGCCCTCTTCACGTTTTCGCTATTCCTACCAGTCTCAATGTGGCTTCTTCTGTGTTTCTTGGTTGAAGAGTCCACTTAGTTTTGTTCAAAGTTTGTTTATCCAGGGGATGGTTCTTAAAATTGAGTTGTAATCCACTTTGGTTCTGGGAGTTGGAAGTTGGTACGTCCGCCTACTCCGTCGCCATCTTGCTCCCCCCTATATATGTTTTACTACAATTGAATTGAAAAAAATATGAAGGAAGTACACTAAAAGAAAAAGGCAACCACAAAAGTTTGGGACTGTGTGTTAGAGATGAGCACTACTTTAAGTATAAGAAAGATTTGAGAGGCAGAAGTTCCTAGATCATTGAGAATAAATAGAAGTTGAGATTTTACAGAAATTAAAATGGACGATCTGAAAGTGTAAGTCAGAAAAAGCAAAGAGCTGGAAAAAGGAGAGTTTTCCAAGGGACAGTATACTTAAGTTTTTATCAGCTGAAAACAACAAATGATTTTTATTGAATGTGACCCCTGTGAGATTTGGAGACAGGCGTTACAAATTGCTTGTTTAATGTGGATGTCTTATTGGTCAAGAAATTAAAAGAGAAAGTTGTTCTAATTAAATTTGTAACTGGAACAGATCAGAAGCAATCTGTGCAACTTCATATTCTTCCCTGAAGATTTAATTATCATCACAAAATGTTGCTTGCCCACAGAAAGACTCACATACAATCACTAGACTGAAACAAAAGGCTGAATAAATTGCAAACAATTGTTAATATCCCACAAAGACAAGTAAATGAAAAACATTGATAGAGATAGAGAACATTGGTATGATGTTCTTTAAAACAAAGCACAATGAGGATTTTTGTGGTGCAATATTTTCTGGAAAATAAAATTATCTAAATGCAGTAGAAATAATTTTAAAATTTAATGCTAGAATGGCCAAACATGTAAGATGGAAAAGAAATTATAAAACAAATCATCACTGTCTAAGCTGGAGAATTCAATATTTCATTATTGATTTAATAGATAATTAAGTGGGACAAAATATCATACAAAAAATTTAAAAGCTATGTACTACTCAGTTCAATAAGATTGTGGCAGGAACAAAAATTGTATTAAGCAACTGAGATTTATCGTACATATTGTTGAACCAGAAGACAAAAGCAGGGACTTTGAAATGAGTAAATATTGCATTGATTTATGCAAAGAGTATATTTTCAAAAATTAACTGAAAAACTAAAATAATCTTTAGACTTTAGGCATTAATTTAAAAGACAAAGGGCAATGGTGCTGCTGACTTTGGTAAAGAAAAAGATTCACAAACTAGACTTTTATCTGAAATATTACTTATAAATGATCCTTTGTGCCTAACCAAATTCGAACTGTGCACAGTCAGAATTTATTACTGGGAGATGGAGTCTCAACCGTGCCAACTGCAATCATATTTTTGAGGAACAATTCGGAGATTAGGTATGATGATCTCTTGACTTGTGTAAGGATGGCATATTTTGAAGAAACCCCTATCAAATTTGATCTTGCAACCTCTTTCAGATAACCTGATTGGGAAATGTGAAAGCAATTAGATTTAATTTAGATATGATACAGGATGAATTAAGAGTTAGGCAAAGCAGCAGAAGGTTCTCAAATAGGGTGTATTGAGAACTTTGGCACACACACACACACACACACACACACACACACACACTAGTTAATATTGAATTTGTAAAATGTTTGCAAAAGGTTACAAGCAACCCAAAGGGATCTAAGTTTAGCTATTTACTTTAAAAAGAAGTAAAAGCATTTTGAAAACTTTGAGGAAACAGTTTTTCCAAATAAAATTGATGTGAGAAATAGGTAATAAAAATGATATCGCAATAAAAATAAGAAAAGTAAAATGAGGAAACAAAAACATCCAATGACTGGGAGAAGTCAGATTTATGTATGAAATAATTTTGAAACTAATTTCTATAGAGATTATTTTCTGAGTAGTATGGATAAGGCATCGGCACAAGTGAAGACAGATGTGACAATATTGAGCAGTATATTATGATAATGTAATAATAGTTTTGGTTTTCTTTATAAAATCTGAGCATTGATAAATTCTAGTAGAACTTAAGAAATACAGTTTGGAAGTAGCTATTGCTTTAAAATATGATGAAAAAATCATCATATAAGCAAATTTGGTGCCTTTCTTGCTGTTGAGGAAGAGCAACCCCCAAATGTGCTACTTTGGTATAAGGGTTATTTTGAGCTTAAGGAAGTTAAGAAGCAGCAAATGCAGAAAGAGCTTGTAGCCCTCCCCTGTCTGCCTACAAGTAGGGCATAGATTTCTTTTTGTAGAGGTGTGTCCCTCTCTCCTTTTCCAGTCCAGGAGGAGAGAAAAACCTGAATCACCAGAAACAGCGTCAGCACTGAGATGGGGCTGTTTAAACAATCTTACTAAAATAACCTTGTTTCCCCCTACATTTACTTTCCTACAATTTATCGCCCCAGGGAGCCCAAGACCCTTTTCCTTTGTCTTGTCGTTTCTCTACAATTTATTGCCCTTTGTTAAAGTGGTATATACAACACCCCCTCCCTTAGTTTAACTGCTGTTTTTTGGTTGTCAGTTCCTCTCTATGGAGGCCTCTGCACCTATAAAGTTTACAATATTAACATCAAATAGGATTTGTATGCCTTTTCTCCTGTTAGCTTGTCTTCTGTCAGTGGGATTCCAAGGTCCTAGCCACAGTACCTACGAGGTTAGAGGGAAGTTTTTTTCTCACCTACACTATTGTTATTCTTTATTAAGCTACCGTCTCTCAGCTCCAAATCTGCTCTTTGCAATTGGGCTTTGTGACACTGGAGCTGGGGAGGCTGGAAGAGGAGGGGTGTGCTCCTGCTGTGTGCTTCCTCTTTCTGTAACAGTCACTGCAGGTCCCTGGCCCTGGATGTGCCACTTCCTCCCAGCTGAAGCCACGTGGCTGTTTTCCAACACTTGTGAAACCAGCCTCATGATGCCCCATTTCTAACAGGCAAGCTATATGGCAGCCTCTTTTGGGATCTGGGTCTCAGGCCCTTGGGGCACTTCTTAATTCCTAAGTTTTTATAATTCCAATGTCTTCCTTTTGTTTTTCCCTAAACCTAAGGACAGTAAGTGTTTCCTGTATTAGCTACCTCCGTTGACATTAGAGTTCTCTGAAAACATCATCTTCATATTAAAGAAAACATAAATTAAAACAATTGAGATAAAATATCCATAAGATAAAATTGGCCATAACTCTTTTCAAGTGTACATTTTAGTAGCGTTAAGTACATGCACACTGTTGGGCCACCAATCTCCTGAATTCTATCATCTTGCAAAACTGAAACTTTGTTCTCACTGAACAAGAGCTCTTCCCTCAACCCATGCCCCACGAATACCATTCTACCTTCTGTCTCTATGGATTTGACTAGGTACCTCATATAAGGAGAATCATACAATATTTGTCCTTTTGTGACTGATGGATCTTAGCATAATGTCTTTGAGGTTCATCAGTGTTGTAGTAAGTGCCTAAATTCCCTTCCTCTTTAAGGAGAAATTCTGTTCTATTGTATGCACATACCACATTTTATTTATCCATTCATCCCTCTGTAGACATTTGGGTTAGAGCTATCTTTTTACTTTTTCAGTTGCCTTTAAACAGTCTTTTGATCTAGTTAGCAATTCTTTGTGTTAAATTCTCTGTTCAAATAAGTGGTATGATTTCTGCTTCCTGACTGAAATCCAATGGATGTGATGGCCAATAATTTTGAGTAAATATCTTGCATTATTTTACCGGGAGTGGTCTGTGGAGGGAGTCTGTCCTCTGAATGCAGGAGTCCTTGTTCCCAGGGAGAGAAATAGTTGAAGTGCTGGAGGCACCACCCTGCTTCCTGAGCTGCAAGACATGTATAGACAGCTTCAGAGTCAGAAGACCCAATCCACACAGCTGTTGGCATTAATTTAGCAACCCATACTGGAATGTGCTACTCCCTGCTCCTCCTCCCTGCTGCATTCCTTGGGGTCCTCCGCGGATATCTGCAGATCTGTCTCTCTCTCCCTCTGCCTCCAACCCTGGCACCAGGCACCTACCCAGACAGACTGGCCACTGCTCCACCCTGTTGTCGTACAGACATGTCTCTTCTTGCTCTTAGAATGTGTGCACATTGAGCTGGTCTGGCTTCCGGAAGTGTTCTTATTTCTGCAGTAGCTATATCTCCTGACCTCCAGTTTTGGATGTGTACCTCTTTGCCGATCTGACTTTTATGCTTTCTGTTTTGCAGGATTTCTTCTCTAATCTCTTGATGCCATCCATGCATTTTGGTTTTCTTACTCTATATGTTTTTTTTTTTTTTTAAGTAGTGTATTTCTTCCATGTCAAGGGATTTTAAATTAGAGTGAAGAGGTCCTTAGTTCACTATTTTAATCCAATTGTCTACATCTTTCTTTATAGTTATCTTCCCCTAAAGTTTCTATAAATGGGTTTTATAATGAGGAAAAAAAGCTAGATTCCCCAAAGATTGTGTTACTTCCCTTGTAAACTATTAATCCCTCAGGGACATCACTTTTAGTTACTTCAGAAGGAAACATAGCTGTTATAATTCATAAAATCTCCAGAGGCAACACAGTGCAACTTAATTTCTTATATGGTGTTTTATCTATTTCATAATTGCATGGATAAATAAAATGAAATGGCAATTATTATCATCGTATCTGTGGAAATATTCTCAGAGTCATTTGAATCGATTCAAGGCCGACAAGAATTTATTATATATTGAAATATTTTGCTTATCTAGTTATCTTTTGATATTTGGGCTCAGAATCTCTAAGCAGTTTCAGGGAACAAAAGTAAAATCAAACCCCTTCTGAAATAAACTGAGAATAAACGGAGCTTTTACAAACACAACATGTGAGTCTTGCAAATATTTGTTTGCAAATGCAACATGTAGATATTGTATAGGTATTCAGGATTCTTCAAGCACAAGGGCTCATGGATAAATGATACTCATTAGTTTAAGAGCACCCTACTGAATACCTGCTGCATGTCTGATACTGTTCTCATGGTGGGGATGCAATGGATACAAGAAACAGACATAGTCCCTCCTCCCCATGGAACTAACACTCTACTGGGGGATGTAGACATATAAACACACAATTACCATATGGTGTGCCAAATAACAGGATGAGGTAAATCCAGGGAGCTCAGAGAGCACAGAGGAGGGAAGTTTCATTCAGTCTTGAGTATCAGGGAATAGGAGATTGTGACCTAAAGAATTAGTATAGAAACTGATGAAAGAGCATTGAAGATAGGTAACAGGGGCACGTCCCCTTTACTTCAGGCTCTGGCACGTTTGGTGGCTTCTGCTTGGTGTTCTGTAGCTGATCAGAGATGGAAAGGTGTTTCAGCATCAATCAGGCTGTTTTTTCACACCATTACCTTCTTGGTTGCAGGTTGCATTCTCCTCTTTGCCCCCTTCAGTGGGAGCAGAGGAGGACAAGTCATGGGAGAGGAAGGAAGGATTGGGTGTGGGTTCCCATCAGGCTGCCTGAGCTGAGCTGCCAGGCTGTGCCCGTGGCCAAGGCCCAACTCACCAAGAACCCCCCTTTCCTGTAAGTACCAGGTGTGCTCTTGTTTAGAGTTTATAGTCTTTATTTTATTTTAGGGTTTGGTTCTAGGCCTGTAATCCATTATATGTTTTAATACATTACCCAGTTGGGCATATTATCCTCAACAGTTATAAAAAGGCTTAAAAAAATTTTGTTTTGAAACAGCTTTGCCTTATGAAGAAGCATCCTGCATTTACAAGAGAAGATACCATCCTACTCCATCCATCATGTAATTTCCCCGGACTTGTAACGTCAAAAGGCTACTTGCCTCTACACTGTTCTTTAGGTTCTTTCCTATTTGGTAACAAATAGAACATATCCATTACATCAGAAAACCCCGGGGCAAGCAGTTGGACATCACCTTATTTTCTGAGTTAGAGAAAATGCCTAATCATCTAGTTTACTAGACACTCAGCAGTGCCCTCAGGACATAAGGAGAAAGGAAGATTCCTATCAGGGATGAGGATAGCTTCATCTCAGGCAGAGTAGCAATCACGATTTTAATCTCCAGGCCATCTGAGCTATTATTATAAGTCCCTTTCTTGAACTCTCTGTCCAGAAATTCCTCAGTCCTGGTGGATTTTTCCTTACAGCTAATAATAACAGTTAACATTTATTGAGAGCTTACTGGTTTGCAGGCATTTAACATACACTGGCTCATTTAATTCTCAGAAAACCCTATGTGATCCCCATTTTATAGATGAGAAAACTGAGGTGCAGGTAATATTTTGAACTCAGACAGTCTGACTCCAGGGGCTGAGCTCTTCTTCTTTTCTACATGGAAATAACTAAATCATATAGTTCTCATGATTGATTAGTCTTTGTTGTTCAACGGTAATGAACTCTGTTGAGAATCTCCATTAACTTGGTTTTGACTGATTTGATTGTGTCAGGTAGGTGAGGATGGCAACTTTGATGCCTCTTCACTTCTATATATAATAAATGCTGCTGATTAGTAGTGGACACAGATATTTCCAACTCCTTTAAGCCCTAAAAAGCTAGATCCTTATATTATCCAGCTGTCCATAGCCTTGAGGTCATAGCATTTACTGTCAATACCAGGTATCTTCAGTCTGTCTTCCATGGGAACAGTGCCAGTACTCAGTGGAAACCTACCAGAACCCTGGTGGTGCTGGTTATTAAGATTGTGCATACAAGTAACTAGCAATTGCCCCATCTGAGATCTTCATCTCTTCATTCCACTCAGTAATTCTAGAGTTAACGATTGCATAGAAATATTTTCAAATTAGTGTTTTGGGTTTTTTTGGATATAGTCCTATAAGTGGAATTTCTGGGTCACAAGTCAGTTCCATTTTTAATTTTCTGAGGATCTCCACACTGTTTTCCACAGTGGCTGCACCAATCTGTACTCCCACCAACAGTTCACAGGGGTTCTCTTTTTTCCACATTCTCACCAGCACTTGTTATTTGTTGATTTATTAACAATAGCCATTCTGACATGTATGTTCATTGCAGCATTATTTACCATAGTTCAAAATCTGGAAGCAACACAAGTGCCCATCAATAGATGAGTGTATAAAACAACTGTGGTATATTTACACAATGGAATACTACTCAGCCATAAAAAAGAATGAGATCTTACCTCTTATGACAACATGAGTGGACCTAGAGGGTATTATACTTAGTGGAATAAGTCAGACAGAGAAAGACAAATACCATAAAATTTCAGTTATATGTCAAATCTAATGAACAAAATAAATAAAATAGAAACAGACTCATAGATACAGAATGACAGTTGACAGAGGAGGGGGGTTGGGAGGATGGGCAAAAAAGTGAAAAGATTAAGGAGTACACATTGGTAGTTACAGAATAATCACAGAGGTGTAGATTAGAGCATAGGGAATATAATCAGTAATATCATGAAACTATGTTTGAAGCCAGGTGGGTACTTGAAATATCAGGGGCACCACTCTGTAAAGTACATGGTTTTCTAAACACTGTGCTGTACATCCGAAACTAATACAGAATAGTATTGAATGTAAACTGTAATTGGAAAACTTAAAAAAGAGTTCATATTGGACAGAACAGAGGGCTTTCTGGACCAGAATTCATTGCCCGGAACCTTCATTAGTTTATCTGCACAATGAAAAAACAGTACTTGCTCAGTATGGGCTGAGGGGAAGATCATGGAAAAGAAATGGCTGAAAACTCACTTTAGAAACTGAGAAATATTCAATATGAACACCAGAGAGCATCACCATGTGGAGTTTCATTCTCAGCTAGGCAGGGGACAACAAATGACCTCTGAGTCCTGCCGGTATGCCTTAAAGAATGGTTAGGTGTGGCAATTGCTTTCATAGGTGGAATTAGGTGTTAGATGTGTTTGTGATATTACTAATGCTTTATATTTTAATTTCTTGGGGAGAATATACATTTCATTTTATGCCAGTTCTGTTCTCTTCTTTTTCTTCTAATTACACTCTCATTTTTGCTCATTCTTGAGTGTAATCAAAGTATGTGCCAGGAAGTTAAAAGTGTGTGGGTAGAAAATTGAAGGTTAAAATAGTTTTCCTGTTTGTTAATTGTACATTGAGAAACAATGTAAAAATGAAAGAGCAGATTTAAAATGTATTTCAAAATTCTGTTTCCATCCTCAAACTTACCACTCTACTATTGACTCATTTTTAAATTCATATTCTGCTCACCTTCTTTTCTGTGGCATAGATGTTTACCAGTATTTTGTTTATAAACATATTTTAATTATTTAATTACTTTCTTTGCTAACATTATTAACACCTTATCACTTTGCTTGAAATTTTAAAAGTTTTAAAACAGAGAATTTATTAAGTTTGAACATTTCCTTTTTTAAAAACAGCCTTACCGAGATAAATTTACGTATCATATAATTTACGCATCTAAAATATACACTTCAATGATTTTTAGTATATTCATAGTTGTGCAGTCATCACCAAAAACAATTTTAGAACGTTTTCATCAACCCCAAAAGAACTCCATACCCTTCAGCAATAATTCTCCTTTTCTTCCCAACCCTGTTCCCCAACTCTACACCCCACCCCCTAATTAGACAACCACTCATCTATGTTCTGTCTCTAGATTTCCCTATTCTGGACATTTCATGTAAATGGAATAATACAATATGTACTCTTTGGTGAATAATTTCTCTCACCTGACCAGGCAGTGGCGCAGTGGATAGAGTGACGGACTGGGATGCGGAAGACCCAGGTTCAAGACCCCAAGCTCGCCAGCTTGAGCGTGGGCCCATCTGGCTTGAGCAAAAGCTTGTCAGCTTGGACCCAAGGTTGCTGGCTCCAGCAAGGGGTTGCTCGGTCTGCTGAAGGCCCGCGGTCAAGGAACATGTGAGAAAGCAATCAATGAGCAACTAAGGTGTCGCAATGGCAACGAAAAACTAATGATTGATGCTTCTCACCTCTCTCCGTTCCTGTCTGTCTGTCCCTATCTATCCCTTTTTCTGACTCTCTCTCTGTCCCTGTAAAAAAATAATAATAATTTCTCTCACTTGACATAATGTTTTCAAGGTTTCTATGACATCTCTTTGATAAGATAACATGTATTGTCTTGAGATATCACTGCATTTCATTGCTCTTTATGTGTTTCTGTATATTGCTTTCTATATAGACCTTAAACATTTAGGGAGTCTTTTGACATCTGTGGTTTCGTATGGCCCAGAGCAACACTATCTTCTGCTAAGAAATGATCCTTCCAATCATGGTTCTGGGGAGCTCCCTAAGGGGCCCTCATGCAGGTCCTTTATCCCAGTGTTCAGTCTGGGGATGGATACTTGACCCACCTGACTTTCCTGGAATTTTAGACTGGTATCCAAGACCTGGAGTCCCATGTGGTCTCAAGAGATAGAGAGACAAGGCGGTTACGTCTGCTATTGTGTGGAAGAAGGAGGTATGCAGCAACAGAGACTGAAGCCCACACAAAGCAATGTGCCAAATGGAAACCTGGCAGCATTCACATTTCCAGCCCCAGCTGTGTCCCCGGCTCTCCCATGTTGTCTGAAAAGCACACTATTTTACATTTCAACATATTCTGCAGCAGGTATTTAGATACATGAATGATCCCTGATTCTAAAGTATCTTGAGAGTGTTCAGAAGTGTGGTCAGCTGTCTCTGGGGACATGATTTTAATAGATAATCATGACCTAGATTGATAGTAATATTTAGCATCGTAGACATTTTATAGAAGTTGAAAATGTCTTCCAGGAGCAAATTCAAGTTCTCAGTTCACATTAATGATATAGCACCAGTTTTGTGGGTGTTTTTTTGTTCATTAGAAAACGCATTACATAGCACATGCCTCTGCAGAACATAATCAGATATTTTTCTCCACATTTCATTGGTTTGAATGAATAGATGCTCTTTTTGATTCTAATTTGCTTAGTATCATGAAATAAGTAATTGGAAACAGAAGACAGGAAAACATTTCAGGCATGCAGAACATTTTTCTACTTTAAATGTATATTTTAGCATTTTGTGCAGGCACTGAGTACTGTATGTAGAAGACTAAAATGCAGAGTTAATCTATTATTATTTTATAATGTTACATCTATTTTCGGTTTGAAGTAAAGGTTTGGGTCTTGACACCTTAAGACTTATGAGGCTATAAATATCCTTGTTTATTCAGGTGTGCATAAGAGACAAACTAAGAAAAAATTCTGACCCCTTTTACTACACTTTTTCTGCCTGGGTGTGTGGCGGCATTTATAACAATTCTGCGTATTTGGTGGAGGTTCCTGGCCCTTTTTTACGTTGCTTTTTCTCCCCAGTGTCCCATTTTACCCCAGTTTGCAGACCAACTTGAACATAAATTCTTTTTACTAAGTTATGAAATGGCTGCTTGGGCAAAACTCTGAAGGACAAAGATAAGAGAAAGAAGAAGGCTGGTCTAGGGAAAAGGGGTGGGGAAGAGAATATGATGGGGCAAGGTAGTGAGATCTGAGTCAGCTATCTGACAAGCCAGAGGGCATGTTCCCTGGGGCAGGTGCAGACAAGTGCTGCTGGTCCCAGCAGGGAGAGGTCTGGGACCTGGGACTTGGTGCCTTGAGCACTGAGTCTACATCAGGTGTAGGGTTCAATCTTAGAGTCTGCGGTCTCATGGAAGGTGTGGGGTTTCAGTTGTTGAAGTTTTTCATTCAGGTAGAACACAGACAGGGACCAAGTGTGTTGATTGGGATGAGATAAGACTCAAGGCTGGGAAGAGCCAGGCTGCAACCTTCCGACTTCCAAAGGTTCTCTGGGCCATGCTTATCACACTGGATACTTATCAGGTCGGTTGTTTCTCTTGGAGCACCTCCAAGGGGTGGTTGAGGCAGAACTGGCTGGGCTCTAAGCTCCAAACTCTGCTTCAACTGTAAACATTCCTTAAATATTAAAAAGGTAGAAATCTTCCCTCCAAAGGTACTTCTTCAGTCGGCTGTTAAAAGGCGGCCAAAAACTGCTCTAATGGGAGCTGGTCTTGTGCCTGTGAATGACTGCCCCTCCCCCATATTTTAAGGAAGTCACTTTGGCTGTCAATGATCACTGATGTCATGGTGAGCCATGGAAGAGGTAGAGAAGGAAGTGCTTCCCAGGATGAAAAGGGTGAGGTTATAGGAAATGATGTAAGGAGGGATCACTGATAGGTAAATGCTTTTTAAGAAGAGACTGCAATCATGTGATCTGACCATATGGCATTTATGTCATTTGATCACTATAGCATAATAGTGGCCAGAGGCCAAGTGTCAAATGGGGAAAACAAGCAGCTCTGAGTCTTGCACATCGTCTCACAGATGTTCAGGTCCTGGAGGGCAGTTGTTTTATTTCACTCAGTTTGTGGTCATTAGGGGTTGCAAGTGACAGACCTACAATATAAGGTAAGGGACAAGGAAATGAATTTATTTTGACTTCAGCCAAGGAATCAGACCCAAGTTTAATTAGTACCTTGATTCAAGCTGTTTCCACTCTGTGCTGGTGAATGCATGGTGTTTGGGTGGGGACGGGAGGGAACATTTCCAACAACTTCAACCTCTGGCTTGAGGTCCTGCAGGCCCCACCAATCTGAATGAGGTCTCTCCCAGAGCAAAGCGACTTAGCACCACTGATTACACAGTGAACTCTGAAAGCCCAAGACCCCTAGCTGCGGAAGTCAGAGAACCACCTGCATAAGAGTTGCTTGAATATGTAAAAAATGCAGGTTCTTAGGCCTTACTTAAAAGTCACTGAATGAGAAGTCCTAGGGGTAGAGGCCAGGAATAGGCATTTACATTAAGTCCCAGAATAACTCTTAGGCTTTCTAACCTTCAGAAATCAGTGCATTAAGGCTTGGAATGGCTCGGATATGAAGCTTTCAATCTGGAGTAATAGGATTCCACATTGCCCTCCATAGTGTTATTCTGAATAACAAAGACTCAACAAATTGTACTGCAGGAGAATTACTGCATCTCAAGCATTGCGGTACTAATGGTGGGGGATGAATCTCAGAGTAAGAGCCGCCTGTGACCACTCACCCAAAGAAGGGGAAATCTTGAGACAGGGGAGAAAAGTAGAAATTGGAAGAGAAAAAGATGAAGGGAGACCATTTACAAATATTTTTAAAGGAGGAAGAGGAGTCAGAATACAGGACAGTGACAGGGGTTTCATAATAGCCCCTGGAAATAGAAAACTTTGAGGAAGAAGTGATTGGCACTGTTCTGAAGTTGCAGGGAATTGGGTGTTTTGAAGAGAGACCACTGGGTTTTGGCAATCAATGTCAAGCAAGTCACAATCTTTAAGAATATAGTTTAGCCTGATCAGGTAGTGGCACAGCGGATAGATCGTTGTTCTGGGATGCAGAGGACCCAGGTTCAAAACCCCGATGTCATCAGCTTGAGCATGAGATCATAGACATGACCCCGTGGTTCTTGGCTTGAACCCATAGATCACTGGCTTGAAGCCCAAGGTCACTGGCTTGAGCATGGGATCATTCGCTTTGCTGTACACTCCCAGGCAAGACACATATGAGAAAGCAATCAATGAACAACTAAGTTGCTGCAATGAAAAATTCATGCTTCTCATCTCCCTCCCTTCCTGTGTGTCTGTCCTTATGTCTCTCTCCCTCTCTCTTTCTTTATTTTTTTCACAAAAGAGAAAGTATAATTTATATTCACTGGAGGAGGCAGGTAGAATAAAATATCAGAAAATTGACCAGAGAATAGCGGTAATGAATGGAGGCTTCTGTCTCAAGATGATCAGCAGTAAAGAAAAGGGGTTAATAGAGGGAAGGGGTTTTGTTTTGTTTGTTTTGTTTTAAATGGAAAAGCAAGAGTAGCAGCCTAGCCCCAGCTCTGAGGGCCCTGGGTCGTCTGTGAGCATGGGACCAGCCTCAGTGTTCTCTATGATGGTGGCGGTTGTTTTCTTTCTAATGGCAGCTGAAGGTATACTTACCATGTTAAATTAATTTTTTTCAGTTATGACTTTTTCACCCTGGCCAAGAAGTTCAGTTGGTTAGAGCATCAGTAGACAAATTCATCAAGATAGTAAGCTCGGTCCCTGGTCAGGACAGAAGAGAACCAATGAATTTATAGATGAATGGAAAACAGATTGGTGTTTCTCTCTCTCTCTTTTCCCCTCTCTCTAAAATCAACAAATCAATGTGAAAGAATAGAGTATTTTTCAGTTCATTTAAAACATGCAAGTCTAGTATTAGTAATCAAATGAAATATTTATATAATGGAGTTTCTTCTAATTCTGGATTCATCATGACATTATAATACCAACTAATTGTGATGTGTATAGTATTTCCCCAAAGTTAGAATTTTGCAAGTACTAAGTTATTTAAATTTTTTTAAAATTTATTTTTAGTGAGGGGGTTGTTGGGGGAATGAAAGAGAGAGAGAGAGGACCATTGATCTGTTACTGTATGTGCCCTGACTGGGGATTGAACCACAACCTCTGCGCTTTGGATGATGCTCTAACCAACTGAGATCTCTGGCCAGGGCAAGTACTAAGCTATTATCAGTGATCCTTTAATAAACTTACCATGTAACATTTGAAGTTTTAACATTCACAACTAAATTATACATGAACTATATGTTTGCTGTATTCCCAAATTTATATAACTTTTTTGAAAAACATAACTAATCTTTGGAAGCAGACTATAAAACTTAATAGATTTTCTGTTTTATCAGCTGAAATACTTTATCTTAGTTTTCTACTGCACACTCCTCATTTTTTGTTTATTTAACCTGCCAATTATTATTTTTTATTGTAAAGTAAATTGAAGTATTTGCTTTTTAAAATTTTTGGTGCCTTTTCAAATTGGCAAGTCTTTCAAGTGTTTTCCCTCCTTGATTAAAAATGTCTGTGTGTATTTAATCACATCAACTTTACCAAGTAAAACTAAGCCATACTGCTTTTGAACGACTTAGGAAAACTTAAATTTTAAAAATGTAACATTTTGGAGTGATGAACACACGTGAAATGATTTATTGCATCTAGATTATTGAAAGAAACTGCCTTAAAAATTCATTGAAAGTTTTAGCTTTTTCTGAAAAGCAAGAGAGAAAGCAAATTATGTGGTAAGAAGTTTCAATGAAGAAAAACGAGTAGTTTGGCTTTAAAATAAAATGTCTTTGCTACAATATGGAAGAAGAGAGTAAAAGCAAATTTGGGGTGTTCAGTAAGTTGTAGAAGGCTTGAGGGGAAGTGAAATTTACCTGCAAATAATAAGTGTTGGTCAAATAAGTTTGTAAATATGATATATATGTTTGCTTGCTTATAGTTTGCATTGGATGTGAGGGACAGGCAGTAAGCAGGCAGCGTCCTTATAGCCTAAGGCTTAGTTTTAAGACTAAGCTTTTCCCCAGACCCTTCACTGTTGCAGGATTGGGGTTGGTGCATTCTTATGAGGAATCACATTTATGCCTCAGATAAGTGACTTTGTATCAGAGACTTTCTTGTTTGTATATTGGATTAAAGGTTTTGATTTCTACACTATAAAATGGGGCAGACCGAGAGCTTGCCCTCTCTCCATTCCTGAGATTAACATTATAGAGGAGAGCAGAGAAAGGCCACGCGGAGGACAGGAGAAACAGCCAAGATGGCGGAGTGCTGAAGGAAAAGCCAGTTTGTGCAGAGTTTGTGCAGAGAGAAGGAGATGGGGAACAGAGGTGAATAAAGCTGGTAAGTTAAAACCTTTGATTCTAGAAAATTCGGATAAGTCAGTGGCTTTGGGAGCCCTGAATGGAAAGGGAAGTGTTTTCCCACTGTGTGTATTTCTTGCCCACCAGGTGCAAGCTAGGATTAAAGCTAATGGCCCACCAGTTCTTGGCTCCATTGTTTCATTACCGTCTGTCCGGATCAAATGCGAACCTGCATGGGCCAAGCGGCTGTGATGGTGGCCGAGGCTACTGGCTTTACAATAAGCTAAAAAAAACCAAACAATGAAATATACAGAAAATTTGACAGCTTTAAATCAAGTTTGATGGGTTGATCCATATAATTGAGAGGTTGCTGGTGAATACTGCAAAATAGTTTATGAGTGATATAAAGAGTGGAGTTGCAATGTAATTTTTTATTTTGTTAAAATAACAGCGAGACCCTAGTCTTTAAAAGGGGGGAATGGTGGAAGGGACCAACAGCCCCGCACCCTGGCTGACTTGTAATGAGAGACGTTCAAGTTCATGTTGAAAATTTTGTGAAATATACTTGGCCAGTGGAAATGAAATTTGAACAACACTGTAAGTATATCAATCCAAATGAATTCTTTGTACAAATGAATTATCTGTCATACAATTAAACAAACAAACAAAAAAGGCACATATAGAGAAAACAAAGGAAAAACACAATTTGGGGAGCTGGATGGACGAAAAGGAGCCCAAGGAGGGGGAGGAGCCATGGTGCCCTAGGCTCCCTCCTTGAGAATGGAAGCAGTAGCTATTTACTGGGAGATTTGGAAGGAAGAATGTTACATGACCCTGATTTCCGGAATGCAGGAGGAGGCAAAGCCTTCGTCTTACTGAGATGTGGGCAGAGGTTTGACTGGCAGTTTGAGAAAGGGACAAAGGCTTGTACAAGTGCCATGGGATGTGTGGCGGGGGACCAACAGGAAGCAATATGAACACAGTTCAAGTGTTTTTCAAAACACTGCTAGACAAGAGGCGGGGGGAGGACATGAAGTCAGTGGTAGGGGTAAAGGAGTAAGCATTGGGCTCTTTGGGCTCTTTACCTTTAAAAACTACAAGCTCAGGTGGCGGTGGGCTATCTGGAGCTGTCGTTCCCCCAAAACCCACTGCTGTTTGCCTCTGATTTGTAAGGTGGTTACTCTCACAGGCAGGTGCCCCATCATCCTACCTGGGCTCTGAGATTATCCCAGACTCCTTTTTTTTTTTTCTGTATCCACTTTGTTCTGCTAAAAGCACCTTCTAGAGACACAGTTGACATGATTTGGCTTTATATACTGTCCCTTGTGGATTTCCTCTGTGATCTTGGAAACAAAACAGAAGAACAAAGGAAAAAAAAGGTTGCCAGAGGAGAGGGTGGGGGTTGGGAGGCTGGATGAAAAAGTGAAGGGATTGAGAAGTACAGATTGGCAGGGACCACACACAGTCAGGGGTTGTAAAGGACAGCATAGAGCAGGGGTCGGGAACCTTTTTGGCTGAGAGAGCCATGAACGCCACATATTTTAAAATGTAATTCCGTCAGAGCCGTATAATATGTTTAACACTAAATACAAGTAAATGTGCGCATTTTATGTAAGACCAACACTTTTAAAGTACAATAAGTCTCTGAATTCTTTTTAATAATGTTGTTATGCTATTGCTAATCAATGATGAATAAAGTACTTCTTACCATTAATGTGACTTCTGGTGCTGCATGGTTTTGCTGATAGCTTTGTAGTCTGGTTGATACGTGGTGAGGTTAAGCTTCATGCAGGCGTTGAGACTTCCATCCATTAAATGTGATTGTAGGTTGGTCTTAACGTTCTTTAGATGTGAGAAAGACTGCTCACATGCATAAGTAGAGCCAAACATTGTCAGTACAGCAATACTCACATGCTGCAGTGTGTGGTATGTGATGGGAAGCACGTTCCAAGTTTTGACACTCAGCTGGTCCGCAGGTTGAAGTTTTTTCATTTCTCCCCACTTGTGTTTGCTCGCCAACTCTGCTTGCTGTCGTGCAAGTCTTTCCAAATCTTCATTCAGTGACTTGAACTTATTCACCCACATGTCTGAGGCCTTCAGGTCAGCAGCTTGTAGCTCAAAATCTCTGACGAGGACAGCGGGGATGGAACTCAGGTCGGCGCTGTCCATTGCACACTCATGTGGATGGGTGATGAACTTAAAAAGACAAGTGCACTCATGAAATTCTCCAAGGCGCACTTTGAATGACTGCAGGAGATTAGATGTGAAGCCTGCTAGCTGCTGGAAATCAAGATGTTGAGCAGGGTCACTTGCTGTGCATGCATCTTTAAACTCTTCCAGTTTTTCAAAGTGTAGTAAATGACCTGTTTCAATGTCAGCGATGAAGAGTTCCAGCTTGTTTTCAAATGTAAACACTGCTTGTTGAAGGGATAAGATTGTGTTGGGCAGATAAAATATATTATGCTCACTTTGTTAAAGATGGCGCTGCCCACATGGAAGTTTGTTGATATTAATGTGTGTTCTGGAACAGGCTGTGGGCAGGCCGGGTCGTCATAGCCTAAGGCTTAGTTTAAGAGTACGCACTTCCCCACACCCTTGACTGATTGGATGATGTAGGGTGGTGCACTCTCCTGAGGAATCCCATTATACAGAGATTTCCTTGTTTGTATAATTGGATTAAAGGTTTGGATTATCTATGCTATAAAATGGGAGAGACCAGTAGCTTGAGCTCTCTCGATTCCTGAAGTATTAGAAAGGAGAGCAGAGTAAGGCCACATGGAGGAGAGGAAGCAGCCAAGATGGCAGAGTGCTGAGGAAGAGTTTGTGCAGGAGGAGATGGGAAACAGAGGTGAATAAGTCTGGCAAGCTGGAAAGCTTTGATGCTAGGAAACTCGGATAAGTCAGTTGCTTTGTGAGCACTGAATGTGTGGGTTTTGGAGCCCAGTGTGTGTTTTTGCTTGCCTGCTGGGTGCAAGCTAGAATTAAAGCTGATGGCTCACCAGTTCTTGGCTCCTGTGTTTCATTACCGACTGTTCGAATCCAGTGCGAACCTGCACGGGTCAGGCGGCTGTGATAGTGGCCTCGACTACTGGCTTTACAGACTGTATTTCCAATGCCTTGCATTTTCACAATGAGCTGGTTCAGATGTTCAGTTATGTCCATGAGAGTAGAACTTTGGGAGCCACTCAGTGTTAGCTAACTCAGGATGCTCGACATTTTTCATTTCAAGAAAAGTCCGGATTTCACTCAGATAAACTGCGAAATGGCTGAGCACCTTCCCTCTTGACAACCAACGTACATTGCTGTGCAGAAGCAGACCAAGATAATTATTCCCAACTTCATCCAGCAGTGTTTTAAACTGGCGATCATTTAAATCTCGGGCAACAGTAAAGTTGACCACCCAAATGATCAGCGACATCAACTCACCAAGCTGCTCGCCACACATCTGAGCACAAAGCGCCTCTTGATGTAGGATGCAGTGAAAACTTAGGATGGGTCTCTTTTCATGTTCACGAAGAAGCACTTCTAAGTCTCTGTTTTTCCCCACCACGCATGGAGCACCATAAGTACACACCGAAATAAGTTTATCCATTGGTAGATTTTTTTCTTTAGCGAACTCAGTGAAAGACTTGAATAAATCCTCCACTTTTGTTGTCTCTTCCATAGGTAAAACAACAAGACTTTCCTCACATAGTGTGTCACCAACAACATACTTTGCAATCACGCTGAACTGGGATAAATGGCTTATTACATCTGTTGACTCATCCAAATCAAGAGAAAAGAATGGTGCTGCATTTATGTCCTTCACTTGTATTGCCTCAATTTGATTTGCCATCATGATGGTACGATCATGAACATTTCTTGCTGACAGAGGCATGTCTTTTATTTTTTTGATTCTCTTGTCTCTATTCAAAAAAGTCGTCAAAATGTTCATTGGCAACATCAAGCATGAATGTTTTGGCATACTCCCCATCTGTGACTGGCTTTCCGTCTCTCACAATTGCTAAAGCACCAGCAAAGCTAACCAAATTCCAGTCACCTTGTTGGGTCCAAACACAGAGTTGCTACAGACTAGTTTGCACTCTGCACAGTAGCCCTTGA
Organism: Rhynchonycteris naso; assembly: GCA_037038555.1. NCBI lineage: Eukaryota > Metazoa > Chordata > Mammalia > Chiroptera > Emballonuridae > Rhynchonycteris > Rhynchonycteris naso. The sequence continues at coordinate 148,667,513 of CM072999.1, read as the reverse complement.
CATGCTTTCTTCCTGCTGTCCTCCGCTGGATATTTCGATGCAAATGTAGTATGGCGTTGTTGGAGTGCTGCTTTATATTTGACTGTTTCATCGATGCAATTTTATCATTGCATATTAGACACACTGCAGAACCTGCTCTCTCCACAAAGGCGAATTCCTCTGTCCATTCCTGCTGAAAAGTACGATACTCCTCATCTTTTTTTCTTTTAGCCATCTTCTTCATCAAAAGGGTTTCTGCAATTTGCTAGCTGACTACTTGATTAAAAGGAGTGAAGTTTACTTCCTGACCTCACAATGACCCATGTACGTTATGGATTGTCCAGTAAAAATTTTGTGTTGTCCCTGAGGACAGCTGTGATTGGCTCCAGCAGCCACCCGCAACCATGAACATAAGTGGTAGGAAATGAATGGATTGTAATACATGAGAATGTTTTATAATTTTAATGTTATTATTAAAGACTTGTCTGTGAGCCAGATGCAGCCATCAAAAGAGCCATATCTGGCTTGTGAGCCATAGGTTCCTGACCCCTGGCATAGAGAATATAGTTGATGATGTTGTAATAATTATGTACAGTGTCAGGCAGGTACTGGAAATATCGGGGGACCACTTTGTAAAGTGTATGATTGTCTTAACCACTATGCTGTATACCTGAAATTAATACAAATCATATTCAATGTAAAAAAAAGGAAAAGAAGAAAGAATCTCCACCCACCTACCTTTATCAGAAAATTTCAGACTTATTACCACACATGCCTGAGGCAGTTTCCTGTTATCTGTCTTTGGAGGAGGGCTAAGAGTTCACGGGGTGGGGCTTGGGGAAGGAGAGCCAACAGCTCAGGTGGTTTACCTGCTTCCACTTTCCTGATGAACTAATGACTTCTCTCAGCAATCTTCCCACAAAGTCACCGTGTCCTTAGCCCACATTAACACATCTTATCCCCAACTCTCTTCCCCATATCTCTCCTTCCTCTCAACCACTGGAAGTTCTTCAGGCTCCAGATGCAATTTCACCCAGTGAACAGGATAGCTCTTTTGTTTGGTCCTTGGTTTGATTTAAGAAAATGAGGCAAGCATTTATGGAGAGGCTGTGATCAGCCACTGGACCATGTTCCAGTGCCGTGAGAAACTCACAGCTGAACAAGTAGACATGATGCAGTGAGAGAGGCCAGGCCTGGAGACAGGAGGCTCAGCCAGGAGGGGAACACGGCATTGTGCAAGGCCTGGAGGGATTGCTTCCAGTTGGGAGGGTTTGGGACCAGTTCAGAGGAGGGTGACTTGTAACTGAGATTGCAGGTTGTTGGGCAGATAAAATATAATATGCTCACTTTGTTAAAGATGGCGCTGCCCACATGAAAGCCTATCACCCAGGTGATATTATTTGCCCTTATGCTTGAGATGGGTGTGGAGGAAAGGCTGTAGTGTAAGCAGACCAGGTCATAGCCTAAGGCTTAGTTTTAAGAGTAAGCTTTTCCCCACACCCTTGACTGATTGGATGATGTGGGGTGGTACACTCTCCTGAGGAATCCCATTATGCCTCAGATGGGTTACTTTGAATCAGAGACTTTCTTGTTTGTAGATTGGATTAAGGGTTTGGATTTCTACACTATAAAGTGGGACAGACCAGGAGCTTGATCTCTCTTGTTTCCTTAGCATAGTATTAGAAAGGAGAGTGGATGAAGGCCACTTGGAGGCCAGGAGAAGCAGCCAAGATGGCAGAGTGCTGAGGGAGAAGCCAGTTTGTGCAGAGTTTGCGCTGGAGGAGATGGAAAACAGAGGTGAATAAGTCTGGTGAGCTAGAAAGCTTTGATTCTAGGAAACTCGGATAAGTCAGTAGCTTTGTGAGCACTGAATATGTGCGTTTTGGAGCCCAGTGTGTGTTTTTGCTTGCCTGCCGGGTGCAAGCTAGAATTAAAGCTGATGGCTCACCATTTCTTGGCTCCATTGTTTCATTACCGACTGTCCGAATCTAATGCGAACCTGCACGGGTCAGGCGGCTGTGATAGTGGTCTTGACTACTGGCTTTACATTTGGCATAGTCTGTGGCAGGATTTGATACAGATCGCGGCACCCTTGAAGTGCATGGTAGAGGACTGGTTGCTGTTATGGTTTCCCAAAGCTGTTTTTTTGGGAACTGTAGGATGGCTGACTTTTATATCCATGTGTGAGGAAACTGAGCACTCTGTGGGAGAGGCTGCCCGGGACCTGCAAACCGAGCAGTGGAAGGAGCTGGAGCAAACGTGGGAGAAAGAGATGCCGACACTGGAGCTGAAGCAAGCACAGGAGGAGGCCGACCAGGTTTGCAAGATTCGCCTGGAAATGGAGCAGACACTGGAGAAGGAATCACAGGTTCGTGAGTTGGAGATTGCCCTGGACGTTGTGGAGAGCCAGCAGTGGCAGGAGACCGGGGCTGTAAGGCCCGTGGAGCAGAAGGCGGCAGCGGCCTGGGACTCGAGCTCAGCGGCAGGAGCTTATGTTTTCAGTTCCTCTTTGGAGGATGAGGAGAATCAGGCTGGAGTTGCAATCTGAAGTCTCCAGAAGGTGAGAGCCCAGCAGCAAGGAGTAGCTATGCTGCTGGTAGGTCTGCGATTTTGGAACATAGGGGTGGATGCCATCATGTTCCCCAGAGCAGAGATGGAAATGCTGACTGCAATTGCCACCTGCTTCTCTTTAGGACAGTGTGAGGCCTGCCGGGATGGCAGAAATGAGGGGGGAGGCTAACACCTCTGTAAAGCCAGTGGCCAAGGCCACTATCAGAGCAGCCTGGCCCATGCAGGTTCACATTAGATTCGGACAGTTGGTAATGAAACACAGGAGTCAAGAACTGGTGAGCCATCAGCTTTAATTCTAGCTTGCACCCGGTGGGCAAGCAAAAACACACACTGGGCTGCAAAACCCACTCATTCAGTGCTCACAAAGCTACTGACTTAGCCGAGTTTCCTAGAATCAAAGCTTTCTAGCTCAGCAGACTTATTCACCTCTGTTCTTCATCTCCTTCTCCAGCACAAACTCTGCACAAACTGGCTTCTCCCTCAGCACTCTGCCATCTTGGCTGCTTCTTCTGGCCTCCATGTGGCCTTTATCTGCTCTCCTCTCTAATACCTCAGGAACCAAGAGCGAGCAAGCTCTGATATGCTCAACTTTATAGTGTAGAATCAAAACCTCCAATCCAATTACACAAACAAGGAAGTCTCCAATACAAAGCCACCCATCCGAGGCACAATGGGATTCCTCAGGAGAGTGTACTACCCATCATCATCCAATTAGTCAAGGGTGTGGGGAAAAGCTTACTCTTAAAACTAAGCCTTCAGCTATAATGACCCGGCCTTGCTTACATTACAGTCTTTCCCCCACACCCATCCCAAGCATAAGGGGAAATAATATCACCTGGGTGACGGGCTTTCATGTGGGCAGCGCCATCTTTAACAAAGTGAGCATATTATATTTTATCTGCCCAACAACCTCATGTACGTAGACTGATTTCCTGGACTATGACGCAGTGAGCACTGGCTCCTTTGTTGAATGAACTTAATGGATTTTGGACAATGTGAAATACCCTGATAGAGGTTGGGGGTGGCTTTGATGGAGGCCCTCCCCTGCCCCAGGAAGCCTTTCTAACAGCAAGAAAGAAGGCTGAGGACATTTTGCGCTTTTGGCAAAGTGCTCAGAGACTGGTGAAATGTGCGTACCTTTGTGATTGTTGAAATTGTATGATTTGTCATGCTGTTGTAATTTGTGTAATGTGCCTTATTTCCTTGTACAGGGATGCCAGTGGTGTAGATTGTGGGTATTAAAGTGAGCATAGGGGTGGATTGTTGGGCAGATAAAATATAATATGCTCACTTTGTTAAAGATGGCACTGCCCACATGGAAGCCCATCACCCAGGTGATATATATAAAAATAGATAGGTGACTTTGTATCAGAGACTTTCTTGTTTGTAGATTGGATTAAGGGTTTGGATTTCTACACTATAAAGTGGGACAGACCAGTAGCTTGCTCTCTCTTGGTTCCTGAGGTATTAGAGAGGAGAGCAGATTAAGGCCACATGGAGGCCAGGAGATGCAGCCAAGATGGCAGAGTGCTGAGGGAGAAGCCAGTTTGTGCAGAGTTTGTGCTGGAGAAGGAGATGAAGAACAGAGGTGAATAAGTCTGCTGAGCTAGAAAGCTTTGATTCTAGAAAACTCAGATAAGTCAGTAGCTTTGTGAGCACTGAATGAGTGGGAAATGGAGCCCAGTGTGTGTTTTTGCTTGCCCACCGGGTGCAAGCTAGAATTAAAGCTGATGGCTCACCAGTTCTTGGCTCCGTTGTTTCATTACTGTCTTTTCGAATCTAATGCGAATCTGCATGGGCCAGGCTGCTGTGATAGCGGCCTTGCCCACTGGCTTTACATAGGTTTTAAGGGATGAAGCAAGATTTTGACCAGATGCCTGGGAGAAATGGCCAGCTTTCGTGGTGGAGGAAACCTGGTGAGCAGAAGCAAGGGGTTGGGGGTGGGGCGGGCAGGAAAGGGGAGAGAGCCAGGCACAGTTTGGATTGGAGTACAAGGTATGTAAGGAGGGGTAGGGTACGCTAGACTTATTTGCTCTGCTTAGGAGTTTGGATTTTTGTCTGTAAGCAGTTCCAAAGCCTTTGTAGGCTGCCTGTACTCCATTGCAAAAGCTTTTTCATTTATCTGCCTATTTGCAGTTAAGTCTGTGTTTCCCGGTTCCATCTGATAAGAAGCGAAACCTGGAGCTTCTCTGGCTACTGTGCTGCCATGTTTGAATGCTCTCCACTAACCCCTTTTTATCTGGGTCCTGCTACTTGATTGCCTTCCAGCGCTATCTACACACAGCAGGTTCATTTGCTTTGCTGCTTTTGAGAGCTCAAGATCATAGTTTTGTCAGTTTTAAGTTTTAATAAATATTCTCACCTTTTCATGGCTGTCTTTAGCAAGAAAAATGCAACAAGCAGTAGATGACATTCTGAATATTGTTTATGTTAATGGCTGACATGGAAACATTAAGAACCACAGCAAGACTTGACTTGGGGGAGGGGGTGAACACACAGTACTGTGTACGGAGGTGTGGTAGAACTGGGCACTTGATACCTCAGTTATGCAGTTCAGTGTCACCCCAATAAATTCAATTAAAAAAAGGAACCACAGTAAAATCTGATTTCCTCAAAAGACTTTTGGTTCTAATGTCACTTTAATATAACTTTTGCTTAACTATCTCAATAATGGGAGTTTTAGAGGGTTCTTCTTGTGGCACTTAGTAGGTGCTCAATTAAATAGTGATTGTTCTGCTCTGGGACAGGAGTTCATAGTTAGGTGGGAGGCACTAGGAGATTTTTCTCCCCTGCTGGGTACAAGTTGTTTCTATTCTACATATAGTCCCAGTATTCCATAGTACAGTGTTATATTATTTATAATAAAAAATAGCAAGCCATCTAAATGTTCAATCAAAGGGACCATTGATAAATCTAACATATCACTTGATAGATGCTTATGTCATTATTGAAAAGGTGATTACTAAGGCCATTATGGAAAAATATTACAATGTAATGTTAAGGGGAGGAAAGAGAAATGTAAACTTATATATCATACCTGAGACTGAAACACTTTAAAAATGAAATATGTCTATTGTGCAGACAGCCCCTCAGACACTGAAGCCTGGGGTCTGGTGATAGCTCAAAGAGGCCCGCAGGAGGGGTTGACCAAATGCAGGATTGCAATTTAAATTTGAAGTTAAGTGAGCAATAAACATTTCTGAACATAAATCAATATGTTTTCAAAAGAAACCCACTTCAGGTAAACAGTGTTGCTTACCCACCACCTCAGCATCAAGAAAAACAAAGTTGCTTGTTAGCTACTCCCTTCTTCTTCACTTTCTTGTCTCCCCAAATACTTTTCATTAGGGTTGTTTTCTCTTAAATTGATGACAATCTTCACCATCAAATAAATGTTGTTTGGACACCTCCCTGAACACTTGGACCCTCTGGTTAGGCACGTTGCTGCCTGTGGCTGAGAGCTTTCTCAGAACCATGAATCCTATCTGCCTGAAGTTACTGGATGAATCCATCCGCATTAGGACTTGGGGTGGCTGCCTCCTTCCCAGGGTGCCCGCAAATGGAATTCACAGTAACAGCTGATCACCTGGCTCTCACCAATGCAGAGTCTGGAAGATAACCTAGGCAGATGAGCAGGTGACCCGTTTATGTTGAAGGACCCCTGGCGCATTGTCAGAAAGTTGCTTACATATTTTGTGAAGATCCAGAATAATATCCTGCTTTAAAAAAAAAAAAAAGAAGAAGAAGAAAGAGGTGGTCACCATTTCTTGGGTTTTGAGCACTCTGCTCTTAAATGGGCATAAGGGTCATTACGAGAGGTTTTTACTTTTTTGAAGAAAGGAAGTTACTTCAGTGCTTTCCAGTCTCTGGTGCTCAGCCCTATTTTCTTCTCACTCCTTATTATCTTTCTTTTGTCTTATCAATGAGTTGTACTTTCTCCACAAGGCCACCCATCAGGGCTCTTGGTGCGGACAGAGTTCCAGTTTGCCCAGCCTCCATCCCTACTGTTCTCATCCAGTCCTTCCAGTCTCGGACAAGAAGGAAAAGCAAAGCAAACTCCTTCTCCATTCTCCTTTGTTCCTGTCCCTGCAGTGGTGGAGGTGACACATCACCCTTTCCAGAGGTGTTCTGCCTGAGAAATCACTAAAAATCTGCGTATATAAACTGATCTTTTCCCTTCCTGCTTCCCCCATATACACCTCTTGGCAGATACCAGACTGGCCTATCTCCACGTGCGTGCATCGGCAGACACACCCCGAAATGGTGTTCCTAAGAGGAGGTGTCTCAGCTTAGAAGCAGGAAGCTGAGAGTAGGCTCATTCCTTACCGCCCTTTCTTCCGACCTTTCACCTCCTGAGCCAGGAGCTCACGGTTATTGGGCAGGATACAGACCTGGGTGGCTCCTGAGATGAACTGGCTCAGCCTCCATTTTCTAGATGAGGAAACTGTTGCCAAAATAGCATTGCTTGAGATTTCCTGAGTGACAGCTATGGGACAATATCCTAGATCATGCTTATCCCCTGGCAGCCTTGGTATTACATCATTATGCTTACTTGAGTTACTTTCTTGACCAGAAACTTCCAGGATGTTTTGTAGGAAAAACACGGGGTTTCTTCTTGCCTTTGCCTACATGCTGTCTTCCTCACACACCTTTTACAGACAATGGACCTGGTCGGAAGAGAACTTCACGTCCTCCAATCTCTCTCGTTTTTTGCATTTTTTTAATAAACCATGCAAAGCATTTGTAGCCTGTAGTACTGTCATCAGTTAGGGTTAATTATGTACATATTTTACCCTCCCAACTGGGCCATAAGAACTACCCGAAGGCAAGAATTGTTCCTTTTTTACTTTTATTTTTGTGCCCTAATGCTGGCCAAGTGGTTGGCAATGGTGGATACTCTGTTAGGGTAGCAACACCAATGAATAAGAGAATGAATGAATGAACAATGGTTCCATCGGAATAGCACCTTTGCCCCCTCTGGGAGGGGTGTGTGTGTGTGCTGTAAATCAAAGTGTGGTGCGTCCCTGGGGACCGGGAGCTTTATGAGTTATGGGAAAGTCTTTCTGTCTCCCTGGCTGAGCGGGCAGTGATAACATTAAAACGGCAACCTTGGCACAGCTAGCGGTGATTTAGGAAGCACCTTCATGTGGGCTCTTCATGAATAAATCAACTAAATTGCTGCCACTAGCCAGTCAGGCAGATCTGCCTCTCAGCAGAGCAGGCTTCCGGTGTTCACCTGGCTGGGACTTGGCTTGCTACTGAAAATTCCCCAGTATCAGCGTTTTTGTGAGGCTGTGGCCTCTTGTCACCAGTGTCGGCCTCCCTGAGGGCTTTCCTCACCCAGCTCGGGGAGGGCAGAAACAGCTTGCTATTAGTCACCATGGTTGTGGCGGCCTGGGCCAGCTGCTTCAACTCCAGGTCTTCCCTGAACGTGGCTGATTTTTTTGGCTTGAATTTTTTCATTGGGTAAATTCTCTTTTAGGGGATTATTTCGGGGGTTATGGAGCTCAAAAGTGATGTCTCAACAAGGAACTGTGGGAAGTTCTGCTGATAAGAATGACTGAATTCTAGTTCATCTCAGAGAGTAAGTAAATTTTGGAAATGATTGACTCCATGTATCCTCCTCCCCATTTTAATACTCTTGCTTCTTTATCTAAGTCCCACAGGACTGGATCTCTGGATTTACAAGGTAGCACTGAGTTGAGTTGAAATGCTGACTTATATCACTGAGTTAATAGGTGGCGATGAGTGAAAATTCTCCAAGCTCCTCCTTTCCCTCAGAATTTATTCAATGACAAGTATTTATTGAGTACTGAACATGTGTGAGGAACCAAAACAGGCTTTGGAAATATAAATACAATGTAACCTCTGTTTTAAAGGGTTTTATAATACAATAGGGGCAGCACAGATATACACTGATGAGGGTATACAGGGAATAGACCTGTGATAGAGGCTAGGTCAAGGGCTCTGGGCACAGGAAGGAGAGAGAAGCATGTTGGCATCTCTATGGGGATGGCTTACTGGGTTGGGACTTCATGAGTCAGGTTTCACCAGAGGAGAGGGTGGGGTATTCCAGACAGAGAGAGCAACATGGAGAAAGGACTGGCTGGGGCACGTAGGGTACCAGTTCTGGTCATTCAGGCATCCATTTATCCATGGGTAATTGCTGATCAATCCACGTGGTGGTGTCTGGGTGGACCACTGAGTCACATAGGAACATATGGAGCTGTATCAGGTGGGGTCTCTGTCTTTTAGGCACTCAAAGTTCAGACAAAGGGTGGGATTCCTGAGGGGAGAGTTGGGAGGTGAGGCTGGGAGGCTGGACTGATAGGTGGAGAGGCTCTGGCGCTGAAATAAGGAGTTTGAACTTTGGCTGGCAATGCCTCCGTGTATGGTGTCTCAACCAAAGACCCATCCACGAATGAAGGATGTCTATGGTGCTTCCATACTTTGCTTTTATAAACATCATTGTAGTGGATAACTTTGTACATACATTATTTTGTGCATGTGAAAGCAGACCTTTGGGATCAGTTCCTAAAATGAATCCCTAGATCAAGGGGTATGTGCAATAGTAATTTTGGTAAATTTAGTTAAGTTCCCTACCTTATAGGTTTATCATTGTTCACTCCCTGCAGCAGTATATGTGATGCGCTTTCCTCTCTAGTCTGGTTCTGATGGGTACACACACACAGACACACATGCACGTACACTGTAACAAGAACAGTCTATAAATGCACTTTCCAACAGCTGTTATTCTTGTAGGAGTGACACAAATGGTCAAGTTCCAGCTCTCTCTAAAGGTACAAATTGTGAGTTTGAGCTAGATGAAATTCTTTCCTGGACAGATCCAAGATTACCTCCTGTGTTTTACCTAAGTTCAGATTTCTGTCCCATGGGGACCCAGAGTGAAGCATTATGGGAAGAGGCCATTGGATTCCAGACACAAAGATTGGGAGTATCCCCACATACAACTACTAAATGGCACTCTTAATAACTCACAGTGGGTGGATCATTGATGAAGTCTTAAAGTTTCCCTGATTCCTGTTTTCATATTTTCAGCGGTGCCACTTTATGGTAAAATGATCACTCATTTGTCCTAAACTTTTAATCTTGATGTATGTGGATGTGCGGTCCTATTTAATCAGCCTGCTACAATAATAAAAGGTTATACTCCTAAGTATACCGCTAAAGACAAATCAGTGAGATACTTGCACCGACAATATAAGTGCGATCTCAAAGAGTTCCAGAGCAAGGCAAGATGATGATGGAGTAGGTGGACGTACCAACTTCCAACTCCTGGAACCAAAGTGGATTATAACTTGATTTTAAGAACCATCATCTGGATAAACCAACGTTGAACTGGACTGAGAGAACTCTTCAACTGGGGAACACTGAAGAAGCCACATTGAGACTGGTAGGAAAAGCAAAAATGTGGAAAGGGCTGCCCAGCTCCCTGGAGTGAAAGGCAGACTCGCATGGCAGGAAGAGAGTTTAGCGAAGAGGGAGGGACCTGGGTCCCAGGAACAAAGCCCCAGCCTGCATCCCCAGAGCCTAGAAGAGGTGTATGGACAGTATTGAGCTGTGAAACAAGTGATGATACTGTTTGTGAGAAAGAGACAGTTTTCTCAGACCCAAGATTCTTCTTAAAGGGACAGCACAGAAAACCCCTCTCACAACCACTCACCCGGGGCTCCGGGAAATGGGGACAGAGGAGAGGACCGGAGCAGCGGGAAGAGAGTGTAGACTGGAAGGCACAGGGAGATACACTCTGAGGGACAACCACCCTAACCCCTGGGCTGAGTCACTTCCCTAATCAAAAATGAACATTTCCCCTGGAACTAGCAATACCAGCAAAGGGAGACAGGACACCAGCCAAACAAGCTCTCCCGTGGCATTTAGAGCAGAGCTGCTTAGACGGAGGGAGCTTCCAGGACTACAGTATGGAGTGTTAGGGTCTGAACTGCAGTGCCCCTACCCACACTGCTGAGGGCTTGCTGGAGGGGTGATGAAAGCAGGACGCTGAAACAAGGTTCTGTCGGCGGGGGCGGAGGCCCAGCCGGCTGAGCTTGGTCTAGCCCAGCAGGGGCTGAGGGGACGCGCAAAAGCAGTCTGGCAGCTGCGGGCCCGCCTGCAGCCCCACCTGCGGGGGAAATGCGGGAGGCCAGGAATGAGCAGAGATCTGCTGCTGAGCAGGGGCCTGTGGGTGCACAACATCACCTGGCCTCCAAGGTTTGCGACCCTGCACGAGCTGGCGGGAGTGGGGCTAAAGACAGGGACAGGCAGAGGCTCGCAGCTGAGTGCATGCCAGCAGCCCTGCCCAGCCGAGAAACCGTGGCAGGCCAACTCTGACTGGGGGGGCTGGGCAGAAGCCCAGGAACAGGCAGGGTCCCCAGCTCAGCAAAGGTGCTCACCCCTACCCTTGGTGCTCAGGCTTGTGGCTTGAGTGCAGTGCACAACCCCACCTGTGGGAGTGAGATGAAGGCCCATATAGGCTGAGGCTGGTAGAGCAAGACACGAGAACACAGCCCCTCCTGCGGAAGAGAGGCGGAAATCACAGCAGCAGCCACAGTAGGCCGGCACCGGCAATGCCCATACCCAACCGCTCTAGGCAGCGGCAGAGTGAGTGGTGGGCCTGCAGACAGACCACACATAGGGAACACAGAGGCAACACCCATTGGACTCCAGTGGCCACACCCTTCTTATACACAGACAAAATGGGCAGGCAGAGAAATGCAACCCAAATCAATCAAGAGAAATTACCAGAGAAGGGCCTGAATGAACCAGATATAACCAAATTACCAGATGCAGAGTTTAAAATAATGATAGTTAGGATGTCCAAAGAGCTTAGAGCAACAATGGATAGTTATTACGAAGACCTAAATAAAGAGATAACAAGTATGAAAAAGGAAATTGAAATAATAAAAAAGAATCAAACAGAAATGACAAATACAGTATCAGAACTGAAGACCACAATGGAAGGAAATAAAAGCAGTATGAATGACGCTGAGGATTGAATCAGCGAGTTAGAGGACAAAATAAACAAAGGCAAAGAAGCAGAGCAGAAAAAAGAAAATAGACTAAAAAAGTGTGTAGAAACTCTAAGGGAGTTCTGTGACAACATGAAGAGAAATAACATCCACATTACGGGCTCCTGAAGATCAAGAGAAAAAACAAGGGATAGAAACTTTGTTCAATCAAATCATAGCTGAAAACTTCCCTAAATTAAGAATGAAAAACATTTCACATGTTCAAGAAGCTCAGAGAACTCCATTAAAGAGAAACCCAAAAAAATCTACATTAAGACACATCATAGTTAAAATACCAAAGCTAAAGGATAAAGAGAAAAATTTAAAAGCTGCTAGAGAAAAAAAGGCTATCACCTACAAAGGAGCCCCCATAAGGATAACATCCGAGTTCTCAACAGAAACACTTGAGGCCAGAAGGGAATGGCAAGATATATTCAAAGAAATGCAGAACAAGAACTTACAACCAGGACTACTCTATCCAGCAAGGCTAATGTTTAAAATTGAAGGAGAAATAAAGAGCTTTCCAGACAAAAAAACCCTCAAGGAATTCATTAAAACCAAACCAATTCTGCAAGAGATGCTAAGGGGCCTGTTGTGAACAGTTCAAAGGGGGAAAAGAATATAGCAAAAGAAGAATACAGCTTTAAAGAATAAAATGGCAATAAACAACTACATATCAATAATAACCTTAAATGTAAATGGATTAAATGATACAATCAAAAGACATAGGGTAGCTGCATGGATGAAGAAACAGGACCCATACATATGCTGTCTACAAGAGACACACCTTAAAACAAAGGATGCACATAGATTGAAGGTAAAAGAATGGAAAAAAATATATCATGTAAATGGAAATGAAAAAAAAGCCTGGATAGCAATACTTATATCAGACAAAATGGACTTTAAAACAAAGGCTGTAGTAAGAGATAAAGAAGGACACTACATAATGATAAAGGGAACAATTCAACAGGAAGATATAACCATTATAAATATCTACGCACCAAATATAGGAGCCCCGACATACATAAAGCAGACTTTGATGGATATAATGGGTGAGATTAACAGCAATACTATAATAGTAGGGGATTTCAATACCCCTCTAACAACACTGGATAGATCCTCAAGAAAGAAAAATAATAAAGGAACAGCAGACTTAAAGAATACACTAGATCAACTCGATTTATTAGATATATTCAGAACCTTTTACCCTAAAGCAGTAGAATATACATTCTTCTCAAGCGCTCATGTACATTCTCTAGGATAGACCACATGTTAGGACACAAAAGTGGTCTCAACAAATTTAAAAAGATTGAAATCATATCAAGCATTTTCTCTGATCACAATGCCATGAAACTAGAAATTAACCACTAAAGAAAAACTGAAAAATACTCAAACATTTGGAAACTAAATAGCATGTTATTAAATAATGAATGGATTGACAATGAGATCAAAGAAGAAATAAAAACGTTTCTAGAAAGCAATGATAATGAGCATACATCAACTCAAAATTTATGGGACACAGTAAAAGCAGTACTGAGAGGGAAGTTCATAGCATTACAAGCATACAATAAGAGCTAGAAAAAGCTCAAGTAAGCAACCTGACCCTGCATCTAAAAGAACTAGAAAAACAACAGCAAATAAAGTCCAGGACTAGTAGAAGGAAGGAAATAATAAAGATCAGAGCAGAAATAAATGACATAGAGGCTAAGGAAACAATACAGAGGATCAGTGAAACCAGGAGCTGGTTCTTTGAAAAGGTAAACAAGATCAAAGAACCTTTAACTAGACTCACCAAGAAAAAAAGAGAGGACTCAAATAAATAAAATTAGAAAGGACAGTGGAGAAATAACAACTGACACAACAAAAATACAATGTATTATAAGAAAATACTATGAAGAATTCTATGCCAAAAATTAGACAACCTAAGTGAAATGGACAAATTTCTCAAATCATATAATCTTCCAAAAATCAATCTGGAAGCATCAGAACACCTAAACAGACCAATTACAACAGATGAGATCGAAACAGTTATCAAAAAACTCCCAACAAAGAGAAGTCCTGGGCCTGATGGCTTCACAAGTGAATTCTACCAAAAATTCAAAGAAGAACTAACTCCTATCCTCCTCAAGCTATTTCAAAATATTCAAGAGTAAGAAAGACTTCCAAACTCCTTTTATGAGGTAAACATAATTCTGAACCCAAAACCAGGCAAAGACAACAAAAAGAAAGAAAATTATAGGCCTATATCCCTGATGAATTTAGATGCTAAAATTCTCAACAAAATATTAGCCAACCGGATCTAGCAATATATGAAAAAAATTATACACCATAAAAAAGAGGGATTTATTCTGGAGAGGCAAGGCTGGTTCAATATTCACAAATCAATCAATGTGATTCATCACATAAACAAAAGGAAGGACAAAAATCACATGATAATTTCAATAGATGCAGAAAAAACATTTGATAAAATCCAGCACCCATTCATGATCAAAACTCTCAGTAAAGTGGGAATACAGGGAACATTCCTTTATATGATAAAGGCCATCTACGACAAACCCACAGCAAACATCATACTAAATGGACAAAAATTAAAAGCAATCCCCTTAAGATCAGGAACCAGGCAGGGGTGCCCCCTTTCACCACTCTTATTCAACATAGTTCTGGAAGTCTTAGCTACAGTATCAGACAAGAAGAAGAAATAAAAGGCATCCAAATTGGAAAAGAAGAAGTAAAATTTTCATTATTTGCAGATGATATGATATTGTATATAGAAAACCCTAAAGTCTCAGTCAAAAAACTACTGGACCTGATAAATGAATTCAGCAAGGTGGCAGGATATAAAATTAATACTCAAAAATCAGAGGCATTTCTATATACCAACAATGAACTGTCAGCAAAAGAAATTAAGGAAACAATCCCCTTCACTATTGCAACCAAAAAAATACAGTACCTAGGAGTAAATTTAACCAAGGAGGTTAAGGACTTATACTCGCAAAATTATAAAACATTGATAAAAGAAATCAATGAAGATACAAACAAGTGGAAGCATATACCGTGCTCATGGTTAGGAGAATAAACATCATGAAAATGTTTATATTACCCAAAGCAATTTATAAATTCAATGCAATATCAATTAAAATACCAATGACATATTTCATAGATATAGAACACATATTCCAAAAATTTATATGGAACCAAAAAAGAACATGAATAGCCTCAGCAATCTTAAAAAGAAAAAATAAAGCAGGAGGTATCACTCTTCCGGATATCAAGGTTTACTACAAGGCCATTGTACTCAAGACAGCCTGGTACTGGCATAAGAACAGGCACATAGATCAATGGAACAGAATAGAGAACCCAAAAATAAACCCACACCTTTATGGACAACTGATATTTGACAAAGGAGGGAAGAACATACAATGGAGTAAAGACAGCCTCTTTAACAAATGCTGTTGGGAAAATTGGACATCTACCTGCAAAAAAATGAAACTAGACCATCAACTTACACCATTCACAAAAACAAACTCAAAATGGATAAAAGACTTAAATGTAAGCTGTGAAACCATAAGCATCCTAGAAGAAAACATAGGCAGCAGGCTCTCCGACTACTGTCGCAACAATTTATTTGCCAATTTATCTCCACGGGCAAATGAAATAAAAGGCAAGATAAACAAATGGGACTATATCAAACTTAAAAGTTTTTGCACAGCTAAAGACAGTAAGAACAGAATAAAAAGACAAACCACACAATGGGAGAACATATTTGACAGCACGTCTGATAAGGGGTTAATAACTAAAATTTTTAAAGAACTTATACAATTCAACGCCAGGAAGACAAACAATCCTATCAAAAAATGGGCAAAAGAAATGAATAGACATTTCTCCAAAGAGGACATACAGATGGCCAATAGGCATATAAAAAAATGCTCAACATCACTAATCATTAGAGAAATGCAATTAAAAACACAATGAGATATCACCTCACACCAGTCAGAATGGCGCTCATCAGCAAAACAGCACAGGATAAGTGCTGGTGAGGATGTGGAGAAAAGGGAACCTTCCTGCACTTCTGATGGGAATGCAGACTGGTGCAGCCACTGTGGAAAACAGTATGGAGATTTCTCAAAAAATTAAAAATCGAACTGCCTTTTGACCCAGCTATCCCACTTTTAGGAATTTACCCTAAGAACACCATACCACTGTTCAAAAAGAAGAAATGCGCCCCCCATGTTCGTGGCAGCATTGTTCACAGTAGTGAAGATGTGTAAACAACCCAAGTGTACGTCAGAGCATGAATGGATTAAAAAGCTTTGGTACATATATACTATGGAACACTACTCAGCCATAAGAAATAATGACATCGGATCATTTACAACAAAATGGATGCACCTTGATAACATTATACGGAGTGAAATACGTAAAACAGAAAAAAAACTGAGAACGGCATGATTTCATACATAGGTGGGACATAAAAGTGAGTCTATGAGACATGGACAAGAGTGTGGTGGCTACGAGGTGGGGGGAGGGAGGAGAAGGAGAGAGAGAGGAGAGGGGAGGGCTATAAAGAAAACCAGATAGAAGGTGACAGAGGACAATTTAACTTTGGGTGATGGGTATGCAACATAATTGAATGAGAAGATAACCTGGAGATGTTTTCTTT
The DNA here is from genome assembly GCA_037038555.1 of Rhynchonycteris naso. Taxonomy (NCBI): domain Eukaryota; kingdom Metazoa; phylum Chordata; class Mammalia; order Chiroptera; family Emballonuridae; genus Rhynchonycteris; species Rhynchonycteris naso. The sequence goes on along the minus strand of CM072999.1, from coordinate 148,651,277 downwards.
GAACATATGTACCCTGATTTAATAATGTCACCCATTACAATTAATAAAAAAATAAATTTAAAAAATAAATAAGAGGTTATAAGTGTTGTCATTTTCACACAATAGTAGAAAGCTAGTAGCATGTGATTGCTTGGATGTGTTATAAGAACTTCACACTGAAATCTGTGACTTTCAGCAACTTCTTCTCCCCCACATACACATCTAAGTGGAAGATGAAGGCAGAAAGTTGTGCTTTTCGGGCACAAATGCCATACACATGAAATAAAAGGTAACTAAAATTTGGCCCAACTATCTTAACCGTCATCTCCACCCTTTCTCTGACTACATGCGGGTGAGCCCTGTTGATAGACTTCATTTTAAGGAAGGGATTTGATAAAAGTTTGCAAGGGGTGGTCTTGCAGCTTTTAGCAAAAATTTTGAGGTCAGAGTACACAGTTAAGTTGTTGCTTCTGTTTGAAACAGATACTTACTTTTATGGGATTTAAAACATCAAGCAAGTAAGCAGCTTGCATTGGTTAAGGACCTGTTCTGCTGAGGTACACTCTCTTAGGCAGTGCAAAAGGTACTTAATAAGTAAGTGAATAATGAACAAACAAATAAGGAGTCAGGGTCCCACCTCTTTAAAGTATTAGGAGACGGGAAGCTAGATAAACATACACAATCAACTTAATGACTATATGAGAGTTGAGTACGAGGTTGCAAATACCTGTATATGAAACTGTTCAGTGCCGTACAGTGGGCCGGAGTGACCTACACAGCTCAGAGCTGGTAAGATTAGAGTCTCCAACTTGGAAGAGTCACCACAGCTCCACGGAAGCTGCTGAGGACCTGAGTGGGTGTGCCTTGCCCCTGCCTCCTCTCCACTGAGCTCTCCTTCGTTCATGATCTTGTTGAACATCTCCCATGTGCTTTGCACACACACTTTGCTTTGGTTCCTTCTCCTAGGTGCCTTCAGGTTACCCCTCCTTTTCTCTGCACCTTGGGACTCCACTCAGGAGAATACTGCCTTACGCTCTTTCCAGGGCTTTGTGGCTTGTAGCCACCCTTATTCATCACAGCAATGCATAACCTCCCTGCTAGAGGATCAGGAAATGCCCTTAGGTCTTCAAAAAGTTGAAGAAGAGATTACCATGTGGCCTAGCAACCCCACTCCCGAGTATATACCTCAAAGAATTGAAAACAGGGACTCAAACACATCCCTGTACACAGATGTTCACAGCAGTACTATTTATAACCACTCAAGGTAGAAAGAACCCAAATATCTATCAGTGGATGTACGGTTAAACAAATGGCGGTTTAGGCATACAATACAGTGTTATTCAGCTACAAAAAGAAAGTACCTGAACATGCTACGGCGTGGATGAACCTCGAAAATATTATGCTAACTGAAAAAAGCCAGACCCTAAGAGTCACACATTGTACAATTCCATTTGTATGAAATAATTAGAACAGGTAGATCTGTAGAGACAGAGAGCAGGTTGGTGGATGCTGAGAACTGGGAGAGGTGTAGGGGTTGTGGGGTTTTATTTCCAGTGATAAAGATGTTCTGGAACTAGATATAGGTGGTGGTTGCACAACATTGTGAATGTACTAAATGCCACTGAGTGATCCACATTAAAATGATCAATTTTATGTCATGTGAATTTTACGTTCTTTAAAACAAAACAAATAAATACTTTAAGGAACATGTTGTTGGGAGCCAGCAGGTCAAATGCTATTCCCCCTGATATAATCACTTATGGTGGTGTGTGTGTGTGTGGTTGAAGAAACAGAACCTTACTCCAGACAGGTGAGTTTTAGGGTGTAGTTTTAAGCTAATGACAGTAATCCCTCAGGTTGGGAGAGAACTTTAGAGTTGCAAAGTGCCTTGTGTTCAACACCTTATGCACCCTTTACCACTTTCCCCTCGCCATCCCTCCTGATTTTATCACCCCTCCCAAAGATCATAGTTTAAGCTTCTTGTGACCTGGAATAATGTCACCCCTTCTATGTTTGAATCTGATTCATTCTCTAAGCATCAGATCAAACGCCATCCCCTGAAACCTCCCCTGGAAATATAAGCGTGTTCTGGTCGCTCCAGAGACCCTGAGGATTGAAGACAGTCCCTGATCAGAAACCAAGGTAACTGGCATGGGCAGAGATGACACATATTTTCAGTAGGTTTCTGATATTTACATTTTTTTGGATATTTGTTTCTTTTTATTTCATTTTTTTAGAGAGAAGAGAGAGTGAGAGAGAAAAGGGGCGGGGGGAGGAGCAGGAAGCATCAGCTCCCATATGTGCCTTGACCAGACAAGTGCAGGGTTTCAAACCGGCGACCTCAGTGTTCCAGGTTGATACTTTATCCACTGCGCCACCACAGGTCAGGTCGGTTTCTGATATTTAGACACTTGACGTGAAACAGTGAATGAACAACACCGGCATTATTTATAATCTAAAGGTGTGATAGATAGAAGGGGGGAGGTAGAACTAATGGGTAGAACCAAAGTGGGCAGGTCAAGGGAAACTTGTTAAGGGGCTGGTCAGTTGAGCCTCTGAGTTCAGGGAATCCCTGGTGCACTCACCAAATCTGGTGCTTTCTGTGCCACTTGGCATATAGCAGGCTTTAAAAAAAATGTTTCCTTAGTTCTTTTGTTCATTTATTTATCCATTCCCTTTTGGCAAGAGTGTGGTCTTCAGAATGTAAGCCCCCTGAAGAAAAGAACCGTGTCTCTCTGATTCCCTAGCCTTGCAGAGTGCCTAGCGTAATTCATCCTCCATAAACATTTGATGAATGAGTGACTGAATTGAGTGGAGAGAAGGTAAGCTTTGGGGTCTGACAGTCCTGTGCTTAAATCCCGACTCAGGCACTCATGAGCTGTATTCTCCTGTAAATAAGGGAGCAGTATAAACCCAACTTTATAGTTTAGTACTGGACATATTTAATAAGTGATAGCTGTTATTTATCCATCAAATAATTATCAAGCCTGAACAATGTGCATAGAACAACAAAAGCAACCGCCTTTGGCAACTGAAAGTCATCTGTGCTTGTGCTTTGGTCACGTGAGCCCGGCTGAGTATTCATTTATCCATCCATTCACCTGACAACTAGTTATCGAGCTCTTACTCTGGATCAGGTACTGTTCTAGGAGCACCCGGAAGTCACTGGGAGGGTTGTACACAGAGGAGCAGTGTGCTTAGGTAGGTGTGTTACAAAGATCCCTTGGCTTTTCTGTGAGAGGATGGTTTAAAGGCGGGCAAGATGAAATGATGAAGAGGAGGATGTGTGATGCACTTGTCTAGACAGGGGGAAGGCAGCTCAGCTAGAGTGGAGGAACCAAGCTGGCCAGGAGTTTAGACTCTACATTGGAGGCTGAATGAAGAGGACTTGATGATGGGTTAGATGGGCAGGGGTAAAGGAAAGGAAGCCGTAGGGTTAAGGCTCAGGTGACAGGGTGAGGGGAGCTGCTATTTCCTGACTGGGTGGACACTGGGGGAGGAGGTGGAAAGGAGTTTGACCACCACAATTTAGATAGAATACTGTTGAGATTCCTAGTGGATATTGACGTGGGGTTTGGTAGAGAGATCAAAGGTATACATATCTAGTTTAGAGTTGGCATAGAAGGTACTTACAGGCATGAGAATGATGAGGTCCCCTTAAAAGGGACTTAGCTACGAGGGGCTCTTATATTTAGAGGTTGGGTAGAGAAGGTGCCCAGCATGAGGGTTCATGGGATTTAAGGGAGAAAAGCATGTCTAGCTGGAGGAGTGGCATCTCCATCAGTGGCTGCTGAGAAGACTGAGTAGGGTGAGGGCAGTGAGGGGATTGCTGAACCTCATGTCGTGGAGGTCACTTGTGATCGGGTAAAGGCGGTTGAAACTCAGTGGAGGTCATGGGAGTCCCCAGGGAATGGGGTGAGTGGGCCAGGGGCAGGTGAGGAAATGGAGACCATGTGGATCACTCTCTGGAGAAGTTTCCTGTGAAGTTCAGCAGTGGCAGGGGCTGGAGCTCAAGGTAAAGGTGGGGGTTAGGGTGTTTAGCTCTTTTACAATGGGGAAAACCCTCGAGCACACCTGTGGGTTCCTAGGAAGAACCCAGAAGAGGGAGAGATGGATAATTCAGGAGGGAGAGGCAATAACAGCAGGGGCAGAGTCCCCGAGAAGTTGAGGGACCCAGCCCACAGAAGTGCTGTCAGGTTTTGAGGGGCTATTCTGGAAGATGGAGACCATAGGTAATGTCCACTGTGTGAGATTCTGGGCATGAGAGTAAAATGACTTGAGGGAGGTGGAATCGATAGGCCAAGTACACGATCATTTCCTTTAAACAAAAATGTGGGCTTGACCTGTGGTGGTGCAGTGGATAAAGTGTCGACCTGGAATGCCAAGGTTGCTGGTTCAAAATCCTGTACTTGTCTGGTCAAGTCACATATGGGAGTTGATGCTTCCTGCTCCTCCCCCTTTCTCTCTCTCTCTCTCCTCTCTGAAATGAATAAATTAAAAAAAAATGTGACCTTGCAACCAGGGGTCAGCCACCTCCTATTGTCAAAATATTACCAGGAGATCTGATGCCTGTGGGCTTGAGGCATAGGAAAGGGAGATGGAAAGTTGTAGAGAGGGACAATGGAAAAGGAGGAGGAAGACAGAGTGAGGGGAAAGGGAAAAAGAGAAGAAAGGGAGGAGGAGAAAAAGAGAGGACACGAAGAAAGAACCTGTGGCTCTGCTTATAACTGACTGACGACTAACTAACCGCTAAGGACAAGACGCATGGTGAGTCACAGGAAACCGCTGTACCCCGCGCAGGTGTGAGAACACAGCCCAGCTCTTCTCCTGGATGGTGGGAAAGGAAGTTCAGTGACAGGGACGGGCTATAATTAGCACCCGCCATAGCTTAGAAAGCTGTCAGCTCGGGGGCCCTGTGAGTGCAGAACCCGTGCTTGGAAACAGGCAGTGCTAACAGGTTTGGAAACTCCGGCTGGAGGTCGGCCTGTGCGCCCAGTCTGTACGCCCAGTCTGCACGCCTTGCTCTGGGCACTGCCCTGCCGCCGGCTGCAGCCCTGCCGGCTGCGGTGCCGGGCATGAGCCCTGCAGCCAGCGTGGCTAAAGTTAGAATGAGGGTGTCCAGAATTCCTGGACTATCACTTATCTGTCTGGGTGAACGTCCTTCACAGCTGGCTTTCCTTGGCTCCTGGGCAACCCCAGCCCGTGGGAGTGGCACTGCCTTGGCAGAAGCGGGCTGGCCTTGGCACACATGAAGCGCAACGCTTTCCCAAGCCCGTCTCCTTGGAGAGTCTGTCGAATGCTTTGGCACCTCCTTGCTGCTCTCCATCCGGCAGGCCCATCTTTGGCTCTGCTGTTCATTCCCCACATGGGGACACATCTTTTTAAGAATCTTCGCGGTGAAATAGGGAGGAAACCTTCAACAGTGAACACAAAAGGTCACCCTGCAGCAACTGCTCCATTACTCATTTAACCTCAGCAGTGGGCGCGGGGATGTCATCCTCCTGGGCTCAGGAAGCAGACTCCCACCCTGGAGTGGTGTTCTGGCCACCTCCCTCTCTCCACCTGTCTAATCCAAAGAAAGTTCCTCCTTATATAAATCCCATGTGAATTCCCTTGTAACTGTCTCCAGTCTTGGCTTTCGGTCTGGACATCCTAGAATTAGCTGCCTCCCCCTTCCAAATAAAAGCCTTTCTTTATATTTGTGATGCAACCATTATTTCCTGCTCGTTTCCTCTTTTCCAGGCCGATCCTCCCTGATTACTGTGAACACTTGTTAATTCACTAAATGCCCGCTTCTTGCTAGCAGAGTGCCTTCCTTTTATGTTGCTGGGTCCAGGGTTGTAACCATTAACAAAATGTAGCGCTGGGAACTGGAGACACTCACGTTTCTGTTTAAAGGTACACTAATGGGCAAAACAGAAACGTCAGAAAATCAGAATACGTGATGATCAGAACCATAATGAGGGATAAAAAGATTCTATTGTCTATTGAGGCTTGTCACATATGGTGCCAAGTGCACATGAGCTTAGAATTCACAGCATCAGCCTACAGACAAGTCAAACACCCCCCACCCCTCACAAGGCTGTTTAGGGTGACTGCCAACCTTTGACTGAATGGCAGCTCTCGGGTTTCGAATCACTGAGTCAGATGCAAAGTTTCACCCTCAAGTTTGCATGCCAAGAGCAAGGATTTGAACTCAGGCAATCTAGCTGCAGAACACATCTGTTTGGCCATGAGGCTGGCTCGCTTTCCTGAAGGGCTGTGGGAATACCAAGAAAAAAAAAGGCTATAGGAATGATCTCAGCAGGGCTCCTGCCTCCAGCCTGTGCAGGAGAGATGTTTTTAGATACTCCCTGCCAGGAAGTACAATGTGTTAGCTCTGACCTTGCTGTGGTTCTTGGCATAGAGCCCATCCCGTTTCATGTTACTGACACCTCCGCTGCTCTCAATACACACTTTCTTTCAGCTTCCCCTTCACACTGTAAGGGAATCTATCATGCAAAGGCGAGGCCACTTGATGCACTCCCAAAAAAGGTCCATTCTCGGAAGAATCACCTTCCAACGCCATCCTGGGAGCTTTAGAATGAAATCCTGGGAGCTTTAGAATGAAATCCTGCCAGTTGGAAGCCTGCAGTTGTCTGGGGAGAAAGAGCAGAGCTTTTCACCATCATCTGACAGCCTCGTTCCATTTTCTTGGGGAGACAAGGGTGTCCTGGGTGCTTCTGTGACATCACTGCTTAACTCCTGTTCGCGGTGCCCACTGTGTGAGGGACGAGATTCATCCAGCTTCCCTGCCAGGTTGTCAGCAGGCAGTTCTGGGCAGGACCTGCTAGGGCTCTGCAGGCTTGAGCAGCCCGATAGAAGACCACATTCAGTTCCATTCCCTGGTTTTTCTGATGATGACGTATTTCAGTAGGGGGTTGTGTGTCTGCTAGGGCTCTGCAGGCTTGAGCAGCCCAATAGAAGACCACATTCAGTTCCATTTCCTGGTTTTTCTGATGATGACGTATTTCAGTAGGGGGTTGTGTGTCTGCTTATAATTTCACTCAGGATGGTGGTGTGAACCCTGCTGAGCATGACATGCAGGAATAATTACTATTATTATCATTATTTTTAACATCAATTGTACACCAGCGGGTATCATTAGAAAACAGAATTAGACTTATTCATCCCCTCCCCTTTTTTTGGCCCTGTTGGTTCTCAATTTAAATCAGAGATTTGTCATCAGCAAGAGGTTAGAATGGTGATGCTGGCACAAGAAAATATAAATTGTTTCTCTCTTTTTTGGGGGGAGGACAGATATAAATTCTTCTGATTTTTAAAATAAAAACCTGTAAAAATAATGATATTATGCAGAATTTGGACCGCTTAGGTGACATTTTTGCAATGATTTTTCAAAACTCTGGGAAAACCAAGGTGCATTAAATTTGAATTCACATGTTCCAAAGACCAGGGGAAACTGCCGTCATGATCCTGGGGAACCTGGGCTGACGGGGCTGAGACCCTTTGCTGCTCGGAATTTCTCTGTTGCTTGTTTTTGCTGGAACAAGTAGCTGATTTCTCTGTGTCAGGATTCCTTTGTCAGTAACAATGTTTGTCTCCTGCTGTTACACATCTCCTTCCTGTGAACTGCCACCCCCACTCCCAGCCCAGCACCGTTCTAGAGAAATCTTCCCAAACAACTGGTTTCATTACCACTTCCCCTTTGGGCTGCTATCTCAGAGCTGAACTGTCAGCTCATCTAAACTTTTATGGATCCGCTGCCCTCCTGTCCCTTCAGACTCAACATTTATTCTTTGGTCACGAAGCTTGGTTTTCTCATTGGCTCACATGCTCATCCTGCTTCCTTCTGCTGTGGGTCTCTGGTCAGGTTACCTGCCTCTCCTGCCTTGCTAACCCTGCCCCTCCACTCATCGGCTGCTACCCAGTGTCCTGGCCCATCTGCACCATCGCTACACCCTCACTCCTTCAGACTTGGTTGGTTTTACATCGTATTCCAGGACCTATGTCTCTCAAACTGCAGGTGACATATCTCAAGCTCTTGAGTTATTCTTTGAAGGTCCTCTTTCCTTTTCAACATGGGAAGTTGCACCCCCTTTCCAACGTGTGTGTGTGTATGTGTGTGTGTGTGTGTGTGTGTGTGTGTGTGTGTGTGTGAATACATAGTATACCAACTGTAATGCTCTCTACCCAGGGAAATTTACCCCCAGTGGATTATTTAGTGCTAGATTGTGGCAGACCTTGTTTTTGTTCAGTTCTTTTGCAAGTCTTGTCTGGATGGTCTAGCATCTTGCTTTAGACTATCAAAGCTTTTAGCCTATGTTAAAATGCCATGACAACAAGGCAAGGGCAAGTGACAGTTTGCCTCAGTCAGGGAATCTATGGTTTTTAGGTCTGGGGTTATCTAGCTGTGTAATGTTAGCGATGTCTTTTAACCTTTCAGAGCCTCAGTTGAGAGTATATGTGTGTTGTATGTGTAGAATTCTGATGGTCTCCTCCAGCTCAAAAATATTTTTTCTGTTTTATCCTTATCCTGCTAATAAGGGGGCACTTACATCTTTAGACCATAATATTTTACTTTAGGGTCTTGTGATAGGTTAAATAATGGCCCTCCAAAGATGTTTCATACCCTAATCCCTGTGAATATGTTAATTTATAGCAAAAGAGACTTTGCAGATGTGATTAAATTAAGGGTTTCGAGATGGCAGGAAGTGGCCTGGATTATCCAGGTGGGATGAACATAATCAAAAAGGCCCTTTATGAGAGGGAGGCTGGAAGGCCAAAGGCAGAGAAGGAGATGCGGTAATGGATGCAGGGATAACAGTGATATAAAGAAGGGGCCACGAGCCGAGGAATGCGGGAGGCCCTTAGAGCTAGAAAAGGTGAAAAAGTGGTTTCCCTCCAAAACCTCCACAAAGAATGAGCCCTGTTGTCTCTGTGATTTTAGACAGTTGACTTCCAGATTGTAAGATAAATTTATGTTGCTTTAAGTCTCTTAATTTTTGGTAATTTGTTACTGGAGCAATAGGAAATTATTATAGACCTGGATGAAGAAAGACTCTATGGGTATGTCTTTAGACTGACCAACCCTATGGAACCAGGATCGCTCAGATGATGTCTTAGGTCCTGGGTCTGCACCCTCTTCCAGCCGATGGGTACTTTTCCTTCAAACTTCCTCTTTTCTTAAATAGAGGCGATTCCTAACTATAGAGGTTTAATCCAACGCAAATTTATCTTACAATTCTGTTTGGAGGCATCCTTGGTACTATGTTACAGATGGCTTCATGTAGGTACCAGAGGGTACAGTGATGCTTTCCTGGGGCAGACCATCAATCTATCACTGGGACATGCAGGCACAATGGGGAACATGTGAGACATTCTCCCCCAATGCTCCACAGCCAGCTCCTGACTGTCCTCGCACGCGCAGTGTCCTCCCTAAGAAGAGAGGGAAGGCAATGAAGGAACTGCTGGACTGACTGAGTTCTCATCAGAGAGAGGGTTGCTGGTTAGGGAAATAGCAGGAAACCTCAAGGTGGTGGTGGTGGAAATGTCATTGTGAACTGTCAAGTTACAGACTCCTGTGTGAGCTGTATCCACTAGAGCCCTGGTTAGCAAACTGCGGCTCGCGGGCCACATGCGGCTCTTTGGCCCCTTGAGTGTGGCTCTTCCACAAAATACAACGTGCAGGCGCTACTGTTTAAAGAATTTGGCTCTCAAAAGAAATTTCAATTGTACTGTTGATATTTGGCTCTGTTGACTAATGAGTTTGCCGACTACTGTACTAGATTTTTGAAAAGCCAGGTTTAAGAGGAAAGGCAGATGTAAGCATGAGGCCTGAGGCTGTAAAATGGAAGCAGTACAAGTTGAATGTCAAGAGCCAAGAGGTTCCTTAGTTATCCAAAGTCTCCAAACAGACTTTGTGCCATTTTGTTTCTGCTGTTAAAGGACATTCCCAATGTTTACATATAAAATATTGCAAAATAGAAAACATAGATGGCCTGTCATCCTACTGCAAGTTACGTGAGTTCTCCTTCCTCACCCATGGAGGCCTTCTTAAAGTTTCTGGAGTTTCTCGTATTCTTCTGGAAAAGAAAATTTACACATAAAAGGATCTACACTTTGCCTTCAAAAATTAATTGTATATCTTAGCGATTGTTCCATGTTAACAATCATAGAACCACCTGATTGTTTTTATGGATTGTATAGTTTTCCTTTATATCCTTTGTTCTATAGATGTTTTAAAAACATTGGTATTATTTCTGTTTGTTTTGTTATTGCCAGTAACAATGCAATAAACAATGTTGTGTGCATATTTTCTATATATTTTCAAGTGTATCCAGATAATTTCTTTTTTTTTTTTCTACAAGGACAGAGAGAGAGTCAGAGAGAGGGATAGATAGGGACAGACAGACAGAAACAGAGAGAGATGAAAAGTATCAATTATCAGTTTTTTGTTGCGACACTTTACCTGTTCATTGACTGTTTTCTCATATGTGCCTTGACCGCAGGCCTTCAGCAGACCAAGCAACCCCTTGCTCGAGCCAGCGACCTTGGGTCCAAGCTGGTGAGCTTTTTGCTTAAGCCAGATGAACCTGCGCTCAAGCTGGTGACCTCGGGGTGTTGAACCTGGGTCTTCCGCATCCCAGTCTGACGCTCTATCCACTGCACCGCCGCCTGTTCAGGCCAGATAAATTCTTATAGATAGGGTTACTTAATCAGAATGTACATGCATTTTAATATTGCTAAGTGCCAAAAATGTACTTTATACTCACACAAGCAGGATATGACAATGCTTGTTCTTTGATATCATTGACTATTAGGTTTTAGCATTAAAAACTGCCAGTGTAATGGGGAAAAATCATATTCTTGTGTTTTGATGTGCATTTAATCATTAATGAGCTTAAACATTGTTTCAAAAGTTTGTTCACCATTCTTTTTATAAACCCCTCCTTGTGTCCTTTGTTCATTTTAATATGTTGCTTAACTTTTTATTATTGATTTGAATGACATTTAGAAATTAAAGAAAACTGTCTTTTGTTCCTCGTACATTGCAAATATTTTTCCAGTTTGTGATTTGTCCTCTAATTTTGCTTATGGCTCTTTTGTTTTGTCACATTGATTTAAAAAAATATGTAGTCAGATTTATTGTTCTTTTGTTTTATGGCCTTGGGTTCATGGCTTTAAAAAATCTAAATGGGGCTTCTAGATTGGTAGAATAGGGAAATGACACAAAACAATTTTTGTAAGGACTTTAGCCACGTGTTTTATAAAATTTGCCATGATATCCTTGTGGGCAAAATAGAGAAATGAGAGTGTGGTGATGATATATATCAAAGTGTCTGGTTTTTTCAGTGAAGGTGCATGCAGTGTGCTGATTAATGGACCCATGTCAGCTGGGTTCACTTGGCCTTGATGAAGACAGAAGACATAATTCTTATTTTTTCCAGACAGAAGAAAGGTCAAGATGGTGCATGCAATCTCCTGGATAACAAAAATCAAGATCAAGAAGATCTTGACTTGCCAGAACAATGAGTTTAAAACCCAGAGACAAATTTAAGAGAAATAAATTAAAGACTTGTATTTTCCTAAAAGTTCAAGAATGCAAGAACAGATGGGAAGGCCCGAATACCAATATTCATGTAAATAATATCACATCAAAGATACAGTTCAGAGTGAGTTAATGATATAAATACCAAGAAAGTCAGTATGGTCTTAGGTTCTTCCTAGACTTAACTCAACATTTAAAAAGAAAATTTTAAAATCTTTTTATTTTGAAATAATTATAAACTTACAAAAATTTTCAAAAAGTGTATAGAGAGGTCTCATGTACCTTTTCCTCTAGATTTTTCCAGTGGTAACATTCTACACGACTACAGTGCAATATGAAAACCAGAAAATTGGCTTTTGTTTACTCTACATGCCTTTGTCTTTCACCAGTTTTTGCATTCATTTATGTGTGTCTAGTTCCATGAAATTTTATCACTTTTATAGACTCATGCATTCTTTATAGTTTTTAATTGATAAGTAAAGTAAAAATAGACTTATCTATAGAAAACATTTGTTCCTTTATTTTAGACAATTTACCTCTAGAATTTTACATAAGGGACACTCCCTGGATAAAAGTGTAGACATGGGATGAACTTGAACTGAGTACTTCTATTAGACTTTGATCGTGCTATAGGGTTACATTAAGCTATATATTGTCAAACTATAGAATTAAAGGGTAATGGGACTTGTAGCAATGATTTTCAAAGGTCCTGTGAAGGCCTGTTATGCAACAAAGGTCTTAAGCTAATTCTGTGTCATTTCAGTGGTGGATAAGAGAGACTGGAGGCAGTTACAAGAAACTGCCTTCTTGAAACTTTGACTTAAGAAAATTGTTTCTAATATAACAGGCTTGTAAAAGAGTAGGCAGGAATTATTTAAGCCAAGACAGAGTGACCACCTTTCCAGAGAAGCTTGGTAGGGGATTCCTACATTAATCAAAGTTTGGATTGGAAGACCACTGAAATTCTTCTTAACTCAAAGACTAGGATTCTGTGTTGATAAATGTCATAAAGGGGCTGGAATGTTTGAAATGATGGGTTTATCTGTGTAATCCAGAATGGGAAAGGAAGTAGAGCAGGAGGGAAGAGAGAGAAGGAGGTATTGGTGGCCCTAGTAACACACCTGTAGTAAAGAAATAAGCCAAAGCACTTATGAAGATATACCTTTAAAAGCTTTCTCCGTTGAACTTTCCTGTCAGCTTTGTAAAGAACAATGGTTGTGTGCAGCTATGGTGCCTATTAATTATGAGATTAAAGATAGAGTTTTGATAGATACTTTGTTACTCTTTGTTATTCTCTCTCCTTTGCCTTTCTCTCTTTTCTAAATAGATAATACTTGTTTTGCTCTAAGCATGCTCTATGTAACAGACACCTGATGTTTTTACTGTTTTCTTTTTCTAATCTAACTTGAACAGACCTAGATTATTACCTGGTGAGTTTATAGTTCATTATGTCACACACATTTTTAAAAATTTATTTAGAGATAGAGAGGGACAGACAAGGACAGACAGACAGAAAGGGAGAAAGATGAGAAGCATCAACTCATAGTTGCTGTATCTTAGTTATTCATTGATTGCTTTCTCATATGTGCCTTGACCAGGAGCTCCAGCCAAGCCAATGACCCCTTGCTCAAGCCAGGGACCTTGGGCTTCAAGCGAGTGGCCATGGGGTCATGTCTATGATCCTATACTCAAGCTGGCGACCCTGTGCTCAAGCTGGTGAGCCCATGCTCAAGCCAGCCACCTCAGAGTTTGAACCTGGGTCCTCAGCATTCCAGGTTAATGCTCTATCCACTGCACTGCCACCTGGTCAAGTTGTTACAAACTTTTGTTGCTGATAAGGATCTAGGAAGACTGGAAATTTAGTGTGAGATGGCTGCTGTCATTCTCTGAGGCATGGTATAACAGGAGCCTTTGTAAGACTGCAAGCTTGTCCTCTGGAGGTGTAAAGGACATAAGCTCTAAAAGCATCTTGTGTAAGAGAAAAGTTTCAGGTGTGTCAGTTTGGATTTCATATATTTGAATATAAGAGAACATCCAAAAGCAGGTCTTCAGCACGTGAAGGTTCATTTATTTTTTACATAAGGAGAAGTAGAGAGCTAACAGTGCCAGCTTTATTTCAGTGGCCCTAGCATGTTAGGGCTGTGTCTCTTTGATTTTGGGGGTTTTCTCCTCGTGATCTCATGAGGGCTGCTGCAGCTCCAGTCAGCACATCAGTATTCAATGAAGGAGGGAAGAAAAAGAGAGTAGGGGAATGGAGGAAAGAGAAAGAGAAACAGTTGACATCAACTTTTATGAGAAAATGTAAATGCCTTCCCAAAGCTTTCCCTCATGTTTCATTGGCTGGAATTTTCCTTTTCTCTCCACAATCATGGGTCCCACAAATTTATGGAGACATAAATTTATGGTGACATTTGTACAATGCCTTAATATGAGAGGAACCAAGAGAGGGAGAGCTTTTTCTATCATGTGCACTTGGTTTAAGGAAATAACCTTGAGCATAGGCTATAGATCGCAGAGTTTATTTGTGGACACTCCCCCTCCCCCCCCCCCCCCCCGGCCCATACACTTGGGATTAAGAGGCAGAAGTAGAGGGAAAAGGATTTTGATAATTCTCCACTGAACTGAAATCACTTACAGGATAGGATACAAAATTGGTCGTAAAAACTCTACTTGTGATTTCGCTGCATTCTCTGGAAAGATATCAATTTAGAGTAATTTCTTCATAGTCTCTGTTTTTTATTTTAAACAGGGTGAGGTGATGTTCCGGGCTGTTGCATTCTGGAGCCCAAGCAGGTTTCAGAAGATCATCCCTCTCCATCGGAGAGCTGAGTTTCTGTAATTGAGACCAGAGCTCGACTCCTTGTGTCCACAATGCTGCTAAATTGAATTAGGGATTTCTTGGAAAGAACAATGAAAGCTCAAATTCTGTTACTATGCTATTTACTTAATATGTATGAGCACTTGGATCTTTTAAGTGGTAATATAAAACAGGCACTGCATTTTTGGGCTCTAAGTACTGGTTTTAGAAAAATGTGTTTGTTAACATAACTCTGATTGTTTAAGGGAACTTTGAGCATTCAAAGAGGGAGGTTTGAATTAGCCCCCTTTTGTAAATGAGGACACCAAGGGTCACCAGAGTTAAGGAACTTGCCTCAAGTTTCCTAAACACAGCTGAGATTCAAATTGAATCTTATCTGATTCGTGCGCCTTCCTCTTCATGAGGATGACAACCTAAACTATTGCTGAGCAAAATAGGGTGTACTTAGGTAAAGCAATGAGGCCCAGATTGAAAAGGTTGTTCCTTGGGCCCAAGGCCATGTGGTTTGGTGTTGGCACTCTGCCTTGTGATTTCGTGTGTGGTAGGGTGATTTAGAAGAGAGCCCGTGAGTTCAAGTCTCTCTGTGGATGTGCATGCTGTCTGTCTGTACAAAGGGAACCTTGGCCTCAGGCGTTTTCCTCCCAGATGCCTACCTGGTCCCGAACCCATGTCCCTCTGGACCTCACATGCCCTTATACTGCAGCCACCATCACCCACCCAGCCATAGGGGCGCTCTGAGCCCCTGTAGAGAGAGGGAGGACACAGCCCCTTTCTTCTCAGCCTGGCCTTGCCCCTCAGAGGAGACTAAACATTTCCCAGAGTGCCTGTACTAAGGGGGAAGGATTTTAAAAAGATGAAAGAATGTAGAAAGAGGTGCATTTAGCAGGAGTATTTCTGGCCACAGACGGGCTTGGCTGGCACAGCTCATTTTTCTCCCCATCTATCCTGTCTTAAGGAACCTTGCTCCAAGCCTGTCCTTGAAAGTGTCCCCCTTGGCTTCTCTCCTGTGGGTGGCCCATCCACTCCTGCAGCTGGCACTGCAAAACACGCTCCAGAGCACATGCGCGTGCGTTCAAGTCTTCTTCACGGATGGCAAGGGCTGGTTTTCCCATATGGTTTTTAATGCCGCGACTTTGAGTGGATATAACAGTGCTGGTAAAATAACAACAAATGGAAAGGTTTTATTCACATTCCTGTTTTCATTCCTGTTGCCATTTAACCTATAGAGGACTCAGGGGGGTAGCTCAGTCAGTATCACCCTTCACAGCAGCCTCTGCTGTTCTGCACCCCTGTCGTGCAAAGGAGTTTATAAATCTCTATTTCCTCAATGCATTTCATCCAGTATTAGTGGAAGCTTCCAAGTATTTAGATACTCTGTGAATATCTGTCAATGCACTCAAGTTCTTCCACAATCAGACCAAAAAGTCTACAAAGGGTAGTCAACCTTTTTATAAAAACCGCCCACTTTGTGCCGTAGACACATCACTCTAGTGTCAATCTTGGAACTCCTCAAAACAAACCGCTATATATTATGTGTACACATATGCATGGATATAAACCCACAAACGTATACTTACATTTTATGTATATGCACATACAGAGGCAGATTAAGGTCGGTTGAGGCCTTGGGCACAGAAGAAAATACTGGGCCCCTTAAAAAAAGTAGAGACAATATCCAGCATAAATAAAATTACATGTTAACCATACTTTTAAATAAATAGAAAATATTATGTACTATTAATGTTAAAATATTAACATTATAAACCAAAAATTGCACATATTAAACCAAACTTGGTGTTATTAGGGAAAAGTGTCAATTTGGGGTTTTGCAGGGCCTTTCAGAAGTCGGGACCCAGGGCGCACGCCCGGTGTGCCCGCCTTTAAATCCCCTTCTGTGCACACATATCTCTATGTTTGGCTTACGGTTGTTTAGAGTGCTAGGGTAATGGACAGAGCATTCCTTTGTCCCTTTGTTTTCTCTTTAAACAAGTTTGCCATACTCGCCATAAGTCATAAAAATGGACATATGTTTGGACATAGTAATTCCTCCTTAAGAAATGATTCAAAGGAAATTATTTAAAATAAAGAAAAAGTTATAAAATGCATTGATGTATATATATTTTTATATTTTTAACATGCAAGGTATATTTATTTATAGAATACAAGGCCTTTTCACACATATTATCTCATTTAATTTCCACCACTACCCTCTAGGGTAGGTGGTTTTTATCGCTCCTCCTTGTTTTATAAATGAGAGAACAGCATTAGAGCAATGGTGTGTTACTCTGAGTTTGCACAGCTGAATGAGCCATCGAGTTTAGACAGTTTTGCTTAGTCCAGAAAGCAGAGCAATCTGACCAAGAAAGCTAGGATATTAGTTAAAAAGATCTACAACAAAGCACTCGAGTGTGCATGTACTTTGAGAGAGGAAGTAGGAAATCCATGTCTTCAGGCTCCAAGTTCACTGTTCTCTTTACCAGCCAACCAGCGTCCCCTGGGATGTGCTTGGTAAACACCACGGAGGCCTCCCAGACCATGATTACAGAGACTGAGACAGGACAGAAAGTGTCTCTGTCTTCCTTTAGTTACAGTATGAAACAAAAACCTTATACCCACAATATAATTATAAATGTGTAATATGTATATATTTAAAAATAAAAATTGGAAGGGATCATGGAAAAAGATATAGGCTGCTCTGAGGGGTGATTCTGAGTGTGCTGCCATGTTTCCCGGGTCCCCTGCAAGTTGTGGGGTGGGTATTGTAACTAAATTTTCATAATTTTTCTTTAATATAGACTTAACAATAAATTTAAAATGTCCAAGTACTAGTAAGAATGAACGTTATGGAGTGCAAGTACTAGGTTAAGTGCTTTTCAGGCTTAATTTCATTTAATCACAACACTAGGAGATGAATATTATTATAACTTCCACTTTGTAGGTGACAACCTCATGCCACAGGGTTGATTAAATAACTTCTCAAGGTTATGAAACTGGAAGTCAAGATGAGGAGACTTGGGTTTATGCTCTGTTTCCTTCAACCCCCCAAACTGACCAATCCTCAATGTGCATCCTGTAAAGGGGAAAGTCGGTCATTAAATTATCCAACTCATCTCAGGTGTTGATGTGCCTACGGCGCAAAGTGGGCGGTTTTTATAAAAAGGTTGACTACCCCTTGCAGAATCTTTGGTCTGATTGTGGAAGAACTTGAGTGCATTGACAGATATTCACAGAGTATCTAAATACTTGGAAGCTTCCACTAATACTGGATGAAATGCATTGAGGAAATAGAGATTTATAAACTCCTTTGCACGACAGGGGTGCAGAACAGCAGAGGCTGCTGTGAAGGGTGATACTGACTGAGCTACCCCCCCCTGAGTCCTCTATAGGTTTAATGCAGTGGTTCTTAACCTTTTTTGAGGTACCGAAACCACCAGTTTCATATGAGCATTCACCGAACCCTTCTTTAGTGATAAATAAAAGATGATTTCCCCCCCAAATTTAAGACATAGGTGTATGTTTTTTTTACTGGTGCACAAAATGAGCCGTGCATGAACATCACCTTGCTCAAAGAACAAAACCAACAAAGTGCATGAACTCACAACAAATTACAGTATTACTTTATTCTGGCCTCCGTGGCAGAGGCTTCTCTGAACTCCTGAGACCAACTCATCGAACCCCTAGGGTTCGATAGAACCCAGGTTAAGAACCACTGGTTTAATGGCAGCATTGACCGGAATTCTAGCTCACATGGTCGGGGTGTTTGCCAATCCACAAGATGCAGAAGAGGGGCTGCATTTTACACCCCAAGGAATAGTGTTAGTGTCTTCCTATCTTTATGAAAAAGCCAGCATTTTGTTGCTCTTGGTCTGAATTGGTAGGATAAACGCCCCAGTTCTCTACTTTACTCTGTCCAAGTGTTCACTAGTTGCTGTTAAGAAAAGTTGTCTCTCCCAGTAGAAGGGAGCAGCCTGAGTTTCTAGGTTCTAATGGGGCTGTGATTTTTTCCAGGGCCATGGAATCCCTCCTGAGACTTGAATTATCCCCTTGGAGAAATGTCTTCTCTTGCTGCAGGAAACAGCGTTGCTGGTCTGTGGGAGCAGGTTCCTCTTTGACAGAGAGATTTATAGGAGGCTTTAGTCTTTTACTCAGCCCTCATGAAAGGGCTGGCATTCCAGGGACCTCTCCTTTGTGGGACAGACCTTTCAGTCTGGAGACGTCTGCCTTACCTTTTCCATTCCCTCTTCCAAAGCGTGTGCTCTTTCAAGTGCTTTGTAGCCCATCTTTCTGATTACTGTACTAGCTCTTTTGGTTGTGTTTCCCTGATTTCTAAAAGAAGCAAACAGACTCTCCCCACTCTGTCCCTGCTCTCTTTCATTTACTACTTTTGGTGAATTTAAATCTGGACATGTGTTCTTACTCTAGGGCCTTTATTCTTTGGTGTAAAAATTGGCCCTGTGTTTATGCTCCTTAGCACTGTGCATGGTGTTCCTCCCCTGCAAAGCACTTCTCAAAGGCTTCCTAATGAATCCTCTCAACACCCCTTGTCCTGTGGGGACATTGAAACGTTGGCTGATAGTAGGAAGAGGCAGAAAAATGATTCTTACTCTTTTCATAAGTGTCTTCAAGCAGCAGAACACTGTGCCCGACATTAGCTAGAGTGCTGACAAGGGGAGGGAGAGCAGAGAGGAGAGGTTTGGAAAGGAAACCCCTCTGCTACCTTCAAGACATTCTCCGCCAAGGACTTTGGTGCAGGCTCTTTAGAGGATAAGCAATGTGGCCAGCTTTGTCTGAGGACTTGAGTCTGAGCTTAATCCTAATTCTAGTTTTCCTTCTGATTTTGAACCATAGAATGTTAGAGAATTCAGACCTTAGAGATAGGATAATTCAACTCCTTGATTTTACAGATATGAAAACCAAGGCAGAGGAAGGTCATATTATCTCAAGGTCACACAGGGCCCCATTGGTTTGTTCCTTTTCATGCCTTCAGCTTCTCTTTGAGATAAGATGTCTGCTCACCTTGATGTCTTATGAAAATGTATTTACTGATTAAGTCACTGGCCAGTGCTGGACTTAACCATTAGGTTATGCTCAGCATCTGCATGATTCTTGAGAGAAGTGGAAGTGAGTTGTTGTAGCCAGCCCAGCTGGTGTACAAAATATAGGAGAACCACTGTTGTGCAAAAACGCTCTCTCAGTGCACATGGGGAAAATGGGATGTAGAGTACATCATTTGTCCTCAAAGAGACTCAGTGGGTATTTGATTTAAACAAACACTTCATTATGGTGTTCACTGTAGCAAATTCTGTAATTATAAGTTTTATGGCAATGCCCATTACTAAGTCATTATCATTTCTCTGCTAGCTGTCTGGTAAACCACAGACTGGGAGGAAATTTTTGAGGCTAGACCCCTGCCTGGTTGGTGAATGGATGGCTTCTGGGAACATAGGGAAAGCAAAGAAATCTTCATAAGCTCCCTCTAAGTTATAGTGGAATGGGAAGAAAGTTCCAGTTTGCACAAGAGTTGAATGTTTCTCTTCTCTTTATTGTGAAATTGTAAAAAAAAAAAAAAAAAAAGAGGCAGATAGACCTCATTTTGGAAGCTGTATAAGATCACTAAGAAATGTTGGGAGAAGAAAAAAAGGTTTAACTACGTTACTTCTAAGCCTCGTGGGCGGGGCTGCTCCCGTTTTCTGTTATCTATGGACCAGTGTTGACGTTTAACATTTTCCCCTGCTCACTTTTGATCATTGTAACCTTGCAACCCTGAGTGGCGGGAGTCCATAAAGGATTTGAAATCTTAGCTTGGAGAAGAGCAACTTGGCAGGTGTTCTGGTGTGTGGTCATTTCTGAGGCGGTAGGTAGACCTAGGCTCAAGGGTTGAGTGGATCAAGTCAGTTTTGTACAGGGTTGCTACATGAACCGTGTCAACAGGTGACTGACACATTTTGAGCACCCATAGTTATGAAACAGGCTTTCTGATACTTAAAAAAGTCTTCCTTCACGCTGTCTTGAAACATGGCTTTTATTGTTCATGAGTGGACTTCTTGCTTACCTTCAGGTCAGTCACATGACTTTATTCTCTGTTGTGTTATTGACTCTGATCCCTCAGCCTATCTCAGCCGTCTTTTAACACTAAGCTCAGTTTCTGGTTTCCTCGACTTCCCCAACTCTCCCTTGATTATCTTAGGCTATCAGTAAGTCTTTGCTCCCAAAATTGGCTTGCTGTACCACCAGATTAAAATGCTTGCTTATAAATGATTTATGTGGTCTGCAAATTGTTTTATATACATTTCTTGTTTCCCTACCTAAATTATAAGTGCTCTGGGGACAGGGTCTATCTCCTTTTAGGTATTCAACTTTAGTATTAGGGCAGTGGTTCTTAACCTTTTTTGAGGTACCAAACCCACCAATTTCATATGCGCATTCACCGAACCCTTCTTTAGTAATAAATAAAATATGATTTTTTTTCCAAATTCAAGACATAGGTATATGTTTTTTTACTGGTGCACAAAATGAGCCGTGCATGAACATCACCTTGCTCCAAGAACAAAACCAACAAAGTGCATGAACTCACAACAAATTACAGTATTACTTTATTCTGGCCTCCACGGCAGGGGCTTCTCCAAACCCCTGAGACTGACTCATCGAACCCCTAGGGTTCGATAGAACCCAGGTTAAGAACCACTGTATTGGAGGAATTCTAAGACATAGTATATGCTTAACAGTTGCAGTGGTGTAATATAGTATGTTTGGGGATGCTTCTGCCCCATATAGGTTATAAGCTCTTTTAAGGACAAATATTTTAGAAATTCATCTATTTTTGTGCCTTATACTCACTTGATGCTTTATAAATATTTGTTAAATGAATGCTTTGTGGTTATGTGAGCTTCTAGAGGGCCATTTGCCTTTAACTTCCCACAAAATGTCCAGGTGCTCCACACCCTCACAGATATTGATGACTATACTTCTGATGGGACCTTTTGGTAGCTGCTGCTAATTACTTTTAATGAGCACAGGTGTTTGGAATTATTTTTGGATGCTGTTGCTTTTCCTCTAATACCCATGTGTTTGCCAAAACTGTTGCCATGGAAAGTACCCATGGTGCATTTTTCTTCATCCTGCATACACAAAGACAGGAACCTGAAAAAATAGTATTATTGGTTTATTATGCATCTCATTTCCTAGCGATATTATTATTAGAGTTCTTCAACCTTATTTGGAAATAAGTGGAGATAAAAATATTGAATAAAAGTATGCACAAAGCACTGATCTGTAGAACCTATTACAGAAATCCCACAGCCATCTCTCTGACTCTGTCCCTTCTTCCCTGATGCTATGGATCTGGAACTGAACAGTTGTATGGTATTATCTGGGGGGTCTTCCTGTGTTCTTCTTCCTCACCATGTGGTCTCATGAATACTTGGGCTGAGAAACCTTGAACCCCAGTGGCTCTGTTGGCCTAGTTAATCTTTCTTGAAAATTTCTCTTATTTTTAAAAAAAGCTTACCTATTACTTCCTAAAAGTAGTGTTATTTCCTAAAGTAGTAATAAGTTTATTTTTGAGTTGGATCCCATTACTACCCTGTAACTATTCCTTCACTAATAAAATTATTAAAATATTATAATTTACATAGTTTCTGAGAGATATGAACTATTTTGCACTATTCAACAGGGAAAAATATTTCATTTATTTCTTCATTTAACAAGGATGTATTCAATGTCTTCTCTGTGATATTTAATGAGACGCTAAAAAAAAGAAAATGCATTTTATCCCTGCTTCTTGGAGGTCTGCAACCTAGAAGGTGATTGGAATGACACCTAAGTTGAGGATTTAAGACCTGAAATAAAGGTAGAGGCTGCACATGTAGGGTCTGGTGTCTCAGAGAGAGGAACCATTCATTCTGGTTCTGAATAATCTGAAAAGCTTTTCATAAAAGGAAGCTTTTAAATGGAACCTTGATGGTTGTGCAGATGAAGAAAAGGATGGTGTAGGAGTTAGAGTGGACTTCTACAGGCCAAGGAAGGAGCCGGACCAAAGACCAATGGATAAAAGTATTTGAGTAGCTTAGGAAGAGGAAGCTGGGCAGGATGTCAGACACTCCTGTTTGGGTACATGGAATAACAAAACAGAACATTAAGTCAAGTTTTTCTAAAATAAGAAGCCTTACTCATTCCTCTTTTTATTTCTTACTGCTATTGATGTGGCAATAATACTGTTCCTGTATGTGAACTGAAAGTGCAGATGCCAATGCCGAGAGGAAGAAGGTATTTTGGAAATGGAGCAGTGGACATGGAGCTCTTAAATCATCGGCAGGGGCACCTTGATCAACTGGGGATGCTTGGGTTGCTGATACTCAAATATTCACAAGAGTTTTCATTTAGTTTGCGGAAACTCAGAATCAGGGGTCCTGAGGTCTAAACTTGCTGTGTACCTCTGGGGAAATCATTTCATCTTTCTAGATTTTTCACTTTCTCATCTGAAAAATAAAACAGTCGAACAATAAAGCCTTTGAGGTTTTTGGGCTTGTCCTACGCTTCTCTAGGGCAGTGATTTTTCAAGCTTCCTTGCATGTCGGCTTCATTTGGGAGCTCACTTCTGAGAGTATTAGGAGGAAATTGCACTTTTCATCTGAGACTCTCTGGATCCCTTTTCCCCACCCAAGGATTTATCCGCAGGTAGTCTGTGCGGAGAATATCTGCAGTCTTTCCAGGCTGGTCATTTTGCATAATCTTGTCCTTTCCAACTCTGGAGTACCAATTCCTGGAGGATGGAGGCCTGTTGTTAACCCTGAGTAGTACAAATGATCATGTACATCCTCGTGCCTCCAGACCATTTAGAGTACGATCATACATGTGTAAGGCAATATTAAAAAAAGGCAAATGTATGTTATTCTTGTTTCCATGCATTGGTTATCAAACAAACATGATTTTAAGTTAATGAAACTGGAACTGGAACTAATTTCATTTTTTGAAAAAAAAAAAAAGAATAAAAGAAACTCCCGGTGGTCAGCAAGCATGAAAAAACTCACTACTCAAAGGGTTTAACTTTCCTTGTTCAGCATTGAGCCTCCTGAAATGCTGGTCTTATTCATTTCAAGAAATCTTTCTGGAGAGTTCCTAGGTGCCAGGTATTGCAGAGAGAGATAAAAATTCCTACAAGGAGCACTGTCCAATTGGCAGGACATCCAGGCAAATAAAATGTGTGTCAATTGAGTAAAAGGACATCTAAACTTTTTAAAATCTGAAGCACTAAATATTTACTGACTTTGCCTTACTGTCCCATTAAATAACAATTCTGTAACATCTTTAAAGGACCATTAGGTCAGGGAAGGGCAAACATCAGATCAGTAGTTGTCAGTTTATTAACACTCATACAGCAAAGGAGAATTTCTAAAATTCTGGTACCAGTGCTCTCTTGATAAACCGGCCATAGGTCATATGCATGTTCAGTTGATTTCCTTTCTTTTTAGAGAGAGAGAGAGAGAGAGAGAGGTACAGACCAGGACAGACAGACAGGAAGGAAGAGAGATAAGAAGTATCTACTCTTAGTTGCAGCACTTCAGTTGTCCATTGATTGCTTTCTCATATGTGCTTTGATCAGGGGCTCCAGCAGCACAAGTGACCCTCTTGCTCAAGCCAGCAACCTTGGACTCAAGCCAGCGACCATGGGGTCATGTCTGTGGACCCATGCTCAAGCTGGCAACCCTGTGCTCAAGTTGGTGAGCTCTCGCTCAAGTCGGATGAGCTCCTGCTCAAGCTGGAGACCTTGGGGCTTCAAACTTGGGTCTTCAGCATCTCAAGCTGACACTATCCGTTGCTACTGCCTGGTCAGGTGTTCCTCATCCTCTTATTCAATAGAGTTTTTGTACCTTACTTCCTAGCAATATTATTATCTGAATATTATTATTATTATTCAGATCATTATTTTAATAATAATAATCATTATTATACTGAGATAATTATTTAATTCTATCAATAATATTTTTATGAAGAAGAAAACTGAAGCTCAGTAATGCTGTCACACTCTAAGGTCACCTAATAAGGGGAGAAGCTCTGAGAGGAACCCGGGTCAGCCTGACATATCAAAATCCAGCCTCTCCATCTTCTCTGCAAAGCAGTTTTTTTCATTATTAAATGTGCCTGAAACTTCTCAGACAACCTCCGGAAAGTTAAGATGTCTGTGTCTTCTTTTATAACAGGTACAATTATTTGAGAAACTCATGGTGAGAACTTGTAAAATCTGCAGGAAAGATCTTCTCGGCTCTTTGGAGTTTTTCGCAAGGCACCAATATCTCCTCAAAGGCAAGGAATAGCAATTATGATAAAAAGAGACTAGGAAATAAAAAAACAAAACAAAACAATGGAGTGATTACTCTGAAAAAACTGTAGCCCACTTTATATTTCCATTTTAATAATGATCCCTAATCTTCCCAGGGGGTTTTAGGGCATGCATATTATGTTAGGACACTTTATGAACTCGGGCTTTTCATCACCTTTCCAAGCACAGTCTTAATGAGGAGAGACTCTCTTAGCTGCAATGAGTAGAACAATTAGATGCGTTTACCTGTTGACATTCCAAACCAGTTCTTGATTGGGTGAACCAGCTCTGGTGTTTATGTGTAAGGGATTTTGAGTTTGTTTGTTTTTTAATATTATTTTCTTAAAGCTGCTAAGAGGGTTGTACTTTTGATGTTCTTTGGTTTAGCTGAGCTTGAAATAAATAATATAAATTCAGAGGGAAATCTAAGAGCTCTGTGTTACTTCTCAGACCCCTACTCCTGCTATAGTCTGAGTTTGAGGTCCCTTAAGTTTGCCTTCAAACTCCATTTACATATCACAGAACTTTTACCGCATATTGAGATTGTCTGCAAGCTTGTCTATTGCCCCACTAGACTCTCTTTGGCATCTCTCTCAGGCCAGCTGGCCTCTATTCACCTGTGAATGCATGGGACCTGGCACATGGCTGGAACATGAGAGGCATTCTACTAGTGTTTGTTAAGGAAGTTAGCCATTAGAGTCATTGCTAAAATTTTTGAAATAGGTATTTTATTGGTTTTATATTGCTACCAAGAAGTGAGGTTTGAGTTCTTTTACTGAAACCCAACCATGTACTGAGCCATGTACATGAGCTTGAAGATTGTGTGTTTGTATGTGTGTGTGTATAGGTCCTGACCTCTAAGAGTTCATAATTTATCACGAGAAATAAGTTTTAATAGACAATCATTTATTATTTACAACAGAAATATAAACAATATTTGCACATGTGGATTGGCTAATGGAATTTTATTAGCATCTCTTATTCTTTTGAGACTGGCCACAGTTCTAACCCAGCTTTCTATAAGAAAATGCTTCTCAATTTTTTTTTTTTTTTTTACAGGGACAGACAGAGTGTCAGAGAGAGGGATAGATAGGGACAGACAGAAAGAAACGGAGAAGCATCATTCATCAGTTTTTTATTGTGACAGCTTAGTTGTTCATTGATTGCTTTCTCACATGATCCTTGACAGCGGGCCTTCAGCAGACCGAGCAACCTTGGGAGCCAGCAACCTTGGGTCCAAGCTGGTGAGCTTTTTGCTCAAGCTAGATGGGCCTGCGCTCAAGCTGGTGACCTCGGGGTCTCGAACCTGGGTCCTCCACATCCTAGTCCAACGCTCTATCCACTGCACCACTGCCTGGTCAGGTGACACTGGTTCTTAAGATCAGGTGATCCTAATGAACAATGAGTCTGACAGTGACAAAGCTTTTAGGGTAGAAGCAATGATTGTTGCTGGTAGTGGTGGACGTGATCCCATGTGGAGTCAGTATTTGTAATGGACACTTATTACTGAGTACTTTGGAGAAGGAGGATGCAAAGCTATTGAGTTAGCTCCTTACGGAGATTGCTTTCTCTCCTTGAGATGAAAAATGATCAAACATGAGGTACTCTTGCTCAAAATTGGGAAAAGCTACCAGTAAATTTATTTCCAGGAAAAATTTGCTCTGATTTCTGGTCCTTAAAGAATACTACCCAATCTCAGTTCGTCTAAGAGTTAGATGATTAAGGGTATTATTTTTGAAGTTGATTTTAATCCACAATGTAGCAGAAAATCTATTTACTTAGATGACTTTTGATTTAGAGAACACATCTATTTTGGCTGGAGTCCCAAGGGAGAACTGAGAGGTGATGTATAATTTCCCCTCAATATGGCCAATGTGAGCACAACAGGGTATCTCAGCTTGGCCCAGGTATATGTGGGGTGCAGAATTAGGAGGGTTTTTTTGTTTGTTTGTTTTTAGTGAGAGAATGAGAAAGAGAGAGAGAGAGAGAGAGAGAGAGAGTCAGACAGACAGACAAGAACAAACAGAGAGACAGAAGGGGAGAAGAATGAGAAGAATCAAGTCATAGTTCTGGCACCTTACTTGTTCATTTATTGCTTTCTCATATGTGCCTTGATGGGAGGGGGGGCTCCAACTGAGCCAGTGACCTCTTACCCAAGCCAGTGACCCCTTGCTCAAGCCAGTCACCTGGGGCTTCAACTCAGTGACCTTTGGGCTCAAGTCAGCAACCCTGCACTCAAGCTGGATGAGCCTGCACTCAAGCTGGCAACGATTTTGAACCTGGATCCTCCATGTTCCAGGCCAATGCTCTATCCACTGAGCCACCCCCTGGTCAGGTTAGGAGACATTTCTTAATTCCAAGTATCTGTTTACATTCACTAAGGAGCCTTCTGGATGAATAACGACACTAACCACAGCAATATAACAAATTTGGGCTGAAGATACACACAGCCCCTTTTTGTTGGATGTGGGAGAATAACGGGGGTATGGAGCAACAGGGACATTGTCAAGCAAGATAGCAGGAAGGTTTACTAGAGAAAGTTTACTGTAAAGGAAGCGATTGTTTTAGAGAGTAAGCCAGATCCTGCAACGTGGCCTGCGGGTCAGAGAGGAACAGTGATTGGTGATGGTGGGCTGTTATTTAAGCTATCTTTGCCCAGCTACCTTCATGGTTTCTGTGGGCCCAGGGACCCTCACTGTGTACAAGTTGAATGGGGGAAGTTGACAGCATTTTGGGGTTCCACCAAGGCTTCTGTGACAGCCCCCATTTTAAACACAGTGTAAGTCAGAGAAAAGAGCATTGTTCTTATGGATTTTCAAGAGCATCAATGACGGCTCCTGGTTTGAGGGGGCCAGTGGGAACATCATGGCTCCATTTACAGGAAGGTCTCTGAAGGCTAGGAGAGAGGCTCTCGCCTACAGAGTTCTGTTTCACCTTATTTATGCTCTCAGGTGGATGACGCCAAGTAGAAGGAGGAAGAGTTACCTGGATATGTGAAGCAGAGGTGGCCTCTGCTTCCAGGTAAGGGAAAGTGTAGGAGTAGGAAGGGCCTGGAGTGGGGAAATCTGCGTGGTGACACTGTGATGGGACCTGGACTCTAAGAATCCATGGACTGAGAAAAGGGGAGGGGAGAAGAAAAGAGAAGAGGGGAACTCAGGCATTTCTGGGTGAGATTGGGTGCTTGGGGAAGCTGTGAGCCATGAACAGGAGGAAGAATATTTCTCTGATTAGAGTTTGAATGCTTTTTGAAATGGAAGATGATCATGGAACAACAACAACAACTCGGCTAGAGAAAGAGCTGGAGGGATCATTGGAGAGGCAGGTGGGAATTGAATGAGCTTTGGAAAACTAGTTATGCTTTCTACTCATGCCAAGTTGATTATTAAGCATGGCCTTGTATGCATGTACTTTATAATATCCATATTATAAAAGTGCAGGTTACATCACACTGTCATTGAAGTACAGGCACTATAGGATGGCCTCAGTCATCATGCACCTGTTTGGGGAGAAGGGAGAGGGATAAGACTGTGATTCTAAGGGAAATTTCCTTAGAAGAGGAGCGGCCTCCATTTAATGAACAACAGTTCAGTAAACAGTAATTACTAGGTGTCCTGTCATATCCCTGGGAGGTATGCTGGGAATTCAAAGGTTTCTCCTCTCAAATGAGGTTGGCAGGTAGAGGTTCCTAGCAACCATGTGCTGGGATGATTGAAGGAGCAGGGGCAGAAGGAGTACATGTCATGGGCTGGGTGATACCCACATTGATCAGGGACTACTGACAAGGCATGTTCTCGGGTGTATTCGTTAGATATCTGGAAACTTTTTCTTTTTTTTTTTTTTTTTTTTTTTTACAGGGACAGAGAGAGAGTCAGAGAGAGGGATAGATAGAGACAGACAGACAGGAACGGAGAGAGGTGAGAAGCATCAATCATTAGTTTTTCGTTGCCGTTGCAACACCTTAGTTGTTCATTGATTGCTTTCTCACATGTGCCTTGACCGCGGGCCTTCAGCAGACTAAGCCACCCCTTGCTGGAGCCAGCGACCTTGGGTCCAAGCTGATGAGCCTTTTGCTCAAGCCAGATGGGCCCGCGCTCAAGCTGGCGAGCTCGGGGTCTTGAACCTGGCTCCTTGGCATCCCAGTCCAATGTTCCATCCACTGCGCCACCGCCTGGTCAGGCTGGAAACATTATTTTTAATGAAATATTTTAAACATGAAACATTGATAAAGGACAAAATAATGTGTAACCATTCCTGAAGCATTTCAATAATTCTTACTTTGTCTTTAAAAATCCTAGCCGGGCAGATTTCTTACAGGACCTGTCTTAGTGTGGGCTGCTATCACATGACACCATAGACTGGATAGCTTAAAACAACAGAAATCTATTTGTCATGGTTCTGTAGGTGGGGGAGTCCAAGGTCAAAGTACCTGCAGACGGGGTATCTGGTAAGGCCCATTTCCTGGCTCATAAATGCAGTCTTCTTGCTGTGGCTCGCAGGGCAGAGGGCTGGGGGAGCTCTCGGAAGCCTCGTTAATAAGGGTACTAATCATGTCCATGAGGGTTCCATCCTAATGACCTACTCATGTACCACCTTTTAATATTATTACATAATGGAATAAGTTTCAACATGAATTTTGAGGGGACAACAACATTCTGTCTGTGGCAGGACTTTAACATTTTAGGCCCCTGGATGAGTTAGTCTGTGATGGGTGAGACAGTTATGAAATGAGGAGGATTCATCTCAAGAATACTTAACTGAAGAAACCTTCCTTTTAGAATGGAGTCTTGTTCTCTCCGCTCAGAACATGGGGATCAGGAGATCTCCTGCCTAATGCCCAGGCTTGAGACTTGATTTCTCTGAGATGCTGAGGGCTTGGAAAAACCCAGGGCAGAAATGAGAGTGTAAAGGAGCACGTAGTCACCCCCATGAATCCCTGAGCTGCTTATCTGTGTTAGGACATGAAACTTCCAAAAGGAGCAGTTGTCTCTCTTTGAAGAAACTGTCAGTGGAAAAGCTTTTAAAAATAATTTCATTGCAAAATGCATAATGCTGTTATGTGGAGCTCTCTGACACTGCTCCATGTGTATAAGCTCTGGAATATTAAACATTTCTATGCTGACTCAGAAAATAGCTTGCTTATCACTCCATGCCTGTCTGTTGTGTTGTGGGTACCGGCAGACCTGCAGACCAGGCTGGTTCTCTGTGATACCGTGTGTACTGCTGAGATTAGGGCCTGTTGAAGCCCTGGCTCTTGAGGATTTAAGAAAGAGTAGATGGGTTAGCAGGGTTTTTATCCCCAGCAGCCTGTCTGAGCTTTCGGTGAGGTCTGCAAGGCTGGGAAGAGCCTGCCTCAGAGGCTCCAGTGGAGGGTAGCAATGATCCTGGGTGACTCGAACTCCCAGCTTCGGCTGTTGTCATCTGCAGCAGGGGTGTGGCTAGAAGCTTCCAAAAAGATTCAGCTCTAGGGAACAACTGTAGGTTTCATCATTTGGCTAATTTCATGAAACTATGGTGACAATAATGGCAGTCAATACTGATGGTACATGTACTATCTATGAACAGACACTGGGCTAAGCCTTTTTTTTTTTTTGTGACAGACCCAGAGAAAGCCAGAGAGAGGAACAGATAGGGACAGTCAGACCGGAAGGGAGAGAGATGAGAAGCATCAATTCTTTGTTGTGGCACCTTAGTTTCTCATTGATTGCTTTCTCATATGTGTCTTGACCCGGGGCGGTGGGGAGGGGCTACAGCAGACTGAGTGACCCCTTGCTTGAGCCAGCAACCTTGGGCTCAAGCTGGTGAGCCTTGCTCAAACCAGATGAGCTCACACTCAAGCTGGCGACCTCAGGGTTTCAAATCTGGGTCTTCCACGTCCCAGTCCAACGCTCTATCCACTGTGCCACTGCCTGGTTAGGCTAAGCCTTTTTTGTATATTGTCATATTGATTCTTACACCAAACCTTAGTAGGTAGGTTTTATTTCCCCCGTTTCGAATCAAAGAAGAGGCTAACTAACTTGCCTAGGGTCACAGAGCCTGGAGGTGGCAGTGTTGGGTTTTGAACCCAGGTCAATAGCAGCTTCTAAGTCGGTCCTTTTCACGTTGCCAGTGATTCCCGTACAAATCATGGTAGGTGCATAAGAACACCTACAAGTGTCATGAAAAAATTAAATACTTGTTCTGTATCCACCATGGATTTTGATTTACTCCGTCTGGGGTAGGGCTGCTTCTTTTCCGTGCTTTCAACACACTCCATGGGCGATTCAGTGGTCGAGGAAGCATGCTCTGAGAAACACTGGGATGTGGCCACGCCAGACCTTGGGCATGTGTAGTTGCGCAGGAAGGGGACTATCACAGAGGGTAGGATGTTAATCCCAGTTTATTTCCTTGTCCCAGAGACCCCTGAGGGGTGGGCGTCAGCTGCCCCAGTGGTTTGCGCTCCAGGGCTGGGTTTGCACAAGTATATGTCACCAGCCTGAGCCTCTGTAGAAAAGTTTGAAGGCCCAGGTGTTTTCTAGAACTTCTTTGCTGTCCACTTATGGGTAGAAATTCTAGGGGGCAGCCAGTGAGATCAGGGTCTCTCTGGCCTCCCTTCACTTCATATTTATGGTTAGAAATGAACTTGTTTGGGGCAGGATACACGACCCCATTTCTTGGTGATGTGCTTTCCAGTGGCACACGCTTCAACCCTTACTGGGGAGCCATGGGGTCCAGTTCTGCTTTAGAGCAAGGCCTGTGGGGCAAGACAGTTCAAATCAATCCTAATAGGTCCGGCCCAGAGCCAACTGTCAATAAGCAGTTATTAAATCATTTCCCTTCAAGAACCACTGCAGCGGATTACAGCCCCTAGGGGCCTTCCCCACAGCAGATAGGAAAGATCGAATGGTCCGGTCTCTGTCCTCCCTTCCTCTGTCCTTCGCCGCATTGGCATTTTTCTTCCTCAGGGCAGGTCCTTGTGCTCACAGAGGACCCTCTGGCAGGGAGGCCTCCTTCATGTAGCACCCAGACCCGGGGGTTTGTTGGGTTGCATCAAAGGATTAGAAAAATTCTCCTTAAATTGACACACTCAAACTCAGCCAATTTTGTCCTGGCCTATAGAAGATATGGCTGCATGGCCACTTACATGAATTAGGGGATCAGGGAACGTGCAGATACTCCGGTACTTTCAGCCTTTTATGTAGTGCATTTTCACCAATGAAATAAAAGTTGGTTTTGCATCGCATTTGCATAATCAAACAACTTTCTTCAACTTGTTTGCTTTTCTTATGCTCTTGTTTAATAAAAAAAAATCAAATGCTTTTTTTTTATTGCTTCATATTCATTTTGACATATCCCCTAATTTTGTGAGCAGAATATTAGGAAGAATTGAGATATAGAAAACTGGCTGACGTGTGTCTAATTTCCCTTGAACCTTGAGGTCAAAGGATTTGTTAGCTAATTAAAAATAAAATGTCAGTGATTTACTGTGCTCTCTTGGGGGACCCTAGGAAAGGGCACGGGGAAAAGAGAGACAATACTCTAGAAAAAGCATTTGGGGATGTGTCGGCGCCCAGGTAACTGGTGAGAAATGATTAGGGAGTTAAACCATCAGACCAGAGAGCTCAGCCAGGATTAGCCTGTAATTTATCCTGTCAGAGCCCTGCTACTTGTGTCCTGGGACACTGGGCTCACTTGGATGGTTAAGCCTTTTCTGGGTCTCCAGGTGAACCTGGGCATGTTTAATCTGGGCTGAGCCTGCGGAGGCTGACTTCAGTGATCACCTCCTTGGTCATCTTTGGAGGGAGATTCCTGACCGTACTGGGGTCTTCTCCTCAGAGCAGCTTTTCTGTGGCATTTAGGCGATGTGGGTCCCCAGTCAGTAGTTTAGGGATAATCCAAGCAGTTTTCAATGCACTGAAGCGGTGGTTTTTAACAGGGAGCTGATTCTGCCCCGCTGCCCCCAGGAAACACTTAGCAATGTCTGAAGACATTTTTAGTTGTCACAACTGGATTGGTGGTGGTGGTGGTGGTGGTGTTACTACTGAGGTGTAATTGGCAGAAGTCATGGACATTTTTAATATCCTACAATGTACAGGTAGTGCTACAAAGAATTATCTGACCCAAACATCAATAGCTGAAGCTGAAAAATACCTCTACTAGCAGAAGCCTTATTCTAGCTGGGTAGTGGGACAGGTGATTTGCTATCATTAGGGCTGGTGTGAAATTCTGAGTTAGGGCCCTCAGGAACAGTTTTGAATTCTAGTGTGATCCACAAATTTTGTAATGGAAAGTAGCCCTACTTGCATTTTTTCTCTAGAAAGGGAAGAGAAAACTAAAATCTAACCTTCCCTTTTCTCCATTTTCCCAGCCCCCCCCCCCCCCCCCGAGGATACATATCTCTGTCATGGGGCCCAAATATCCTGAACTAAATGAAAGGGCTGTGGATATGCTTTGCATGTGGCGGGGGTGTTCACTTTCTGTCTGTCAATTGAGTCTCTCTGGGAGGGGGTCCTTAGCCTGCTAGGTCCATGGGAGTGGAGAGGGGGTCAAGGCCCAGGTCTGTTGTGCTCATAGTTGTCTCCACAGCTTCCTGCACTGGGTGTGACAGGTACAGGGCAATCACTAAATATCTACTGAACAAATGAATGAAAGGGTACCCCACTGAGCTTAAATCTTTCCTCCATATCTCTTACTCTAGACCTTGAGAGGAAACCCCCGGTTAAAGAGGGGGGAGGCAGCCGACGGAGCGAATAGGAGAGGGCCCTGATTTTCTGTCCTGTGATGGCCTTGGCTGGTGCTGTGCCCCTCACCTGCTCAACATGATGTGGTGGTTATTGCATGGGCTTTACAGCCTGGCGGACTTGTGCTGCACCCTGGCTCTGCCACCAGCAGGTGATGTAGGGTTGGTCAAGGGGTTTAACCTTAGTGAGCTTCTGTTTCCTTACCTGTAAATCAGTGATAATGGTGGTTCTCTGCTTAGTTCGTAAAGTGTTAGAGGATGACATGGAATAATGCAGGATGAATAATGATGTCCAAGAGAACTTTGTGAGAAGCTGCAGTCGGAGCATCAGATAGAAGGGTAAACAAGCAAAACGAGGACAATGTAAGTGTCATAGTAGAAATAAAATGAGATAATATATGGAGACACCTCTGTAAGCTCGGCACATGGGAGGGACTCAATGAGCATGAATTTCCATCTGATGAAAAATATCACAGGACTACGGAGGAAGGATGGGCATGAGAGTAAAGCTGGGAGCACGTTTTTAGCTAGAGGAGGAGGAGGAGAAGGAGAAAGAGGAGGAAGAAGAGGAGGAGGAGAAAGAAGAGGAGGAAGAAGAGGAGGAGGAGAAAGAAGAGGAGGAAGAGGAGGAGGAAGAGGAGAAGGAGGAGGAAGAGGAGAAGGAGGAGGAGGAAGAGAAGGAGGAGGAGGAGGAAAAAGAGGAGGAGGAGGAGCTTCCACAGTTTATATTTCATGGAACAGTGCTACTTCCAGAGGGAAGAAAGGAAATGGGC
Organism: Rhynchonycteris naso; assembly: GCA_037038555.1. Classification (NCBI taxonomy): domain Eukaryota; kingdom Metazoa; phylum Chordata; class Mammalia; order Chiroptera; family Emballonuridae; genus Rhynchonycteris; species Rhynchonycteris naso. Next base: position 148,617,125 of record CM072999.1, on the reverse strand, counting down.
ACAAGGCTTGGACTTGAGAAGAGTGGCGAGAGGGTAGGAAGGGGAAAAGGAATCAAGCAGGAAGGAGAATGCACAGGCTAAGACATAGCTAAGACCAATAAACATTGTTTTTAGAAATAAATAGCATAGACTTTGCTTTTCCTAGTTTTCTCCTTCCGTATGGATCCATGGCAGGAAGAGGCAGCCCTGGTGAGAGCTGGACACACGAGCCGTCAGGAGAGCTGGGATGTTGATAGTATCCATCAGAGCACAGGTGAATTAGTGGGGTCCAGGATGGTGAAAGAGGATGAATCCAGAAGGGGAGCAGCCTAGGAAAAGGGACTGATGGGCCAAGGCTGTGAGGAGGGAGAAAGGAGGTAAAGTAGAAAAGAGCACCCAGAGTTGTTATTTTGCAGGGGTCCAACTTCTGGGTGATCCAAAGTTCCACACTGAGGCTGTGTCCGTGGGGCACTGGAGCAGAGGTGAGGGCCTTGGAGGAGAAGCAGCTGAGTTCTGTGCATACTGACTTTGCCTGGTGGTGGTGGGAAGTGAGCCACACTGGAAGCAGAGCCACGCAGAGAACCCTTGCCCCCTGTTATGGATGGAATTGTGCCTTCCCTGTTCCCAAAAGGTATATTGAAGTCTTAACTCCCAGTGCCTGAGAGGGTGAGTTTATTTAGAAATAGGATTGCTGCAGAGGTAATTAGTTAAAGTGAGATTGTAATGGAGTAAGGTGAACCCTTAATCCAATAGGACAGGTGTATTTACAAGAGAGGAGAATGCCATGTGAAGACATGGAAATACACAGAGAGAAAGAAGATGGTCAGGTGGTGACAGAGGCAGACATTGGAGCGGTGCAGCTATACTCCAAGGAATGCCAAGATTGCCAGCAACCACTAGAAGCTAGCATAAGAGGACTTTTCTTTCCAAGTTTCAGACAGAGCATGACTCAGCTGATACCTCAATTTCAGACTTTAACCTCCACAACTATGAGAGAATAAATGTCTGCTGTTTTAAATCACCCAGTTTTAGCAGCCCTCAGACACTGATATACCAATCCTTTTCCTTGGTCCAGTGTGAGCTTCTCACTCTTTAAGGTCCTACTGAATTTCTAGCATGTCCAGCAAGCCTTTCTAACTTATCTGGTCACAGGGACCTCCCCTGCCTTCCTACTCTAAATTCCAACTATGCTGGAAGTCTGTGACAATGATGCATAATTTAAGCATGGAGTTCTAATCTGTTTTATGATTTCCTTAAAATGATTCAAGATTTGTTTTCACCTGAGGGGTAAGCATCTTACCTTTCTGAATTTCTCACCCTGCCTAAGGCAGTGCTGAGCATCTGGTAAACCACTCCCTCATTGCTTGGGAATCTCTTGCTGCTATTACATAATACAGTCTCAGCTTGATCCTCTCATTTAGGTCACTAGCAGTGTGCATTGTTCTGGGACACCACCGTCCTGCCGGAGTTTGAACACTGATGGGCTCTCCTGGCTCATTATGGAAAGCTATAAAATGCATATCACCCAAAAAGTCATAATATATATTTTTAATTATGAGAATAATTCAAATATGGTAGAGCTCAACTTTAAGAACCCCCCCCCCCAATACCAAAGAAAAGATACAGCTGCTTAAATGGTGGTGGTAGTGAAGGGCAGAAAATATAATTTATTCATGCAAATATTTTTTTTTTAGTTTCGAATGGCCTGATAAGGCATAGAACATTTTTTAAAATATTGTTTTCTACTTATAGCTATCACAATAAAATTTGATTTCTACAGCTTTCTGAGTACATGTGCACCAAATAAACCAGATACCCTTACACTGAGGATGAATGAACAGAAACCCAGAGAAGCAGAATCTCTGTACACAAGAGGTGCTATAAATGCACATGTGCAGCTTTGTGCTCAGAATATCTTTCAAAGTTGATGCAAAAAAAAAAAATAGTAGTGGTAACTCTTTCTGGAGAACTATGGTGCAGGGGGAGAGAGGAAAGCGAGAATTTTCACCTTGTACTATCTTATGCTAATTTATTGATTTATTATAAAAAATATGTGTGCTAACGTGTGTGAGAGAGAAAGAGAAAGGAAGAGAGAAAAGAACAGATGGAGGGAAGAGGAGAGAAGAAAAGGGGAGAAGGAATAAGGGTAGATCAGACCATAGGACGTTAGGAAACAAAGACAAAGTCCTTAAGAGGGTGGTCTAGGCTTGGATGTGGGGCAGAAGCCTGCACTAGGATGAGGTGAGGGAGACGTACACACACCACGAATGATCAAATCTGCTATCTTCACAAAGCTACATTCTCATTAGGCTTTTCATAGGGCACGAGGATGTCATCCCCGATATCCACCTAAGCTTCCCAGGCCAGACTTTTCTGCCGGTTTAATTACCTCCCAATCCTCTCCTTAGGGAGCCTCCAGCATCTTCTCCACTTTGAATACCGCGGACCTCTCTTCCCTTTGCAAGACTCATTTCCCATGTCGTTTCCTCTGCTGGGTGGTCTCAAATTAGGCCTCTCTCTCTGCCTGTAATGAATGGCACGCAGCAAATACTTAATGGCGATGCTGGAAGCAATAGACTCCAATCTCCGTGGGTCACAGAGACACAGAGAGAACTGGCGCGGGTCACACGCTTGTTAAGAGGCAGAGCTGGGGCTAGGCTCTAGCCCTCCTCACCCCTCCCCAGCGCTCTCTCCCCAATACCACAGGCTGGCACCATATTGCACACCTCCCACTCCATCGGAGTGATCGCCAGGGCAGCGGGCCTTGGACAAAATGCTCTGGAGAGCGTGTTTGCATTTCAGACAGTAGCACAACTGAATTGTCGACTAGCCTTATTTGAGATAATTGACATCAATGCATTGGTTAACGCTGTTAAATGGATGGTTTCTGGATGCCTCGCTAATCAGAGTTTTGTCTTTAACACTCCCTGGACTGTGTTGGATTCATTAAAGACATTCACCGCAACCAACCCCATTACAAGTTTGTGTTGAGTTGATGCACTGACTCGCCATTTATATAGCAGGGAAACATTCAGTTCCTCTGGTTTTACAACCAGCCTGAGTTCATTTGGAAGAATTCAGATGATCCAGTTGAAAAGTGCGTCAGAGGGAGAGAGGGAAAGCAGACACAGAGGCTGTGTGACTGCATTTCCTGGTGCGCATGTGCAATGAGGAGTAAGGGAACTAGAAAAGGCTCGGTGCTGTTCAGCCCTCGGGGACAGCGGAGTCTCAGGGACAGTGGAGTAGCAGCGTCTATGTGCTGAGCGTCATGGCCCTGCTGGGGAAAGAATGCAGCTTCGTGGAGGGAGGTGGGCAGACGCAGAGCTGTGAGTTTGAGGCAGCTCGTGGGGTACAAGTACACCAGCTGGGGCACGAAACAATCCAGGAGTAAAGTACACATGTTGAAGGCATGATCACTGGCAAGCACGGAGCAAGCATGTGTGGGAGACGTGCAGGGACACACATGCACTGAGCTGCAAAACAGCGTGTGAGGCTGGTCTCATTCTCCACTCCTTTGCGGGGAGTCTGAAGAGACGGTTCCAGTTCAGGGACTCGAAACCACATTCATAACAGAGTCCATTGGCCATCAGGGCTCTCGGGTGCATCATCACTCTCTTGGCTCAGTGAGGATTTTAGAGAAAACTGTGGTCCCTTCCCCATAGAAATGGAAACATGGAGCATTGTAGACTCTGTCTGGAAGTGAAGCTTCTCTCTCAGTCCTACGCCTCTCCAGGGACTCTGAGAATGGGAGCCTGAAGGAAGCTCTGAGTTCACCCGTCTAACCTCATTTTACAAATGAAGACAGAGGTGCCAAGGAAGGATCACAGCTTACTCACCATCATAGTATCTTCCCAAACCGGATCTTCCTGTTTGAGATTGCATGAGTGGTCCAGTCCAGTAGGGACCTTACTATGGCCCCTCCAGGACATCTTAGATTCAAGGTCAATGTAAACTGTTGCTAACTCCAATGCTGGGCTACAGGGATGGTCACTGGGGTTTTTAGCAAATTACAAATTAAGCTATGGTTTCTTTGGGTCGTTTTTCTTCATTTTTTCAAGTTCTCTTCCATTTCGGTTTTTTTTTTTTATAGATTCTATTTATTGATTTTTTTTTTTAAAGAGGAGAGAGAGAGAGGCAGTGGGGGAGGAACAGGAAGCATCAACTCGTTGCTTCTCGTATGTGCCTTGACCGGGCAAACCCGGGGTTTCGAACCTCTGACCTCAGCATTCTAGATCGATGCTTTATCCACTGCACCACCACAGGTCAGGCTCTTTCATTTCTTGATGTCTAGTTTCCTCTTGTTTGAATGCTCATGGGGGATTTGTCCACCTGGTCGGCCTTCCTTCCTCTGAGGTGTTCAGATGCTGAAATACTCTTTTTCTTCTGAAACCTGGTCTTGGGTCAGTCCTTTCATTTCTCTCCGGCACAGAATCTCTTAGCTACATGGTTGGATGGATTCTGTGACTGCAGTAATTCACTGGGTGGCATGAATGATCTGTACTTAACCCTCCCAGAGTTAAGCCTGTTACTGGCATGCTGTGTACTTTGCTCGTGTCCTCTTTCTAATAAGCTTCACACTGATGTCAGAAGAACTAAGACGAAGGAGGCAGAAATTTAGCAAAGGCTGTCAACTCCTGATTTAGTCCACGTTGAGGAAGGAGGAAGAGCACAAGTGATACTATGATACTAGATTCCTTTAATGCCCATGAGATAGATGATTCTAGTCTTCCCTGGGTATGCCCACCTACTTCACATTGATGTACAGCTCACAGTCCTTTACTAAACAGTGGTCTGGGGGCTGCATACACATTGCTCCATTTGATTCTCGCAGTCTGGGGACAGGCATTATCCCTGACCTTGCAGGTCAGGACAGAGGCTTAGAAGGATCAAGCACACTGCTGGTAAGAGGGGTCCGAATTTTAACCAAGGTATTTCAGCTTTGACCTCTTCCATGCTTATATTGTCTCCCCATATCCAGAGCTATTTTGCCTTGCTTCTTCCATGATTCTCATTTTACTTTTTTATCACTAGCTGTGATATTGACTTTCTGTGGATGAATGATGTAACCTTTATTATTCCAAAGGGGGGGAAAAACCACCTTGGGCAAGGAAGGGACCATCTGATTTCAGGGTGTTGTGCTGTGTTGATGCTTCATACGATGTTATGAAACCATCATCATCCGGCCCGACTTCCCAGAAATGCCAGGAAGGGAAATGTGTGGGTTAATTAGGAAAATCATTCCATGAATGCACAGTATTGTTCTGTCTGTGGTGCAGGGAATGGCCGCGGGGAATACCTACCCAGGCTGGGGCTGATGGAATCCAGCCAAGAAAATAGCTCTGCCTTGCTCTCCATAGTCAAAGCCCTAGGACAGGCTCAGGAGCGCAGCACCATGCCGAGCCTTTGGTACTGTGCAAAGAACACAGACTGGGAATCCGGACACCTGGATTCTTCCAGACCACTGGACGTGGCCCCTCTTGGACGTCAGTTAGACTGGATAGCCTTTTCATCTCTCCCATGTGTAGGGTTCTGTGACTCTGGTCTCTGTTTTACCTCACAGATTTAAAAAATAGTTTTCAGCGTCCATCTCTCCCCATAGTGTTCTCCTCAAGAGGATGCACATTCTCACATGATGCTCATATAACCCAAACCTTCCACTGTCATTCAAGTACCAGAATCAATCACTGTGCGTCAGGTAGAGTTAGGCTTGGTAGCGAGAGTATGTCGGACTTCCTTTGACCTGACTGCTCTTCTTCAATAACACCATCTTCCCTAAGGTGCCCCAGGTGACCTGTTGGATAATAGTCAAATTATTCTGTTTACACCAATTGTAACACAAGATGGTCAGTGGTGCAGATCACATAGTTCTCCTGTTGGGACTTAGTAAAGAGCTGAGTAAACTGAGAATGACTACAATTCTGCTTGGGGACTGTTGGTGATTTAGACAGATTCTCTAATCTCCTCAAAAGCTTCCTTTAAAACACAAATCCTTTCTGTCAATTACTGACAAGGTCCTAGTCTTATTCTAGCTTTGGTTCCTACTTTGGGAGAGATGGAAGAAAGCCTAAGAAATTTGAAGAAGCAGCAGTAAAAAGCAAAGCAAGGTTTAGATAATCTGACCCCATGGAAAGCCTCAGAATATCCGGTTGCAACATTTCAAATACGTGAAAGGCTCCACTTGCTAAGTTACTGCAGCCTACCTCATATCAGTCCTGGCTCTACCACTTGAGAGATACAAGAGCTCCCTGACCCACACAGATGAAGATAAACTTGTTTTTCAATGTGAACAGAATTCTTAATTATAGGGCTGATGCTTTGAATGCTCCAGGGCTGACCTGGCCAACTAGACCACAGCTCTAGGAAGAAAAGCCATCAGCCTGGGAAAATTGTTATGTCAGAGTAACTATCAGTCAGCATTTTCATCTCATAGTCCAATATGCTCACTTTTGCCTGGTGACAGAGAGGGGGTATCTGTCATCTGAGCCCTTGGTTTTGTGCCTCGTGTTTTTGCCTTTCACTATGGTTACTCTAAATTGTACTATGCTTGTCCCTCTACGTATGGACTAGACTTGGACCCACCTGAGCCCTGCAGAGATGCCCTGTCTCAGCACTCCCCAGATAGTGTAGTGCAGGGGCACTGTGGCAGCAGTCAAAAGTTCCCTCTGTCAACCCAAAGAGGAAGATTGCATCCTGTTTAGGCTCTGTGCCTAGCTCTGGGATTCTCCGCAAGAGGTGAGGGGGCAGCTCCTCGTGGGGGTCTCTCAGTCTATCTGGACACACCTAGGGAGTCAGAAGAACCAGACTATATCTGTCTGTCCCGTATCCCTTGGAGCCCTTACCTAGGCAGCCCCAGATCTTTTTGGGAATTGGATGCTCCTGAACTTTTCTTCCTCCCATGCCAGTAATCAAAACAGATGCACGCTGAAGTGTGTTGAGGCTCTCGGGGATATTTACATGTTAGCATTCTCTAATGTAAGTGCTGGCAAACTTTTTTCTTAAAGGGTCAGCTAGTAAATATTTAAAATTTGCAGACCACACAGTCTCTTTTGCAACTACTCAACACTGCCATTGTTGCACAAATACAGCCAGAGACAGTATCCAAATGATGAGTGTGGTTGTTCCAATAAAACTTTATTTTGAGGCATTAAAATTTAAATTTCATGTCCAAATATTATTAATCCCTTGATTTTAAAAACCTATTTAAAAATGTGAACACCATATTCAGCCCTTGGAATGTACAAAAACAAATTGTGGGCCAAATTTGGCCTGTCATTTGCCAATTCCTGGTTTAACTAACCGCAGTGAACACCTGGCTTCGCTCTCCAGGCACCAGCACAGACTATGAGCTCTTGCCTTTCTGGAACTTTTCTCCTTCTTGAGCCAACTTGGATCAGGCCAGGGAGGCCCCACCAATGATAGGAGATGGAGTTACTATCGTTCCTGTAGGTTTAGTTGTGTTTTAGTTTTCCCCAATTCCTTAGAGAACTTGTAGAATTTGTGTAATTACTTTATTTTCCTTCCAGAGATATCTTGGACCATGTACTAGTTTTCTGTTGCTGCCATAACAAAATACTATGAATTGGTAAGATGAAAATAACACACATTTATCATCTCACAGTTTTGTATGTCAGAAGACCAGGTTGGCTTGGCAGGTCTCTCTGTTCTGGGTTTCACTGGCTGAAATCAAGCTGCTGACCTGGTTGGGCTCTTACAGGAAGGCTCTGGGAAGACTGTCCTTCCAATGTCATTCAGGTTGTTGGCAGAATTTGATTCCTGGGTTATAGGACTGTGGTTCCATTTTCTTGCTGGTGCTCAGCTGGGTGCTATTCTTAGCTCTAAGAGGTCTTTTTCTGATCCTCCCCTGTAGGTACCTGCATCTCAGAGCCAGCAATGGCACATGGAATCTTTCTCATGCTTGGAATTGCTCTGCCCTTCTCTTTGGTCATATCTTCATGCCTCCAGCCAGAGAAAGTTCTCTGCTTTTAGGGCCTCGTTTGATTAGATTGACTCAGCTAGATCATCCAGGATAATCTCTTTATCTTAGGGTCTGCAACCTTAATTACATCTACAAAGTCCCTTCTGTCTTTTTTTTTCTTTTTTTCTTTTTAGCATTTTACCATTGCCCATGATGGCAATGCCATTATTGGATTTTATTATTTTTTGCTTCAAGTGTGTCTTCAATAACCAGCTCAGACAGGGGTGAGGCAGGTACTCCTGTTTGTCTTCCCCTACTTCCTCCTTTTTTAAAAATTGATTTTAATTTATTGTGTTTACATAGATTCAAGTGTCCCACTGAATACACCCCCCATGTTCCCCTGAACATCCCCCTTCCCCCCACCTTCTGTCTTTTAATGTACTGTATTATAGCTTCCAGGTGTTAGGATGTGGCCAGCTTTGAGGGATCCTTATTGTGCCTACCTCAGTGCATTTTTGGAAACCTAAACCACTGGACAGAGAGGCCATGTTTGCCAAACTGCTACCTTTCTTATCAAGTCATTCATGACCTCTGTTAGAAGAGCCCTTTCCTCTTCTGAACATCTGCAACCATTTATCCTAAGGGTTACTGTAGTTCACTGTGGTGGTTTTTGCTCTTTGCTGTTTTCCTTATTCAAGTTACAACATCCCCTTTCCTTTGAGGACTCTTCCAACACTGTCCACCCAGGGGGGCTGCCATCCCCTCACCACAGGGGTGGGCATATGACCCCACTGAGCTGGTAAAAACCCTCTATTGCCTCAGCATATTGGTCATACGACCCAAGTCAACCAATGAAATCTTCCCTGGAAATGCCTTGTGGGTGTTGAGTGGTGAATGAACTTTCATTTTAGTTGTGTTTATTAATTGAAAGGCTATGACTTTGGAACCTCTAGCAGCCATCTTTTCTTCCATATGGGGAAAGCCATCTGCAAAATAAAACCAAGGGGAGGAGATGAGAAGCATCTATTTTGCTGCATTTTTGTTTTTCCTGTGCTAGCTCAGTGTGTGCCTCATAATAGGCACTCAGTGAATTCTTATTGAATGAATGGAATCCTGCTAGTTGTCAGTCCTGGGTGCATCTCTGAGACCTTAGTCTTTGCAGAATATTCATCTATCTCAGGAGCTAGCTGTATCTTGTCTAGCTAGGTGACTCTCTCTCTCTCTCTCTAGGCCATGACAAGTTGCATTCAGTTCTTACAATGGAGAGAATTCTGGCTAATGTAATGATGTACAACCTAACTACCCTATAATCTGTTCATAATGCCTCTGCTACTAGAGTGTGAGCTCTTTAAGAGCAGGGCTTGGGTCCTTTATGTCTGTGTACTTCCCACAGTACTGGGCACTTAATAAACTTCTAAATTAAGTGGCATCAAAGCACAGTGGCAAGAGAGCCTGTTGTGAGGGAGGAAGAAAGATCCCTGAGCACAAGACAGAAATAGAGAAGCAAAATGGGTTTGTGAGAGCCAGCAAAGGAATACCTGTGCTCACACACAGAATTTCGAGTAATGGAAAACTCAGAAGAAACAGGTAGCAAATGAGGCTCTTACATTGCTATTCCTCTCATGTGTTTATGTCTGTCTGTCTGTCTCTCTGCCTGTCTATTCAATAGTAATGGACACTTAGCTACAATACCTAGGCACCATTGGGTTTTCCATGCCTACATTTCTGGAACTTCCCTACTTCCTCAGCCAGGTCAGACCAGATTATGGAGCCCCGACCAGTGATAAGAACTGGAGTTCCTTCTGTTGCTTTAGGCCTAGTTATTATGTGCATGCTTCATGCATTCTCTCTCCCCTCTCCTGTGTTACTTTAGTCATAGCTTTTCTCAGTCCCTGACTTCTCAAAACATTCATCCTCACCCTGATCAACACCTCTTGCCTACCCTTTTCCTTACCCTTTGTGGCACAGCAAGGTTTATGAGATTATTTCTGTGATTGAGGTGGTGAGTGTGGGAGTTAGGAGAGGAAACCTCTTCCTGGTTTGATATATTTGAGCACAAAGGGCTCTTCACTCATGCTCCCATGGTGGCTCTACTGCCCTGTGGTTAATAGCTGGGTGCCAGGTTCAAGTTTGACCTCTGTCCTTGATCTCTGTGAGACTTTGGCCTCAGTATCATTATTTGCATAATGGGTAAAATTACATTACAACAACATAGGGTTACAGTATTTATGAGAATTAAATAATGTGAACCGTCATTAAATAATGTAAGACATTATTAAATAATATAAAACATATAAAGTGCTTACATCATGCCTGGGACCCAGTGAGTACTCTATAAATAAAACCTAATGTTATGTTTATCACTGGGGAACAATCCTTTTCATTTTCTGTGGCATGAGGGTTTAGAACTGTTTCTATATATTTCTGCATCGCTGATTCCAAATCTAAAATCTTTTTTTTTGGTGCATGCTCTAGTTTTTATGCAATTTTAATTTCTTTTTGTTACAGTTAATGGCATGCATTGGTTTTTAAATTGGAGTTAAAGGGCAATGACTCTTGGATGGAACATAACCACAAGGCAATTAATGTTTTACAAACATCACTTTGACATAATTGTAGTTGTTTTTAAATGTAAAAAAGTATTATCCGATAAAACACCTTCTTATTTTGTTTTAAGATTGAATCTTTGAGTAGGGATAAATGTAAGAATAGTCCTGACACCTTCTATTATATATGTGGCTATTACACACATCAACGTCAAAGGCACAATATTTCATCATTTGTGACACGTGCATATATTGCCTATTTTCAAGTACCCCTTGGCAGTCAAGAAAAGAATTGGGCTCCTCATATTGTGTGTTATAATTGTGAGGAAATGCTTCATGACTGGACAAAAGAAAAACGCAAAGAAATGACTTTTGGTATTTCCATGGTTTAGCGTGAACCTAAGGACCACAGCAGTGACTGTTATTTCTGTCTGATCCATACAAAGGGCATCAGCAAGAAAAAACAGCATATGATCGCATATCCTAATATTCCTTCAGCAATATGACCTATCTATCCCACACTCTGAGACACTCCCGGTTTCAGTTTTCAATGGTTTTATTTCTTCTAAGGACAAAGAAAGTGAACATGGTGATCAAGTGTATTTTAATAAGATGCATGAGGAAATGGTTGTAGAATCTGAAGGGTCTTCTTCTGATGCCAAGCAGTCATTAACCCCTCAGCAGTTAGCCAACCCAAATTAAATGACTTAGTAAGAGATTTGGGCCTATCAAAGAAAGCAGCTGAGTTATTAGCCTCCAGCCTTCAAGAAAAATAATGGAATTCATTGGTCAGCTAAAGTATCCCATTTCAGGAAGAGTGAAAAATTTTTGTGGACTTTTTTCTCAAAGACAAACACTTTGTTTACTGACATGGTAGCAGTAATCTTCTCAGCCAGCTAGATGTTACCACTTACAGTCCAACAGAATGATGGCTATTTCTTGACAGCTCTAAACAGAGTCTGAAATGTGTTCTCCTACACAACAGTAATGTTTATGCAGCGGTTCCAATTGGTTATTCAACTCACCTGCAAGAAGATTATAATGACTTAAAAATTGTCCTCGACTTTCTGAACTATGAGGAACATAACTGGATCATTTGTGTGGATCTTAAAATGGTAAATTTCCTGCTAGGACAACAAAACGGTTTCACGAAGTATCCTTGCTTTCCGTGTTTGTGGGATAGCAGAGCTTGGGAGAAACACTGGACACAGAAGGAATGGCCGAAACGTGAAGCTCTGGAAGTAGGGATGCAAAATATTGTGAATGAACCTGTAGTTAATTGAGACAGGATCATTTTTCCCCCACTTCACATCAAAGTTGGCTTAATGAAGCAGTTTGTTCAGGCTTTAAATAGAGAAAGTGAATGCTTTCAACATATATATTATTTCTGCTTTTTCTGCCTTGTCTTTCAAGAAGATAAAAGCAGATGTATTTGATGGACCTTAAATTTGAACTCTCATATGTGACGAAGAATTTGCCAGGAAGATGAATAAGGAGGAGAAAGCAGCATGGCAGTCTTTTGTGACAGTTACAAAGAACTTCCTTGGCAACAAAAAAGCAGAGAACTGTGAACTTCGGTTTCAAAGGATGCTGTTGGCTTTCCGTGACATTGGATGTAACATGAGCGTTAAGAATCACTTCCTGGCCTGACCTGGCGGTGGCGCAGTGGATAGAGTGTCGGACTGGGATGCGGAAGACCCAGGTTCGAGTCCCCAAGGTCGCCAGCTTAAGCCCCATCTGGTATGAGCACAAAGCCTGCCAGCTTGTACCCAAGGTCGCTGGCTCCAGCAAGGGGTTCCTCAGTCTGTGGAAGGCCCGCAGTCAAGGCACATGTGAGAAAGCAATCAATGAACAACTAAGGTGTCGCAACGGCAATGAAAAAACTAATGATTGATGCTTCTAACCTCTTTCCATTCCTGTCTGTCTGTCCCTATCTATCCCTCTCTCTGTTCCTGTAAAAAAAAAAAAAAAAAAAGAAAAGAAAAAAAGAGATTCACTTTCTGAACAGTCACCTTGATAAGTTTTCCGAAAATCTTGGAGCTGTTAGTGATGAACAAACTACTGCCGGAGCATTAGATGAGATTGTCCTCAACAAGTACACAAACACAAGAGCTACAAACGCAAACCTTTTCCCTGAATAAAATTTAAATAAGTTTTGCGCAAATTTTATGATTAAAATAAGTGTTTTATATGTTCTATTTTGAAATTGTAGACATATTCTGATGCAATCATATCTTTTAGTGTATTAGTGTATTTACTGTATTATATAATTTATTATATTTTCACAAAGATGATGCCCAAGAAGACATTCTACTTCATTATGTAAAACTAAATTTTGAAAATTTTACAATAAGATGAAAACCTAAAATCTTGAATTGCAAAACAACTTTAGCTTACAGAGAAAAACTAATGTCAGGTTTGAGATCAGCACACTTGAATTAGATAAGAACAAGTGTTTTTGTGGGTTCAACAAAACTTTTGTTTCCCAGTTTTATTATACGTTTTTCTGATTCTTTTTCAAAAGGAGCAAAACTGTCAGGTGGGCTTAGCTTCCAAAATGGTTTGCTGTTGACCAGCTCTAAGAATATGTTTCATAATCAGGGGAAGAGTCAATCTAGAGCTTCTGTTAACTGAACAAGACAATTCCGATGAATGGAGGTTAGTTTTGCACAGAGGCTGTGCCTGTGAAGGGACAAGACTGGTGTGGCTCACTTAGGACTCTGACAAGTCACACTGGATTCTGAAAGATGAGCTAAGAAGTTATAAAAGAAGGATGATCAATTCATGGATCTTGAGGAAAATTATTACTATTTTGGTTTTTGGGTGTCAAGAAAGAGGATCAAAAGTAATTTTCAATATGAGCAGGAATTTCCAAAGTTCATTTGAGGAAAAGGTTTTATCTTCCCTTGTATATAATAGCAATTTTAAGATGAATTATTAGCTTTTACACTGCAATCTAATGTCACATATTCCATCTTTATTGCTTTGATTTAATATTCTATCTTAAGTACATTTCCAATGAGAAATTACAGAAGAATTATTGCTGGGGAGGAGATTTCAAGATTTCCAAAGGGTGAGCATGAAGGAGTTATTTTTAAAAATGGGTTTCTGGGGTTTTCTTTGAAGAGCTTGGACAAGTTTTAGAGTTTCCTTCTTCTCTTTAGAGCAGGATAGATGTGGTTTTGGAAAGTCAGATCACTAGACACAACCGTTTGATCACATTAGTTGAAAGGGATCCCCACATCCTTTGATTTTCTTCAAATACTATGCCAGTGTAGCACATCCTGTGACTTTTCCCTGCATTCTATTTATATCTTCACATTTTTCTTTCTCGATTCTGAACTCTTTAAGAGAAGGAAGCACATCTCACACAAGCACTTATCTTTCCCAATAGCTAATGTATGTTACAATAGCACTTGATAAATGGGTGGGTTTGTGGAGATTACGCATAGTGTAAAGGATGATTCCAGAATTCTGTAGACAATCACAGTCATAATTCATGGTCTGGATCTCATGTCATCCACCTGTAACTGAATGACCTTAGGCCTTACTATTCTGATCATCCTGAAACTGCGGATGATTAACACTGACTTTGTAGGGAAGATTAAGAAGCCATACATGGTAGAGCCCATTATCTGACGTAAAATAAGCCCCAAGTTACACAAGACGTTAAAATAACAACCATTTACAGTAATATGGATTTTTTAATAGTTTACTGAATATTACCGAATTCTTCCCATAGCCCACCAATTGGGGAAGTCATCTTATAGTCTTTGGAGTGTTTAAAGCTTCCAATTGTCCTACCTTCAAAGAAAAATGTATGTACTCTTTGCCTTCTGGAGTGGTAGAGTTGGCGAGAATATTTAAGATTGCCTTCAGTTCTACTCCTGCTGCAGAAGCTGAGTCTGGTGTCGCAGAAGTAAGCAGATGGGCGTGAATCCCAAAGGGAGAGCGGAATTGGCAATATGGAGACCTGTGGAAGGAGGTGGTATAGATTCTATCAGGCGCATGGAGTCCATGGGGGGGGGGGATGGGACATCAGGAAGAGATAAAGGGAAGTAGGAATTTCTTCAATGTGTTTAATAAATAATGAGTAGATAAGTCTGATTTGTGAGTGAGGCAAAGGGAACCTGCACATCATAGGCCACGCACCATGGCAGATGCTTTGCTCAGTGTTCATAATAGTTCTGCTATGTCCTTGTTGCTCAAGTTCATTTTATAGAGAAGGAAGCTGTTCATAAAAAGTTAACTTGCTATTGCCCACATAGCCAGCATGTTTTTCTCTCTGTTATTCTGTGAAGGTTCACAAAGGGGAACGGTGAACCTTCACAGTGACGTTAGACAGGAAGTGAGATTGGGCTATTTTATAAAGGCTTTGATGTCAGGTTAAAGAGGACGGGCTCATGTTAGAGACAATGGAGAGATACTTAAAGTTTCCAGTTTGGGACTTGCGGAAATGAGGTTTATGGCACAATATAAGAGGTAAGCTTTAACCCAACAGCTATAAAGTCTTCAGTTTATCTTTGAAATGTGAGCTCTCCCCTTATTTCCTGTCAATCCTAATTTGTTTACTAGGTTATACCCTTTCTCCAAGGGGCTTGGGAAAAGGGAGAGTGTCTACAACTCCCCCCATCCACACTTGCGTTTATTGAAGGGGATTGTGACAAGGAGCAGGAAGTTTTCCCACTTGCTGCTGGCAGAATCAAAGCAGAGACGTGCA
Source organism: Rhynchonycteris naso (assembly GCA_037038555.1). Taxonomy (NCBI): domain Eukaryota; kingdom Metazoa; phylum Chordata; class Mammalia; order Chiroptera; family Emballonuridae; genus Rhynchonycteris; species Rhynchonycteris naso. Next base: position 148,601,965 of record CM072999.1, on the reverse strand, counting down.
TGCTAATGCTTTCCCAGAAACACCAAACAGTCGCGCCCAAGATAGTGCTGTAAGCATTTGCTCTGAATTTTTATATCTTTCCCATTTCAGTTTTATCTCCTCAAGTCATGTACTCACTTCAGGGTTTAAATTTTTTTTTTTTTTTTTAGCTCACCATCAGTTTCCTTGTGATTGAGGAACAGAGATGAATCATTAACATTATTACATGATTTCCCATAATCAGTTTAATGTGAAGTGAATTATGCGACAGGACTTGATGGCTGTCTATTGCCTTGAAAATTAACACCTCACCTTCACCTTGATGCTTCTGTCTAATAAGTGCTGCACCTCATCATTGTCTCTGCGCAGCTCCTTATCCATCCATTGTGCAATTACAGCAGCTGACGGCCTCATTAGCTGCAAATCCATCTTGGCACAGGCTGCCTTCTCTTTTTTATACTGTCGCCTGTGGAGTGCCAGGTTTCTGGCACTGTCTTCTGAAAGGCCAGGGTGACCCGGGAAAACATCTTAAGTAGGTAAAAGTTGTTGACAGTATGCTTCTCTATCTGGTGCTTCCATGCTGACCCCGGGCTGCCCAGGGATGCCAAGTGCAGAACACCCCCACACTTGGCATTACCAGATTCTTGGGACTTTCTTGGCTGCCTTCTGCTCTGTTAGAACCTACACCTCTTTTTTCTTTTTTCTCTATTGCTTCAGGGTTTTATTCTCAGTGAGGTGACCATAAGAAGCAATGAATCAGTCCAAAATTTTTTAATTTTCACTAATAAGTAGCTGAGCTAATTTTATCAAATTTCTAAGGAACACAATGTAGGCACCTTCTCACCATTCTTTCTTCTTCTTCTAGAGAATTTACAGCTGCAAGGCACTTAACACATCATTGGAGTCTGAGCACCAGTGGTTCTGAATCAATAAATCCAGAGTGTGTTTAAGTATATACACTAGGAAAAAGTTCCAGTTGATTCTCACATGTCACTCTGGATCAGAACACTATTCATATGTGATAATGATTATCAAGGGCTATAGCTGCACTGTTGAATACAGTTGCCATCTATCACATGTGGCAATTTAAATTTATTCTAGTTCAGTAAAATTGACAATACAGTTCTTCAGGCATCCTAGTCATATATCAAGTGCTCATAGTCACATGTGGCTAGTGACTAACATATTCAGCAGCGCCAATATAAAATACTCCCATATCCAAGTTCTAATAAACAATGCTGCTATCGACCATGAATCCAATATTGGCTATGGGTGTCCTAAGGGAAGAAACAGTACATTGAAAAGCAGAGCAGGGGAAGAAGTCAGAGGGGGGTGTTAGGACTCACTTCTCCGAGGGGGAATATACTGGTCAGTGGGTATTCCCCTCATCCATTCTGGTTTGATTGTCGCTTCTGGCCTGGTTGGGTTTGTTTTTATCAGGTTTTTAGCAATTGGCATAAATACAAATTCTAATAAAACTTACATTCTCCTACTCACGTTTGTAGTTTATAAAGTAGCTTCATATCCATTCATTTACGTGATGCTGCCAATAATTTTAAGAAAGGTAATACTATTCCCACTTAAGAGCACAAGAGCATTAATACTTATCAATAGCAGAATAGTTACATGAATAAACAGCCATAAAAAGAACATATTAGCCTGACCAGGCGGTGGTGCAGTGGATAGAGCGTCGGACTGAGATGTAGAAGACCCAGGTTCGAGACCCTGAGCTCGCCAGCTTGAGCGTGGGCCCATTTGCCTTGAGCAAAAAAAGCTCGCCAGCTTGGATCCAAGGTCGCTGGCTCCAGCAAGGGGTTGCTTGGTCTGCTGAAGGCCCGCGGTCAAGGCACATGTAAGAAAGCAATAAATGAACAACTATGGTGTCGCAACGGCAACGAAAAACTAATGATTGATGTTTTTCATCTCTCTTCATTCCTGTCTGTCTGTCCCTATCTATCCCTCTCTCTGTTCCTGTAAAAAAAAAAAAAAAAAAGAAAGAAAAAAAGAACATATTAGAGGTATACCTGTTGATTTGGTGGGATTTCTCCAAGGTAACACTGATTAGGAACAGTAGATATGGGGAAGTGTGCATAGCATTTGCTGGTTATTTGCATGTCTACTGCCTGGTCCCCTCCTCGCTCTTCCCCCCTCCCCCGCCCTCTGTGCTGCAACATGGTGCCCCCATGAACATTCTGCTTGCAGGCTCCTGTGTCCATTGGCTTCCAGGTGGGTTCAGCCAAAGGGAGTCCTGGTGAATTTTTGTAAGTTTTTAGCAAGAAAGAACATTATATTGAGTGAAATAAGTAAATCAGAAAAAACTAAGAACTATATGATTCTATACATAGGTGGGACATAAAAATGAGACTCAGAGACATGGACAAGAGTGTGGTGGTTATGGGGCGGCGGAGGGAGAGGAGAGAGGGATGCAGTGGGGGATGGGGAGGGGCACAAAGAAAACCAGATAGAAGGTGACAGAAGACAATTTAACTTTGGGTGATGGATATGCAACATAATTAAATGTCAAAATAACCTGGAGATGTTTTCTCTAAACATATGTACCCTGATTTATTAATATCACCGCATTAAAATTAATTAAAAGAAAGAAGCCAGGGCATCCACCTGGGGCAGTATCGTTGCAGCATTATCTCTCTTCCGTGGCTCTGCTCCCTGTCCCTCCCAGCTTCGCCATGGTGCCAGCTTCTACCAGTTGACCATAACCACTGGATTGGATGGCATTACCTCTGTCCTTGGCACTGACCGCCTAGGGCAGGTAGCACTGACCTAACAAACTTCTGGGCTGTCTCACCATTCCACGTTGGGCTTCTTAGCATCCCCCCCACCACCACCACTGTAACCAATGTTCTGCACTACATTCTCTGTGTTTGGATTACCATAGAGTGTTTTCAGTTTTCCTGATTGGGTCCTGACTGAAACAGATATGATCTTTCTTTGTAAAAACTCAATGATCTGTACAAAACGAGGCTGTGCATGCTAAATCTGCCTGTGTATGATTATGTGAGCACAGAGAAAAGCATACAGGGATAAGCACTAGGCTTATAACATGAACTATGGGGAGATGGTGAGTGCCTAGGAGGTGGAGAGGTTAAAAAGGACAAGGATAAAGCTAAGCTAAAGAGGAGGAGAAAAGACTGTATTAAAAATGCATGATATGATAACACATGTATTTACATAAAACCGCATGTGCTTATGTTTAAATCAGAGAGCTGATAAAACTAGTCGGAGTGGTTTACTGACCTACCCCTCGGACAATAAGTGATGGAGCTGGAACTTATACCCAGACCTTCTGATTTCATATTTGGTTAAAGAATAGTGGTTAAGAGCTTGGAACGTGGAGCCAGACCTCCAGGGTCCACGATCATGGCTTCCTCATCCCCTGCCCATGCAGCCTTGGTTTGGTGTCCTCATTGGTGAAACAGGGATAATGAGAGTGACTACTTCTTAAAGTGCTGAGAAGATGAAATGAGTTAATATTTTCAAAATAGTTTTGTGCTTAGTATATTGTAGGTTCAATGTACCTACAGAATGTAAGTATCAGAGTGGTTTATTCTCTCTGTCACTTAATTGTATTAAATGTATCAAGAGAGTGTGACTACTGCTTCTACTCTTAATTTCTGCATTTGCAGTCCGAGGAGCAGGTAAGAGCTGTTCACAGGGCTGAGTTTAACCCAGCATAAACAAAATAATGTGCCTTTGCCAAGAAACCAAAAAAACAAAACAAATGAAACAAAACAAACAGACATAGAAATTGGAATAGAATTTCACTTTGGGGAATCCTAGTAAAATAAAGTTAGTATTGAAATAGCTTTATGTACAAATGGGTTTATTGCTATATTTTCATAAGAGCGAAAGCTTGGGAGCCACTTAAATGTCTTCCCATGAGGGATTAGTTAAGATAACTCTTAAATATTTTTTTGATGAAACATTATAAACTTCTATAATTGCTTAAGGAAATAGCAATATTAAAAATAACACATTAAGCACTCATGCTATAATGCTATGTGGAAATACAGAATTTTAAGTTATGTACATCATGATTACATTAAAGTAAAATTCTTGCATGGAAAAAGACTTGAATGACTTACACATTCATAATAAAGGGAGCAGATGATATATAATTTTATATACAGTAATCAGAGACTGATATGAAATCTTGCTGGTCAGAGGCTGATTGATAGTGGCAATTCTGTGGACTCTGGGTTCCCCTGATGGACACAGCCAAGTCTTCACTTTGGGCTGAAAATGGAGGTTGGGGCAGTACACTGGTCTGAGCACCCCCTTCATGAGCTGGTGTTTCATTGACATGAGCATATGCAGAGGCATCAACTTATTAGAGAGAAGGTGGTTCCTAGATTTGTGGAGGAATCAGGGAAGAATTCTGGGATTGGAAGGAAAATTCTTCACTATCTTGAATACCTTTTTCTTTCTCCCCAAAATAAAAGCTTATCTCTGGGTCAGGCCTGGAGTGCCAATCTAATCAAGTCAAAGCCCCTACTGGTGTCAGCAATGCAGATGATCCTGAGTAAGCCTGGGTCAGAGCATCCTGGAGACATAGTGTTTCCCTCCTTCTAAACACCTGACCTGTTTTGCTTTGAACTTTTGAGGGCAAGGCAAGAGCAGTGCGTTTTTTTTTTTTTTTTCTTGTTTCTGGAGAATCTTTATGGAGATATAATTTATATATCATACAATTCACTCATTCAATATGTCCATTTAGTATATTCATAAATTTGTGCACCCATCATCACTAGTTAATTTCAGAACATTTTCATCACCTTAAAAAGAAACACTGTGCCCGTTAGCAGTCACCCCTCATTGCCCCTTTTCCCCGGCCCCTGACAACCTGGAATCTGCTTTCTGTCTCTGGGGATTTTCCTATTCAGGACATTTCAGATAAATGGAAGCACACAATTGTGGCCTTTGGGCCTGGCACATTTGTGTTGTAGTATTTATCGGTACCTCATTCCTTCTCATAGCAGAATAACATCCCCATGTAGACCGGAGTAGCCCTATCTCTGCGTGGCTATCAGCCAGCACAGTGCCTGGCTCACAGAAACATGCACAGTGGTTTCTTAGGAAATAGTCAACTGATGATGTTATTCTCTTTCAGGCAACCTAGTCATTTAAAAATAGATACAGCATTTAAATTTTTTTCTCTATTCTCATGGCAAGGATTCCAAACTCAAATTAACCAGATCACTGACTTCCAGTCTCCTTCCAATCCAATTTGTTTTCTGCTCACTGACAAGATTTAGCTTCTTAAAGAATGACTGCACATAGTCAGACTCTTGTACAAACACACCCAGTGGCTTTCCATTGTCTACAACCCATCGGGCCATTCATTTGTCAACTCTCTTGTGAACACTCATCAATTCTAGGAAGGGGGTCGGACACTAGAGCAGACCTCTGAACATCATGTAATTCTTGCTTTCATGACATTTATAGTGAAGTCATCATGTGAACAAATAAATAAGTATAAATGACATAATTTACATGAAGAAAAAATCAAGACTATATTTAACTTCGGGGAAAAGAAAAACCTACTTTCTTGAGGGAGTCCCTAGCACTGGTTCTGAAGGTGAAGTAGACATCAGCCAGTGGAAGGATGGAGGGATACAGGGTTAGCATGTGAACACCCAGTGGTAGGAATGTGCGTGGTAATTTCCAGGAAAGGAAAAAAGGCCGCCTTGGCTGGGGCATCACAGGTGGGGGTGTGGGTGACATGTATTTCAGCTGGTGAATTAGTCAGGGGCGGATCATACATGGATCTTGTTTAGGTTTTTAAATTTTTTTTAAATCTCAAGCACAATAAAAAGTGATTAAAATATTTAAAGCAAAGAACTAAATTAAGATTTAGTGTTTGTCAATAAAAGGAAAACGATTCTGGCAACCCTGCAGAGAAGGGAGACAGACAGTATAGTGTTTAATAATCCTGGGACAGCTGATGATGGTCAGACAAGGGTTGTGGCAGTGCAGGAATGGGCTCTGGTTTATTGGAAGTAGGACCTACAGGTTTTGGTCACTGGTGGGATATAAGCCTGAGGGAAAAGCAGGGGCCAAGGATGACTTCCTGTCCTCTGGCATGAGTCACTGCATGCATGGAAGGACCATTTACTGAGGCAGGGAAGGCTGGGGGAGGACCCGACTGAGGGTGGGGGCTGGGAGGATTGAGAGCGCAGGTTTGAGCACAATTAAGTTTGAGATGTCATGAGACATAGCATCTGGCAGCTTGAGGTTCCATCTGAAGCCCAGAGCGGGATCTTGGCTAGAGATATGTATTTAATAGCCTTTGCCACTACAAGGGCTGTGGGGTGTTTGAGATTGCCAAAGATGGAAAACGATGAGCGAGGAGGGAAGAGGCGCGAGGCCCAGCCCTGATGGACTCCAATAACGTTCAGATAGAAGAGGAGAGGCGGCCCGCTAAGCAAGCCAGGAAGGAAAGGCCAGAAAGGCAGAAGGGCCACCAGCGAGGTTGGGTGTGGGGGCACAGAACCCATGAGGAGACAGTTTTTCTAAAAGGGGAATGGAGCCGCTGAGAAGGTAAAACATTGGTGGCTGGGTGATTTTTGATGTTCCGGCTGATTGCAGGGTCACAGCCTGCGGAAGGCAGGAGGCCATGGGCGAATATGGGCAGATGAGGAACTAAAGAGGATGCGTAGACGATTCTTTTGGGTAGCTAGGTGGTTGAAGGAGGTAGAGAAATAGGGCTATCCCTGGGTCAAAAAATGTCTTTTAGTTGTAATTATGGCTTTGTTTTTATTTTGAGATTACAGAAAATAGAGCTTATTTTGACCTATCTGTGAGGTTAAAGATACTCAAAGGAGTGGGAAGCCATCCAGAAATAATCGATTGCCAACAAGGTAGAAAGGAGAGGCCCCCAAGTCCATGGGGCTGGTCTGGGTTTTTGAAGCAGGATCCATCGTCACTGGAGAAAGCCAGGAGAAGATGGCAGGAGGTAGGATGACCAGGGGACTTGGTGGTGAGCAGAAGGGGGCGTTTCCTTCTGGTCAGTGTCCTTATGGGGGAAGAGATGAAAGCGCAGAGCTCAGGAAATCTGTCTGAATTACCGGAGGTGTGAAGAAGGGATAAAATAATCATTGTGGGGGATGGAAGAGCAAACTCACTACAGTGACAGAAAGGGTAGAAGTCCAAATTCCTTTGTCATTTGCTCCTATAAACACTCCCTGTTGTGTGCCAAGATGAACAAGACGTGTTTTCTGTCCTCAGGTTGCTCAGTGGGAATCCAGCCACAAATCCTGTGCATAAATTAGATGTGGTTAATGCTGAGACAGGAGGAGGAGTGGATGATGGAAGAAAGCACACGTGTCTAAAGGAAAGGCAAGTTTCTTTTATGGAAGGTTCTGGAAGGCTTCCTGAGTGGCTGAGAACAGAACAGTAAGTTAGGCAAGCAAATCCTAGAAAGGAGAGAGAGCAGGACGGGCTTGAGAGATTCCAGCGGCTGGTCCTTAACTCTCAAACCAGCAGGACAGGTCTGTTTCCTTTCTTCTGCTCTCTGACTTTTCAAAGCCACAGTTGAAAAGTCAGAGAGCTTTTCTCCCTAAAGCAGGCACCTACATCCCCAGATAAAAGAGAAAGCTGAAAGTTCCCAGACACTGAAAAAATACCAGCTCCGGATGCAGTGAAAAGGTTTGCTATGTCCCATGGAGGCAGCGTTTCCCCCATGGGGGCCATTGCTACTAAACCAGCATAGAGCAGAGCTGTAGGAGAGTAAGGGGAGACGCTACTCCAACACCACCCTTTGATGTCTAAACCTGGCTCTTCCTCTTATGAGAGAGCGAACATATATTTATTGCTGGTTATATTCCACATCACTTCATCCTTTTAGGTTATGCATCTCATCTTTGCAAGAAACTGTCTCCAAGGTGGCAGTCTGTCTTCAACAGGCTGATCTACTGTTTTATTAGGTCAGTGACTTCTGAAGAGGAGATATACAAGACCAGTAAACCCTGTCTGCTACAAATTAGTTCCTTGGTCAGAAGCAATGTTATGGGATGTACTGATGGTAAATAGGCATTCAGTTGTTTAAAGCTGGTAGTGTTAGCAAAAGCATGGTTAACAGCAAAGCATATACAGGTCCAAAATATGTGCTTATTCCAGTGAGAATTCCTTTTCTTGATGGTAAAGTTTCAGTGTACCTAAACTGCCACCAGGTGGCAGTGTTTGCCACTGGGGACATGGAGCCATATTGAGGACATGGTTGGGTACTGTGGTTGGCGAATTGGGCATTAGGAGAATTTATAATTGTATTCTAACTTCTAAAAATCCTTTTGACAAAGACAAAGCTCTCATTATCACTCTGTACTGAAGTTTTGATATATTCATCCTATCAGGACATACTTCTGGTTGTGAAACATTGCTTTTTTTTTTTTTAAATTCTCTATTCTCTCTAGCTATACTATTTTTGCAAAGTCTGTTGTTTCAAAACAAGTTACTTTTTAAAATAGAAAATATCATATTAGTAAATTTTTTTTTCAGTTGACAGAATCTTTTATCACTCTCTGTCTACTCCCACTAAGACTTCTTATGCCCATAAAGGAAAGTATCTTTCTTCCTATTGTGTTTAGTTTGTTGGTTTAAACTACTGCTTAAAACATTATTCATGGTGTTTCTAAAGAACTGGTGACCATGTGTCTTGATTTTCAGTTCTTGGTTTATAGTATGTACTCTAGGCATTGTAAAAAAGATATTTCAATGATTTGTAGGGATTATGAGACATAATATTTAAATTGAGGATTGTCTTGGAAAATCCAGTATACATGATCATTGTGAGCATGAACTTAGTTGCATGACTTTGGGTAAGTCATTTTTGTTCTCCAGGCCTTGGATGCCTCAATTGTGATTTATGGAAGTTAGTTTATGCCAGTGTTTCTAGTTCTAATATATAGATGGATCATTTTTAAGTGGTGAATATTTTGAATGTCTCTTTGACATACCAAGTTTCAATGTTGTCCTGAAATAAAATTTATATATAATCTAAGCCAGAAATACATATAATCTTAAAAATCTATATCTCCTAAGAGTGAAATAGAGGAGAAATAAAATTAATTATAAGGTAATGTGTTTTTGACATGTAAACAACTGGTTATTGGTTATATCAAAAGAGAAATAAAATAATCACATGTTTGCACCTATTTGGAGAATTACTGCAAATGCAACAGCTACAAGTGCAGATGGATTAGGTATGTAGAAAAGTGACAAACTGAGAAGGGTTGCTGTTGATAATGTTACCTTGCAAAACGTTGAAGTTCTCATGATAAAGTTCTGAACTAATATCCAAGTACAGTCTTCCTGTGATTTACATGGTGGTTGTATTCCTGACCATCATGCAAAATTGCTTTGTGTTTGTGTGTGTGTTAAAATAGGGTCTAAGTTGAGATAATTACAAACAAGTTTTTAACTACGTGATATGAGCCTTCATTTTTTATAAAATCTGACAATCTGACTTTTCATTATTGTGTTTAGAGCATTTATAGTTAATGTTATTATTAATATAGTTGAGTTTAAACCTATCATTTTGCTATTTATTATCTGTTTTTCCCATTTGTTATTTGTTCCTTTTTTCTTCTTTGTCTTTATTTGGACTAATAGAATATAATTTATGGTTCAATTTGTTGTCTTAGTGGCTATGCCTTTAAAAAATTTTTAATGGTAGCTTTGAGGTTTATGACATACATTTTTAACATATGACAGTCTGCCTTTAAGTAATATTTTACTACTTCTAATGTGACATAACCTTATTACAATGTATTTTCATTTTCCTGTTCTTTTCATTGTGCTATTTGTTGTTCTATCTATCTATCTATCTATCTATCTATCTATCTATCTATCTATCTATCTAACTGTCTATCCTTCTAGTTTGTTGAGCTTCTAAGACATATGGGTTTATTTTCTCTATCAAGTTAAAAAAATTTGGCCATAATTTCTTCAAATATTTCTCTCTCTTTTAAGATCTTCAACTATATGTATATTAGGCTGCACACTGATACTGTGACCATTTTCTTTACAATCTTTCTTTCCCCCAACACTTCATTTTGGACAGTTCCTATTGCTAAGTCTTCAAGCTCACTAATCTTTTCTTCTTCAGTTCTAAAATACTATTAATTTCATCCAGTGTATTTTTCATCCATGTCTCTATATCACATGCTCAATCCTTCCTTTACATTCTTGAGCATATACGTTTGTGTGTAAATATATAATTCTATATATTTTTTGTTTACTAGTTCTGTCATTTGTGGATCAGTTTCCATTGATGGCTAGTATTCCATATTATTGCTCATATTTGCCCATTTCTCTGCAAAGTTGGTAATTTTTTCTTTGATGCTATTTATTCAGCATTTTACCTTATAGAGTGCTAGAAGTTTTTATATTCTTATAAATATATTTGAATTTTGTTCTAAAATGCAGTTGAGTAATTTGGAAACAGCTTGTCCCTTTTGAGGCTTGCTTTGAACTTTTGTCAGGCAGAACTCAAAAAGCCTTTTGTGTAGGGCTAATTTTACCCCACTACTGAAACAATACTGTCCTGTCTATTGTGTGTTTTACTTAAATACCCCATGGATTACTAGGACTTCCTCTCTGGTTGGTGGGAAAACATACTCTTTCTGGCTTTATGTAAGTTTTAAGAATTGTTACCTCTGCTTCTCTGGGTGGTTCTTTCTCCAGTGCTGGGTGTTTTCCTCACACGTGTGCTTTGAGCTGTACTCACCTGAAGACCTCATGTGCTGATCTCAAGTTCAACTTTACCCCCCTGCCCTGTGCAGTTCTTTATTATTAGCTACTTTGCCCTATTAACTATAGTCAGCTTTGTCTCCCAGACTCTCAGCTCTAGTTCCCAACTCAGGAACACCAGACTCAATCAGGGCTCTTTTTTCCTACACACAGCAGTCTAGAAACACTCTTCAATCAATAATCTGGGGAAATCATAGGGCTTATGTCCTTTGTTCCCCCTGCCCCAGCCTCCTAGGGATTGCTGTTCTTTGTTGCCTAGTACCCAAAGTGTGAGTACCATTGTCTAATATGTTTTATCCCTTAAAAACTTTTGTTTCCATTTAATTCTCATTGCTATCAGCAGTTGGTCTTAAGTGGGGATAACTTGCCCTCCAGGGGACATTTGGTGATGCCTGGAGACATTCTGTGTGTGTGTGTGTGTGTGTGTACTTAAATTTTTTTAAATTGAATTTATTGGGGTGAATTATAGAATTTTATAAATTATAGAATTTATAAAAATATGTTTTAGGTTGGAGGGTATATTCAATTCCTTTAGCTTCATCTTGACTGGAAGCAGAAGTCTCTTGTACTAACTTTCTGGTTTTTGTATCAATGTAATACTAATCTATCCCATTGGAAAATCTGGGTGCCTTCCTTATTTTTTTCCATTGTCTATGTAGATTATATATTTATAATGAATAAAAGACTAAACCTTGAAGATATGGTCAATACCTGTAAAATCATGTAGGCTTGGGTCTTTTTACTTCTGTTTGCTTCATTTTGCTTTTGTTTTCTGGTTTTTGTATTGGGGGAGAAAAGGAATAATTTCATTTCTCACTCTATTTTAATAATTATTGTTCTTTCAATTCTTTTGTTTTGATTTGTGTATCTTACATTTGTCTAGTAATTCAAATTTTGCACCTAGGTTTTAAAAATTATAGTCATATAGTTCTTCATACATGCTTTTATGATTTTTATTACCTCTATATCTTTAGTTTCATCGCCATTTTTCCCACAATTTATTCATTTGCATCTTTTATTAGGTGTTTCAGAAGATTGTTTGTGTTATTAGACTTTTCACAGAAAAAATATTCCCTTTTTATTCAGCATCATTATTTTTTATCTTCTTTCAATTTTTCCCCATCTGTTTTTATAATTTCCAATCTTGTCTTAGATATATGTCATTACCGTTTATCAAATATAGTTTGATAAAAGACATGAGGTCATGTTATTCATTTTAAGTATATTACAACATGTTATTCTTGTTATTCATTTTAAAGTATATCACAACTCCTTTACAATATCCTTTTTACCTAATGGCTTATCTAAAATAATTATTTGAGTTTACATATATATGGAATAATCCAGCTATGTTTTCATTAGTTACTTGTACCGTTTTGAAAAATATCTGAGAACATAGTCACCTTACGATGATCATGTGGAATTAATCAAAATTTCTTCATTACTTAATACATTTTTGTTGAGTATTTTGTAAGTGCTTCTAAAATGATCATATGCTGTGTATTTGTGAGGTGATTGTTCAGATATCTATTCATGTTTGTTTTTTGTCTGTCTGATCTATCATTTTTGGATATGAATGTGATAAAATCTTCAACTATATTATATTATAGATTTAGTTACTTTTTTCTGTAATTCTATCCATTGTTGCATGATATACAATTATATTTTTGACATATATCTGTTTGATTGCCATATTTTTTTTATGTTTGTCCTTTTTCAAATTGTCCTTTAAAATGGCAATTTGAAAACTTAGAGTTGTAGCATTTTTGCTTCAAATATTGTCATTCAAGGATTTTGGGTTTTGTTTCATATATGTTTTGTATACCTTTTAAAAAATGTTTTCATTTTCAACTTCTTTGTGCTCCCTCCTCTTTTTCTGTTCTAGAGACAATACTACATCCTTTTTAACGATCAAATCTGATCATTTTATTATTGTATTTATTGAGCTTTAAATTTATTCTATTTATTTTATTTATTAATACACCAAGATTTATTTTATGAGATTTGTAAATATGAACGTGTTTTTTTGTTTTCTATGCTTCTATTCTTTTTTATTTTTCTATTCTTACTTACTCTTTTATTGTATTGTTATTTATTTGAAAGAAAAAGAATTTTTATTAGTTTTTTCTTTTTCCTACTGTGAGAAACATATATTCTATTTTTATATTTTCTGCTAGTTATCTCTACTTGCCAAAAGCCATTCCTCTACCAATGTCTCAGGCTTATCACTAACAACGCCTTTACCTTGGACCCTTCGACAGAATAAGGACCTTATTGAACTTTCAGCTCTTTTGTTCCATTTTCCTGCCCCAGATCTCTTGTATTATTTGGGGTTCTATTTCAAGGTAGTTTACAATATATACATTTTTATGTAGTTATGTATTTAGCCAGCGATTTTCAACTGTTGTGCCCCAAGAATTTTTAAAACATACATACAATGTCTGGTTATTTATTCAGGGGCATTGACCTCTTTGCCCTTAGATGATCAAATAAAAAATGGTAGCAGCCAACACAGCAATAACCATCCAGTGTGAATGAATCAAAATCATACCTATTTTTTGTCAGACTGGTAAAAAATATAACATTTTTTGGTGTGCCACAGAACTTAGTTACTAGTTTGTGTGTGCCATGAGATGAAAAAGGTTGAAAATTGCTGATATAGATACTTCCTTTCTTTTAACATTCATTTTTATATTCCATTGCTACCTTGGATTAATTTTTCTTACTGGAATAATTTTAATCCTGGTTTTAGAATTATCTTTATTTCATTACCCCATGTAAACAAAAATATAAAAGTTATTTTATATGTTCACTAGTAGTGTTCTGTTGAGAATATAGATTTTTATGTGATTTTTTTTATTACTGCTTTTTCCCTCTGTAATTTTTAGATTTTTTTTTTGTTTTTGATGTTCCTAAATTCTGATATACTTGGGTTGGATTTATTTGTATTTTTATATTTATTTTAAAATATTATTCAGCCTTGATAGTCATTCTATGATTCCTTTTAACCAGTACTATATTACTAGGTAATTTCTTAGTTATTATGTCTTTAAATATTGTTTCTCTCCTATAACCTCTTTTTCCTGTCCTTCAGGGATTTTCATTAAGTTGCTATTGGCACTTCTACTTCTGACCTCATGTCTTTTAATATTCTTTGTATACTTCCAATTTCTTTATTCCTTCTGATTTTTAATTTTTGTTCTCCCAGCCTACAAACATAAACTTTAACATTTTATTTTTTCAAGTCTGCCTTTCTTTATGTACACTGAATTGTTTATTTTAACAAATTTTCATAGCCATTGCATTAATTTTTTATTATTGGCATGGCAAATTGCCACAATCTTAGCAGCACAAATTCATTATCTGGTATTTTTTGTAGGGAAGAAGCCTGACTCAAGTCTCACTGGGTTAGAATCAATGAGTGGACAGGGATGGGTTCCTTACTGGAAGCTCTAGGAGGGAGTCTGCCCCTAGGCTCATACAGAGTGTTGGCAGAATTCAGATGCATGAGGTCTGAGTAGGACTGAGGTCCATGTTTTTTTAAAACTCTTGAGCCTTTTTAATGTTGGTGGTCCTGACATTGTCACAAAATAAATGTTCCTTCCCTATGAAGATATTAAGAAGAAAATAAAATAAACTCTGCTGAGGTCAGAATATTTAGTCCCCTCCTTCTCTGTGTTTTGGCAATTAGATGGTATGGTTAATTTGAAAGGACCACAGATCCTTTGCAGTTTCCTCCATTCAGAGTGGGCTCTGTTTTTCTATCCTTGGATTTGGACTAACCTTGGTTGGCTTTGAGAAACAGACTATAGTGAGAGGGACCCTGTAGGAATTCTAAGTCTAGGTATGGGCTAGACTTATTATTCACTTTGTAACAGTAATCAGCTACTCTGTGCAGAAGTCCAGGCTAGCTTGCTTGAGGTTCATGACCCAGCTGACAGCCATACAAAGCACCCAACAAGTGAATGAGGCCACATAAACCACACAGTTGCCATTGAACCTCCAGACACTCAAATTGAGACCAACAGAAGAACCATCCCACTGAGCCCAGGTCAAATTGTTGACACATAGAATCATAAGGAAATAAAATGGGTATTATTTTTAAGCCATTAAGCTTTGGAATGGTTTTTTACACAACAACAGACAACAGATCAGATAGTGTTATACTCACAGACCCTCTAGTCAGTGGTTAAGATCTTAAAATGTATTTTCCCTTTCCATTTTTTCAATTCTTTAAAATATCTATGCTGCACATCTTTGAGATGATAAGAACTGAGTCTCAGATGTCTCAAAGTTAAAAAACATAATTATCAAACTATATTTTCGTCCAAGGAGAACTTTATTTGTTCAGCTTTAGTTTTATCTACTTTTATAGCATATGAATTGCACTAGGATGTGATTTAATTTTGGGATTGGAACAGAGTTTACATTGGCATTGGGACAGTATTCCTGAGAGATCAACTTTCAAGAAAACATATATTGTAATTCAAGGGAAAGTTTGTTTCAAACTAGTGTGATTTTAATAACAGCAGAGTTCAGTCACTGAAGCATTAACTATTTCCCAGCTGCTATTGATATTTACTTCTTTTGGGATTAACCCAAGAGGCCCATGAGGCAGGCATAATATTAAATGTTCAGGATAGAAGTGATGAAAAGAGGATCGAATGGAAAAACTGTTGACTTATGCTAGTTTCTTATCATCCCAGTTAGGGTTATAATGTTCTGCAGAATCACACTAAGAACCTAAATTTTAATGAAGGCAAACCTCCCATTTCCCATCTTAGTGGGTCAGACAGAGAGAACTGCTATTTTCCAATCATTTCATTCTGAGTCTTTCTGTGCAGAGAGAAGTTTGAATGCAAAAATAGCCTTCCACATGAAGCTATGCATGTGTCCTGAAGCAGATGAAAACTGTCATGTATTCCTAAACTACACCAGTGGGTCTGGGCATCATTGAGATTGGTTCACTAAACTGCTGTTTTTAAAGTAGAGTTGTCTTTGCTGCAGATTGAGTCTTGCCTGTGAGATCCAGTCTAAAAAAGAATCATAAATGAAAGGCATCACTTTGAGTGGTGCCATTTATCTACCCTAAGTCATCATTTTCCAAATATAGTTTAACCAAGAATAACTATTTTTCCCTGTCTTGAAAAATCTATTTAAATGTATTTTGAAATAATGTAGTTCACATCTTTTCTTCTAAAAATAGTCATGAATGAGAAGAAAGCATTTACCGTGAGAGAAAGCTGAGCATGGTATGAAGGGTTAAATGGCCAAGACAGGCAAGTTATTCAAGCCTGAAATCCTGCTCACAAAGAGAGTGTGTGAAGCAGCAGGAAGCCTTTTAAGAGAAATCCAGCAAGCAAAATTGACTGGCTGTTTCTCTGTGTAGGGCCCTGAATCAAGGGCTGCTGTTGACTCTAGAATAATAAGGCACAGCTCATCCTCAGGCACTTACAATGCATGTAGGCATGGAAGGCATAATACATCTGCAAAGTTAACAGCAATGCAATAGGCAAATAAAAACACAGAACAGATCTGCGACATCACAACAGTACATAATAAACATAAAATGATTTTATGGCGTAGGCTACAAGAACTTGAATGGAGCAAAGATTGTTGAAGGCTGGGTCCGGGGGAAGACCATAAACGTTATGCAGCTTGGGACATTTCTGGATCCTGGAGAAAAGATAGGATTTTGAGGAGCTGAAAGGAATGGGGAAGGTGATTTAGTTTGGAAGAGGACAGAGAAATGGGCCTATGGGATGAGACAAGAAAGTGTATGTATGAACACATTTGGAGACAGTGGTAGAGGAGTGTCACAGAATAGAATGAAGGTGTGTGTTGATGGATTATTGGGCAATGAACTGTATTGGATTCTGACTATGGTGGCTCTTAGTGGTCAAGGTTTGATCTACATTCTCTTGGTAATTATCTTGATCTTATATAAACCTTTGGATGTCTTCAAACATCTCTTGAGATGCCCCAAAGAATAAGAACCATCTGGGATCTTGAAGAATAAACAGAAACTTTTTAAAGAGTTAGTAGCTGAAAAAAGATGCACCACTCTTTCCACCTTTGGACTGAAAAAGTAAGAAGAAGCTCAGCTGATACATTTAGTTTGGATCAGGCTGAGAACCTCTTTACCAAAATTTGAACTTGGTTCCATAGTCTAATTCCAGTTTCTCTTACACAAAACTGGGCATAAAGAAATTAAATATCACTATTTACCATGCTCCCCTGCCAAAATCAACTGTGTGTGCAAACATATGCATGTGCACTCAAAAGTAATATTCATAAGACAATATAATACATGTGTTATATATAATAATGTACAACATGTGTTATAGCATTGCTAATTGTATGACTTAAAATGAGGTGTAAATGTTTATCAAATAATTCTAGCAGTTTTCCATTAATTTGCTGATAATCAGAAATGGTGATCGTAATCTTTTGTTTGAAGTGACTGTCATCCAAAAGATAATGCTCCAGTTTGAACCTTGATTTTATGAAGGAAACTGTTTCTAAATACTTCACTGAATTATGAGCCATTATGTCCTTAGTACCCAGATGCTTTGTGACAGACAGGGACAACTGGATGCCTAACCTATGGTTTTGGGCTGGGTACACTCCTGGGTGCCAAGGTTTCCCATGGGACCTAGACCTTGAGATCCTATGTCTAGACCTCAGTGACAATGCTGCCTCCCCTCTCCCCCAGTGCCCACCAAAGGTGGCCCTCAGAGCAGGAGGCGGGGGAACATGTACCTGCTTCCTCATTTGTGCCAGCCAATATGAACCTCATCGTCACTAGAGTTGTGTTTAACGATGCTGTACAAGAAGTGACAGCAGCAGGTCTTCTGTGTACTAAGCCATAGGGGCTCCCACTTCCGCTTTGACTTCAATAGGAAGGATCTCTACCTGTTACTGGTGACTTTTGTTATAAGAGAGAACCAGGCACAGGCAGACCTCTACTCTGTTAAGTCAAGGGTTGGCAAAAATGTGCACAAAGATGAATATACTCACTTCTAGCAGAAGAGAAAGCATTCGTGTCCCAGGAGAAAAGAATGTAGGCTGGACAATCTTCAGACTCTTAGTTTTAAAGGTGGTCACCATTTTTTTTTCAATTAGGAGAGTGTATTGGAAACTCAGTTACCTGTAAGTGTGTATAGGATATGGAACATGGTTTTATGTGTAGAATATTTTGAACTAATATGTCATCCTTATAAAATCCCGAGTGAAATAACCATTTTGGGGTATTATTTTAAATAAGTACTTGGACTTGGTGGCCCCTTCTTGTTATAAATATCAAGGTCAGGTGCCCACACAGGTAAAGCCAGGTAAACAGCCTCCACTTTAGCATTCTGTAACCATGAAACCTATTACTATCTGGGCACATCAAATATTGTTAATTTCTGAGTTAGATAACCAAGGATTATGGCAGAGAGGTTCAAGCGTTAAAATGCACAGTGATCACCGAAGAAGGTTGTAAAAGTACAGATCTTGCATTCTGCCCCCAGAGACTCTGATTCAGCCAGGAAAAACTCCAGAACCTTCATTTTCAGCAAATACCTAAGGCATTCTTATGCCATATGACTCTGCACTATACCTTAAGAAACTAAACTAAGGCTTTACTGCAAGAGATCCTAACTTCAGATCTTTTAAATAGAAGAGGGAGAGTTCAAGAGTGTTGGGTTGAGGAAAGATAATGATGGCATTCTTGATATCTAAATCAAGAAATGAAAATGTTACTGAGTAGCTTTTCTTTTCCCAAAAGTTGCCCAAACATGCTACCGGT
This sequence comes from Rhynchonycteris naso, assembly GCA_037038555.1. Classification (NCBI taxonomy): domain Eukaryota; kingdom Metazoa; phylum Chordata; class Mammalia; order Chiroptera; family Emballonuridae; genus Rhynchonycteris; species Rhynchonycteris naso. Next base: position 148,583,430 of record CM072999.1, on the reverse strand, counting down.
TTCTAGATGTGGTGCTAAACAGGAAGCTACTAAGATTAATTTTTCACAAATTTATAGTATATATAAGACAAAAGATTATGACAGAGACAGCAGGCATGGAGGGGGGGTAGGGAGTGGGCTTGTCATTATGCCATTCTCTTTATTTCCAAAACTATTATCACTTACAAATGAAATGAACACACTGCCAGTTCTGATTCTAGGTTATTAACCAAGTTGTAGTTAAATTTAATAAAATCCCAGACTAATCCAGACAATTGGTTGCCAACTTTCTCATCAAGGTCTTATATTATATTTATTTTTATAACATGCTGATTAATTCGAAGTCAATTATTGTGCTAGGGAATACTAAGCACAAGTCAGGAAAAATGAGCTAGATTTACATATTGCAACACGGATGGATCTCAAAAACAAAAGACTGAATGAAAAAAGTAAGGTACAGGATGAGAGAGCTAGAGAAATACCGTTTATTTATATAAGAAGTACACATCAAACAATGCTGCCTACTTTTAAGGCCGAATACACATGTACATAAAAGTACAAAAGATGGGATAGAATTCCATTAAACAGACTGAGGTGAATGTCTATGTTGAAGGCCCATTATGCCATAGCTGGTTATTGTTGGACTCCACTTCTTGACAGCCTGAATTTCTCTGCCTAATTATTTTAGCCCTAGCTGTGCACAAGTAGTTACCAAGTATGTAATTAAATGAGAAATTCTTGGCTTTTTGTTGTTGTGTTCAACCCCCCTACCCCCCATCCCCCCACCCCCCACCAACCAAAAGTTCACAGACCAGTCTGTAGGAAGAAAACAGGTTACTTTGTTGAAAATAAATTAGTACTGGAGGCTGCATCAATCAGCACCTAGGGAGTGGCCAATCTCTCTCATGTGTGGGATGAATGGGGTTATTCATGGAAGGGCATCTGGGCAGGAAATGTGGGAGTTGTGGTGAACTGAGCCAGGCTAGCCCCCAAGAGTGCAGGGGAAATCTGTCATCAGAACAGATGAGCATCAGCTAGGTGAGAAAGAAGAAATGAAGAATTGTGACCGCTTATAAATCCGTACGATTCTTGGAACAAAGCCACAGAGAGCTGGGCCACATGTCATAAGTGTCCTGTGTTACACTCATCACTGAGCCCTCCATGGAAAAGACCAGTCTCTGTGACCCTTGGCTTAGAACAGACGCATTTTGTTATTGTCTCATTCTCTTCAGCACAATCACCAGTATTACCTGCTATTTCTGGGCACTGGGAGGAAAGAGCCAGTATTGAGGTTCTATAAAACTAAAAAAAATAAAATTCCTGAATGCCCTTAGCTTCCATCTCAAGACAGCCAAGTTCTACTGATATAGTCCCATTTATTTATTTTTGCCTTTACTTCCTTTGCCTTTGGGATCAAATTTATAAAATGTTCTCTACAGCCAAGGTCTGTAAGTTTAGTACTGTACTTATGTTTTCTTCTATGTAATTTATTGTTTCAGATCTTATATTTAGGTCTGGCTGATAGTTTGTTATATATGGCCTTTATTATGTTGAGGTACTTTCCTTCCATATTCATTTTATTGAGTGGTTTAAATATAAACGAATGTTGTTATATAATTGAGTGCCTTTTCTGCATCTACTTATAGGACCATATAATTTTTGTCCTTTGTTGATGTGGTGTGTCACATTGATTGATTTGCATATGTTGAACCATCCTTGTGCTCCTGTAATGAATCCCATTTAATCATGATTGTATTATTTGTTTAATGTGTTGTTGTATTCAATTTGCTAGTATTTTGTTTAGGATTTTTGCATCTGTTTTCATTAGAGATATCGGTCCATAGTTTTTTATTTTTGGTGTCGTCCTTGCCAAGTTTTGGTATCAGGAGTATGTTGGCCTCATAAAATGTGTTAAGGGATATTGCTTCTCCTAATTTTTGAAAAACTTTGAGAAGGATAGGTACCAAATCTTTGAATGTTTGGTAGAATTCACTAGGGTAGCCAACTGGTCCTGGACTTTTAATTTTGAGAAGGTTTTTTTTTTTTTTTTTTTTACAAGGACAGAGAAAGAGTCAGAGAGAGGGATAGATAGAGACAGACAGAAAGGAACAGAGAGAAGTGAGAAACATCAATCATTAGTTTTTTGTTGCCGTTGTGACACCTTAGTTGTTCATTGATTGCTTTCTCACATGTGCCTTGATTGTGGGCCTTCAGCAGACCGAGCAACCCCTTGCTGGAGCCAGCGACCTTGGATCCAAGCTGGTGAGCTTTTGCGCAAGCCAGATGGGCCCGCACTCAAGCTGGCGACCTCAGGGTCTTGAACCTGGGTCTTTTGCATCCCAATCAGATGCTCTATCCACTGCACCATTGCCTGGTCAGGCTTGGGAAGGTTTTTGATAGTTGTTTCTATTTCCTCCTTTCTCATGGGTCGATTTAGATTTTCCACTTCTTCATGACTCAAGCTAGGAAGACTGTATAGTTCTAGGTACTTACCCATTTCTTCTAGATTGTTGACTTTGGTGGCATATAATCTTTCATAGTGTTCTAGTATGATCAAGGGTATCTCTCATGCCGCCATTACTCTGATTTCCTTATATTTCCTTCTTTTCATTTTTTAAAAGACCATCTATTACCCTGGCTCAGTGCCCTTCATAGTCTTCAGATATGTTTCCTTGAACTTCAGAGTTGTGTTTGTGCTTTGAGTGTGACAGCCTGGACTCAGAAGTTTGCTCATTCACATTAATTTTTCCTTTCTTTAAGTTAAGCTCTTGTGTTTCCTTTACAATGAGATGGATTGTCTTGTCTTTTCTTGGGGAGGGAGGTACACTTGACATTCTCTGTATTCCATCAACTTTTCTTTATTGTCAACACAGTGAAGAACAAGTAATTTAAAAGTTAAAGGAAATTTGCAAAGATAAAATGTAGAGTGGTGTGGAAGAGGTTTACTTACTCTAAGTGCACCTGTAGACAGTGTTAGCTGGGTCACAGCCTACCACAGTGAGCATGTCAGGTTGCCAATGGGAATGCTGAAAACATTGCTTTTGCAGAAATCAGAGGTCATCTAATGGGGTTTGGTATTTACTGAAGTGTAAAAATGTAGGAGCATCACAAATTCAGCTGGTTTAAACATGGAGTCACCTGTATTAAAACTATATCATGCAAGTTTGAAATTGGAGGTTTATTTACTAATTTTCTTGAGTTTCTCTTCTAGTTCCCTGCATGGCACATCTACTTTATTATGATGAATCATAGCCAGTATGTGAGAGCAAAGAGAAGCCAGGTGAGTGAAATTGCAAGCACTTACTTATTTTTTTCTTTAACAGAAATGTAGATATTCCACATGTGTGATTTATGGTTGTTTATTATGAAAGATTACTGTCCCCAAACATGCTTCCACTTTCTGGTTAAGATTTAGAAAGAGCTGAATAGCAAACATGACAGTTCACCAGGCAGGACTTACGTGGTTGGAGTCCTGTACCTCCCCAGGTGAGGGCGAACACCAGACAGGAAGCAGGGCGAGTCCTGCTTTGCCCATGACTGGGCTTCGTTTTCATGCCAAATGCTGTGCTAGGCACTTCCCACGTGGGATAAAGAAAATTAAAGGCCATATTTTTCTAACCACAATATTACTAGGTTACAATTGTGGCTAAACTATTGCTACAAATCTGAACAGATTTAAAGAAAATACAAATTAAAAAACAAACCAACAATCCAAGTGACTGTGGGAATGGAAAGCCTCAGGCTAGTTCATTATTCTTTTTCTTAAAGATAAAAGAGGAGGTTAAAGACTTTTTACGAAAAATTACCATAAATGGCAAATGAGAACAAACTTTAGCTAGGTGTGACATATGTTCTTTTGAAATGATGTGTATACATATTCTGAATTATTAACTTAAATTGCTTACTACTTTATTTGTTGGGAAGGATAAATTCTCCTGTGAGGATCTGCCATTTAAGTACAAATATTTATTGCTGTCTCCTAAGGAATGTACTCTTAACCACATGGTTGTGATTATTGCAAAAGTTTACATATTTTTCTTAAGAATTTTTATTTATTCATTATATGTTCTAGAAGAAAAGATAATTCATTAGAAGAAGTTACAGAATTTTAATTAATTAACCTCAGCTTTAATATACACACTGTGATGATTAATTCACTGTTTATAACATTGCTAACTTGATTCTTTATGGCAAGAATTCACTTGTTAGTAGAAAGCATGAATGCACCCTATTTGGGTGTTTCTTCCTATAACCCCCTTAAGCAAAACAAATTAATGATTCAGATTAATTCTAACCACATACTGAAGTTTGTTGTCTCAGATGTTATTATTTTTAGTCTCCAAAAAACCTCTGAAAGGAAAATTACATTGTCACCGGTAAAGTACCTCATGAGAAACCAGAGGCTTAGAGAGGTTAAACCCTGGTCCAGGAAAACATGGGGGGAGTCAGAGCCAGAAACCAAACGTGGATCTGCCTGCCCTTATGGGCCAGCTCCTTTCCTGTGCCTGCTGTCCCCAGAGAGTCCACCCATGTTTCATGACACATGGAGGAGGCTGAAGAATAAGGTTGATATTCAGAATGAAACAGAAATGAGAGGTAGAGAAAAAGGCCTGGGGGCATCACATCTCTGAGCTCTGTCCTTTGTTAGATAGTAGACATGGGTAAAGTTCATTAACTTCCCTAAACTCTGTCTTTTTAAAACTATAAAATGGGGGGATTTTATGAGTAATACTACCTACTGAATATGGTCCTTAGGAAGATTATGTGAAACAATGCGTTTAAAGTACTTAACACTATAAATGTTAGTCGTGACCGTTGTTATAGTCAAGTCAGGAGAGAGGATCTCTTTCCTCATCCACAATAGCCCTGGGGCGATCCATTGGGATTTAGGAGTATTCATCACTGACTGTGGGTGGATTGTGGAAACATTTCCCTTTCCCTCATATCCTCTTGGACCATCTGTCAGACTAATTATCAGTTTCCAGTGGCTCACCTTACTTCACTCACTTGAGACATTTAAATAAATGAAATCTTCATAAAAATATTTTGAGAACATTTTCACAGTTGCAATGACTTTAAGCTATTTAAGGTACTACAATGCATGAGGAGCTGGGACCAGTGGAGATGCTTTATGCTTTTTCCATGACTGGAAATCTAATAACATTGTAACACAAAACCATTTGGATTGTTTCAAGCACCAAATTACCAAATGGGTATAATATAGTCAGGAGGTAGGTAACAAGGGCATTCTGCACAATTCAGCCTGCTCAGCACAGTTGCTCCAAGAAGTTGCAGTATTTTTCTCTTATTAACAGACTGACTTCATATTTTTATGGAAAAATTGATAAACTTTTCTCCTTGATATCCTCTTAAGAGGCATATGGATTGTACTTTAAAGCCAGTAGTCTGTAACCTCACTTCATCTCTCCCCTCTGCATCTCTGACCCAGCTCTCTAAAGAAATGCAGCGTCAGCATCTCTTTCATCTTTTCCTATTGCTCACCTGAGATCGAAGCAAGATTTCCCCCCAACCCATCAGTGAGGATGGGGTAGGGAGACTCTAATGATCTCTGCTATTTCTCTTTAATTTCGACTATATTTTTTTCTTGCCTTGGAAAACACAGTAATTAGAATGAGCAGGGCCAATGGTGGCAAACTTATAAAAGAACCCTGGACAATACGAGGGGACCCACGTCCAAGTCTGGGTTCTACCATTTGCTGAGTGACCGACCTGGAATAAGTCCTTTCTCCTATTTGGGTGTCATTTTCCTCATCTATACAATAAGCAGCTGTTACAAGGGACTATCACATAACATAGGTATGAGCTATGGTGTAAAGGTGACTTTACTGTATCAGAATCAAATGAATCTTTGAACCTTTTCTCCTGTTTAAAAATATTGGCCTGGTTTTATTCAGGCCTTGCTGATTGCAAGGGTTAAAAACCCATCAGACAGGTCCAGGTGAAAAGGGGGTTACTGACACACTTCAGGTCTACCTTGAAGGCATCCCAAGGTAGGAAGTGAAGTTCTGCGAGACCACGAGGGACTAAGGGAAACGCGGAGCTGAAGTTCTGCGAGACCACGAGGGACTAAGGGAAACGCGGTGCTGAAGTTCTGCGAGACCACTAGGGACTAAGGGAAACGTGGAGCGGAGCCGATCCACCCCAGTCATGGGGGATCTCAGGGTTTCTCAGTGCTGCTTCATCCAGGCATTTGATTCCTTCCGCAGATTGGTTTCTTCTATTTAATTTTGGATTTTCTGCTTTCTTATAATGCTGAGTTGTCTTGGCACAATGCCAATGCTGACTGACCCCCCCCCCCCTCTGGGTTTTAACTAATGGTTTCTGTGTCTCTTCTAATCCAATTTCCTCAGACCCTTAGGGACCCCTTTCTTCTCCCACTCTGAGAGGACAGGGGCCAGTGTAGTTCAGGAGCCTACCTCTGGTGCCTCAGTGGTGGCTGGCGGTCAGATGGTACTCAGAGATACTGCTGTCCAGGGAAGTTTCTTTAAAAGAGACTGGGGACAGTGAGACAAGGATAGGTATGTTTACTAGAGATCAAAGGACAATCTGATATAGGGGCTTTGGGGTGTTGGCCAGATCTTTGTATCATTTATCAGAGTCCATTGGTGAGATAGATGATTGGGGGCAAAGACAATGGTGGGCGTCACTCAGGAGCTCAGCAAGACTCACCAGACTCCCTCACGGAGGGATGACACCCGTGTACTTGGTAGTGTATGTAGAGTGCCTGCCGTGGGACCTGCCGCGGACTGTGCTCCGTAATGGGTGGCGCCCTCCTCTCAGAGAATTTTGATCATGTTGTGGAGACAGAATCACCATTTACCCAGTAAAGTACAGGAAAAATGAGTTCAGAGAAGAGAGAACTCACGCGGAGCTAGATTTTCCTGGAGGCAGGGAAATCTCAGGTTTCTGTTGAGCCTCGAGTAGTGGGTAGAATTCCCGTAGTCTATGGAGAGGGCGGTGTGAAGAATGCATTCAGAGTTCAGGAACATAAAAGGGCAGGGAAGCCAGATGCTGAGATCTACTGAGCAGAGTCGACCATTTCTTGTTGGAGAAGAGGGTTTGCCAAATGAGGAGCAAAAGCACAGCCTGTTGAAAAATAAGAACCTCCCCAGGGATGACTGGTCTGGTGGGTGGAAGGTAACGACGTGGTTCCTGGCTTAGGCAGACTCGAAGACGGTGATTGAGCAGCTGGACTCAGAAGTGCGTCAATACCCCAGTCTGCCACAAACACAAGTAGCCAAGGTTCTTTATGAACTGATGTTTAGATGATTTAGAGCAGTGTTTTTCAACTGCTCGTCCGTGGCCCGGTACAGATCTGCCAGAACTTTCATTCTGGTCTGTGAAAGAGTGAACCACCCTGATGTTGTATGACGATTATAGACCCAATGATGTTAGTCAAATTCGCTTATGCTCAGGGTGATTTCTGCTTTAGCGGTCCCCAAAATAATTGTCCAATTTTTACTGGTCCCTGAGTGTAAAAACGTTGAAAACAACTGAGTTAGAGACTCTGTAGGTCAGCAGTGACAAGATGTCTATAATCTCACCTCTCAGGAGGAAGCCTTGAAGGTATGTAGAAACCTTGGTAGGGGGTGAAAGCTGGCCCATGGACATTGTTAAACCCAGAAAGGGGACTTGAAAGGGCAGGGTTGGTTGCAGCTTGAGACTGTTCTCTTGGGATCAAACAGATAATGTTGCCAGAATGCTTTTAAGAATGAAAAGGTGCATTGTAAATGCAACAGTGTGTTCTGTGCGCTAAACACAAAACATATTTCTTCTCTAAGTTGCCCATCACCCAAGAGTCTAGTGTGTCTTGATTTTAAAAGCTGCTTGTTTGTAAATGAATATAGGATTCACCACCTTGGGGAATGGTAGAAACTTTCACTGTTGTGTCTACCATTGTGGAACACATGTGGCCCTGTATATCAAGCTATCCGTTGCTATGTAACAAAATTCCTATAATTTAGCAATTTAAAACAATGAAGAGTATTACCTCACAGTTACAGAGAGTGAGGAACTCAGGAATGGCTTAGTTGAGTGGTTCTGGCTTGGGGTCTCTAGTGAGGTTGCCTTTAGGCTATTGGCCAGGATTGCAGTTGTCTGAAGGATTGACTGTGGCTGAAAGATTCACTTCCAAGCTCACTCATGTGGTTTTGGGCAGGTCTCGTTTACTGCTGGCTGGAAGCTTCAGGCCCTCACTATTAGGCATCTCCTAAGTTGCCTAAATATCTTTATATGATAGCTGGTTTCATCCAGATTGGGTGTGTGAGTGTCAGGGGATGGTGTTAGATCCCTAGATTGAAACCACAGTTTATTTATCACCTAATCTTGAAAGTGACACATTATTTCTACCAATTGTTATTGTTCACACAGGCCAATCCTGGTACAGTGTGGGAGGCAGGGACCCCTGGGGTCATCTTGGAGGCTGGCTATCATACCCTGACTCTTTAAGCAAAACTGATAGCTTCACTGAGCCTCATCTCCCTCTCTATTAAATGGGAAAGTGCTGGCCAGAGGAGCTGACTTCCTGAGGTGTTACTGAGGTTCTACTGGGGTGATAGATGAGAAAGCCATTTGTAAACTGTAAAATATATTGGGTGAAAAATTCAATGTCACTGATCTGGAGGTGAGAGTTGAACATCAAAGGTAGCAGAGAATTCCAGTCCCACAGAGAGAGAAACACAGGCTACCTCAGGCCCCAAGTTTCTTCCCCTCTGCATAGACAGTAAGCTCCCTCTAGGGCTTGGCAGATTAAGACCACGTAGAGTTTGTGGTTAGTGTGTTTAAAGTCTTTTTTATTGACATAACACATTTTATGTTTCTAAGGAAAATAACTGGAGAAACAAGCCTCACTGCAAAGTTTGAAAAGTTTGAGGACATCAACTTCTCACCATACAATTTGTTAATGAGTCAATTGTTCATGAAATAAAAGCATATGGATCCAATTATCATGAAATGAGACAGAACTTGGAAAAAACATAGTTTTGGTTGCACTGAATGGAAGGACATTGAGTGGTGTGACCTAGTAAAAAATGCCCTGTGTCCTGAGCTCACCCGTATTCAGGTCAGTATCAGGAATTATCCACAGGCAAAATATTCTTACCCACAAACTGGCTGGTACCATTTCTCCTTTGTACCCATGGGGCCTCTTTCTTGACAGTTGTTGGTGCACAGATAGAATCTGTAATGAAGGTGAGACCGTGATGCCAACAGTGGAGCGTTTGATGTTGGTTAAGCCTCTGGCTCCCAAAACAACTGCCTCATAATCATGTCAGATCTTCCAGTGCTTACACTTCGACTGTCTTCTCTGGCCTCATTATACTTTGCTACCTTCCCATCATCACGGTTCTATGGTGATCTCTTTACAACCAGAACCATGGGATCATAATTGTCCGATCCCATAGAGAATCTCAGAGGACTTAGTAGAAAGATGTGATTCTTAAGGGGAACAAAGGTGGGGTTCAAGGAATGGTCAGGCCTCCTGAATTCCATGCAAATTGTTCTCCAGAATTTTATCAGCTCCCCTAATGACACCACTTTCTAGTTTTCCTATGAGAAGTGTTGTGAGCTGAATTGCGTCCCCTTAAAACTTACATGTTGAAACACCGACCCCTAGTATCTCAGAATGTGACTGTATTTAGAAAAGGTCTCTAAACAGGTAATTAAGTTAAAATAAAGCTGTTAGGGTGGGTCCTTATAAATAGAGGACATTTTGACACCAAAAGGGACACTGGGGTGCACGCATGCAGAAGATGACCATGTGGGGAGGCAGCAGGAAGACAGCCATCTGCAAGGTCTTCCAACATTTTTACAACCAATTATTTGGTTCAAACAACTAGTCTATCTGCATGAAATACATACAGGCATACCTTGGAGATACTGGTAGTTTGGTTCCAGACCCCTGCAATAAAGCAAACTGTCATCTTTTTGCTGGTGAAAGGTTTTGCCTTCAGTTTGTCGGGGGAAAGAATACAACAGTGATGAACTGCACTGAAGCAAAGCATGAAAAAACCGAGGCATAGCATGGTTTCTTTTTTCTCATTGCTCACGAGCTGGTGTCACATCCGAGATTCTGAGCTACACTTTGGCAGCCTTCTGCGACGAGAGAGGAAAACCATAGGAATCTAGGACCCACCAAGGATTTTACCCTGGGAGGTAGCAGTTAGCCAGAAATAAACCAGCTCTCCCATGCACCCCGGCCTGACTTCCGTCCTCTGGGTAGACCAAAAACCTCAAGTTTTGAAATTGGATGAATGGTCCTGGCCTACCTCAGCCCCCTAGGTTCCTTAAATTACTTAGTTTTGGAAAATTCTCTGTCTTGTATTCTCAAGTGCTGCTTTTGCTTCTCTTCTGGGAACAGTGATTAAGTGTATTATGTCTTCTCTTTGCATGTTCCTTGTCTTTTACCTGTCCCTCTGTATTTTCTGTCCTTTTGTCTGTGCATGCTTTATCTTGATAGAGTCTTTTAACCTAACTTTAAGTTCAGTAAGTTTTCTGCTATTTCTCATTTGGGATTAAAGCCATCCCTTTAATTCCTAATTTTTTGCTATTGCTTTATTTTTCAATTCTATAATTTCTAGGTGTTTTTTTTTAAAAAAATATGGTCCCTTTGTAAGCCTCTAGTTTCTTGCAGAATTTTTTAAAATTTGGCTCTATCTACATTTTTAGTCTGTATGTTCTCAATAACATACTCAACATATATAAGTCAAAAATTAGGAGGAGTACCAAGAGAGATAGACATGTCTGCAATCACAACAGGACATGATAAAATCTCTCTCTCAGTAACTGACAGAAGCAGATAAAACTTATTAGTAATGTAGGTGATCGGAACAGTAAAGCTAATAAAACTAGGTCCATATGTAGAACACTACACCAAAACTGCATAGTACTTTTTAAGCCACATGAAATATTTACAGAAATTGACCACAGACTGATATATTTATAGGTTCATTGGAGATTTATATCAAAGATGTCAGTTCTTTCAAATGGGTCTATAGATTCAAAGCAGTCACTATCAAAATACCAACTATGTGTTTTCCAGCACTTGACAAGCTTATTCTAAAATTAATATTTAAATTAAAAGACTGAGAATAGTCAAGACACTCTGGAAGGAAAAAACAATTTGAGAAAACTTGGCTTACTCATTGTTGAGACTTATGCATTTATAGTAATGAAGAGTGTGGTGTTGACAAAAAAGACTGAAAAAATAGACCAATAGGATAGAAGAGAAGACCCAGGTATTTATTGACATATATATGGACACCTGATTTGTGACAAAGCTGACCGTGGACTACTAGGAAAAGAATATTCTTTTCCCAATAAATAATGGTAGGATAATTGGATATTCACATAGACAAAAATGAAGTAGGACCCTTTCTCACCCTATACATAAAACAATTTCAGGTAGATGCAGACCTAAGTGTGAATGACAGATCATAAAAGCTTTTAGAAGGTAATATAGAAAAATATCCTCAATGGTTTGGGATGTGGGAAAACAAAACCCAACGAACTCTAACCATAAAATAAAGGACTGATCTACATTAAATTAACATTTTTTTGCTCACCAAATGACAACAAGATACCGAGGCAAATCACAAAGTGGAAAAATGTACACATATATTATCTGTAGTAAATAAAAAGTTTGTATGTAGAATATATTTCAGAACTGTTTCAGATAACAGTACACAAAATCCAACAGAAAAATCAGGAAAAGCTTAAAAGTTTATAGTCTAGTCTATCACTGGATTCTAATGTCAGCCGGGACAAGATTATTTTGTCTATTTTGTCTGATGTACCTTAATACTTAGTGCAGTGTCTGGCACATAATTGTTGCTGATATATAGTTATTGAATGTTCTCATTTAACTCTTTCAGCAAACCCACGAGTGAAGGATTTCTATCATTCCCAGATTCTAATATGAAAATAAAGGTTCAGAGAACTCATAAATGTCTAGCCCGGGCTCACTACAGGGCAGATGATAAGGTCAAGACTCAAACACATGCTTTCAGTGTCAAAGCCCAATTTATTCCTAGTGTATTAGCTGTGACACTTAATGATGCTGCTAATGGCCAGTCATGGGTGTCCAGGTCAAGATACTTCAAAGGGAAATAAAGCAGGGTCCAGGTGACTTACACTTTTCACAGAGGGTAATACCAAGCTGTTTTAAGTGGCTCAGAAAACCCGGGGATGGGTGTCATCTTCTTCATGGAAATTATCACATCCTATACATCTACTTTAACAGTTTTCAGATGAGATGGTTCTTACAGGGGGGTGGGGGAGGTGCTGGGTAGTCTCCATTCCACAGGGTCAGGGGAGAGACTTTCTTCTCTGGCTCAGCTAGCTTACTCATTTCTGGTGAGTGAGACAAGCTGAAGTCCTCAGCTTTCTCCAACTGCCAACATTCAGAAGGGCCAGCTCAGGACAACCTCTTTGTGTCATCACTCGGCACTGCCAGCGTCCACGGTCAGAACTACTGGGCTCAGTGTAGAACACATACAAAGTGGATTTTTGGAATTGTGAGATCTCAATTTAATGTATTCATTCTGAGATTGGAAAAATGTGATTTAAGATAAAAGCTTATGAAAATGCCAACCATTTCTCTCGAGCTGCACGTAGGCCAGTCTGCACTTTCCAAAGTCAGGTACAACAGCAAAATGCAGCATGCTGGTTTATAAAGCCGGCTCCTGGCAGAGGACGGATCTGCTCTAACACTTCTGGACAGGGGCTGGAGAAAGACTTCTATAAACAGTCAATTTAACAAAATGCTTTTGGGAAGAAGCCAGTAGCACACTTTTATTTCTGCAGGGAGATTTCCTTTTTTGGTGTCAAACAGAAATTAGTACCCGGAAATTTTAACAGTCAGGCAGCAAAGATGTTCCCTTTGCTTTTGCAGAAACCCAAAGCTGTTCCTGCAATGCTAAGCTCCAGGTCAGAGTCGTTGCTTGATTAAAGAACAGCGCTGCCTTGCGTCTTTGTTCATGGCTTTTCCCATATACTCTGCCTCTCCCCTTCCAAAACCTTCCTCCTCCTGCAGGGCTCACCTTCCTTGATCTACAGTTTCATGTCTCATGCTACCCAGGGTCAGCTGGGTGGGAGGATATAAATTGTGGCTAGGTATTGGTGGAGTAGAGGTGTGGACCAACTTAGGTAGTTAGCTGCCAAGCAGTGTGACCAACATTTGAAAACACAGTGGCTCAAAGCCTGCTGTCCTTGGCATTGCTGTCCACAGAGACTGATCTGCTTGATCGGGTCATAGCCTGTAGTCTGTGAGCTGTGGTGATCCTTCAAAAGAGGTGACTGCCAGTGTTTTAGTTTCAAGGGTCTGTCCCAGTTGAATGTGCAGGGACAAGCTCTGCATGGAGATTACAGGAACTGGCGGTTTGTCAAGTTATCAGGTGTGGAGGGCTAAGTCATGGCTCCAAAAGCTATGCTACATTCTGATCTGTGGACCCTGTGAAAGTAACCTTATTTGGAGAAAGCCTGTGGATGTAATTAAGGATTTTGAGATGAGATTACCCAGGTGGTTCCTAAATCCAATGACCAATGTCTGTATAAGAGACACACTGAGGAAAAGATACAGAAGCTGAGGCCATGGGAAGACAGAGGCAGAGGGTGCGGAAATGATGTAGCCACAGGCCCAGGGGTGCCTAAGACTCAGAGAAACTGGAAGAGACAGAGTTTAGGATCTCTCCCAGAGCCTCTGGTGGAGGTGTGGTCTTGGTGACACCTTGATTCTAGATTTCTGGCTCCCAAGACTGTGAGAGAAAGATTGTATGTTGTTTTAAGCCCCCCAGTTTGTGACAATTTGTTATAGCAGCCCTAGGAAAGTGACCCTGCAGGCTCTGGGGTGCAGACTCAGACCAGGTTACAGGCCCCCTAGGGACTAGTTAAAACCAGTAACCAGAACTGGAAGAAACCCAGTTATAGGGGTAAGCCCTTCAAAAGGAAACCAGATGTACAGTAGATGCTAGCAACCACTGAGTGCCAGGCCGGCCAGGGGCTCATCTAGGCCATAATGCAACATCCTGCTGATGGGAATATGGTTTCTGTTAAAACACCAAGTTCAGTTATTATTTTTTTTAAAATAAATATTAGTATTGTTTCCTAAACTATGCGTCACTACTCATTAGTTGGTTGTGAAATCAATTAAGTGAGAAACAATGCTTCTTGTTTGTTTTTAAGAATGCAATAAAGATCAGCTTGCATTGCACACGGTGAGGGAAGGGTGTGTATCAATGAGATTCTGTCAGGAAACATGACATTCAAATCAAATAATCTGAGGAGAGTTTGATAAAAGACTGTTTGCAAAGGCAAAAGCAGCCAGAGATGGGGCAGTATCTAGGCCTAATAACAGGAGGACAGCATTCTTAGGATGAAGAGGTGAGGAGAAAGAGAGCTTCTAGAATTCTGTAAGGAGAGGGTGGCCGGACGGGTGCTGTGATCTTTGGAGGAAGCAGGCAGACATCCCGCTGTAAGCTGGCAGGTGGGAGCCAGAATCAAATATACCCAACGCCACCCACATGTGCTCCTGGTGCCTCCCATTGATCAAACCCATCTTTGGCCAGAAGGCAAGAGAGTCTCTAGCTATGGTCCATGTGCATTAACTAAGAAGGGCGGAGAGAGAATTTAGAAGAGCTGAAGATATGAATCCAGGTGAACACGGTTTCTTGATGCTTTTGTAGGTAAGTCCTGAGTTGCCATAGAAAGTATTTTTCTTACTGTATGTTGTGGCCAAAAAGTTGAGAGAAACTGGGACAATGGATGGAATTGTTCTGAAGCTGCAGATGGAAGGTTTCCAGGAACAGAGAGTTTTCCCTGTAACCCCACATGATATCAAGCCTTCCACAGACTGACTGTCGGTGGCTCCTGCTGCACATTGTAACCCTTGATCATATTTTATTTAGCACTGGGTTTTACGCTCTCATTTTCAATTCTTTGTTTCAGATACATAAATCAGATCTCCCATGATATTCTAAACTCCTCGAGGGCAGAAGCAGGGTCACGAGCTTCTTTTATAACCTCCACACTGCTCAGGAGATAGTGATGTTGGACACCCCATAGATATTTAATTACATATGAACTGGAAGAGACAAGATGGCTTTCTGGCCTTTCAATCAAACTTAGTTTTGCAGACCTTTGTTCACTTTTGAGAAAACTGTAATGAGTTGAACTTAAACTGATTTCTCCTAAGAAAAGTTTCATTTTAATGGGCACTCAGGCGGAAGCTGAAGCCAGCACTCATTGTGACCCTCATAGGATTCATCTTTGACTTCCCCACCTTCCTTGACTTTGGCATTCTTATCTAAACCCCAAACCCAGAAACCATCCAGACCCTACCTTACCAATTGGAATTGAGCATCTCAGTTCTCTATAGAGCTGAAACATGTATAAAAAGCACCAAACTTAGACAATGAATGTTCTACGTCCCAGTCCTGGTCTTTGCCAGTGTCTGCGTACTCCTGAGCCGGTTCAGGGGGCCTCTGAACCTCAGCCATCTCATTGTCAAAGCTGCAAGGATTTACTCAGATGCTGAAACAATTCACCAATGTGGTAGTTAACATTCAGAAGGGAAAGTTCCAAAGGTTCAAATGCAAAGCTCTTTCTATCTTTTAAATTCCTGAAAAGAAGTCAAATAGATTTTCAGTCTTTTTCAGATTCCTCTCCAATCCTTCACACACACACACACACACACACACACACACACACACACACACACACGCACACACACACACACACGCACACGCACGCACATGCAAGGATTTCATTGACCACTGGTTGGGTGGAACATTAATTATCTTCAGTGAATGCATGGGTGAACGTGAAATCAAACTTGGCCTAAGGAAAGCTGTTCCCTAGTCATTACTCAACATCACATGTCCCTAGACTGGGTTTTGGAAAAAGCAGCATGGGCCCTAGTCACATGCACAGGGATAATGTGGAATGGAGCTAAGGATATATGTTTTACATCCCTTAACTTTGAGGAAAATAGATGTGTAAGGGTTTAAAAAAATACACAATTGGGTCACAAAGTTTAAAAGTTCATGTACTAACTTTTGTTTTTCAAAGCCCTTGAATCTCTACCATCCTCAAGAGTAAGTAGATGGAGAAGAGATTACTCCCTGCAATGGGTTAAATTTTGTCTCCTCAAAAAAATATATTGAAATCCTAACTCCTGGTCGCTGTCATGTGACCTGATTTGGAAATAGGGTCTTTGCAGGTGACATTAAGGTAAGACAAAGTCCCATGTGATTAGGGTGGACCCTAAATTAATATTGTTGGGGTTCCTCTAAGAAGCAGAGAAGAGATGTGCGCAGAGGGAGGGGATGAGAAGACACAGGGAAAACGCCATGAGAGGATGGAGCAGCGGTTGGCCAACTGTGTCTAGAGGTGTGCTAGGGGCTGCCGGCCACATCAGAATTAGGGAAGAGGCACAGGACACATCCTCTCTCAGGGCCTCAGAAGGAACTAACCCTGCTGGCACCTGGATTCTGACTTCTGGCCTCTGGAACCACGAGAATCAATTCTGTTGTGTCCAGCCGCCAGGTTTGCTACACTGTGTATAGGCGCCGCGGGAAACCGATAGACTGCTTCATTTTATAATGGGGGTGTGTAAGGTGGCTTTAGCTGCTCTCTGCTTCTATCTAACTTTTATCCCTACTCTCACTCTTCCCAAAGTTACAGCTTTTAACGTTATATTACATGGCATAATATTCCTGGCACATTATATATATATAGCGCTGTTATGGTACTCTATAGTTTTCTGTTCCGAAAAATGATGGTGCTCTGGAAGATCCCTCTTACGCTATCTGATCGGAATACCCTGTTTAACAAAACCTTGGTGAATGAGGCTGGTTAAAAGGGAAGTCAGATAGGCAGAGAGTTGGAGAGTGACCCATTTAAAACTGCCTCCTGGAAACTGCAGGTCATTAAATACAGAAGTTCTTGGTGATGCTGGGATGCGTGGGGAGTCTGCAGCTGAGGGAGGGGGTCTGACAACGGGAAGCGTCTGGTCCCATACAGAAAGAATGGGACAAGATGCAGAGAGACTGAACCAGGATAGACAGATGGAGGCAGAGAGAAGCCCTTCTTCAGATATGCTACCTGCACCTCCCCAAAAGGGTCCAACATGCTTGAATGTCACACCTCTTTAAAGAGGCCTTGACAGGTTGCCTTAGGGACGCTCAGAGCCAGACTCGAGCAAGGCTTGGTGTGGCTTCTCTGTCCTTTTTCTGAAAAGCTGTCCTCAGTCCCATGGGGTCAGACTGCTTCGCGTCACACTGACATAGCTTGTTGGCTTTTGTTTCCTCTCTCTCTTTTCTCTCCCTTTCTCTCTCTTTTTCATTTTCAGAGCTCCACATGAGAGCTGTTTGGCAGGCAGCTCAGGGCCCTGCTGTGAAGGCCAGTCTAACAAGCCTGTCATGCTGATTGATTAAACAGGACAGGTGAGGGGCGATGATGCCACATGATGGTTCCTCCCTCTGAATGTCCTAAGGGTTGGGCTTGCTAATGAATGGAGCCTGATTACGGCCCAGTTTCTCAAGAGCCTCTTGTTGGCCTAATCTGGGGACTCTTCTGCTCTGAATGCATCTTTGGAAAGAAGTGTAGAGTTCTCAGCAGAATCTGGTGCAAAGAGGCCACGATATTTTTAGCTCCATAGTTGCTCTCAAACCCTCTCTTCACAGTTCGAGAGGTGGAAGGTGATTTTGCCCCAAGCGGGTGCTGCAATCAAACCCACCTGTGGGTAAGAAATGAGGAAGAGTCAGCTTCATAAATCCTGAACATGTAGGTCTGGCTGTTCCAAACTGGAGTCAACCTGGGAATCTCTGAGAGTCCACTGGGAAGCCTTGAGTGTTTCAGCTCCTAGCAATGTCATCTCTTCATTTTCAAGGCCTGCTGCTTAAAGCTTTGGAAGACAGTGAGGGCGACTTGTGGTTCTACCTATATATGGTTCCTAGTTGGCAACTGGGCAGGGAACTAACTGCTGACGTTGACTTATTTCCCATTCATTCATTCACTCATTCATATTCTTTCTCTCTCTTTTGGTTATAATAGGCAAATGAACTTGGTTCATTATTTGTAAAATAAGGAGATTGAAGATAATCTCTAAAGTACTTCCCAGCTTTAAAAAATCTATTGTTTCTATTTTAACTATTTTCACCTACATGTCCTCTTCTGTGGACTCAGGGCTGCTCATCCCTTGAAATGGGTTTTTGCCCCAACAAGCAGTGCATGAGGCATTGAACAGGAAAGTTGCCCCATGTCAGATTAGCCACAGGACATGATTGGACACAAAAACCTAGAGTGATGCTCTACACTGCTCTTCCAGGACTCCCAACCTTCCTGACCTGAAACTAGGGACACGAATTCTCCTGGACTTGTTTTGGTCATCCTGGATATCAGACCATGGGTTTGCTTGGGCCTGTGCTGCTAGCATGTCCTGCACTTGTGCCCCACTCTTAGAATTTATAACTGCCTAGTTCTGAATGCATACCCTGCACGGGCTCTCGGTATGTAGGTGGTTTCTGTGACAGCAGCAACTTGGGGCTCTCCTGGAGAGGCTTTGCCTGCTCTGACTTCCTGGGTCTGACATCCCATGTATGCCCTCCTGACTCCCTCTCCCAGATCACAGGCAAGTTTTCTGGACCTGAGCTCCACGAATGTTAGTTGGCTGAGGGGGTAGTTTGCCAAAATGACCAGGAAGTCCAGGCCACTAGTCATGCATAGGGTGGATGGATGAGGAGTCAGTTTCCAGGCAACACCACAGTAGGCACAGGGGCAGGAGGGAGGGGACACTCTGGCAAGCCTGGCAGAGGCAGGAGACCAGTTCCAGTGAGAACACAAGAGAGAAAGGCAGGGCTGGAACCTGCGCATGAGGGACTAAATTTGAAAACCTCCTCCCAAGCCTTGTTGAACAAAGCTTGGTGTTAGATTAGATTACTGCAGGCCAGTTATAAGAGCCTAGTTATAAAATGAGAAGCTGCCCAAGTAGCTGTGGTGGGGTGAATTGTGCTCCCCCCAAAATACATGTTGATGATTAACCTCTGGTATCTTAGTTGAAAATAGAGTCTTCACAGTTGGTAAGGTGATGTCCCACTTCATTAAGGTGGGCTTAAGTTCAATAGCCTGATGTCCTCTTAAGAACAAGATAATTTGGAAACAAATACTCAGGGAGGGAAGGCCCGGTGAAGACAGAGGTTGAGATTGTAGTCATGTGCCTGCTAACTAAGGAATGTTCATTGTCGGCAGTGGTGAGAAGCCAGGAGAGGATCA
Source organism: Rhynchonycteris naso (assembly GCA_037038555.1). Classification (NCBI taxonomy): domain Eukaryota; kingdom Metazoa; phylum Chordata; class Mammalia; order Chiroptera; family Emballonuridae; genus Rhynchonycteris; species Rhynchonycteris naso. The sequence goes on along the minus strand of CM072999.1, from coordinate 148,564,164 downwards.
TGAAACAAATTCTCCCTTCTGGCCCTCAGAGGGAACCAACTCACTCTGATTACAGACTTCTAGCTTCGAGAACTATGTAAGAGAATAAGCTTATTCGGTTGTAGTTCACCCAGTTTGTGGTAATTTGTTATAACATCCCCAGGGAACAAATACAGTAACCAAGTTAATGCGATGTGGAACCATTGAGATGATAGTCCCTTTTATGTGTCATCTGCATGAGGTTAAGACTGGTTTTAAGGATTGGCAAAACATGGAAATAAAAGATGTGATCATCTTCAAATGTTAAGGCAGTGGTTCTCAATTGATGTGTGTCATGAAGGTGGATGCAGTGTGTGTGTTGGTACACACCAGAATTACCAAGACATTATTACCAAATGTGTATGTCTGTGCCATAATTATGAAGATGGGATGCTTTTTTGAAAGGGCTGGAGCAATTTGATACACATTCTCGATAGCCCCCTTTCCTATCCTTTAAGGCATGAAACTGCATCTCTCAATCCTCCCACCCCAACTCCCTTACCTTTCCCCAACACATAGTTTGAGAAACACTGTGTTAGAGAAATGTAGGGGCAAAGAGATAAAAAGATTACTGCATAGTTTATCTGCTACCCTGTCCTCGTTAAGGAAATGCTGGGTGTTGGAAGACACAAACCCTAAAATGTTATGTCTTACATAGTAAATTTATTTTCTCTCTAATGTAACATGATCTGTCAGTGTTCCTAGGCAGCGGGCTGATCTCCACAGAGTGACTCAAGGACCCAGGCTCCTTCCATCTTGTGGCTTACATCCTCTGTAGCCATAGAGTTCTCTGCTCTAGTCTGCTGAGGAAAGGGGGTTTGTGAAAGTCCGTGTACTTTCCAAATCCATGGTCTCTAAGTGAAAAATATTACTTCTTTCATATTCTGTGGGAAAGACAGCTATGTGGCCTTACACTGAAAGAGTTTGGGGTCGTGCTAAGAAATGTTGGGCCTGGCTGGGTGTCTACTTTTGAGCAACTCTCCCACTACAGGTGACACAAGTTTTTGGTGATCATCTATCCATGTTTGTCATGCTCCTTCAAGTTGTTCTCAGAAATTTCACATCCTAGATCTCAGAAATTTCCTTCTACTCTTTGAATTTTTATATAACCAATAATAGAACTGGCAGCTAGCTACAGAAAAAGAGAGGCAAAATTTGTGAATATAACTTGTAATTGAAACCTGGCTCCAACATTTAATAATTGTGTAAATTTTGGGCAGCTTACCTAAATTTTCTGAGCTCAATTTCCAGATTTGTAAAATAAGGCTAATAATATTCTTTATAAATTTAATGACATATGTAAAGGACTTGGCATATAACACATGCTTATAAAATGGTAGCTTTTATTTTAGTTTCAATAAAATCATTGCCAATGGATTTTGTCAGTTAACACATTACTGTCAAACTCAAAATTTCCTTAAGTTAGAGGTATTTTTTTTGTAGCCTAAATTAGTTTCCATTTAGTCATAGAAGGTTAGAGTTAGAAGTCCTTTGGACATCATCATTTGATTTCTGGGGACATTGAATGACTTAGGGTCTAAAGCTTGTCTTTTTACTTGCCGTTCAGTGTGCTATATAACTCCTCTTATTAAATTACTGAAAATTGAGCATACTGGAAGTTCTAAGTTGGAACTTTTAACTGCCTGATATGTCTGGTTTCGTTGGGTATGATTTCTGGGCTAGCTGTCATTTTCCTGAATTCTTTGTCATTCAGTATCATGGTGCAAGAGTTGCCTTCAAATAATGAATTCTGTTGTTTCCAGTGAGGTTAATTGCACCTAGTCATTAAAATGTGACTTTAAGTACATTTTCTCTTAAAAAAAAGTAGTGATTTAAAGGACATGCTATTTTAGATTCTATAAATGCCACATTTTAAATGAGTATTTTTTTTTTTACTCCTTCTTTTCTAAACCCTTGGACCTCCTTTCTTTCAATGGTTTTCTGACTATTAAGACCATATTATGTATTTCTTGTGTGTGTGTGTGTGTGTTTTCTCATAGTAAATATATGTATCATAATATTCTCTAGTGAAAATCCCAAACAACTCAGTGAAATTATTTTGGGAGAACTGAATCTCTGACAAGCATTACTAATAAAGTTATACACCTCCAGCTCTGATTATATGGTCATGTGTTTAATATTAATAGAAGGAATGTCACTGCCATTGTCACATAGGACCTGGGTCCAGCATTTTTCTTTTTTTTTTCTTTTTTGAGATGGTCTTTGGAAACCCCAGTGGAGAGGATTTAGTAATAATCAGGAAATACAGTCCTTCTACCTGTGTGACTTGCTCAGGTCTTCTGTAGTATCTCTATAACCATGCCGACTAGGTGAGACCCACCACCTCCCCAGACTTCACCAGATCCAACATTGTATGGGGTGGGAAGATACAAAGCAGTTTTAGTGTTAGAAGCCTAGAAGGTCAGAAAATCAGACACTGGACCTGTCTCCAGTAGGATTACTTCCTCTACACCACACTTCCAAAGGATGGTTTGGACTTAGGTATATGAATGGAGAATATCACATGAATGTTTCCCCTCTTGTCTCTGTCTCTTCCCTGTTTTCATGCATTCCCTCCTTTAAAACTCATCAGTCTGAATCTCTCTACCATCAGCTTCATGAAAAGCCTTCTCTCTCCGATCCTAGCCTCAGAAGCAAAGGTAAGCTCCTTGGTCCTCCCATTTCTTATAAATTAAAAAGCTTTGTTCTTTGGTCAGATGTTAATGGAAGTGGTCCTTGGCTTAGCTGCGGTGAACTGATTGGGTAGAATATGAACTGGTTCCATTTCTGGTCCCTACAGCTCATTTCCTCACTGTTCCCCTAAGAAGCAAGCACATTTGACCAAAATGAGAGTTCTAAAAGACAACACACTCTAGTATCACATGAAGAATGAAGAGTCCTAGAGTTAACATGACTTGACTTCACCTGTTTTAAAATATTAAGCCCTTGCATGATTGTGTTAAAGACAACTTGACATCTTCTTAGGCCTGACTGGCCTTACAGGGTTGCCCCTTGCTCCTGTCTGTAAATGTCTGGCATGCTCACATTGCTATCCAGAAAGTGATAAGTTGGTTCTGGTTATTTTCTTCTCTTCAAATAGACCTATATCCTTAAATATGGGGATCAGTGTCCCTCTTGGACGATGGCTCTAGAAATGATCTGAGTGTAGGATACTCTTAATTCTGGAACCACTCATTGGGGAGGGGGTAATTTCACTGAATAACTAAGTATGGGTCTTATGTCCAATTTTAGGTGGCAGGGAGCTAACCCACCCATTCATAGGCATCAAGCAGAAGACCCTAGAGTGGAGAAGGTGGTGTTTCTCATAGTAAGGAACGCTGTGCAGTAAAGAATTTCCACATATCTGCTCTAGGAAGTATGGTATTCCAACTAGAAACAATTAATAGACAACACCAGAGGGTGTGCAATTCAGTACTGAAATGCTGAACCCCAAAGGGCAAAGTGGATGGAGTTTCTAAAAAGAGGGAAGTCAGAGATGAGTCTAATGAAACAACATTTCGTACAGAGGTGCCCTTTGACCTGGATTTTAGAAAAAACTATCAGGCAGATAATGGTTAGAAAAGGAAATGAATACAGAGGCAGGAAAATAGAGTGGGGAAGCCTGGGGCAGGGACTTCATCTCAAGGTGATAGCATGGCTCATCCACAGCGAGGGATGACATCACACACAACATCCTACCTTTGCGGTTTATTTTCCAGAAAATTTGCATTTGAAGCTTCACTTCTCAGGATTTTTTTGGCTTCCCCCAAGACTGAATCAAAGTACTGTTTGCATCTGGGGAATGTGAGACCTACTGAATGGTGGAGGTTTGGGTGACTGGAGATGCAGGGAGTAGAGAGACGTCAGAACTAGCTAGCCTTCTTTATTGGCAAAGGGGGGAGACCACCCAGAAGCCGTGGCGGCCTCTTTCCCCTCAAACTCCTTCATTAGCTGCCGGGGGATGCCCGAAAACACATCAAGGAGATAATGCTTATGACATGGTTTATGCATCTGTTCCTGGATTGATGGACTTTGGGACAAACTCTTCATGTTATGATGTTCATGGTTGAGCTCAGATCCTTGGGAGGTCAGATAGATAAGGTGAGTAAAGGACCAGAGTGACATAAATACTACCAGGAACAAAGGGAAGGTGTCGAAGAAAGTGGGAGAACGAGTTCAGAGGGACAAGGTTCAGTCAGGGACAGAATGCCCACTTGACGTGCTAGTGAGCCAGTGGGGTGGGGAGGATTGTCGGGTGTCTGACAAACCCATGGCTTCCTGTGTTGTAATATGGCGGAAACTCATGTAACACATTCTGGCAAGCAATGTAAATATTGATTTGTAGGCACATTGCATTTTATACGCTTTGTGTGTGTGTGTTGTACGTCCTGTTATCTCAAAAACTGTGTGAGCCTTTGCTCCTAGAGTCACATTATGCTAGGGGAGAAATCTCCCAGTTTGATGGGCGTGTCCTTGGTCTATCTTACAGCACGTGGCTCGCAAGTGAACAGAATAAGCAGGCAGAGCCTCAGAGTGGTAGGGCAGCTCCCATCTCTAGCTTTGGGCATAATCCTGAGAAAGGCCTGCTCCTGGGGGGCCTTTGCAGCTTACTCTGGGCTGCACTGCCATGTTTATTTTGGGAGCAATGGAAACTCAGAACCAAGCATGACATTGGCATGACAATTTATTTTTAATGGTGTTATAAATATGCAACTCCTTTAGTAAGAAATCAAAGCTCTTCTGGTATATTTTATAATCAGTTACCAGCATCCTGCAACTCTCTGAAATGAGCCAGATTACATTTTAATGCAATTTGCTTTTGTGATTTTATTTCCATTAAGTTACTGCTTTTTTTTTCTCTTTCTGCTGGCATATAAGGCGTTCCAAAGCTGTGCTAAGATACCTGTCCATGTACCTGGGATGAGTGCATCTCATTGAGCCCCTTTCTCACTTCATGAAGCATCTACCCACAGGTCTCCTTCTTATTTTGAGCCATTTTTTCTAATACCACAAATGGAAACCCTGTTAGAGCAGAAGAAAAAAAGTAAAAGACAGAATGATGCAAATAGGTATATTTTAAATAATTTTCTATGGTGGAAAGTATGGAGTTGAGAATTAGACATGGGTGGTGGGTTAATTCCAAGATCAATCATTTACTACTAATCTTGGGAAAAATTACTAAACTTTTCTGAGTCAGGGGTTTCTTATTCATAAAATGGGTATAATACTTTCTTCCTCATGGGGTTGTTAAAAAATTGAAAAGATGCCTGACCCGGTGGTGGCGCAGTGGACAGAATGTCGGACTGGGATGCGGAGGACCCAGGTTTGAGACCCCGAGGTTGCCAGTTTGAGCGCAGACGCATCTGGTTTGAGCAAAGAAAAAAGAAAAAATCTCACCAGCTTTGACCCAAGGTCACTGGCTCAAGCAAGGGATTACTCGGTCGGCTGAAGGCCCATGGTCAAGGCACATATGAGAAAGCAATCAATGAACCATTAAGGTGTCGCAATGAAAAACTGATGATTGATGCTTCTCATCTCTCTTTGTTCCTGTCTGTCTGTCCCTATCTATCCCTCTCTCTGACTCTCTCTCTCTGTCCCTGTAAAAAAAAAAGAAAGAAAGAAAATACACCATATAAAAAGCACCAGGTAGGAGTAGTCAGTAAGTGTTAGTTCCCTTATTTACTTAAAGCAGAGGTAGGAATATTCCAGTTTATGAAAGAGATACATTATTTATTTTATTTGAGGGGAATAACATAACAATCAGAATAGGCTAGATTATGCTTCAGTAACAAACAATCTCCAAGTTGCTGTGACTTACATAAACAAAGGTTTATTTTTATGTTTGTGCTATAGGTTCGTTGTGGGTCGATTGCATCTTTTTTCCTCTTCATGGTGGGATTCAGGAGGATGGAGTAGTCTTTAGCTGGAAGGTACTAATCGATTATGATGGCAGAGGAGAAAAATAGCTAATGAACCATGAGCTGACTCTTTTACATAATGTGACACATACCGTTTGGCCAATATTTCATTGGCCAAATTAAAAGTCACATGACTAAACATGATATTGATGGAGGTAGAGATGTAGAATTCCTTATCCACCTGTGGCTTGTGGGGCTGGATTGTTGAGAGAATAAAACTGAGCTCTGAACCAGGATGTTGCATGAGAATTCCTATATACAAGACAAAGCCCTAAAATATCAAAACCTTATGGAAGGCCCAGGAACACACATTTTTGCTACTTGCCATAGGTAACCCTGGTGTGCACAATCTGGTTAGCAGATCCTCTGCTAAAGGTTAAGGTCAACTTAAGAATCAAGACAATCAGTAAGCCAATTAGCTTTGGAGGGAAGGGTTGAAGATATCTGCTTTTTTTCCCCCTAATTCTTACAAGTCTCTATTTTTATTTTGCTGTTACACCTTTATTGAATTGTTCCATGGCCTTCTTATATAATTTAGGAAGCAGGTGCATTGAATATTTTATATGCCTCCAAGGAAAAGAAATAACTAGGTTTCTTTTTAGTTGTTTGTGGTCCTTCGTTGATTTTTTCCAATGGGTCAGTGGTTCACAATGAAAAATATCATCACCACCTTTGACTTAAATCTTTCTGGGATGCATGAAGGTGGACGGACACTGGAGAAGAGTCAGACTTTGACTAGCCATTTCCTTTGGGTATTATCTACCTTCTGATGTACAGGTAGTCTTCTGTTAACTTTTCATTGCTTTGTGAGTCAATCAAGAATAGTGGGTTTACCTTCCCAGCATACTAATTCTTTTCCTATGGCATAAAGTAAGGCCGTGAAAAAAAAAAAAACCATTGGACAGGCGGTGTTGGGGGGGGGGGAAAGGCACTGAGGAACAAAGGTATAAAGGAGCATGTCTAAATTGAGCACTTTTGCTACACATTGCCTTTATTTTTAATTTTGTTTTATTTTTCACATTTTAAAATTAATTTTAATGGGGTGACATTAATAAATCAGGGTACATATGTTCAAAGAAAACATCTCCAGGTTATCTTGTCATTCAATTATGTTGCATACCCATCACCCAAAGTCAAATTGTCCTCTGTCACCTTCTTGCCAATTTATCTCCATGGGCAAATGAAATAAAAGGCAAGATAAACAAATGGGACTATATCAAACTAAAAAACTTTTGCACAGCTAAAGACAATAAGAACAGAAGAAAAAGACAAACCACACAATGGGAGAACATATTCAACAATACAGCTGATAAGGGGTTAATAACCAAAATTTATAAAGAACTTATAAATCTCAACACCAGGAAGACAAACAATTCAATCAAAAAACGGGCAAAAGAAATTAATAGACATTTCTCCAAAGAAGACATCCAGATGGCCAATAGGCATATGAAAAAATGCTCAACATCACTAATCATTAGAGAAATGCAAATTAAAACCACAATGAGCTATCACCTCACACCAGTCAGAATGGTGCTCATCAGCAAAACAACACAGAATAAGTGCTGAGGAGGATGTGGAGAAAAGGGAACCCTCCTGCACTGCTGGTGGGAATGCAGACTGATGCAGCCACTGTGGAAAACAGTATGGGGATTCCTCAAAAAATTAAAAATCGAACTGCCTTTTGACCCAGCTATCCCACTTATAGGAATATACCCTAAGAACATCATAGCACTGTTCGAAAAGAAGAAATGCGCCCCCATGTTCGTGGCAGCATTGTTCATAATAGCGAAGATCTGGAAACAGCTCAATTGTTCATCAGAGGACGAGTGGATTAAAAAGCTTTGGTACATATATACTACACATTGCCTTTTGGACAATGCTGGTTCTTCAGTCTTGATTAATCACATTTTCCATTCCCACATCTTCTTTTGTCCAAAAAGAGGGGCGTGAATCAGTAGTACCTCCCCACATCCCACTGGGGAAGAGGGCCCATGCAGATCACCAAGATGCCTCCCAGTTTGATTGAGCCTCAAGCAGATTTAGGAAGCCTATTCCCCAAAGACTGCAGTGTGAACAAAGGTGATATTTGTTTATTACAGCATTTCACATGCGTTCTCCCTTTGTTACCCATAAAAGCATGATCATTGGATGCTTTATTTACTCAAAGGAACATAAAACTTAAAGAAGGATCTTGTAGTGTATATATAGCAGGAACAAAATCCTTAATGCAAAGGCCTCAGACTGATATTTTTGGCTTTGTCAGTTGGTAAGGAAGATTTTGGGGGGGGGGGTAGTGTCAGGAATTTCCTATTCCTAAAACCATACGTCATGGTTTGAATGCCACAAGAAGGCCAGCCTCATAGTGAGTGGTTGTGCTTGAAACTCCACAGAGAAATGGAAAGGATATATGGAGGGGGTAGGACCTGGAGAGAAATGTTTAGTTACTTTTTATATATTTTTTTAATGGACCGGACAAGAGCATACATGTATGTCAGGAACAGTGATCCAGGAGAGAGGGAATAAATGGTGATGCAGAGGAAAGGACACTTGCAGAGACAAAGGTCTGATTAGCCAGAAGCAGTGGTATAATGAGTACAGGTGGAGCTGGTCTTTCATAGGAGGGAAGGACAATTCTTTCATTTTGTCAGGAAAGGGGAGAGAACCAGGGTGGGTGTGCAGGTGGCTTGGTAGATTACTTGGAGGGAAGATGACCTGCTTCTGTCTGCTTTAGGTCTCTCAATGCCTTTTGGGTGATATCAAGTGCTGAAGTGGAGTGTTTGAGCAGGGAACACGCATTAGAGATTTGACAATAAAGCAAGGATGGAAAGTAGCTCCAGGGAAGGTAAAAGGGCCATCATGAAGGGTCTTTAGTAGGATTGTTGGGCACTGTTGAGTGCTTATTTGGGATTTGAATCATTAGATTAAGGTGGCTTAACATAATAATTATTTCCCCTAGGAACATTTAGTTGTTGGAGAGAGGGTTCAAAACACGTAGATATTTTAATTTGACCAGAGTTAGGGTTTTTACAGGTGTGTGAAAAGTGGGGAGGGGCAATGGAGCTAAAGGTGCTTTCAATGGAAGGCTCAGAGAGGTTACCTGAGTCAGCCCAGGTCACACAGCAAGTTAACGGCTAAAGCTCAGAATGTAAACCCCCACCAGCCACTCCTCCACCATCACACCCTATTTGGGCCCTGACAGTTTAGGCTGGGTAAACAAGGAAGAGAGACAACGAGGGGGTGATATTTATTTAGCCTACAGTGTCTGGTCCAATATTATTATTGTTGCTTGTTATTTTTAAAAATCTGCCTTGTAAATATTGTACCAAATACACCTTGACGTGTTTAGCTAGTCTCTGTATTTAAGAAAAGCGTCCTGACAGTATCTTTGTACTCAAGGAGGCCTGCTGTACCGAATCAGAGGGTACTGATTAGAGGGTATGCCCAGAGCTCGAGGAGCTATCACAACTTTGTTTGCAAATGGGCAGCGAGGCAGGAAGTCATAAAATGTTTTATGGGAAAACCCATGAAAACTTCAAGCCTTCTACAATACTGATTAAGAATAACTTAAATCATTTATGTTTTATTACAAAATGTCAGTGGCTATGAATTAATCAATTTCACATCGATTTCATCTGTGTAAAATTGGCGTTTTAGAAACTGGATTTATGGCTCACAGTGACCTCTTTCAATATGAAATTATTGCAATATTAGTAGTAAATGCACTCTGATTAAATCTATACCATTAATCAAATATCCTCAAATTGAACTCCTAATTGTGTCTTATAAGATTAAGTAAAAAGACCCAGAGGATGCTGGCTGCTTTTCAAGACTCAACCAAGGAGGAAGAAATAGTGACTCTGGAGAGTATTTGCTATTTTTCTTTTTATTTTTTTTGACTGTCTAGAGTCTGAAACATCCTCCTATGTTTGAGGACTCTGCCACCTGAGTCTGGGTAGGAGGCAGAGAAGGTGGCAGCCTGGCAAGCTGAAAAAGGCACATTCCCTTCCAGTGTCCTTTGCATCTGGGGTGGGCATGTGACCACGACTCAGCCAATTAAATCCCCTCCCCTCAGACTTGCATAGTTGCTAATGAAGCACCGAAGGAGGCAGTGCAGAGTCCATTCGGAGGCAGAGGTGACGCTAGAAGCATCTGTTGCCCCTGGGAGGGGTGATGCAAGCTTAGCATCCATGTTCTTCACTGGTAGCAGGGGTGTGGCTGTAAGTCAGTCATAAGTAGGATGACAACACATCCTAGTTTGCCTGGGAAAGTCCCAGTTTATGCCTGCAGTCTTGTGTAATTGATAGTATCCCCCTTTGCTTTCAGAATCATTCCCCTCCCCTCAGACTTGCCTAAATAGTTAACAATTTAATAATTGTTAGATTATTGATTTTATTACTATGGTCGCCTCAGTCATACGTTAAATTCCGTATGCCTTCAACCTCCTCTCAGAGTGTTCCCTTCCCCTTGTTACTTTGAAATGCCGCTTTCTCCTTAGAACACTCCTTATTCCCAGCTCTCTGCAGCGGTGACTGTCTTGATCTACACTCCACATTCTTTTGAGCCTGGGCGTATGTCTTTCCTGTCATCCCTGCTTCCTAGTACTCCCAAATCATTCCTCAATTCCTTCATGACCCTTCAGACTTAATGGAAATCATGTTATCTGACCCTATGACTATGTGTGGTCACCTACATACCACTCAGTCCTTGATGATGGTTGTCCTTGATACTGTCTCAATCTCCAACTCTCCTCCTGTCAATATTCTGGGTGATATGAACATCCAAAGAAATTACCCTCCTTCTACCGGCCCTTGGTACCTTCGAAGATCTTGTCTTATACCACCTCGGCCACCAATTCCTGCGCTCATGCCTTAGACCTGGTTTCACTAAGAACTGTTTTCCACTTTCTGATGTTCCACTCACCAACATAGCATGTTCCCTTTCCAGTGTACTCTTCCCAGGACCCTCCTCCAGCAACTTTTTGACTCCACCAACAGCTCCAATGAATATCACTTTCTTACTATCTACCACCCTCCTCATGACCTCATTTATTGTCTTTCTTGGCTTGAATCCCGTGGTTGATTATTTTCACCATTCCCTCTGCAGGCCATCCACTCCCTTTCATCTTTTCCCTCTGACATACTCGTCTGTGAAAACCTTAACCCTAATTCTCTCCAACAGCAAAGCTCAGATGAAAGCAGGAGGAAACACGCACTCAAGCTGTGCCAGAAACTGCTACTTTTCTACCCTCAGACCCCTTTTTCCCTTGTTCCGGCATCGTCACCACTTCCCCTCCATTGGTCTTGTTTTTGCTCTTCTTTCTGCTTTGACCTGGAAAAAAGGAAGTGATAGAGGTTGTGTGTGTGTGTAGGGGAGACCTATCTATAAAAGTTAATATTTATTCTATGAGGCTTTAAATTTAAAATCAGTTCAAATAAACAGATATTTATCTGTAATCTATAAAATGAATATGTATTTAGTAAGGAGTTATGATGTTATAAAGGATTGTGAGTGCTTATCACAAGTCCTAGATTACTCAGAGAAATTCTGACATAAAGTACTTTTACCTGCAATCTCCAAAGTGACATCTGTCTCTGTCAGTCAAGCTAAGTAACCAATTTTAAGTTCTAAAATAGTGAAATCACTTACGAACTATCTGTCTTTGAATTCATTTGGGGATACCATGCATGAAATGCTAGAGGAGAAGAGGTGCCACGTGAGGAGGCAGTCCTACGTGAATGGGTAGGATTTGAGGGTGGAAGCATTCCCCTGGAGGGGCAGAGCGTCTCTCCAGTCTCAAGAGTGACCAGTGCTGAGCAGCGAGTAACTCTGGCTGAAGTGCTGTGGTCCGGCTCCCATAGCCCTACAGTGTAGGCGACATCCAGCTTTGTTAGAAGCTGCTGTAGGTCCTCCAAAGTGTCTGCGCCATTTTACACCCCCACCACCAAAGTAAGAGAGTCCGACTTATTCCACATCCATGCCAAACTCAAATTGTAAGTCTTTTATCACTTTTAGCAATATTGGTGGATATGTAGTGTGGATTTAATTTGCATTTCTCTGATGAGCAATTATATCGAGCACCATTTATAGGTTTATCAGACATTTGTCTAGCTTCTCTTGTGAAATGCCTGTTACAGTCTTTTGACTATTTTTATTGGGTTGCTTGTCTCATTATTATTGATCTGTAAGAGTCCTTTATATATTTTGGACACAATCCCTTTGTCACATGTAAGCCAGGCTTCCTTCTGAATGCAAAGAACCGAACCTGACTGGTGATGACTTCAGCAATACCATCAATGATCTGATAAGAAAAAAGTCCAGATCCAGGAAGCCCATGACTTCCTAAGCACACCCACCATCCTCAGCAGCTGGGCTCTTCATGCCTGTGCTTGTGCTCTCATGGCTGCATGATGTAGGTCATTGCTTTAGGTGCTATGCCTACCTTCTAAGGCAAGAAGCAGTGTGGGCAACCAGGCAGGCAATGTGAACAGGTCTTTATATGGTTGATTCTTCTGTCAATGGAGAAAAAATGACTTTGCAGAAGTGTGCCCAATTTTTCTTTTATTTCTGATTGACCAGGATTAGATATTCTATACACATACTAACAACAGGAGGGCTGGAAAACGGGTTTTAGACAATGGTATACTATTGTGTACTATAATATACTATATACTATACTGTAGTCACGACTGCATCAGACAGTGATGATTTGTGCCCTACGGCTGGCACATTGCGTGAACACAAGTACTATTAGAAGAGAGGAATGGCTGCTCGGTAGACGCCTACCATATCAATATTGAAACTCCAAAAGCTATTTGTCCCTCTCTGTTGCAATGGGGGATCCTTGGGAAATTTTGAAAAGCTTTGGTAAGCTTATGGACAACATAGAGGTATCAGGAAAAAAGAAGTAAGGAAACCAAGTTCTTTGACCTAATTGCATACATATGTACAACAACAACACAAAGTCCCATTAAATATTTGATCTCAGAGAAGCCCTACTGGCTTAAGGAAATGAAGCAAATTGTTCTGACCACATTTTATTGATGCAGTAGGGAGGCAGGATTTGTAACAATTGCATTGTCTAAGGAAACAAGATCCAATAAGAGTGTTAAAGTGGGGTTGAAGGTCCACACCTTTGTCTAGGTCTCTTCTGAAAGGAAAGCTGACACAAGGACATTTTAGAAAGTGACCCCAGGAAACAGGAGCAAGGTATCGGGGAGGGTGAAATGGAGGGGGAGGGGGAAGGCAATGCAGAGACACATTAAGAGTTGGTCATCTCTGTGGGTGGCTAGCCCTTGATTGAAGGAAAGCCTTTGCAGGTCTATGTAGAACACGTGGCAGAATTGTTATCCGAGTGTGATCCTCAAACCACTGCACCCACATCACCGTGACTGTGTTAGACATGCGAATTCATGGCCCCCACACTGACCTCCTGAATGAGGATGTCAGGTGGGAAGTGGGCAGTTGCTACTCCGCTGTGTCCCCCAGGCATCAAACCACGTGGGGTCAACTTCCTTTCACATTCAGGTCGCTCATGCTGTAGTGCGTCCCTCACCACCTTTCTTTAAGAAAAGAGCAGCCCACTGCAGAAAGCCCGAGATGGTCAGGGCAGCCGAAGCTTGTCCACGAACATTCCCAGGAACCTGGCTTCTGGCTACGGCTGTTGTAAGAGAGCCAAGAGAATACTGCACATGAGATGCCCAGTATGCAAGAGCAGGACAAGGAATAGGTCAGTTTAGATCACGACAGCTCCCTCCATGCCCAAGCTTCCTGGAGGAAGCCAGGAAATGGCTCTCCAAAGCACTAAGCTCTTTACAAAGGGCCTTAAGCTCCTGGAAGGAAGCACATGCTGTATAAGTGGGTAGGACATTCCTGTGCAGGAAACATTAACTAGGCACCTGAGAAACAGTAGCTATTTAAGGGGCAGCCTACGCTGGAGGCAGGTGGAGTGTTTCCATCTGTTGAAAGGGGCCTGCCCCAGTGATGTTTCCCTGTGGGATCAAGTTAAAGAGAATGGATTTTTCACATTATTGGCAAAGAGCTTCTAAACACAACACATTCATCAACCCTCTCTCGGTTGCTTTGGGAACTTAAACCTGTGCAGTTTTCTCTCTCTCTGCTTTCCTTTTGGCCTGGGAAAACATCTACTCCTTTACTAGGAGTTGCTTCCCTCCAGTTTGCTCCTTTTTAAGAATGTCACTGGTGGTCATAATCTGGGTAGAATTATAAGGAAGAAGGAAACATCCTGTTGAGACTAGAATGACCGTAGGTGGGTGGAACCAGGACGATGAACTTGGGTATGGAGAGGTTCATCCCTACAGGCTCTTTGTGAGGGATATTTGTTTGAACACCTGACATCTCAGATTTTTATTCAGAAATATCATTAGCTTGGAAAGACGGTAACATGAGCTGCACAGATTGAGAGAGAGGATGTCTGCAGACTTGTGCTGTGAGCGGGAGTTACTCTAAATCTCAACTTAAAAAGGCACAGACCCTATGATTTGGACTTTAAGAGTCCCTGACCGCAGAGATATCTCCATGGAAAAGAAATGGTCAGTGTTTCCCATGTTCTCCTCACCTGTTTAGTGCACATCTCCTGAACACCAGTGGTGTCTGCGGCGTCCCCACTGCTGGGACAGAGTGTCACCACACAGGTCATGGCATGGACTGACTTGACCTCTCTAGCTCAGAACAGAAGAAGCTCTGAGGAAGATTGACAGGGGTCCTCTCACAAAAGCAACTTTATTTTACACTCAGAGGGCAGTACAGCCAGAGTGCCATTTTCCAGGGGCCACGCCTCATACACCAGGGTTCTACTTATCATCGTGGATTCTGAACCAGGACATCCTGCTGAGGGCGTTTCAAAGGTTGAGCCCCTCTGAGCTCCGTCCCAAGTCTCAGCGCACCATTGGGACGCTCTCTGTGCAGTACCGGTTTCCTTCTCCTGCAGGGCTCCGGAGCTCGGGGCTCCAGGGCTCCGGGGATCCGGGACGTGGGCAGCATCGCTGTCGAACCGCAGTCAGAGCAGAGATGGATCTCATTCTTTCCGTTCCTTTGACCACAGCTAAAGCAAGGCAGTTTTCAAAATGGGCCATCACTTACAAATGAAACAAACAGGGCTAAATATCTAAAACAGGAAAACAGGTTTGGAAAGTGCAGCTTTCTGGAATTGCCTTCTCTACGTTACTCGTTACTCGTGGGCTTGCAGTCCCCTCCCCGCCCCACCCTGTCCTAGGAAGCAGGGTTTGCAGTTTCTCCCAGTGCCCGTTTGCCTCCTCCAGCGTGACTCCATGAGTGGCCCCGGGGTCTAAATTGTGCAGGTCTCACTGTCTGTGCCCCTAAATGCCTCACAGTCGAGGTAGCAGAGGGTCTTCTACCCTGACATTGTTTGTCTCGGGCTCTTTTGCCTCCTAGGAAGTTTTCTCTCTAGGGAGCTGCCCCTTGCCCCTATTTACTGGCAAATCTGTTGAGATCAAAGCAATGAATGACCTCAACATTTCAAAGCCACACTTCCTATACACAGGAACTCCCTTGGAACCTCAAAGAGGCCAACAATTTTATGCTAAAATAAATATATTACTCAAACACCAAGAGCTATGGGAGAAGAGACTTTATCTGAAAATCTAAAATATTACAATTTCTGAGCAGTAAAATTATTTTAAAGACATTTAAAACTGATTTTTTCCCCTATTTTAAATGGCACCATTGTCATAATTCGAGATTCATGTCATGGCTTTGTTCCCTCAGGCTGTGTCTGATCTGTCAGATTTTAGTTGTTCAAGTTGGCAGATGCTTTGGCAGGGAAATACTCTTTTTGAATATGATTGTGGCAATATAAATTACCCTTATTCCTTAATTCTCCACAGAAAGTGAATTACACAACCAGCCTGAATCTCAGCTCTATTGGGCTCCAAGTTTGGTTTAAAGTTTACTTAAACCAAAAAGTGTTACCATGATGAGCAGTGATAATTAGCAAATATCCCATATACTTTTGGGAGAATTAATTTATAACGTGAACAGTCACTTATTCCCCAGTGTGCATTAATATATTTCATCCTTTCTTTACAGTGGGTTTGAAGGGAGCAGGAGGACAGTGATGTATAAAAGGCTGAGGACATTCAGTCTGAATGCTGCCTTCTTGATAGTTTCCTCTCAGGTTGTCATGATGCCATTCACCTGCACTCACATCACAAATGAGAGGCTCAGACAAGCCAGAACACACGTTCCGAAGGCCATATGACCATTTCCCAGTGACTGACAGCCAGGTCAGCTTCCTTCATGCGTGTGGCCCTGAGGATGACTAGAGGAGAGAGCCTGTTGCTGGAAGTTGGATCCGGTCCCCAGTCTTAGTTGATGGATCAACCTGAAAATAACTTTCCTTTCCTGGGCCCAAGGTAATGTTTTTCTTTCTCCCACCAAACAGTTAAGGAATTAGACATTTCCCCAACACTTTCCCAAGTCAACATTTCCAAAAGAGGGTTACACTGAAGACTTGTTAGTTGTTATATATATATAAAAGGGTCCCATGGCTAAATGTTTATAAAATGGTGCATGAAACAATGTTAACATTTTTCTTTACTATAGAATGGCTAGTCTCTCCATGCAGATGTGCCATAATAAGGTAGTTAAAATTAAGGTTTACCAAAATTTATTGTAAGATGATTTTTTTAAGGTGCATCTTATGACATTAGTGATGTTCACCAAATTTCCTTCAGCTTCGTGAATCCCATTATATAGGAGAGCACTAATTGTTTAAGAAAGAGGAGTGGAGTGTCCACCAAACCCAATACCCTTCAGGGTCCCAGTAAAGATCCACATTCTCTGGAAAGCAACTCTGGATTTCACTGTTTTCCAATAGAACTCTTTTATTTTATTTAATGGAGAGAGAATATTGTCTATGACCAACCAAAAAGGGAATTATCAAAGAGAGTGCTTCTGAATAATTCGATGCAAGTTTCCTTGACTTTCATTGACTCCTCACTCCCATATAATGATTTCTCCCCTTTACTTTCTGAAATATAGCCTTGTGTAAAGTCTACACATGAAAAAAATAACATATAAAGCATAAAATAATTACAGGAAAATCTATTCATATAATAGGAGAATTCTTCACTTTATAAAATGATTCCTCCCAGAGTCCATTTTAAAGAGAAAGCTGGAGACATTGAAGGAAATTCAATGGTCTCACAATTTTCTCTAAGTTCTATAGCATTTCTTAGGCTTTTAGTAACCTTAGCCTTTAAATTTATTTATTTATTCATTTTAGAGAGGAGACACAGAGTGAGAGAGAGATAGAGAAAGAGAGAAAGGGGGGAGGAGCTGGAAGCATCAACTCCCATATGTGCCTTGACCAGACCAGTGCAGGGTTTTGAACTGGCGACCTCAGTATTCCCAGGTCGACGCTTTATCCACTGTGCCACCACAGGTCAGGCTAGTAACCTTAGCCTTTAAAAGTACTTTCTTAGATGCCCCTGCTTACCTTCACATTAGAACCCTGACCCTGATTCCCTTATACCACCGCCTGAACACCAATGGATTGGTGTAGCATAGGTAGCCTTTGAAATGGCACACCTGCTCTCTCACACTGCTGCTGGTCTGCTCCCAAGACCTCCTTGCTGGTCAAGGAAGACTTTCCCACCATTTGTTAACCAATGTATAATGGCAGAGAAGCTCCCAGCTAGAACTTCATTATCTATTTTCTTATTGTTGCTCACAGCTTGAAGACTTATTTATTTTTCTGCAGAGATTAACATCCTCCATTGAAAACAAATATTTGGATATATATGTATTTATCATGTGTCTGAAATATACGGTCTATTTTGCCAGCTGTCCACATTGCTAAGACTCCCCCCCACCCCTTGGGAAACTTGTTTCTATTTCAGACAGCTACAATAAATCAAGATGTACACAAACTTGATTTTAAAGATGTTTCTTGCTTTGTTAATCATTATAAAGACAAAGGAAGAACTGGATCTTTGATGTATTGGTGAAAAGCATTAGCTTTCCAGAAAGGGTGATTTGCCACTTTGGGCATAATTAGGCCACTTAAACACTTATCTTTGTTAGTCAATGGCCTGGGAAGTCTTTATCTTTATCATGAGTAATTAGTTCAAAGGGAATCTCAGCTCTAAGTGGAGATACCCTTTTAGTGCAAGGTAGTTTCTACTGAGTTGCCGACCATTTTAATCTTTGGACTTAAGCAATACCTTGCTTTATGTACCCCTAGGAGATTCTCACCTTTAAAATATTTCTTCAGTTCCTCATTAAATAGAATTTGATATCCTTGGTAACACATTTTTTTTCCAGGATAGATGGCTAAGGAATGCCTTTTTATAAATTTGTAAATTCAGGGAAGGACTAACCAATAGAAATACCAAGTCCTGAGAGTGAATGTTCTCCAGCTCGTCTTATGCTAGCTGTTGGAGAAAGAGTGTAGTATGTGGTAAGGGGTGGAAAGGAGGTCAAAATTTCTTGCATCTCACCCAGCACACACTGCCTGTAGCTCACGCTTGAGGGAAGGCACAGGTGATGGAAGATGGGTATGCTTGGTTAATTTCTCCTGTGACAGGGAAACATAATGACCTGTCTTGGGGAACAGGGGATCCCCACCCTGGCTCTGGTTCTGCTACTCTAACCAGCTCTGTGGTCACAGGGAGCAGTCAATCTTTTAGTTTTTTCATGGCAAAGTGGGGGTCTATCCCTACCTTGCATGGATACATAGACTGTGGAGAGGCATTCTACTGAGATAATGAGTTTGAAAATTACGCATGATGATTATTAATGTGAGCAAGTGCTATGTTTTTTCTTCACATCTTATATATTCTGTTTAACTTATATAGAAACAGCACAGATATTAGAATTGGACGTACTTAAATTTGAATTCTGGTTTGCTAATAACTCAATTTTTTCATTTATAAAATATAGTAATATCTACTCCATTGGGCTATCATGAACACTTGGCAAATTCTATTACTTTTTTAAAATTTATTTTTATTAATTTTAATAGGGTGACATTGATAAATCAGGGCACATATGTTCAGAGAAAATATTTCCAGGTTATTTTGACCATTGATTATATTGCATACCCATCACCCAAAGTAAAATTGTCCTCTGTCACCTTCTATCTGGTTTTATTTGTGTCCCTCTCCTCTCCCTACCCCCTCCCTCACCTCCCCCTGCCACCGGGTAGCCAGTACACTCTTGTCCATGTCTCTGAGTCTCATTTTTATGTCCCACCTATGTATGAAATCATACGGTTCTCAGTTTTTTTTCTGTTTTACTTATTTCACTCCATATAATGTTATCAAGGTCCATCCATTTTGTTGTAAATGATCCGATGTCATAATTTCTTATGGCTGAGTAGTATTCCATAGTATATATGTACCATAGCTTTTTAATCCACTCGTCCTCTGACAGACACTTGGGCTGTTTCCAGATCTTCGCTATTGTGAACAATGTTGCCATGAACATGGGGGCGCATTTCTTCTTTTCGAACAGTGCTATGGTGTTCTTAGGGTATATTCCTATAAGTGGGATAGCTGTGTCAAAAGGCAGTTCGATTTTTAATTTTCTGAGGAATCTCCAAACTGTTTTCCACAGTGGCTGCACCAGTCTGCATTCCCACCAGCAGTGCAGGAGGGTTCCCTTTTCTCCACATTCTCGCCAGCACTTGTTCTGTGTTGTTTTGCTGATGAGCGCCATTCTGACTGCTGTGAGGTGATATCTCATTGAGGTTTTTAATTTGCATTTCTCTAATAATTAGTGATGTTGAGCATTTTTTCATATGCCTATTGGCCATCTGTATGTCCTCTTTGGAGAAATTTTTATACATTTCTTTTGCCAATTTTTTGATTGGATTGTTTGTCTTCCCGGTGTTGAGTTTTATAAGTTCTATATAAATTTTGGTTATTAACCCCTTATCAGACGTATTATCAAATATGTTCTCCCATTGTGTGGTTTGTCTTTTTATTCTATTCTTATTGTCTTTAGCTGTGCAGAAACATTTTAGTTTGATATAGTCCCACTTGTTTAACTTGCCTTTTATTTCATTTGCCAGTGGAGATAAATCAGCAAATATATTCCTGCGACAGATGTTGGAGAGCTTACTGCCTATGTTTTCTTCTAAGATGCTAAAGATTTCACGGCTTACATTTAAATATTTTATCCATTTTGAGTTTGTTTTTGTGAATGTTGTAAGTTGATGGACTAGTTTCATTTTTTTGCAGGTAGATGTCCAATTTTCCCAACACCATTTGTTAAAGAGGATGTATTTACTGCATTGTATGTTCTTCCCTCCTTAGTCAAATATCAGTTGTCCATAAAGGTGTGGGTTTATTTCTGGGTTCTCTGTTCTGTTCCATTGATCTATGTGCCTGTTCTTATGCCAGTACCAGGCTGTCTTGAGTACAATGGCCTTGTAGTATACCTTGATATCTGGAAGAGTGATACCTCCTGCTTTATTTTTTCCTTTTAAGATTGCTGAGGCTATTCATGTTCTTTTTTGGTTCCATATAAATTTTTAACATATGTGTTCTGTATCTTTGAAGTATGTCATTGGTATTTTAATTGGTATTGCATTGAATTTATAAATTGCTTTGGGTAATATAGACATTTTAATGATGTTTATTCTTCCTAACCATGAGTACGGTATATGCTTCCACTTGTTTGTATCTTCATTGATTTCTTTTATCAATGTTTTATAATTTTCCGAGTACAAGTCCTTAACCTCCTTGGATAAATTTACTCCGAGGTACTGTATTTTTTTGGTTTCAATAGTGAAGGGGATTGTTTCCTTAATTTCTTTTGCTGACAGTTCATTGTTGGTATATAGAAATGCCTCTGATTTCTGAGTATTAATTTTATATCCTGCCACCTTGCTGAATTCATTTGTCAGGTCCAGTAGTTTTTTGACTGAGACTTTAAGGTTTTCTATATAGAATATCATATCATCTGCAAATAATAACAGTTTTACTTCTTCTTTTCCAATTTGGATGCCTTTTATTTCTTCTTCTTGTCTGATTGCTGTGGCTAAGACTTCCAGAACTATGTTGAATAAGAGTGGTGAAAGGGGCACTCCTGCCTGGTTCCTGATGTTAAGGGGATTGCTTTTAATTTTTGTCCATTTAGTATGATGTTTGCTGTGGGTTTGTCATAGATGGCCTTTATCATGTTAAGGTATATTTCCTGTATTCCTGCTTTATTGAGAGTTTTGAGCATGAATGGGTGCTGGATTTTATCAAATACTTTTTCTGCATCTATTGAAATTATGTGATTTCTGTCCTTCCTTTTGTTTATGTGATGAATCACATTGATTGATTTGCGAATATTGAACCAGCCTTGCCTCTCCAGAATAAATCCCACTTGATCATGGTATATAATTTTTTTCATATATTGCTGGATCTGGTTGGCTAATATTTTGTTGAGAATTTTAGCATCTAAATTCATCAGGGATATTAGCCTATAATTTGCTTTCTTTTTGTTGTCTTTGCCTGGTTTTGGGATCAGAATTATGCTTGCCTCATAAAAGGAGTTTGGAAGTCTTTCTTCCTCTTGAATTTTCTGAAATAGCTTGAGAAGGATAGGAGTTAGTTCTTCTTTGAATTTTTGGTAGAATTCACTTGTGAAGCCATCAGGCCCAGGACTTTTCTTTTTTGGGAGTTTTTTTGATAACTGTTTCAATCTCAATTGTTGTAATTGGTCTGTTTAGGTGGTCTGATTCTTCCAGTTTGATTTTTCGAAGATTATATGAATCAAGAAATTTATTCATTTCACCTAGGTTGTCTAATTTTTTGGCATATCATTCTTCATAGTATTTTCTTACAATACATTGTATTTCTGTTGTGTCAGTTGTTATTTCTCCACTGTCCTTTCTAATTTTATTTATTTGAGTCCTTTTTCTTTTTTTCTTCGTGAGTCTAGTTAAACGTTCATCGATTTTGTTTACCTTTTCAAAGAACAAGCTTCTGGTTTCATTGATCCTCTGTATTGTTTCCTTAGTCTCTATGTCATTTATTTCCATTCTGATCCTTATTATTTCCTTCCTTCTACTAGTCCTGGGCTTTAGTTGCTGTTGTTTTTCTAGTTCTTTTAAATGTAGGGTCAAGATGCTTATTTGAGCTTTTCTTTAGCTTTTTAAGGCATGCCTCTAGTGCTATGAACTTCCCTCTCAGTACTGCTTTTGCTGTGTCTCATAAATTTTGGGTTGATCTATGCTCATTTTCTTTCATTTCTAGAAACATTTTTATTTCTTCTATGATCTCATTGTTAATCCATTTGTTATTTAATAACATGCTATTTAGTTTCCAAATGTTTGAGTATTTTTCAGTTTTTCTTTTGTGGTTAATTTCTAGTTTCATGGCATTGTGATCAGAGAAAATGCTTGATATGATTTCAATCTTCCTTAAATTTGTTGAGACCACTTTTGTGTCCTAACATGTGGTCTATCCTAGAGAATGTACCATGAGCACTTGAAAAGAATGTATATTCTACTGCTTTAGGGTGAAAAGTTCTGAAGATATCTATTAAATCGAGTTGATCTAGTGTATCCTTTAAGTCTGCTATTTCTTTGTTAATTTTCTTTCTTGAGGATCTATCTAGTGATGTTAGTGGGGTATTGAAATCCCCTATTATTATAGTATTGCTGTTAATCTCGCCCTTTCTATCCATCAAAGTCTGCTTTTTGTATGTTGGGGCTCCTATGTTTGGTGCGTAGATATTTATAATGGTTATATCTTCCTGTTGAATTGTTCCCTTTATCATTATGTAGTGTCCTTCTTTATCTCCTACTACAGCCTTTGTTTTAAAGTCCATTTTGTCATATATAAGTATTGCTACCCCAGAATATTTTTCATTTCCATGTGCATGAAATATTTTTTCTATCCTTTTACCTTCTGTCTATGTGCATCTTTTGTTTTAAGGTGTGTCTCTTATAGACAGCATATGTATGGGTCCTGTTTCTTTATCCATGCAGCTACCCTGTGTCTTTTCATTGGATCATTTAATCTATTTACATTTAAGGTTATTATTGATATGTAGTTGTTTATTGCCATTTTATTCTTTCAAGCTGTATTCTTTCTTTGCTATATTCTTTTCCCCTTTTGAACTGTTCACAATAGACCCCTTAGCATCTCTTGCAGAATTGGTTTGGTTTTAATGAATTCCTTGAGGTTTATTTTTTGTCTGGAAAGCTCTTTATTTCTCCTTCAATTTTAAATGTTAGCCTTGCTGGATAAAGTAGTCTTGGTTATAGGTTCTTGTTTTGCATTCCTTTGAATATATCTTGCCATTCCCTTCTGGCCTCAAGTGTTTCTGTTGAGAAG
The DNA here is from genome assembly GCA_037038555.1 of Rhynchonycteris naso. Lineage (NCBI taxonomy): Eukaryota > Metazoa > Chordata > Mammalia > Chiroptera > Emballonuridae > Rhynchonycteris > Rhynchonycteris naso. Next base: position 148,540,913 of record CM072999.1, on the reverse strand, counting down.
TTGGATCTCATCCTTATTGGGGCTCCTTTGTAGGTGATAGCCGTTTTTTCTCTAGCAGCTTTTAATATTTTCTCTTTATCACTTAGTTTTGTTTTGTTTTGTTTTGCAGGGACAGAGTGAGAGTCAGAGAGAGGGATAGATAGGGACAGATAGCAAGGAACGAAGAGAGATGAGAAGCATCGATTATCAGTTTTTTGTTACCGTTGTGACACCATAGTTGTTCATTGATTGCTTTTTCACATGTGCCTTGACTGCGGGTCTTCAGCAAACTGAGCCACCCCTTGCTGGAGCCAGCGACCTTGGGTCCAAGGTGGCAAGCTTTTCCTCAAGCCATATGGGCCCACGCTCAAGCTGGCAACCTTGGGGTCTCGAACCTGGGTCTTCCACATCCCAGTCTGATTCTCTATCTACTTACTGTGCCACCTCCTGGTCAGGCCAGCTTTGGTATTTTAACTATGATGTGTCTTGGTATAGATTTCTTTTTAATGGAGTTCTCTGTGCTTCTTGAATGTGTGTAATGTTTTCCAATCTTAAGTTAGGGAAGTTTTCAGCTATGATTTGATTGAACAAATTTTCTATCCCTTGTACTTTCTCTTCTTCTTCAGTAACCCCTATGATGCGAATGTTATTTCTCTTTATGTTGTCACAGAGCCCCCTTAGAGTTTCCTCAGATTTTTTGAGTCTCTTTTCTTTTTACTGCTCTGCTTCTGTACCTTTTTTTATTTTGTCTCTTAACTCGCTGATTTGATCCTCATCTTCATCCATCCTGCTTTTAATTCCTTCCTTTGTGGTCTTCAGTTCTGATTCTGTATTTGTCATTTCTGTCTGATTCTTTTTTATTATTTCAATTTCCTTTTTTATACCTGCTATCTCTTTATTTAGGTGTTCGTAATGAGTATCCATTGCTGCTCTAAGCAATTAGAACATCCTAACTATCATTATTTTAAACTCTGCATCAGGTAGTTTGGTTATATCTGATTCATTCAGATCCTTCTCTGGGGATATCTCTTGATTCATTTGGGTTAAATTCCTCTGCCTGCCCATTTTGTCTGTGTGTAAGAAGGGTTTGGCTACTAGAGTCCAATGGATGTTGCCTCTGTGTTCCCTGGATGTGGTCTGTAGCAGGCCCTCCACCCCCTCTGCTGCTGCCTAGGGTGGTTGGGTATGGGTGTTGCCAGTGCCGGCACTGCAGCTGTTGCTCCTGTTTCCACCTCACCTCTGTGGGAGCGGCTGTGTTCTTGTGCTAGGCTCTATATGCCTCAGCCGGTCTTGGCCTTTACCCCTCTCCCACGGTTGGCATTGCTCACCACACTCGGGCCACAAGCCTGGGCACCAAGGGCAAGGGTAAGCACTTTTTCTCAGCTGTGGATCCCTGTCAGCCAGTTCCTCCAGCTGGGAGGGGCTGCTGATGCGCACTTAGCCACAAGCCAGTCTTCTGCCCCGCCCCCACCAACCTCGGCTCCTCGACTGGACTGCTGCTGCGTGCTCAACTCTGGGCCTGGGCTTCCGCCCCACCTCCGCGGGCAACGCTGGTTTGTTGCCCATTGTCATCTTGCCCTCCTCTCTCTATTGCTTTTAACTGCACTATCAGGGCTTTAAGCCTTAGAGGCTGGGTGAGGCTGCGTGCCAACTTGCCCCTGCTCAGCGGCAGATCTCTTCCCATTCTGAGCTCTTGCTTTCCCCCACAGGTGGGGTCACAGGCATTCCCACAGCTGCTGGCCCACTTTCACGCATCCCCGTTTCCCCCGCTGGGCTAGACTGAGCTCACACCAGCCGTCTCGGCCTCTGCTCCAGCCGAAGGAACCGTGCTTCCACATTCCACTGCCGCCTGCCTTCCAGCAAGCCCTCAGCAGTGTAGGTGGGGGTGCTGCATCTCAGACCCTAACACTCCATACTATAATCCTGAAAGCTCCTTCCTTCTAAGCAACTGTGCTCTGATTGCCACAGGGGAGCCTGTTTGGCTGGTGTCCTGCTTCCCCTGCTGGTTCCAGGGGAAATATTGTTTCAGATTTGTGGAGTGACTCAGCCCAGGGATTAGGTTGGCTGTCCCTCAAAGCTTTTCTCCCTGTGCCTTCCAGACTGCACTCTCTTCCCGCTGCTCCAGTCCTCTCCTCTCTCCCTGTCTCCCGGAGCTCCGGGTGAGTGGTTGTGAGAGAGGTTTTCTGCGCTGTCCCTTTAAGAAGAATCCTGGGTCTGAGACAACTGTCTCTTTCTCACAAACAGTATCCTAACCTGTTTCACAGCTAAATATTGTCCATATGCCTCTTCTAGGCTCTGGGGCTGTAGGCTGGGGCTTTGTTCCTGGGACCCAGGTCCCTACCCTTCCACTGGCCTCTCTTCCTGCCACACGAGTCTCTCTGGGCTGCCTTTCGCTCCGGGGAGCTGGGCAGCCCTTTCCGCGTTTTCGTTTTTTCTACCAGTCTCAATGTTGCTTCTTCAATGTTCCCCGACTGAAGAGTCCTATCAGTGCAGTTCAAACGTTGGTTTATCCAGATGATGGTTCTTAAAATCAAGTTATAATCCACTATGGTTCTGGGAGTTGGAAGTTGGTACATCCGCTTACTCCATTGTCATCTTGCCCTCCTCTCTCTATTGCTTTTAACTGCACTATCTGGAATTGTGACAAGCAATCTTTTCCTAATGTTCCTTGTGTGCGTCAATGGCAAATGCAGGTTTATTAACTCTTTCTTACATCATTTATTGTAGTAGTTGTTGGGTTGTTTCTTTACGAGAAAACATTGAATTGTGACATCCCCACATTTCCTGCTACTCTGTTTCTTTGCTCTCTGATGTAAGATTACTTCATATGTAATTTTTAAAAGACATTCTTAAGGCATAATTAATGATCCAATTTAAGCTAAAATTTAACTTTAGGTTAGAACCCTCATGAAATACTAACAGAATACAAAAAAAACAACTTCTCCCCCCCCCCCCCTATACACACAGACAACAAAAGACAACCAACCAAACAAAACTCCAACACAGCTATGATAATACCAGGTTTTAATAAGGCTGCAGGGCCACAGAGATCCTAATACCCTGCTGGTGGGAATGAAAAGTGGCACAGCCGTTTGGGGAAAGTGTTTGACAGTATCTAAGAATGCTGAGCTTATGAACCATAAATAAACACGTGTGTGCACCATAAATGTACGAACTTGTGCCCGGCAGCTTTTGTTTATAATAACAAGAAATTGGTAGCAATCAGATTTCTGCTAATAACAGAACCAGTCAGTGTGTTGTGTTCATACAGTGGAATACTGTGCAGAAATGACCGGGTCCTGAGAAGCACCCAGAATGCTGGTGATGTTTGATATCTGAATCTGGGAGGTAGTTCTATGAAGGTATTTATTTTACACATAAAGCTATACACTTAAGAGCTCTGTATATATTTTATATTTCAGAAAATCATTTATGAGATAAATAAATAAATACTGATATCATATAAACAAAAAAAATCAATTCTAGATGGCAGGAACATTCTTTAGGCCATAATAAAAAGACATATCACCATTTTGGAAATTTTAAAATATAGACAAATGAAAAACCCACTCGCAGTTCAGTCCTCATGTATTCATGCATTTTTATATTGTTTTCATTGTGGTATAATTTATAAACAAAAATTCACAGATACTTAGGGTACAATTCAATGAGTTTCAATACATGAATACATTCATGTAATTATAATCTCAATCAGGATATAGAACATTTGCATCAACGCTTCAGGTTTCCTTGTGCTGCTTTCTAGTCAATAGCTCACTTCCTATTCCCATAGAAAAACAACTGTTTGTAATTATATGTCATTAGGTTAGTTGTGCTTGTCCTTGAACATCATATAAATAGATTAATACTATATACACACACACACACACACATACACACACACACACATACACATACTTTTGTATCTGGCTCCTTAGCATTATCTTTTTGATATTTTTAATATCCAAATTATTAAATGCACTAGTAGTTAATTTCTTATTTTGTTAATCTACCACAATTCATTTTTTTTTTATTTCCCTGTTGTGGAACATTTGAGTTGTTTCCAGTTTGGAGTTATATATAAATAAAACTGCTATCAACATTCTTGCACAGGCTTTTTTCTTGAAATATGTTTCCTGTCTAAGAAATCCTTGCTTATCTCAGGTCATAAAAGCCATTTCATATGTTTTCTTTTAGAAGATTTATTGTTTTTTATTTTATGTTTGTACCAATGGTATCTCAAATTGATATTTATGTATAGTGTGAGGTAGGGATCAAAGTTAATTTTTTTTCTATTGTTATCTAGTGATTCCAACTTCATTTGTTGAAAATAAAAAACCACCACAATTTCCTCCACCCTCTGTCTTTAATACTATACATAATCTGTTGCCTATACTTATACATGTGGATCTATTTCAGGACCTTCTATACATTCTTATTGATTGCCTTGCTCTTATGCCAATAACATACCATCTTAATTACTTGAGCTGTTGAGTAGTATTAAAATCATGTAGTCAGTATTTATTTATTTATTTATTTATTATCTTTTAGTAATATTAATGCATCCATTGTCCTAACTTGACTTTATATTAGGTAAGAAATAATCACTCAGGATTTTAGAAAGCTTTCTGGTAATATAACTTAAAATACAGAAGTGTCTACACTACTCAATAAAACTTTTACTACTGTTTACCAACAGTAGTAAATGAATTTCTTATGACTCTGACATTTCTTCTTTTACAATGGTTCTGAATAGTAGCTCTGATCACATTAAATAGAGGCTTTGGCTATATAGTAATTGATGAAAATTACTTTTGTTTACATTTTGGTCCCCAATATCACTTTTAGCACACTTGGTTGCCCCAAATATCTCCCATTTCTCTCATGAATTCTTTGATACTTCTAATGCTTCCCTTTTATCTTTTTTTTTTTAATGTATGCTACAAATAAATATTAACCTTAAAGTTACCAGGTGGTCTCATTTCCCTTTTGTTTCCCTTTTGTCATGATTGGTTGCTGTGGCAATGTAGCTTAAGTCTGAACAGTGAGAGGGGATAAGCTTTGGAGTTCCTGTGAAAGATTTTCTGGCTGATAAAAAGAAACTGGGGGTTGGGGGCAAGATAACAGTTTCTCTTCGCTGCTGTTGCTGGATGATGTGATGCCAGGCTGTGATACCTGGAGCTACGGCAGCCATCTTACTTCCAAGAGGAGAGCTACCAGCTGACTTGCTGAATTAAGCAGAGGGAAGAGAAGGAACACATCTGATTCCTTAAAGAAGTGAGGGAGCTCAAATAATATCCTCATCTGACCCCAGTTTTTCAGTTACAGGATTTAATAATTTTTTTCATTGTTCACGCCATTTGAGTTAGGTTTTCTCTTATGTGCTTCCGAAAGCATATTATGTGTTAAAATTATATTGCATTTTAGTAGTTCTTTGATGAGCTAAGAGCTCATATTGAAAAAATTAAATAAACAAGGCATTCAATTAAGAACCAAAGTATGAACAAAAGCATAATTTATTGATGAACTTTAATCATTAAAATGTCTGATTCTAAAAGGGCAGAACCACTTATTTTTATAAATTGTGAAAAAAGTTGGATAAACTTGATACTGCTTTTTCTTGGCATACAGCTACTCAAGACTCATATAACTCTAGATGAATTCAGTAGGATTTTGGGAGTAGGACAAGCAAAAACAATTGTACATTTTGAGAGAAAGCCTATACTCCTACATTCCCCCTAGCTGAAGAACCATTGGGCTTTAGAGAATTTATTAAGGCCTGTATACGGGAGGTCAGATGGCTTAGCAAAGAATGTTAAGTGCAAGGCAGGACAAAACAGTAGAGCTCCAGATTGCCTGTATAGAAGGGACCGCAGGGCTGCAAGCAGGTTGGTACTGGTATCTGCTTTTACAAAACACTTTTCTTATCAGTTGTCCAAATCAAAGAATGGGGTAGCTATGTCATTATTTATCTCCTTTGGTGCAGTGACTAAGGCTGGACTACTTTTTCTGCCTTGGGTTGAGAAAATCCACAGTCACTAAAAGCAAGCCAACCTCAAATTCTCTGGCTGCTTTATTTTGAAATGAAGTCATTATTTCAAGTCATAAGTACGTAAGGAATTTCTGAAGAGTTTCCAAGGCAGAGAATTTTAATTCCGGTTGGCTCAAAATCAAAGGTAGTCTTTCAGTTTTCAATTTCAGGGGAGGCAATGGCTCATAATTTTGAAGTTCTGATGCTGAAAATTGAACTGAAAATGAGATTCTTATGTAGTTAACCATGACCAGCTTATTGTCATGATTATTATTATTAGGTCATCCTGTCCGTGTTGGGGGAGATAAGAGGCTCAGTCCTTGCCCTCAAGTATACAACTGCTCTCCCAGGAAATACCTTTTTCCAAACAGCCTGTGCTAGGTGGGGAGTGGGATTATCTGTTGTCTAGAGTCATTGAAATGGTCTTCTCTATTTCAATCAAAGGGTCTCTTTTTGCTGAATTTCTACATTTCAAAAATCCTTACAATGGGAAGGGGTCAACATACTGTTAGAGAGGGGAGGGGTGCATGGAGTTCACAGACTGCATTGCTGTTGTAAGCAGATAGGGTTGGGAGTTTATTGGATGACCTGTCTTTCTTGAGAACATATTGACATGATACTTTTCTTGATTAATACATTTACATATTTCAAGTGTCTCTGGAAAAATGTCAAAAAGTAACTACCATAGGATGAATTGAGTCTTTTTTTTTTAAAGTAATATATCTTTAACTCATCTGAAAACTATGGACTAAGGAAAAATGCCCATGCCAAGTATTTTCTACTTTAAATTTAACTCTGGAGATTACTATCTTTGTGTTGTCAGGTTCTCTCTCTCTCTCTCTGTAGGGAGTGTAACCTGCAGCATAAATATTTTCCTACCACCTCCGAGCATATTTTCTAGTTAAAAAGAATTGCTATCAGCTTTACCAAAAATTCAGGCCTTCATTTAACTGATCATAGAAAATTGTGCAAGAGTTCAGCCTTAAAAATGTATGTAGGTCAAGTTAAAGTAGATGCTTGGAGTTCCTTCACATCATGTTGCTGAGGCAGAAGAGCAATAACACACGAACGTGTGCAGCAAATTGATAAGGTTGAATGATAAGTCACTTTTTTTTGCCCTTATTTTTTGCCCTGTTAATGTGAAGCACTCGGGTCTGACCCTACTATATATAAAAGTAAATAGAAATTGTTCAATATTATCCTGTGTGAGAGGTAAAAATATGGAAGCCTGGGTACTGTGGCCTTTACCCTTCTCCACTTTCAAGGAAGTGCGTTTGTCTGCATGATTCTTTGCACTCCTCAAGGTAATGGGGCAATGCCAATGGGGCAATCCAGAGAATTGGGCCAGGACCAGGAGTGACAATGAAGAAGGGTGGGAAGGGAGGAAGCAGGAGAGGATCAAGTTCTTAAAGAGGCTTTTTGGAATAGAGAGGAGAGAGTCTGGGAGAGTAGCAGCCACAGTGAATGGGACCTCGAGGAGATAAATATGAAAATATAATCTTTTGTTTGTTTTTCTTTGTGTTGATTTTTCTACTTTCCGAAACCTTTAGAAATGATCTGATCAATATTGACTTTTGTTGCTGAGAACGGCAAGAGATGTCCCAGTTTTATAGATGTAGATGATTTACTTCACTTTGCACAAAATGTTTCTGCCACTTGACTTTCAGGTTTCCAGATTGGTTGTTGAAAGGATTCTTGCATTATTCCCTGGTCTTGTTCAGCTGTTAGGCAAAGAGTCCTGCAGCTCAGTGAAGGTCTGAGTGGGCATGTGACCCAGATCCGGCCAATTAGATGCAAGAAAAGCCTGTTGGAGGCTTCTGGTGAAAGATGTTTACTTGATACCTTGAGAGGGTAGTCCACAAAGAGAAGGTCACTTTCTGGCCCAGCTACCTTTACTCTAGTTTTTTGATGGCTAGTGACCATGAAGTGACTTCCTAGGGGTGACAGGATAGCCAAGAAATGGCAAAATGGAAAGATTTGGGTCCTGCATGACAGCGTTGAACTGGTGAACAAGTCCAGCATCACCTACCTTTGGGGCTCTTATTCAAGCCTTCTAAGCCACAATTTCAAACTGGCGCATTTCTGTATACTCCTGGGTTTTGTTCATCAACAATAAATGCCCTTATGCCATTTAACTCTCCTTATGCATGCAGCCAAAGGCATAGCTAACTGGCACACATACATTTAAACCTTTGCTATTTGTAATCACTTCTTCATAAGGTGCATTTAAACCTTTGCTATTTGTAATCACTTCTTCATAAGATGCAGCCAAACCAAACAAAAATAAATAGCATATAGAGCATATAGAGAATTGCAATTGTCATGCATAATATCTGATTTAAAATGTCTGTATTTATCAGAACCATTGGTTCTTATCGATTGACTTTATCAATTAGCCACTGTCATAATTTAACTCAAATGATAAATGTACAGTAATAAAGTTCTGCAATTTGTCTGATTTTGATATTGATAGTCTAATTAAAATTTCATTTGAAAATAAAAGAAAGCTAAAGTTATTTTAAAGACACAGCAAAAGCTAAAGGGAAGCAGGGTAGTTGAATGGTTTTGCTTGTATATGTATGCATATATTAATTACTAGCCTCACCGGACCATTTAAATTTATTAAACTTCTTCTATGTAGGAGAAGGGGTTTAACATTGTTCTGGGGGCTAGAGGTCCAAAGCTAAATGTGACACAGACTCTTGACATCTATGAGACTCCAATTTGACCAGTGATGCCATGATTTAGCCCCATGCTTAGGATGAAAACCAGTAGTTGTCCTGGGATCACATCTTTCTCATGCATCCTATATGTAATCCAGCAGCAAATCACGTGCCCTCCACCTTCACAACACTCCTGGCTCCAGTACATTCTCTCAGGCCTCATTGCTCCCATTCTAGCTTAAGACACCATCATCTTCTGCTTGTCCTTCTCTGCTATTTTTCTCCATATGGTAGCAAGGGAGGTTTTTCAAAAATATAAAAGAAATTACTACGTTCTTTTCTTTTCAGCTGTTCCATGGCTTTGTATCAAAAAATAATTCAAAATTCTGTCCCTGGCATTTAAAGCTTTATGATAGTGCCAGTTACCTCTCACCATAATTTCTACCCTCTTCTTCCTCATTCAGTTCAATCTGGGTGCTCTGGACTCCTTGCTATTGTTGCACACACCAAAGATGTTTCATTCTCTCGCACCTCGCACTGCGGTCTCACTGCATTCAGGTCTGTGCTCAAGGTCTCCCCAGGGAGGCTACCCCCCAGCTCCTTTATATTCTTCTTTATCCCCTAAGGCTATATTGTGTATTTATTACTTTATAGTCTGCCTTCTTCACTTGAACATCAGCTTCATGAAGGCAAGGACTTAGCCATTTGAATAAATGAGTGAATGGTTGGATGTATGAATGAATAAATGATTGGTTCGATGAATGAATGAATGAATGAACTAACTGTGGTTGAGTTTCTCAGTTCTTGCCAGATCTGATCCTTCCCTGGCTGGTGATGTCTTCTGGGCCATTTTAGTCCACTGTTTGTGCCTCCCCTGTTTCTGTCTGTGAATTGAGGGGAAATTTCAGGCCTGAGGGTAGGGAGGTGTTCAAGGGCAGGCCTGTTGGCTCCTGTTGGCTTGTACACTGCTTGGGTGGCTTGCTACTTTGTTTATGCATCAGATTAGCCTGTTGCCAGGCAAGATGGGAAGCTGGACTAGAGAAGATGCTGACAAATGCAGGCATCTCTCCTCATCCCTGTGAAGGGAAGCCAGCTCCACAGGCTGGGACAGACAAACGTGGGAAGTCAGCAAACCCCTCTTCTGGGTCTGCATCATTTCTGTACTTTCCTGCACCTGTGGCTTCTCCTGCTATTACAGGCTTCCTGGCATCTGGACACCCCGTTTCCTCCTTCCAACAGGGTGAATTAGAAAATGTAACTCATCCACCAGTGATGAGCATATCGTTAACTGCCCTCCCAAGTGTCTTTGCGTGGACTTGCAAGAAGAGCAGTCTCCTTGGACACCTTAGTCCAGCTCTGGCTCTTTTCTAGCTGTGTGAGCTTAGGCAGGTGTCTCTACCTTTCTGAGCCTCAGCACTTTCCTTTGAAACATGGGAACACGGTGACCCACCTCATGTTGTCCATACGGCAGTCAAACGAGATGACGTATAGCAGGTACCCGGCACAATGATGTCACCATATAGAAAAAATAGTGAGGGGGCAATGCATAATTCAGCCACATTTTGGCCTGCTTTGCCTTTCTAGCATCCTTTAAATTCACTATACTGGTGGTCGGTGAACCGCAGCTCGCGAGCCACATACAGCTCTTTGGCCCCTTGAGTGAGGCTCTTTGGCTAGCTTAGGAGGACCCTAATTAAGTTAATAACAATGTACCTACCTATATAGTTTAAGTTTAAAAAATTTGGCTCTCAAAAGAAATTTCTATTGTTGTATTGTTGATATTTGGCTCTGTTGACTCATGAGTTTGCTGACCACTGCTATACCATTTGTTTAAAGAAATGGCTTATAAGCATGATACTGGGAGCTGTTGGAAAACAGCTGAGACAAACGGAAAATAATAGCAAAAACACTAATACATTCATACACTTGGACCCGTTTTAGCAGAAACTGCAGCCTGTACACCATCCGCAGCATCGATCCTCTGAGGCTGGACGAGCTGTTGAACCCCATTGGGCAGGCTTCTTTCTCCCTACTACAAACTGTGATTTCCCCAGGGGGAGGTGACCTGCTCCAGGGTGACCCTGTGGGAGTAGGGTCTGTCAGGCATTGTGGTCCCTCATCTGTATCCCCAGCCTTTTCTGGGTGTGTGAGTGATGATTCCCTTCCTCCTCCTCCTTCTCCTCTTCCTCCTCCTCTTTTCCTCCTCCTCCTCCCCCTCCTCACTGCTGACTCTCCCTCCCCCCCAGAGGGTGAGGGTGTGTGAGGAACCCACTCACTGACTAATGATGATACGTGTGTCAGACCTGTGAGAAATGGGGCAGTGTGATCAGCCAGCCTGGCCTCCCTACAGCTCAGCTCTGCCTTGCCTTTCACATTTTGAGCTCCTTTGTGAGAGAGTGTGTGGCGAGGGCAGGGGGTCCACCCCTAGACATGGGAGTTTTGCCGATACCTTTACTTGATTATGGAGTTTGTCAGCAATGGAAAAACTGTGCTGAAAGCCAGGAATCTGCAACTTCCTGTCTATGTGTGGACAAAGGCTTTTGTTTACCCCAGAGAATCAGTCTTCCAGCCCCTGGCAATAAAAGTTTTGGGGGCGGGGCTACTCTGAAGTGTCTAACTCACAATGAGGGCTGGGAAGTCCCTGGATCTGCCCCAGGAGGGGCGGCTGGCTTCTGGGTGAGGAGGGAAGTGGGGATTTCACCCAAGGGGTAAAAAAGGGATAAGGAAAGCAGTCTTCTGTGTCCTGACACATCCAGCTCAACCCCACCTGGGGCCTTTGTGTGAGCTCTCTCTGGAATGCCCGCCCTCTGAAATCTACATGGCTTCTTCTGTACTTCCTCTAGGGCTTGTCCAAAGGGCACATTGTCTGTGAGGCTTTCCTGGGGCACCATCCCCCCATATTAAGTGACACCTCTCACTGTCGTCTGTTGTGTCTCTGTGTGTGTTACTTGCTATGCTCAACATAGCTAGGAGGGTCTATGTCAATCTTTGGCAAGTAAAAGAATGGATTTTATACCAGGAATTCCCCAAATGATGTATGTATCTACTTGGTAATCAGTTTTCGGAATATAGATAGCTGTCTGGATTCAGAATAAACTGTAATAACTAAGCAGTTTATTGGCTGATACTTTCATTTGGCCAAAAGGACTGATACTCAGATGGGGACAACAAGATTGGCTTCTCTTGCGATAAACTGATGCTAGCTAACCTTCAGATGTTACAGGAGTCCCCCTTGAGTCACCTCTGGGAGTTAAACACAGGCTGTTTTGGTTAAGTCATTACTAATCTAGTGTAAAAGGAATCACAGTTATGGTTTCCCTTTTACTTGAAATTTCTTTCTTCAAGGAAAATGATTAAATCCATTATCAGTGAGACAAGATTCACTTTTTAAACTTTAGACATATAGCAAGCTTACGTAAAGTTAAAACATTTTGCTTTAATCATCCATGTGTATTTAAAACAATTTCTTTTTATTGATTGATTTTAGAGAGAAGAATAAAGGGAGGGAGGGAGAGAGAGAGAAAGAGATTTGTTGTTACACTTATTTATGAATTGATTGGTTGTTTCTTGCATGTGCCCTGACTGAGTATTGAACCTGCAACCTTGGTTGCTCAATATTCAGAGCTACCCACCAGGGCCTTCGTGTGTATTTTTAAAGAATAATAAAAAAAAAATGCTGTAGGACCGTTAATTGCTGTGCCTGTATGCTTTTTCAGGCTCGGGCAATTTCTAGCTAATTGAATTGATCACTGTGAGATTGTTCCACTTTGGTAGAGAAGAAAAGCAGGCAAACTGGCCCTCCTTGGTCTTTCATGGGTATCATTTATTAAGCTGTGATCGGCTCAACCACAGAGACAAGCACAGAGCAGTCTCTTTCATTCACTCACAAACTATTTATAGATTACCTGCCACATGCCAAGCATTTCTTAAGGGGTTGGGGACTCAGCAATAACAAAAACAACATGCAGATCTGCTCTCATGGAGCTTTTATTCTAGTTGGGGAGGCAGAAAATATCAAAATGAAGTATAGGGTATGTTAGAAGATGACATGTACTATGGAAGAAAGGCAGAGAAAGAGGAAGGGAGAAGCAGTATAAAATGAGGTTGTCCAGGTAGTGCCAGGTTACATGTGGGCAAAGATTAAGGAGGTAAGGGGCCCCCTGGTGGAGGGGCAGGCTGGGCAGAGGGAGGGAACGGCCAGTGGGTGGTGCCAAGTGCACCTAAAGAGAAGTAAGGACACCTTAGTGCCCGGACCCCAGTGAGCAAGAGAGGGGAGTAGAGTCAGCCAGAGAGGAAAGGGGGTCCCAGTCACTAGGGCTTGTGCCCATTGGAAGAACCCTGGTGCACTCTTCTGAGCGAAGCATGAGGCCAGTCCAGAGGTGTCACAGAGGAGTCACGTGTTATGCTCACAGTATAAAAGGATTCCTGAAATGAATTCTTTGACAGCCTCTGATATTTTGGTCAAAACATTAAAATTAAAAATAAGGGGGGCTTGCAGGCCAAGTCATCCCTGGGTATAGCAGGGAGACTGATGTCAACCCCTAGACGGGCTGCTCGCACCCACTGCTCTCTAAAACTTCTGTGTGTTACTCTCAGCAATGCCAAACTAAGGGCAGGAGGGTGTGAGCCCTGGAAACAGTTTGGTTCAAGGTCAAGATTCTTCACCCCTCTTTCTTTTTGTGTCCCTATGTAAGGAAGAGGGTAGAACTGGGAAGAGGAACAGAGGAGGTCAGCCTGGGATATTCACGCTAATATCCTGCTGAGATAATCCCTGTCACCTCATCCAGAGAATCCTGTGCTAAAATTGCCTTAAACTTTCTTCTCTTCTGAACTTTTGGTATTGGTACAGTTCTTCATTTCATGGCTCATGGTTGGTGATTTCTATAAAACCTGCAGCATTCTAACATGATATTTGAGCTGTTGTAAAGTTTGAGAAACAATCTGGGAGATGTGGTTTGAATGTAAACTTTGATGTTGAAGTCACTGGGGTTGTTATTTGTTATGAAGACAGTAAGATAATGAGTCTTTGGTCACATGCTTACGACAAGTGAGATGGGGCAGGATGACCTGTCAGTCTGTGAGGCAGAGGAAGGCATCCAGAGGCTTTGGGAGATGGAAATACTGAGTGGACTTATCATGTGAGACTGACTCGCCCACCTTCTAACTGTGTCCTCCCAGAAGGTCCAGAGGGCACTCTCTTTACCAAGGCTGGGGGAGATGCATTTGTGCGCTTGTCTACGCATCTTTGAAGAGCTCTGTGGTGGCCCTTTTCTGTGGGCCAGGAATGACAGTGCAGATTGCTGCCATCAGACTGGACTCCCTGACTTCAGTGGGGATGACGGAACCCAAAACCAAGACGTGGTGTTTGACTGCCCAAGATGAGGGGGCTGTGTTACTGGACAGCGAGCAGAGCTGCGGTGATCATCAGAACAGCGTGACCCGCAGAGATCACGGCACTGACTAGTCGATATGATATTCCTTGAGCAGAAATAGAAAGGTAGGCTACTACAGGCTTGATTGATTCGCATGAATGGAAAAACTGTAGATTTGGTGACTAGAATCTTCACAATGAAAGGTCACAGCCCCTCAAACCAATTCCCAGACTTGAGCCAGTTTTTAGACCCAGAGCTCCTTGAATGAAGGAGAGGACAAGTCTGCTTATGCAAATCCTGCTGCTCAGTCAGCATTTGACACCAAAGCTTCCTCCTAACTTTCCCTAATGGGACCTGTGGCTGCTTATTATGGTGATTGTGCATGGGGGAAAGGGATGTAACCAGACTTTTGAGGACAAGTGGGTACTGGAGACTCTAAATGCCACTATAGTTTGCCAGTCAGATGATCCATGGAGTTTGCCATGGTCCATGTTACAGTGATCCCAGGGGCTTCTCAAATCTACTCTGTGTTTGTCTCTTCAGCTCCAAAAATAATAATTGGAAAAGAAATTTCACAAAGTGGCTCTTTCCCCACACCGATTAGGATCCTTCCGCATCTCTTCTGAGTTCGCCCAGTGCTCAGAGCTATCTGCGACAGCTCTCTCAGGAGGCTGTGTGTGCAGGGGGACTGTGCTGGCTTTCTGGCTAGTGGCTTGTAAGGCCTAGCATGTTGCATAGTTGCTCTGCTTTGTCCCACAGCAGCAGGCAGAGACGACCAGGGAAGAGGAAACTGGGCCCAGTTCTATCATTATTTTCCTGTGTGTCTCTGGGCAAGTCGCTTTGCCTTTCTGAGCCTTGGTTTTCTCATCTTTAAGAGGAAAGTTTGGGTCAGAAGTCAGTGATTCTCAACCTCAGCTGCATATTGCAGTCACTCAGGGAACTTAGAAACTACGTAATTTCTAAGTCCTATACTAGGGATGTCGCTTTACTTGGCCTGGGGTGGGGATCTAATTCTACTGTTTCAAGTATGTCCCAGTGACTCGAACATGCATTAATTAGGATGAGTCCCCACAGATGAGGTCATTGCTAAAGTCCCTTCCAGCTCTGACAGGCTGTCTCCACAGTGCTTCTCATTGAGAGGGAAAAAGAGAGTCTGGCACATTTGAATTCAAAACTCCAAAGAGAAAAATCCCCAAAGCCCTGTTTTTGAAATTAAAATCTACAGTATTTTTCCTTTAAGGGAGAAATTTGACTGACTGGACTACAGAGAAGGGTGGGTTGAAGAGCAACTTGAGAATTTTCTCCAGCCATGTCAGTGATATTTGCAGAATGGCTCCAAGATTGGTCCACCATGTCTGTCTGTGGCCTAGACACAGGCCAGAGTCTGTCTGTCCTTGTGTTTGATGTCCACCACGTCACATCCCTGTTATCATTATAGACACTCAGAAAGAGAGCCATACTGTACTCTGGCTTACCAAAGGATGCTGTCCCTCTGTGTCTCCTTTCTGCCTGCATCTCTGGCTTGCCTTTGGAAAAGGGTTGCTCTCATTCTGTGAATAGTGGGACTGGTTCCGGTTTCCGAGCCAGACTCAATCACAAACTGGTTGTGTTTCCTTAAATAGGTACCTTTTCTCCCTGGTCTCTGTTTTCTTATCTTTTGAACATGTAGCTCCAAAGTGTCTTGTGAATAAAATGCTCTGTTGCTAATGCTATTTTCTGAAACCTTGTTTATTCACCCAGAATATTAAGCCGAGCTACCTTTCAGAAGAAGGATGGACTCCAAGCTGTTGCAAAGCGATTGTGCTCACTGATAACTGCGGTGAATTTGTGGAGAGCATCTTCCCAACAGGGTCAACTCTCAAAGAATGGTGGGTATTTTCCACCTGGCCTAGGCAATAATAATCCAGTTTTGAAGCACTTACAACAAAAACTACTAGATGGCGCTGTTTCCCCAGATTTCCAGGGAGTCTGCGTTTTAGCAGATGGCTTTTGAAGGAGAATTAACAATTAATGTCTATGGTATCAGCCAAAGACCGCAGAAAATACGTTATACTCCAGAAACTACAGAGAGCTGAGATCACTCAAAGACATTCTGCTGCCAGCTCGGTTCTCTGCTGGCCAAAAATATAATCATCTCTAGCCCATCCCATGCACAAATTGGCCCGCAAATAAGAGACATTAATAACAAGGGTAAATAAGGGAAATTATAGTAACTGGTTTGTATGCTTATTTCCTCAGCCTTATGACATTCTATTCTGGAAGTTCCTCTGCATACAATAGTTATAAAACAATCACCATGGGACTGGAGGGTGATTATGAGGTGAAACCAATTCTGATGCGAGTTTGGTTTCCAACAGCTTACAAAAGGGACCCACCAGATGAGAAACGTGGACTGTCCCTCTCAATCCATATGAACACTGACGGGGTGTCACAAAAGGGGGGGTGCTGTAAAGGCTTGATGGCAGGCAGGAAAGATTTCTTGTGTGTTCCTGACCTTTTCTAGAATAAAGACTTAAACGCTGCAGATAGCACTCTCTTCCTCAAAAGGCAGAGATGTTCTTTGTCACACAAGAAGAGCGGAGGGCGAAGACGCCATTTGGCCCATTCTTAAATCTGCCTCTTGCATCTTCCCCTCTCAGCGTTTGTAACGTTCATTATCAGTATTTCCACTGATGCACAGTGAGGTAACTAAAAGGTAAACTCCTCATCGATAGTGGAACTTCTGCGGAGGAGGGAGCCATCCGGTCCTGCTTCCCTGCCTGTCCTTTTATGACCTTCTTGTAGAGTGGTCTAACGGCTGGGTGGCTTAGAAGAACCGGAGGGCAGTTCTCTCTTGTATGTGGTGGCCATGCTCTGAAATATAAAACCTGCATCATCCACAGTGCACCCCCAACTTTACTCTCTGACTCCAGACTTCCCCCTTGTCCAGAAACTGCAATCTGTCAGAATTAAATCATAAACTGCTCTGCCCTCCCTCTGCCACACCACGTCCAGCTCAGTTTTGCAGCCTGGGGGAACAGGAAACATGAAACCTAGACATTTTCTTCCTGTTTTCCCTTCTAGTTTAATCCTGCCTTTTGTGCATTCATGGTGTGCATTGTCTAGATTTAGGGAAATGTTCCTGGTGCCAACACCTCTGGTGTGTTTCTAAAAAAACCCCATTATTTTCAATCAACAGCATCAACAACTCAGACTCCAGCTGGCAAAGAGGGTGAGTGGGGGGCTGTGCTACAGAGCACCTCCCCTCCCGCAGGGAAGAGTGAGGCCCCCTAAGCAGAGGAGTCAATTACTATTTTAACTGGCCTCCCCCAGACCCCAGAGGCAGCTGAGAGGAAGCCACACATTGGGAGTTCCTGCAGCATCTTGCTGGCTCCCTAAGGCTTCTAGGCATTTGCCCATCTGGTGAGGCGTCCAGAGCAGGGGGTCTAATTAAGCATCATCTGGCCACCTGAGAAGGCTCGGTGGGCCTCCCTGGCTTCCCCCTCCTCCAGGCAGGACTCCCCTCTCCCAGCTGCAGCTCTCTGGGGCTTCTTTGATTGTGCAGCTGCCTTGGCTAATTACTGGACGGCAGGGTCCCCAGATGGTTGCCTCAGACTGGAGGGGCTGGGCAGAAAGAGGGCTGAGGAACATAAAGGTGCAGGGAGGAGAGCCCTGTGAGGGGTGGTCAGAGGGGGCTCAGAGGGAGAAGAAACAAAGAGCAGTTGGATGAGCATCGCCTGAGCTGAAGAGGAGGAGGGGATTCCAGCCCTCCACCAAGACCTCCGATCCATAGGTGTCCCTGCCCCTCACTCCTCCCCTGCCTCTGGCCTCCCACCACACTGTGATGCTCTACATTCCTGCCCTTTGCTTCTCTCTGAGCACTATCCTCCAGCCAGCCTTGCTCCTGCTGTCTGGGACTAACCACAGTTTTCCATGAAGAGAACATGTCTGTAGAGCCCCGGTTAGGGGCAGGGGATGGCACAGAGGCTTTAGGAAGAGGATGTTGCTCCACTTCAAGTTATTCTTTGCTCCTTTTGGACTTTTAGGCATGCAGATGTTTATGTGTTTTAAGGTGTTTTCACCCCGGTGTCCCTAAACCATGTCAGGTGCCCAGAGAGTTGTGCAGCTGCTGATATGCACGCCAGGCTCTGCCCACGACTTCTCGGCCATTTTCTGTGTCTGGGCAGTTACCCTGTGACATGAGGCAAATGGGAAGAATAATGGGACAAAATAAAGGGAAACAGAATGGAATATGAAATCATCCACAAGCAGTTGTACTGGCAAAAGGTATGACCTCCAGGTTATGATGTCCTGCTTAGACCTTCACTTGCTTAGAAGCTGGGCTGGGCCAATGAGACACTTAATTCCATGTGTTTTTCTCTCATAATGTGGGATTGTTGGGAGCAATAAAATTGTGCTGAGTGGGACTAGGACAAGATCCCTGGACTAGGTCAAATGAGCTCTAGTGTAATACTGCTCCTGTGACCATGGGTAAATCATTGCTTCCTCTGACCTCCATGTTCCCATGGGAAAATGTAAAAGAATGCTTCTTTCAGTGTGCCAGAAGTTACCATTTTCTGAGCACGTTAGAGGTTAGAATTTTCTGTTACTATATTTGGATTAACAGAGATCAGGAGGAAATGGCTTTCTCCCCGCCTCCCCCCAAAAAACTTGTCACAGTGTGACTGAAGGCAGTTTTGTTCCAGGAAAGAAAAACTGTGGGTGGAGAACAGATGTTTTGAGACTCACCATGTGTGCCCCAAACACCAGAAGCGTGTGCTGTACAGATGTGCACAAGTTTTTGACAGCTGTAGCAAGAATTAGAAGGGTGGTGGGATTTTCAAGGTGACAGGAAGATGATCTCATTAAGCTTTTGATGTCTGGTTTGGTTCCCTCTTAACTGTCTGCCCATTCCCTGTGAATCCAGGACTGACACGGGAAGTCTCAGCCTACGATAGAAAAATTCAGAGATTTGAATCTATCAGACAAGATTCACAGGATGAGGAACTCTGTGGATCTCTGGAGTCCTTTATTTCCATTAGATGTAGGCTGTGGTCACAGCTGGTTCCTTCCAGGGTCCTCTGGGCATGAATTTCAGGTATAAAGAGTGGACCCAGCGGAAGCAGTGAGGGGAGCAAATGAAGAGACTCTTCCTACTAATGGGTGTCAGCTTCCCCCTGGGTATAGACTGGCGGCAAGTTCAATTTCTTCAGTCTTAAAGTAAGGATTATTGTTTTAAAATTATTCTGGGGGCCAAGATAAATCCTAGAGAATAATTGTTGGTGTTTTCAGTGGGTCATTCACTAAGCAGCCTAGATTTGTCCTTAAGGTCCAATAGAAAATGATCACATTTTAAATTAAAGCCCATCGATTCTACAGGGGTATTGGGGGGCCTCAAGGGGCCCAGCATGTCACCCTGGTGGCCACCTCTTCAGTGTCTGATGGATGGGAACCAATCCTCTGCTTGACTAAATCCTAAGAAAGTTGCCCAGTGCAGTTCATTGTGGGCAGTTCAAGTACTTTATTTTGATCTAAAACCTGCTTCCTTGAAACTCCTGCTCACTAATCCTAGTACTGCCCATTGGAACCACCCAGGATAAGTATAACCCCATTTTTAGATGAAAGCTCTTCAGATAGTTGAAGCTGGTTATAGCATCTCCTACCCTTTATGCAAGACATGCATTCTAAGTATGCCATGGTTCCAAACTCCCTTGCTACCCACTGTGGACATCACCGGGGGTTTTAGCATTTGCATGAGTCAGGACCCAGAAAGGAAGATAGAAACACTCTCAACATTTCCAACAGAGGGAAATCAATACAGGAGCTTCTTACATAGCTGTAGGATAGAGGGAGCAAAAGAGGCAAATGTTAGATTGTCCAACATTAGTAACTACAGGAAGCAGCTACCATTCCCAGAGCTGGAGAATGTATGAGAAGAGCCCAGATTCCCAGGGGAGGGCCACCCAGGGCAGAATGGAGACCATGGCAAAGGTCCAGGCAGGACAGCTACTACAAAGGGTTGTTGTGCTACTGGTGCTGGACCCTGTCAAGGGACAGAGTCTTACTCATGCCACCCAGGTGGTGTTGACATACCTGTTGAACTTGAAGTCAATTAAATCTTATTTATGTGAAGCTGATGAGATCAAACTGTAGTTATGAAAATGAGTGTTCGACTGAAGTTCAAATCTCTAGTGGATCTACTTTTCCCCGCTTCTTTCCTAGCATATTTCCACCCCCCTTTTCTTTTTTTGGTAATGATCCCTTCTTATTCCCTTGGGGAAAATGTCCTCTTTCATCCTGTGGCTGGGCTATTAGTCACATGACCCCAGCATTCCTGACCCTAGGGGAGGGCACGTGAGACAAACTGTGAGACATGGGCAGAGATGCTCAGGGGCAGATGGCTGATGGAACTGGGTCTGTTGATGAAACTTCCCTACAGAAGCAGTTGTTGAGTTCTCTACTGGCATCCCTGGAGATTCCCTAATTCTGGACCTTCCCAAGACCTGGTTGTCTCTTCTGCTATTGAAAACACTATCTAGTATCCTTTTTATAATGTCCTTTCTTACTTAGGTGAGGCAGGGTCTATTTCTATTGTTTACAACCCAAGAACCTGGAATGATATGCAGTTTTTACCTGTATTCCCTATAGGCAAGATGACACCGTCTTGCTTGGTGGCGATCTATCAAATATTGACTCTAAAGCCAGTACACCAGCTATCCCTCCATCTTTTGTCACAAATATTAGAAAGTCAACTTCTCATGGTATGCTGAAGAGATCTATACTTATTGCTATAGAATTCCAAAATCTGTGACGCAGGTAAATGTAGAGCGGTCAGGTCCGGAAAAAGATTGTGATGTGATTACTTTGATTTGTTCCTATCTAAATGGGAGCAACAAAATGTAGAAATCTCTCTTTTTTCATTTCCTAACAATTTGAACACTAAACATCTCAAGGCTTCATCCCTATCCCTGGTTTTGACCTTCCTGCACTTCTAAGATTCACTCAGAAATGGGGTGGTCAGAAAGTGGGGGTGTATGTAATTATGTTAATTGGCACTTGAAAATAATTTTTAAAAATCAAATTATTCTTTAGGGCTGTCAAAATATCTTCAAAGCAGTTGCATCAAAATATCATGTATCAGATTTCTATGTATTCATATGACTCATTAAAAATGTGCCAAATTTATGTTTTTTTCAAGAAGAGCATGGCCCCATCATCACACACTACTTTCCAGGGGGACAGAATTGCGTCTCTCAATGCCATATATATCTAGCCATTCAACTAGTGAAAAAAATGTAACTCATCCAGTCCATGTTTACCCATATTGTCCATAGAAATAGTTTGACGATGTCTTCTTGGAATCTTGACCAAGAAAAACATTGATTTGCTTGACTGCTTCCCAACACAGAAACAAGGTTAATTCGGTAAAGCTTGTTTTATAAGAATCATGTTGGCACAAGTTATTATGTTTAATAACTATGTTTAACACTTATATTAATCATAATTATCTTTTAAATATTAAAATAATATATTTACTTTTTAAAAAATTGGCCAGGTCTTGGTTAGGAAAGCCATAAAAGGAGGAGTCCCAGTCAGACCACCCTTCTAGAAGCTCAAAGCTGCACCGTGCTTGTCCTCTGAGGGGTCTGGCCACGCAGTGACATGCCCCTCTGATATGTTCATATTTTGCTATGGTGGGGGTTGAGGCGGGGGCTGGACAATATGATAAAACAGTCTATAAATTTCATAGTGACTGCCCTAAACCTTCAAGGATAAATGAGTTTCTGGAAAACATTTATCTTTGGACAGCTGACTCTGAATTGGTATGATTCCGGAGTGTAGAATTTGGAGGCAGAATGAATAAGGTGTTTTCATGTTTAGATGCTTTGCTCATTGAATTGAAGTTTAGAAAGGCTTGGGAAAAATAAGGAATGCCAAGGATAATCTCATTCTAAATTTGGCTCTCACTGGTAAACAAGAGTTTGAGGTTGCTTGTGCAGTACCATGGCACAAAATAGAAACCGCCAAAGGTGTCTAGGAAAGGACTATTGTTCCAAATGAAACCTGGTGGGCCAGCTCCGTGGGGTGACACATTTAAAGGGGCTGTTGATGCCCATGTCATATTAGGCTACTAAAAACTAACTGGGATTTTTGGTCCAGACTATGAAGTACCTCGCAGAGTGCGTGTTCTCTGGTGAGACGAGAGTTCAGACAATCCCGCATCTAGGGGACATCAGTACCCTGAGGATCTCAGCGTTGTGGCAGTTATTTGGGAGATGTCAGCAACCAAGTGTCACAGTAGACTATGCTTTGGATTTCCATGTCAATTTCAATGCTTAAATGGTTTTCTGCTGAAACAGGAAGACTTTCATTAACTGCTCTAACATATGTCTGCCACAAGGCTTATGTCCTCCCAAGAGAGTCATACCTTTATTTGAAGGAGGTGGTAAGTGAGTTATGTCCCTTGCATGTTTGAAAGCCCTCTCTGTCCTTTGTCACTGCCACTTCAGGAGATAGTTCTATTCATCCCCCCAACCCCCCTTCCTTGGCATTTCAGTATCTGGGACTCATTAGAAATAGTTTCCACTACTTCATGGTCTTGATTTTATAAAAGTTTGTTTCAGAATAACTCTTCTTCGATAGTTTGATAATCCTTTGCTTTTTTTAAAACATTTTATTGTATTCAAATGATGACATTACATTTTCATACCTGTGACAATATTTGAACATTATTTACATATGTGTAATATGTCTGTTTTTTTCCTGAGATTTTTAAACAAATATTATTTTGCCCAGTAAAATTTATTTTATGATATCAAAAGTGATTCATAAAAATATTAGATCAAACATATATCTTTAGTTTGGGAAACTATTGCTCCAGCATATGTGCTAATGTATGTATGTGGGTTGGTAGTGTATGTAAGTTAGTTAAAGCTAATGGGCAGCATTAGGGTCTAAGTACAGATATACTGATGGCAAAGAGCTTACTGGTTGAGCACAGGAATTCTGAAGCTAAGTCCCATGGTGCCACATAGTAGCCTGTGACCTTGGGCAAATGGCTGGAGCATTCTGGGTTCCCATTTCTTTATCTGTAAAACAACCCTATTTCATGGGATTGTTGCAAAGATTTAAAAAGTAATACATGTACTTGCTTAGAAACATCGCCTGACACATAATCAGCACTAAATAAATGTTAGCTCTTACTATTAGCAAACTGAGGATAGGCTGTACAACTAGAACTGAGTATGCCAGAGGCACCAGTCTCCACCGGTACACCAGGGCATCTGAAACAGAACCAGGAAAGCACTGGAGATAAATAAGGCTACAGAAATGAACAAGAAGGAGTCACTGAACAATACTGCCAAGAAGGCTTAGTGACAAGTCATCCCATTGGGAAACATATGAAAACTTCAGGAGGGAATGATTTCAGAGTCCTGATGCTATAAGAGGTCAGGTTATTAAGGCAGCTAATCCTTTACCATTGATCTTGGGGTGCCTCTTTCTTCATCATCGGAGCCCTCATCCGAGTGGGCTATTCTAGTGCCCCTGCCCTCCCAGGGAACTGGAGGTGGGCACCATTCTGCAAGACAGGTTGTCTGTGGACATGTAGGCAGACAGGATTGCATATTTACAAACCTTTCTCTTCCTCTTTGCTTTTTGGCCTCAGTCAATCCAGCTTTTAAAATATGGGTCCTGCAAGGCTAAGCTGTGTGATGAAAGCCAGGGAAAGTCGCAAGAAAAGCACGTAGAACAAGGTCAGTGCCCTTCAGGACTTCAGGACTATTTTCTGGACTGTCATGGAACAAAACACTGCTCGGAGTTGAAATAAACATGTTTTCCAATGCGCGAAACTCCTCGGGGAATAGAGTGTCTGCCAGACAGAGAGATAAGCAGCTATCTCCTCTGTCTCACACTCAGTGGTTTACTCAAAAACTGAGAGCCGGAGGCCCTTAGCTTTCAAAGTACAACATTTCTGCCCCTGGGGAATACCCAGTCCCTTGTCACAGGGGATCTTCATAACATTTCTCTTTCAGAGAGGTGGACCAAGCCAGGTTCCCAAACTCGCCTGTGGTTAGAGAAAGCACCGGGATCTCAGGGTCCAAGTCCTGTGTCTACCTTTCCCTGGCTCTTACTTACATCTTGGCCACGTTTGTATCCTTTTAAAACTGGGGATGGTAATAATAATATCTAATCTGTAATGTTTTTATAAGGATTAAATGAGCTACTATCATGTCATGCACACAGTAAGCACTTAGCAAAGTCCGCTTTATTCTTTGAGGGCTATCAAGGAATTAGTGATTATATTTTTATTTTATTTAAGGAATTAGTGATTATAAATTGAAAAACGTTTCTTTGTTCAGGAATTCCTCTCTTTGTCTTCCTTAAATATGCTTGTTTATAAAAAGAAATGATGGATTTTTAGAAGAGTCTAGTCTATTTATATGCGATCTGAGGTTGAATTTATTCAACCAAACAGCACTGATTCTTCATAGCTCATTCCAAGCACCACTTCCTCCAGAACGCCTCTCTGGTGACCCTATGTGGTGAGGCTCCCACCTGGTGGCCCATGGCACGTGGTGCCCAAACTGTGCATGTCGTCCATTGATTCACGTCACATTTTGTATTTCTCTCTACCTTGGAAAAAATCTTTTATTCTGAAGAGTATTGCCAGATCATTAAAGGTAATATATGCTCAGCATTTAAAACAATAAATATATGATAGATAAACTTATTTCTCTGTGTAATTCATGTTTGGCATAGGAAGGACAGACTGTGTGGTGTCATGCGCAGATGTCGAGTCAGTTCGATGGCGTTTAAGGCCTGGTTCCTTTCTTTACTTTGTCTCTGTACCTGTGCAAGCTTCCAAACTCTCTGAACCTTGATTCCTTCATCTTTAATATGAGAATAAGTAAGAGAAACTGAATGGTATAAAGTCCATGCCACAGTGCCTGGACTACAGTACAGTAGATCCTGGACAAACGGTTCATAGCAGTATCAGGGGACCCTCCCTCCGCCCAGTCAGTCCACTTGAGGTCCGCCTGCCTTCCTGGTACCTTGATCAATTGACAGCCAATCAATTGATCAGTTTCTGACACTTTTTGTATCAGTTGGGTTCTGGTTATACCTCTTAAGACTTTTATGGCCACTCTCAACTCTTTTGGGTTCTTAAGCTGTATAATGATAAATATTACCTGAGTGCTTAATACAAATGCAAATCCCAGGACCCCAGCCTGAGTGATCCTGAATATTTCATTCCAAGGAGGGACTCGGGAGTCTGCATTTGCAGCACGTACCAAGTAATTGCACCAGGTAATTCTGATAAAAGTGCTTCAGAAACCACTGTCTGAGAAATTGCTAGTGAGGTTACTTGGTCCTATAAGTCAACTCTTCATCTGTTCTATCCAAATATGTCTCTAAGCAGGAGTTCTTGAGCTTGGGTGCATGAGCAGGCTTTAGGGCCCTGTGAGCTCCCCAAAGTTGAAGGCCAGTTATGTGTATATACATTTCTTTGGGGAGAAGTTTGACCTATAGCTTTTATTTTATGTATGTTCACGAACCCTCTATTCCACTGCCTTCTCCCACCAAAAAACAAAACAAAACAGGTTCTGGCCAGGTAGCTCAGTTGGTTAGTGTCGTCCCAATATGTCAAGGCTGTAGATTTAATTCCCGATCAGGGTGCATAAAAAAATCAACCAATGAATACATGGATAAGTGGAACAACAAATAAATGTTTCTCTCTCCCTCCCTCCCCCTACCTCTCCTCCCCCTCCCTCCCTCCTAAGAACTATATCTCCATGCTCCAGGCCACTCCCTACTCCTGCCCTCAAGGTCTGCCTTTCTCCAGTTACCAGCCAGACAGAGCTGTGCCAACAAGTAGTGCATCTTCTCAGGGACTGATTTCACCCCCAGACCACAGTGGTTTTTACTGCCAGCAGGTGGTTCTTCCTTGCAGGCACACCTACATGCCATGGACTGAAGCAGAACATTCAGTAGTGGTTTATCTGGCCTATCTGTAAGTGTCCTCCAAATGGTTTGCGTCCCTACTGAGCACAGGCTCGGAGAAACCCTGCCCTGGCTCCTGCGTGGGCCCTGCTAGGTGCCCAAAGATGGTGGTTTATTAGGTCTTCTCTGCATTGAAAGTTGTCTGTCAAGGCCCAGAGTTAGGAGTCTGTGTTTTCACAGGGACCTCGTGGAGTATCTCCAGAGAGGTCTAAATAATCTATCCTGGGGAGGGTCTGAGCCCCTGTTGGCCTAGTTATTGTTTCTCTGGGGAATCGGGCCACCCTGCGCCTCCCCGGGGCACTGAGCTTCACTCAAGCTAAGATTTCCCTTTCTCCTGATTAGGAGCACAGGCCAGACACCTCAGCCTCCTGGGGGATGGTGGAGAGCTTGCTCACTGCCTGTACTCACAGTCCCCGTGATTTCACTTCATTTAAGCGTGTGGGGTGGGGCCCACCTGGACCCATAATCATTTAAGTATCTCGTCTCTGACGTTCTTCTGTTACGAACTCACAAAATGATTGCCTCTGCCAGTACCGCGTCCACCACCACCAATGTCTGATTCTCCATGTATGAGAATCCTGTCTCCCTCTAATGACCTGTAATACTATCCAAGGATTTGGGACATCTATAAATGGTTCAGTGGTATTTGTGGATGATGCCTTTATGCATGTGTTCTTCCTCTGGACAGATCCTGTCTGTCCCAGTCTTTGGACCTGAATTCCTCTGGGTTTCATGTTGCATGGTGTTGAGAGGTGATTAGGGGGAAGTGGGCTACTGGCTTGGCCCACCGGTTCTACCAGATGGCCTTGTGACCTCTGAGCCCACCCAAATTGCCACCTCTCTGATCTGTTTTTGTCCTTCACTCCCATAATAAAAGCTTCCCTGGAGAAGTCTATAATTGATTCTTACACAGTTGGTGTCTGCCCTGCTGGGAAAGATGGCACACTGGGTCTGGAGATGGTGAGGTGCCTTTGCATTCACTTCCTTCCCTCCAGCCACTCTGTTCTCCTGCTCATTAGCATAGTTTGTATGAAGAACTTAGCTGTGTGGGCCCGGGAAGAAAGCAGGCAAATATGGGGATAAAAGAAGGCTAACAACAGACGGCAGGAAAGCGTTTCCTTGAAATTCATATGAGCAGTTGCTTCTTCTGGTGGGTTTTTATTATTAAATTTATTCCCATCATTTGGTTAGATAGGTCTACCCTTGTACTTGCTTATCATGTCCTGAAATAATCTTGTTTTTTAATATCTATAACAAGGAACTGTTCAATATACCAATTATAAATACACTCGTGTGGTCCCCTGTGTAACTAACTGTCAACTTAGTTACCTAGATGCCATCTGTGTATTTGGAGGAAGTGAATACTCATCTTATCCCAATGAAAATAATAAGTTTCTGAGCTTTTAGGTTCCTCCCAACCATTTTCTAGGTTTGTGAGGATAAGATGAGCCTTTGTGTGTGTGTGTGTGTGTGTGTGTGTGTGTGAGGGGGTGGTGGTGGTAAAAAATTATTGGTCCTTTAATTCTTTTCCAATACATTATTTTAGGTCCTGAGTAGAATTCTATTTTACAGCTATTAAAACGTTGCCATCTATACTTCCTCTGTCAATCTGTGATTTTTCCTTTCCAATCTCCAGTAAGGGGAATCAAAGTTCATCAAGTTCTTTGGAAATTGAAGTTAAATAATTCTTATACCCTGTATTTCCACCAAGAAACAGAGTTCTTCACTATCACTATAATCATTAGCAGCAAGCATGTCCATGAGGATTGTTTAACTTCATATGTGGCAAAAATGACCTCATATTATATGCTTTTTACTGTCTCCAGATCAGTAGTCCTAGAATCACAGAATTCCAGGGATGCAAAGAGAAACCGGGAGATCATCTAACCCAGGGGTAGTTAACCTTTTTATACCTACCGCCCACTTTTGTATCTCTGTTAGTAATAAAATTTTCTAACCACTCACTGGTTCCACAGTAATGGTGATTTATAAAGTAGGGAAGTAACTTTACTTTATAAAATTTATAAAGCAGAGTTACAGCAAGTTAAAGCATATAATAATAATTACTTACCAAGTACTTTATGTCGGATTTTCACTGTTTGGCAGAATAAATCTTTATGAAACAACTTACTATAGTTAAATCTATCTTTTTATTTATACTTTGGTTGCTCTGCTACCGCCCACCATGAAAGCTGGAGCACCCACTAGTGGGCGGTAGGGACCAGGTTGACTACCACTCTCAGAAAAGAAATGTTCCCACTATACCAAAGGAATTTATTTTTGGGAAAAGTATCCTTTGTGATAAAATGGCTCAGGAGGAGGAGAGAGAAGGTGACAGAGGACAATTTAACTTTGGGTGATGGGTATGCAACATAATTGAATGATAAGATTACCTGGAATGTTTTCTTTGAACATATGTACTCTGATTTATTAATGTCACCCCATTAAAATTAATAAAAATAAAAAATAAAATAAGAAATGGCTCGGGAAAGGATGTGGACAACCACAGAAGGTTAAAATGAAATGCTTCCCTACTTTTCGCAGGATCTCTAGTTAGTATGAAGGACCTTCAGTGCTGGGATAAAGGCCATCACAGGTAATTTTGTGAACTCAATGATAATCTTTTCATTGAGGAGAGATGTGTAGCAAACCTGATTATTTCTCAAAGAGCTGTCATTTACCCACGAGCTGACATTTCAGCCTCTTAAACAACACCAACCACTGTTATCACGGCTCTAACTTGAGCAATCAATCAGGGGTTTGAAACATTAAACTCGAATATGTAATTTCAAAGGGGATCATCTGAGCAAAATTCACTCTGCTCTGAGACAGCATCAGCCAGCCCTTCTCCAACAAGACAGTCACTGCCTGCTCTTCTTGTCCCTGACAATTCCCTCCCCGCACACCCTGGCTCTTCTTCCCTGCCAGAGGAAATGAGGTGTCAGGTCATGGATTTATGAGGTTTCCTGAAAAGGATACCCAGAAACTTCAAAACAGCGGCAAGTACAGGCTTCTTGGGAGAATTTGCAAGAGAAAGAACAGACTCCCTCTTCTCGCATTGCTGTGCAAGCCGTGATGTTCAAAATAGAGATAATACAAGTGAAAAAGGTGGTCTGGAACTTCTTATCTCTGACCCTATTAGATATTAACAATGATACAACTTCTACTGTGGAAACACAGGAAGCCCCTTTAAATTTAAATTTGTTAGCTAATGTCCTGCCTGGATTATTGCATAGTCTTTATTTTCTTCTTAGCTAGCCAAGGGGATGTTTATGCTACAGCAAACACTTATTGTTGCACCAAATGTAAGTGTATAATTAGGCTAAAAAGAAAAAAAAGAGCAAATGCAAGTGGAATTTGGGACATGTTTTCAGTGTCTGTGCTTTGTAATCTAGCTCCCTGTCTTTGGGGTCTATTATAAGGATGAGTGACCATTTCTGTTTGTTTCAGTAATTACTTGAGCTGCGGTTGGCTGATGTGTCCTGTCCAGAGTTAGAAATGTTACTGTGCAGCTATTGTCTTTTCAGATGTTAAACAACTTGTCCTGCAACAAAGGGAACAGCAGTGACAAACCCTAGTCCCTCCGCAGACCACATCTGTAATCTGTCCAACCTTGTCATTAGCAAAAGCTCAGCAATGGTAACAATCTGAATATCCTAGGTGAATGTCCTGAAGCCCAACTTTATCTGTCCTTGGCCAAAAGGGGGGGACTGAGAAAGCATTTGATACCAGGCTATTACCTTGTCCTGTCCTCTGAGTTGGGGCATTGCTAGGTGCTTCCAATCCTTTAGAACTAGGCTGTGCTATTCCTCTGTTGAATCAAAATAATTTCAAAGGACACCAACATTGGGCAAGGCCACTCATACAAGATATAAACAAGATCATTCAGTAATCATGTGTGAACCCAGATAAAAACCTAAACATTGTCCCACCACTAAAAGACCAAGCATCACCCATCCTGGATAACACAAGACAATTGATTTGTCTCTACCAGCACAGCTTTACCTCACTCCAGCCTTACAGGCTTCTCAGTGAGAATAACAGTACTGCCCAATAATTGAATTACCCCCCTTCTTGACAGCATCCAAAGCAGGGGAAAGCCCCCTTTCCTTGTATGATCCTCAAATTACCTAAGAGAAGCCCAAATTCTATAATGTGCCCTTTCTACACCCTCTTACGGAGGTACCATGCCATTTCCCATTGTGTTTTCTCCTTTGTTGCAACAAGTCAGTACACCCAACGTGGTTTGACTGTAGATGCATTCCTGGTGGTCTTTGGCTGAAGGGCATCAACTCGCTCTTATACAATTTCATCCCCATCTCATTCATCCTACTAAAGGTGCAGGGATCTTGAAGTCTTCCTCTCAACCCCATGTCACATCAATCACCAATCCAAATGCGTTTCCTTTGCAAATAGCTCTTTTTAACTCTTTCCTTCTCTGCATCTTCAGAGCAACCTCTGAGAATCCAGGTGACAAGATTCTTCCTTTTCGTCTAGTGCAGCAGTCTCTACACTCGTCTTCCTGAGGCTCCCTAGACTTTCTCCATCCTCTTCTTCACACTGCAGCCAGAGGAGTCTTTTCTAATTAGATACCTTACAAAAGCCCTTCTCATGTTGCAAGCATTTTAATGCTTCCTAAGTCTTTTAAAGACACAGTTGCTTAACATGGTTGACAAGGCCGTAAGAAGTCGACCCTCCTTGCCTCTTCTTGTGTTACTCCCCACCTCTTTCTGATTCAGCCACTTGGGCCTTCTCTCGTTTTCTTGAACACTGTGTGCTTCTTGCAACCAGAGAGTCTATACACGCTGTCTCTTGGAAGTGTTCTCCCCTCCTCCTTCAGTTAGTAAACCTCCCTTCACGTTTTTCAGATTTCAGTTCAATTGTTTCTTGGCATGGCCCCCTTCGAGCACACTGAGTAAGTCAGCTCACCTTATTCTGTCTCCCGGCGCGTGCATGTCTCTGGGTAACAAGTCCAGCTGTGATTATCTTTTAGATTGATGTGACTCCTTGATGAATTCCCGCCTCCTTTAGAGGACTCTTTATGCTTAGTAGGTGGTTAGTAAATGTCATGCTCTGAGGGATGAATCTCTGCTTTGCCACAGGTTAGCTGCCACCTTTCGAAAATGTCATTTAACCTTATGAACTGTCTTCATCTGCTCAGGTTGCCATAACAAAGCACCACAGACTTGGTGTCTTAAACAATAGGCGTGAATTTTTTTACAGTTCTGGAGACTAGAAGTCCCAGGTCACGATTCCTTCAGGGGTGATTTCTGGTAATGATTTCTTCCTGACTTGTATATGGCCACCTTCTCTCTGTATTCTCACATGGCCACTCATCCATGCATATCTCTGTATCTCTATATCTATATCTATATCTATATCTATACCTATCTATAACTATATTATCTATATCTATATCTATCTATCTGGAGAAAGTTCTCTGGTGTCTTCCTCTTATAAGGACATCAGTGCATAGCCCTTGTATTCCTCACCTGTAATAGGACTAATCATTCAGGCCTATTCCCTGGAACACTACAGGGGACAGTGTATGTGCTAACCTATGGAAGATGGAAAGAGTCTACTCTCTGATCAAGGACTGTGGTTCATGCCCTCTTCATGTACAAAAAGTATATAGAGGAGAAAGCCTGTACTGGTGTGAGGATGGAACTGCTCTCATTCAACATCAGAAGCATAGTAGGTCGAGCTGAGGTGGCTCTCTGTGAGCTGGGCTGCTTGTTAACTGGGAGTCCTGAGCTCTGGGTGGTTCCCACAGCACATTATGGCATGGGGGCTGCATCAGGGGCCTTCTAAACTCTCTTCCAGCTACAAGCTCTGTGCCTGGTACTATTTACATGTTGCCTTTACCTCATTAGGAATGGGCCCTCAGCTAATCTTTGATCATGTATAATGGAATTCAACAAACTTCTGAAAAGGGCCAGATAATAATAGTGAATAAATATTTTAGGTGAGGCTTTGCAGGCTATGTGATCTCTTTTGCAACCAAAAGAAATCCACTTTGTCATTGTTACATGAACAATGAACACTTGATCCATAGATATTTTAATGCTGACAAGTTCTTTGGTTGGAAAAGAAATCACTCTGTCACTGTTGCAGGAAAGCAGCCTTAGATACTATGTAAATGAATGAGTGTTGCTGTGTTCTAATAAAACTTTATTTATGGATATTGAAATTTCAAATGATTTTCATGTGCCATAAAATATTCTTCTTTTGATTCTTTCTTCCATCCATTAAAAATGTAAAAACCATTCTTCTCCAGTGAACCTACAAAACAATCCAGTAGGCTGGACTTGGCCCATAGGTCATAGTTTGTCAACCTCTAATATATATCAATAACTCAGAACCTGAATGCCATTAGCTTCCTGGTTGTCCTTAGACCACCAAATGACACTGATTTTTTTAAAGCCTGGTTGGAAAAAAAACCTACTGTTCTCTAATCTGACTCACTGGCTAGACAGAACATTTACTTTATTGTTTCCATAAGTTTCATTTTACTGCTGCCTATGAAAAGAATTACTTCTCCATTTGCCAGCTTATAGCAGCTGATGCTAAGCCTCTTAAAGCAAACCTGGCTTTTTCCCACATTCCCCCCTGTTCTGGACAGCCCTAATTCTGACATATTCTCTAAGCCATTATCTGCTGCCAATGCCAAGCCCCCAACCTGTAAACCAACCTCTTCCACTATGTGTTTCCAATGTCTAGATTTCTAAAATATCCCAATGCCTTATTTAGATTCAGTTACAAAACACAGACATGCATGTAGAAGAGACGGCTAAAATGTGACTGATGTGCCACCAAGAGCTTATATGTTATTTGACAAGAGTGGCTGTATTCTATTTAAGAACTATGGTAAATGGCATTGTCACATTATCCCAAATATCCTCACATTAGAGTGTATAAATTATTTATTTATTTATTCATTTTAGAGAGGAGACACAGAGTGAGAGAGAGAGAGAGAAAGAGAGAAAGGGGGGAGGAGCTGGAAGCATCAACTCCCATATGTGCCTTGACCAGACCAGTGCAGAGTTTTGAACTGGTGACCTCAGTGTTCCCAGGTCGACACTTTATCCACTGCGCCACCACAGGTCAGGCTAGAGTGTATAAAAACTTCTTCAGTTGCCCAACCAGACATATTTCTTCCATAGATACTTTTTTTTTTTTTTTTTTTTTTTAACAGGGACAGAGAGAGAGGGTCAGAGAGAGGGATAGATAGGGACAGACAGATAGGAACAGAGAGAGGTGAGAAGCATCACTCATCAGTTTTTCGTTGTGACACCTTAGTAGTTAATTGATTGCTTTCTCACTGTGCCTTGACCGCAGGCCTTCAGAAGACTGAGCAACCCCTTGTTGGAGCCAGTGACCTTGGGTCCAAGCTGGTAAGCTTTTGCTCAAGTCAGATGGGTCCACGCTCAAGCTGGCAACTTCAGGGTTTTGAACCTGGGTCTTTTGCATCCCAGTCCAACACTCTATCCACTGTGCCACCGCCTGGTCAGGCCATAGATACTTTTAATATTGACAAGTTCTTTGGTGATCAAGAGATGTATGGCATCTAGAGCATTGAATTTCCTCTTGGCTACTGTGTGATTAGCTCTTCACTCAAGCATTCCTGTCCTTAGTGGATGTGAGTCTGGTTAGGGAGTTGTCATGGGTACCTAGCAGTGACCACCCATGGCTCACCATGCGATGTACTCTTTGTCATGGGAAAACGTGTAGAATTGCTTCTGGATGGTCAAGGGCAGATGGATTATTCTGACTATTGAGCTCAAGTTTTGCAATTTTAGTCTTGGGGCCATTCTGAAAAAAAATCCATCAAGTTCAATATTGATAATTTCCCATGTCCAGTGTCCTGCAAAATTCCCATTCAGATAACTGCATGCCCACATCCTCATTTTAAAGGTGCCACTTTGTGTTACAAATTGGATGTATGTGTTTGTCTTGGGTATTATAGTCATTGCAGTCACCTGGAGAGCTTCTCAGATAAATTTTCCACAGTCACACCTCTATGATTCATTCCTTTATTTATTCATCCCATCTAGCATTAATTCCATCTTATACATTGTATTCATTCTTTCAACAAATATCTGATTATCCACTAAGTACAAAGGAAGTATTAAATAAAAAGATGAATAAACCCAGGCCCCTTTTTATAAAAGCAGCATCTACATTTTGGTGTGGGGGAAATCAGGCATTTATATATGTTAATTTAGTGTGAGAAATAGCATAGCAGACATATGAACCAAATGCCTTAGGACTAGCGAGAAAAGAGTTTGAGGTTTGAAGGCAAGTCAGGTTATGAAAACTTCAACAGTGGCTTATAAACTGGGCTGTGAAGGATGACTGGTCTACCACGGACAAAATGGAGAACAGTCTTGGCAGAGTAAGCATCACAAGCCCCTTATGATCCCCAGACATGATTTTCCCCTAACCTCAAGCTCAATGATATCCTTGCAATGATGACTTGCTTTTCTCATTCTGCAGCTCACTTCCTTTGTGAGCCTTTCTTAGGCTGGCATTCAGTGAACTTGAATAATAAGTAACTAGTAGAAGACAAGTGTTATAATATAGGAAAGACAAGCCAACCATTTTCTTTTTGTTGCTGTAGTTATGCATGCTTTATACCTGACAGAGTTAATTTCTTAAAGACAAGCATTCATAAAGAGTTTGGGAGAATTTGAACAAAGTTTGAAGTGACTCCCCATTCTTAAAATACCTCAGTCAATGCATTCCCTGAATCTTGTTTTTGCTCTTTCTAGAACAAATTGTTTATCATTCCTCCAAGCCAATCATTCAGGCAGTGTTCTGGGTTTAATTTTTTCCCTCAAGCTAACCATTTTCAGCTTGTGGTCATAGATAGGTTTCTGAGCAGAGAAGTAAGTTGGTTAATGTAAACAGTATTATTGAATGATCTGCATGGCATGCATATAACATAAATTGGAGAGGAAGAGTCTTGGTGTTGGAATGTCACTAGGAGACTACGTTGAGGCTGTACTCTCTGCCTCTTAAAGCCTAATGCAGGCCAAGCACTGAGTGAGCAAAGGACCATCTGGGTCCCGGTGGAGGAAGTGTATCTGCGTGCTCCACTGCAGCCCTGACAGTCACTGGGAACAAGGCAGAGGCTTGGAGAAGAGGCTAAATGTGCAGCTCACTGAGCCCTTCTGAGAATAGTGTGGGATTACACAGCAGTCAGGGAAATTGGGTCAACATGGCAGACAGGCGGGACTCACACCTGTGCTTGGCCTGAGGTTGGAAATGAGTTGGGCTGCCATCACGTTAAGAGGGGATGGGGAAGCAGAGGCCCGCAGGGAGGATGCAGCGGAAGCTGCCAAGGTGCATGTCAAGCAGCACGAACAGGGTTCCAGAAGCCTGAGCCAGGAAGAGGAAGTGATAATTAGATACAAAGTTCCCTGCAGAACCCTGGCATGTAGAAGGGTGTTATCAGGAAATACCTTGTTCTCACCATCGAGGGGAATTTGTTACTTGCCAGGTCCAAAAATTTCAAAAGCTGCTTCCCTTCAAGGTATAATCAAAATGAAGATGTCAAATAATGGCAACTGTGCAATAGTGTTGTTGAGCGGATAGATTATACAGGTGTTTGTAGGTCCCTAGGAGACAGTGTGGGTAAGTGGGGGTCAGCAGACCTGGCTCTATTCCAAACTGCTGGGACCTTGGGCCAGTCATTCCAGTAGGCCAGACCTCAGTTTCCTACCATGTAAAGGAGAGAGGAGGGGGCCTGACTCAATCATCTCTAACATTTCTTTCATATTGTAATTCAAAACATTATGGTGGTGTGGGTGTATTTGAAAGAAATTAACAAATTTAAAATGATGGGAAAATCCAAATCAACATTAGTAGCAGAAAAAAAATAGCACAACTCATTTGGAAAGTAATTTGGTAATCTATGTCAAGAGCTTTGAAAAATGTTTATACCCATTGACTCAATAATTTCTCTCCTAGAAAAAAATACTCTAAAAATGTTTTGAAATTCAACAAGAAAAAATAGATGTTCATAGTAGTATTATTTTTAATGGTAAAAAATAATCCAGCAATGAAGGAGGGGGATGTTTAATTGACAGTCCACACAATGGATTATTGTTTAGTCATTAAACAGATGATTATTGAGCATGTAAATGACAATTTTAAGTCATTTTAAATAGTGAATAGGAAAATTAATGAATTAAGTAAGGAAATGTTTATGTTATAATATTAAGTTTAAAAAAACAGGATCTCAAGTTATATAATGATTATAATATCAGTTATGCAAAAAGATAGATATATTGGAAGAGAGTATTTATTTTACATGTTTTGGAATTATTGATTTAATTTTTTTCTCTTCTCTTCTAATATTCTAAAATAAGCTTGTATTACTTTCATTATAATAAAAACTGAAATAAGTTTGTGATTATTAGTTGGTAGTCTACATTAAGAAGCTGTCAGAAAAAAATGGAAATAACCACAATTATAGAACTTTGGTTGTTATATAACTTGAAATGATGTACCTTGAGGTCCATGGTAAATGCATTGGTGGAAAAGTCCCTGAATTCACAGCCAAATCTCTAATTCAAATTGTGGTTCTTTTAAGTTCTAGTTTAATGACCTAGAGTAAATTAGTTCCATGTCTGAATTTGAGGAGTGTTATCTGTAAAATAGAAATGCAGCAAATATTTATTGAATACCTACCATTTGCTAGGTGTTTGTGAAACACACTAGTTAGACAAAGTATGACCTGTGGTGGCACAATGGATAAAGCATTGGCCTGGAATGCTGAGGTCACTGGTTCGAAACCCTGGGCTTGTCTGGACAAGGTCCATATGGGAGTTGATGCTTCCTGCTCCTCAACCCCTTCTCTCTCTCTCCCCCCTCTCTGAAATGAATAATAAAAAAAAAAGTTAATGGAATAAATGGAGTGATAGACAAAGTTAAAGAAAATATGACTCATGCTAATAAAAGATTAATAAATTAATGGGCCTCTTCACTAGGTCTTTAAGCTCAAACAATGGGTAAGAGTTAATCAAATAAGGACATTATAAATAGAGGAAAGAGCAAACCTAGTTTTGAGGACCTACTGAAGTATTTCATGCAGGGAAGGGACCCAGAACCATGACATAACAAAAACACCACAGTCTTGGTGTCATAGTTCTGTGTTCCAATCTTCACTTTTCCCTTACTAGCTGTTTGGCTTTGGGCAAGTTGCCAAGCCTCTCTGTGCCTCAGTGTTTTCCACCTTAAAATGGAGATGAGATTACCTACATCTCTTAGTGCTGTGATATTCAGAGAAAGCCTTTGCAGGGTATGTGACAAAGCAGTGATCCAGCTCTTCAAAAAATAGATATTGAATGCCCAGTACGTACAACATGTGTGTGGTGACAGATATTGAGAATAAATCTCAAACAAGACAGATAACTTCCCTTCTATTTAGAATCAATGATGTTATTATTGTGGCTATTAATATTAGTAATATAATCATGGGCAAGACATTCTCAACCTTTTCTCCGTGCCATGTGGTCCCATCCATTTTCATCACTGCAGTGATCCCATGGACACACATCAGATCACGCTTTCAGACCTCACTATGTGGATTGTTGAAACGTCGAGGGAAACTGTCCCTCTTGGGGACCTTGCTGTCCCTTCCTTCTTGCTGCCCCATTGAGTCTCACTGAGGGAAGAGCAGATGCTGTGTCGTTGAGTCACATTTGGGAGGATGGACTACTTCAATGTTCCTGGGAAACGGGGCGCACCCGACCCCCACTGGCTAGCGATGGCTGCCACCCAGCCCAGAGTGGGGTAGCTGTTACAAAGGGAAGAGCCAAGCACAGACCCTTGTCAGAGGGTTCCTTAGAGACAGGGTTGGGGGGAGGGATAATTATGACCAATGTTTCAGCCACCACAGGGGGAAGGGAAGGAGAAGGAGGGGGCAGTGGAAGGGAGAGCCTGCTTAATTATGTAACAGATGCCCAGCGGCACCTTGGGGTGAATACATTAAGGACAGGAGCTGTGATCTCACTCACCCCCTCCCATTTATTCACAGACTCCTGGACACCCAGCTGGCGCTGGTTTAGGGTGGGATTTGCCTCAGTTGGAGAGATCTGCAAGTTCAAAGTCTTCTCTTTATTTCCAAATAGGATCTTCCTCCCACCTTCTCTCCCTTTGTTCCCAACCTGCCTCCTAAGCCTGCCTCTCCATGCACCCCACCGGGCCTCCTCAGCCAGCCACAGCTTTCATTGTTTTGTTGGAACTGGTTCAGGAGAACGAGGAAGCCCCAGACGTTCAGGACAAATGGGAGGGGCTTCCAGGCCTCCTGGGGTTCCTCAGCTCAGTCCCCCTTCTGTCTAGCCCAAGGCCAGGTGCCAAGGGCCCCCAGCAGGCCCACTGCATACTGCCCCTCAGAGGGAAGTCTTCAAAACCCCCCTGTAGACCTTCTGTCTTCCTGAAGCTGAGAAATGCAAATCATGGAGGACACCCACACAGAAGCAGAGGACAGGGCTGCTGTGTGCTGACACTTCCACTTTCTTCCTTGACTGCCTGCTTCACACCTTGGTCACAGGGCTTTGGGCCTGAGGCAGAATGTGCCAGGGCCACGTGGGGACAGAAAACAGGACTGGAACTCTGGGTGTCCTGGGGTCTCCTCCTTGCCCATCCCCAGGCATTTCCCTGTTGCAGTCTCTGGGGCTGCCTGGGAGATAAAACCTGGAGACGGAAAGAAGGGTGACTGGCATTTCCCCTTCTCTTCTCTGCTTTGTCTAGCATGGCTTTCTGCCCCAGGGGCTGCGCTCAGTCCCCCTCTGCTCTGAACATGTGCTAAATTCCCGACATCCTCATCTCTTCTGCTGACTTTGTTCTCATGATAGCACATACATTTCTGCGAATACAGGGAGACCTTTCTTTCTGGGGCTACATTGTCAGTTTCTGGAGAACTATGGCCACTTCTGGACCACCCTGATTTAATAAACACACAGTAGAAAGGGCCATCTCTTCTGGCAGCTTGGCTTGTTCTGCACATGCGCCCCCTCCAGGTACCGTTTATGGTCAGTAAAGTACGATACCACGAGCTATTACGCATGTCTGTAATCTCCAGCAGAAGCAATGAAAAAAATGGATGCAGACATGAGCGGGTCTGGCTTATATTTTATCCTCTGTGCCTGATTCAGTGGTAACTTTCCTTACATAGATGCCATGATGGAGTGCTCTGAGTCATTTAAACCCGATGGCACAAATGAACTCCCTGGACGTGGAGTACTTAACGCCACCAGCTTTATCATTGCTGTGCTCTCAGAGACGCAGAAGAGACCCCTGAGGTCCTCTTGTCCACTGTGCTACTCAGAGGACAAGTCTTCAGTGTAACCAAAGCTGAGAGGGAAAATGCTACACCGATTTTCAAGGCAGAAGCTCACAAGGAACGGGAACTTGAGGAGAGGCTCTGCGGCGCTGCAGAGAGGGCCCAGGTCTGAGATGACAGGACCCACCTGGCCCCCGCCCTGAGGTCCATGACCTTCCAGAGGCCCATTTAAAGCAGAGGCTGCAAATTGGCTCCTGGTGGCTTGTCTTCCACCAGCAGAGGTCTTTGGTTTGGCCTGTATAGAATGTATGTATTTTTTATGTGAGTCAATGTTTAAAAATCAGGAGAGTTCACCTAAAATAAATCAGACTTTTCTTTTGCTTTACTTTAAAAGTGAAAGATTTAGAAACAATGACCCTACAATTACACTTGGGAGCAGTTCGCTTGAGGAGAATCCTTTAGATCTGGGGTGAGCCCTGAGTATGCCACAATCCTCATCTCTCTGTTATCCTTGTCCCGAGAGCCAGGTGGCAGTTGTCACTTGTCCTTATGCTTGTTTAAATGTTTTCCTTCCTTCCTTCCTTCCTTCCTTCCTTCCTTCCTTCCTTCCTTCCTTCCTTCCTTCCTTCCTTCCTTCCTTCCTTTTTATTCCTTCCCCCCTTCTCCTCCTTCTTCTCCTCTCTCCCTTTCCTTCCTTCCTCCCTTCCTTCTTTCCTTCCTTCCTTCCATTTTTCCTTCCCTCATTCCAACTTCTTTCTTGACTTTTGTTATTTTAGTAGAAATGGTACAAGAAAATGTATATTAATGGTAGATTAACATTATTTATCCTTCCAGATGCTACCCCATGCATCTTGTGCTTTCCTTCCACAACACGTGTTTTCATGCTGCCTTGCCCTCCAGATTGTGAATTCCAGGCAGTGAGAAACTGTCTGCCTTATGACTGTCCCTAACCCTGTGCCCTACAGAGCCCACATTCAATACATACTGTTAGACTGATATTAATTTCTCTTCCTTTTCTCTTACTTATGAGTAGTGATATACCTCCTCAGGCAAAATTGGCTAAACCTTTGCCATAATAAGATAAGTGGGCTCAAAAAATTCAATAATATAAAAAGTGGGTCACATTATTCAGAGGTAGTGACAAACTGAATTTTTTAGCTGGTCTGTACTGGCTGGCACAGGGGTTGAATGGGGAGAGACAGAGTGGTCACAGATCAGTCCCTTCCTCACTGCTTCTGTCCTCTGGAACAGAGGCCAGCCCACTGCTGTTTGGGAATGGGGTCTGGCACAGCCCGGGAGCCAGTCATCATTCCGGACGTCCAGATACCCACTGTCATAATAATGCTCTTTCAGGACCCATAATCACGGGGTTTCGGACCGTAGTTCTTTTTTTATTCAAGATGGTTCTATAGTTTATTTCTTATTACTTGGCATTTTACAAACAAATCAGCTCAGTTATAATTGTTGAGTTTGAAATTTTCCCTGGGGACTCTCCCCCTCCATTCACTTTCTTAATTTAGGAGAGAGAATGAAGTGGCAATACTGAAGTTCTTGCTTCTAGTTGTGCAATAAAAGTCTTGGAGGTGCTCATACAAGTAGCCCAGCTAATAGGGGGAAGTCCTTGGTGTCATTTTGCTCTTTTGTCTCCTTCACTTACTGCTAAGCCTTAAGAAAGGGCGTTTTGTTCCCAGCCCTGAGCTGAGTGCCGGCCTACAGCAGGATCCAGTGTGAGGTCTCCAGGGGAGGTCTTCACCTGCCTGGCACTGACCTCCAGCCCTGAGCCCAGAGTGGTCTGCCTTTCTCCAGGGGGCTCAAGTACAAAAAAGAGTGGCCAGCCTTCTAGGCTCTGTGTCAAAACTCTGGTATATGTCAAGGGGTCCCACCCCTTTTGGGGTTTGGGGGAACGTGACTCCTGGGAAGCTTGTCTTAGAATCTGCTACCATCAATTTGCCTGGAAGTAGCATCTGTCCTCAGCCTGGCTGAGGCTTGCTTACATGTAGACACTTCATATCTGCTTGATACTCACACCCATCACCTTTGTCTGATCACAGGTGACTATTCAGAGTTGAACCCAGCAATATAAAAACCCAAAGGCAAAGCAACACTCTATGTTGGCTGTCTGCTTTACTGTTTTTTAAATTATTATTATTTTTCTTTTGTCCATCCTTTATCTTCTTCTCAAACACAGCACCTGGATGGCATTTAACAAGTTTGTACTGAGGCCAAAGGTGGCCAATTCCTCCTAGGAGCTGGAGGTGGGCTTGCGGGTCACCATGGCAATGGCTAATGGGGCAAACATGTGTACTCAAGGAACACTGCGCTGCTTTAGTGAGTCTGATGAGTCTACGTACTTTTCTTGCCCCAGA
The DNA here is from genome assembly GCA_037038555.1 of Rhynchonycteris naso. Lineage (NCBI taxonomy): Eukaryota > Metazoa > Chordata > Mammalia > Chiroptera > Emballonuridae > Rhynchonycteris > Rhynchonycteris naso. The sequence goes on along the minus strand of CM072999.1, from coordinate 148,499,229 downwards.
AGCTGTGACTGTGCATCCAGAGGGAACAAATGGGGCACTTTTGATAGCCCTAGCTACCCAGCAACTCCCAAAGGTTTCTACAAGCAGTTGGTAGAAATCCCACCATATTAGGTGGCTGGCAGTTTTTTCCCAGGATTCAAACGTCACCTGGGGGGGGGGTCATATCTAATCCTTTCTCATATAGTCTATGTCTCCCACTGTTCCCCTGTGTTCCCCCACTTCCTCAGATGCTGCCTGGTCAGAACTACCTGCTCCAATGGGTGCATTTAGTACCTTATTCTTGTCAAAACCTTCACAAAGCCCCTGCCTCAGCTACCTTGAGTCTGTCCCCCCCTGCGCACACCCCTTCATTAATGCCTGGCTTCTCTGATGAGTCCCCCTGCATCCTTCATCTGTTTAATTTGTTTTCAGTGCTTTTTGAACCCTCCTTGGAAGACGTGACATAACCCCACCTATTTCTATTCAGGATGTGTTTGCAATGCGCATTATTCATGTATTATTCATGGGTGTTATGGGAGATCAGTGTGCAAATTAGCTTTATTGGGCCCCCCAGAGACTGCAGCAGAGTCCCATGCACGTCTAAATTGCATAATATCTTTTCCTGAAAAGAGGCTTGCTCTGCTTCCTGGGGGCAAACGACAGTTTCACGCAACAGAACAATCACGCCTTTGAAAGGGATCAAACTGCTATTTCATTTGCCGTTGGATGCACCTACCTCGGCCAGGTTTGATGCGTACAGTTTTGAAATCTTATTCAGCCCCTGACTTCAGCCAGGAGCCTGCAGAAGTCAGGAGAGAGCTGTGGCTTTCAGAAAAGTGGTCAGTTCTTTTTGCTGAGCAGGGGATGGAAAGGCTATGGTAGAGAACTTCCCCAGTCTCAGGATACCCACGAAGAACAAAAGGGACAGGCATGCTTGTGAAGATTGGGTGAGCGTAATTTTGGTGCCCTGTTTCCCGTTCTAAGTCTGTTCTCTCTGTTCAAAGTTCTCTTTGTGCTCTGAGGACCTCTGGTCTTGGGGAAAGTGATCAGACCCTGGGTTGTAGAAAGAGTAACATGCAACCCTAGAGAAGATAATTCTGTTGATAGAGATCGGCTGTGGCTGTTGGGCAAGGAGACCTGTGGTGGAAGAGATGGCTTTCCTGGAGTCTCTAAATCATATTGCCTGTGTGACTTAGATCCCCTCAAAACATTGAGAAGGTACCCCCTTCTCAGCCTGTGGGTAGGGCAGGCTCTGTGCCAATTTGAACGGGATATCTGGCTCCGTTCTCTGCATCGGTATTGCACACACTTCAGTAGTCCCCAGGGGGAAATTAGGGCTTTTGGAAAGCACTCACTCTTGAGGTCTTATGAGCCAGTCGGATTATAAAGACGATTGAAGTTGATTTGTTCCAAGAGTCCAAAGTGACGTAATAAAATCCAGCTGTGTGCACCACTGATTGGTGATGAGCAGAGATCACACACCTTGGCCACGGGTGCTGGCTTTTCAGGTGCAGTTCTTCTGTGACACGTTTTACATGAAGGACTTTTGTAGAGGGGAAATACAATGAATAGTTCCCTTAAAGACCAAAAGGGGAAGCATATTTCTGTATGCACTTAGCGCCTCACAATAAGATCTCAAATCATCAGAGCTGAAAAGGAAACCCTAAACCTTTTGGTTCGTTAATTCATTAATTGCATGAAAAGTTTGTGAACGTTACTTCTTGCCAGCACTATGCAGGGTGCAGGGCATAAAACAAATGAAGGACAGAGTCCTTATTGTGTGTATATGTGTACAACCCCCCCCACCCCCACACGTGCACACCCATGTGTTGCGGAGCATTCGGGAGAATTAAAGCACCCAGCCCAACACTGGTGCGGTGTGGCAGGGAGAAGAGCCCAGGGAACCAAGGCCTCCACTGGGGTGGGAAAGATGACTTTTGTAGGGAGAGAAAATAGGACAGTCTAAGCAGAAGGAGCATTTGTCTAAAGGCCCACAGCAGGAGGGAACAAGGTGCTCAGGGAAAGTGGGAGCACTTTTGCAGCTGAACGGTCGGAAGCCTGTATAAACAGACAGCCCACAGCAGTGAGTGTGGATGCTAAGCTTGGCAAAGTAGGCTCTCCAGCCATCGTTTCTCTATGGGGGACGAAGGCCGCTGATAGGCAGGGTGATGACCTGGAGGCATTGTGAATTGTTATCAAAGGCTGAGAGATTCAATTATTTTCATTAGAGCAGGAAAGTGAACTTGGGCATTTGAACTTGAATTTATTCCAGTTCTGCATGCTGCCTGCTCTGGAAACAACCTGAGATTGTTTACAGCTCGGGCCAGTTCGGGCTGAGATGTTTTTGAGGAAAGCAAAAGGAGCAGGAAAGTTTTAGGCAGGGGAGTCAGCCAGACGCCACCATTTGGTGATACCATATCACATAAGTTGTGGGTGCTTTCTACTGAAGTAAAAAGAAAAATTGAACTAATTTATCTTTGATAATGTAAAGCATGTACTTTCATCAGTTGTAAAAAATATTTCTGCAATAAAATTTAACAAGGCCCATTAATCATTAATTCCAGTAAGATGACACTGGCTTTGAGTCATCCAAGGTTTCAACCTTGTTTGTCTTCATCCCCAAGGCCAGAGACTCACCTTTTAAATGATTTTTAGGAGTTTCTTTTCCTTCTATTTCATGTCCAGAACTCCATCTGCCTGGACCACTGTGTTGGCTTCCTCCTGGCTTTTCTCCCTCACTCCCTCTTCTCTCTGACCCATCCTGTGTGGACCTGTCCTAGCTTATTCACACACGATACCCTAACTTTTATTTCCAGCTCTAGCCTCTCCCTGATTTGTATACCCAACACTCTGCTCAACATCTCCATAGGGCTGTCTAAGAGGCACCTCCAAACTAAAGCATCCAAACTACTGATTTTATAGCTCAAACTGGTTCTTCCTTCAATTTATCCATTTCCAGTCAGGACAATTAAATCCTTCCGGTTGCTTATTTCAACACATTCAGTTGGGTCTACCTTCAAAACATATACAGAATCCAACTACCTGTCACCACCTCTACTATATCTAATCCCTGGAGTACCTAGATTGTCAAAATTCTTCCTCCCGGGTCCCTTGTTTATACCCTTGACTCCTACAGAATGTTTACAGCAGAGTACTCAGCGATCCTATTAGTATATAAGTTAGATGTGTCCTTCCTCTGCTCAGAACCTTCTTGAAGTTACCACCATACTCACAGTAAATCTGAAGTCCTTAAGGTGGCCTCGTGGCCCCTTGCCCTGGTTTCTGACCACTTTCCTTATTTCATTTAGTGCTGGTCTCCCCTCACTCACTGTGTCCCAGCCACACGGGCTTCCTACTTTCTTCACTGTCCAAATCCTGCCCTGCCTCAAGCAGGATTTTCCCATCCTGCTCTCCGATCTTGACTCACGCTGTGGTCTCCAGGCTTCTTTCCACCTTCCCAGAGCTTTCTCTTACTTTATTAAAGTTCACCTCAAGCTCACATCCTCCAAGATGACTCCTTTGACACTCCAACAATTGTCTTTTCTTCTGGAACCTGACGTTAGTCTTTGATCACTGAACTCATCTTCTCACTTCTGAGAAAGCCTGATATGTCACTTGAGTGACACAGCTGGTTTGGTGCGAGTAACCAATGGGATGATAACTTCTCTGAGGCAGAAGATCATTTCTTTGGTTTCTATCTCGCAAAGACCCTCAGTGCGGTGTACCTGTAAATGCACTCCTGTTGGATGCAGAACACACTTGCCTCTATATCAAGCTAGGAAAGGAAAACTGATAACTATGTCTCTTAATGTAGTTCTGATAATTACTTAGCAGTGACAAGGAATGAATGATGGATGTATCCAACATTATTGATGCATCTCAAATGCATTGTGTCCAGTGAAAGAACCCCCACACAAAAGGATACAATAGTATATCATTCCATTTATGTGGATGGTATTCTAGAAAGTGCAAAATTGCCAGGAGGATGTAGAAACAAATGGTTGCCAAGGGTTGAGAGTGAGGAAGGGGTTGACTGCAAAGTGGCAGCACAAAGGAATTTTGGGGTAATGGATCTATTCTGTGTCCGATATGGTGGTGAATTTATGACCCTGTTCATTTGTTGACAATCATAGTCCTAGACACCAACAACAGTGAATTTTACGTGTTTGTATGCTGAAAATAAATTGAGAAAATACACACACACACAAAAACAGAACACTGACTAATACATTTAACTGCTTAATAAATGTTTCTATCACCAAGAAATAAAAGAGCCCACTTTGTACAAAATGAGAAATATATCAATGGAAAAATTGATTTGCTTATGCAGTATTATGTGGATAAAACATAAAGATTGGTTGCAAAAATAATATTCCAATTTATGAAATACCCGATTCTATTTATGGTTTGTAGGCATGACATATTTTGTCTTTAAAATAATGAATGAAAATAAATTGTGAAAACCTTGCAACTATGTGCTGATCATTTTAGGTAATCCAAAATAAAGCAACTCTGATATTTTTGTCTAAAGGATTTCTGGTGCCACTCCAAAAATACACTTTTATCATTGTAATGAATGTGCAAAAAACAAAAAAAATAGTTTGGAAACACTCATACCCAAACTTAAACAGCTATTATCTTATTTTGCAGAGATAACAACTGTAAAGGAAACTCATACTGAGTTTGCTTGTGCTATAGACACTGTTGGCATCCATTCGTTCTTATAATAATCCCCTGAAGGAAGCAGTAAGATATCCATTTTATAGCTGAAAACTATGAGATCCAGAGAAGTTAAGTGACTGAATAAAGATTACAGGGCTGGCTAGTGGCTGGGCTGGGATGCCAGCCAGCTGAGGAATGTCAGCACCATCAGAGGGTGCTCCTTCCAGTGGTCAACAGCAGCATCTTACAACAAGGGTGCTTCAGGTGAGTGGCATGAATTACCCTTAAGTCTGGTCTCTGCAGAGGACCTCTGTCCAGCGGGACCTGCCACCTCAGTGCGCCTGCCCTCAGTCTGGTCTCTATGGTGAGGAGAGTCAGTCCGTTGGCACAGTCTCTGGGATCTAAATCCTGTCTCCCTCAGTTGGCATGCTGGCCCAGGTGCAAACAGCCTCTCAAGAAGCCGCGCTGTCAGGAAGATGGATGCTGCCTCGTTGAACCCCTCACCCAGAAGCTCGTCCCAAGCGCCAGCTGCCAAGACTGCAACGCTTTGAGGATTGAACCCAGGAGCTCAGTTCCAGCCTTCCTTGCAGCCTGGCCAAGTGATTCAAACTCATATAACCAATCTGAGTCTTTGCCATGGGATGGGATAGGAAGTAAAACGAGACATCCCTACTCTTCCAGGGATCCTTAAAGAGTCACCAGTGATCACCAGGACGGATCACACGGGATACACCCTCTTGTAGTATTTATAGCCACCAGCCCCAGGATTTACAAAGTTTGTGTAAAGTTAACCTCAAGGACAAAGGGAAGTCCTGAAGGGCAATGAAGTCATGAAAAGGAGATGTAAAGGTGAAGGGCTGTTAGCATTCCATGTGTGTGTGTATGAATGTATAGATACACAGAAAATGAGTGTCAGAGTAGTCTTTACTGTGCCAGCTAATGGCATCACTTCCTTATCAACTGTCTCCCTGTCCTTGTCTTGCATCACCCATTACTCATTGCGGGAGTCCTTAGAGAGTGGGACTTGGGCAACTTCCCCCACATCTCCATGTGCTAAGAAAGTGGCATAATGTCGTGGGTGAGATGAGGGTAGGGACAGGGACAGATGGTCATGTCCAATATGCTTTCCACCTGGCCCCTCATATTGGAGGAGGCAAGTGCAGGGGCAGATCTCTCCACCAGGTGGCACTCACAGTTTAGCTTAGTTTTATTTCTATTGATAGAAAATTTTACCCTGCTGTCCTGTCAAGGAATGCATGATTTAGGCTTCCAGATTTATGTATTGATTTCATGTTTTATCCTTTTTTGGGTTCTATTGTCTTCTGTTTGACTACAATGTGTTCTTTTCCACTGGGACCTTGTAAAGAAATAGCCATTATAACCTGAATGGGAAGGGCCCTTTTTATCACACACACACACACACACACACACACACACACAATCCACAACTGTTCTAGGGATAAATTTTCTATGATTTTTTCTTTCCAGTTTTTCTTATTCCCTTTCACTCTGCCCCTCCCCTGTTCCTCTCCATTGTCATCATGCTCTGGCCAGTTGGCACACATTGGGTCACTAGAACCCAGCACAGTATCACCTTTTCAGTATTCATGCCCATTCCATAGTGATCAGGGCTTGGATGGGGAGCCTCAAAAAATGCTGTCCCCTGAGTCTTAAATATCAAAGGCTAGGGGGAAGAGATGATGATGGTCGAGTTGTTTTTGAGGGAGTAGGTATGCGAGATGTTATGAATGAATGTTTATGGCTGCTCGCTCTGGGGATGTTGACTGTAAGGCTGAGCTGACTAATGTTCTTGGAAGTCTTGTAGTAATATCACTGGATATGACCCAGTTATTAGAGTTTAAGACAAAAGATGTGAAGTATCATCACTGTCCTCAAAGAATCCAGTTTCCTTGGGAAGAGAAGACATTTCGTTACTCCAGTAGTGTTATTGGACTAAGGTGATCTAAGGGTCCGTAAAAAAGCCTGTGCCTGAGTCCTGGGAAGTTGGGAAGCTTTCTGGGAAGGAGAGGTCTCGATAGGGTTAAGGCAATAGAGAGCATGGGAGAGGGAACACCCAGGGACAAGGGCAGGGACATTGCAAGACAAGTGTAGATAGAGACCTGCAAAACCACAGGTGCCAGGGGCTCAGCCAGGTTGGTATCTCTGATGAGAAACGGGTCCTTTAAACATTCTGTTTTACAAAATGACCAAACCACAATAAATTCCCAATCCCTTACCACATAGGGTAATAATGTCCTCGAAGCCCAGCAAAATTATTCATCTTTAAAACCATGTTTATTCCTATTTTTCTTACGTGCTGAGAGTGACCTCATTCATTCAACACATTTATGGAGTATTTTTATTGAGCTGGATGTTTTGTGAAAAAGCAAGATAGATCCGGCAGGGTTGTCTTCTCTTGAGCCTGCAGGTTGGGAGGGAAGATAGGAAGTGTGACTCTTACAACTGCTATGTCAGAGGGAGAGTTAGAATTTGAAGGGAAGAACAGAAGTATATTATAGGTGGTAAGAGTAGGATAAAAATTAATCTCAGTGGGGAGTCCAGTGGTACTAGAAGTTCATGTAAAGATGAGGGAAGGAGGAGCATATTTGGTATGGGGAAGCAGCATGAGCAAAATAAAGAGGTTGAAGAAAAAAATACTGACAGGCTACTGGAGAGGGATAGCGAGAAAGGATATTGAAAGGTTAGGTTAGGATGCATGACAGCCAGCCTTGCATGGCAGGTTAAGGAGTGTGAGTTTAGTGGGAAGTTACTATATACTTTTTGAGTAGATGGATCCATTGATCTTTAAAAAGACCTGTGTTTCAAAAGATGAGCACATATAAGATGGATTGGTCAAGGGAGAGACGGGAAATGGGGGGTTCTGATTAAAAGGCTGTCCTGTCAGCACTGGGAGCAATATGGCTTCATAGGTGGGCATTTATTCATATTATTCTAGAAGTCATCAACATTTCAGCAATAAGATGAAAGGAACAAAGTCCTGGAAATTATTTTTGGTGAAACTAAGAGATTGTGTAATTCTTGGATGCCAAAATACATTTTGAAGTTCACTAAAAGTGACTTGGAACAGAGAGAAATGGTGTAAGAAGTGGGGAAGAGAAGATTTTAGAAAATACCAACATTTCCTGAAAGGGAGAGATCCACTCTGAGTGCAGAACTGTTCCCTTTGTTTACAAGACTGGTGTGAGATCTGGGTTCATCTGAGATGTCAGCAGGTGTCACAGAATGAATATGGTAGAGGGAATCAGAGGATGGGGTCTTTATAAGGAATGGTACCAACAGGCCACATTTGCAGAATGTGTCTTCTCAGTGGCAGCATGGATTGTGTCATAATGCCTGCTCTCCCACCCCCTTCCCATAAAGGACACTTGCCCTCCAGTGCAGGACTTCCTGCAAATAGCTGGCCCAGGAATTCAGTGATGACTAAGAAAACGATGAGCAAATACTAAATCAATGCAAAGGTAATTTAACAATAATAGCAGTAAAAGAGTTTCAAAATTTATTAACAAATAAAGGACATTTACCAGAAAAAATATTTTCACAAAGTAGAATCCCACATGAAGCAATCATCTCTACAAATATAGAATTTAACAACAACAGTATATATCTAAGTACTCAGAAAAGAGATGGCCAAATAATAAGGGACGACAATAGATGTAGGGTCAGCTCTCAGGAAAGAAGAAGAAAATAGTCATCATGGAAATGAAGACAAAATTGTAAGAAGCCCAGTCACTGGAGAACATACTCCATGCAAAACACAAGCATGAACACAGAGAGAGAAATAAGAGAAATTTTAAAAATGAATGCCACTCTAAAAAAATAGATGCAGGTTTAAATAGAACATTATAATTGGACAAGAATGACAAAAGAAATTCAACATTTGCATAATTGGAGTCTCTGACAATGAAAGTAATAAATGGAAAAGAAAATCATATTAAACTTGTAACCTAATGAAATTTTATTTAAATAAAAAAAGACTTAAATGCCTATGTCAAAAGTTTATGCCACACAATAAGGAACATTAATCTAGAACAGTAATTTTCCACCTTTTTACACTTGGGGACTGGTAAAAATAGGAGAATTATACTGGGTACTGCTAAGGCAGAAATCACCCTGAGCATAGCAAATTCAACTAAGATCATTGGGTCATACAACATCAGGGTGTTTAACTCTTTTTACAGACTGGTGTGAAATTTCTGGGGACCAGTCTGCAGGCTAGCAGTTGAAAAGCACTGATCTAGAATGAGACACTCAAGTAAATCTGTTGGATATAAAAATTTTAAAACATTTCTGGGCATGCAGGAAAAAAGATCAAAGCGCATATAAAGAAATAACAATTAGGCAGGTCTCAAATTCTGCTACAGTAAATTTCTATGTCGAAGTATCATGGTGCAACACTTAAGGAAACCTGTAAAATTTAAATACATTAAAGCTGATCTCTCCCTGAGTCTGAGGCTGATATCTATTTCAGAAGGTGGCCCACCATAAGCGGTTTAGGGACCCGGGCTCCTTCCACCTTGTTGATTTCCGACCTGCTTGCCAAAGGGGAGGAGGAACCTGGCACAGTCGCACTCATGGTAACCCTACCAGCCTGTACTCCTTCCCCTCCACATGGCAACCTACATAGAAGGATGGGTGGGAAGTATAGACCCTGGCTAGGCAGCCACTTTCTGGTAGCAACTTTAGAACTATTTTGGTGGACAGCTAACAATTTTTGACATACGTACTCATATTTTTGTATAGTCAGACTCAACGTTATAAAGATATCAATTATCCAATGTTTAAGTTCAACACAAAGCAACATTACACGTGGCTTTTTAAAAAAGACAGAGTGGGGGGGAGCAAGATGGCGACGGAGTAGGCGGACGTACCAACTTCCAACTCCCAGAACCAAAGTGGATTACACCTCAATTTTAAGAACCATCACCTGGATAAACCAACTTTGAACAAAACTAAGTGGACTCTTCAACCAAGGAACACAGAACAAGCCACATTGAGACTGGTAGGAATAGCGAAAACGCGAAGAGGGCTGCCCAGCTCCCTGGAGCAAATGGCAGCCCGGAGAGACCCGCGTGGCGGGAGGAGAGTTTGGCGGAGAGGGAGGGACATGGGTCCCAGGAACCAAGCCCCAGACTGCAGTCCCAGAGCCTAGAAGAGGCATTTGGACAGTTTTGAGCTTTGAAACAAGTGAGGGAGCTCCCAGGCCTACAGTGTGGAGTAGTAGGTCCCATCCTACTCTGCTGAGGGTTGCTGAAGGGTTTGGTGGGCGGCAGGATGCTGAAACGCGGTTCTATCGGCGTGGGCAGAGGCCAAGTCGATGGGAGCTCGGTCTAGCCCAGCAGGGTCAGAGGGGACGCGTGAAAGCGGTCTGGAAGCTGCGGGCCGGCCTTTAATCCCACTTACGGGGACAAAGCGGGAGGCCAGGAATGGGCAGAAATCTGCTCTGCGACCCTGCGCAAGCCGGCCCTGACCGCAGGGACCGGGCTAGGACCAGGGACGGGCGGGGGGCTTGAGGCTGAGCTCACGCTACCAGCCGAGCCCGGCCGGAGAAACCGAGGTTTGCCATTCTACGTGCACGAGCGGGCGCGGGAATGGGGTAGACCCCGAGACAAGTGGAAGCTCGCAGCTGAGCCCAAGTTAATATCCCCGCCTGGCCGGAGAAACCGCGATTTGCCATCCCACATGCACAAGCGGGCTCCGAACGCGGGGGCGGGGTAGAGTCCGGGACGAGCGGAAGTCCGCAGCTGAGCCGAAGCCAGCAAACATGCCTGCCCCAATAAACCTTGGTTTCCAACCCTGCGCAGAAGGGCCCTGGCCTCGAGGGCGGGGCTAAAGCTCCGGATGGGCAAAAGCTTACAGCTGAGAGCACGTCAAAAGCCCCGCCCAACCCACGAAACTGTAGTGAGCAGGCTCCGGCTGCTGGGTCTGGGCGGAAGTCCGGAAATAGGCTGGTCCACAGCTGAGTAAAGGTGCTCACCTCTATCCTTGGTCCTGAGGCTTGTGGCTTGAGTGACAGCCCCTCCCGCAGAGGAGAGGCAGAAATCACAGCAAAAGCCACAGTGGGCCGGCTCTGGCAACGCCCATACCCAACCATCCTAGGCAGCGGCAGAGGGGGTGGGGGGCCTGAAGACAGACCACACATAAAGAACACAAAGGCAACACCTACTGGACTCCAGTGGCCACAACTTGCTTATACACAGACAAAATGGGCAGGCAGAGGAATGCAAACCAAATGAATCAAGAGAAATCCCCAGAAAAGGACCTGAATGAACCAGATATAACCAAATTACTAGATGCAGAATTTAGAATAATGATAGTAAGGATGTTCAAAGAAATTAGAGCAACAATGGATAGTCATTATGAACACCTAAATAAAGAGATAACAAGTATAAAAAACGAAATTGAAATAATAAAAAACAATCAGAAATGACAAATACAGTATCAGAACTGAAGACCACAATGGAAGGAATTAAAAGCTGGATGAATCACGCTGAAGATTGAATAAGCGAGTTAGAGGACACAATAAACAAAGGCACAGAAGCAGAGAAGAAAAAGGAAAAGAGACTCAAAAAATGTGAGGAAACTCTAAGGGAGCTCTGTGACAACCTGAAGAGAAACAACGTTCACATCATAGGGGTACCTGAAGAAGAGGAGAGAGAACAGGAAATGGAACTTTGTAAATCAAATCATAGCAGAAAACTTCCCTAAATTAAGGCTGGGAAACACTCCACACGTTCAAAAAGCACATAGAACTCCATTAAAGAGAAACGCAAAAAGATCTACACCAAGACACATCATAGTTAAAATACCAAAGCTAATGGATAAAGAAAAAAATTTAAAAGCTGCTAGGGAAAAAAAGGCTATCACCTACAAAGGCGCCCCCAAAAGGATGACATCAGACTTCTCAGCAGAAACACTTGAGGCCAGAAGAGAATGGCAAGAAATAATCAAAGTAATTCAGAACAAAAACCTACAACCAAGACTACTTTGTCCAGCAAAGGCTAACGTTTAAAATTGAAGGAGAAATAAAGAGCTTCCCAGAAAAAGAAAGCCTGAAGGAATTCATAAAAACCAAACCAATTCTGCAAGAGATACTAAGGGGACTGTTGTGAACATTTTAAAGGGAGAAAAGAATATAGCAAAAGAAGAATAGAACTTTAAAGAATAAAATGTCAATAAACAACTACATATCAATAATAACCTTAAATGTAAATGGATTAAATGATCCAATCAAAAGACATAGGGTAGCTGCATGGATAAAAAAACAGGACCCATACATATGCTGTCTACAAGAGACACACCTTAAAACAAAAGACGCACATAGACTGAACGTAAAAGGATGGAAAAAAATATTTCAGGCAAATGGAAATGAAAAAAAGCCGGGGTAGCAGTACTTATATCTGACAAAATGGACTTTAAAACAAAGGCTGTAGTAAGAGATAAAGAAGGACACTACATAATGATAAAGGGAACAATTCAACAGGAAGATATAACTATTATAAATATCTATGCACCAAATATAGAAGCCCTGACATACATAAACCAGACTTTGATGGATAGAAAGGGCGAGATTAACAGCAATACTATCATAGGAGCAGATTTCAATACCCCTCTAACAACACTGGATAGATCCTCAAGAAAGAAAATTAATAAAGAAACAGCAGACTTAAAAGACACACTAGATTAACTTGATTTAATAGATATTTTCAGAACTTTTAACCCTAAAGCAGTAGAATATACATTCTTCTCAAGCGCTCATGGTACGTTTTCTAGGATAGACCACATGTTAGGACACAAAAATGGTCTCAATAAATTTAAGAAGATTGAAATCATATCAAGCATTTTCTCTGATCACAATGCCATGAAACTAGAAATTAACCACAAAAGAAAAACTGAAAAATACTCAAACACTTGGAAACTAAATAGCATGATATTAAATAATGAATGGATTAACAATGAGATCAAAGAAGAAATAAAAAAGTTTCTAGAAACAAATGATAATGAGCATACATCAACTCAAAATTTATGGGACACAGCAAAAGCAGTTCTGAGAGGAAAGTTTATTGCACTACAGGCATATCATAAGAAGCTAGAAAAAGCTCAAATAAGCAACCTGACCCTGCCTCTAAAAGCACTAGAAAAACAACAGCAAATAATACTCAAGACAAGTAGAAGGAAGGAAATAATAAAGATCAGAGCAGAAATAAATGACATAGAGGCGAAGGAAACAATACAGAGGATCAATGAAACCAGAAGCTGGTTCTTTGAAATGGTAAACAAGATTGATGAACCTTTAACTAGACTCACCAAGACAAAAAGAGAGAGGACTCAAATAAATAAAATTAGAAAGGACAGTGGAGAAACAACAACTGACACAACAGAAATAGAAAGCATTATAAGAAAATACTATGAAGAACTATATGCCAAAAAATTAGACAATCTTGGTGAAATGGACAAATTTCTTGAATCATATAACCTTCCAAAAATCAATCTGGAAGAATCAGAACACCTAAACAGACCAATTACAACAAATGAGATTGAAAGAGTTATCAAAAAACTCCCAAAAAAGAAAAGTCCTGGGCCTGATGGCTTCACAAGTGAATTCTATCAAAAATTCAAAGAAGAACTAATTCCTATTCTCCTCAAGTTATTACAAAAAATTCAAGAGGAAAGAAGACTTCCAAACTCCTTTTATGAGGCGAGCATAATTCTGATCCCAAAACCGGGCAAAGACAACACAAGGAAAGAAAATTATAGGCCTATATTCCTGATGAATTTAGACGCTAAAATTCTCAACAAAATATTAGCCAACCGGATCCAGCAATATATGAAAAAAATCATTCACCATGATCAAGTGGGATTTATTCTGGAGAGGCAAGGCTGGTTCAATATTCACAAATCAATCAATGTGATTCATCACATAAACAAAAGGAAGGACAAAAATCACATGATAATTTCAATAGATGCAGAAAAGGCATTTGATAAAATCCAGCACCCATTCATGCTCAAAACTCTCAGTAAAGTGGGAATACAGGGATCATTCCTTAACATGATAAAGGCCATCTACGACAAACCCACAGCAAACATCATACTAAATGGGCAAAAATTAAAAGCAATCCCCTTAAGATCAGGAACCAGGCAGGGGTGCCCCCTTTCACCACTCTTATTCAACATAGTTCTGGAAGTCCTAGCTACAGCAATCAGACAAGAAGAAGAAATAAAAGGCATCCAAATTGGAAAAGAAGAATTAAAACTGTCACTATTTGCAGATGATATGATATTGTATATTGAAAACCCTAAAGTCTCAGTCAAAACACTACTGGACCTTATAAATGACTTCAGCAAGGTGGCAGGATATAAAATTAATACTCAGAAATCAGAGGCATTTCTATATACCAACAATGAACTGTCAGCAAAAGAAATTAAGGAAACAATCCCCTTCACTATTGCAGCCAAAAAAATAAAGTACCTAAGAGTAAATTTAACCAAGGAGGTTAAGGACTTGTACTCGGAAAATTATAAAACATTGGTAAAAGAAATCAAGGAAGAGACAAACAATTGGAAGCATATACCGTGCTCATGGCTAGGAAGAATAAACATCATTAAAATGTCTATATTACCCAAAGCAATTTACAAATTCAATGCAATACCAATTAAAATACCAATGACGTAATTCAAAGATATAGAACGCATATTCCAAAAATTTATATGGAATCAAAAAAGAACAGGAATAGCCTCAGCAATCTTAAAAAGAAAAAATAAAGCAGGAGGTATCACTCTTCCAGATATCAAGGTTTACTATAAGGTCATTATACTCAAGACAGCCTGGTACTGGCATAAGAACAGGCACATAGATCAATGGAACAGAACAGAGGACCCAGAAATAAACCCACAGCTTTATGGACAACTGATATTTGACAAAGGAGGAAAGAACATAAAATGGAGTAAAGACTGCCTCTTTAACAAATGGTGTTGGGAAAATTGGACATCTATCTGCAAAAAAATGAAACTAGACCATCAACTTACACCGTTCACAAAAACAAAGTCAAAATGGATAAAAGACTTAAATGTAAGTCGTGAAACCATAAGCATCTTAGAAGAAAACATAGGCAGCAAGCTCTCCGACATCTGTAGCAGCAATATATTTGCCGATTTATCTCCACGGGCAAATGAAATAAAAGGCAAGATAAACAAATGGGACTATATCAAACTAAAAAGTTTTTGCACAGCTAAAGACAATAAGAACAGGATAAAAAGACAAACCACACAATGGGAGAACATATTCGACAGCATGTTTGATAAGGGGTTAATAACCAAAATTTATAAAGAACTTATAAAACTCAACACCAGGAAGACAAACAATCCATTCAAAAAATGGGCAAAAGAAATGAATAGAAATTTCTCCAAAGAGGACATCCAGATGGCCAATAGGCATATGAAAAAATGCTCAACATCACTAATTATTAGAGAAATGCAAATTTAAACCACAATGAGATATCACCTCAAACCAGTCCGAATGGCGCTCATCAGCAAAACAACACAGAATAAGTGCTGGCGGGGTTGTGGAGAAAAGGGAACCCTTCTGCACTGCTGGTGGGAATGCAGACTGGTGCAGTCACTATGAAAAACAGTTTGGAGATTCCTCAAAAAGTTAAAAATCAAACTGCCTTTTGACCCAGCTATCCCACTTATAGGAATATACCCTAAGAACACCATAGCACTGTTCGAAAAGAAGAAATGCGCCCCCATCTTCCTGGCAGCATTGTTCACAATAGCGAAGATCTGGAACCAGCCCAAGTGTCCGTCAGAAGACGAGTGGATTAAAAAGCTATGGTACATATATACTATGGAATACTACTCAGCCATAAGAAATGATGACATCGGATCATTTATAACAAAATGGATGGTCCTTGATAACATTATACGTAGTGAAATAAGTAAATCAGAAAGAAAGAAAAACTCAGAACAGCACGATTACATACATAGGTGGGACATAAAAGTGAGACTATGAGACATGGTCAAGAGAGTGGTGGTTATGGGGTGGGGGGAGGGAGGGAAAGGTGGGATAGGGAGGACGGGAGGGACACAGGGAAAACCTGATAGAAGGTGACAGAGGAAAATTTGACTTTTGGTGAAGGGTATGCAACACAATTGAATGTTAAGATAACCTGGAGATGTTTTCATTAAGAAATAAAATTAAAAAAGACAGGGTGTTTTAAAGCTCATATGCAAAACTAAAAAATTAGTATAGTTGGAAAAACTTCAAAGTGGGGGATAAATGAGGTGTAAACACTTTTGCCATGTATTAAAACATTAGTATTAAGTTCCAATGATTAAAATACTGGGATGCCAGTGCATGATTGATGAATGGATTGAAGAAAAATCATTGAAAGCCAAGAAATATCTTAAAATGTCTATGAGTAAATTTAGAATACAAGTGTGAAAAATGATAGAAAACCAAGATAAACTACAAACAGATAGAAGATTTAAGGAAAAGAAAAACAGTAAAAATTAAAATAAAATAAAATGAAGAACATTTTAAATCTTAACGTGTGGGAGACTTTTGTCATTGTAATTTTTTTATATACTTGTGAGTTGCTAAAATGTTTAGTTATTTGGACCACATAAAAAATTAAACAAAAGTTCTGTATCACATATATGGCTTTTCCCTATATTGCCTTGCATTTCAGGACTAAACAAATCATTCAATTTAATTGAAGTAATAAGAATAGAACATTTATGATCAATCTGTGAATAAGAAGGCAATGGCAGCTACATTACAACTTGGTTGATTGTAAGAAAAGATATGTAGAAAAATTTTGGACTATAACTCAATATTGATAACATGGTATAATATGTATGTGTGTATATATATCTATATATTGAAAGTAATGTAAACACTCTATATACCAGTCTTAACCCAAAATTAATAGCTATCTAATGATTGCTTATTGACAACATATTTATGGTGTCAAAATATTTTTGTAATGGTTTGTGTCTCATTCATTGAAAGATTAATTGTATGAAGAATCTTATCTAAAAAGAATATATTAATAGTAATCTAGAGTAATCTTAGCTATAAATAAAAATTTTTGGAACATTTGTCATATTTATTTGTTAAACACTAGATGCTATTATTTGATGTTTAGTAAAAAGAATGAGTGGGGTTACATTCTATTGACCACACACACACACACACACACACACACGCACACACACACGCACGCACCCCTACTCACGCATGCACCCCTACTCACGCACATGTACATCATACTGTTTCTCAATATGTTCCAGGGCTGAAAAGGACTAATAATGTCCACAGCAGGGAGGAATAAGGAAGAGCATGTTCATGAATCAGGTTTCTGTTTTTAGTTCTATTGTGAAGGGTAATTGTTTGTTCCCATAAATAACACCATATGCCTTGGTGACAGTTTTCAGCAAGGAGAGATATTAACTGTCTCTGTCCCTTCAG
This sequence comes from Rhynchonycteris naso, assembly GCA_037038555.1. Taxonomy (NCBI): domain Eukaryota; kingdom Metazoa; phylum Chordata; class Mammalia; order Chiroptera; family Emballonuridae; genus Rhynchonycteris; species Rhynchonycteris naso. The sequence goes on along the minus strand of CM072999.1, from coordinate 148,482,098 downwards.
TGAAATGCAAGCTCTCCTAATTTGCTTCTGGTGTAAAGCTAACACAGTATTATTTAATATCAAGCACTGACTACTTCATAGCCAATGTTGTCAACAGATGAAATGCACTGGCCCACACCCCTGCTTTTGCCCCCTAGAACTTCATTCAGTACAATTACAAAGATGAGCCCATTTGAAAAATTCTGGTCACCAATACTTTTCACTATGACTGATTGACCTCAAAATTAAATTTTAGAGGTTGATTGGTTGGTTGGTTTTTATGACCTTCAGTGTTATAAATTTGGTCCAAATTAGTCAATTCTTTTGGAGAAAACATAATCTACCATGGGAAGAATACCAAGCAATTCTGTTGAAGGCAAAATAACACTTTGCTTGATCATTGGATAGAAATGTTAATTTTTCTTCTCTGCCCATTTTAGTTCAGCTTTTGTGCTTCTCTCTGTCACATGTGAAATGTTGATTAGAAATCGAAAGAACCAAGAATGTGTTGCTGATGGCTGTAAACTCAATTTATACTGTCTAATACTAACAATGTAGGTCTTTCAGATGTGGCTTATAAATATTGATTTAAAAAAGGAAACCACCAGAAAGCACATAGAAGACTCCTAAATGTATGCTCCTCTAGATTTCTTTTAATTTGATGACTCAAAGAAATCTACCCTGAAGGTGAGTGACATGCTATTTTTGGGTGCTGGTGGTCGTCTGGTCTGTTGACATGGCCTGCTGTTAAAGAGTTAAACCTATTGGCATGTTTGTCATATTCCTGCCTAACGGCCCCTTAAGAAAGTCACCAATCTTCCTTGCTCTGGATGTCAGTTAATGAAGTGTAACCATCTTGCACCAATATTTCCATTTCTTCTGCAAGCTTGAAGAAGGCCAGCTTGTTTCTTGCCCCCGAGAAGAGCCAATTGGACCTGATAGGCAGAGGAGGAGGATTTGATCACATCAACCTTTTTATTTGTTAGAAGGACCTCTTTTGAGCTTGGGAATTTGGTTCAGAAAATCTAATTATTCTTAGGAAGTTTTATGTTCCTGGATGTGTCTTATTAGCCTAATTATATTGGATTGTTTGTCTTCCTGGTGATGAGTTTTACCAGTTTTTTTTTTGTGTGTGTTCTACCATTCTTTTTACTTTTGTATTTCTTTTATTAATTTTAATGGGGTGACACCAATAAATCAGGGTACATATGTTCAAAGAAAACATCTCCAGGTTATCGTATCATTCAATTATGTTGCAAATCCAACACCCAAAGTCAAATTGTCCTCTGTCACCTTCTATCTGGTTTTCCCTGTGTCCCTCCCATCCTCCCTCCCCCCACCCCTTAACCACAACACTCTTGTCCATGTCTCATAGTCTCACTTTTATGTCGCACCTATGTATGAAATCAGGCTGTTCTCAGTTTTTTCTGATTTACTTATTTCACTTCATATAATGTTATCAAGGTACATCCATTTTGTTGTAAATGACCCGATGTCATCATTTCTTATGACTGAGTAGTATTCCATAGTATATATGTACCATTGCTTTTTAATCCACTCGTCTTCTGATGGACACTTGGGCTGTTTCCAGATCTTCGCTATTGTGACCAATGCTGCCATGAACATGGGGGCGCATTTCTTCTTTTCGAACAGTGCTATGATGTTCTTAGGGTATATTCCTAAAAGTGGGATAGCTGGGTCAAAAGGCAGTTTGATTTTTAATTTTTTGAGGAATCTCCATACTGTTTTCCACAGTGGCTGCACCAGTCTGCATTCCCACCAGCAGTGCAGGAGGGTTCCCTTTTCTCCACATCCTCACCAGCACTTGTTCTGTGTTGTTTTGCAGATAAGCGCCATTCTGACTGGTTTGAGGTGATATCTCATTGTGGTTTAAATTTGCATTTCTCTAATGATTAGTGATGTTGAGCATTTTTCATATGCCTATTGGCCATCTGGATGTCCTCTTTGGAGAAATTTCTATTCATTTCTTTTGCCCATTTTTTGATTGGATTGTTTGTCTTCCTGGTGTTGAGTTTTATAAGTTCTTTATAAATTTTGGTTATTAACCCCTTATCAGACGTGCTGTCGAATATGTTCTTCCATTGTGTGGTTTGTCTTTTTATTCTGTTCTTATTGTCTTTAGCTGTGCAAAAACTTTTTAGTTTGATATAGTCCCATTTGTTTATCTTGCCTTTTTTTTTTTATCTTGCCTTTTATTTCATTTGCCAATGGAGAGAAATCGGCATATATATTGCTGCTACAGATGTCGGAGAGCTTGCTGCCTATGTTTTCTTCTAAGATGCTTATGGTTTCACGACTTACGTTTAAGTCTTTTATCCATTTTGAGTTTGTTTTTGTGAATGGTGTAAGTTGATAGTCTAGTTTCATTTTTTTTGCAGATAGATGTCCAAATTTCCCAGCACCATTTGTTAAAGAGGCTGTCTTTACTCCATTGTATGTTCTTTCCTCCTTTGTCAAATATCAGTTGTCCATAAAGGTGTGCGTTTATTTCTGGGTTCTCTTTTCTGTTCCATTGATCTATGTGCCTGTTCTTATGCCAGTACCTGGCTGTCTTGAGTACAATGGCCTTGTAGTAAACCTTGATATCCGGAAGAGTGATACCTCCTGCTTTATTTTTTCTTTTTAAGATTGCTGAGGCTATTCCTGTTCTTTTTTGGTTCCATATAAAATTTTGGAATATGTGTTCTAATCTTTGAAGTATGTCATTGGTATTTTAATTGGTATTGCATTGAATTTATAAATTGCTTTGGGTAATATAGACATTTTAATGATGTTTATTCTTCCTAGCCATGAGCACGGTATATGCTTCCAATTTTTTGTATCTTCCTTGATTTCTTTTATCAATGTTTCATAATTTTTCGAGTACAAGTCCTTAACCTCCTTCATTAAATTTACTCATTGGTAGTTTAATTTTTGGCTGCAATAGTGAAGGGGATTGTTTCCTTAATTTCTTTTGCTGACAGTTCATTGTTGATACATAGAAATGCCTCTGATTTCTGAGTATTAAATTTATATCCTGCCACCTTGCTGAAGTCATTTATAAGGTCCAGTAGTTCTTTGACTGAGACTTTAGGGTTTTCTATATACAATATCATATCATCTACAAATAATGACAGTTTTACTTCTTCTTTTCCAATTTAGATGCCTTTTATTTCTTCTTCTTGTCTGATTGCTGTAGCTAGGACTTCCAGAACTATGTTGAATAAGAGTGGTGAAAGTGGGCATCCCTGCCTGGTTCCTGATCTTAAGGGGATTGCTTTTAATTTTTGTCCATTTAGTATCATGTTTGCTGTGGGTTTGTCATAGATGGCCTTTATCATGTTAAGGTTCCCTGAATTCCCACTTTACTGAGAGTTTTGAGCATGAATGGGTGCTGGATTTTATCAAATGCCTTTTCTTCATCTATTGAAATTATCATGTGATTTTTGTCCTTCCTTTTGTTTATGTGATGAATCACATTGATTGATTTGTGAATATTGAACCAGCCTTGCATCTCCAGAATAAATCCGACTTGATCATGGTGTATGATTTTTTTCATATATTGCTGGATCTGGTTGGCTAATATTATGTTGAGAATTTTTGCGTCTAAATTCATCAGGAATATAGGCCTATAATTTTCTTTTTCTGTGTTGTCTTTGCTCGGTTTTGGGATCAGAATTATGCTTGCCTCATAAAAGGAGTTTGGAGGTCTTCCTTCCTCTTGAATTTTTTGAAATAGCTTGAGGAGGATAGGAGTTAGTTCTTCTTTGAATTTTTGATAGAATTCACTTGTGAAGCCATCAGGCCCAGGACTTTTCTTTTTTGGGAGTTTTTTGATAACTCTTTCAATCTCATTTGTTGTAATTGGTCTGTTTAGGTGTTCTGATTCTTCCAGATTGATTTTTGGAAGGTTTTATTATTCAAGAAATTTGTCCATTTCACCAAGATTGTCTTATATTTTGGCATATAATTCTTCATAGTATTTTCTTACAATGCTTTGTATTTCAGTTGTGTCAGTTGTTGTTTCTCCACTGTCCTTTCTAATTTTATTTATTTGAGTCCTCTCTCTTTTTTCTTGGTGAGTCTAGTTAATGGTTCATCAATCTTGTTTACCTTTTCAAAGAACCAGCTTCTGGTTTCATTGATCCTCTGTATTGTTTCCTTCGCCTCTATGTCATTTATTTCTGCTCTAATCTTTATTATTTTCTTCCTTCTACTTTTCCTGGGTTTTATTTGCTGTTGTTTTTCTATTTCTTTTAGATGCGGGGTCAGGTTGCTTATTTGAGCTTTATCTAGCTTCTTTTGGTATGCCTGTACTGCAATGAACTTTCCTCTCAGAACTGCTTTTGCTTTATCCCTTAAATTTTGAGTTGATGTATGCTCATTATCATTTGTTTCTAGAAACTTTTTTATTTCTTCTTTGATCTCATTGTTAATCCATTCATTATTTAATATCATGCTATTTAGTTTCCAAGTGTTTGAGTATTTTTCAGTTTTTCTTTTGTGGTTAATTTCTAGTTTCATGGCATTGTGATCAGAGAAAATGCTTGATATGATTTCAATCTTCTTAAATTTATTGAGACCATTTTTGTGTCCTAACATGTGGTCTATCCTAGAAAACGTACCATGAGCGCTTGAGAAGAATGTATATTCTACTGCTTTAGGGTTAAAAGTTCTGAAAATATCTATTAAATCAAGTTAATCTAGTGTGTCTTTTAAGTCTGCTGTTTCTTTATTAATTTTCTTTCTTGAGGATCTATCCAGTGTTGTTAGAGGGGTATTGAAATCTGCTCCTATGATAGTATTGCTGTTAATCTCGCCCTTTCTATCCATCAAAGTCTGGTTTATGTATGTCAGGGCTTCTATATTTGGTGCATAGATATTTATAATAGTTATATCTTCCTGTTGAATTGTTCCCTTTATCATTATGTAGTGTCCTTCTTTATCTCTTACAGCCTTTGTTTTAAAGTCCATTTTGTCAGATACAAGTACTGCTACCCCGGCTTTTTTTTCATTTCCATTTGCCTGAAATATTTTTTTCCATCCTTTTACCTTCAGTCTATGTGTATCTTTTGTTTTAAGGTGTGTCTCTTGTAGACAGCATATGTATGGGTCCTGTTTTTTTATCCTAGCAGCTACCCTATATCTTTTGATTGGATCATTTAATCCATTTACATTTAAGGTTATTATTGATATGTAGTTGTTTATTGCCATTTTATTTTTTAAAGCTGTGTTCTTCTTTTGCTATATTCTTTTCTCCCTTTAAACTGTTCACAACAGGCCCCTTAGCTTTTCTTGCAGAATTGGTTTGGTGTTAATGAATTCCTTCAGGCTTTCTTTTACTGGAAGCTCTTTATTTCTCCTTCAATTTTAAACGTTAGCCTTGGTGGATAGAGTAGTCTTGGTTGTAGGTTCTTGTTCTGCATTACTTTGATTATATCTTGCCATTCTCTTCTGGCCTTATGTGTTTCTGTTGAGAAGTTTGATGTCATCCTTATGGGGGCTCCTTTGTAGGTGATAGCCTTTTTTCCCTAGCAGCTTTTAAAATTTTTTCTTTATCCATTAGCTTTGGTATTTTAACTATGATGTGTCTTGGTGTAGATCTTTTTGGGTTTCTCTTCAATGGAGTTCTGTGTGCTCCTTGAACGTGTGGGGTGTTTCCCAGCCTTAATTTAGGGAAGTTTTCTGCTATGATTTGATTGAACAAAGTTTCCATTTCCTGTCCTCTCTCCTCTTCTTCAGGAACCCCTATGATGCAAATGGTGTTTCTCTTCAGGTTGTCACAGAGCTCCCTTAGAGTTTCCTCACATTTTTTGAGTCTCTTTTCCTTTTTCTTTTCTGCTTTTGTGCCTTTGTTTATTGTGTTCTCTAACTTGCTTATTCGACCCTGAGCGTGATTCATCCTGCTTTTAATTTCTTCCATTGTGGTCTTCAGTTCTGATATTGTATTTGTCATTTCTGTCTGATTGTTTTTTATTATTTCAATTTCGTTTTTTATACTTGTTATCTCTTTATTTAGGTGTTCATAATGACTATCCATTGTTGCTCTAATTTCTTTGAACATCCTAACTATCATTATTCTAAATTCTGCTTCTGGTAATTTGGTTATATCTGGTTCATTCAGGTCCTTCTCTGGGGATTTCTCTTGATTCATTTGGTTTGCATTCCTCTGCCTGCCCATTTTGTCTGTGTATAAGCAAGTTGTGGCCACTGGAGTCCAGTAGGTGTTGCCTTTGTGTTCTCTAAGTGTGGTCTGTCTGCAGGCCAGCCACCCCCTCTGCTGCTGCCTAGGGCAGTTGGGTATGGGCGTTGCCAGCACCAGCCCACTGTGGCTTTTGCTGTGATTTCTGCCTCTCCTCTGCGGGAGGGGCTGTCACTCAAGCCACAAACCTCAGGACCAAGGGTAGAGGTGAGCACCTTTGCTCAGCTGCGGACCCAGCCTATTTCCGGACTTCCGCCCAGAACCCACAGTCAGAGCCTGCTCGCCACAGTTTTGCGGGTTGGGCAGTGCTTTTGACATGCTCTCAACTGTGAGCCTTTGCCCGTCCGGAGATTTAGCCCCGCCCTTGATGCCAGGGCCCTTCTGCATAGGGTTGCAAACCACGGTTTATTGGGCTGGGAGTGTTTGCTGGCTTCCGCTCAGCTGCTAACTTCCACCCGTCTTGGACTCTCCCCCACCCCCACGTTCGTTTGCCCGCTCGTGCATGTAGGATGGCAGACTGCGGTTTCTCTGGCCGGGCTGGGATAGTAGCGTGGGCTCAGCTCTGAGCTTTCACTTGTCTCGGGGTCTACCCCGCCCCCTGCGCTCGGAGCCCTCTCGCGCACTTAGAATGGCAAACCATGGTTTCTCCGGCTTGGCGGGGCTGGTAGCGTGAGCTCAGCCGCGAGCCCCTGCTCGTCCCTGGTCCTAACCCCGTCCCCGTGGTCAGGGTCGGCTTGCACAGGGTCGCAGAGCAGATCTCTGCCCGTTCCTGGCCTCCCGCTTTGTCCCCGCAGGTGGGAATCCAGGCGGGCCCGCAGATTCTGGACTGCTTTCGCGTGTCCCCTCCGCCCCTGCTGGGCTAGACCGAGCTCACACCGGCTTGGCCTCCACCCACGCTGACAGAACTGCGTTTCAGTGTCCTTCTGCCACCATACCCTTCAGCAACCCTCAAAAGAGTAGGAAGGGCCCTAATACTCCACACTGTAGGCCTGGGAGCTCCCTCACTTGTTTCACAGCTCAAAACTTTCCAAACACCTCTTCTAGGCTCTGGGACTCTAGGCTGGGCTTGGTTCCTGGGACCCATGTCCCTTCCTCTCCGCCACGCAGGTCTCTCTGGGCTGCCATTTGCCTCGGGGAGCTGGGCAGCCCTCTTCGCGTTTTCACTATTCCTACCAGTCTCAATGTGGCTTCTTCTGTGTTCCTTGGTTGAAGAGTCCACTTAGTTTAGTTCAAAGTTGGTTTATCCAGACGATGGTTCTTAAAATTGAGTTATAATCCACTTTAGTTCTGGGAGTTGGAAGTTGGTATGTCTGCCTACTTCATCGCCATCTTGCTCCTTCAGCAAGTCTGCTGTTTCTTGTTAATTTTCTTTCTTGAGGATCTATCTAGTGATGTTAGTGCGGTATTATAGTATTGCTGCTGATCTCGCCTTTTATATCCATCTAAGTCTGGTTTATGTTTTTAGGTGGGCCTATATTTGGTACATAGATATTTATGATGGTTATATTTTCCTGTTGGATTGCTCCCTTTATCATTATGTAGTGACCTTCTTTATGTCTTACTATAGCCTTGGTTTTAGAGTCCATTTTGTCTGGTATAAGTATTGCTACCCCAGCCTTTCTTCAATTCCATTTGCATGAAATATTTTTTTCCATCCTTTGACCGTCAGTCTATGTGCACCTTTTGTTTTAAGGTGTGTCTCTTGTAGACAGCATGTGTATGGGTCCTGTTTTCTTATCCACGAACTACCCTATGTCTTTTGATTTGATCATTTAATTCATTTACATTTAAGGTTATTACTGATATGTAGTTGTTTCTTGCCATTTTATTTTTTAAAGCTGTATTCCTCTTTTGCTATATTCTTTTTCCCTTTGATCTCTTTACAACAGGCCCCTTAGCTTTTCTTGCAGGATTGGTTTGGTTGTAGTGAATTCCTTGTGTTTTTTTTTGTTGTTGTTTGTTTGGGAAGCTTTTTTTTTTCTCTTTTATTAATTTTAATGGGGTGACATTAATAAATCAGGGTACATATTTTCAAAGAAAACATCTCCATGTTATCTTATCATTCAATTATGTTGCAAACCCATCACCCAAAGTTAAATTGCCCTCCATCACCTTCTATCTGGTTTTCTTTGTGCCCCTCCCCTCCCCCCCTCCTACCTTCTCCTCCCTCCCCCTACCCTGTAACCACCACACTCTTGTCCATGTCTCATAGTCTCACTTTTATGTCCCACCTATGTATGAAATCATGCTGTTTTCAGGGTTTTTTTGTTTTACTTATTTCACTTTGTATAATGTTATCAAGGATCATTTACAACAAAATGGATGGGAAGCTTTTTATTTCTCCTTCACTTTTAAACGATAACCTTTCTGGATAAAGTAGTCTTGGTTGTAGGTTCTTGTTCTGCATTACTTTGAATATTTCTTGCCATTCCTTTCTAGCCTCAAGTGTTTCTGTTGAGAAGTCAGATGTCATCCTTATGGGGGTTCCTTTGTAGGTGATAGTCTTTTTTCTCTAGCAGCTTTCAATATTTTTTCTGTATCACTTAGCTTTGCTATTTTAATTATGATGTGTCTTGGTGTAGATTTCTTTGGGTTTCTCTTTAATAGAGTTTTGTGTGCTTCTTGAACGTGTGAGACGTTCTCCTGCCTCAGTTTTAGGAAGTTTTCAGCTATGATTTGATTGAATGAAGTTTCTATCCTTGTTCTTTCTCTTCTTCAGGAACCACTGTGATCAGATGTTATTTTTCTTCATGTTGTCACAGAGCTCTCTTAGAGTTTCCTCAGATTTTGAGTCTCTTTTCTTTTCTCTACTCTGTTTTTGTGCCTTTGTTTATTTTGTCCTCTATTTTGCTGATTCGATCCTGAGCTTCATCCATTCTGCTTTTAATTCTTTCCATCGTGTTCTTCAATTCTGATATTGTATTTGTCATTTCTGTCTGTTTCTTTTTTATTATTTCAATTTCCTTTTTGACTTTCTTTTTTAAGTTGATCTTGACAGTTGAAGAGTAGTGGTCAAGTATTTTGTGGCATAACCCTCTATTTGTACTTCTCTGATGTTTTTCTCATGTCTACAATGGGGTTATGGGTTTTCCAGAGAATGACCATAGAGGTAACATATATTCTCACCACATCATATCAGAGTAAGTGCTACCAACTTGACTTATCATTGTTGATAGTTACCTTGATCACTCAATCAAGGCTGAGGTTATGTTAATATATTTTTTTTCATGATAAAGTTACTTTTTCTCTTACCTGCCTTTTTATGCTATCATTTTTGGAAGGAAGTCACGATCTACAGCTCACATTAGAGAGTTAATACTGCATCTCCAGTGGTGTACATATTCATTATGTACACAATTGATTTGAAATCCTTCAACACATCAGATCGGTCTCTTCTTTCTTATTATGTATTTATTAAATCTCCTATTTCTATTCCTATGGACTCATGGCTATTTTATACTTTGTGTGGTAATTAATAATACTTTATTTATTTTGGTGCTCAAATTATTCCAGCTTTGAACATTGGGAGCTTTTATAGTTGGCTCTTGGTTCTTATTGACATACTCCATCATTGTGGGTTTGCTTTTTTATTTCTTTTTTTACATTTTCTTACTTTCTGGCTCTATAAGATGCTCCAGACTCATGTTCTATGTTCCCTTCACTGGCCCTAGAATCAGTCATTTTTTAAAGGAGACTTTTATTGCAGAATGGTTTTAGAGACCAAGATTTGGGCACCAGATGTGCTGGTGGGGTATTGTTTCTCTTAGGCCATCTTGGTTGACAGAGCCAAGAAATCTATTTTTATATAGTAACCTGTGTATATACACCTATTTCTATATTTAAACCTCTGTACCTTTATTAAGCTAAACATGAATTTATACTGCTGCCTCCAACTTTAATCCATTATTACATGGATTATTCTAGACTTTATTCTTTCTTATGTATAATCAATCTCCCACTCTCATAGTGAGAAACTTGGTTCCTACCATCTGCCAATCATCTACTTAATTGTTCAGGTCCAGTACACAGGTATAAGAGTATCAGAATTACCTTATATTATTGTGGGAAAGCTTTATCAACTAGAATACAGCGCTTACTGCTGGGTGTCTGTTTTCTGCTGGTTAGTGATTAGCTCTGTCTTCAGCACGGAGCTTAATATTTGTTGAATGAATGAGCAAATGTATTGAATGAGTAAAGATTTTCATTGTAGATGGACAATGAACTTTCATTCTTAAGAGAATGCACCTTTGATTTCTAAACTCACAATCCCTGGTCTTGACACCAGACACACACCCACATTTTCAGGGCCCAGGATGAGAGTAAACATGGGAGCCACATGCCACGAATCCAGTTATTTTAAAAACAGAAATCAAGCTAACAGTCACTTAACCAAAATATATTCTTTTCTCCTACCTTGAGAAATTCAACTTCATAATGATAAAAAAATTGTCAAGTACTTGTCAAGCTATAATTTTTACATAACTAAAATTTGGTAAAATGCAAAAATGATCAAGCTGATTTTTATTATGCCTGTTTGTTGGTAGGCTACTGATGTTTGGATGAGAAATAAAATAGAAATATAATTAGTAAAATAAAATTGTATAATTTGTAAAAGAAAAAAAATACAGTGCTTATATATATTGTAGGCTCTGTGCTTCAATGATGGTCTGTGCTTATTTCCCCAGTTGCTGATGCCAGCACCTTTTCCAGCCACTTCAGTGAGGCTATTTCAGATACTTATAATACAGTTAACTTTTTCACTTTCTGCATTTTCTCCTGTGATCCTTTGACCCCCTTCATGATTTTTAAAAAATTTGCCTTCATTCAGTTTTGCACTTTAAATACCATATGACCTATTCAAATACTGCTAATTTCCTGCACATTTTTTTCTCCTGAGTTTGTTGGCCTTTTCTGGCCCAAACCCATAAACATGTTAATACCTCTTTACCTGAAAAATCGAGTACAAAAGAATATGCTTTCTGTATTAATCGGTGTTCTTAGTTGGAGACGAAAGAATCCACTCTAGGCTGTTAGATTTATAATAACAATGGGTAGCCACAGCAGCAATAGCACAATGATAAACATTAATGTGTTTACTGTATGGCAGGCTGTACTTGACATGCTTTACATATATTAACTCCTTTATACCTCACAAAAACCCTGTAAGATCAGTCAATTTGCAAGCGGTGAAGTGGGGACTGGGGGCCAGGCTGCCTTCTCTCACCCCCAGAGTCATTGGAAAGGTCCAAGAGACAATTGTAGGCTGATCCAGAAATATCCCTGTAAACACCCTGAAGGAGTGATCTTGGGACCACACTGGCCTAGCTGTGATCAGAAATGGCCTCTGCTGCTGCTGCCCCTCCATACAATCATCAGGTCACTGTTGTTTAAATTTGCATTTCTCTGATGACATATGATATGTAGCACCATTGTATTGTATTGTATTGTATTGTATTGTATTGTATTGTATTGTATTGTATTGTATTGTATTGTATTTATTTATTTATTTAGAGTAGGAGAGATACAGAGACAGATTCCCACATGCACCCTGACTGGGATCCACCTGGCAAGCCCTATCTGGGGCCACTTGCAACTGAGCTATTTTTTAGCACTTGAAGTGAAGGCTCCAAGGAGCCATCATTAGTGCCCAGGGCCAATGTGCTCAAATCAATCAAGCTATGGCTGTAGGTAGGGGAGAGAGAGAGAAGGAGGAAGAGAAGGGGTGGAGAAACAGATGGTCACTTTTCTTATGTGCCCTGACTAGTAATCACACCCGGGACTTCCACATGCCAGGTCAGTGCTCTATTGCTGAACCAACTGGCCAGGGCCTGTAGCACCTTTTTATATGTTTATTTGCCATCTGTTCGGCAGATAAAATATATTATGCTCACTTTGTTAAAGATGGCGCTGCCCACATGGAAGTTCGTTGATATTAATGTGTGTTCTGGAACAGGCTATGGGCAGGCCGGGTCATTATAGCCTAAGGCTTAGTTTTAAGACTAAGCTCTTCTCCACACCCTTGACTGATTGGATGATGTAGGGTGGTGATGTAGGGAGGAATCCCATTATGCCTCAGATGGGTGGCTTTGTATCAGAGACTTTCTTGTATGTATAATTGGATTAAAGGTTTGGATTATCTATGCTATAAAGTGGGCAGACCGGTAGCTAGATCTCTCTCTCTTGGTTCCTGAGTTCCTGAGGTTAATATTGGAGAGGAGAGCAGATTAAGGCCACGTGGAGGAGAAGTAGCCAAGATGGCAGAGTGCTGAGGAAGAAGCCAGTTTGTTAAGAGTTTGTGCTGGAGGAGATGGGAAACCGAGGTGAATAAGGCTGGTGAGCTGGAAAGCTTTGATGCTAGGAAACTCGGATAAGTCAGTAGCTTTGTGAGCACTGAATGTGTGCGTTTTGGAGCCCAGTGTGTGTTTTTGCTTGCCCACCGGGTGCAAGCTAGAATTAAAGCTGATGGCTCACCAGTTTTTGGCTCCGGTGTTTCATTGCCATCTGTCCGAATCCAATGCGAACCTGCATTGGCCAGGCGGCTGTGATAGTGGCCGCAACTACTGGCTTTATACCATCTGTATCTCTTCTTTAAAGAGATGTCTGTTAAGGTCTTTTTACCCATATTAAAATAAGATTGTTTGTGTTGTTATTGTTGAGTTGTAAGTGTTCTTTGTATATTATGGATAACAGTTCTGTATCAGATGTGTCTTTCGCGAATATTTTCTCCCAGTCTGTGGCTTGTCTTCTCATTCTCTTGATATTGTTTTTCTTAGGGCAGAAGTTTTTAATTTTAATGAAATCCAGTTTATTTTACTTTTTTTCATGAACTATGCTTTGGTGGCGTATCTAGAAAGGCATCACCATACCCAATGTCATTTAGGTTTTCTTCTATGTTCTAGGATTCTTATCTTATTACAGACCTATGATTCATTTTGAGTTAGCTTTTGGGAAGAGAGTAAGATCTGTGTCTAGATTTATTTTTTGACATGCAGGTATCCAGTTGTTTAAATACTATATGGGACAAGACTATTTTGCTCTATTGTATTACCTTTCTTCTTTTGTCAAAGATCAGTTGACTGTATTGATGTGGCTCTCTCTTCTGTTTCATTGATCTGTTTGTCCAGTCTTTCACCAATACCACACTGTCTCAATTAGTCACTGGAGTAATAGAGTAAACACTAGAGTGATCAGTCTCGCTTTACAGTAAGCACTGAAGCTAGGCACTCTCAGTCCTCCAACTTTGTTCCTCTCCTTCATTATTGTGTTGGTTATTTTGGTCTTTTTCCCTCTCCATATAAATTTTAGAATCAGTTTGTTGATATCCAGAAAACACTCACTGGGATTTTTATAGGAATTGCAGTGAATGTACAGATCAATTTGGAAAGAACTGATATATTGACAATATTGAATCTTCCTATTGATAAACACAAAATATCTTCCTGTTTATTTAGTTCTTCTTTGCTTTTGTTCATCAGGGTTTTGTAGTTTTCCTCCTTTCGGTCTTGGACATATTTTGTTAGATTTATAGCTAAGTATTTCAATTTGAGCTTTTTACAACCCAGCAATCCTGCCACTCCAGAACTATCTTTCTAGAACGCAAGGTAATGCAAAATAATGTCTGGAGAGAAGAATTGGCATTTTTAATGTTAGATTTCTTCCTGGTAGGTTAGCTATTTCAGCTAAGTCCTGTCTCCCAAACTTGCAAGTCCACAGATACAACCTCCGAGACTCAGAACCACCCCAGGCCTGAGTGCTACACCATCCAAGCTTGAAAGTCTGACCAAGGTCACTGAAGACGGACAGAGATAATGGAAGGGGCCTCTGATACCTTCTTGGCCACAGTGGCCTCTGTTTCTATAGCACTGGCCATGTACAATGAAGCACTTTTGTTATAATTACAGTGAGCTAAGGTGGAAATGGAAAGCATGTCCTCTCAAATCGTGCAAATTGAGGATTATGTAGTATTTCTAGCCCCAATTTTAGCTTTACTAATAAAAAGAAACTGAGAGACACGAGGCAGTTTCTTAAATGTCACACTGAGGTCTCTGGACCCCCAGGCCAAGGTTCTTTGAGCCACACCATCCTGGAAATGCTTCCTGAGTCATACCCACTCCTGGAAACCGAAAACTCAATGTTCTACAAAAATTCAGTCTTGTTCAAGCTTCCAGATGAGCCTGAGACAGAGCCTGCAACAATCCATAAGTTGTATGGCCCTTTTCCTGCCTCCTGCCCCTTTGGGTGCTCTCTTCCTTCTCAGTGGTGAGCAGGGCTAACTTTGGGGCAATGCTCTGCCAAAGTAGAGTCGGCAGCAGGATCCCCCCTTTTCTGGCTCCCCCCCTACCCAGCTCCTCAGGCTCTGCCTTCCTCCCAACACCCCCCACACACTGCTCTTGGCATTGCCATGAATTTAGAAATGGAAGAATGTAAAACGTTCACATTGACTAAGTGGAAGTGTCTCTTGAAGGATATACTATTAGTTGCAAATGCTCATAGGTGGCACACAGACTTGCATTCCAAAGGGAAATTTTAGCCTGAACAAAGGAACTCTAAACCCCAGTCCCTCCTACAGGTCCACCTCATAAAATTCAGAAGGATTATGCAAATGAGCCTCATGGGCTTCTTTGAACATCTCAGCCCCCACCCCACCCCGCCCACCTTGGCAATTATGTAAATGAGACTGAAACATTGACCCAGTTTACAGATGTAAAGTCTAAATTAGCTTCATTTATTGTGCTGCTTTAATCTGCTTGCCTTCTGACCTTGGTCTCCCCACCTGGAAAAGACACATGCTTGGCTTTATACACCAAGTAACTATAATGACTCTTAGTTAGGCAGCTGCTAGTTAAGAACCATGTAACATTATTCTTCCCTACAGTGTGTTTATTATCCACAAGAAACATAGTCCGTGGGCTTTGAGAGCAGCCGGGAGCCCTGGAGAGGATAGCCTGAAATGGAAGAGGCTCACCCTCACTCCTCAGAGATTCCCAATTTGTTGTTTATGATTCGGGATGCTCCGTCTTCCAGATGCAATTTAAAGCAGAAACCCTGAAATTAAAGCAAAGAAAGAAACCACTGAAGGGTGCATCCAGAGCTTTTCCCAGTGTAGAATTGATGATTTGTATCCATGTCCTTGAACCTCCAAGATGAATGAGAGGGAAGGGGGTGGGTGGTGCTTTGCTGGTTTACATACTTTCAGCCAGCCATGTTGCTACCATTCAAAGGCTGCTCCTGGAGGAGCAGGTGTTGGCTTCCATCGGTATTCTTGGTCCTTTATACATACAGGGTCATTTAACACAAAAAATGGCCCAACTGTCCATTAGGCATTTTATAAGGCACTGTGCAAACACTCCCATTCCGTCTCACAGTATAAGAGAGGGAAGTGTTCTAGCTCCATTTCCAGCAGAAGGAACAGAGGTCTAGAGAGATGGAGTAGCCTCCTCAAGGTCAGAGCTGGGGAGTTGCAGAACCTGGACTTGAGGGCCCATAGACTTCAGGCCATTGGCAGCTGTCCCTACGTTAAAGTGCCTTAGATGCTTCTAGGTCCCTTGTGTTTTCAGCTTCTCAGGTGCCTCCAGGTTTCTTACGCTACCCTGGCCTCTCCTAGAATTCCTTAAATCTGTCTTTCCTGCCACTGCCTCTTCTTCCTCTCTGGGGGCTGTCCTTATGAACTGGAGCATTAGGGTGCTCGCGCCTGCCCCCTAGGGGTGTCTCAGTGTTGGGGATGAGTAGTAACATAAAGCCTGCTTGTGGAACAAGGTCTTAGTGAGGTTTCAAGGGGGAGGAAAGCAGAACCTGGAATCACCTTGGACTGAGAATCTTGTACTCTAAGAGAAGAGCAAGGGGAAAAGTTGGAATAAATATGGAAAAAAATTATTGAAAAATGTGAAAATAGTTGGAACAAATACAGAAAAATTTACTGGAAAATGTGCTAAAAATGGAACAAGTACAGAAAAATTTATTGAAAAATGTGAAAAAACTAGTTGAGGCCTCATGGCTTCTATTGTCCTGGCGTCATTAGAGGCACTGTGGCATGTGATGTCTCATTTCATTTGAATATCTGATTTTAGCCTAGACCAGTGTTTTAAGCAAGACAGGTTTTGAAGGCTTTGTACCTCACTTCATGGAAGGAAGTCCCTGGCTCTAAGTTCTGAGTTCTGCTCTTTAGTGGACTAAATATTACACCTTTAGGGGAAGATACCTGATAGCCTCTCTAAGGAAATCTACAAAGAGGCATAGAGGAGTTTTATTTAAACAGATCATACTAAATTGCAACAAATACACCTCATGCTACCAGGAAGAGAAACTGTTTCCAGATGAGTAATGACTTGTCTCTTCAGAGCCAACTTTAACAACAAAAAAAAATACTTTTTGGATAAAATATTTCTAAAGTGCATTGAACACTTTCTGTTGAAAGGAGCCCAGTGAACATAACTGAACATTTTGTTGCTCCACTTATGGACGGAGTTTCTCCTTCTAGCCTTTAAAATCCCCCTGGGCTGTGATGTGGAAGGATCTCTGAGATGTTAACGTTTAAGGACAATGGGTCTTCCATTAAATGGCTCAAGGATATGCAGTAAACTGGAGCTGTGTTAGATTTATTTTTTAAATCTTTTATTAATTTTAATGGGGTGACATTGATCAATCAGGGTACATAGGTTAGAGAAAACATCTCCAGGTTATTTTGACATTTGATTATGTTGCATACCCATCACCCAAAGTCAAATTGTCTTCCGTTACCTTCTATCTGGTTTTCTTTGTGCCCCTCCCCTCCTCAACCCTCCATCTTCCCTGTACCCCCCCACACACTCCCCCCCCCGCGTAACCACCACACTCTTGTCCATGTCCCTGAGTCTCATTTTTATGTTCCACTTACCTATGGAATCATATAGTTCTTAGTTTTTTCTGATTTACTTATTTCACTCAGTATAATATTAGCAAGGTCCATCCATGTTGTTGTAAATGATCCGATGTCATTATTTCTTATGGCTGAGTAGTATTCCATAGTATATATGTACCACATCTTCTTTATCCAATCATTTATTGAAGGGCTTTATGGTTGTTTCCACGTCTTGGCCACTGTGAACAATGCTGCTATGAACATGGGGCTGCATGTGTCTTTACGTACCAGTGTTTTTTAGTTTTGGAGGTATATACCCAGTAGAGGGATTGCTGGGTCATATGGTAGTTCTATTTTTAATTTTTTGAGGAACCACCATATTTTCTTCCATAATGGTTGTACTACCTTACATTCCCACCAACAGTAGATAAGGGTTCCTTTTTCTCTACAGCCTCTCCAACACTTATTATTACCTGTCTTGTTGATAATAGCTAATCTAACAGGTGTGAGTTGGTATCTCATTGTTGTTTTGATTTGCATTTCTCTAATAGCTAATGAAGATGAGCATAAGAAAGCCTCTTCAACAAATAGTTCTGGGAAAACTGGAAAGCCACATGTAAAAGAATGAAAGTCGACTACAGTGTGTCCCCTTATACTAAAATTAATTCAAAATGGATCAAAGACCTAAATATAAGACCTGTGTTAGATTTTTGTAGTTTACTATCTCTTCCTCATGGTCATGCGCTGTGTAGGGTGTGTATGTGTTTGTATGTGTGCATAGAGAGAGAAATCTATATAATCCGCAGTGCTGTGCATGTTGATGGAAAATTATTGTTATTTTCATAGGCATTGTTTTAATCAAAGGTGTAAAGAGCTTCATGGCCTACTCCTCTCACCTTCTATTATGCAGATACAATCATAGATACAATTGGAGAGCTTGTTTACAGACTGCTTGGTGACTGTGTAACTTTTTAATTGCTTTTCTTTTGCTACCAACAAGTGGAGGCTGCCATCTTTCTTTGTTTGAATAACTCCAGGGCTTTGTGCCAGTAATTTATTTTGTAATCAGCCCTTCTGGTAGCACTTTAAATTAATGTTCTCACTCATGGATTTAATTGGGATTTAATAAGACAGTTAACGCCTAATAAGTAAAAACCACGTGATCCTAAAGACATGCCTGCTGAAGATTAACCACCATAGAGATACAAATCTATTACCCAATAAATATGTGAAGAATAGTAAACCATATGTAAACATTTTGGATTGCTTCAAGCACAACCCAGTCTCCAGCTTTGTTTGTTGTTCACCCTCTCAGTAAACATAGCTGTTTACTAGTACTGAATTCATTTTCATCTTATACAATTGGTCCAGCAATATTCAGCATCTGGGAAAAAATATCCTCACCATTAATGTAAAGTGACTTTCTCATTCAGTGAATCTGGTCTGGGACCTGGGGATTTGCATTTCTAACAGGTTGTTGGGTGATGCTACTGGTCTGGGGCCACACTTTGAGAAGCGCTGAATACAGGCATTGTTTTGTTTTGAGATTAAAGGAAAGCTTTGGTTTCCTCTGCTCTAATTGAATGTCTTACCTTAGTTAAAGTCTGCAGTAACCTGTTAAACATGGCCACATATTCTTTGTCACTGTTCCTGTTGAGAGGTGGGTAATTTCTCCTTTCCTTTGATCTGGACTAGTTCTGTGATTGTGTAACCAATAGAATGCAGAGGAAGTGATACTTGATCATGGCAGCTTCTACTTCTCCCTCTTATGCCCATGCTGTGGGTTAGCCTAAGCAGAGAGCTCCATGTCAATGAGTCAAGGTCATTGGCCAACTGTCCTGGCTGAGCTCCCAGGCAACAATAAGCACCAACTTGCCAGCCATGTGAGTGAGCCATCCTGGAAGTGGAGCCTCAGTTTACACAGCCTGGAGCAGAGATGAGCCGTCCCTGCTGAGCCCAAACAGCAAAACCAGAGTCAATTATTATCCATTGTTATTGTTTTAATGTTTTAGAATGTTCTGTTTTGGTTTATAACCCAAATTTTTCTGTTATAAGTTGATGAGGGCCCAGTGGTCTCAAGATAAGTCAGGCATAGATTTCGACTTTTCCCTTCAGGGTATATGTTATGACATCTAAAGAACAAGGCAATATTCTCCCCTTTTCTGAAGTTTAACTTTCCATGGTTTCTGCTATCACCCCGCCCCCCCCCCCCCAATCAACTGTGGTCTGAAACCAATAAATAAAAAATTCCATAAATAAACAATTCATAAGTGTTAAGTTGCATGCTTCTGAGTTGCATGATGAAACGTCACTGTTCTACTCTGTCCCACGCTGTATGTGAGTCACCTCTTTGTCCAATATTTCTATGCTGTAGACACTCTCCACCCATTAGTCACTTAGTAGCTGCCTGGGTTAGTAGATTGACTATCACGGTATCTCAGTGCTTGTGTTCAAGTCACCCTTACTTTTCTCAATCGTGACCCCAAAGAACAAGAGTAGTGATGCTGGCAACTCGAATATGCCAAAGAAAAGCTCTAAAATGTTTCCTTCCAGTGAAAAGGCATGTACATGTATGAAGAAACCGTGTGCATAGGGTTTGCTGCTATCTGTGCTTTCAGGCATTATCTGAACTGAGAGGGTCTTGGAATGTATGCCCTGTGGATAAGGGGTGGGGGCTACTGTATCAACCAAGTAAGTCATGAATGGGCCAAGCTTCATTTCAGAATTTTATTTTTCCGTTGTGCGAGTCCCCATAGAGTTTGACTTTATGTGGGGCAAAATAAGTATCTGTCAACAAAGGGTGTTGGAAAAGCCTTTCCATCCCTTATCATATGATGCCATGGGGTCACTCATGCCTGCATTTCCATAATGATGACTCAGTTTCTTTGTCTTGAACAAATGAGGCATTGCTGTTAATGTGTAAAGAACAGTGGATAATTTAACATTTTAATGCTTAGTGGCCATTTACAGCATAAAATCAGTGCTCTACTTGTTTTTCTCTGAGAGTGGGCATGCCCAGTTTCTTCACAGTGAGCAGGAGGGGCCCCTTATTACCACAGCCAGTAAACTTGTGTGTGTGTGTGTGTGTATGTGTGTGTGTGTGTGTGTGTGTGTGTGTGTGTGTGTGTAGGAATTTTGCTCTTTTGGTGTAGAAGTGAAGCTACCATTCTCATGCCTATAGCAGGTTCTAGTCCAAGAAGAAGAAATGAAGTTGAAAACAGACTTACTCATGGACTAAAGGTCATCCTTGGAAGACTTACAGTATTGGTTAAGAAACTTATATCTAACTTTGAAAGTGCATGCCTATAGACACTATACTGAGCAATGAACACTTACATAAGTACAACATACAACATACGTAGTCAACATCCATAACTTGTTCAGAAAGATAATGGAGTAGCAGTTTTGGTATGGTCTTAGACTTACAATTCAGGAACATAATATATCATGCTTTGTAGTATCTTCCCACTGTATTTTCATTACAACCACCAGAAAGCAAAGCAGTGTCCTTCTAGTAAGAGATGTTCAGCTCAGTTTAAGAACTTATTGCCCAGAGTCCCCATTGTGTATGAGACATTCTGCTGTGCACTGCAGGGGACTGAACAATCTCAGTGATCTCAGTGAAGTCTAGTTGGTGTAATAAAAACAGAAAAACAAATGACTTTAATCTCTGATGACTGGTAGCATCAGAAAAGACGAATAAAGTATTATAGGTTTTCCAAATCTAGTTAGGGAGACAGAGAAGCCTTTTTAAAGGGTTCAGTGTAAGCATAATATTAAAGGAAAGGTTCCTTACACTAATAGAGCAATTTACACCTTATGAATCAGTTTTACATATATTATCTCCTTTGACTCATAGTATGTAAGGCGGTGGTTCTCCAAGTATGTTCCCCAGACTATGGGCATCAGCATCTCCTGGGAGCTTGTTAGAAATGCAAAATTTCAGGTCCCACTTCCATCCTAATGAGCCAGGAACTCAGGGTGTGGAACCCACCCAGTGTTCTGTGCTTTCCCAGCCTCTACCCTCACCCCAATTCTAGTGCATGCTAAAGTTTGAAAACTGCTGGTGTACGGTTATTTTAATTTCACAATGTTCTTTTAATTTCACATATTGATGTTGGATTTTGCCAAGTTTCTAGAGCTATACCAGGAAACCTAGTTCCAGAGTTATTTCAGATTCAATGTCTAACTTTCTTTTGAGTTGCATCTTGAAAAGTGGGTATGATTTTCACAGGTGGAGATGGTTGAATATTAGTGGTGTTTAAGAGACTGGGGTTATTTCAGCTGGATGGAAAATTATCTTTGAGACTTTGAAAGATGTATTTAAGGAGAGTTTGGCTTTTAGGTTCTTTCCAAGAAATGTGTCCTTGGGTATTTATTTTGTTCTGTGTTTCTTATTTAATAAATATATTTAAAAAATCATGTTGTAATTCTTTCTATTACATTTGGGTTGGAATTCATTTTCTTCAAATGTTTAAGTCTTTGCAGGCCTTATGTTCTTTTTCTTTTTTTCTGTGTTCCTTTGAGAATAAGTCTTAAGATCTAGGGGCTGAACCTATTTCTTTCTTTACTTCAAAAACGAACACATTTGTAAATTACTTCTAATAAGGGATCAGAAATTCTTGATAAGCTTCAACACATGCAGGAGTTTTATGCATTTGTTTTCAATTAGTGGAAATGAAAATGGACCACACAGCAGATTGAGGCTGGGCTCTCTAGTACCTGGTGGAGGTAGTCCACCATCCTTCACTGCATTGAGAACACAGAGGCTCTTCCAGGATATCCTAAGGATTGGCCCAATTTCTTTCTTTCGTTTTTTTTTTTAAAGGTATTTATTTATTTATTTCTTACAGGGATAGAGAGAGAGTCAGAGAGAGGGATAGATAGGGATAGACAGAAAGGAATGGAAAGAGATGAGAAGCATCAATCATTAGTTTTTTGTTGTCGTAGCGACACCATAGCTGTTCATTGATTGCTTTCTCACATGTGCCTTGACCGCGGGCCTTCAGCAGACCGAGCAACCCCTTGCTGGAGCCAGTGACCTTGGGTGTAAGCTGGCGAGCTTTTGCTCAAGCCAGATGGGCCTGCGCTCAAGCTGGCGATCTCGGGGTCTTGAACCTGGGTCTTCCGCATCTCAGTCTGACGCTCTATCCACTGCGCCACCACCTGGTCAGGCCCAATTTCTTTATTTGAGGTTTCTTTAACTTGGACAAAGATTCTTTAAGGTAGAGTCCTAAGAAAAAGGAAATTAACCCTTGGTTACTTCACCAGAGCACTGTTGATATAAGATAAAATATGTGCTGATTTAAAATTTCAACCTGACAGTTGCATATTGATCTTGACTTTAATTACACCATTCTAATAAAATTTTAAACCTTGTATTATTTTATTCCCTCCTTTTTTACATAAGTAAATTTATCTTCTCGGGATGCATAGTTATATGTGTTTTGACAAATGCATTTGGTTATGCTTCAAATGTCCCCTCCTGCTGTCTGTTTGTGGTCTGCCATCCCCACCCTTGGAACCAGAATTTGTTTTTCTTTGTTCCTCTCATTGTGCATATTCCATATGGTTTTATAAATAAAATCATAGAATATAGCCTTTTGAGAGGTCTTTATATCTTCTGGATAGATGTCCATTATTTTTAGGTGTGTGTTTAGCCAATAATTTTAGCAGATACTTTAAGACAACACTTTACTTTCTCCTTGTCCTGTGATATGCTACAGACCTTGATGTCTAGTCCTGAGATGCAGGACTGTCGTATCAGCTGTTCCACTTCTGTATTGAAAGATCTCTAAGAAGCCAGCCCTATCCTGTGATCCTGTAGGAAGGAAAAGGAAGTTGCATTCAGGTTGAAGCCAAAAATCAAAGCTCCAGAAACGTCATGCAAAGCGGATGCAGGAGACTGGGAAACTAGGCGGGAACTAAGGGGACAGAGCTGTATGCTCCTGAGCATATTAAGAAGTTGTCTGCCCATGTTTTGATTGGATTGTTTATCTTCCTGGTGTTGAGTTTTATAAATTCTTTATAAATTTTGGTTATTAACCCCTTATCAGACGTATTGTCGAATATGTTCTCCCATTGTGTGGTTTGTCTTTTTATTCTGTTCTTATTGTCTTTAGCTGTGCAAAAGCTTTTTAGTTTGATATAGTCCCATTTGTTTATCCTGCCTTTAATTTCATTTGCCCGTGGAGATAAATTGGCAAATATATTGCTGCGAGAGATTTCGGAGAGCTTACTGCCTATGTTTTCTGCTAAGATGCTTATGGTTTCATGGCTTACATTTAAGTCTTTTATCCATTTTGAGTTTATTTTTGTGAATGGTATAAGTTGGTGGTTTCATTTTTTTGCAGGGAGATGTCCAATTTTCCCAACACCATTTGTTAAAGAGACTGTCTTTACTCCATTGTATGCTCTTACCTCCTTTGTCAAACATCAGTTGTCCATGAAAGAAAAATGGCATATGACCTCACTCATTTGAGGAATCCAAGGAACAGTGAGAACTGAGGAACGGGGTTAAGACAGAGGAGGGATCAAAGGGACCAGAGGAAAAGAGGACAGAGGGAAAGGAGATGATAGGATGGGATAAACCTAAAGGGAAGGGAGCAGGGCGCTGTGGGGAGGGGGGCAAGAGAGATGTTGAGGGAAATATGGGGGGGATGCATTTGAGGTGACCCTAGAATCTATGTAAACACAATTAAATTTTTTAAAAAAGGAAGTCTGATGTAATACGTTTGTGCGCCACCTCTTATCTCTTATACATAGCTCTTACAATTGGTAGAAACTCTATAATTTCTCATTTGAGATTATATGCATACCAGTGACAATTAATGTCCTCATACTTCTATTGCATAGAAATTCTTTTGAGAACGAGATTGTCTATTTTTGGTTTATTGCCTTTTCTTTAGTCACTGATCATTTTGAATGTTAGATTTTTAATAACCATATGGCCTGAATCTTATCTTTATTCATTTGTAAAAATATTGATGTGATATGGGGTGACATTAAACAATGAGCAATAGCTTCCTTGTGAAAAGTAGATATATTTTATGTGACCATTTGTAAAACTATGTTCCTCGACCAGGTGGCTACTTGAATAGTGTTCAATCAGATCTGGCCTTGGAAATAAATGAAATATGACTGCCAAGTGTTGCTGTCAGTAGCTTTAGTAGGCAACAAGCTTCAGTGCTTGAAAGGTCTTCCATACATTCCTCTCCAGCTGTTGCCAGTTGTACCCTTGCTTTCAACTACCAAGTTCAGTAGCCCAATCTCGCCAAGAGTGGCTCTATAAAAAAATAATGTGTATGGTGCCATCTGCTGGTCATTACTGCCCTATGCCTGGTGTGTTCGGTAGACACTAGAATGTTGATTCAATTCAGTCCTTACCCCAACCTTTGTCATGTTTACATGATTGGACTCCTTTTTCTGTGTGTGTTTCTTGGACCAGAGTCCTGGCCTCAACTGAAGCTAGATGGAGATTGAAGTTGCTGTGTAGCTCTTAACAGGCTCTCTCCCAGGACTGGTTACTGCACTTTATGCCTTTGATACTTGGCTTGGATATGTGATTCTAGCTCTACTCTGGGACCTGCATAAGGGTGTTTATTCAGAGTGTGGGGTTCTCCTCCCATCTAGTGTCGGCCACACTTGTTTGACCGATTTCTTTCTTCTCCATGGATCATACCTGTTGACTTTTTCTCTTTAAAGCTTTGCCAAAAGCAAACCACTTCCTACTTATACAAGAGGAGATTTATTATGTTTAACAGAAGGGATAAAATGTTTCTGCAGGAATACTCTATGCATCAGTATTAGCAGAAGCGCTCTCTCTGCTGTGGCTGTGCCAGTCATCCACACCTCCCTAGACATCCCTTCTACCACGGCCATACAGTAACTGTGTGTCCAGCTTCCACCCACAGCCCGTGACTGTGGAAGGACAGTCAGACGCTACATTCCTCTGCTAAGATGATCTCCTGCAGCCCAGCCAGTTCCCACGTGCAGGCCAGTTTTATGGTTTTTGCTGTCATTCAAATTGGCTATTGGCTGTTATTTATTGGTCAGTCTGATCACATGATCCAAATATTCCACAAATCACTAGGAAGCAATATGGGAGCGATAGGTTCAGATATTGAATATATTTCAGGCACCAATGAAAACCTGGGATTACTTGCAGGCATGGAGTTCCAAAACAAGTGAGATTGTCTGAGTCATCCAAAGGTCTGGACATTTCATTCTTTAAAAAAAATCTTTTATTGAGATGCCTCCACAGTCATTATCTCCCTCTTAGATGCCTCCACAGTCAGTATCTCTCTCTAGGAGGGCCAAATTCATTTTACTGTTTTCAAAAGCCTCCTGAGTACCCTAAAGGGAGGAGTGGGTATATCAATTTAGGCATGCAGAATGGAAAAATGCACATGTGTACATGTGGGTTACATGTTTGAAAGAGCCCTAGAAGCCTGCTAGAGGAACTTAATGCATACTCTTGTCACTGTCTGGAGAATCATGTTACCCTGTAGTCCTCATCCAGGTCCTCACTGGATGCAGCTATTGGCTGAGTTTGAGCCCAAGTCAGCTAGACCACTCTGCACACCCTCATATGGACCACTCATCGGTGACTCTGGAAGTTCCTGCTTCTTCCTGCTTTCTCTATAAGCCTGCGTGGTCCTGAGGGATCTCACAATTTGAGACAGAACCAATCAAGTCATTGTTTAGCATCAGGAAAGGGCTCACCTGTAATCCCCTTGATTGTCATCTGTTTGTCTGTTAGGGTATTCCTGGGATCACAGACAGCAAAGCCTATTTTGCAGCCAGATTTGAGTTCCAGCTTCTTTCCTTCATACCTTCCTCCTCATTCGTTTCTTCTGGGGAAAAAAAAGGTGTTGTTTTTCTTCTTCTTCATTAGAGCCAAACAAATTTAAAATGCTTGCAAACCACATTTGTTTTTTCATTTAGAATGAGAATAGATTTAATGAAGCCACTGGACAAATTTAGAGATTCATTACTTTATCCAAGAGAAGAAAACTAAGCAAAACAGTCCTGCTCTTTAGTGCTAAAATGCTCATATCTGGTTATATTTGTGAAATAGGCATACAGACACAGCTTCCTACTTTCCATTTGAAAATTTGATCAAAGCTGGTTAAGACAGTGGGGACCTGGGGTCACTCGTTACTCATTGTTCCACAGCAATGTCACCTGAATCTTTAGATAAAAATTCAGTTTTCTGCTTTGTCCTCTGAAGATTTTGTGGTAAAGATGAGTGCCCCAGATGACCCTTAGGATTTGTCAGATTAGGGAAACACTGTCCTAAAGGAACCAATCTTGAATCTTTGAGAGTTGTAGTGGTAGGATCTTGTGGGCCCACACTTCCGCTCATATTTCAGACATAGATTCTGGGGCACAGGGAGCACCTGAGCCTTGGTCATTTCATCCTGCTTATTGTGGAGGAGCTGTCTTAAGAACCTGGCTTTCCAGTATTATGTCCGCTTGACCACGGGTGGGCTGACATGCTCGGTCCTCTCCTGCAGAGCAGAGGAGGGCAAGCAGCAACATTTCCTCTGAGAGCACTTTCCCTTCCAGTAATATCCAACAGGCAGCTCAGGAGGATGCTCTGCACCCAAGCTGTGCTGTCCCCCCATCAAAGGGTGGTGCACACGGCACTGAATTAACCCTGTGTGCCTGCATCCAGAGAGGGAGGGCCATGTTCAGTCTTGTCCACATCTTTCTCTCCAGGGTCTCTCTCCCTTTTTCCTTCATGTCAGCATCAAGGCTACTAGTCAAATTTAAATTATAGGTCTGTTGGGCATAAGCTGTAGCTGATTTTATTTCTGTACACAGCCAGGGATGGGTCCTCAGGACATGAGGAAAATGATACAAAGTTAGCTTTTTCTGTTCTTTTGACATCGTGCCTGTAACAGAGTTAAAATAAAAAAGTTAACAGACTTAAAGAAAAAAAAAGTGTTCTTTGATAGAGGCTCTGGTATCTGTAGATTTCTGCAGAAAATGTTTGGATCTTTAATGAAGTAGCTCATTTACTTTAAGGACGTGTATGAAGATAAGAGAAAAATAATTTACTGCTTGTGAAAAAAATCTAATTAAGCTTTTGAATATATATATGTATTATACACATGGTAGAAGAAGTGTCAAGTAATGGAACTGTTCATTCACTTTTTTTTTTTTTTAACAAAGAACAGAAGTTTTTATCACTTTCAAAGATGTGCTCTTGGAAATTAACCTGTGAGTCATATTTATAAAAAGAAACAATCAACAACCTAACCCATATTTTATTTCAAACTTTATAATCCTGCTTGGTCATTCATTTTATTATTCAAATTGCAGCTGACTCTGGATGGGGTTCCAAGAATCAAATTTGCCTGTAAACATACAAGTTTAAATACCTAAATAAATATGTGTGTCATGTGCATTGGGGAATATTGCCCCCTCAGTGAGCTCAGGCTTCTGTAACAGAATTCTAAAGAGTAGGTGGCTTATGCAACAGAAGTTTGTTTCTCACAGTTCTGAAGACTGAGAAGTCCATGGTCAAGGCTCTGGCTAGTCGGGGGTCTTGCTGAGAACCCTTTTCCTAATTTGCAGATGGCGGTCTTCTCATTGTATCCATATCTGCACATGGTGGAGAGAAGAATCATATCTCATGCATCTTTTCTTTCTTTTTTAATAAGGCACTAATCCCATTCATAAGGGCTCCACCCTCATGACCGAAACATCTCTCAAAGATCTCATCTCCTAATACTATCACAATGGGGATTAGATTTCAACATATAAATTTTGGGGGCACACAAGCATTCAGAAAATAGCAAATCCAATCCTACTAATAGAAGATCCCTTTGTAGCCATATAGTAGAGAAAGTCTTTGGAACTAAGTAAACAATCTTTACATGTACATAAAGCAGCATACAAGTGACTGTGAAGTCTGGACAGAAATGCTCACACATTTATATAATAAATAGAATAAAGAATAATTAAAATACCTAATCTCTATGAGTGGCAAATAAATGCACTTCCTGTTTGTTTCTCATGGGAGACTGTTAATTCTGGATGACTGTGCTTGTCGTTTGAAGAGTCAGTAGGCCTGTGACTTTGCTTTGTAAAAACAGAAGTTCTGTGACCTCGTAGTTTTTAAGGAGCCATCCTTGAGAGGTGGGGGCAGGAAGTCAGCCACCTCCCTCCTCAAAGAAAATTCTGTTTCACGTGTGTACTCCCCTAGCCAGTTTCCCTGGGAAATGTTCTGGCTGTAATTTGAGCAATGGCTCTATAATTGGAAGAGGTATGTTACCTGCTAGGGTGATTATTTTGAATAAAAACACTAATGTGCATCTAAGTTTTGGTTTATTTACTTAAAAAATCAGTTACAGTCACAGTTTGCACTTAGGCTAAATTGCCAAATGGGAAAGCTCATTTAAAAAGTCATTTTGCTGAGTCACTCATTCGGTGAAAACCTGAGGGAGGTAATTAAACTGTGGCAGTTGGAGAAAGTAGCAGATGATTTGATCTTCTTACAAAAAACAAACAAGATGGGAAGTGAGGACCTGGCTTGAGAGGTAGAGATGCCTACACTGAAACTGGGTTGTCTTATAGACAAGGGGGGAGTCCAGACAGGTCCCCAACACGAGGACGAGGTTCTCTTACGTTTTAACAATGTGACTTTGATGACTTAACAGCTGAGAACCAAAGCTGAAGGAAACAGAAGAAGAGGATTAACCAGTGAATAGTAAGAATTAAAATGTCCTGGATAAAAAGCGACATGGCAGGCCCGACTTGGTTGTTACACAGATTACTGTTCTTTGATCAGTTCAGTGCTTTAGACCAGCTCTTGCGGTAGAATATTCTGCGATGATGGAGATGTTTTATATTCGCACTAATTGACGTGGTAACCACTTCCCATGTGTGGTGGTTGAGCACCAACAATGTGGCAGCGTGACTAAGGAACTGAACTTTTAATTTCATTTAGTTTTAATTAAATTAGATGTAAATAGCCCCCCTGAGCTCAGGGGCTTCCATCTTGGATAGCACTTTAGTGAAGAACTTAGTGCTTCCACAGTACTTATAAAGGACATATGCTTGTCTCACAAGTGAATTTTGCTAATTAGTTTTCTTCTTTTACACAGCTGTGTTGCTGACTGAGAACATAGAAAGTGTGAGTGTTTTCAACTTCTCCTTCTTTGCTTGGTCCTATGTCACTAGCATTACAGCCACCACATGAGAGTCATGCTCTGGGACAACTGTCCCAGGGTGATCCCAGGCTGCTGTTTCAGGACTTAAAGCTACCCACCCTGCCCAAGAATCTTGAGAGCAGACACATCATAGCTGACAAAGAAATCTACATATCACCTTTGTCCCGGTCATTGATTCTTGTGTCTTTTTCTGAGCAGACATTGGGCGAGTGAAAAATTACACCATGACCTGTGGGTTCTAGTGCAGAGCTTGCATTGCTGAAGCCAGTGTAGGTGCTGTGGGCACTGTCTTTCAACGTGGGCTGAGGCTGGAGGGGGACTTACCTTTCCAGATACAATTCCTGACCCTGCCACAAAAATGCTTGCTCTTTTCTCTTAACTTGTGTGAGAGAGTTAACATCTCCTCCAACACAGGGCCATGTGTTCAGCATTTCCAGATAGGAAGAAGAAGCAAAATGCAATTGCTTCTGGCCCTGGCTGGTTGGCTTAGTGGTAAAGCATCAACCTGGCATATGGAAGTCCTGGGTTTGAATCCTGGCCAGGGTACACAGGAGAAGCAACCATCTGCTTCTCCCCCGCCCCCCTTCTTCTCCTGCAGCCATGGCTCGAATGGTTTGAGCAAAGTTGACCCTGGACACTGAGCATGGCTCCATGACCTAGCCCCAGGTGCTAAAATAGCTCAGTTGCCGAGCCGAGCAACAGAACAGTAGCCCAGACTGGCAGTGCATCACCTGGTATGGGGCTTGCTGGGTGGATCCCCATCAGAGTACATGTGGGAGTCTGTCTCTGCCTTTCCACCTCTCACTTAATAAAAAAAAATACATTTGCTTTTATTTCAGATCTTGCTGGATTTATGGATAGCCCTTAAACTGGCTAGAAGGACATTCAAGGATGCTGTGGTACAATGTCTTCATTTTCCAAACAGCCGTGCCTGAGACCCAGGGAGGCGAAGTGCTTTGGGGGTCAGGCTGGATGGCTGGTCTCTACAGAGCCAGAATTTAGTTGATTAATTCTTGAGATTGATTTGTATTTGATAATTTTTTTTTTTACAGGGACAGAGAGTGATTCAGAGAGAGGAATAGATAGGGACAGACAGACAGGAACGGAGAGAGGTAAGAAGCATCAATCATTAGTTTTTTGTTGCCGTCGCAACACCTTAGTTGTTCATTAATTGCTTTCTCACATATGCCTTGACCACGGGCCTTCAGCAGACTGAGCAACCCCTTGCTGGAGCCAGCGACCTTGGGTCCAAGCTGGCGAGCTTTTGCTCAAGCCAGATGTGCCTGTGCTCAAGCTGGCGAGCTCGGGGTCTCGAACCTGGGTCTTCCGCATCCCAATCCAACGCTCAGTCATTTGTCCCGGTCATTGATTCTTGTGTCATTGATTCTTGTGTCAATCCAACGCTCTATCCACTGCACTACTGCCTGGTCAGGCGATAATATTTTCTTAACCATTAAAAAATGTGATCTAACTTATTAAGGGATAGAACATTCTTAATAGTCATCCTCATCTCCTCCAGATGTTGGAAAAGACCTTGGCTTTAAGTTTCCTCAGGTCACCATCTGCAGTGAGCTCCTGCAGGAAAAGAAATTTGCTGGGCCTCTGATCCTTGCTTGGTGCCATTGGTTTAATTGGCATCAGTGTCTTGATAAAACAAAAACAAAAACCCAGTGCCAGGGCTCCTGGGCCAATGTTGGAAAAGAAATTCAGTAATGACTTGAGCAATCCAGAGAATCCACCCTTCCCAAAGGTGACGTCTTGCCCTCAGTGAAATTCCTTGATGACCATGACTTGTTAGGGCTGAGCAGAGCTTCTCGGGAAATCCCACTGGTCTCTGCCTAAGAGAAAAGAGCTGCTTGCGCAGTGAGAATTAATTTGGTGGGAATAATCCTTCCAAATGCTGCCTCTCATCTCCGCAGAGCTTGCTCTCTGCCCGTTACTTCTGTGCATTTGTGACCAACTTTAGTTTGACTTTTGGTCGTGGATTATCTTCTATTTCTTCTATGTTTCTGTTTTTGCTTTACTTTCCTGCTTTGTTCTAGGCTGCATCCATGGGTTCGTGCCCCAGTCTGACTCTGCGTTCCTGCCAGATCCATCTGAGGTTCTGATACAGTAGAGGGTCATCTCATTTTCAGATCTGTTTCTGCTTTCCTGCCTGCCTCTCTGTGGCAGATTCTGGTTCCCTGCCTGAGTTCCTGTCCCTGTAAATGGTTTTTAATACTTGTCTGGGTAAACAAAAGAGGAGAGATGACTGCCCCGTGATTGGGTCTCCTCATTTCCTTGTTCCAGCTGCGCGTCAGGAGGACAGAAGGCTAAACTCAGGGGCACTTTGGCATAGGCTCTTGGGGTCCTGAGATCACGGCATAAAAGTTTTGTTGAATCAATGGTAATATTTATTCTTATTTACATATATTTTCATACATTTTCACCCCAAGCACTTTCATATGCATTGGTTCTATTAATAGCTCTTAAGCTGGAGTAAAGAAATTCCTGGATCACAAAGCAAGGCAGGAGACGAAACAAAAATAGTTCAGACATTTGCACTCACCGAGTGTAGAGGGTTCACACTAGGCTTTTTCATACTGTCCTTCCGAAACCTTGTTACTTCTATTTCCTTCCTTGTTTCAGTTACTATCATCACAACCTACCATGTTACCCAACTTAGAAACCTCTGACTCATCCCCATTCCTCTCTCTCTGTCCACCTACTTCCACCCAGCAGTCACCATGTGTTACTGATCCGATCCTCTAAATATTTTTCCAGTCCACTTTTGCTCTACTTCTTTGAGCAGTATTTGGAGTGTGACTCCAGTCTTTCTTATCTACCACCTGGACAGTTAAAATTGTCTCCCAAGTGGGTCTTCCCCCACCACACCTACCAAGCTAATTTAATAAGTGCGTTTGCTACATTGCTCTCAGAGGAGCTAAGATCGTCTTCTAAAACGTTCACTTCAAAAGCTAAAGTTTTGCTCCCCTTGTTAAAGCCTATATAGCCAATGGGGTAATAATATCTTAATTTCTTGGTAAGTTTTCTCAGACCTTATTTATGACACCTATCCATCAAACAGTCAAGACTCTATCAAAATGTCTTTTTTGCCTGACTAGGCGGTGACACAATGGATAGAGTGCCAGACTGGGATGCGGAAGACCCAGGTTCGAGACCTGAGCTCACCAGCTTGAGCGTGGGCCCATCTGACCTGAGCAAAAAAGCTTGTCAGCTTGGACCCAAGGTCGCTGGCTCCAGCAAGGGGTTGCTCCGCCTGCAGTCAAGGCACATGTGAGAGAGCAATCAATGAACAACTAAGGTGTTGTAATGGCAACGAAAAGCTAATGATTGATGCTTCTCACCTTTCTCCATTCCTGTTTGTCTGTCCCTATCTATCCCTCTCTCTGACTCAAAAAAAAACCCAAAAAAACCCACAAATGTCTTTTTATATACCTTCCTGAGCCTTTTTTTTTTAACAACTAAAAGGACCACTTGTTATGCCCAAAAGATTCCTTATTAGTCTTTAAGATGCAGCACAAGATACAACTATTTCCTTTCTGTGCGTGTCCTTGTCCATCCACCAGACATTGTGGGTTACCTCCGTGTTCCAACAGTTCATTACCAATTTCAAATGTCTTTTGCTCTGTTGACTGAGTGCTACATATACTTACTGTTCTGTTAGTCTAACTTATAGTCAGTGGATGGGGCAAAGACTAGTTTTAATCTTGTAACTCTATTTCATTTGCTGTTTTTTTGTGTTATCACATCAGCCTTGGGAAGTGTTGGCGTAGTATATAACAAATATTAAATGTTAATTTTCTTGCTCACTCCAAAAAAAGTAAAGGTGACTGCCATTTATTCAGGGATTACCCTGTTTTAGTCACTGTGCTTTATGTGTCTAATTGCATTTTGGCATTATTATACCCATATTCTTTATGAGGATATGAAGGCTTCTTTATTTGTCTTTCTTCAAGGATATTACACAATGATTCATCAGTCAATCTAACAAATTAATTTGCCATAGATTGTTTATGGATTCTGTTGGGTGACTGCATTGTCCTTCTCAGGCACAATATATGCTATTCATTAGGATGATTCCGAGCTTTTCTTTCAAATTGTGACACTAATGATTAATTGAGCTGGTGTAGTGGTGGGCTGGAGTCAGACTGTACTGGTTCCTGAGAATCATTTGTTAAAATTTTCATGAATTTTATTAGCTGACTATTAAACTCAGCCTTTGTTAAAAATTAAATTATGTAAACTTATCAAATTATATTTTAAAAGTGCTTTCTAATTATTTTACTACATCTTACTCTTAGCTGTACTCTTAAAGTTTTACCTTGATTGTATGTGTATGGTATAAATATTATATAATGGTGTGCTACTGCGTAGCTCTTTTCAACTCAATGTTTAGTGACAACACATTGGTGGTTTAAAATTGGCCATGATGGCAGTATTTACACCACAGGAATTGGCAAATAGTATAACTCAGGACTTCTACTGCTACTCTTTCCCTGGTTATTAAACATTTAGCAGAACATCATTGAGATGGGAGCATAATCAAAGATGTTATTCTACCAATATACAGTAATATATCTATAATGATTGCTACATTATAAGAATATTGCTGTTGTGGCAATAAAACCCAATTCTATAAAACCTCATGGGTTCCCCAGCTGCCTATACCATCCAATTCCTTCATTGGGACCTGCCCATGAGCTAACCATAAATGACCAATGCCTAGACCAATAGGGCTCTCCAACACTCTGATTCTGCACCAGCCCTTTTCAGTTCCTCATTATTTCAGGCACAGTGAAGGGACAGCGGAGGACCTATTTCAATTGGGAGTATCTTTCATTGATTGCCAAATTATACCAAGTAGGCAAACACTAACTCAACTGACACAAAGCATCAGCATGAAAGCATCAGTTTTCATCCTCCTCTGATGGAAAAGGTTCTTCATGTCAGGGGCAGCCTATTCTGTGCATTACTCACCACAGTGGGTCACCATTTTTATCTAAGAGGTTGATTCCCAGGCTTGGCTACATATTTGAGTCCACTGAGGAACTTTTAGAAAAATTAGAACTCCTGGGCCCCAGTTAAACCATAATCTATTTCTGGGGGTGAAGGAGCGAGGGATTGGTAGCCTGACATCATTATTTTTAAAAAGCTTTGTGAATTATTTCACTAAGCAGTCACTGATCCAAAATATAGAAAGATGTCGGAAATGAACAGTCCACATATCTTGGTTGGAGTTAGAGCTTTACTGTTCTCCAGCTGTGTGATACTGAGCAAATTAGTTTCAGTCTCTGAGCATTGGGCTCTATACCTGTGCAATGGGAAGATTAATAACCTGCCTCATAGAATGTCATAGAAATTACACAAACTTGTAAGTGAGAGCAATGTCTGAATGGAAAAGTGCTAAACATATTAAGTGATTTTGGCTGCTACCACATCCTTGCTTTGTCCAACAAATAAGCTTGTAGCCAAGTTGCATATATCACTGTTAGAGTGCTTTTTCAGACTAGCCAGAAATTCTCTGCCCATGTCTGGGGAGATGAATCATGCTAATAATTTTAAACACAACTGGTATAATTATGGGATCTGATATGAATGCATATCACCTACCAACACTGTTTTTTGTAAGCCAGCAAGATACTGGCCTTGGTAACATACCAGGTCGGGAGCTGCAAAGGTTAATTACAATTGGATGCTCCATGCCCCGCTGTTACATGTCACCCAGTGTCACCTTGTTTTATTTGTGGAGTAGGAAAGCCAATCACTCCCATGACCTTTGATTCAGTTCCCTTTATTTTAGAAGCAAACACACTCTAGCTTCCAGGATTATACAAGTAAAAATTTGTGAAAACAATGTTCTAATTCCTTTGTTTGCTGAAACATGCAGGATCCTGGATAGAGGCTTATGTCTGTGAGTAACAGATGAGAAAGCTCACTATTCAACTTCAAACCAGCCTGGTCAGAGACTGGGCCTTAAGTGTCTTTTTTTTTTAAATGTACTAACACTTCAGGAGGGTAGCAAAGGCAGCGACCTGACTCAGAAGCCTGAGAGTGCCACAGCTGATCCCCAAGAATGAGCTGTTGGGAGCAGGGGCACCAGATGTCCCGACATCAGAATCGAATGTCACAGATCTGAGGAGAGCTCTGGCAAGAAAGAGCCTATTGACAAGATTTTTTCTAATTAATTCTGATTTTCTGATTAATGAATGCTTATAGTAAAAAAAATCAACACAGAAAAGAATAATATATCTAAAGTATTCATAATTATAGGTAACAGCTCATCATTTTAAATTTTGGAGCATATTTTTGAATATATTAGTTTTGCAGAATTTCTGCTTATGACATAATTTTTATGATTTTCCTCAAGTATTAAAATATTATGAACAGCTTTGTAGTGTAAGACCAAGCATGTTATTATCACCCTCTTTCTCTTTGAGCATGCACACCACACACATACCCCTGCACATCACACTCACACTATACACACACACT
Organism: Rhynchonycteris naso; assembly: GCA_037038555.1. NCBI lineage: Eukaryota > Metazoa > Chordata > Mammalia > Chiroptera > Emballonuridae > Rhynchonycteris > Rhynchonycteris naso. The sequence goes on along the minus strand of CM072999.1, from coordinate 148,446,403 downwards.
ACACTCACACTACATACACACCACGCATACCACACAATATACGCCACACATCACACTCATACCGAATTCCGGGCTGGCAGAGATTGCAGCATGGAGGGGGATGCTCTTCTGGGCCAGGTGTCTTTCAGGGTGGCCTCCACAATAACCCCAGAAAGCAGACATTGCCGTGTCTGTGTCACCTTCTGTTCCTCATCTTGGAAAACCAAACAGGGTTAAAAATATCTTCGCTCCAAACAATAATAGTATCTAGAAAGCAGCTCTACCAGCAGCTGTGCCACGGCACTTCGTCCTAGGCTGCTGTAACAGGGGCTAATGGACAGGAGCTGGGAGAAGACTCCTGGGTGTGTGACCCGAGCTCCCCATGCTCCTCTATTAGCAGAAGTTCATTAGCAGGTTGGAGAATGCAGAAAAATATAGGGCACGATCTTTACCCTAAAGGAAGCTTCCATTCTGGAGGCATAAAACAGACCCATGGAAAATAGACCAGAGTCACTGAGGCAGAATGTGACTGAAGATGGACGTACACAGCATGTGTGAAGACATGTCAGATCAAAGGAAAGTGGATAGAGACCAAAGGGGATTTCAGGGCTTCCTCTTAGAAGCGGAGCTTTAGCTCAGCCCTGATAAATGGGTGAAATATAGATGGGGATAGGGGGAGAAGAGATCTATTTCTATATCATCTATATCTGTATCCGTATCTATCTATTATATGTGTATATATAGATATACTTATCTATATAATTGTCACACAGAAATGAGTTATAAACATGCTAGATTCACAAGACAATGAAAAAACCAGACAGATCTGTAGCAGACAGATGCATTGGTTGCTATCGCCACAGGGCAAAGACTTAATTAAACCTCTAAAGACAGAAGGGAAGACACTCAGAGGAAATGAGAAACTGCATTGTAAGGGGCCAGAGAAAGAGAGAGAGAAAGTAAATCCTAATGACGTCTTTGTGGTGAATTTTCTGACTTTATTGCTGGTAGGTACAATTCAAGGGTTGAGTCTCTCTTGCTATTCAAATATCAGGGTTTCCATTCTTAATCTCCTGGGCTTGAAATGATTTAGAACAGAGTTAGAGAATATCTAGTTAATCCCATTCATACTCCAAATGAGGAAACTGAGGACTGAGGAGGGACAGTGACTTTTTCCGTTTCATTAGGAACAGCCCGAGCCCAGTTGCCAATTCCACTACCCTGTGCTATTCCTGACTTCAGTAAGCCCCTGCCTGGCCATGGGTTTCTCCCAACACCACCTATCATAGAAGCATGTAAAATAAAACTATTTAAATTAAAATAATTAAATCGCCAATAATGCCCCTATAAAATATAACTACTAATGTACATATTAATATTTTAATCTATATCTCTTTAAATGTTTTCTTTGTGAATATGATTATTGGGTGCATAACATATATTTTATTCAGATGGAACCACAGTTATACAGTTATATTTGTTCTGTAACCTGTCTTTTCCTTTTTTTTTAACTTCATTTAGCATAAGCATCTTTTTTTTTATTCCCCTAGTGTCACACATTGGGAGAGGCTTTGACAGTTCCCAGCTGAGGACGTCCCTCTCAGCCTAGTCGGTCTAGGGGGATTGCTTGCTGTTCAGAAAGGGAAGTAGGGGGGGGTGGGACTCTCAGGAGAGGGGGGTTCAGATGATCATGGGCATCTTTTAATATCACCAAATATAGACCATCATCTTCACTTTTAAAAACTGGATTGCATTCTTTTTGGAAGAAATATAATATTTGAATACAGTGTTCTACTGCTGTATGTTTAAATTATTTCCAGTCTCAGCACATGTTCATTTATTTCCTTAGGACATCCAGTAAGTGGAGTTGCTAGGTCAAAGGATATGTGCTTTTTTTGTATATTTTTTTGAGACTTTTGATGCATCTTCACAAAATGCCCTCTAGGAAGATTGAAAAAAATTTTCACTCTCGCCAGGAACATGGTTTCTCACACCCTCATAGACAATAAACACTGACATTTTCATTCTTTTTTATAGTCTAACAGGTAAACCATTTACTGATTGTTCTGCTTTAATTTGCATTCTTTGATAACTGGTGAGGTTCAAGATTTATATCATGAGTTCATGGGTCATTTTTACAATAGAAATATTTTCTTGATTTTCCACAACACAGTGAACTTCATGCATCTAATTAAACATACTGAAAGGGCAAACTAAGTGGTGTATTAGACCCAGAATATGCAATCTGGAGATTACATACTGAATCACCTTCAAGATTGTCACAGACTGACCACAAAGCAGAAACAAATGAACCTACCTCGGCAGCAAGGTGCCTTTAAATTCCTAAGGCTGCACAGGCACTGATTTATACCCAGAATTAACCAAATATTAGATCAATCCTTTTTATGTATTTATTTATTTTTACTGTTGCCTAACATTATCAATTATGTCTTAAAACTTGGCCAGAGCCTATGGAAGTCCCTCTGACACAGGTATTTTCCAGTTGTCTTTGTCTACAATCACTTAACTATTATCCTCTTTGCCAACTACAGCCAATTACAGCTGATCAGCTTTTCTCTAAACACTCTAAATTGTGTGCATGTATAAATAATGACCACCCACCTTTGTCTGGGTAGACTTTTCTTTTTTAGTTTAGATATCAGTCTCTATCAAATAGTCACTATGGAGATATGTACAATACATGTAAGTACACATGTGTATCTATTTATGCCTGGAGGCTTACTTCCATGGTACAATTCTTTCTCAAAAGCTTTTGTATCTTTTTGTTGAAACATGATCTCTGTTCTCCCCAGGGAATCTTAGTCAGAAACCAGGACCCTCCTCGCTGGGGAGGGATCCTCTTCTTTCAGCCATGTGACTATTTCCCCAGTAAAGTTATAAGATAATTTTATCTTTTATTTTCCAGAGACCTGTCTCTCTCATTAAGTTAGAGGCATACTAAGAACAGGGAATTCTTTGGTTCTTTTTTACAATATCTGACACTTAGTAGCTGATTAATAACTATTTCCTGAAAAGTTCAATGGCATTGTCAGTGGGAGCTGCAAAGTGGTGGTGGTGGTTTAGAGGAATGAGGAGGAATCCACAGTGGCCTGAGAGTAAGGCTTCTGGAGAGAGAGACATAGTCACACTTTCACTACTTTGCAGTTTTGTCTTATGCTAGTCTTATGGGTGACCCATTCCTAGACTCTTGGATTTCACATTAGTAAAATTTCAGAAAAATACCTGACCAAATAACAAAAAGTAACAACCTTTTATATTCATTTTCTGTAAGAAATTTTGATACTCTAAGACCGTGATGGCGAACCAATGACACGCGTGTCAGCACTGACATGCGTAACCATTTTGAATGACACACGGCCGCATGCGGCAGCATACCAGAGAAGTATGAGGCCGCATGCCGAGAAGGACATTTCATCCTCGGCTCCTGCATGGCCAGGTGCAGTAGCCGAGGATAAAACATTTGTAGACACTCTGTGCCAGAGGTCTGTAGGCCAAAACAACAGAACTCCGGCACAGAGCGCCTAGTTCTGGGACTTCCAGTTAGACCGTTTTTCTCCAAGTGACACACCACCTGAGTTTTGCTCGTTTTTTTTGGTGAATTTTGACACACCAAGCTCAAAAAATTGCTCATCACTGCTCTAAGAGATATATAACACGAGGATAAAGGATATGTATTTTCTAATTGAACACATTTAGCTCCTGAAGAACTTTGCAATGACTTTGTTGTCCTGCGTTCCTGTTGGACTAACTTGTGAAGAATTACTTTCGCAGCAGTGTCGACATGCAGACTGGCCTTTTAAAACTGCTATTGTGGCTGAACATTGGGATGTGTGAGGGTACACTAACTAAAGGCATAGGAATCTCTTTTGGCAGATGGACCCTGCACCGCGTTCTGGCCGCAGGGATAAATGCCGAGAAGAAGATGAGTGTCGCCAGAGGAGGGTCCTGCTCCTCTAAGTATTTATGGAATAAGAGAGAGGCCTGATGTCATGGTTTCATTGTTGTTGTTTTGTTTTAAAGAGGAAATGAAGGGGACATTTGAACTCCATGCTGAATGGACCGGCAGACAATAGGCAATGCCCTCTATGCCACTCACTGACAAAAATCTGGGCATCCAGAGTCCACATATGAGTGAGAGCATAGGATACTTGTCTTTCTCTGACTGGTTTATTTCACTGAGCATAATGCTTGCTCTCCAGGTCCATTCGTGCTGTCGCAAAGGGTAAGATTTCTTTCTTTTATATGGCCACGTAGTATTCCATTGTATAAATGAACATAGTAAATTGACAAACAAAATAGAAACTGACTCAGAGAGAACATACAGTTGTCAGAGGGAAGAGAGGTTGTGGGGCTAGGTGAAAAATGTGAGAGGATTAAGCCAAACAAAACAAATAAAAAACCTCATAGACACAGACCAGACAACAGCATGGTGATTACCAGAGGGAATGGCGGGTTGGGGAGGTAGAAGAGGGTAAAGAGGGGATAAATGGTGAAGAAAAGAAACTTGACTTGGGGTGGTAAACACACAATACAGTATACAGGTGCTGTATCACAGAATTTTACACCTAAATCCTATATAATTTTATTAACCAATGTCATTCCAATAAATTTTAAAAAGTTTAAAAAATATCTGGGAATCTATTACAGCCTTGACATTAGCCATTGCTGTGTCAGAAGGTGAAAACAAACCAGAAAGAGGCTCTGGCCTCTGTAAGCCTCCTCCTTTAGAGGACATTACACCTCATATTCAGAGACATTGAACTTGAGTCAAGTGGGAGTCCGAGGAAATGCCATCAGTCATTTTGGGTGGCATTTCTCATTCTCAGCAAGCCTTGGCTAGAAGTCTATGGAGACTAGTATTGAAGTAAGAAGTGTCCAAACATGTAGAGAATTTTTAGATGAGTTTTTTGAGCCAAACTGATGATATTCGCTGGGAAGCAAGATCTCAAATGCTCTGAAGAGTAACAACAGTTTTGCAGTTGATTTTATGCATTTGAATTTGAGGAGGGAAGTAAGGAAGATTACATGAAGATGAGAAAAAGCAAGGTGGGGATTGGATTACAGGGTAGTTAACAAGATTACATGTTCTCTTGAGAGTGGTTATTGTTTATTTCAAAATTGTGTTATCCTGATGTGCAGAATCAATGGACAGGGCTTGCTTAAGGCAAAGATAAACTTTGGCTGAAGAAGTTATATAATCATGCCTGGGGCATGATTACTCACCATGACCTGTGCAGTTAGGATTTTATGATCAGATTGCCACGTGAGGTTACTTTCTATAGATTCTCTTTTTGGTCATACAAGGGAGGGATCTTGACATGAAGAGAAAGATAATTGGAAATAGAAAGGTTGGAGCCTTTCCATTCCCAGCCGTGGAAAGAGTTCTGCAAAGAGTGTTCCTGATATTTTTTCTTTTTTCTTCTTTGATTGGGTCCCCCAGAGTCAGAACCTGATTCAAGATTTCAAATGCAAGCATTTTTAGGGGTGGTTCTAGGAACACGTGTTGTGTGTGCAGATGGGAGGAGAGAGACCTGGAAGGGAAGGTGGCCAGTAAAAGGGTATACTGTGACACCGGCCACCACCCCTGCAGTCTGGACCTTAGTCCCCTGAGTAACTATGGAAAAGGCCTCAGAAGTATCCAGTCAAGGATGAGAGCTGGGGACATCCACACTAGTAAATCACTGGTTAAAGGCTAGCTCAACACGGGGCCATGCTAATTACCAAACAAGTGTCTATATTGTCTGCATGCAATGCTCTGATGACACCAGGTAGCAGTTTGACAATCTGGAAGTTAGACCAACATGCTCCACATGGTAAGGAATTCAAGAAACATGGATGGGCCGCTTTCCCTAGATTGGATACACTCTCATACTTGACTCTGAGATTAAAATATTGTAAAATGGTACTGTGCTATGGGGTGAGAGAAACAAACCAAACACAAAGGGTCTCAAGGGGAGGATGATCCTGTGTAGCGTGCTTCTGACCTTTGTAAATGGGGAGAGATAAAGTACAGAAATGAACAGGAAAGGAAGGAAAAAGTACCCTGGCTAATTATATCTATTTTTACTTGTTGCATTTATTTTGTCCTGAAGAGCGGAAGGGGTAAAACATTTGCTGTTTCCTGTGAAGGACACGGCAAATATCTCTTTCTAATGGTCTAGGGCAAGCTAAATGTCAGACGTTTGGGAGTTCTTATCTTTGCTTTCTGTGTAACACCAGGATAATCATTTCTCCTCAGTTAACTGTTCCTAACTCCTCATTTCTGAAAATGATGTTCCCTGGCACAGAACAATCCAACATGAAATATTTTTTCCAGGGTAGGGAACAAACAAACAGCAGGGAACTGGTTATAGAAATTCTACCATCTATGCATCTTACAGATATTTCTTCAGTGCTAACTGTGCCAGGCAGTGTGCTTGGCATTAGGAATGAGAAGCAGTGACGATCGAGTTAGGAGATTGCCTGATAATCTTTAGAATTTAGTTCAGTTCTAGTGGAAGAAGGAGGAATAAATTAGTGACTAAGTGCTCATTTTACCTGGAAAAGAGCATCTCTTGGGTATGAAGAGAGTGACGACATGATTCTATTATCTGGAGGACTCTCCCCTCCAAGCAGCACTCAGTGGAAAAGCAGAATTTTGTCCAGTCTACCCAGTAGTTGTATTCTGGTTGCTATTGGGCTGCAGGAAGCTGGGAATAAGGAAACATTGCTTTTTCATACACTGTGCTAGATGCTTTTTACATACATAAACATATATGTTGCTATGGACTGAATAGGTGTTTACTCCCCGCCTCCACCCCCAAATTTATATATTGAAACCTTTACCCAAATCCACACTCACATTTGGAGGTGAAGTGTTTGTGCAACAATTAGATTTAGAGGAAGCCATGAGGGTAGGGTCCTCATGATGGGATAAGTGCTTTTCTAAGGCACTTTACACACTCCACTCTCCACAGCTTGAAGTGAGAGTTGGGTTACGTTATCAGGGCATTTGTCATTATCAATTCATTTGAGAAAATGTGTGCTAAATTCATATTGCTGTTGAGATTAAATGTCAATTAAAAAAACATTTCTTGTTCAATGCAGATATTGTCCACAAAGAAACTGATTTTTACTAACACCTTTTGTTTCATTGAGGTAGTATATCCAACCTTGAAGAGAAAGAAAATACCTAAACTATTTTGGCAACATCCTAGTGGCCTTAGGTCTAAGGAAGGACTGTTCATTTGTCCTTCTGATATATTTGTTCTTGATTTTGGGTGTTTCTCTATCAGGGCCACTTGTCACTTTGCAAAATGCTATACATTAAAAGCAGTAGGTCAGGATTTAAAACCTGGATTTTTTTTTCAGAAGTCTTTTGTCGACAGTAGTGTTTGAGGGAGTTCATGATTGAAAGCAAGCTATGAAAAGACAGATTGATCGGAGTCAACAAGTAAATAACTCTGCACATTCATTGTATGGTTCTATCATTAGGGAACAAAATAATAAAAAGGAGCCAAGGTTATTTAATTTCTCTGATGTTTTGGGGTTCAAAGGTGGTTGATACATGGAAATAGTTTTATAATTTTAAAAATTTCTTCTCTTTCAAAACAATTCCATTTTCCTCATATTAAAGTGTAACCTGAGTAGAGACAAGTGCCATGTTGATAGTTCTGTGTTATTTCCTCTTGATCATGAATTTATGGACTTGCATACAGGTAGTATATAATAAATGTTTTGCAGATAAATAAAATGGCACATCCCTTTATTTGCTCTATAACTGCATCTTCACGTTTTATGGCATTCTTTCTTGAACCTATTGTATTGTATTGTAAGTTTGAACTATAATTACGATTGCCTGATTTTCTTTTGTCTTTGGTAATAACACTTTTTAGTTAAAAAATTTCTCCCAAAGAAAAATTTCAATCTTTCTATGGTATTAGTTGCCCACCTTTGTCCTGATTATATGTTACCTGATGTGATATGTAGCATCTTACTTGCTAAAGGATAAATGATGACTATCATTAGGGGAGTGGGTTAATTGTTTCTTTTCTATTTCTACTTCTCTACTTGAAGATACATGGAGTTCTAAATTGAGCTACTGTTTCCAATTTTCTGCCCTCCCTGTAACTTGTCATGTGCTGTTTATTGCCTCCTAGTGGGAGGAGAATTCTTCTCTACCTTATTGTCATCAAGGGTTTTCTTGTGAGTTGACTTGGCCAGTGACATGTGGACCAACATGACCTAAGTCATATCTCAACAGAACTTTCAAAATTCATTTCATTGTTTTCCCATCAATGTTTTACCCCCTCCACGAGACTAGGACAGGGGCTAGCTACTTCTTTAGCCTAAATCACCTTAACTGGGTTTTCTTACCCACACTGGGGTAAAATAGATTCTTGTGGAGCACACAAATCTTTATCTACAGAGCTTCAAACTTTGTATGTGAGAGATGTAAATATCTTCACTGTTAAAACCACTGTTAGTTAGACATTCTATAATTGTAGGCAAAAACATCACTAACTGATACAAACTGCCTTCTTCAAAAAGACTTTTCCAACTACTCCTGTTCATAGGTATTTTCTTTCTACTGTCATAATGTTTCTAACCCATATTTGGTTCTGTTTCTTGTTAGGTATTTCACATATATACTTTTTACCTCTCTAAAGGTTTTATAAGCTTCTTGTAGACAGAAGCCAGATTGTCTATTTGTTAAGTGTTCTGCACAATGACTTCTCAAGGTGGAACAAGAAAATGCTTGTTGACTGCTTGAATGAGGTTTATTCTATAATGTTAAGCATCTCAAGCCCAAAGTGTTAACATCTATGACTTGCCTGTGATGACAGTGTCCAAAATCAGCTGAAATCAGCCTTCTTTTCTTGTTATTTTGATGAACTATGAATGAACAGAATCAGACACTGAAATACACCACACAGTCTCTACAAAGGAGAGACTAATGCCGTATGGGTAAATGCAGGGTTTCTTTTTTATTATTATTATTTTACCAAGTGAGAGGAGGAGAGATAGAGAGACAGACTGCCACATGCATTCTGACCAGGATTCACCCAGCAAACCTCGTCTGGGGCTGATGCTCTGCCCGTTTGGGGCCATGCTTGCAACCAAGCTATCCTTAGTGCCTGAGGTGGAGACTCCATGGAGTTGTTCTAAGTGCCTGGTACCGGTGCACTCAAATTACTCGAGCCATGGCTATGGGAAAGAAAGAGAGAGAGAGAGAGAGAGAGAGAGAGAGAGAGAGAGAAGGGGGAAGGGAGAAGGGGAGGGGTGGAGAAGCAGATGGTCACTTCTTCTGTTTGTCCTGACCAGGATTTGAACCCAGGACATCCACACTTGCTGGGCTGATGCTCTACCACTGAGCTAACTGGCCAGGGCCATGTTTGTTCCTTTTAAACACTTAGTCATATGTTTTTGATGACTTTTTTGGTCTGTGGATATTTGAAACATTAGCACAATTATCTATCTTAACATATTGTATTTACTACCTGCTGGAGACAGAACATTGAAACTACCACTAGTAGCTCATTAGCAATAACACTAGTCACTCATTAGCAGTGTTGACCCAATTACATGTTGTGGATAACAGAGACAAATAACTGTAATTGCAACTAAAAGTGATTTCATAAACATGGCGATTTCCCTCCCCCCCCCCCTTTTTTTTTTTACAGGGACAGAGAGAGAGTCAGAGAGAGGGATAGATAGGGACAGACAGACAGGAATGGAGAGAGATGAGAAGCATCAATCATTAGTTTTTTGTTGCCATTGTGACACCTTAGTTGTTCATTGATTGCTTTCTCACATGTGTTTTGACCACAGGCCTTCAGCAGACCGGGTAACCCCTTGCTGGAGCCAGCGACCTTGGGTCTAAGCTGGTGAGCTTTTGCTCAAGCCAGATGGGCCCGTGCTCAAGCTGGCGACCTCGGGGTCTCGAAACTGGGTCCTCCGCGTCCCAGTCCTACGCTCTATCCACAGTGCCACCACTTGGTCAGGCTTCTTTTTTTTTTGAAATGCATTATTTGAATTTGCCACATAAATATAGGTTTAAGTGAAAGAATCATTCAACCACAGAAAATAAAAATCCAGCCTAAAGAGAAACCATTTGGAATCAGTTGGGACAACACACATTCTGCTTTGAAGGATCAAAACACTTTCAGTCCTGGGTTCAGAAATTAAACTAGTTAGCAACAATGGAAGCCAGACGTCTGGTAAGTGACATCTACCCTATCGGCAGGTAGTGGTTTTCTTTTGGAGGCGTTCAGAGTATTGTCTGGTGTCTGGACAATGGAAGTCTGATGAAACATTTATATAATCAGCCTGGAGATTTTCAAACTTCACTGAAGAGATGGAAAGTCAAGGAAAATTTGTGTGAAAAAATACTCATTATGATACATATACACGTAGACATGAATAATCATGCCTCTACCCTTCATGTGGAAGAGACCTGTATAAACAGAACCAGATGTAGTGTGATACATTTGCAGATCTAAAGGGTGCTCTTGTGTGAGACAATTACTAGGATGTGAAAGTCGGCAAGAGTAGCTCAGAGAAACCAGGAAGAGACAGCTTTGAGAAAGAAAACCCGTGCTTACGTCAAGGTGTGAAAAGCTGAGACATTTCTTTAATACACACAGACTGCTCCGTAGCCTTTTTTATTTTTTGGTTAACAGAAAAATACCTCCATAGGCTTGGGGCTGAGGAACAGCGGGGAAGGGAAAAGGGTAGAGGAGAGGATACAACTTGGAAACCCAATGCCCAGAAAACCAACTGCCAAGATTTCTTAGGAAGTCTCAGCTGGACAAATGTTCAATGCAGTGGTGGTGCCTGTTGTCATCCTCTAAGTTAGCAAGGCCATGTGGTTGATAAAATACTGTACTTACCTTTTAAAACCTTAATACAACCAAACACACACAGATGCCGGGAATCTCCCAGGCACTGTTAGGAGTGCTGGAGGCCATGCTGTGGGACTGGGAACAGCTTGGCTTGGTCTACTGGTCAGGAAGACATCTCTCTCGTGCATTATTATAAAAAAATACTGATCAGAAGATAGTCTTCCACAATTTTGTTTGTCAATAAACCACACACACACACACACACACATATCATTTTGGGAACAAATAAAGGTCTAGAACTTCCACTATGGAAATATGAGAAAGCCAGAGAATCTGAGTTCTGGCTTGGACACCCAGGAGCTGAAGGATTCAGGTAAAATATGCTGCTCACAAACATTAGGGGATATTTCAAAATGAATATGAAGTCATAATAAAAAGAAGCATTTGATTTTTTTTAATTAAACAAGAACATCAGAAAAGCAAACAAGTCAAAGAAAGTTGTTTGATTATGCAAATGAGACGCAAAACCAACTTTTATTTCATTGGTGAAAGTGTACAAAAGCTGAAAGTACTGGAATATCTGCATGTTCCTTAATCTTTCTTTTTTTCAGACTTTTTATTTATTAATTTTTTAGAGAGAGGAGACAGAGAGAGAGGCAGAGAGAGTGAAGGGGGGAGGAACAGGAAGCATCAACTCCCATATGTGCCTTGACCAGGCAAGCCCAGGTTTCAAACTGGTGACCTCAGCGTTCCAGGCCTACACTTTTACCCACTGAGCCACTGCAGGTCAGGCTGTTCCTTGATCTTGAAAGTGCATTTTGAAATATCCCTTAATTTTTGTGAGCAGTGTAGTCACTCGGAGTCCCACTTCCTTGTGTCTACAGTCCTGTGACCACAACTACATGCAGTTGTGAGGACGAGAGGTGCAAGGTTCATGATGGTAGAACACACAGTGGAAGTGTACGCTCCATCTGTCCCCGGGATTGCGGGTGAGGCTCGGAGTGATTCCGGTGGCGGACAGTCCACTCAGCCAGCCCTGTGGAATGGCAGCAGGGTTGGGATGCCTAACCGCTGTTAGAATGTGCTGAGTGTGGAAGTTAATCTGATCCAGCCAATCGATTGTAATTGACTTATGTCACACAGATTTTGCCAGTTCTGTAGGACTCTTTGATGGAAAGTCACTGGGACTTTGTGTAACCTCTTAATAGCAACCACGTTAAGGGAAACCATTTCTGTGCTTGCTCTCTAAAATGAGACCCCTTCAGTCTCTTCCTTCCGTACTGCTATGTAGCTTTAATGTATTTGTGGAAAAGCCTGTAATTTGACCTGCCTCATTTTGCAGTCCCTGGTGATTCTGAACATGCGTCATTCACTAGCTCATTTCAGTCTGACGACAAACCTCAGATCCAGCATCCTGTCCATCTCGCTGAGGAAGCCGGGAAGCACGGAGCAAACAGGGAGGTCTGGTCTCCGCTTCCTGCTGTTTTCACAGCGCTGTTCTTTCTTCTGTGAACTCAGCACAGACCTGCATATTTTCCTGTCCCGAAAAAATTCCAGATTCAGAAAAGTGCCATGTTGCCAAACCCCTCTGTCGTACCATCACTATGCTGCATTATGCTGATCCCTCCCCGATGTGAGGTTTATATTTATTTTTGTTTGGCCAGAGTTGAAAATTTGACTAGATAGCCTTCTATGCTTTCTCCATAATTAAGGTAAATGATAAGATGAATCAGAGACAATACCTATTTTCAGGTCAGTTCCACACTCATCCTAATAGCATGACAATGGCGAGCATTTATTTTCTGATTTTCTGACTCCGGTTAACTTCTCTCAACCACCCCCCACACCCCCGCCACACACACATATCCCTGAATGGGCCACTCACCTGCTGACTGTGAAGTGATTTCTGCCTACTTGATTTAACTGTGAAGGTTCCTTTAGGGTAGGGAGGTCACTGCTCCAAATTTGGGAATCTATGTATCACAGCTCCCTAGGTGTAAGACAATAGGGGGGAGAACTTCTTATTCACCTTTTGAGTCTTGCTTTCAGGGTCAGGATCTCTTGACTTTATTTCTTGTAATCTCTTCAAAACCATTGTGCAGCAGGGCTTCCTCAGTACGGGAATATGCAGCTTTATCTTTCTGGGGTACATGGGAAGAGCAATTAAAAAGGTAGTTTGAAAAAGAGAGTAGTGTTATTATGGTGTTCCAGTCTCTGCTTGACCCCCCAAATCAATCTCAAGATCAATTCACAGACTTGTGTTTCAACCACCAAAATGTCTGACTTAAAAGTTTGACATACAGAAATAAGTTTTGCAGGATAAACAAACAAACAAAATTACAAATTTTAATTCAATAAATGAAGTTCTCTTGGTAGAGTTTTGATTTTCTTTAGGAGAAGCTGGCTGCATTATTTCTCTGTATATGAAGATGTAACCAAACCAAAATACCAGAATGAAACTTGTCCTTTTACACCTGGCAATGGTGGTAATCAAGATAATGTGTATATATATGTGTGCACACAAGCGCACATGTGTATGTGTGTGTGCGCATGTGTATGTATGAAGTTTGAAATGTCAATAGTCCTCTGCCTGTTCACAGCTCTGTTACAAAGCACGTTGTACAGGGCATCTCCATTGTCTGTCCCATTAACGCTGTGAGGAACACCCGGTCAGTAAAGTGGCTTGCAAATGTCAACAAAGATGATAGTGGTTTTGACGATAAATAAAGAAAAGGAAAAGGTGTCTGTGAGATTGTTTACTTGCCGCCTGTGATGTCTTTTTGGTAGCAGCATCATAAATTTTCACTGAGCATAACCTTTCTTCAGCTCTCAGTCTGTGTGATTTGAGGCTGGCTAGCCAGGCAGCATGACCCAGGCTTAGCCAGTGAAACATAAGAAGGGACATTTTTAGAAAATAGAATTATCTGGAAAAGGGTACATTCACTTTTCTAGATTGCAGGCACCAAGGACAAAGCATGTTTGAGACTGGCCAGCATCATCTTGGTCATTGCATGGATGGCCTCTCTGGATGCAGCCATCAGAGAGGATGGCAAAATGGGAGATGGGGAGAGGCAGACTGAATCCTGAAAGACTGGCCTTTGCTCGCCTAAGGGAAAATGTTTCTGAGAATAAGGAATAGGTGTCTGCTTTATATGAGTGCCAAACTAGGCGCATAAACACTGTTGGAGAAGGTCATTGAGAAGTGACAACCTATTGACCCACAGGCTGGACCTGGGCAATCGGAGGCTTCTCATCCCCTTCCCTGTCCTTGAAATGAACGTTCTGCCCACCATTCTCATAGTGGGAGATGTTTGCAAGGACTCAGCCTTGAGAGAGCCATGTGTTATTTGGACCGCATGGATGCTATATATGTCTAAACCACATTAAGGCCTCCATATAAAGTGTTAAGGTTCTGGTTGACATGGGGATCTACTCATCTTGCAGATATCTAACACAAGCCTTGTAAGTAAGTCCCCTCACTGTTGAAACTGCCACTACCATTCTGGAGTGGTCTCTTTCCTTGGTCTCTCCTTGTCCTCTGTGTATGAGCCCTAGTTTTAGATTTCACTCAGAGAACTCCCAGGGTTGCCCACCAACAAACACCTTTGTGCAAAGGAAGAGGCCTCTTCGTCTGGGTGGATGCAGTTTATGCCAGAATGCATTTTTTAAAAAAGATTTTATTTGTTGACTTTTTATGGAGAGGATAGAGAGAGAAAAAGGAGGAGAGGAGAATGAGGAAGCATCAACTTGTAGTAGTTGTTTCTCATAGGTGCCTTGACTGGGCAAGCCCAAGGTTTTGAACCAGTGACCTCAGCATTCCAGGTTGATGCTTTATCCACTGCGCCACCACAGGTCACACCAGAGTGCATGGCTTGAAAATGGAGTGTGGGCTGGTTACATGTGTGCAGTGCACATATTGAATAACCATTTTTTGCGTACCTGGATTTAGCCATTCCAGCAGCCACCATATCCCAGGACTTTGCCATTGCATAGTCTATAATTTTCTTCTCTGCTCAAGGAAGTGAGAAGGCATTTGTAATCAAATGAGTCTTGCACTTGGTAAATGGAAGTCAAGTGCATCTCAGAATGTGATGTGGGTGTGGGCTAGAAACTTGTATGTGCTAAGCTGTAGCTAAGTAAATGATTAAAATATGGCTTAGGACATAGAGAATGGTTTCTATTCAGATTTGAGTTTTAGAGTTTAGAGTAAAATTAATCTGTGTTTTTAAATTTGTTTTATTTTCTAACATTTTTTATGCAAAAGCTTTGCCTTTGCAAAACAAATTGGGATAAATTTCAATTGAAATGAAACCATCTCACCCTTAAATATGTGATCAAATTTGCCAAGACAACTGTTTGAGACTAATCTTTTGAAATAATTCATTGGAAACAATTTATTTCTTCCATAGTTCTTGTTCTACTCAATTACTCTACCTATGATTAAATAAAATTTTCTTGTTTATAATTTTCTAGAGAATTTTCACAATTCCTCATGTTTTGTATTTATACTTTAACTTATTTCTGGAATAATCCCTGGCAAAAGTTTCCCTATTCACATAATTTTAAAGAACCAAGTTCTTGCATTTTAAAAAAAGAATTTATACTATTTATCCCTTTAATATTTTATTACTTGCTCTTTTAGCATTATAATTTCCTCATCTCTATTTTTCTTAGATATATTTTGTTATAATTTTTCTAGTTTCTAGAGTTGATTTTAGTCTTTTTATAAAATGATGAAAAAATATTGGCTGTGAAATTTTGCTGAGTACAGCTTTTGCCATAAACATTGTATTTCCATTCTCAATATTATTACTTTCGACTAGTCTGCAATTGTAGCTTAGATTCTTCATTTGACTCAGAAATAATTGAATTGCACGTATTAGCCCTGCCTCTCCGTCTCTCATTTATTTCCATATCACTGAATTTGTTTCTGTTGACCTTTTCTTATCATACAATTTACTCATGACATATAAGAGTCCTAATATGTAAAAGAAAACTGGAGAAGAGACTGATCACATAATATTAGTGGATTTTACTACCTTTAAGGTTTTATGAGAAAATATGGTGGCTAACTATCTGATTTCAACATATTTTTAAAAAATGATTTCACCAGCTTTTATACATGAATCCACCTGCCCAATAATTCTGATTTTTTTCTAATCTTCTCCTAATCTCCACCCCCGACTTCCATCTTGTTATCATAAATATCTAAAATTCACAGTAAATCACTGAAGTCACTAATGAATTAAGACCTAGGAAAGACTTCTGAGCTTTGCTTTTGCTAGGTTTGCTTTCTTATTTTAGTTACCCAGTTCAGTACCACCACTAATTAAAGAGATTATTTCAATCACTTCAAAATTTTGAGCCTCCCCAAAATTTAATGTCATGTGGATTCTCCTTAAATGCACCACTCAAGCATAAAACTACCCTAAGTCATGGTATTTATGCATTAAGTAAAGAATGAGTTGGTTAAAATGATTTTTTTTTTACAGGGAGAGAGAGAGAGAGAGAGAGAGAGAGAGAGAGTCAGAGAGAGGGATAGATAGGGACAGACAGGAACGAAGAGAGATAAGAAGCATCAATCATCAGTTTTTCATTGCGACACCTTAGTTGTTCATTGATTGCTTTCTCATATGTGCCTTGACCATGGGCCTTCAGCAGACCAAGTAACCCCTTGCTGGAGCCAGCGACCTTGGGTCCAAGCTGGTGAGCTTTTTGCTCAAGCCAGATAAGCCTGCGCTCAAGCTGGCGACCTTGGGATCTCGAACCTGGGTCCTCCACATCCCAGTCTGACACTCTATCCACTGCGCCACTGCCTGGTCAGGCTAAAATGATTTTATCTGAAAGGTTTTTTTAAAAAAAATTAGGGTAAATAATAACAATATTGAGTTATATTTTAAATCCAAAAATATGACTGTTCTAAGGGTTATGAAGTTCATGGTCCAAAATCAAATATTCTGATTTTCCTTATCTTTCTGTTCTACTTAATCTTCACATGCCTCTTACACCTCCTTCTCCCAACTATGTTTGCAAGAGTGCTCCAGTAACTCCAAGTGCATCGTATCTTATACAATATTATTTACCCAGAATTTTTCTAGCAGATTTCCCAAGTCTCTTTGTCAAGAATGGTGTTATCTTTCCCTGAAGTAGTCACTGGCAAAAGAAATTGGTTGGCCCTTGCAGAGTGGCTCAGCAGTAGAGCATCAGCCTGGCATGTGGAAGTCACAGGTTTGATTTCCAGTCAGGACACACAGGAGAGGCGACCATCTGCTTCTTTCCCTTCTCCCACGCCCTTCACCCTCTCCATTCTCTCTCTTTCTTTCTCTTCTCCCACAGCCATGGCTCCATTGATTCAAACATGTTGGCCCTGGATGCGGTGGATGGCTCTGTAGAGCCTCTGCCTCAGGTGTTAAAAGAGCTCAGTTACAAGGGACCCCAGATGAACAGCCCCAGGTGGGGTTGCAGGGCAGATCCTGGTTGGGGCATATGTGGGAATCTGTCTCTTTATCTCCCCTCCTACCTGTTAAAAAAATTGGTTACATTATTGGCTTAGAGTGATCAGTATTCCTTACCTTAGGTGAGGAGGAGGGCTTTGGCCTCTTCTAGGCATTGCGATGGTTGATAATTTAACAGAGTCATGGATGGGTTATCAAGGATGGAGGAAGAATGGTTGTGTAAGCAGCCAATGGTGTCTGCCACAAGGCACAGTAATTTCCCAGCAGAAGGTCCAGAGTGAACAATGGACAGAGTTTTTAAGCTTCGATGAATCTAAGAATAAAGATTTCTCAATAAGACAAAGAGGGAGATGATATAGTTTGAAAATCTCCTGCTCTTCGTAAAATTTATTTCATTTCTACCTGAATATGAGGCCTCTATAATGATAAACAATATACAGTTAGGTTTTGACTTGGCCCAATTTGAGAATTTTTCTCTTTAGTGGGAAGTTGAACCAATTTAGATATATTGGGATCACTGGTATATTTATTTTGGTCTTTTTAAAACAGTTTATTTTTGTTCCACTTTTAGAAAAAATTTTCTGTATTTCTCTATACTGTTATATTTTCTTTGACATATCTTCTTTGACATATCTTCTTCTTTTGTTTTACAGAAGCTCACTTTGTTTCTTCTAATGTCAAAATCAAAAGGGAAATAGTGCCTGACCTGTGGTGGTGCAGTGGATCAAGCGTTGACTTAGAACGCTGAGGTTGCCGGTTCAAAACCCTGGCCTTGCACGGTCAAGGCACATATGGGAGTTGATGCTTTCTGCTCCTCTCCTCTCTATCACTCTCTCTGTCTCTTATTCTCTGAAATGAATAAATAATAATAATAATAAAAGGGAAATAGTAATATTATTGTGAGAGGCTAAACTGAATTTCACTTCATCTACCCCATGAAATTTGTTAGTCATTTGGGGGATTTTTTAATTAAAGTTCTTTTTATAACTTTGCCTTTATTTTTTTAAATAACAGTTTTATTGAGACATAAGTTACCTAGTTCACTCTTTTTAAGCATACAATTCAGGGGTTTTTAATAGATCCACAAAATTGTATATTGATCACCTTTATCAAATTCCAGAACACTTTTATCATCCTCCAAAGAAACCCCATACCTATTATAGTCATGCTCAGTGCTCATGTTTCCCAGCCCCTACAACCACTAATTGACTTTATATCTATAGATTCACTTATTCTGGATATTTATATCAATGGAATCATACATCGTATAGTTTTTTGTGTGGCTTCTTATACTTAGCATATATTATTAAAGTTTACCCATGTTATATTGTGTATCAGGGCATTATTCCTTCTCAGTTGAGAAATATCTCATTGTCTGAGTATGCACAGTCTGTTTATTCATTCATCAACTGATAGACATTGGGCTTATTCCCACTTTTGAGTTATAATGTGGGAACAGTTAATTACAAGCTTTTGTGTGAACATATGTGTTCATTTCCCTTGGCGGTATACGTAGAAATGGAATAGCTGCATTATATGGTAACTTTTTGCTTAACATTTTGAA
Source organism: Rhynchonycteris naso (assembly GCA_037038555.1). Classification (NCBI taxonomy): domain Eukaryota; kingdom Metazoa; phylum Chordata; class Mammalia; order Chiroptera; family Emballonuridae; genus Rhynchonycteris; species Rhynchonycteris naso. The sequence goes on along the minus strand of CM072999.1, from coordinate 148,427,561 downwards.
TAAATGGCAAACTGTTCTCAAAGCAGCTGCACCGCTTTTATTCCCACCAAGCAGTGTCTGAGGGCTCCAGCGTCTCCACAGCCCCACCAACACTTGTTTCTTTTGATGATGGCCATCCTAGTGAGCATCACATTTTGGTTTTGATTAGTATTTCCTTAATGACTAATAGTGTTGAGCATCTTGTCATATGCTTATTGACCATTTGCATATCTTCTTTGAAGAAGTGTGTGTTGAAATCCTTTGCCCATTTTATTTATTTTATTTATTATTAATTTTAATGGGGTGACATTGATAAATCAGGGTACATATGTTCAGAGAAAACATCTCCAGGTTATTATGACATTTGATTAAGTTGCATACCCATCACCCAAAGTCAAATTGTCTTCCGTCCCCTTCTATCTGGTTTTCTTTGTTGCCCCGCCCCTCCCCCCACCTCTGCCCTTTCCTTCCTCCCCCTGTAACCACCACACTCTTGTCTGTGTCTCTGAGTCTCTTTTTTATGTCCCACCTATGTATGGAATCATATAGTTTTTAGTTTTGTCTGATTTACTTATTTCACTCATTATAATGTTATCAAGGTCCATCCATGTTGTTGTAAATGATCCGATGTCATCATTTCTTATGCTGAGTAGTATTTTATAGTATATATGTATCACTTCTTCTTTATCCAGTCACCTATTGAAGGGCTTTTTGTTTGTTTCCATGTCTTGGCCACTGTGAACAATGCTGCGATGAACATGGGGCTGCATGTATCTTTACATAGAATGTTTTTGAGTTTTGGGGGTATATACCCAGTAGAGGGGTTGCTGGGTCATATGGTAGCTCTATTTTTAATTTTTTGAGGAACCACCATACTTTCTTCCATAATGGTTGTACTACTTTTACATTCCCACCAACAGTGGATGAGGTTTCTTTTTCTCCACAGCCTCTCCAACACTTGTAATTACCTGTCTTATTGATAATAACTAATCTAACAGGTGTGAGGTGGTATCTCATTGTAGTTTTGATTTGCATTTCTCTAATAGCTAATGAAGATGAGCATCTTTTCATATATCTGTTGGCCATTTGTATTTCTTCCTGGGAGAAATGTCTGTTCATGTCCTCTTCCCATTTTTTTTATTGGATTGTTTGTTTGTTGTTGAGTTTTATGAGTTCTTTGTATATTTTGGATATTAGGCCCTTATCTGAGCTGTTGTTTGAAAATATCATCTCTCATTTAGTTGGCTATCTGTTTTGTTGTCAGTTTTTCTTGCTGTGGAAAAACTTCTTAGTCTGATGTGGTCCCATTCATTTATCTTTGCCTTCACTTCCCTTGCCTTTGGAGTCAAATTTATAAAGTGCTCTTTGTAAGCAAGGTCCATGAGTTTAGTACCTATGTTTTCTTCTATGTAATTTATTGTTTCAGGTCTTATATTTAGGTCTTTGATCCATTTTGAATTAATTTTAGTACAAGGGGAGAAACTGTAGTCGAGTTTCATTCTCTTGCATGTGGCTTTCCAGTTTTCCCAGCACCATTTGTTGAAGAGGTTTTCTTTTCTCCATTGTGTATTGTTGGCCCCTTTATCAAAAATTATTTGACCATATACATGTGGTTTTATTTCTGGGTTTCTATTTTGTTCCATGGATTGGAGTGTCTATTTTTCTGCCAGTACCATGCTGTTTTGATTGTCATGGCTCTATAATATAATTTGAAGTCAGGTATTGTAATGCTCCCAGCTTTGTTCTTTTTCCTTAGGATTGCTATGGTTATTTGGGGTTTTTTATAGTTCCATATAAATCTGATGATTTTTTGTTCCATTTCTTTAAAAAATGACATTGGAATTTTGATGGGAATTGCATTAAATTTGTATATCACTTTGGGTAAATGGTCATTTTGATTATATTTATTCTTCCTATCCAGGAACAAGAAATATTTTTCCATTTCATTGTATCTTTTTCATTTTCCCTTAACAATGCTTTCTAGTTTTCATTATATAGGTCCTTAATATTCTTTGTTATGTTTATTCCTAGGTATTTTATTTTTTTTGTTGCAACCATGAAGGGGATTATTTTTTTGAGTTTGTTTTCTGATGTTTCATTGTTGGCATATAGGAAGGCAATGAACTTTTGTGTATTAATTTTGTATCCTGCGACCTTACTGTATTGGTTTATTGTTTCTAGTAGTCTTTTTTATGGAGTCTTTGGAGTTTTCAATGTATAGGATCATATCATCTGCAAAAAGTGAAACCTTTACTTCTTCATTTCCAATATGAATGACTTTTATTTCTTTGTCTTGTCTGATTGCTATGGCTAGAACTTCCAGCACTATGTTGAATAAGAGTGGAGAGAGTGGACAACCTTGTCTTGTTCCTGATTTTAGGGAAAAAGTCCTCAGTTTTTTGACATTTAATATGATGTTAGCTGATGTTTTATCATAAATGACTTTTATTATGTTGAGATATTTTCCTTCTATACCCATTTTGTTGAGCGTTTTAAACATAAAATTGTGTTGTATTTTATCAAATGCCTTTTCTGCATCTGTTGATAAGATCATATGGTTTTTGTCCTTTGTTTTGTTGATATGGTGTATTATGTTAACCATTTTACGTATGTTGAACCATCCTTGTGATTCTGGGATGAACCCCACTTGATCATGATGTATTTTTTATATATATTATTATTTTTTTACAGAAAGAGAATAAGAAAGAGGGATAGATAGGGACAGACAGACAGGAACGAAGAGAGATGAGAAGCATCAATCATCAGTTTTTTGTTGCGACACCTTAGTTGTTCATTGATTGCTTTCTCATATGTGCCTTGACTGTGGGCCTTCAGCAGACCGAGCAACCACCTGCTGGAGCCAGTGACCTTGGGTCCTAGCTGGTGAGCTTTTGCTCAAGCTAGATGGGCCCGCACTCAAGCTGGCGATCTTGGGGTCTCGAACCTGGGTCCTCCGCATCCCAATCACATGCTCTATCCACTGTGCCACCGCTTGGTCAGGTAATGTATTATATTTTTAATGTGTTGTTGTATTCAATTTGCTAGTATTTTGTTTAGTATTTTAGCATCTGTATTCATTAGTGATATTGCTGTAGTTTTCTTTTTTTGTGTTGTCCTAGCCAGGTTTTGATAAGAGAGTTATGTTGACCTCATAAAATGTGTTTGGAAGTATTGTTTCTTCTTCAATTTTTTGGAAGATTGAGTAGAATTGGAACCGAGTCTTCTTTGAATGTTTGGTAGGATTCTCTAGTATATCCAACTGGCCCTGGACTTTTATTTGGGAGAAGGTTTTTGATAGTTGTTTTTATTTCCACCCTTCTTACGGGTCTGTTTAGGCTTTCTGCTTCATCATGATTTAGTCTAGGAAGATTTTATTGTTCTAGGAATTTATCCATTTCTACTAGATTATTTAATTTGATGGCATATAGTTTTTCATAGTATTCTACAATAATTCATTGTATATCTATGATATCTGTGGTGATTTCTCCTTTTTCATTTTAGATTATTTTTTATTTGAGTCCTTCCTCTTTTTTCCTTAGTGAGTCTTGCCAAGGCTTTGTCAATTTTGTTGATCTTTTCAAAGAACCAGCTCTTTGTTTTATTATTTTTTTTCTATAGTTTTTCTGTTCTCTATTTCACTTTTTCTGCTCTGATTTTTATTATTTCCTTTCTTCTGCTGGTTTTGGGTTGCCTTTGTTTTTTTTTTTTTAGTTCCTTAAGATATGAAGTTAAGTGGTTTACTTGGGCTCTCTCTTGTTTGTTCATATAGGCCTGTAGTGATATGAACTTCCCTCTTATTACTGCTTTTGCTACATCCCAGAGATTCTGATATGTCGTATTGTTATTTTAGTTTGCCTGTATGTAACTTTTGATCTCTACTTTTATTTCTTCTTTGACCCACTCATTTTTAAAAGTATGTTGTTTAGTTTCCACATTTTTGTGGGTTTGTTAATCTCTTTTTTGCAGTTGAGTTCTAGTTTCAAGGCTTTATGATCAGTAAATATGCTTGGTATGATATCAATGTTTCTAAATTTGTTGATGGTATTTTTGTGGCCCAACATATGGTCAATTCTTGAGAATGTTCCATGTACACCAGAGAAAAATGTATACTCTGGCACTTTGGGATGAAATGTCCTGTAGATGTCTATCATATCCAATTGTTCTAGTGTTTCACTTAAGGCCAATATTTCTTTATTGATTTTCTGTTTGGATGAACGATCTAGAGCCATCAGCGGTGTATTGAGGTTGCCAAGTATGATTGTATTTTTGTTGGTTTTTGTTTTTAGGTCAGTCAGTAGCTGTCTTATATATTTTGGTGCTCCTTGGTTTGGTGCATATATATTAAGAAGTGCTATGTCTTCTTGATTCAAAAATGACCATTTTTGTCTCTGATTACCTTTGCTGTCTTATAGTTAGCATTGTTAGATATGAGCATTGCTACAGTTGCTTTTTTTTGGATGGTATTTTCTTGGAGTATTGTTTTCCAGCCTTTCACTTTGAATTTGTTTTTATCCTTGTAGCTTAGATGTGTTTCTTGTGGGCAGCATACAGTTGGATTTTATTTTTTAATTCATTCTGCTATTCTGTGTCTTTTTATTGGTGAGTTCAATCCATTTACATTTAGTGTACTTATTGACATTTGAGGGTTTCCTATTGCCATTTTATATCTTGCTTTCTTATAGTTTTATATCTTGCTTGATTCTTCTCTTTTGTTTTTCTATCATTTGTTTTTGTTTGGTTGTAATCCATGCTTCTTTTCTCTGTTGCTTCTTTTTTCAAGCCATGTACTTCTGTGGTGTTTTTTTAAGGGGTGGTTACCATTAAGTAATGGAAAGGGCACCTATCATGTTCATTGTAGTACATTATCTCATGAGTGCTTCTGCACTCCATCCGCCTTTGCTACTGTTAATCTTTGTCCTCTCCCTTTTTTCATTTTTGTTGTCACAGATTATATTTGATTTTATTGTGTTCTTGATGGAGCTTTTTTTTTTTATTAATTTTTTTTAAATTTATTTATTTATTCATTTTAGAGAGGAGACACAGAGTGAGAGAGAGAGATAGAGAAAGAGAGAAAGGGGAGAGGAGCTGGAAGCATCAACTCCCATATGTGCCTTGACCAGACCAGTGCAGGGTTTTGAACTGGTGACTTCAGTATTCCCAGGTCAACGCTTTATCCACTGAGCCACCACAGGTCAGGTTTGATGGAGCTTTTACTTGTGGTTTTGTTTTGCTTTGTTTTTGGTATCTGGTCAGAAAACCCCTTTAGTATTTCCTGAAGTAGGGGTTTTCTGGTAATAAATTCCCTCATCTTTTTTGTATCTGCGAATGTTTTTATTTATCCTTCGTAATTGAAGGATAGCTTTGATGGATATAGTATTCTTGGCTAGAAGTTCCTCTCTTTCAGAACTTTAAATATTGGGGTCCACTCTCTTCTAGCTTTTAGAGTTTCTGCTGAGAAATCTGATGAAAATCAAATGGGCCTTCCTTTATATGTTGTATTCTTCTGTTCCCTGGCTGCCCTGAGAAATTTTTCTTTGTCATTGGTTTGTGTCCATTTCATTATGATGTGCCTTGGAGTAGGTTTGTTAGGGTTAAGATAACTCGGTGTTCTGTTTGCTTCTTGAATTTGAGGCTTTAGTTCTTTCCACAGGCTTGAAGAGTTCTCGTCTATTATTTGTTTGAATATGTTCTCCATTCCATTCTCTCTGTCTTCTCCTTCTGATATACCCATTATTCTTATGTTCCTCTTTTAGATGGAATCAGACAACTCCTGTAGGGCTTTCTCATTTTTTAAAATTCATGAATCTCTCTCCTCTTCTCTCTGTAGTGCCTCTAGTTGCCTGTCTTCTATGTCACTAATTCTCTCTTCTATCTGGCCTGTCCTATTAGCTAAGCTTGCTATCTCATTTTCCAGTTTATGAATTGATTTTTTCATCTGTGTTTTATTCATTTTTATAGTTTCAATTTCCTTGGTGATGTATTCTTTCTGTTCATTGAATTGTTTTTTGAGCTCCCTAAATTGCTTTTCTGTGCCTTCTTTTATATACCTGAGTATTTTTAGTATTTCAATTTTAAATTTTCTGTCATTTAACTGCAAGGTCTCCAAGCTACTGAAATTTCTTTTTATAGATTTTTTCTCATCTATCTGAGCTACATCTCTGTCTTTTGTATCCATGATATTCAATTTTCTTTTCCTTAATGGCATTTGAGAGTGGTATTGTTAATAACACTAATAAGAGTTGATAAAGAATAAAAAAATAAAGATAAAAAATAAAAAAGTAAAAAATGTTTTTTGAGAAAATACGGTGAAAAACTGAAAACTATATTGTCCTAAATGGAAAATAAACTACATAGAACAGAGGGCCTGAGTTGGGGAGAAGTGTCAAAGAGGCAAAAAACAAGGTAAGAACCTACAAAATACTACAAGGAAAAAATTTGGATCAAGAATAAAATAATTTGTTTGTATATGACAGTTGAATGAGAGAGATAGTGAAAGAGAAAAGAAGGAAAATAAAGAAAAAGGAAAAAAGGAAAAAATACAGTGAAAGATGCAATTTCTATTGTATTAAGTGGAACAAAAAGTACATAGAATGGAGAGCCGAAGTTGGGGGGAATGCTAATGAGATAAACAGCAAAGTAAAAAGCACACAAAATGCCACAAAGAAAAAGTTTGAATCCAAAATAAAATAATTTGTTTATGAGTGAGGATTGAATGAGAGGGAAAGTGAAAAAAGAGAAAAGAAGAAACCAAAAGAGAAAAGAATAAAAAAAGTAGAGAGTTAGGGTTTTTGGAATGTAACCCTCATAGAGAGAGAAAGAGAGAGAGAGAGAGAAAAGAATAAAAAGTGCAATACCTATGGGTAATGAAATTTAAAATAAAAATAAAAAAATAAAACGGAAAGAGGATAAAAGGACCAAAGTGGAAGAAAAAAAGATACAAAAATAAAAAGAAAAAAATAGAAAAAGTCATAAACTGTGGATTTTTTCTGTTTTTGATAGGTTATCTTCTTCCTTTTTCTTCTTTCTCTTTTTGCCCTATGGCACTGTGCTCCAGGTTCTGCCCCATGACACTTTTAGGTAGAGATTTTCTGTTGATGTGTCATTATGGCAATGACATAAACTAGGCCTCGGTCCCCTTGGTAGTCAGGGCTTGTTAGCCTTTGCAGGCTCCAACAATGGGAGAGTTCATTTTCTCAGAACCTCTTCCCCAGTCTCTCCTTCCTGAAAGAGCAGCCTGGGGACCCAGCTGTGAAGTTGCTGCAGCCACTACCTGGAGAGCAAGAGGCTCTCAGAGCTGCCAAAACCCCCTTCTATCCCCACTCAACGAAGGGTTCTGAGTAAGGCCTTGCCAACTTGAGCCGCCAGCGTAATCAGGCAAGGCTGGAAGCTGATTGCTCCTCAGGTGTCTTTCTTTGAGTCTCCAGATATATCTTAATATGCTTCAGCACTTTGTGGGACCACTCTCCCCAGGCTTTTTGTGCATTGTAACTTGTATTAGCTGGCAGGAAGATGCCCCAGTCATTGCCTGCAGAACAAGAGTTCTTAAAAGCTGCCAAGTCCCTCTTCCAGGTCCTTTTAAAGTACAGCCCTGGGTATAAAAGCTCTGCCAACCAGAGCCACAAGCTTAAGCAGGCAGGGGGGAAAGCTGACTTCTGTTCAGGCTCCTTTCTAAGGTTCCCCAGGTATGTCTACCTAACTTTTCCTTAGCACTCCATGGGTCTACTCTTCACAGGCTTCTCCCTTGTTGGGAAGCCTACAGCCCAGCCTGCCCAACTTCTGCAGTGTTCTCTGAGGCTTGTTCCATAGAAATGTGTTTTTTACCCTGTATCGGCTGGCAGGAAGTTGCCCCAGCCACTTCCTGCTGAGCGAGAGGCCCTAAGAACTATCAAGTCCCTCCTTCAGGTTTCTTAATTCATAGACCTGGGAAAGAAAACCTTGTCAGCCAGAGCCGCTGCCAGAGTAAGCCAGCTGGGCAGTGAGCAGACTGTGGGTTAGGCTACTTTCAGCGATCCACGGGTCTGCTTCCCATAGGCTGTCTGCAAGCTGCCAGTGTGCCCTTCACTCAGCACTTTTATAGTTTTCTTCCCAGGGAATTTGCTGTGTTAGCCTGTATGGCTGGGGGAGGCGCCCCGCCCAGAGAGGTTCGGTTGTAGGGAAGCCGGCTTTCGTGCACTCCTTATGCTGTTGTTCGGAGAGCAGGGATTATACAGACTCTGGCTATAGCCCATGCAGAAGGCCACTGGTGACAGTCTCCGACCCAGCCCCTCTGTCCAGGAATGCGGGCACCCATGCCCAAGGCACTAGGAGAAACCACTTGTATGGTGCCCATGCTCACTGATCCAGAGACCAGGAATAAATAAAGCCCATTCTGCAAGCAAGTCACTCGCCCACCTCTGCTGGGGTTTGCTGCTGGTGTTAGCTCCGCGTAGGTTGAGATGTGGGCACCCTCTCTCCTCAGCTTGAATGTCTCCTAGCCCTCTCTTCCTCTCAGTTCCAAGTGAAAAAAAGTTTCCTCGGGTCAGTGAGGGAGGCAGAATACTCTGTTCTCCATCCTATTTCCTTCAGAGTGGCTTTTCAGCCACTTTTTCACCCAATCGTACCTTTGTTGTACATATATTTCAGATGCTCCTGGGATTGCTTTTCTGTCTCTAGTTATTAAATTTGTTGAAATTTCAGGGAGAGGTATCAGGAGCCCTCCTCACGGTGCCATTTCTCTCCCTTTGCCCATTTTAAAACTGGGTTATTTATCTTTATATTATTGAATTATAATAGTTTTTTATGCATTGTTAATACTGAACCCTTTTCAGATATATGACATGCCATTATTTTCTCCCACTTACTGGGTTGTCTTTTTACTTTGTTAATTGTGTCCTCTGAAGCCCAAAGTTTCTAATTTTAAATCTAATTTATCTATTTCTTTTATTACTTGTGCATTTGGTATCATATCTAAGAAGTTAATGTCTAAACCAAAGTTATGAAGATTTACATCCATATTTTATGTAAAGCTATTAGAGTTTTAGTTTTTATATCTAGACAGGGGTACATATGCATTAGAAATGGACTCTGAATTCTGGATGAAACTATTTGTTTAATTCACCTGCAGTTAGTATGGAACTTCTACCCTTACCTGGGCCTGGCTTTGCCTGATCTGAAGAATGTCTGTTTTACCATCTATAGAGAATGAATTTTCCCTCTTCTGTCAGGATTGAGGAGGGAAAGGCTCCCAGCTATATGGAGCAGGAGATGGGGCACTAAGGGCTCTTTGACACCCAGTGAATGGATAACCAGGTAAAAGGTTCTGCTGCCTGTGTGACGTGAAAAGCCAATAGTCATGACACAAGTGCTGGTGAAAAGGAAAGCAGTTTATTCAAGTAGTGGCCACATGAGAATGGGGGGGACTCCTCCCCTCAAAAATCCATCTAAAGAGCTCAGATGCCTTAGCCAGATTATACAGGGCATCAGGGGAATTCTGGAGGGTCAGAATTCTTAGGGGGAGGGCGGATGTGTAGTCAGTTTCTCTTGATAGAGGGAAGTTCTTATCTTTATGGTGGGCTAGACTTCCATGGTCCTTTTGATCTACTCAGAATCAAGACTGTAAGCCCCAGTGTGGTGGGACAGAAGGCAGTGGGCTCAAAGCTTCATCCTTCTCACTCTGATTTTAACTTTGATGTGTGTCAGCTGGAGGTCTGTGATTCATCGTGGTCGTTATCATCCCTCCTTCTGGGAGATGAACAGGCTGTTGAACTGTAACAAAAACTCATCCAGAGGGGAAAGCATAGGATTGATTATATGCTTTTGATTTGTTACAGAATGCATAACTTTGATTACTAGATTGGTAATATTAAGTCATAGTTACAGTTGGAGTGGCCAGCGGGGTTTAATATTTGCTAAGATTGACATGAATGGCTTTGTATAAATTCTTTTATAGGCTTACTTTATTAGTATCCTCTTTTTTATTTATTTATTTTAAATTTTATTTAGATAATTAATTTTAACGGGGTGACATTGATCAATTAGAGTACATAGATTCAGAGAAAACATCTCTAGCATTGTTCACAGTGGCCAAGACATGGAAACAGCCAAAAAGCCCTTCAATAGATGACTGGATAAAGAACATGTGATACATATGTACTATGAAATACTATTCAGTCATAAAAAATGATGACATAGGATCATTTACAACAACGTGGATGGACCTTGATAACATTATAATGAGTGAAATAAGTAAACCAGAAAAAAACTAAGAACTGTATGATTTCATACATAGTTAGGACACAAAATTGAGACTCATAGACATGGACAAGAGTGTGGTGGTTACTGAGGGGAGTATCCTCTTATTTTAATTCTATTCTATGGCTAGTCAGACTAGTATCAGCAGTATAGCATGTTCATCCCCATTACAAATGCTTTTCTTTGTAGCCCCATCTCTCCCTCTACTTCAGACTGATAGTTTATTAAGATCATCACCTGTTAATGCTTCTGGTATAAATTGGGTCGTTTTTCAGCTTTTCCTACAACTGCTTTGGGATCCCGCACACTACCGTCTGGGAAGTAATTTGGCTCTTTTCTGTTTGCATTTCAGTTTAAAAAATTGTGCTGCTGTTTTTATTTAACTTATTTTTGTCTTCTTCCGTTTCTTTTGGTCTTAAGTCTGAAATAAAAATCTATGCTGCAGTTTCAGGGAGAATTCAGAAGGGAGCAGAGGAAATACATGAGTTTTCCCTGCTCTAGTTCCATCTATTTAATAATTAGTGTCAATGCCTCTTGTGTTATGTTCTTACGTTTCCTGACAGTCTTAGCTTCCAAAGTTGTGGTGAATCTTTCTTAAAAATTGTCTGTATGGATACCTTCATGATAGGTTGATTGAGGCTGTATTGAGTTTTCTAGTCAGAGACCATTTTGAACCAGAAGCCGTTGATTTTGTTTACAAAATTGTGATGTGATCAGATTAAAAACTAGAATTGGCAATGCTGGCTTTGGATATGACATTACTTGAGAGAAAAAGCCTTTGACTACGTTTAATAAAATGGCTTTTCACACAGCCTGAGGCCTCTTTCAGTATACCCAGGTTATCACCTACAACAGGTATTCAATGAGGGTACACACACAGCTACTTTTTTTGAGAACTTTTTTTTTTTATAAAAAAAAACTCCTTAAAAGAGCTATCTATAGAAACTTCATTATACTCACTCCCTTGCTAATATCAGCCAGTTCCCTAACTTTAAAATGCTATCAATAAGACGATGGGTCCAAACTTACAGTTTGGTGTTCTGACCTCTTCTTCAAGTTTGGGCTCATTTAAGCACCGACTACTTGGATACCTAGAAAACAATGCAAAAGAGAAATCTTAATTACATTGTTCTATCTGTTCCTCCCAGCTTGTTTTTATCTAAGTAAATGACTCTAACACAGTGGTTCTTAACTTTTTTTGAGATACCGAACCCATCAGTTTCATATGCACAATCACCGAACCCTTCTTTAGTGATAAATAAAATATGATTCTTTTCCAAATTCAAGACATAGGTATATGTTTTTTTACTGGTGCACAAAATGAGCCGTGCATGAACATCACCTTGCTCAAAGAACAAAACCAACAAAGTGCATGAACTCACAACAAATTATGGTATTACTTTATTCTGGCCTCCGCGGCAGAGGTTTCTCTGAACCCCTGACACTGACTCATCGAACCTCTAGGGTTTGATAGAACCCAGGTTAAGAACCACTGCTCTAACATATACCCTGTTGCTTAGGCCCAAATCCTAAGAGTAATCATTACAGGGTTTGGCTGAGAGATTTCCCAAGACCTGGGAAATTTGGTGCTAAAACAGGAAAGTCTCAGGCAGACTAAGATAGGTTGAACACCAACTCCAAGGAATTAAATAGGTGTCAAATAAATGAATGATTGTTTCTTGACAATCTGGTATCCTAGAGAACCACAGTATCAAAGAAGTGGCCAATTTAAAGTAGTGGGGAACTACAATCTGTCTCCCTGTCCCTTGTGCAATCATAAAGCCAAAAGTAAAAATGTTGGGAAAATGGGAACTTCATGTTGAGAAATAGCAATCAACTACTCTACTAGGGGAAGAGTTCGGAATTTGAAGTCACTTATATTGTTCCATTTTTAAAAATATAACTTCTCACTTGACGTGATCAATATGTTCTGAGACTCGAAGCAAAGCTATGTATGATAAGATCAATTTTCCCATAGGCTAATTGATATAAAAAAGAGTTATGTTCCTATGGAATCTCATAGATGTTATAATGAAATGACATTGAACAAAAAGATGTTATTTGAGGATCTGTAGTTCTTGAAATTCTGTTCTAGGCATCAATTCACAATCCAATAAAGTACTATCTGTTTGGAATAGATTCCCTAGCATGGTCCCTGTGTATTATTGGAGTTATAATTGGATTAGCATTATTCTTCTTCTTGTGGTCAAGTAACATAAATAAAAAAAAACAAGCATATATCTATATTTTAGGCCAAATCTATTGTTTTCTGGTAACATGCATTTAAATGCAACTGGCTGAAGTCAAAAAGGGAGATGAATTCATTAATAAATAGTAACTTTCCTCTGGGTGCCAAGTTCTCTTCTAGACACTGAGGATAAGACAGTGAATGAGGTAGAATGTCTTATAACCCATTGGGAGAATCAAGGTGATTCATAAACAATGTACAAGTAGGAGAGGTATCAGGCAAAGAAAGTTGAAATAAGGTACTACAGAGTGAAGGAGTAAGGCCAGTAAGTAGTATGAAGGAACATGATAGAAAGTGAAGGGAGCTGCTGTCTTAGCTGTTAAACAGCCTCTCTGGGGAAGTAATAATTGAACAATAATTGAGCAGAGGCCTGAATGAAATGGAGGGAACCATGCAAAGGTCTCGGAAAGGAACATTCCGAGCAGAGGGAAGAACATAAACAAAGGGTGCTGGGAGGGGTGGAGAGAAGTAAGAGGATGAGGCCAGGGAGATAATTGGGGTCAAATCACTGCAGCCCTGTAAGCTTTAGAAAGCATTTTGGATATGTTTTATGTATGATGAGAAGCTAATGGGGGATTTTTAGACCTTCTGGCCTCGGTCTGGAGAATAGACGATAGGAAAGCAAGAGTGGAAGAAGAATGGCTTGCTGAAAGGTTCTTCCTTTATCCAGATGAGAGATGTTGGCTTTGACTAAAATGGTAGAGGTGAAGAGAAGTGGTCAGAGTACACTTCTGAACAAAGGTAGAACCAAAAGGATAGGATAAGGAATTAGTTCTGGGTTAAGAGAGACAAAGGGATCAAACATAACAGCCATATTTTGGCATGGGCAATTTAGAATGATTAGACTTGCCATTTGCCTTTGTAGGAGACTTGGTGATGGTGGGGAGGTGGCATATCTAAGTAGGGGTACAGTTTCGTTTTGGACACAACAAGTTGTTGGATATTAATATTAAATGTGCAAGTGAAAATGTTGAACAGGGAGCTAGGTAAACAAATCTAGAATTCAAGGGACAGACAGGCCAGAGACATAAATTGGGAGATGTTAGCAAGATTTTAAGACCATGGAACTAGGAAAGATAACCTTGGGCTGTTATATCTGCAAAGCACTTAGAACAAATATTATTTAGCAAGTATTAATGATACATGCTATTTATGTGTTGATTAAAGTAACTAACTAAATAATAATCCCCACACTGAGAGATTGGGAAGTAGAGACTGAGAGAGTAGCCAGTGAGGCAGAAGGAAAACTGAGAGGGCATGGCATCAATAAAACTGAAGGGAAAAGTGACCTAAACAAGAGAATGCAACCAGCTTTTGTTAAAAGCTGCTGAGAGGTCACTATAAGAGGCCAAAAAATAGAAAGTCCTCTGGAGCAATTAAACTGGGTAGTCTGAGCCAAAGGGGGGCATTGTGTTTCCGGGTGAAGAAAGGGCAGCCCAGTGATCACATGTTTAAGGCTGTGAGGTTGTAAACTGGGTATGAGGGAAGAACAAGTTCCGGAGTCCCTGGGAGGCTGTACGTGGCATGGGTGCCTGGAAAAGCCATACCTGAGGCACAGTTGCCTTGAGAGCCTGTGCTAGGGCCTCTCCATGAAGAATGACCAGCCATCTGCAAGGCTGCCCAGTTCCAAATGGCAGCAGTGGCCTTGGCAGGGAGCTGAGCAAATGTGATTCTGCTTTAGATGAAACAACAGTGCTGGACAGATGGTAAAACCTGTTGCCAATGGTGCATCTTGGGGCTACAGCAACAGTAGCTGCCGCTGTGTGCTGAAAGATCTCTGTTGGAGAATTGGTATAACAATGTAGGATTTGAATATGATATAAGACAGCCCAATCATTGAGCAGGATCCAGTTTGATTTTATCAAATGAAGGCATGTACATTACTGACAACATAACTATGTGGTGTAGCAATTTGCACCTAGGACACTGACATCTCTGCTCTGTGACTGTGTCCTCTCTGGAGAGCTCCAACATTGCTTCCATGGGTCTAGGTGTGAACAACATAGTTACTCTTGTTCATGTTGGGTGACATGCATTTCAAGGGCTGCTTTTTCTTTAAGATGATTCAGAATGATCAGGGATGACTGTGCAGTTGTTAGAACTTCAGTTATAGATGTACATGATGCAGATCTACCTTTGATGATTTTATCTCCCACCAACGCAATCTTTCTATAGCATTGTGAAAACACTGCAAGCTGTCTGCTATGGGCTGTTCTCCGTGGCGCTGGATAAGGTCCCACACACACTAAACACGCCAGTCACCACATGAAACCATGCAGGGTGTCTCCATCACTATGCGTAAGTGTGATCAAAAAATTGTATAGTTATGTCACCTTCAACAGCCCCAAGATTGAAGCATGAAATTCCCCCGAAGTGTGGCAGCATAGTATTCTGACCTTCAAATTGCTGTGAACGGCAGCTTCACGTCATTTAGCTGAGTAACTCGAATGCAGTTACAAAACATTGTATGCAAACAATTACATTTTGAGGTTTTGATGAACTAACCATATGTTTATATATGTGCATGTGGCTATAAGTACGTATATACTGTCCATTTGCTAAAATATTAATTCCAGATGTGATGGTACTTAGTTTTTCTTTTGGTACCTAGAAGTACAAAGTGTCTTAACAGCAGTGAGGAAGTTCTTAATGGCGTCTTTGAGCACAAGTGTTGACTATCAACCTGCCATGTGGACATACTGGTAGCTGCTGAGATAGGATGGTATATAAGGACTCGATAGACACATAGCTTGAACTTGAGATATTGTCTCAACCTGGTGGCTGAGCTGCTACTCCTCAGGAAGGGCATGAGGTGTCTGAAGCATGGGCACGTCTGGGTCAGTAAATCAGTAAGTGCACCTATGTCTGCAGGGGTACTTCAGGGACAAGTGGAAAGTTGGAGAAATTTATAGCAACAAATTCTAAGGCTTTAAGCAAGCTTTGAGTGGCCCATTGGGGTTCAAAGTCTAGGAGTCAACACAGCTAGGTAAGGTGGCAGTCAGGAATACAGGTCAACAGACCAGACATTTGTTTAGAGTACTTGCAGTAGACAAGATAATCTGAATGCTTTTATCTCAACTGAAGGCTTTTCTGTCTTCCCTATTAGTGCAGGGACCAATCCTCCAGTATGATCAGCCAGTGTAAAATTCTCCCTTTTACTGATCCATGCAACTGATGTTTGAGATTCCACACTCAACACAATAGCCATTGGCTTAGCTCTTATAAAGCTTATAGCCTTGACCAGTTGGCTCAGTGGCAGAACATCAGCCCATTGTGTAGATGTCCTGGGTTTGATTCCCAGTCAGGGCACACAGGAGAAGCGACTATCTGCTTTTCTACCCCCCGCCCCCCACATCCTTTCTCTCTTTTTATCTCTCTCTTCCCCTCCCACAGCCATGGCTCAAATGATGCAATTGGCCCTGGGCACTGAGGATGGTTCTATGGCCTCACCTTAGGCGCTAAAATAGCTTGGTTGCTGAGCAACAGAGCAATGGTCACAGATGAGCAGAGCATCACCCCATTGGGCGCTTGCTGGATGGATTCTGGTCGGGGCATATGTGGGAGTCTGTCTCTGCCTCTTTGCTTCTCATTTAAGGAAAAGAAAAAAGCTTATAGTCTGCTGGGTGAGATTGGCATGATATATCTATTTTAATAGTGAGTAATGAGAATTACAGGAAGAGCAGATTCCAGACTGGGAAGGGAAGTAAGAGAGAAAAAGGAAGGTGGCAGTGGTGGTCCTCAGACATGGCTTTAAGCTTAATTGTTGAGTTCTTCTCTCTGTCTAACAGTTTCTGAACACTACTAGCTGAGGTCACTTTAACCTGATTAGTCAGTCAGTCCAGCCCCAGTCCTGTCTATATTTTGCCTGGCTGTGCTTTGCCACTCATCATGCTGTGCTGGTGACATAATTCCATGGGAGCTGGGCTCCAGCCTCTATCTTCTGTGACACTTATTCAGCATCTGAGTCATACCTATTCCCAGCACAGCCCCCGCCCCTGCCTTGAGTGTCTGTTTCTCAGGGCTAGCATTTCCTGTCCCCAGGTTAGACTCTATAAACAGGCCACCACAGAAACTGCTGTTGACTCTTCCTTGTGCTAAGCACAGACCTGCCTGCACCTAAGTCCCCTCAACCTCTCATCTCTGCTCCTTGCCAGTTGGATGGACACCCCCCATCACGACCTTCTTGGAGCCATTCTGCACATCCTTTTTTGCTACTGCTTCTTTCAGATGGATTTCTAAGCCTTAGAATTACTTTTTTCTCTTTCTTCATGCATCTTAAACTTTAACTGTTAGCAGAGATCTAGTTGTTATCTACACATTTCTTTAATTGTTAGCAGAGATCTAGTTGTTGTCTACGCATTTCTTTGGGTAAGGACTCTCTGTTTACCTCCCCAGACTCTCGTCCGGGGAGTGACACCTCAAATTATTTATGAAAAGAATGCATACGTACAAGTAGATTTCCAGCTTGTCCGTTTTTAATTGCCAAGTTCCCCAGGGCAGGCTGATCTCTTCTGCTTTGGACAGGTTGACTAGCATTTGTTTATCACGTTTGATTTATCTCTGGGGGCAGTGTGCTTCAGAAAATGCACTGCAACAGCCAAGTGTTCTGAAATAAAAGAATTACTGTATTCCCCGACTCAATCTGATTCATAGTAACATAATTTTGTTTTGGCTTTTCTAGTTTTAAAATGTGTACATATTGCAAAACAAGAAAGAAGCCCTAAGAGTTGTATGAGGAGGACGAGGGCTCTTTGCTTATTTCCATATGTAATTTTTGACTTTTTGACTTGCACTGAAATGCTAAACTTGTCAAATTTCGATTTAGAAAGCAATGTATTGGTTTCCTCATTCATATTGATGATCATTACCACCACAAATAAATATCCAGTACTTGTTAGAATAGATTTTCTGAGACAGCACATCTGAATATTAAGGAAAATGAGCAGGTTCTTATCTAGATAATAATCAATCTTTTCTTTTTATAACAGCCAGACTTTGAATTAATATTTAGTATTAAGGAGAAACTGCTGCAGTGCTATTTGATGAAATATATTTGAAATCAAATCAGGATTTACAAATATTAAAAGTGAACAATGTGAACTATTTCTTTGAGGACATCTCTTTAGATTATTTAGATATATTTAGTTGTTTTTATAACATTAAATATACGTGTGTACTTTGAATAAGCTTGTCAGACTGCTAATTGTCAGATGCTACAGAGGGCCAAGGCAGAGGGAGAATGAGGAGCTCGGGTGACAGGGCAATAGTCGACGGGCAGGTAGGGTTCACTGACTGATAATGGTCAAATTTAAATGTTGTAAACAGACAGATGGTTATTCTCTAGGAACGATCTTAGGACCACTTACAGTATCTAGTTCAAGAGTCTCATTTGAGGAAACTGAGACCCAGTTGTGGGGGGTGAAATTTTTATATATAATAGTACATATGACATATTATTGTTGTAAATATAGGATATAAAATGAGTGGTAGTCAGTTAAGCTCAACAAATATTTGTTGAGAACTAACTTGTGTCACATCGTGTGCAAAAAGTTAAGGATGCAAAGATGAAAGGCATAAGTATACAGAACAAAATATTGGAAGAAACAAGGTATCATGATGGATGAAAATATTGACTTTCCAAAGCAAAACAGCCTGAATTCAACTTCCATTTCTAACATTACAAGTTCATGAATCAAAATAATTTATTTAATTCCTCCATACCTCTCTTTTCCCATTGGAGTAATACTATCACCAACCTCATAGAATTGTCATTTAAGGAATTGTATGTAAAGCACTCAGAGCAGCGCCCAACACTTAGTAAGCAATGAGAGTTTCTATTATTATTATTACTGTATGATCTTAGAATAATGATCTCCAAAGTGAATTTTGAGTGGAGCTTATACAAAACAATATTGAGGTATAGGACAAAAAATATTAAGAATTCTATTTCAGATATATAGGTGCACAGCCCCGCCTGCAGTGCAGAGGCTTGCGGCCCCAGCATGGCATGGCAGCCTCACCTGTGGGAATGGGGCTAAGGCTGGCCGAGGCTTGTGGACCCGGCATGTGAACACAGCCCCTCCTGTGGAGGAGAGGTAGAAACCACAGTGACTGCTGCAGCGGGTAGGAACCGGCAACGCCCATACTGTAATGGCCAAGGCAATGGCAGAGGAGGTGGCAGGCCTGCAGACAGACCACACCTTGGGAACACAGAGGTCACACCCATTGGGCTCCAGTGGCCAAACCCTTCTTATATATAGACAGAATGGGAAGGCAGAGAAATGCAATTCAAATGAATCAAAAGAAATCCCCAGAAAAGGACTTGAAAGAGTCAGATATAACCAAATTACCAGATGCAGAGTTTAAAATAATGACTGTTAGGATGCTCAAAGATCTTAGAACAACAATAGATGGATATAATGAACACCTAAATAAAGAGATAGCAAGTATAAAAAAGGACATTGAAATAAAAAAGAATCAGTCACAAATGACAAATACAATATCAGAAATGAAGACCACATGAAAAGAATTAAAAATAGAATGGATGAAGCTAAGGATCAAATCAGCAAGTTAGAGATCAAGATAAATGAAGGCATGGAAGCAGAGCATCCCAAAGAATAGAGACTCAAAAAGTCTGAGGAAACTCTAAGAGAGCTCTGTGATAACATGAAGAGAAATAACATCCGCATCATAGGGGTTCCTGAAGAAGAAGAGAAAAAACAAGGGATAGTGACTTTGTTCAATCAAATCATAGCTAAAAACTTCCCTAAATTGATGCAGGAAAAAGTCACATAAGTTCAAGAAGCACAGAGAATTCCATTAAAGAGGAACCCAAAGAAATCTACATCAAGACACATTATAATTAAAATACCAAAGCAGAAGGGAATGGCAAGAAATATGCAAAGCAATGCAGAACAAGAGCCTACAGCTAAGACTATCCAGCAAGGTTATTGTTTAAAATTGAAGGAGAAATAAAAAGCTTCACAGACAAAAAAAATAAAAAAACACCTCAAGGAATTCATTACAACCAAATCAATGCTGCAAGAAATGTTAAGGGACCTGCTGAAAACAGATCAAAGGGGGAAAAGAATAGAGCAAAAGAGGAATACAGCTTTAAAGAATTAAATGGCAATAAACAACTACATTTCGATAATGACCTTAAATGTAAATCAATTAAATGATCCAATTAAAAAACATAGGGTAGCTGCGTGGATAAGAAAACAGGACCCATACATATGCTGTCTACAAGAGACACACCTTAAAACAAAAGATGCACATAAACTGAAGGTAAAAGGATGGAAAAAACTATTTCATGCAAATGAAAATTAAAAAAAGCTAAGGTAGCAATACTTATATCAGACAAAATGGACTCTAAAACCAAGGCTATAGTAAGAGATAAAGAAGGTCACTACACAATGATAAAGGGAGCAATTCAACAGGAAGATATAACCATTATAAATATCTACACACCTAATATAGGAGAACCTAAATACAGTGTGTCCGGAAAGTCATGGTGCAGTTTTGACTGTGTGACTGGACAATACTTTACGGACACACTGTATATAAAGCAGACTTTGATGGATATAAAGGGTGAGATCAACAGCAATATTATAATAGTAGAGGATTTCAATACCTCACTAACATCACTAGGTAGATCCTCAAAAAGAAAATTAACAAAGAAACAGCAGACTTAAAGGACACACTAGATCAACTGGAATAAATAGGTAACTTCAGAATCTTTCATCCTATAATAGCAAAATATTCATCTTTTTAATTGCTCATGGTACATTCTCTAGGATAGACCACATGTTAGGGCACAAAAGCGGTCTCAAGAAATTTAAGAAGATTGAAATCATATCAACCATTTTCTCTGATCACAATGGCATGAGACTAGAACTCAACAACAATAGAAAAACTGAAAAATGCTCAAACACTTGGAAACTAAATAGCATGTTATTAAATAATGAATGGGTTAACAATGAGATGAAAGAAGAAATAAAAAAATTTTTAGAAATGAATGATAATGAGCATATAACAACTCAAAATTTATGTGACACAGCAAAAGCAGTACTGAGAGAAAAGTTCATAGCATTACAGTAGTACCTTAAGCTAGAAAAAGCTCAAATAAACAACTTAACCCTGCATCAAAAAGAACTAGTAAAAAAACAGCAAGTAAAGCCCAGAGGTAGTAGAAGGAAGAAAACAATAAAGACCAGAGTTGAAATAAATGACATAGAGGCTAAACAACAATACAGAGGATCAATGAAACCAGGAGCTCATTCTTTGAAAAGGTAAGCAAGATCGATGAACCTTTAACCAGACTCACCAAGAGAAAAAGAGAGAAAACTCAAATAAGTAAAATTAAAAATGAGAGTGGAGAAATGAGAGCTGACCTTACAGAAATATAAAGGATTGTAAGAAAATACTATGAAGAACTGAATGCCAAAAAATTAGACAACCTAGGTGAAATGGAAAAATTCCTGAAACATATAAAACTGGGAGAAAAAGTTTTTGTTGCATTTACAAAATCCCTTGTTCTTACTTAATTCAAGTGTGCTGATCTCAAATCTGACATTATTTTTTTCTCTGCAAGCTACAGTTTTTTTTCTTGCAATTCAAGATTTTAGGTTTTCATCTTATTGTAAAATTTTCAACATTTAGTTTAACATAATGAAATAGAACTGTGATGGTGACCCTATCACACACGTGTCAGCACTGACATGCATAGCCATTTTCAATGACACGCAGCCACATACCAGAGAAGCATGGGACCGCATGCCGAGAAGGACGTTTCATCCTTGGCTCCTGCATGGCCAGGTGCAGTAGCCGAGGATAAAACATTTGCTATAGTGTAGACACTCTGTGCCAGAGGTCTGTAGGCCAAAACAACAGAACTCCAGCACAGAGAGTCTAGTTCTGGGACTTCTGGTTAGGTCATTTTTCTTGAATTGACACACCACCTGAGTTATGCTCAGTTTTTTGGCAAATTTTGACACACCAAGCTCAAAAGATTGTCCATCACTGAAGTATAATATCTTCTTGGGCATCATCTTTGTGAAAATATAATAATTTATATAATGCAGTAAATACACTAATACACTAAAAGACATGATTACATCAAAATTAGTCCACAATTTCAAACAATTATAAAATTTGTGCAAAACTTATTTAAATTCTATTCAGGCAAAAATTTGCATTTGTAGCTCTTGCGTTTGTGTACTTGTTGAGGACAATCTTATTTGATGCTTCAGCAGTAGTCTGCTCATCACTAACAGCTCCAAGATTTTCGGAAAACTTATCAAGGTAACTGTTCAGAAAGTGAATCTTAACGCTCAAGTTGCATCCAATGTCATGGAAAGCCAACAGCATCCTTTGAACCAGAAGTTCATAGTTTTTTGCTTTTTTGTTGCCAAGGAAGTTTTTGTAATTGCCCCAGAAGACTGCTATGATGCTTTCTCCTCCTTATTCATCTTCCTGGCAAATTCTTCGTCACATATGAGGGTTCATATTTGAGGTGCATTGGATACATCTGCTTTTATCTTCTTGAAAGATAAGGCAGGAAAAGGAGAAATAATATGTTGAAAGCATTCACTTTCTCTATTCAAAGCCTGAACAAACTGTTTCATTAAGCCAAGTTTGAAATGAAGTGGGGGGAAATGATCCTGTCTCTATTAACTACAGGTTCATTCACAATATTTTGATCCCCTACTTCCAGAGCTTCATGTTTTGGCCACTCCTTCCATGTCCAGTGTTTCTCTCGAGCTCGGCTGTCCCACAAACACAGAAAGCAAGGATATTTTGTAAAACCTCTCTGTTATCCTAGCAGGAAATTTACCATTTTCAGATCCACACCAATAATCCAGTTATGTGCCTTATACTTCAGAAATTCGAGGACAATTTTTATGTCATTAGAATCTTCTCGCAGATGAGTTGAATAACCAATTGGAACTGCTGCATGAACATTACTGTTGTGTAGGAGAACACATTTCAGACTCAGTTGAGAGATGTCAAGAAATAGCCGCCATTCATTGGACTGTAAGTGGTAACACCTAGCTGGCTGAGAAGACTACTCATATCATGACAGTAAACCAAGTGTTTGTCTTTGGAAAAAAAGTCCACAAAAATTTGTTCATGCTTCCTGAAATGGGATACTTTAGCTGACAGTGATGTACATTCTCTTCTTAAAGTCTGGAGGCTAATAACTCAGCTGCTTTCTTTGATAGGCCCAAATTTCTTCCTAAGTAATTTAATTCGGGTTGGCTAAACTGCTGAGGGCTTAATGATTGCTTGGCATCAGAAGAAGATCCTTCAGATTCTGCAACCGTTTCCTCATGCATCTTATCAAAATACACTTGATCACCATGTTCACTTTCTTTGTCCTTAGAAGAAATAAAACCATTGAAAATTGGAACTGGGAGTGTCTCAGAGTGTGGGATAGGTCATATTGTCAAAGGAATATTAGGATATGCAATCATATGCCATTTTTTCTTCCCGATGCCCTTTGTATCGATCAGACAGAAATAAAAATCACTGCTGTGGTCATTAGGTTCACACTAAACTAATGCGAATACCAAAACGCATTCCTTCCTGTTTTCCTTTTGTCCAGTCACAAAGATTTTCCTCACAATTATGACACAAAATATGAGGAACCCAATTCTTGTCTTGATTGCCAAGGGGAACTTGAAAATAGGCAATATATGCACGATTCACAAATGATGAAATATTATGCCTTTGACGTTGAAGTGTGTAATAGCACATATATAACAGAAGGTGTCAGAACTATTCTTACATTTACACCTACTTGAAGAAGCCATGATTCAATCTTAAAACAAAATAAGAGGGTGTTTTTATCATATAATCATTTTTTACATTTAAAAACAGGTACAATTATGTGAAAGGGATGTTTGTAAAATATTAATTGCCTTGTGGTTATGTTCAGTCCAAGAGTCATTGCCTTTGGACTCCAATTTAAAAACCAATGCATATCATTGTAAGAAAAAGAAATTAAAGTTGCATAAAAACTGGAGCATGTACCGAGGAACAGATTTCAGATTTAGAATCAAGAATGCAGAGACACGTAGAAACAGTTCTAAAACCTCATGCAACAGAAAATGAAAATAAATTGTTCCCCAGTGTAATAATCTCTTAAAAATCAATCTGGAAGAATCAAAAAACCTAAACAGAGTGTATACAACAAATGAGATTAAAACAGTTATCAAAATACTCCCAACAAACAAAAGCCCTGGGCCAGATGACTTCACAAGGGAATTCTACCAAATATTCAAAGAAGAACTAACTTCTATCCCTCTCAAGCTATTTCAAAATATTCAAGAGAAAGGAAGCCTCCCAAACTTCTTTATGAGGCGATCATTATTCTGATTTCAAATCCAGGCAAAGACAACACAAAGAAAGAAAATTATAGGGCAATATCCCTGATGAATTTCGATGCTAAACTCCTCAACAAAATATTAGGAAACTGAATCCAGCATTATATGAAAAAAATCATATGCCATGTTCAAGTAGGATTTATTCTGGGGAGGCAAGGCTGGTACAATATTCACAAATCAATCAATGTGATTCATCACATAAACAAATGGAAGGACAAAAATTACATGATAATTTCAATAGATGCAGAAAAAGCATTTGATAAAATCCAGTACCCATTCATGATCAAAAGTCTCAGCAAAATTGGAATACAGGGAGCATACCTCAGCATGATAAAGGCCATCTATGACAAACCCACACCAACATCAAAATCAGTGGGTAAAAACTAAAAGCAATCCCCTTAAGATCATGAACATTCAGGTGCCCCCGTTCACCACTCTTATTCAACATAGTTCTGAAAATTCTAGCCATAGCAATCAGACAGCAAGTAGAAATAAAAGGCATCCAAATTGGAAAAGAAGTAAAACTATCATTATTTGCAGATGATATGATATTGTATATAGAAAACCTTAAAGTCTCGGTCAAAAAACTTCTGGACCTGATAAATGAATTCAATAAGGTGGCAGGATATAAAATTAATACTCAGAAATCAGAGATATTTTTATACACCAACAATGCACTGTCAGAAAGAGAAATTAAGGAAACAATCCCCTTCACTATTACAACCAAAAAAAATAAAGTACCTAGGAGTAAATTTAACCAAGGAGATTAAAGACTTGTACTTGGAAAATTATAAAACATTGATAAAAGAAATCAAGGAAGATAAAAACAAGTGGAAGCATATACCGTGCTCATGGTTAGGAAGAATAAACATAATTAAAATGTCTATGTTACCCAAAGCAATTTATAAATTCAATGCAATACCAATTAAATACCAATGACATACTTCAAAGATATAGAACACATATTCCACAAATTTATATGGAACCAAAAAAGAACATGAATAGCCTCAGCAATCTTGAAAAGGAAGAATAAAGTGGGAGGTATCACACTTCCTGATATCAAGTTATACTACAAAGCCATTGTACTCAAAACAGCTTCGCACTGGCATAAGAACAGGCACATAGATCAATGGAACAGAACAGAGAACCCAGAAATAAACCTACACCTTTATGGACAACTGATATTTGACAAAGGAGGTAAGAGCTTACAATTGAATAAAGACAGCCTCTTCAACAAATGGTGTTGGAAAAATTGGACAGCTACTTGCAAAGAAATTAAACTAGACCACCACCTTACACCATTCACAAAAATAAATTCAAAATTGATAAAAGACTTAAATGTAAGCCGTGAAACCTTTAGCATTTTAAAAGAAAACATAGGCAGTAAGCTCTCCGACATCTCTCACAGCAATATATTTGCCGATCTATCTCCACAGGCAAGTGAAATAAAAGACAGGATAAACAAATGGGACTATGTCAAACTAAAAAGATTTTGCATAGGTAAAGACAATAAGAACAGAATAAAAAGACAAACCATACAATGGGAGAACATATTCAACAATACATCTGATAAGGGGTTAATAACCAAAATTTATAAAGAACTTGTAAAACTCAACACCAGGAAGATAAACAATCCAATCAAAAAATGGGCAAAAGAAATGAATAGAAATTTCTCCAAAGAGGACATATAGATGGCCAATAGGCATATCAAAAAATGCTCAACATCAGTAATCATTAGAGAAATGCAAATTAAAACCACAATGAGATTTCACCTCACACCAGTCAGAATGGCGCTCATCAATAGAACAACACAGAGTAAGTGCTGGCGAGGATGTGGAGAAAAGAGAACCCTCCTGCACTGCTGGTGGGAATGCAGACTTGTGCAGTCACTATGGAAAACAGTATGGATATTCCTCAAAAAATTAAAAATCAAACTGCCTTTTGACCCAGCCATCCCACCTTTAGGAATATATCCCCAAGAACACTATAGCACTGTTTCAAAAGGAGAAATGTGCCCCCATGTTTATGGCAGCATTGTTCACAATAGTGAAGATTGGAAACAGCCCAAGTGTCTCTCAGTGGACGAGTGGATTAAACAGCAGTGGTATATATAGGCAATGGAATACTATGGGGTCATGAAAAAGACGGAAATCTTACCTTTTGCAACGACATGAATGGACCTGGAAACTATTATGTTAAGTGAAATAAGCCAGGCAGAGAAAGAAAAATATCGTATGGCCTCACTCATTTTAGGAATCCAATGAACAATGTGAACTTAGAAATGGAATTGAGACAGAAGAGAGATCAAAGGGACTAGAGGAAAATAAGACAGATGAAAAGGGAATGATAGGATGGGATAAACCTGAAGGGAAGGGGGGAGGACACAATGGAGAGGGGGGCAAAGGAGATATTGAGGGGAATACGGAGTAGGGAGGATGCATTCAGTGCAACACTAGAATCTATGTAAACATAATAAATTAAAATCAATATAAAATGTAAAAAAACAAAGAATTCTATTTCAATTTTTAACATCATAGAAGAAATTGAGCTTCTCAGATGTTAGTATAGAGAACTGGTGTTCTCATTTGATTGGATGCAGATGTCACTGTTCACAAGAAGGAAAGGAGCTCAGGGTTGGAACCATGTGTCTGCTTGTTTGTATGCTTTCAGTATATTGAAATATACTGCATTTAACATATGCCTAGGTAAGTTGATTAAGAGATTATTTACTTTTGAATTTTTTACTTTACCGAATTTTTATTTTGGTGTTTCAAACTGAACAAAAGTTTGCAAGAATAGGACACATATTTCCTGTATAGCCTTTACTCGGATTCACCAATTGTTTATATTCTTTTTCAGTTTGCTTTATTATTTTATGTAGTGTGTGTTTGTGTGTGATGTGTGTGTGTGTACTTTTTTCTGAACTATTACAAATAAGTTGGAGACCTGATATCCTACTATCTCTAAAGATGTTACTATTTCTAAATATGTTAGTATCACACACATTCTCTTAACCATACTGTATAACTGTATACAGTGATGACAATTGACAAAATTGACCATTGATATAATCCATGTTTCCTGTTCCAGGTTCTGATCCAGGATCATACATTATTTTTACATTTCATGTTTCTTTTCTTTAATCTGAAACAGCTTTTCTGCTTTACTTGTTTTTTCTCGACCTTGACATTTTTGATGAGTATAGGCCAGTTATTTGTAGACTATACCTCAATTCAGATTTCTCCTTTTCTTCATGATTAGCTTGAGATGTGCATTTTGGGCAACAACTATAGAATTGATAATAGGAACATATCCATGCACCATGTCCAGAGGCATGTAATATTGGTTGGTCCTATTGCCGGAGATGTTAAGTTTGATCACTTGGTGAAGATGGTGTCTGCTTACTGTTTTTATTCCACTATAAAGGTACTATTATTTCTGTTGTTTTTAAGTAGTAATTTTTGGAGAGATACTTTTGAGACTAACTAAATACCCCAGACCTCAAACTTTTTACCAACTGTTCTTTTGCATTCGTTGATTATTTTCTAATTAAATAATTCCTTCTATGTTTATTAGTTGACAACCTATTATAAGAGAGAATTCTTATTTCCCTTATTTATAACAGTATGAATTCATGGGGTTTTATTTTATGGATTATAACTTATTACTCTCAATTTGAAGCATATATTGTCTCATATTTTCCCAGTATGTGCACCTTAAAACTGGTTCTTTGAGGACTTTTTACTGTCTTGTGCAATGAGATGTTCCAGTCTTACTTTATACCCACCCTATCTCAGTCCTGGATTGAGCCTTTTCTTTAAGGAACCTAGTTCCTTTTACTATAAACATGGAAACAGATGAAGGAGAAAAATTTCTCTATAAGGGAAGTGCCAAAGTAATTGTGCCCATCTTTCTAGGGTCTTAATAAAAATCAAAGTTTCCTAAGAGTTTCTGGATATAGAAATGCCATCATCCAAGTTTGAGGTTAAAATTTATATATCCCAAGTGGTCTAGAAACTTTCAAATATATGTATTAACCAAGAACCTTATAATTTAAAAGTCCCTAACTGGAAATCTGTTTGAGTAACAGGCAAAAAAAGTACAAAACTTCTTTGAAGGGATAAAAACCTTAATCCAGGCTTTATAATATTCTCACAGATAAATCCTCACTGAATATGAGCTCACAATTCAGAATTATGAACCCCATCAGGAATCAATCCTTCTTGAGTTAGAGTCAGCAAAAGCAGCAAAGAGTGAGATGAGACTGTGCTTCATTACCTCTTCCAATAAAACACTGCATTTAATAGAGTTACCATAGTATTAAATACGTTGTTATTGGACATAAAATAGGGCATCAAAAACATAAGGAAAAGAACAGGTTCTTCTTCTTTTTTATTTTTAAAATTTTTAAGTGAGCATAGGGTAGATTTAGAGACAGGCTCCTGCATGAGCCCTCACCAGTATCCACCTGGCAGCCCCCATCTGGGCCAATGCTCTGGCCATCTGGGGCCATACTTGCAACCAAGCTATTTTTATTGCCTGAGGTGGAGTCTTGACAAAGCCATCTTCAGCACCTGGGGCTAATGAACTTGAATCAATCGAGCCATGACTGTTGGAGAGGAAGAGAGAGAGGGGGGGGGGGGGGAGAAAAGGGGGAGGGGGAGAGGGGAGAGAGGATAGAAGCAGATGGTCATCTCTCCTGTATGTCCTGACCAGGAATTGAACTCAGGACATCCATATGCTGGGTTAGGTTCTACCGCTGAGCCAACTAGCCAGGGCTGATACTATATTCTTTAAAAACAATCAATTTGTAAAAGAACCAGATTGAATTTTAGAAATGATAAAAAACAAACTGTCATTAAAGTGAATCTGCTTTTAAATTCATACATTGACTTTTAAAATATAGATTAAAGGTCATTATGAACTGAAGAATATATCTGAAGAATATACATATTATAGCTCATAGGAAGGTAAGATTAGAGTGTGAAAGAAAGATAAAGAGGCTTGCATAAAAGAAGGGCCAGCGAGGAGGACGGAAGATGGCGATGGAGTAGGCGGACGTACCAACTTCCAACTCCCAGAACCAAAATGGATTATAACTCAATTTTAAGAACCATCATCTGGATAAACCAACTTTGAACTAAACTAAGTGGACTCTTCAAACAAGGAACACTGTAGAAGCCACATTGAGACTGGTAGGAATAGCAAAAACGTGAATAGGGCTGCCCAGCTCCCAGAAGCAAACGGCAGCCCGGAGAGACCCGCGTGGCGGGAGGAGAGTTTGGCGGAGAGGGAGGGACCTGGGTCCCAGGAACCGAGCCCCAGCCTGCAGTCCCAGAGCCTAGAAGAGGTGTTTGGACAGTATTGAGCTGTGAAGCAAGTGAGGATACTGTTTGTGAAAAAGAGATAGTTTTCTCAGACCCAAGAATCTTTTTAAAGGGACAGCGCAGAAAACCTCTCTCACAACCACTCACCCGGGGCTCCGGGGAACGGGGACAGAGGAGAGGAACAGAGCAGCAGGAACAGAGAGTGGACTGAAGGCACCGGGACACTCTGAGGGACAGCCACCCTGACCCCTGGGTTAAGTCATTTTCCTAATCGAAAACGAATATTTCCCCTGGAACTAGCAATACCAGCAAAGGGAGACAGGACACTAGCCAAACAAGCTCTCCCCCGGCACTTAGAGCAGAGCTGCTTAGAGGGAGGGAGCTCCCAGGCCTACAGTGTGAAGATATAGGCCACTTCCATCTCTCTGAGGGTTGCTGAAGGGATGGTGGCGGCATGACGCTGAAACGCAGTCCTTTCGGCGTGGGTGGAGGCACAACCGATGTGAGCTCGGTCTAGCCCAGCAGAGGCGGAGGGGACGCGCGAAAGCGGTCCTGCAGCTGAGGGCCCACCTGAGACCCCACCTGCGGGGGAAAAAAACGGGCAGAGATCTGCTCTGCGACCCTGTGCAAGCCGGCCCTGACTGCGGGAACGGGGTTAGGACCAGGGACGGGCGAGGGGCTCACGGCTGAGCTCACACTGCCAACCCCGCCCGAATGAAGAAACCGCGGTTTGCCATCGTGTGTGCGCGAGCGGGCTCCTAACACGGGGGCGGGGTAGACCCCGAGATGAGCAAAAGTTCCCGGCTGAGGTCACACCAGCAAACACGCCGGTTTGCGACCCTGCGCAGGAGTGCCCTGACCTCGAGGGCAGGGCTAAATTCTGGACGGGCAAAGGCTCAAAGCTGAGAGCACGTTAAAAGCCCCGCCAAACCCGTGAAACTGTGGCAAGCAGGCACTGACTGTGGGTACTGGGCGTAAGCCTTCCGGAAACAGGCTGGGTCCGTAGCTGAGCAAAGGTGCTTACCTCTGCTCTTGGTGCTGAGGCTTGTAGCTTGAGTGACAGCCCCTCCCACGGAGGAGAGGCAGAAATCACAGCAACAGCCGCAGTAGGCTGACGCTGGCAACGCCCATACCCAATCACCCTAGGCAGCGGCAGAGGAGGTGGCAGGCCTGCAGACAGACCACACTTAGAGAACACAAAGGCAACACCTACTGGACTCCAGTGGCCACAACTTGCTTATACACAGATAAAATGGGCAGGCAGAGGAATGCAAACCAAATGAATCAAGAGAAATCCCCAGAGAAGGACCTGAATGAACCAGATATAACCAAACTACCAGAAGCAGAATTTAGAATGATAGTTAGGATGTTCAAAGAAATTAGAGCAACAATGGATAGTCATTATGAACACCTAAATAAAGAGATAACAAGTATAAAAAATGAAATTGAAATAATAAAAAAGAAACAGACAGAAATGACAAATACAATATCAGAACTGAAGACCACAATGGAAGGAATTAAAAGCAGGATGAATCACGCTAAGGATCGAATCAGCGAGTTAGAGGACACAATAAACAAAGGCACAGAAGCAGAGAAGAAAAAGGAAAAGAAACTCAAAAAATGTGAGGAAACTCTAAGGGAGCTCTGTGACTACATGAAGAGAAACAACACTCGCATCATAGGGTTCCCTGAAGAAGAGGAAAGAGGACAGGAAATGGAAACTTTGTTCAATCAAATCATAGCAGAAAACTTCCCTAAATTAAGGCTGGGAAACATTCCACATGTTCAAGAAGCACACAGAACTCCATTAAAGAGAAACACAAAATAATCTACACCAAGACACATCATAGTTAAAATACCAAAGCTAATGGATAAAGAAAAAAATCTTAAAAGCTGCTAGAGAAAAAAAGGCTATCACCTACAAAGGAGCCCCCATAAGGATGACATCGGACTTCTCAACAGAAACACTTGAGGCCCGAAGGGAATGGCAAGATATAATCAAAGTAATGCAGAACAAGAACCTACAACCAAGACTACTCTATCCAGCAAGGCTATCGTTTAAAATTGAAGGAGAAATAAAGAGCTTTCCAGACAAAGAAAGCCTCAAGGAACTCATTAAAACCAAACCAATTCTGAAAGAGATACTAAGGGGTCTGTTGTGAACAGTTCAAAAGGAGGAAAGAATATAGCAAAAAAAAAAAATACAGCTTTAAAGAACAAAATGGCAATAAACAACTACATGTCAATAGTAACCTATTTGTAAATGGATTAAATGATCCAATTAAAAGACATAGGGTAGCTGCGTGGATAAAGACACAGGACCCATACATATGCTGTCTACAAGAGACAAACCTTAAAACAAAAGATGCACATAGAATGAAGGTAGAAGGATGAAAAAAAATATTTCATGCAAATGGAAATGAAAAAAAAGCCGGGGTAGCAGTACTTATATCTGACAGAATGGACTTTAAAACAAAGGTTGTAGTAAGAGATAAAGAAGGACACCACATAATGATATAGGGAACAATTCAACAGGAAGATATAACTATTATAAATATCTATGCACCAAAATCGAATCAGACTTTATGGATATAAAGGGCGAGATTAACAGCAATACTATCATAGTAGGGGATTTCAATACCCCACTAACAACACTGGATAGATCCACAAGAAAAAAAATTAATAAAGAAACAGCAGACATAAAGGATACACTAGATCAACTTATTTAATAGATATCTTCAGAACTTTTCACCCTAAAGCAGTAGAATATACATTCTTCTCAAGTGCTCATGGTACGTTTTCTAGGATAGACCACATGTTAGGACACAAAAATGGTCTCAATAAATTTAAGAAGATTGAAATCATATCAAGCATTTTCTCTGATCACAATGCCATGAAACTAGAAATTAACCACAAAAGAAAAACTGAAAAATACTCAAACACTTGGAAACTAAATAGCATGATATAAAATGACAAATGGATTAACAATGAGATCAAAGAAGAAATAAAAATGTTTCTAGAAACAAATGATAATGAGCACACATCAACTCAAAATTTATGGGACACAGCAAAAGCAGTACTGAGAGGGAAGTTCATTGCACTACAGGCATATCATAAGAAGCTAGAAAAAGCTCAAAAAAGCAACCTGACCCTGCAGCTAAAAGAACTAGAAAAACAACAACAAACAAAATCCAAGACAAGTAGAAGGAAGGAAATAATAAAGACCAGAGCAGAAATAAATGACATAGAGGCTAAGGAAACAGTACAGAGGATCAATGAAACCAGAAGCTGGTTCTTTGAAAAGGTAAACAAGATTGATGAACCTTTAACTAGACTCACCAAGAAAAAAAGAGAGAGGACTCAAATAAATAAAATTAGAAAGGTCAGTAAGAAAAAACAACTGACACAACGGAAATACAAAGCATTGTAAGAAAATACTATGAAGAACTATATGCCAAAAATTAGACATCTTGGTGAAATGGACAAACTTCTTGAATCATATAATTTTCCAAAAATCAATCTGGAAGAATCAGAACCCCTAAACAGACCAATTACAATAAATGCGATCGAAACAGTTATCAAAATCTTTCAAAAAAGAAAAGTCCTGGGCCTGATGGCTTCACAAGTGAATTCTATCAAAAATTCAAAGAAGAACTAACTCCTATCCTCCTCAAGCTATTTCAAGAAATTCAAGAGGAAGGAAAACTTCCAAACTCTTTTTATGAGGCGAGCATAATTCTGATCCCAAAACCGGGCAAAGACAACACAAAGAAAGAAAATTATAGGCCTATATCCCTGATAAATTTAGACGCTAAAATTCTCAACAAAATATTAGCCAACCGGATCCAGCAATATATGAAAAAAATTATACACCATGATCAAGTGGGATTTATTCTGGAGAGGCAAGGCTGGTTCAATATTCGCAAATCAATCAATGTGATTCATCACATAAACAAAAGGAAGGACAAAAATCACATGATAATTTCAATAGATGCAGAAAAGGCATTTGATAAAATCCAGCACCCATTCATGCTCAAAACTCTCAATAAGGTGGAAATACAAGGAACATTCCTTAACATGATAAAGACCATCTACGACAATCCCACAGCAAACATCATACTAAATGGACAAAAATTAAAAGCAATCCCCTTAAGAGCAGAGACCAGGCAGGGGTGCCCCCTTTCACCACTCTTATTCAACATAGTTCTGGAAGTCCTAGTTACAGCAATCAGACAAGAAGAAGAAATAAAAGGCATCCAAATTGGAAAAGAAGAAGTAAACCTGTCACTATTTGCAGATGATATGATATTGTATATAGAAAACCCTAAAATCTCAGTCAAAAAACTACTGGACCTTATAAATGAATTCAGCAAGGTGGCAGGATATAAAATTAATACTCAGAAATCAGAGGCATTTCTATATACCAACAATGAACTGTCAGCAAAAGAAATTAGGGAAACAATCCCCTTCACTATTGCAGCCAAAAAAATAAAGTACCTAAGAGTAAATTTAACCAAGGAGGTTAAGGACTTGTACTCAGAAAATTATAAAACATTGATAAAAGAAATCAAGGAAGATACAAACAAGTGGAAGCATATACCGTGCTCATGACTAGGAAGAATAAATATCATTAAAATGTCTATATTACCCAAAGCAATTTATAAATTCAATGCAATACCAATTAAATACCAATGACATACTTCAAAGATATAGAACACATATTCCAAAAATTTATATGGAACCAAAAAAGAACACGAATAGTCTCAGCAATCTTAAAAAGAAAAAATAAAGCAGGAGGTATCACTCTTCTGGATATCAAGGTTTACTACAAGGCCATTGTACTCAAGACAGCCTGGTACTGGCATAAGAACAGGCACATAGATCAATGGAACAGAATAGAGAACCCAAAAATAAACCCACACCTTTATGGACAACTGATATTTGACAAAGGAGGAAAGAACATGCAATGGAGTAAAGACAGCCTCTTTAACAAATGGTGTTGGGAAAATTGGACATCTACCTGCAAAAAAATGAAACTAGACCATCAACTTACACCA
Source organism: Rhynchonycteris naso (assembly GCA_037038555.1). NCBI lineage: Eukaryota > Metazoa > Chordata > Mammalia > Chiroptera > Emballonuridae > Rhynchonycteris > Rhynchonycteris naso. The sequence goes on along the minus strand of CM072999.1, from coordinate 148,393,333 downwards.
TTCACAAAAAGAAATTCAAAATGGATAAAAGACTTAAACGTAAGCCATGAAACCATAAGCATCTTAGAAGAAAACATAGGCAGCAAGCTCTCCGACATCTGTAGCAGCAATATATTTGCTGATTTATCTCCACGGGCAAGTGAAATAAAAGGCAAGATAAACAAATGGGACTATATCAAACTAAAAGGTTTTTGCACAGCTAAAGACAATAAGAACAGAATAAAAAGACAAACCACACAATGGAAGAACATATTCGACAGCACGTCTGATAAGGGGTTAATAACCGAAGTTTATAAAGAACTTATAAAACTCAACACCAGGAAGACAAACAATCCAATCAAAAAATGGGCAAAATAAATGAATAGAAATTTCTCCAAAGAGGACATCCAGATGGCCAATAGGCATATGAAAAAATGCTCAACATCACTAATCATTAGAGAAATGCAAATTAAAACCACAATGAGATATCACCTCACACCAGTCAGAGTGCACTCATCAGCAAAACAACACAGAATAAGTGCTGGCGAGGTTGTGGAGAAAAGGGGATCCTCCTGCACTGCTGGTGGGAATGCAGACTGGTGCAGCCACTGTGCAAAACAGTTTGGAGATTCCTCAAAAAATTAAAAGTTGAACTGCCTTTTGACCCGGCTATCCCACTTTTAGGAATATACCCTAAGAACACCATAACACTGTTCGAAAAGAAGAAATGCGCCCCATGTTCGTGGCAGCATTGTTCACAATAGCAAAGATCTGAAAACAGCCTAAGTGTCCCTCAGAAGACGAGTGGGTTAAAAAGCTTTGGTACATATATACTATGGAATACTACTCAGCCATAAGAAATGATGACATCGGATCATTTACAACAAAATGGATGTACCTTGATAACATTATACGAAGTGAAATATGTAAATCAGAAAAAAAAACTGAGAACAGCATGATTTCATACATAGGTGGGACATAAAAGTGAGACTATGAGACATGGACAAGAGTGTGGTGGTTACGGGGTAGGGGTCGGGGAGGGTGGGATAGGGAGAAGGGGAGGGGCACAGGGAAAACCAGATAGAAGGTGACAAAGGACAATTTGACTTTGGGTGATGGGTATGCAACACAATTGAATGATAAGGTAATCTGGAGATGTTTTCATTGTACATATGTACCCTGATTTATTTGTGTCACTCCATTAAAGTTAATAAAAAAAAAGAAGGGCCAGCATCTATTAATAAAAGTTCCAAAAGGAGAGAACGTGGGAGAGGCTATAGCCAGGGAGATAATGCCAGTGAAGTTCCAGAGTTAATGAAAGACATAAATCTGTTCTATATGTTTCACAGGGAAACAGCAGAACACCAAAAACAAATAGAAGATCTTGGAAGCAACCAAAGAATAGATATGGGTTAATTATAGCATATCGCTGTAACAGTTAAGAATTTGGGCATTAAATACCCAGCAAACAAAAGGCACGCTTCTATAATTTTGTTCAGCGAATTTTAAAGTCAGATACTCCGTCTGGTATTTTATAAAATTTTTAGCAACCTGAAGCATGTGCATGTGGAACCCCATTTGAGACTGTTTACTGAGTAGCAAAGGCAAAATGCAGCATGCTGGTGGGGAAACATCTCATTGTTATTATGGCAAGAATGGCTGATTTGCAAAGCATCACAACCTAAACCCATTTATCACTAAAAACTTGGGCGATACATTAGAAAACATTGCTGATGGTTTGAAGAGACAAATGGTTCAATATACAGTATGGGAGGTCCTCTGTGCATTTGAAGGAGAGCTCATGCTTTTTTTAAACAAGTTTCAGTGTTAATGGCATTTGCGAGATTGGGTTTAATATTGAGATAGATGAAGGACTAATTTGTGATTCAAAAAATATATACTAGAGAAGACATTTTTCACAGTCAAACAATGTTGAATATTAAGCAGTACTTTAGCAGAGAATAGCTGCTTTGATTGGCATTTAAAAAAATTTGAGGTTTAAGATCTAGGTTAGGTTTACAGAGGAAACCCCACATTTGAAACTTATTAACTGCGCAACTTAGAAGCAAAACATTGCAGTAAACAAGTTGGCATCTGAGGTATACAGAGTTGTGGGATGTCATTGATACAGTTAGTTATAAATTTCAAGTCATTTGAGATACAGTTGTTTGCAATATGTAATGGGATGTACAGTTGCTGTGAAAATCTGTTGTAATCAGTGATTCATGGATTACCTTATAGCAAAGTACTTAGACTTGCCCACTTATTCTTAGAGAGATGTGTTTCAGATTGTCTGTTTTTTATGTTTTTGTTTTATTTTTTTTATGGTGACAAATAGCTGTTTTAATGGTCATGAATGATGTGCTAGTAAGCAGAAAATGAAAATTAAAATTAAAAACTTCTCTGCCAGGTAAGGTGATTTTAAAAAAGAAAAACAATGAATAAAAAAGTAGTAGCTCCCTCCCCCAAAATAAGCCTAAATAGAAACACCAGAAAGATATTCACCAGGATCGCCAATCCATGCATGAGGGAGTTAAAAAAAAAAAAGCGGTTTTAAATAGTTTTTATTGTTGTTTTTTTTCTGTAGAATTTACCACTAAGGTTGTAAGAGCAACTTATATAATTTTGAGTTATCATTTTTAGCTGTAGAGCCATTTAAACAGATATTGAAATAAAAATGAACTTAGTTCCAGACTTCTAAGTCACTGCATTACAAGGTACTTAGCTGAGATCTTAAAAATATAATGAAACGTATTTAATGACATTGCTTCTCACTGGAGTAAGATGGTGTGACTACAATATTAAAATTTTAAATATTGTAATTCTTTCCATTTGTTTTTGAATGTTTTCTAAGTAAATTAAAACAGCAGTGGGCATACATGATTCAGGATTATTAAGCATCTTTTTACTGTTATGGTCTTACCTTCAGGCCAGAGGCCATGTGACAGGAGAAAGGAGAAATTGGCTTAGAATGGTGGCCGGTGAACTGTTCACAGAGGGATGTGACAGTACGGGAGGAAGTTAGGATTCAGAAAGCAGTCTTCCTGTTGGGTAGGATGCCTGTAAATAGATCAGCTTTCGCAAAGTAAAAGGGGAGTCAATCGGTCAGCAAACTTTTCATATCTACCATGTGCTCGACTCTGTCCTGTGACGATGAACCATAGAAAGCCTTGCCCTCAAGGAACTAGAGTCTTTCACTCCACAGGATATTTTTGTGACAGAGACAGATAGACACCAAGAGAGGGACTGATAGGGACAAACAGACAGGAATGGAGAGAGATGAGAAACATCAATTCTTTGTTTTGGCACCTTAGTTGTTCATTGACTACTTTCTCATATGTGCCCTGACGGGGGGCTACTGCAGACCGAGTGACCCCTTGCTCAAGCCAGCGACCTTGGGCTCAAGCTGGTGAGCCTTGGTCAAACCAGATGAGCCTGAGCTCAAGCCGGTGACCTTGGGGTTTTGAACCTGGGTCCTCCGCATCCCAGTCCGACACTCTATCTACTGCACCATCACATGGTCAGGCCACAATTTTTTGTTGAGTCCTGGGACACAAGGCAACCGTAACACTTGCTCTTACGAAACTTCCTATGTAAGGAGGTAAGATTTAAACAACTGACCAATGTCGATAGTTTATGCCAGAGACCTAATGGAGGGTACAGATGGTAAGAGATAAGTTTAGAGGAAAGGTAGATTTTGCCAACTAGAAAGTTTGTGGAATTTTCAACCTCACTTTCTGCCACTCGTACCTTTCACCATCCAAAGCTTTTGCACACCCCGTTATCCTGACCTGAAATGCTCTTAGGACAGTTGGTTCCTTGTGATACCTTCAGTCTTGTTTCAAATGGCTACTCTTCAGAGAAATCTCTGATCAGCACTGTAAGGAGTCAATACCCCATTGGAATAAATTTTTTTCTATCATAGATGATCTCCTTCATGGGGATTTTTGTGCTTGGCTATTGCATACTCATTTATTTTTGTTTCTTCTTTCTCTTTTTCCCACCTCCAACTAGGATGTGAGTTTATAGTATAAGGCTTGGCATTAGAGTATCAGTTATTTAGTTAGCAAATGAAACAGGAATCAGAATTGGATCTTGAAGAGTGGGTACACTCTGGAAAAATGATTAAAGGGAGAAAGAGGCATCTGAGGATGGGTTAACAGTGGCCTCACCAAAAAATATGGAGGCGGTATAGTGTAAGATAGGTTTGGAAGACAGAGAAGTCCGATTTAGCTTGAGTACAAGGCTTGGACAAAAAATAGGAAGTTCAAGCCAAGATGTAGGAGACTTTGAATGCTAGTCTAAGCATATCAGAAAGAAATTTATATTTTATCCTGTATATACTCAATGAGGACTCACCAAACTTGAATGGAAATGATAAATTAGAAAGCTCAACCTGACATGTCCCTGACATGTTTAAAGAGTTTTAAACACATTAAAACTCTTGGTAGAAATATTTTTGTCCAGACAATGCTCAGAAGTGGGTTGGCTGAATGTGTGTAGTAATAGAGAAGAGACATAACTACTTACAGGCAGAACTCTATGGATAGAGAGGAGGTGGGTGGTATACTTTGAAATACAGGGTGTAAGTCCCATTTTCTTTTTTTCCAAATGTGTCCTACTTTAAGAGGCTTTCTAGGAGACATGACTGTAGACCACTAAGTGCTGCGGACCATCGCAGCTAGGAATTTTGAGTCTTGAGGAAGAATGGCGCAGAATTAAGAAAATAGACTCATCAGGAAAAGAGGATGGAATCAGGAGGCCTCTTAATGCTGATGGCAATATCCTAGAGAGCCATAGCCCCCAGTTTGCTTTATTATATAGCCATATGCAAATAAGGAAGTCTTTGATACAAAGTCACACATCTGAGGCAAAAACAGGAACTCTCTTAAGGCATAAACAGGAATCCCCCCACCATGCATAAATGAAATCAACCAACATCTGAACAAACAAAGGGTGAGATGAAGGGCATGTAAATTGCTTCCAGCAACTTAAGCAAGCAAATGAAGTGGAGCTATGGGATGAATGCAAATACTCAGCATCATAGCCAATATGGAGGTGGTGGTGGTAGAACTTAGCCTTTTGCTAAGCCTCAAATTTACAAAGTCTTTTTGCCACTTGCAGTCTACCACAACTAAGTTATAGACCACTAAGACTATGACAAGTGGATAAGTATGAAAATCTCTAAAACTCCAGACTCTGCCACTTACTTGGGAAGATGGACAAGTTAGAGTAAATATCTCAGCTTCAACTTCTAAGACTAAAGAATGGACAGAATAACATCTCCTTGTGAGGATGAGAGCTAATTTATTGTCCCTGCTGGCATGTTCTTATATAATAAACTTTATTCCTATCCATTTGGCTTTTTTTTTTCCCACCAAAGGTGGTTAAATAAGGTATAGGATTGTTTCCTATTTGGCACTTATACAGCCTAACTAGGAACCCTGTTGTACAATTTTTGTCTTCAATTTCAATAGTACCAGCAACACCCGCAAGACTTGTGGTTAGACTTTTCCCATCATCTGCGTGTTTCTGCACCTGTCAAAAGACAGAACCATTTTTCTAGGATCAGGATATCTGGTTACCAAACTATTTATATAAGCAAGTTTAAGCTGGAATTCTTATAACCTCACAGTCCCAAATAGCATTTTTCAAATGACTTGTTGGAAAAAATTGGTAATAGAAGAGTGATCTGTAAATTTCTGGCTTTATTTTTAAGATCTTAAGTTGAGGCAGTGTGGTTTGAATCTAGATGATCTGGGGACAAGGAGTTGGTTGCCCTGAATGTGCCACTTGTTCACTCTGGGTCATAGATTCCTTATCTTTCACTTGAGAGGTTGAATTAGATGACTTCTAGGACGTCTTCCCCTTGTGAGATTGTAGGGCTTTTGGATGTGCTGTATCTTCCTAAATTCTTTGACAATTGCTGCAAAAGAAGATTCTGTGCAGTGTAGGAAGTAAGCCACATGACCTCTGAAGGCCTTTCAATTTCCAAAGTCTGTGACTAAATGGATTCCATAGATTCTTACAGATAATAACTCCTTAAAGACATTGACATCATCCACTTATCCATGTTGGTAAAACTGTTCATTTCAAAGCTTATAAATATTTCAGAAAACATGCCAGAATTCCATCGCTCCATCTCTGCTTAGATCATCCTTAGATAATTGCTCCTCTAAGGTCCCAGCGACCTCTATGTAAAGAGTTACCCAAGGCACACCAAATCCTGTCCTGCAGACCCACGCTACAGAATCTTCATTCAAATCTCTGTTGGCTTTGCGTCTTTGAAAAAACTGACTTAATTTCTTTAATATCTTCTCTGTTGCCACATATAGCATAAATTATGAAATGTCATTTTCCTGTTAAATGATAGGAAGGTATGCCTGGACAGGGCAATGGCTAGACTCTGGACACCAGTGCTCTCTCCACACGATGACAGCACCCGGAAAACCAGACTTGCTCTCAGATTACATGCAAGTTAGAAAAAGTGGAGCCATGTGTAAGGTTCACAGAAGTACTGACTGTGGATAAGCTGGAATGTGGGCATTAGTTAGTACCTGGTGGGATATTTGGAACTGTCATTTTATTTGTTTATTAAGAAGTTTGTCATTCAACGTTTGTCTTATCCCTTAATTTTCACCAAACAGTGACCACCTTTAGTAGAAAGCGAGTAAGCTCCTTAAGGGTACTGGTATAAATTTGTTTTAATATCACTATCCACTGCCTAATTCAATAGGAGCATACAACAGCATCTAAATTTTGCATTTTTGATGAATTAATCATTTAATGACAAGTGGGTAAGTATAAAAAAAATAAAAATGAACTGTCATTTAAAGAGTATTTCCTCACTGCAATCTATTGAAAGTCAGCCCTCAACACAAGAGTTCATAATAAAGAAGAAAAAAAATTTTAATTAAAAAAAAATAAATAAATAAAAAGAGCGTTTACTACATGGCAGTCACCATGCTATTCCTCATTCAGAGCCACAATGTCGAACTCTGTTGTCTACCTCTTAAAAATGACAAAACTGGGACAGAGAGAAGTTAAGCACCTTTTTCAAAATCCAAAGCTGCTACATATGGAGTGGACTAGGTAATTCACTGGCGCTATCCTCTTAACTACCATGATATAACTATTTCTGTGCAATTTGGTGCAACCTACATGATCCGAATGGGGTAATAAATCATGAATTTGTGTCACGTTGTTTTAGAATCACAGCTGACATTAAAAATGTTCATAAATTTATTTCCAACTAAGATATATATGGATGCAAAATCACACTTAAGGCAGTGTCACAACATTAAGTGTGTATCTGTTGGAGCAGCCACATAAGTTGAAGCCCATTGCTGTTTCTGGATTGGGTATAAATCATGGTGTCCTTGGCCTTTGGTCTTCACAGCCATGACTTCTCCCCTGAGGACCACAGTGAGTCATGCAATGGCCTACTGGCTGTCTCTACTTGGATATTTGACAGGTACAACAATAAAATTGTTTATTTGTTCTGTATCTCTGCCATGACTAAACCTCTTCTTTTCAAGGTCTCTGTCTCAGTTGACGACAATACCATCCATATAGTTCCTTAGAAATATAAAAACAAACAAGTGCATGACCTGTGGTGGCGCAGTGGATAAAGCGTCAACCTGGGAACACTGAGGTTGCCAGTTCTAACCCTGCACTGGTCTGGTCAAGGCACATATGGGAGTTGAGCTCCCAGCTCCTCCCCCCTTTCTCCCTCTCTCTCTCTCTCTCTCTCTCTCTCTCTCTCACTCTGTGTCTCCTCTCTAAAATGAATAAAAGAAAAAAAAAGTCTTTTAAAAACAAACAAGCATAGCACGTGCTCTTTTCCTTTCCTTGATCCTCTTACAGCCACTCAGGCACTGAGTTCCACAGATTTTCTGAAATGCTCTTGTATCGGACTCTTTTCCCCACCATATTAGTTTAGGTCTTTATCAGCTACCAGGTGGGTCTCTTTCCTGCAAGATACCCTCCTTCACTCCTTCCTCCCTTCTGTGTTCTGGATCACCCCACTCCTTGGTTAACCCTCCGAGTCCCCATCCGAATAGAAGCTTCCCTCTATCTCCGGCCACCTCTCACCACTTTGCTCAAGCCTAATTCTGTCCCCACACCCCTGGTCCCTGCACACCCCTCCATGTTAGCTGTGGCAGGGCCCTGACGGTTCTGAAACATATGGAACATTTTCACCACTTATCTCAGGCCGCTTCTGCCCCCAGCCCTCTTCATGATTGCTTCTTCTGGTAAACCGCTACTCTTGCTTTCAAGACCAACACAAAGAGCTGCTTCTGTACACCTGTCTCTGGTCACTTTCACTTATGAATCTCATTATGCAATCCCATTTTAATTTATTGACTTATTAATCCACCCAACACATAGTTTAATACTCAGTATATGTCAAGCATCTGCTGGTCCAAAGACAGCTGTCAATCAAACAATCATATAAACACATGTAAAATTTCCCCTGCTAGGGGGCAGAGGTGTGTTGTTTTTTTTAAATGTAGTATTTGGTCAAGCTCTAAAGGATAAGGAAGACTTAGCAGGATGAAGAGCAGTGGCAGGGGGCAGAGGACAGGTATGTTTATTTTAAAGCCCTGTGGCAGGGAGTGTGGCCCTTTAAGGATTGCAAGGGGAAAGGAGGGGGCCTCTTGGCCTGCTCTGAGACTAGAGATAAGAAATGGCACCGTCAGGTTTGTATTTGGGAAAGATTATTCTGGCTCCAGTCTTAGAACAGGTTAGAGGTGTGTCAGAGTACACACGGGCAGAGGCTATCCTAGTCACCTGACAATGATGTACAGGAGACCTGGAGTGGTGGTGATAGTGGGCTCCAGACAGGCTTAAAATGTGGAAGGTGTTCACATCAATGGACACAGTGAGCAAAAGGATTAAGGGTGAGGGTTCAATACCCATTAGATCTCTGGTGTGAATGATTATGTAGATGGTGACATAGGGAACACTGGAAGGAGAACACTTTTATTTTAATTTTTTTAGAGGTGGTAGTGAAATGAAAATGGGAAGAATCTCATTAGTTTACCCACTGCATTCGTTAGGGTAGGTAATATGGAACTTTTGCAATTGGCTTGTAAGCACTTTGAATCCAGCAAACACTTTTTATTTTTACTTATAAACCAAGAGTTTACCTCATAGGTTTGTTTTTCGAATAGCAGGTTTTTTCTTAAATTAAAAAAATAAAATTGAGTACAACAATATTAAAAGAATTTTCAATACTAATAAGAGTACAAGATTCAATGAAATATACACAGAGGCATTATTGGTGTCTTTTCTTGCTGATTTGGACCATCTAAACTTAACCTAACCTTGATTTTATTTTTCAACTTCACAATAAAACTTAAAAAAAAGATTCAGAATCCTTATTCTAGAGTCAGAACTAATTCCTAGGGTTATCATTTGTCCTCAACTACCTTCCTTCATCCCTATCAGCCTCTGGCTTTGGACCTCAGGTCCTCTGGACATGACTGCATCTAGTCCTGCAACTTCCTGCTTAGTAAAGCTCTCATATTTAGAACCCTTTCTACACTACACGGTCTGCTAGATCAGTCTTTCTACACCAGCACTGATATAGAATTCCTTTCTAAGGACCCCTCTCTGAGTTATCCTTCTAAGCCTTCTATGAGAAAGGAGAGAGGAAGAAAGTTATAGTGACAGATATGCCAAAAGACCCCTGTGGTGACCTTTCCCAATCACAGTGTCCCTCAGTTTGTTGACCCATCTTCCCTGTGTGAACATACTACTTGTGCCTTCTTCCATCAGAGATTACTATAGGTCCCCACCCTAGGCCTTCTCTCCCTGACATGAGCATCTTTCCCTAAGGTTCTGTGTAAATGTGAGCAGTATCCCATTCTTTATAACCTTTCTAATCCATTCATTAATTCATCTTGGCCAGGGAAGAAGTCGTACAGAGCTCTTCCTCCAGGGCCTGCATTCATTTGAAGCACCCATCAATACTGATGGAGAGAGAGCTTCTTTCCAGAGAAGGGAACTGGTTTTGACAATCACGGAGGGCAATCAGTGGGATAGAACCACAGGTAGAAATGGCTTCTGATGCCTGAAGGAGATGAGAAATCCTTCCTGAGAGCTGTCAGATGATGGATAATTTGATATCCCTTGAAATTATTTATTGGAAACAGCTACTGAAAACCCAACCACAGTTTTCAGCTTGACAAGGCGGGGTTGTTTCATATTTTAAACATTCAAAGAAAACAGCAGGAAAGCTGTCATTAAGAGATCAGTGAGTCAAGCCAATGAGTGAGATAATTGTTCTCCAAGAAGAGGCAGTTGCATTTTTAATGACTCCTTAGTGATAGGGAATGAGAAGGGGATATATCTTTGGCTCCTTTCAAAGTGAGCCGCCGGATGAAAGAAAGCAGGGCTTGTGTGATAGGAAGCAGAAGAAAAGTATCTTTGGGAATCAGGAGAAATTAAAACAAAAGAACTCTGGATCACTTTCCTGATGGGAGTGCCCAGATCTAGCTGTGATAATCTGCGGCCTTCTGTTTTCTTGTTCCAGTCACCGTGAAGGGCTCTTGGGGAGAAGTTCCCTGGAAGTGCTGTCTTGGAGAGACAGCCAGCGTGCAGCGCCGCTAATTGAAGGTGCTATGGTCTTCTTAGTGGAACCAAAGGTAATGCAAAGTGGTAAATAATAATAAAACGTAGCATCGGCAACAATAAAGCCACCATAGAGAAGTGGTAACAGGAGGAGAGATATTCCGGGGCTGCTGATCGGATGTTGCTAAACTGTCCACAGACAAATGTCCCCTCCTGGTATGTGCGGAGGCTTTTCAGGCAGGGGACTGGTGTTAGAGATTGAGGGGCTTTCACAGTGACAAACCTGTTTTCCTCCTTGGAGTTCAGAATCAATTGAGAAAAAGAACAGGAGTCAGCAAATGCATGTTTTATCTTTAATCCAGGTAAATCTTCGTGGAGCATGCGCCTTATCCAGATGACAGAGGGCTGGCTTCTATTGTGTCCCAAAAGGTTAGAAAGAGTGGGAAAATGACAGGTCTGGCTTCCAGGGACTGAATTTTTAACGCTAGGCTCACTGCAGAGGAGTGTAAACCACGGTCCCCAAAGGAAGGCAGGTTTCTATATAAGAGAGGGGCTAGGTTGAGCTGAGTTCTGCCCTTTCTGCAAGGCAGTCAATTTAGTTACTGCATGAAGGGTTACTGAGGGGCCAGAAGTGTGTCTCTGAGGGAGGCCAATCTGTGCAGAAATACATGGGGAGGGAATATTGTCCCCACTCCGAAAATAATTCAGGTCTTAAGGTCACACCACACAATATGTCGTTAGTAGAATTGGATGTTCTCCACTTTTATTTCATAGAAACCTATATTGTTTTATTAACCAATGTAACCCCAATAAATTCAATAAAATATATGTATTAAATGAATAAATAAATATGAAAATAAAAAGATTACTCCATGTTGATTGGCTAGCTGCATTGATTAATTTTATATGGGTCGAGGGTGTAGGCTGAGAGCAGCATCAGGCAGATGGCAATGTGGGATCAAGCTGCCTACTCAGGCATACTTCAGAACCCATTAGGGAAACTGATGGTATTGAGAAATGAGAAAATTTCGTCCAGGAGTCAGAAGCTTTAAATGAACTCAAATGCTTAAAAGATGTATTTTAAATGCACTTGAATTGTACTACATATGACAAATGACTTCCTGACACAGATACACGAACAAACCTCATGTTTTAATAAGAATATTAAGACTTTGGGCTTGTTCTTACCTGGGAGAGTTGAATCTTTATAAATATGATCATGTTGTTCTCTGATCAAAGGGTTTAGTTGCTGTTTCTGGATCTACCAAAATGAGGGAGGCCCTCTTCCCTGGATCAGTTTTATTTTAATTATGTGAACTGCCAAGAGTGGAAAGGTCAGAAAATCAAGACAAAGGCTGGTCAGAAGGGTTCCAGAGTCCCTTACTTTGTGTCAAACGTAATGTGAAACAATGTCAAGATGCCATCTACACTGCTTCCATCTTTCTACCAGGGGTCTGAATCTTCAGCTGTTCCAGAGGTCCTAAGCCCCCACCTCCTCTTCTACTCTCCTCCCCCCTGCCAGGAATATGTGTTTGCTTATTGGGAATAAAGGGCTGTGTTAATGACAGGGGTGGTTTCCTGTAGCCTGTATGTGGATACCGGACAATGACACCAGAGGGGTTGTTAGTTTTCCTAAGGCAAAAACAAATAAACAAAAACTACTGCAACCTGGACCCAAAGTGAAAATCTATTAAACCCTTTGTTATGGGGGTGGGGACCCAAAATCTACCAAACACATATATATCAAAAGGAGACCTTTGTGTATGTTATTCATCCTCTCCCTGTGTAGATATCCTGGTATTGACCTAGCATTTATACAGGGGACTCCAATCTGTTCCCACAAAGTTCTCCATTAACTCTAATGAAAATTCTAGACTCTTTAGTTTGTTGTGAGACGAATGATACCTATTAAAACTGACCAAGGTGTTTTCTATCCCAACTCCCTTTCTGTACCCTTGAAGCTCCAAGGTCTTTTCATAGCTTTAGGGCAAGAAAAAAGAACAAACATATCAAAGATCAACTTCCATGTGTCCGTTCATTTATCAAAATGGACAATAGACATGGAGCTAAGGTTTTTAATGGCAGAAGCCAGACTTCTGCATATGAAAAGCTAGACCGTGATATGGTCTTAGAGTATAAAATATTACTCTTATAAATGTTTTGTAAGTTTTGCTGAATTGTCAGTCTTTCTTAAATCTGTTCTAGATATAAATGTAAGGATACACATGTTAAGAATAAGAGACATTGTGAGGGATTCCAAGAGCAGGAGTCATAAGAGGGTCAGGATTTATGGAGACAGTTCTAGAGGTTAGCAGTATATTAAAGAGAGGGCTGGGGCTCACAGTGGCACAGGTTCATGTCACATTGTTGATGTTGTTAGCATTGAGTTTGCACAAACAAAGGAAAAAGAAAATAAGGGAGTCATATTCAACAACTACTCATCAAGAACTGTCGCATAATACCACGTATTTAATTGGTAAAAAAAACCCCAGCAACATGTGGCCTCTTGTTTAGAGTGGGCATACAGCCACTCGGGATAAAGCCTAGATTTTCAAACTCCCTGTGGATCAGGTGTAGCTATGTGACTAAGTAGTGGTCAGTGAAATAAGTGGCAGAGGTGAATGCAACTTTGGGGATGTTACAAGGGACCCAAGTAATTGTAACCCTCTTTGCATTGTAAGCTACCCAGGACCAGCTTATACATTTGATCTATAACGAAACCAGACTCATTAGCCTCAACATTTTACTATATTTGTCCTTTTTAGGGAAGTTATTATGCAGGTTCAACAGTCTGCCTAAACGCAGATGTTAGGGGGCCTGCAACTGTTAAGAAATTTGGACCACACAGCTAAGATTGTTAGATTGTTCTAAAGATAACCTTAGCTTAATGAGCCTGTTATGCTTCTGTAATCCCACTTAGCTAGGTGCCTGTATCCTGCTCTTCTCCCCCCTCCCAAAATGTGGTTTTATGCCTTTAAAAGTGAACTCCTGAGCTTGTTTGGGGCTGCATGATTTGAGTCTGTATCAAGCTCTGTGCAAGCCGTTGGCGATAAACTCCTCAAAATTTTCCTGTAACTCCTCGTGTCTCTTTGGGACTCGTACTTTACAACAGGGTAAGGTCCTTTTAGAAGGAAGATGTTCTATTTCTTCCTTCTTACTCCATTGTATGTGGACACCACATTGGTAAGTAGGACAGGGTGATGAAAAGGAAAGAATTCTGTCCCTAGTTCTCAGTCCTGGACTGCCAACGTTCACATGAGAGAAGAGAAATTTCTAGTTGTTCAAATTAAGCAACTGGTCTTCTGGGTTTTCTGTTACAGTAGAAATTAATGAATAAAATTAAGTATTTGCCAATCTAATATAGGTCATTCTATATTATAAATTCATTTTTTAAAAGCCACCATTTAACACTGTTATGAAGTCCCATTTAAAATAGAATTCACATCAAATACTGATAAGAAGTACTGGTTCACATCTTGGCTAATTCCCAGCAAACAGCAGACACTAAAAATGTCTGTGGAAAGAATGTGTGAATGAAACAGTGGGTCCAATCAGACAATCACTTTCTCACTTGAAGCCTCGTGTAGAGATGAATTTCCTAAAAACAACACTTTAAGTCTATATTTACTGATTCTACTGGGTTGGTCACATTCTCTATTTCTTCACTTTGAACCTGCAATTCTAGGCACTTTCATAACAAAGACAACAGTAGATTGAAGAGGAGTAGATCACATTGGTGTTAAGCCTTTATTCTCCTATGACTGGGTTAGTTGTCCTCTCCAAACCTGCTTCCTCTCCTAGGAAAAGAAGTTGTTTGGGCTAGAAGTTTTCTAAGGTAGTGCTTCTCAAGTTTCAACGTGCATATGATCATTAGTGGATCTTATTAAAATGCCATCTGGTTTAGTAAGTCTGTATAATGGGGATCATGCATTTCTAATAAACTCCAGGAGATGTTGGTGCCACTGGTCTGCAAACATATTTTGAGTAACACGGTTCTAAGAAGGAAAATTCCCAAGCCATGTGACAGATCTTTTATAATATGTCCATGAATGCTTTTCCTCAAGCTGTCTGAGTTTTACATTTCTCTCTCTCTCAAGACACGATGATTGTCAACAAAGAGTATAATCAGAGACCTCAGACTTCTCAGGGTTCAAGAGAGTTCCAGCCTTTTCACTTTTCTGATTGCTGGTATATTTTAAGATAAAAAATGCCAAAGAAGGGTTATTTTTTTATAAATGTGATAAATTTTAAATATTAACATTCACCACATTGAAACTTTTATTACTTAAAATATAGTACACTAAGGTTTTTCCACTTTCAAGAAACTTAGAAGAGCTATATTTCATAATACACTCTAAGTAGTATGATTAAATATATTTTAAAGAAATATAACATATTTTTAGTCCTATAAACATATCTATGTTGAAATTAATAACATGATTTAAAAATAGCTCCATAAGTCTATATAGAGTTGTTCATGAATCTGAGGGCTCTGCTCACTCAGCTTTGTGATTCATGAGCAGCACTACTCTTTCTTCTCTCTCCTCTATCACTTAGGAATGTTTCTGATGACAGATAACAGCCAGTGGCCTCATTGCTCTTTTAGAGAAGTGGCTTTCTGGAGGTCATTAAACTGACACTCCAAAGTCCCATTCTCTGACCAAGTAATCTTGGAAGACCCTTTCCACCACAAGTATTTGTAAACATACAAGTAACTTATGGCAAGTAGCATGTGTGTGTGTGTGTGCGCGCGCACACACACACACACACACACACATTTGTTGGAAGTTTCTAAAAAAGATTTCCATCCTAATAAAAAGAAATCCAAGGAAAAGTCTCTCTTGTATCACTTCCCACATCCTGACTTTGAATGCCACTGCATATAGCTACAATCCTTAGAGCTGTTACAATCCTCTTGTAACATTTGATATCAACAAAGATCCTAACCCAAAGTTTTCCTACATTCCTCAGCTCCAGATACAAATGTAGAAACTACCTAACTCGATGGGAGTTCTTGTGGTATCATTCAGAGATGTCAATAAGTAGACCTTATTTAATGAGAAGAGAGATTGCTAGAGATGTGAAATTTTCCTGCTTGTAAAGCAATAGGGAGTCAGGGGAATTACCAAAGATTGATCTTTCCTTGTGTAGGCTGAGATAACACTTATGATCACTGAGGCAGGCTCAATATTGTTCTGTAGACAGAATTCTATTGTTGTACAGAAAGAACTAGAGCCAATCCTTGTTCTACCATTGACTGAGTTCTATACTACATGTAAATCAATTCTTCCCCCTGAGACTTAACATCTTTCCATGTAAGTTTAGAAGCTTAAAACAGACAGTGTCTAGGTTGTTTCTAACAAGAGTCAATTATCTCACTCCAGTCTGCTTGATTCTGTATCATCTTTTAAAGCATCTAGTAAAATATAATTTAGATTTTAAGACCCAACTATTCAGAATTATTGAACTATTTACTTATTTATTCATTAATCCACCCATTCATTTTTTCAGTGAGACATAATTGACATGTAAGATTTATATAATGGTAGGTGTAAACACAATGATTTGATAGATTTATATATTGTATTGGATCTGTACACTGCTTTGGGTAGTATGGACATTTTAACACCGTCAATTTTTATAATCCATGAGCACGGAAGAACATCTTTCCATTCATTTGTGTCTTCTTTCATTGTGCCTTATAGTTTTTAGCATATAGGTCTATCTGTAAGTGGTATGCTTTTCTTGTCCTTTTCCGATTTGGATGTTTTTTCTTTTTCTTGCCTAATTGTTCTGACTAAGACTTCCAGGACTATATTGAATAAAAGTAGTGAGAGTGGGCTTCCTTGTCTTGTTTCACTGTTGAGTATGATGTTAACTGTGGACTTGTTTTATGTAGCTTTTATTATGTTGAGGTGTATTCCCTCTATACTCAGTTTTTGACAGTTTTTATTATGATAGATGTTGAATTTTGTCAAATGATGTTTACACATCTGTTAAGATAATTGTGTGATTTTTGTTCCACATTTATTAATGTGGTATATCACAATGATTTGTAGACACTGAACCATTCTTTCATCCCTAGGAATAAATCTCACTTGTTCATGGTATATGATTCTTTTAATGTATTATTGAATTTGATGTGTTAAGATTTTCTTGGAGATTTTTATATCTATATCAGTGGTTCTTAATCTGGGTTCGTTCGATGAGTCAGTCTCAGGGGTTTGGAGAAGCCTCTGCTGCAGAGGCCAGAATAAAGTAATACTGTAATTTGTTGTGAGTTCATGCACTTTGTTGGTTTTGTTCTTTGAGCAAGGTGATGTTCATGCACGGCTCATTTTGTGCACCAGTAAAAAAAACCATATACCTATGTCTTGAATTTGGAAAAAAAAAAATCATATTTTATTTATCACTAAAGAAGGGTTCGGTGAATGTGCATATGAAACTGGTGGGTTCGGTACCTCAAAAAAGGTTAGGAACCACTGATCTATATTCATCAGGGATATTGACCTATAATGTTCTTTTCTTGTATTGTCTTTGCCTGGTTTTGACATAAGGATAATGGTGGCCTCATAGAATGAGTTTGGAAGTATCTTCTTCTGTTTTGGGGAGAGAATTTGAGAAGTTTTGATATTAATTCTTCCTTAAATGTTTGATAGAATTTTCCAGTGAAATCATCTGGTCCAGGACTTTTATTGTTGAGAAATTTTTGATTACCAATTTTAATGTCCTCACTGCTAATTTGTTTATTCAGATTTTATATTTCTTTATGATTCAGTTTTGGTAGATTGTATGTTTCTAGGATTTCATCTCTTCTAGGTTGTTTTTGTTGGTGTATAATTGTTCATAGTAGTCTCTTATGATCCTTTGTATTTCTGTGGTATCAGATATAATACCTCCTCTTCTAATTTTATTTGAGTTCCCTCTTTTTTCTTGGTGAGTCTAGCCAAAGGTTTGTCAATTTTGCTTATCTCTAAATTTTCTCCAGTGAATTTTGCTCATCTTTTAGTGTTATCAGTTTCTTTATTGTCTTTTAACTCTCTATTCCATTTATTTCTGCTCTGGTTTTTATTTTCTTCCTTCTGCTAACTTTCGGCTTAGTTTGCTCTTCCTTTTCTAGTTCTGTGGAGTATAAGTTAGGTTTTTTACTTGTGATCTATTTGTTTCTTTTTTTATATATTTTATTATTATTAATTCTAATGGGGTAACACCAATAAATCAGGGTACATATGTACAATGAAAACATCTCCAGGTTATCTTATCATTCAATTGTGTTGCATACCCGTCAGCAAAAGTCAAATTGTCCTCTGTCACCTTCTATCTGGTTTTCCCTGTGTCTCTCCCCTCCTCCCTATCCCACCCTTCCCTCCCTCTTTCCATCCCATAACCACCACTCTCTTGTCCATGTCTCTCTCTTTTTTTTTATTAACTTTAATGTGGTGACACCAATAAATCAGGGTACATATGTACAATGAAAACATCTCCAGATTATCTTATCATTCAATTGTGTTGCATACCCATCACCAAAAGTCAAATTGTCCTCTGTCACCTTCTATCTGGTTTTCCTTGTGCCCCTACCCTACTCCCTTTCCCACCCTCCCCTCCCTCCCCCCACCCCGTAACCACCACACTCTTGTCCATGTCTCATAGTCTCACTTTTATGTCCCACCTACGTATGAATTCATGCTGTTCTCAGTTTATTTTTTCTGATTTACTTATTTCACTTCGTATAATGTTATCAAGGTACAACCATTTTGTTGTAAATGATCCGATGTCATCATTTCTTATGGCCGAGTAGTATTCCATAGTATATATGTACCAAAGCTTTTTAATACACTCGTCTTCTGACGGACACTTGGACTGTTTCCAGATCTTTGCTATTGTGAACAATGCTGCCACAAACATGGGGGTGCATTTCTTTACCCCCATGTCTATTTGTTTCTTAATGAATACATTTATTACTATGAACTCTTTTAGAACTGCTTTTGCTGTATCCCATAAATTGTAATATGTTGTAATTCCATTTTATTTGCCTCAAGATATTTATTTATCCATTTTCCAACTTGAGAGAGCCCAAAGGAAAGATGTTTACTCTTTAGTATTTTATTGCCAATCTTTAATTACTTAGTGCTATTTCATGTAGATATTCTTTTTTTTAAAATTTTTTTTTATTTTATTCATTTTAGAGAGGAGACACAGAGTGAGAGAGAGAAAGAGAGAGAGGGGAGGAGCTGGAAGCATCAACTCCCATATGTGCCTTGACCAGACCAGTGCCGGGTTTTGAACTGGCGACCTCAGTGTTCCCAGGTCGACGCTTTATCCACTGCGACACCACAGGTCAGGCTAGATATTCTTGTATTTGGCTTTCAGAGTCACTCAAATTTGTTTTCCCCAGTATCTTATCAGATATTTTATATAACAATGTTGTATGTATATGGTATGGAATAGAGTGGGGAAATTATTTGAGAAATGTAGGGAAAATTTACATAAACAGTGGATGTGTAGTCTTAGTAAAAAAAAGAGAAGTAACTTTTTTGGCATTGGTCTGGGCAATGACACCAAAACCACAGGAAAAAAGCAAAAAATAGACAAGTAAGATAGCATCAAACTAAAAAACTTTTATATTATAAGGGGAAAGCTCAACAGAATGCAAACCTATAAAATGGGAAAACACATTTGAAAATTATATATCTGATAAGGAGTGAACACCTAAAATAGAAGAAACTCATACCACTCAATTAAAAAAAGAAACCAAATAGCCCAATTGAAAAGTGGGCAAAGGACCTGAATAGGTATTTCTCAAAAGAAGGCATGGCAATAGCTAACAGGTATATTAAAAAGTGCTCAATTTCACTAATCATTATAAAAATGTAAATTAAAAAAACCACAAGGACATCACCTTTGCACCTGTTACAATGGCTATTATCAGAAAGATATAAGATAACGAATGCTGGCAAGAATGTGGCAAACAGGGAACACTGTGCATTGCTGGTGGGAATGTAAATTGGTACCACCATTATGGAAATAGTATGGAGGTTCCGAACCAAATTAAAAAGAACTACCGTATGATTCAGCAATCCTTCTTCTGGGTATGTCTGGGAAAAAATTAAAAACAATATCTTGAGGAGACAGTTGTGCTTCCATGTTCATTGCAGCATTATTAACAATAGCCAAGGTTATCAAAATAAATGGCCATTGGCAGATGAATGGATAAAGAAAATCTTGTGTAAGTACACAATAAAATATTATGTAGCCTTAATAAAAGAAAACAAACCTGTCTTTTGGATAACATAGATGAACCCAGAGAACATTATGCTAAGTGAAATAAGGCAGAGAAACAAATTCTGCATGATCTCACTTATATGTGGAATCTTTAAATAGTCAAACTCAGAGAAGCAGAGAGTAGAATGGCAGTATCCAGGGGTTGGGTGGGGGAGGAGGAAGTGGGAAGATGTTAGTCAAAGAGTAGAAAGTTATGGTTATGCAAAATACATTTTTGAGTATAATACTGTGATTATAATTAACAATATTCTATTGTATATCTGAAATTTTCTAGGAGGGTCTATCTTAAGTGTTCTTACTACATCCAGAAAAGATCATGACTATGTGAGGTGATGGATGTGTAAATTAACTTGATTGTGGTAATTATTTTACAATGTATATTTAAAACAAATTATCAAGTTGTATACCTTAAATATATACAATTTTCAATTGTTGACTATACTTCAATAAAACTGAGAGAGGGAGAGAGGGAGGGAATGGTAATTAGGTATATGAGTCTTTCACCACTCTGTACACAAGAAATAATAGTGTAAAAAGATGTAAGCCTTTGTGTTGTATATTCTCATCAATGTTGCTGCTGATATTACGTACACTGTATGTGAGTGTGTGTGTGAGGCAGCGGGTAGAAGAAGGAGAAAGAGGAGGAGGGAGAGAGTGATTGGATAGCCCTATGAGCAAGTGGCAGCCATTTCTGAGGTGCTCATCTGTTATGCAGCTCTATTTAGAGAGGATGAAGATGTTTTGAAAAGTCTGTTTAAGATTTTACTTATTAGAGATGACTTCCTTTATAAGAAGAAACAGAATAAAAACTTTCAGTAATGATTTTTAGCTGTCTATTTTAGAACCTGTTCAGCAATTTTTCAAATTAGTTGTCATAATAAAAAAATATTTTACTTTGGAGAGAATTAGCACCATTGTGTCAAAATAGAGTTCTATTTGCAGCTCTCTCATGTGGATGTTGAGAGATCACAGAACAATAGGCGGGAGCAAACTTTATAGAATAGTGCTCAGAAGCCTGGTTGGAGGAGGGTCCGCTTCTTCCAGCGTGATGACAGGTAGCTGGAGGATGCCATGGCCCTTTAAGAGCTACTTTTGTTATGAATGTTGTTTATTGGAGTTCTGGATTTAATGCTGGAGGAGGTACCATCATTTATGTTTTAACATGTTGTGCAGGAGCTGAAAGACGGATTGTATGTGGACATCAATTGGTGGGTGCAGTTCTTAGGTCTTTGAATAACCTCGGGATTTAGGAGCTGAGTCCTTAGAAAAGTGAGTCCTTTGCAGTTTAATATGATCATAATCTCTCTGGGTAAATCATGTTTCCTCATCTCTTACTAATGTAGACATGCCAAGCTTCTGAGAGAGAAAGCCAGGGAGAAACAAACAGCAGTAATAATTCCTCTGTGTCTGTCAAGGCTGTTTAATGTTGCTGTTTACTTAAATTTTATTTCCTGAAGTCAATGACTTTAATTTAACTTGTTGAAATATCCCATAGGACCCAGAGTCTACCATATCGGATGGCACATCTCATCAATTTGGGGTCTCTTATGAGAGGCTTTCTTGCACAGCCAGGCCTCTGACATTTCAATCTCCCTGTGAAAAGGGGAGAAAGGATAGTTCCTCCTCAAAAATGAAAAGTTCCAAAGCTGCCTGTTGTTGTAGACTAGAAGGTAAAATTATGAAAGACCCATTTTTGAATATCTGGCTTTTTACATTTTTATCATCTCTTAATTTAAGACCCTAAGTAGACTATTCAAAGCACATTGTCCAGCCATTAGGGAGAAATTATTTATATCTTAAAGTAATTTCTGATGGTATTTTACAATTAGTCATTTTAACAGCACCTTTAAATTTTTATTGGCTCAGAGGTAGTTTTTTTTTAACTTCTCAGAGGATTTGAAAAACTCAACAAGCCATTATTTATGACCTTAATTTAAATATGATCACTATCAATGTTCTGGTACTTTAAACCTAGAACTTGAGGCCTGACCTGTGGTGGCGCAGTGGATAAAGAGTCGACCTGGGAACACTGAGGTCGCCAGTTCAAAACCCTGCACTGGTCTGGTCAAGGCACATATGGGAGTTGAGGCTTCTAGCTCCTCCCCCCCCCTCTGATTCTGTGTCTCCTCTCTAAAATAAATAAATAAAAAGAAATTAAAAAAAAAAAATAAAAGCCTAGAACTTGACTGTTTTTTTTTTTTGCATAGATATGGTAAAATAGATAGCTGAGCAACATATTGTGGTATTTTTAAATAGAAATTGATTGCTTAGTGAGTATTCTATAATACATTAAGATACCACAATCTAGGCTTGATCTTCCCCTCACCCTTTTACTGCCTTGAAAATTCCTCCAGTTCTGATTAAATAGAATCAAACATAATTATTTTCTCTATGCCTTCTGAGAATCTTAATAAAAAAATTAAAAGATAAAAAACTAAAAATAATTAAAATCCTGAAAAACAAAGAGAAGATAAAAAAAGATAAGAATCAAAATATTGGAAGCAGAGTAGTTTATGGACACATGGTAAATGACTTGGCAGGTCTTGGAGAAAGGGAAGCCAGTGGTGGGAGAAGCTGAGATGAGTTTGATTTGTATTACAAACCCTACATGAGACAGTAATTGGCACCATCAATTACAGCTCAAAGTAAGGTTGAAAGCAAGAGTACTGGCTGAAAGTCTGATGAAGGAGAAGTTTAGATTTCAGATTCCATCATCACTCTTCTCATCTGGTAGACTTCCCCTCTAATCTTCCTCACCACAGTAGTAGGGTAGAGGCTTGTCCTTAGGAGAGTGGACATCTAGCCTCTTCTGGGAATGCAACACATCTATCTGACGGTGGGGGAAACATGTTGATAAATAGAAGATAGGAGGTGATGTTGAAGTATTTATTTTAGGAACCTTGAAAGTCCCAAATCCCTTGTTTTGCTAGGCTCCCACACTGCTATTAGGCTAATTCCCTTCATGCAGGTATTAAAATAGTTTATTTAGGGATCTGATTAATATGACAGAAGGCAATTAATACTGATTATTTAGTTTCCGAATGACTCACTCTTTCATATGGAAGGATGGCCAAGGGTCATCAGTCATGTTTGTAGTGAAGCCAACATCATATGTGGCAGGTGGCACACGCGCGCATGCGCGCGCATACACACACACACACACACACACACACTAAGTAAACGCACAGAAAAACACAATTTTTATTAGCACTTTTAAAGAGCTAAAAGATATATTATCTATGACTTGAAACCAAATGCTATTAGAAATATTCTTTCAGAGGTGGAATAAAGGTTTTGGAAGTTAAAAATAGTAAGAATGAAAAAATCAATAGAAGCATAAAACGGTAAAGTTGAATATCTCTTGGGAAGCAGAACATTAAAATGACACTAACAAAGGTACTTAAAAAGAAGAGAAATGGTGAGAAAAGTAGGCTTATCAAATAGGTCCACCATCTGGCTAATAGGACTCAGACAGGGAGAAGAGGAAACTGATGGGAGCAAATTAGCAAAGAAATAATTAAATTTTCCAGAACCAAGAAACATCGGTTTCTGTATTTAAAAAGCTCACCAAGTGCCCAGAAAAATTATGTGAAAACAGATAATAGGTCTCATTATAGTATAATTTCACAACATGGAGGTTTATGCTAAAATTTTCAAGATATTGAAAAACGACTACAAATACAATTCAACATAAGTCGTTGTCTATAAAAGGTCAAGAATTAGAATAGAATTGAACTTCTTTATCACAGTTGAGGCCAGGAGACCCAGACTTCTATATCCCCAAATCCTCAAGTATGATAGCTAAAAACATGTTTCAAACATACAAGGTCTTATAACATTGTCTGTCATGTTCTTCTAAGTAGGAAGATACTAGTATGATTAATTCTGATGTGAGATATACATATACATATATATGTGATGTGAGATATACATATACATATATACATATATATATATATATATATATATAAACAAAATTAGCTTTGGGGGGTTTCCAGAGAGACTGTGTTGCATGTGGAAGGACATTTCTTCATACCCTTCTCCCAGAAACACTAACACCTGAAGGCTAAAGATTGTAGCCTGATCATATCTGGGAGGTCACATAGCCAGTCAGCCAACTACGAACACCCAGGTTCAGTTTACAACATCAAAGCATTTTCTAGTCTCACTTTCTGGCCCTGCTTCCTTTGGGGCCACTATCCCCAGAACTACAGGCAAACAGCCTTCCCTTGGCTTTTGTGTCATGTTCCCATATTTTATGAAAACATTTAAGATGCATCTTTATGTGCTAAACAAGATTGCTTCGTAAAAGCAATATGTAACCGGAAGAGAAAGATAACCAATGACAGCATCTTATATTTAAATAATTCTTTGATTTTGTAAAGTACTTTAACAAACTATTTTTTTAACCCTCAAAACCAGACTGTGGAATGGAAGGGGAAGCTCTTTTCCAGTTAAGTGACCAAGAACACTCTCAGGCTAATTGGAAATTGAGAAAAAGCTAGGTCTTGAAAGTGTGGGGCCTCCTTAGTCTCCTTCCAGTGTCCTTTGCCAGTTTTCTTGGCAATTCTAAAGGAGAAAAGGAGAAGCAGCAGAGCCACACCTTTGAGGCATCAGTCTCATTACCTTTATTAATTCCCACCTTGCAAGGGGCACTTCCTCTGGGCTACCAGGTCAGTCCTTTCTTACACGGTAGCCATGATCATTTCAGAACTAGTTTACAGTATTTGTAGGGCTCATGTATACTTGCTGTGTCCCTGTTTCCCACAAATCAGTTAGTCCTTTCTCTTTTCCAGAATCTCCAAAACATCCCCCGCACCAGCAACCACTAACAATATTTGACTGGTATACATTCTGGTCCTTCCAAGCTCTAAAAAGCCAGGTTTCTCATTCACAAGTCACTTCCCCTCCCCCAGAACTGTGGTAACCATTTTATTTATTGATTTATCTTTAAAATTTTTAATTGAATTTATTGAGGTGACATGTGTTAATAAAATTATACAGGTTTCAGGTACACAGCTCTGCAACACATCACTTCTGTACTGCACTGTGTATCCAGCACCCCAGGTCAAATCTCCCTCTATCACCATCTGTCCCCCTTTACCCTCCCCCACCTCTCCCCAGCCCTCTTTCCTTCCTGCAATCCCCACACTGTTCTGTGTCTATAAGTTTATATTTTTAAATAGCACAGAATAATTTAACTGATTTTCTACGATTATTCTAGAACTAGTGTGTGTTCCATAATTCTATTCACTTCTTAGTTTTGATGGAGCTATGTTGCTTAGATAATAAAAATGTTCTATTTTATGGTTTTGCTAATTAGTCACTTAAGAAAAATGATAGTAAAGAAGGAAGTTGATTGGGTAGGAAAGAGACTTTTTTCCCTTCAAATATTAAAATATATATCTAAAAAGGCCATATATTTTTTAAGACTTACTATGTGTTAAGCAATGTCCTAGGCATGTTACACATAGTATCCCTAATTTCTATAATGCCTCTTTAAAGTAGGTACAATTCTCTTATTTTTATTAATCATTTTTTAAAGTAGCAGAACAGTTATATTTGCAGATGACAGAAACACACACACACACACACACACGCACATGCACACACACATACTCAAACGAAAGATACAGAGTATTATAAGTTTAAGAAGTAAATTGCCGAAACACCAACTACCCATCCCAAGATAACATGTAAGTACTAACAGTTTCCTTATATCCTTCCCAATACTAGAAGAGTAGAAAGGCTTGAAGTAGAAATGGTGGGATGAAGAATAAATACAATTTAATGTTGATAAATAGGACCAGAGTATTCTCCTAAAGGTTGTACTAATTTACGTTTCCACTGGAATTAAAAAAAATATTTTCTGACAATCTAGTTTCCCTCTGTGACTTATGGATTACAACATAGTCAATACTAGATATCATTAAACCTTTATATGTATTGTAATATAATAGTTATAAATGTGTCTCATTTTAATTTTTTAAAAAATTGGTGAACATATCTTTTTTTATATTTATTGGCCAGTTGCATTTTTTGTGTGAAATACATTCTTGTATACTTTTTGTTTCTACTGAGTTTTGCATCTTAGTTTTCCTGATTAATGAAAGCTTTTTTATATATTAAAACCTTAGGCCTTTTTCTGTCATTTCAGAAATATTTCTCAAATTTGTTGCATATTTCAAGTGTTCTTTTCTTACTACTTTAAATGTTTCTCATGGCATCTGTTTAACTGATTTTTTTTCTTTCTTTTTTTTTAGTGAGCGAGAGACACAGAGAGACAGAGAAGGATAGATAGGGACAGATAGGTAGGAAGAGAGAGAGATGAGAAGGATCTATTCTTCATTGCGGCACCTTAGTTGTTCATTGATTGCTTTCTCATATGTACCTTGACTGGGGGGCTACAGCCAAGCCAGTGACCTCTTGCTCAAGCCAGTGACCTTGGCCTCAAACCAGTGGCCTTGGACTTCAAGCCAGCAACTTTTAGGCTCAAGCCAGTGACCATGGGTTCACGTCTATGATCCCATGCTCAGACTAATGACCCCGCACTCAAGCTGGGTGAGCCCGCACTCAAGCTGGTGACCTCGGGGTTTCAAACCTGGGTCCTCTGCGTCCTAGTTTGATGCTCTATCTACTGTGCCACCACCAGGTTAGGTCTGTTTAACTGATTTAAAAAAATCTTTCCCTCATCAAAACTATAAAATTTCAATTAAAGTTTTGTATATTTTTATTGCTACTTTTCATGTTTGCATCTCTGATATATATATATATATATATATATATATATATATATATATATATATATATATATATATATATATATATATTAGTGCTGGTGTTTTAATCTGAGAAATGAAGTTGAGATCCAACTGCAGCTCTAATTTCATTTCTTCTTGATGTGGCCCTTACATCATACATTTTAGTGTCTTTTCCTCCCTGATTTCAAAGTTGTCTTTCTTTTTACTTTTATTAATTTTTAATTTATTGTGCTTACATGGATTCAAGTGTCCCACTGAATATAACTCCCTCATCAAAGTTGTCTGTATGATAAATTTCTGCACATGTTTTGGATAATTTCTGGATTATTCATATTCTACTATTCACAGACATTTTGTTCAATTTATCTGTCTTTCTGAATCAGCACTATTATTTTTAAATTTAACTTTTAAGTTTTTTTTGATAAAATAAGCCCAACTCATTCATAATTTTTTCTCACCATTTTCTGTCTTGTATCATATTTATTTTATAAAATGAATGTGAACATTATGTGTTGTATTTCTGATTCACCATAGAATGACTCTTTTTAATTTTTCCTTTGTATCTGTATTCATATGTGAAAATAGTAGGTAAGGTTTTGTTTGTTTATTTGTTTGTTTAAAAATATGGACAGATGTGTTTGTCTGGCTTTGGTTGCTACCTTCACAAAAAGAATTTCAACCCCTCTCAAGGTAGGGATAACAAAGTCTCATTCTAAAGATAACAAAACTGGGGCTGTAAGAGGTTAACTAACTTGCCCTGGGTGATATATTTCTTAAAAAACAGATCTGTGATTTTTTTGTCCACTGAACATAGAAATATTTATCTTGATTGGATAGAGACTGGAGCATTTGCTCCAGAATAAGACACTAGATATAAATAGCTACTTTAAATTTTGTATAGAATTTGAAGCATGTATAATTTTATAATTTTTATGAGAATCACAGCACATATATAAAATCATATCCTATTTTTCAAATAATGCTTATGCCCATGAAAACTTTTTTTTCTTCACAACACCCCTTGTAATACAGGGAGTAAACTAGACCTCAAAGAGGTTCCAGAACTTGGTCAAGGTCATAGAGCACTCTAGTAATCAGAGCCAGAGCTGGAAACCAATATTGATGGTGACCCAGGTAAGTCTTCTCAGTGTGAGTCTACAGGGTCTTCCCGCAAAGAATTAGCTATAGTCTTTCTTCACTCAGAGGAATATGAAGAATATGACAAGTTTTTCCACAAAGAGAGCCAACATATTTTGGTTGAAACTTCACCCTGTCAGAGAGACTGCTTTGCTATCATTAGAGCTTTTAAGCAAGGATGAGATAATCACAATAATTATCTTCCATTAGCAAAATGATCTGGCACCAGCTTCTTGCTCTGGGTCCTGCAGCCTTCCTTCTGGAGCGGAGAACATCTAAACGGGCTTCGAGAACATCACAGTGGAAAATAATTATAAGTATAAAAATGAGCTGGAAGAGGCTGAATTAATCAAAGAATCACGAGTGATAAAGAACCCACGATCAGAAAAATTCGATAATTTGAGCTAATATAATTTAGTTTCTGCCTTTCCCATAGATTCTCTGTAGAGCAGCCTTCCAATTAGTACGCTTGCATCATCGCAGCAATAAGGCACAAAACATTTCACCATATCAGTGTAGCCTTTATCCATTTAATTCATTCCCCCTTAAGTGCAGTAAATAAGGCTTATAAAATTCTACTGATTGCTTTAATCCAAGGTTTAACATAAACCCGGAGAATGTCTATTTTCAAGGGGACTTCAAAAAATATTTACAATCTTTTGTCGAGGATATCTCTCTTTTTTTACCCAGCTATGAAATTTAAAGTATTTTTCTATTTGATAGCTTTTTAAAAATCACTTCTACCACCATAGTCATAATCAGAGTCATCATCATTTTCATCATCTTCTTATCATCATCATCATCATTTTCCACTGTGTGTGTGTCATGCTGTTCTGTATTTGAGAATGTTGCTAAGCAAATCAGAGCCCATGCTTGTGTTTGTCCAGAGTGTTTATAACAAGAGGGGAAAGAACGCTGACAATACCTTCAGTAAATGCAAATGGTGTGTATTCTAAAATAGTCATTAGGACATTTACACACTAAAGGAATGCTAGTGAAAGACAGGGCTGTAGGTTTATTCAGTTCACTAGAGTGTGTGTGTGTCCCATGAAGGCAGGGGCCGTGTCTGCTTCATTTATCACTATGTGTCCATCACCTAATGCCATGTCTAGCACTTTGTTGGTGGCTCCTTAATTGTTTGTCAGAATGAAAGTCAGGCACAGTAAAATGGAAGGTCTAGCTCTAGTCATTGAAGTTAATATACTTGTTCCCAAACTTTACTGCACATTTAAAAAAATGTTTATTGTATTTATTTTAGAGAGACAGAAATAGAGGGGGGGGGAGGGAGGGAGGGAGAGAGGGAGGGAGGGAGAGAGGGAGGGAGGGAGAGAGGGAGAGAGAAACAGGAACATCAATCTGCCCTTGTATGTTCCTTGACCAGAGGATCAAACCAGCAACCTTTGTGCTTTGGGACAATGCTCTAACCCACTGAGCTATCTAGCCAGGGGAAGATTTTATTTACTGATTTCTGGAGAGAGAGAGAGAGAGAGAGAGAGAGAGAGAGAGAGAGAAAGAGAGACAGAGAGAGGGAGAAAGGGGCAGGGGAGAGGAGTGGGAGGCATCAACTCGTAATAGTTGTTTCTTGTGTGTGCCAGGGTTTTGAACAGGCTTTACTGCATATTTTAATCTCCTAGGACGTTTATTTTATTTATTTATTTATTTTCTTTTTATAGGATTTATTTGGATGGCACTGGTTAACAAAATTATATAAGTTTCAAGCACACAATTCTACAACACATACTCTGTATACTGTATTATGTGTCTCCCTTCCTCTTTCACCATTCCATGTGTGTCCCTTTTTAACCTGCTCACCCAGTTGAAGAGGATGACCTTCCCCAATGAAGGACAGGAGTGTTCTTCAGTCAAGTGTTTACGAGTAGTTGTGCTTCCCTGCTAGAGCCTCCAAACAATCTCTCCTGGGATCTTTAAAAAAATCCTTATTTCTGGGGGTCCCACTCCCAGACATTCAGATTTAATTAGTATTGGGTGAGACCTTCTCAACTAAATTTTTAAAAGTTGCTCAAGTGATTTTAACATTTAATGACTTTTGGAAATCACTGTGTTAATACAATTAAAAGAAGCCCAACTTTGCACACAAGGCATTCTTAGCTTATGATCTCATTAAGCAATCAATCAAGTTTGCAAACATTTACTTTGTAGCTTTTATATGTGAGGCATTCTACATGGCTGTAGGGAATACAGAAGACATAAGACATGGCTCTTGGCATTTCTTATTGATCTTGGAGACAAACAAAACTCTCTCCTTCCTATAAGTCCCTAAATAATTGTTGGCTCACTTGTAAGTCATATACAAATATTTGTAAACATATCATATTCTTTGAACTGCATTATGTTTTAGTTATGTCAGTCTGGGTAAGCCAGATCAATGCTGCAATAACAAATCACACTCAAATCTTAGTGGTTTAACACAACAAAAATTTCCTTCTATACTCATGCCGTATTTCACATGGTAGAAAATTCCATTCAAATAATGATTCAGGATCCAGGCGGATGGAATGTGTACCCTCTTGTATCTGCACCTGCTGCACACACAGTTTCTTCAATCTCTGCCATGGCAATTTAGAAAGGAGTCTGGGGAGCTTTGTCCCCTGCAGTGTGGTTTGTCCCAGGCAGTCATCCTTTATCCTTGTTTTCGATTTGTTTTGCAGTCTAATGATCATTATACCTAAATGCCTAGCATTGATTACTGTCTACATAATGGTCCCACAGCCTACATCTTTTTACTGCGATCTAGCCCATGCATGTCTACTTGACATTTTGCCCGATTGTCCCACATATGTGTTGAAGTTACCATCTCTAAACCTGAGCTCCTTATTTGCCTCATTCTGTCTACATTAGTCTCAGTGATGTGTACCACCATCCTTCCAGAGGTCAAGCTGGAACTAGTGGATTTATTTTAGGGTTCTCCCCAACACTTACCTTCTCTTTAATGTATTTCCCCACTATGTTTTGGCTCCTCTTTATTCTAAGCCATTTTCTAGTTTCAACCTGGAGGAGAGCATTTATCTTCTAATAAACTCGCTGCTTCCATTCTGGCCACGCTTCAGTCCATTTTCACAATCCAGCCAGAAGGAACTTTCTGAAATGTAAATATAATTGCGTTCTTCATTTAAAGTCCTTCAATAGTTCCCAATGGGTTTAGGGATTTAAAAAAATAAAAGAAAAAACCAAGCATCTTATCTTAGTTACCAGACTGTTTATTAGGCCTGACTACACCTGACTTCATCTCTAGGCTTACCCACAAGTTTAGCATTCACTCTGGCCAGAATTAAAAAAAAAAAAAAAAAAAAAAACCTTGCAATTTCCTGATCCGAATAGACTATTATGTGCCATGATGACTTCACAGCCAATAATTTTTGTCTCAAATGTCCTTTCTCCATGTCTTCAGCTCTTATTTGACCTTCAAGACTCAGCCCAAGAAAGACTTCATCTCCGGTGTGTTTTAAGGTCCTCTATGCTCACATAATACCCGTTTATGACCCATACTATAATTTTTAGTATATTTTCTTTTACCTACCATTGACATATAGATAAGTTTTATCTCCTGGTCAGGAGAACAGACATACTCCGAGTTTCTTAGGATTATAAGAACACCGAGGAAATATTGAGGGCAAAGAGTACTTCAGCCCTGGTTGGATAGCTCAATTGGTTAGAGTGTTGTCCTGATAGGATAGGATTGTGGGTTGGGTCCTCAGTCAGGGCACATATAAGAACCAACTAATAAATGAAACAACAAATTTATCTCTCTCTTTTCCTCTCTCCCTCTTCCTCCCCCTTTCTCCCTTCCTCTCTCTCTGAAATCAATCAATTAAAAAAAACCCAGTGTTTGTGTACAGAGTCCTACTGGAGAAGTAGGATGTCATTTGTCATCATTTAAGTTATAGTAACTCCAATGTTCAGTAGCTGCTCTTGTGAATAAAAAATAAGCTTCTAGATGGCTTTGCCTGTGACTCACAGCAGCTCCATCTTTGCTCCTCTATCTTGCCAGCCTGTCTACTCTGGTAGCAACTCTCTATCATGGCATCTGCTTAGACAAAGCTTCTGTTAGGTTGTGGCTTATAATGTCTCATGTGTTCCAATTGATGTTTTCTCTTGGCATGTCTCTCTAATTTTGTATTTATTTTTTGCATACACATCTGTATCTATTATATTAAAGCTCCTTTTTATTGGTTTACACATTACTTTCCAATATTGGTTATCCTCTGTCTTATACTAGACAATTGTAGAGTTCTGTCTGTTGATGAAGACATCCAGTCTATGGCGTTTTGTTATGGAAGCCCCAGTAAAATAATGTGTTATTGTTAAAGAGAGCTGCTATGATACTCTCAGCTCATCAAAGTAGATACAGAATGAGGCACAGAGTGGAGAAAAAAGTCCTAATTTCTGATGCTCACAGCACTTGCAGCCTCAAAGGCTGGGATTTGGGGGCTTCCAGAGGTAGCTTTACTTACCTGAACATTGGTGTTCTTCAAATTATGGTAGGTGGCCATAGATCATCTTTTTCCAGGAGCTTTGGAGGAAGCAGCCAATGTGGATAAGTGGAGGTCACAATGGAATGGAAAAAAGAAGCAAGAGATTGGTAAAGGGGTACATTCCTTGAGGAACTCCTGAGATGTTGAGCAGTTCTTAATGTGGAGGGATACCCCACTCTCAGTTGAATATTGGCTATTAAACCCGTGGACATTTAGATTTAGATCACACAAATATTACAAAGAAACCCTGTTGGATCCTGTCTTAGATACATTTCCTGAACATGCATATCCAATATTAGGCAAAGCTTACCTTAGGCTGTGCCACCTCTTCTTTTGGTTAGGCTGTACCCTAAAATAGTTCCAATAAAAAAATTCCAAATGATTAATCTTCAAGCTATCCTAATCTCATCACATAGCATAATTTTTCTGCACTTAAAACACATCCTGTGTGCTTTAATGATTAGCTCTTTTCATCCCCTTTAACTTATAAGCAAAATTGATTCTTCAGATCAATATACCCAGGGGCACAGAATTGGGGCTGATGGTGGAGTCTGAGGGGGCCTGTCTGAATGTTAATTGTTGCTTCTCATGTTTCCTGGAGCAGAAAGGCTGTTCTCATTTTCAGAACCGAACTCTGGCTATGTGTCAAAATCTATAGCAAACCACCAAAGTCATTTTTCTCCAGACCCCCAAATAAAAGAAGATTAATCACATTTGTCTCTCTTACTACCTTTATAAGAGGGTGTGTTTATTGCAAAAAACTGCTTGTTGACTTAACTTTGACGGCCACAAAGCGTGGTAAATGATGATGGAAAGGTTTGAAAAGGCCTCAGAAAATGCTCAATGCTTAGGACTCTGTCTGTTCAGTAACAATTCTCTCCTGCTCAGGTCTTCACCAACAGAGCAAATTGGAAAACCGAGGCAGATATTCAGAGCAGTGGTTCTCAAAGTGTGATTGCCAGACCAGCACCAGCAGTGGCACCTGAGGACTTGTTAGGAATCCACATCCTTGGGTCTCATTGCAGACCTAATGAACCTGCAACTTTGGGAGATGGGCCAGGGAGTCTGTACTTTAACAAGCCACCTCACTGGTTCTGATTAGGTTGGAGAACCACCACTCTGGACAATTCAGCTGTGAAAATTATTTTCTTGAAATTTCTGAGAAAAAATAGTTCCACAGTTCTTTCTTCATTTTTTCCTAAATTTGTTCCCCACAAAAAAAGATTTCTATCTTCATAGCCCACGTCTTCCTCATGGGATCTCCCCCAAAAACTGAAATTCTGTCCCTGAATTTATAGCATTCATCTGCATCACCTCAGTTCTTCATCGACCTCCCTACTTTCTAATGTTCTAAAGAACTCAGAATGTGCATTGCATAAGTTCCACAATACGTCTACTTGTGTCTGATTTTTGTTTATTTTTATTTGTACTCCACAATGCTTACCAATAAGGTTGAACAAACAGCATAAAGACTTTCTATATAAATAATAGTTATTTTAAAGTGCTTGTGTGTGCTAGGCACTAAGCTAAGCACTATATAAACTTTGTTTTAATAGAACCCCAAACAACCTATTTTATAGATAAGGAAACAGGGTCATAGAAAAATTAACTTTGCTGAATTTTTACAGAGATTAGGACTCACCTAGACCCTCTCCAGTACCCTACTTGATACTTGTTGATACCTGTTGATGGAATTAGAGGGCAGTGCTCAGCTTGGATGATTTTTATGTTAGCCTCGTGTTTCTACCATGTAACTGACAACAGGAACATTGATGTCTTTGGCAAGCAATAGTTCTACTTTCCACCATTTTATTTCTTTAGGGCAGGTACTAGATTGGCACCAAGGAATCCACAGATAATTTTAGTAAAGAAGGAACATAATCAGAAGACCAAACTAGAAATTTTAGTCTCTCGCAAGGTAAAAAATATTATCTGAACCTTGTTTAAATGGCTGAATTTGTGACAGGGATTCAATGATGATATTTGTTATGTAAACTAGCTAACTCATGTCAACTGGGTCTATTCTTTTATCAAGGGGTGAGAGGATGACTTTACATATATTGTTTGATTTCAGCTTGTCATTATTCATGTAAAAATAATAAACAATTGCTGAATATGTGAAAAATACAGATTTGGAGTGAGAAAATTTGGCTGGGTCATGACTCATCTATGCTAATGGCCAGAGCTCTGGGAGACCCTGGATCCACTATTTGGTGGTGAACAAATTCTTAATAAAATGATACAAATCCCTCTTCAACAAGAAAATGCCCTAGTTGAAGGGCAAGGCCTTTCTACTTCTTTGGTTCCATTTTTTTCCTCTATGACATATGGTCTTGAAAGAACTCATTCAAATCCTGAATGACAGAATAATAAGGAGCAAGGCTGAGTATTGAAGGAAACCCAGCAGAAGGGAATAGCTTCTATGTCTATTTCTGTGCTGTTGAGTTCTGTAACTAGGTAATATTACTCAAAACCTCATTGGACCTTAATTTCTTCATTTAACAAATGATAATACTGGACCACATACTGTGGAGGAGGACTAGGTGATCTGTTACGAGAAATAGACCCAATTCTTCAGATTGACATTAGAAAATGTCCATCAAAGATTTTGATGTCACTATCAAGATTCATCATGACAAAACAGGTTTTTGTCTGATCATTATTTATTAAGTAGAGCCATTCTCTCTATATTTCAATGACAATAATGTTGCCTTACTACGGAAAAATAACAAGAATTCTTTATTTTTTACTTTTAGTCGTTTAAATTTAGTTCTCAATTTGATTTTATTTGCACATATAAATATGTAAATGTAATAATCAATTTGTAAAAGGAAGTATATTTATGTTTTTTATTTTTACCTTTATTTTTAAATTTTGTTTCTTTCTCTAATCCACTAATATCAAAGTCCCTTTCATTTTTCAGTAACCTCCAAAACAATCTGATGTATGTCCTCTCAAATTTTCCTTTTACTTGTTTGAAGGTCCTGTACATACATAACAGTTTTCTTTTTTTTCCAATTCTTTGTTTGGAATTAAAAAATACAAAGAAATTTTTATCTCTTATTCAATATTTCACAAGCTCTCTCATTTGGTGGCTTTAATTTATTTTTTTGCATGACTACATAATATCGCTTGGTATGATGTACCATACATTATTCAGCCATTTTTCTACTAACAGACAATTTATTTCCAGTTTCTGTCCATTCCTAACAATTTTGCAGGAGTTTTCCAGGAAGAATTTGAAAGTGCTGGGTTAAAGACTTTATTACATTTTAACAGCTGGTATTAGATCGTTTGCCCAAAGGGCTATAGTACTTTAAATTCTACCAACATTTTATGAGTTCCTTTTCTCCTTATTCCTATAAAGAGTAGGTACTATAGCATCTTTTACTTTTAATCATGTATCAATCTGATATAAAACGCTAATTCCTTATTAACTCAGTTAAATGCAAAATAAAGTTTCAGAAAATATGAGACTTTTCTCACATATTTGTTGGCCATTTTTAATTTTGTTCATAAATTGTCCATTTATGACACGTAGCTTTTCTTCCTGAATATATATATTTCCCTTGGAAATTTGTAAGAATTACGGGTATGTTAAGAGAACTGTCTCTCTGTTACCCTCCCCATATATGATACTGACTTTATTTATGGTATCTTTTTTATACACACTTTTTATATTTGTAATTTCCCTAAAATTCTCCAGTATTTAAAATTTTCAGTATCTGAGTTTTTAGTCTTAAGTTTCCCTCACCCCTACATTGTGCAATACAGTCTTCTTGATTTTCTTTCACAATTTATTATAAATTTAGTTTTAAAATTTAATCCACATAAAAATGTTAATTTAAGATGGAGGTTTTTTTTGTTGTTGTTTTCTTTTGAATGAGTGACAACTGTACCATAATCACTTATGGAATAGTTGACCGTGGGCCCTGGCCAGGTAGCTTAGTTGGTTAGAACATTGTCCCTATATGCCAATGCTGTAGGTTCAATTACTGGTCAGGCCACTTGCAAGAGTCAACCAATGGATGCATAAATAAGTGGAACAACAAAATGATCTTTCTCTCTCTCTCAAAATCAATAAATAAATTAAAATGGTTGATCCATTTTTCACTAAAATAGAACTTCTGATTTTGCCACAGAATTAATGTACTGGGCCCTGATTCTGGATTTTCTATTCTCTTAGAAAAATTGAACAAATAGATATTCAATCTGAAAAGTCGTGACTCTTCATGCTTCTTCACTCATTTTTCATAGCTGACACATCTACTCACAGGCTCTTGTTCTTTCATATTAACTTTTTTACTAATTGGAATTGAATCAAGTGCCTTTTAATTTTGAGAGAAATTGCATTCCCATTATATTGAATCTTCCATATATAAAAATTATTTGCCATACCTTATTTTAATAATATTTTAATTTTAATATTGCTTAGTTTTATGTCCTATATCATGTACTTAAAAGTTATTCCTAAGTAATCATTTATTTTGCTCAGATTGTAAATATAAATATTTTTTCATTTGTGGTTTTTTTATGGTGAGAACAGAGAAAAGCTATTGATTTTTATATATTTGTCTTCCTTTCATTCATTCTACCAGACTCTTTTCTTAATATGATGAGGTTTAAAAGTTTTTTTTACTAGCATCTAAAGAGTTTTCTAGCCATAAAATCATAAGATTTTATCTTCTAATGTTTATGAAACTTAATTTTTTCCTTTTTATTACATTTACTGAAACTGCCAAGTTATTTTTATAATAGTAATAGTGGATTTCTTTTTCTAATTTTTAATTTTACTTGAAATAAATTTTGTTTTAGTTGCATATGATATTGTGGTTTATTTTTTATAAATAAACTTAATTTAAATGTTATTTATAATAATATTATACTAAATTTTATGATATGTTTTTCGAGAACCTATAGAAATAATCACTTATTTTTTTCTACTTTTATCTTTTGATGTGGTGGGTTATGTTAATAAATCTCCTTGTATTGAAACACTATTTCATGCCTGGAATAAAGGCAGCTTCTTCATATTGTACCGTGTTTTGTGTATTGTCAGGCTTTGTCTTATGAAGTTGTATTTAGAATATTTATTATTCATAAGTGAAATTGGTCCAGAGTTTTTCATTTTATATTATCTTTTCAACTTCTGATGATAAAGTTATGCTCATTTCAAAAGTGAATTAGAGAGCCATTATTTTTTCTATTGCTTAGAACAGTTTGCGTATACTTTCTAAAGTTGACAGCTATCTAATAACTATTTTTATATACAGGGACAGAGAGAGAGTCAGAGAGAGGGATAGGTAGGGACAGACAGACAGGAACAGAGAGAGGTGAGAAGCATCAATCATTAGTTTTTTGTTTCTGTTGCGACACCTTAGTTGTTCATTGATTGCTTTCTCACATGTGTGTTGACCTTGGGCCTTCAGCAGACCGAGCAACCCCTTGCTGGAGCCAGTGATCTTGGGTCTAAGCTGAGGAGCTTTTGCTCAAGCCAGATGGGCCCGCGCTCAAGCTGGTGACCTCGGGGTCTCGAACCTGGGTCCTCCACATTCCAGTCTGGTGCTCTATCCACTGCGCCACCGCCTGGTCAGGCTCTAATAACTTTTAATGCTTTCTCTGATTGTTGATATATTCACTTTTTATTATTTTCAATAAATTTTAGCAGTTTGTATTTGACCAAGAAATAATTAGTTTTCTCGAGGAACCCAAAACTTACTGCCCCAGATTTGCAAATAGAATTCCTTTCCTTTGTGTCTCTGCTTTGTAACCTTAGCCTCATATCTAGACTTATATATTCATGATCAGATGCTTTTAGTAATGTCTAAGATCTTTAAATATCTAGGTTTAGATCTATTCATTTCTCGTAATTTTTTTGTTTCATAGTTCAGAAATTTCAGCTTTTGCTTCCTTATTTCCCTCTTTTTGGAGTCAACCTCTCCCTATATCACCAAAATTCTTAGATAAGTATTTAGTTCTAGTTGTGTTTTTCTTCTTTAATTATAAAGATTTTAACACTATATGTTCTTCCCTAAATACTATTTTTCTATATTCTGTAAGTTTTGCCATGGTATATTTTCTTTTAAATTCATTGCTTTGTAGATAAATGAAAATTACCATTTTAATTTTAGTCAGAGATTTATAGGTAGATTCCCTCTACTCTTAATTTTCCCTCAGTCTTGAAATCCCTCCTGGATCATTTGTTCTTTCATTAGCCTCACCAAACCTCGCCACCCAGGCACTTTCCTCAATAAGGCACTTGGGTAAAATACTTCCCGAGTTTCTGCTTATCCTGGAATAACTTTATTTGACCCTCGTAGGTGAATGGTCACTTCACTAGGTAAAATTCTTGAGTTTTGGTTCTTTTTTCTCATGAGTTTTCTTTTTCTCACATGGTATTCAAGTGACTAGGATTGGATAAAGCAGAATGATGTCAGTTTGATTCCTATAGGTTTGTGTCTATATAATTTTTCTCTTGTCCTGGTTTTATTTTTTTAAACAGCCATAACAGCTTGATCAGGCAGTGGTGCAGTGGATAGAGTGTTGGCCTGAGATGTAGAGAACCCAGGTTTGAAACCCTGAGGTTGCTGGTTTGAGTGCGGGCCAACCAGCTTGAGTGTGGGGTCACTGGCTTAAGCATGGGATCATAGACATGACCTCATGGTTGCTGACTTGAGCCCAAAGGTCACTGGCTTGAAGCTCAAGGTTGCTGGCTTCAATCCAAGGTCACTGGCTTGAGCAAGAGGTCACTGGCTTGGCTGTAGCCCCCCCAGTCAAGGCACATATGAGAAAGCAATCAATAAACAACTAAGGTGCTATGGTGAAGAATTGATGTTTCTCACCTCTCTCCCTTCCTATCTGTCCCTATCTGTCATTCTTTCTGTCTCCATCTTGTTGTCTCTGTCTCTCTCATTAAAAACAAAACAAAACAAAACAAAACAAATAAACAACCAAAACATATTACTCTTCTATATCTATTATCTCTTTATTGCTGATGCCAAAAACTTAGTCTTGTGATGGTGGAGAGACAGAATTTGGGGAAGGAAAGAACTGACTCCTAACTCTCACCTTCTTTAGTCTAAGTACAAGTATACATTTATCAAGAAATATTTTATCTGGCTGTGAGGAATTCTCTATTTGGTCTTTTGTAAAAATCCATTTAACATTTTTTTCTGGGAGCTTTCAGCTTCTCCTTTGCATTTTCGCTGTTCTGTAGTCCTTTCCCAAAGGAAATGGGTGTGAGAAGCAAATCTTCTTGTTGCCTATCTTCTAACAGTTCTAAGGAGTGTGAGGAGTTCTGCTTGTGATCTCAGTCTCTTCTGGGTCAGAATGCCATCTGGGTTGTGTTTTCATAAGAAGGTGACACCTGGAAGAATTATTGGGAAATTTCAGATTCTGGGTCTAGCGTCTGAGATGCATTCGTGTACACATAATGTTGTAATAATATAAGGTTATAGTAATTAAATATATAGAAATATAAAAATATAAAAGATATATAAAAGTAATTAAGAGGATATTAAAAATAATTATTAAAGTTATGCCATTTGTATAAGAATTAGTATAGTGGTTTAATGCCATAACTCTCTCTATAATGTGATAAACAGACTCTGACTTACAAGCAGGGCCAGTTAGTATGTGTGTGAAGTTATACCTAGACGAGAAGTAGCTTGGTGTTAATTACATAAACTTTGTAAACTGACGTAAATAAGAACATCTTAAAAAGAGGTTTGATGTAAGCATTTCAGTAGATTGATGTAGAGGAGATTCTCCCCAAAAGGTGGTTTGAAGTGATATTCCTGTAGATTGACACCTGTTAGAAGGCATTGACCAGAAAAGGTACTAAAGCTGAGGGGCCCCCCGCTGCTGTAGTTGCCCAGACTCCAACATTGATGTGGACTGTCTCCACGCCGCTCTGAGCTCTGACCAAAACCAGCCGAGAGGAGCATGCCGATGGGGCCCCCTTAAGCTGTACCCAGGCATGCCCAAAGGATTTGTGAGTAATAAATTGCATGTGTGATTATTGAAACTAATTTGTGTTTTGGTCGTGTCTTTCCTCCGGTGGCACTTAACAGTAGTATCCTTATAGCCTCCTCAAGAGTAGTCTCGAAGAGGCTGCCAGCCCTGCTGATAAGCAGGAGTGTCCCACTGCATGGGGAAGTCAAGTCAGGGACGCCTGATCAACATAAAGCTTGGGCTTTACTGGGACACATACTAAATACACAGAAGAGATCCCTTTTCTTTCAGAAGTAAGCTCTCTTTCCCTTCCTTCCTTCCTTCCTTCTCTTTTCCTTCCTTCCTTCCTTCCTTCCTTCCTTCCTTCCTTCCTTCCTTCCTTCCTTCCTTCCTTCCTTCCTTCCTTCCTTCCTTCCTTCCTTCCTTCCTTCCTTCCTCCCTCCCTCCCTCCCTGTTTAAAAGCATATTTTATAATAATCCTGTCTTCTAAAGAAACTAGAGAGGGTGAGAAAGACACCAGGTAAAAAACCCTCTGAAGCCTATGTGACCTCACAGCTGGACATAGAAGAGACACAAGTCAGTTACGACCCTTTAAGAGTATTAGGAGCTATCAAGAATGCACAGAGGGCTTTTATTTCATGCTCTGAGTATCCCTGTTTTTGGATGAGTGGCTTTGAAATAAACTCATCTTATATGGTACCATTTCTGTGCTACATTACCATGAAGTTCTTATGAGTAAATGGATTCTCCTTGCTCCTAAGAACATTTTAGGTCACTCATGACATGCACAGTCTTGGGTCTTGAGTTATTTTTGTTCAAATATTTTTTGTTCTAGAGGGTAGTTGTTATAGCAGGGAGCTGTCTGATCTATGGCTGATTCTCCTTGGCCTTCAGTCCAGTGTCTGAAGCACAATAGGTGTTCAATACTGATAGAGAGGTGGACGGATGGATGACTCAAAGTAAGAAATTTAAATCCTATTTTTTTCTTTTTGAGATCAACTTCCTTCAGCTATTTGGTTAATGTTTGTTTTTTAGTCTATTCTATTCCATTGCTACATGCCTTCAAGCCATTCATACTTTTTCCTTTGCTAATTTAGTTTGGTGCTTATCTAAATCCAGATCTAAAAGAGATTGCATTAAATAAGCCTCCAGGGTGTCAATAAACATCAGGTAGCTATAAAGTATCTATAACCATTAAATTGCACTCCCAAAGTTTTCCAGTTTCTCTTTCTCTCCTCTCCCCCCACCCCCCTATCCCTCCTTTTTTTTTTTTTTTTCCTTTCTATCCTTGTATTTTCTTCACTTCCTCTTGGCCATTCCTTCTTGCCTGACTTTATATACAAACAGATACTTTGTTATTTTGTTTATGGACAAATATTGGTACTGTTTTCTGTTTCTGTTGTGAATTTCCTTAGGTTTTGTTTTTCTGTTAAGATTAAAGATACTCTTCCTCTAGTAAGAAAAACATCTTAATAGGATATAGATTTTAATGTGGGCTAGAGACTAGAAGAGAATTGGGATTTTATAAGATTTCACGGGGCTTTGAATATACATCTGAATTACCACAGAAACCACTGACTGACTGGAGTATTAGTCTTTAACCTCTTCTTATTCCCTTCGTATTTTCAAACAGTTTTTAAAATTCTTTATTCATATCTATATTTAAAAACAAACATAATGTGTTTTTCAAGTTCTAATGATTTCTACCAAGAATATTCCCTATCTACAGGACTTAGTTTCTGAGCTTACATTATGATTGGATGCACAAATTGACAGGGTTCTCATCACCGACCTTCAAAAGAGGATGACCAAATGCATGGGGAGTTGGGGGACTTACGGGTTTGTGTATAGCTACTAGACTTTAGTTCCTAAATATTTTATATTTGCTATTGATTAGTAGCTCTTTGGTGAAGGAAAGATATATCAGGTTAAACTAGGACGCAGAAAGGAAACTCCTGAATTTTCTGTCCCTAACCTCTGTGTTAGAAGGACAAATGCAGTCATGTCTCAGTGCTACTGCATATGGGATCCAGGTGCTACCAGCTCTTCTTTCTTCTCTGCTTCTTTCTCCACGTTGGCTTCATGGGCGCAAACTTCCTTCTTGCACAGGGCAGGAAGCAGGGCCACCAGTAGCCCTGGTGCCCTATCTCTCTCATCTTTACCTCCAGAGAGAGACTGAAAGTCAGTGCCTTGATGCAAATGTAAAAACCATTGAGCAATACCTTAAATCTACTCATCTTGGAGGAGAAACAAGGCCTGGATCCATCAGTGGTCACTGCAAGGCACTCTCTGTAAATTTTGTTGATACCAAATATTCAAACTGCGTGTTTAAGACAGGGAAAGGACCATTTCCAGCAGGTTAGTGTTGCTGTTCAGGGCAGAGTATTAAGCGTTTATTTTTCCTGTAAAGGATAGGGGAGAACTTAATAGAAAAACTTTGAGGAAGAATATTTAAGGCATGAAAATTGCTTCTTGCTGCTTGGTGAGGGATTCTCCTGAGAGTGAGAATTGTAAGGATGAGTATCAAGTAATTTCATTTTCCCCCCTGAGGGTTGATTCAACTATCTTTCTTTCTTTGAATTTTAAAATTATAATGCGGAGTCTAAAGTGTATAATCAGTAAACCCCTTATGAACTTGACTTCCAGCCCTTAGCATTTGAACTCCCTAGTCCCACACATCATTATGCAGAGAGTTTCAACATTCATAAGTATGACTTATGGTTTCTCAGGTTTGTCAAGTCATTCTGTGTATAAGATATATGACAGGAGAAATAGGAGGTAAGGATGAAGGGCATGTCAGACCCAGATTTTGCAGGAACTTAATTAAATGTCCTGACTGAAAGGACCCAATGACTTGGTAGGATGGGTCTGATCCCCTCAGTACTGAACCAGGTGCTTCTCCATAGGTGGATAAAACAGTCAAAGTTGATATTTCCCCGTTTTAAATTTCTGTGTCAAGGTCCAAGAAAGTAAATCGGCACCTTCCAATAATGGTGGTACTCGGTGATTTTTTTTTGAAATGGGGATGAGAATGTGTCCATGTATAGTGAGTGTCCTAGCTTGTCACAACCCCTCGAAATCCTGTCAAGGGAACTGGCATTCAAGAAAGTAGACTGTTCTGTATAAAGAAGCAAATCCCTTTGTTAAATACTAAAATATTTTTGAGGTTATTATCTTCCTACAGCTTACAGATGTCCATTCACTTAAAATATTTTTATAGCGCTG
Source organism: Rhynchonycteris naso (assembly GCA_037038555.1). Taxonomy (NCBI): domain Eukaryota; kingdom Metazoa; phylum Chordata; class Mammalia; order Chiroptera; family Emballonuridae; genus Rhynchonycteris; species Rhynchonycteris naso. Next base: position 148,349,925 of record CM072999.1, on the reverse strand, counting down.
AGTTGAATTAATTCTTGTGCGGTAATTGAGAATATATTCTACTGTATTTTTTTTTCTTACAGCCTCTTGACATAAGAAAGACCTTTATGTTCATCTAGTTCAATGTTTCTCAAACTTTAATGTGCATAAAATAATCTAAGAAGTTCAATGAAAATGTAGATTCCTAGGGCCATCCCAGAAATTCTGGTGCAGAAGGTTGGGGATGGAGGGCAGTAAGGAATTTGAATTTTTTTCTGACAATCAAGTCACATATTCTGAGACAGATGTCCTGCAACCACATTGGGAGAAATACAAATCTGTTTCCATTTACCTTCCAAAGGTTAGCTTTTCTATCCGTGGACATGGGCCCTCACCAGACTAGCGACCACCTCGCAAGAGTTTATGGAGAGGATTCAAGGATAAGAAGTAAAATTGAACTACAATAAACTTTGCATTCTAAAATCTATGGTTTGATTTCTTTTTCTATAACATTTTAATTGATGGTTATCCAGGCTCTCTTGGAATAGTTCCATTGAAATGATGCCCACTACATTATAAAATTTTCTTCTTTTATTATGAGATAACTCTAATTATTCATTATTTATCAAACTGAACTTGTCTCCACACTGATCCCCATTCTACTCTCAGCATTAGTAGAGCAAATCTGCTTTGTCTGCAATGTGACCTTTCAGATGTGTAAAGACATCCATCACATCCCTCTAAGGGTTTTATTTTCCAAGACGAACTTTGCTAATTGCTTTAGTCAGTCTGCAAAGTGGTTTCCAGGTTTTGACCCCCAGGTTCATCTTCTGGACTTGTTTTAATTATTCAACCAAGCATTTAACTCAACATAATAATCTAGATATGTCTGACTGCTAGGGAAAACTGACTACTAGGGCCTGGGTTTTTAGGGATGGATGGTATAAGTGCAGAGGTAGAAAATGGGAACAGGTTATAGCCATTGGCCTCCACAAACTAGAGATCATATTTCTATTGATTGTATAAAATATTATTTGCCCTAAAATAAAGTATTTTCTTTTTGTCTCCTATCAAGTCAATGGTCAACAAAAACTCACATATTGTGTTTTTTTGTTTTTTTTTCTATGAACATCTATCAAGCCATTTTTTCTTCATATTACTTGGGTGTTTGTTTTTCTGAACCTACATGAAGCCATGTAAATGAAAGAATAGGTTTATTTTTCCCACTAAGGCATTCTTTAGACCACTCATTACTTCCCCACAACACATTTCTTGATGTGACCTAGTCAGAACAACTGTTAGTCCTTATACGACTTTGAAATTTACTAACATGTGACATAGGGCTCCTTTAAAACTGGTATTGTGGCACACACATTTACAAAATGATAACTGTGAGATGGGGTGTTAACTTGATTGAGATAATCATATTATAACATATATGGAGATCACATCATCATATTGTATACCTTACATGGATACAATTCTATTTGTCAATCATATCTCAGTATATCTGGTGAAAAAGACCCAAAATTCTGAGAGCTAGCTTATTTATGAACATGTTCATGGACAAGCAGCCCCACAGACTAGCTGAGTCATGCTGGCCAGTGAAGGTCTTTCTCCCCGTTCCTATCAGAATAAAGCTGTTTAGAAGTGTACAAGGAGTACCTGTCACTCTAAAAACATACATCAGATGAGGCAGTTAAATCCACACCAGCACATAGAGGCTCCAGCCTTTTGATCCCCTACGTACCTCATCTAAAAGAAAAGAAATACATCATTTTTGCTTTCAAAGAGATAAAATAAAATTGATCTTTTGGTATACAAAAATTCTTTTTTTTGTTTCATTAAATTTCTTGAACTCTGACAAACTAGAACACTTAGGTCAGTCTTCCTCCAGTTCCCACCTTTCCCATGTCAGACTATAGCAGGGCTTTTTCTATTTTTATTTTATGGTAGCTTAAACGAAATTCGTGTTTACTTACTCATCACTATGTCTCAAGAGCCTTGCTATGTACCTAAATATTCAGTGTGGGGTGCAGATTCCCTGATGTCATTATTTCAAACAGTAGACGATGACTTGCAGTTAAATAAATAATAATTTAGGGAAAGATGAAAATTTTGTTATGTACTTTTTTTTTTTTTTTTTTTTTTTTTTTTTACAGGGACAGAGAGAGTCAGACAGAGGGATAGATAGGGACAGACAGACAAGAACGGAGAGAGGTGAGAAGCATCAATCATTAGTTTTTCATTGCCGTCACAACACCTTAGTTGTTCATTGATTGCTTTCTCACATGTGCCTTGACTGTGGGCCTTCAGCAGACCGAGCAACCCCTTGCTGGAGCCAGCGACCTTGGGTCCAAGCTGACGAACTTTTTGCTCAAGCCAGATGGACCTGCGCTCAAGCTGGTGAGCTTGGGGTCTCAAACCTGGGTCTTCCGCATTCCAGTCCGATGCTCTATCCACTGCACCACCGCCTGGTCAGGCTGTTACGTACTTTTTATCTACCTTATTTAATATGCCTGTTGCAAATAGTTATTTATTTATTAAATTTATTGAGGTGACATTAGTTAATAAGACTATCTAGGTTTCGAGTGTACATTTCTGTGATATGTCATCTGTATATTGATTGCATTGTGTACCCATCTCCTTCAGTCACTGTATATTTGACCCCCTTTATTCTTGAACACCTTCTTCTTGAACACCATTTTCCTCTGGTAACCACCAGCCTGTTGTCTGTATCTGTGAGTTTTTGTTTGTTTGATTGTCCTGTTTTGTTTGTTTGTTGCTTTCAGTTTTATATCCTATATTGAGGGAGAAAAGGCCCAAGGAATGAGTCAGTTTAAAAAGTAACAAACCACAGCCATGCAGCCCCTTTATCAGCTCTCTAAAGCAACTTGCAACACAAGCGAGGAAAACAGGATATGTGAATCATCAAGGACAAACAGTTTGAACCTCCCCTCACGCCCCCTTACCTCCCGGAAACAGAAAGTACACGTAGGTCTGCAGACAAAGGGATCAGGCATCTTTCATGTGAAAACTGTAAAAGGTATATAAGACTCAAGAAAGCCGACTTTGGGGAGCTCGTTTCTTGGTGTCTATTAGACAATGTTGCTCCACCGGCTAATAACTTCTCTTCCTCTAGCACATTGTCTGAGCGTTTTTGTCCTCCAGAGTCACTTCCTTTGTTCCTGCAACAACATGAGTCAAATTATATAGCTCTTAACTTTTTCTGTCTGGCTTATTTTGCTTAGCATAGTCTCAAGATTCATCCATGTTGTCACAAATGGCAGTATTTCATTTTTTCTTATGGCTGAGTAGTATTCCATTGTATATATATACCACATCTTCTTTATCCAATCCTCTATCAAAGGACACTTCACTTATATCCATGTCTCGGCCACTGTGACTAATGTCACAGGGAACATAAGGATGCATTTATCTTTGTGAATAAATGCTTTAAAATTTTTTTCAGATAGATACCCAGAAGAGGAATTGCTGGTTATTATGACTCCTTTTTCTCCACCTCTCCAACACTTGCTATTATTTGTCTTTTTAAATTAGTTGGTCTGTGTAACAGATTTGGAGGTTATACCAATATACTTCTTTCTCTGTATCTATATACAGTGGTGCCTTGAGATACGAACAGACCAACATACAATTTTTTTTTTTTTTTTTTTTTTTAAGATATGAGCTGCAACTCGGTTCTTATTTTTGTTCAAGATCCAAGTGAAATTCTGAGATATGAGTCATGTTTCGGGAAGCTGCCGCTAGTTGGTGTGTTGGGGCACAGGTCCGGTATCAGCAGCACAACACCAGCATCTCGTTCTTTCTCACGTGTTACCCTCAGAATCAAGTCGAATCTTATGCGCTGCATCATTTTCGCATTTTTTACTAACTTTTTTTGTGTGCTATCATGGGGCTGAAGAAAGTGAGTGTGAAGGACAGTGGTGAGAAGAAGAAGAGAATGATGTTGATAGAAGTAAAGCAAGAAATAATAGAAAAACATGAGCATGGTGTACGAGTGATTGAACTGGCAAGGCTGTATGACCGCAATACATCTACAATTTGTACCATCCTTAAACAAAAGGATGCTATCAAAAGCACAAATCCAGTGAAAGAAACTACAGTTCTGTCTCAATAAAGGACAAATATCTATGAAGAAATCGAGAAGCTTCTGCTGGTGTGGGTGAAAGAGAAAGAGCTGGCAGGAGGTACAGTGACAGAGATGGTAATATGCGAAAAGGCACATATTATTTATGGCGACTTGAAGAAGAAAGAGCCATTAACCTCAAAAGGGGCAGCAGAAGATACGTTTAAGGCAAATCATGGCTGTTTTGAAAATTTCAAGAAGAGATCTGGCATCCACTCGGTGGTGAGGCATGGTGAAGCTGCGAGTGCTGACATTAAGGCAGCTGAGGAGTACATTGCACGTTTTGCTGTGCTTATCGCAAAGGAAGACTACATCCCCCAACAAGTGTTCCACTGTGACAAAACAGGATTGTTTTGGAAAAAAATGCCCTGGAGGACTTTCATCACCACAGAGCAGAAGAAGCTGCCACGCCATAAACCCATGAAGGGCCGTCTGACCCTTGCATTGTGTGCAAATGCTAGCAGTGACTATAAAGTAAAGCCACTGCTAGTGTGTCATTCTGAAAATCCTCGAGCCTTTAAGACTCATAAGATTCTTAAAGAAAAACTGCAGGTTATGTGGTACGCCAGTGCTAGGGTATGGGTTATGTGGCAGTTTTTTATTGAATGGGTAAATCTCGTTTTGATCCTGCAGTGAAGAAAATATCTTCAAGAAAATAAACTCCCGATGAAAGCATTAGTAATCCTTGAAAATGCTTCAGCCCACCCACCTGGTCTTGAAGATGACATTCTCGATGAGTTCAAATTTGTGAAAGTCCTCTACCTCCCACCCAACATGACTTTAGTCTTGCAACCTATGGGTCAGCAGGTCATTTCCAACTTTAAAAAGCTTTACACAAAGCACTTTTTGCACCACTGCTTTGAGGTGACTGAGAATACAAATCTAACCCTTCGAGGGTTTTGGAAAGATCACTACAACATCATGATATGTTTACACATTATTGACTTGGCATGGCAAGAGGTTACAAGAAGAACCTTGAATTTGGCATGGACAAAAGTTATGGCCTGATGTTGTTGCAGACAGGGACTTCGAAGGATTCGAACCAGAGACCAAGACCTAGGTAGAAGCATTGGAGGAGATTGTATCCCTTGCAAAGTCGATGGGTCTGGAGGTAGATGAGAGTGACGTAAACGAGCTTGTTGAGGAACATGAGGAGGAACTCTCAACTGAGGAGTTGAAGGAGCTACAGATGATGCAACATACGGAGCTTCTGCAAGAGATTAGTATTGAGGAGGAGGTAGAGTTGGAGAAAGTGATTTCTACAAGTGAAATTAAAGACATGCTGGCAATGTGGGAGAAACTTTCAAGTTTCATTGAAAAGAAACACCCAGAAAAAGTTTCAACTGGTCGTGCTTCAGCAATTTTTAATGACACTTGTTTGTTACATTTCCATAACATTTTAAAAGGCAGGCAAAAGCAAACCTCTTTGGATAGATTTTTATTCAAAAGTCCTGCAAGTGAAAGTGCCAAAAGTGCAGCCAAATAGGCAGAAACAAGTGATGATTAAATAAAAAATACGTAATATTAAGCTTAGGTTAAATTTAAAGTTAAGAAAGTGCATTCTTATACTATTAAGTTTTTGTGGTTTTATTTTAAGTAAAGAAAGTGCAGTTTTAGTTTACATGTTTACAGTGCCTGCATCCCTTTCTCCCTCCCTCCTCCTCCGCCATTCACTTCCGTTAGCTGGACTCGTCTATCTCCAAGGTAAGAATACAGTACTAATTAACACTTTTTTCTTTCATTTCATATATTTTGATATACACTGGTAAAGTATACATGTGTGTTTCTTAATTAAAAACATGTCTTTTTTTGTAATTTAGGATGGTTTGGGGATTTTTCACAGGGCTGGAATGGATTAAATCTATTTTAGTTATTTCAAATGGGAGAAATTTGTTTGATATACAAGTAGACTGACTTACGAGCTTGGTTACAGAAAGAATTAAACTCGTATCTCAAGGTACCACTGTATATAAATTGTATCTACTAGATGTAGCTTATATATGTAACATAGCGTATATATGTATCTATCTGTCTTTCTATTTCTCTCTATCTCTTTTTCTAGCTCATCACATTCTTTCTTTTTCTATATCTGTATATAATGTACCAGTATGTATGCATATAATTTTGAATTATGTCTTTATGTCAATTAAAATGGCTTTAGTTTAATCAGGATACTAATAACCTCAACTAATTTCAGCTGTGCTTAGAATGAGATAATTCATTCTCAATTAAACATCTAAAATTGCATAACATATTTAAGTTCCTCTAAGGTGAGGGTCCCTCTGAGAAAGTAGGAGTGATCAAGTGTCTTTTCCTCATACTCACCATCCAGGTCTCTGAAATTCTCTGCCTAAGAGACTTACCCTGCAAACCCCTATCTAGAAGGCCATACCTCAGATACATACTTTTCCATTCAAAGAATGCAAACATTAGGGTGTCAAGAATTCATATTTGGTTTTGTGTTAATATTCAGCTAAGTATTTTGGCAGGAAAAGGGCGTTTTGACAATGCCTTTTGAATTTCTTACAGCACCATTCTGAACTTTTTGTAATTAAGACAAGAGAAAATAATTTCTCTTTTTCATTAAATATTCAGGGAGCAAATACCAATCTGAAAGAAAATTGAAGTTCTCTCGGTGGCATACTCAATAAATGATACTTTAGATTATACTAGAAATATTATAATTCTTTTTGAGTCAGTTAACTGGGTAAAAAAAAAAGGGGGGGGAAATTGAAAATGCTATGATTCCAGGGGTGTCAGTATTTCTTATATCCAAACATAAGTTCAAGGACACTTCTCAAAATTAATTTTGGAATTATTTACCTTTTAAAAATTTCATATGTCATGGCTCCTTTTTATTATTATGGATAATTGAGACTCGACTATATTAGAAAAGGGCCATGTTCCTATTAGTGCTTTGAGTTTCTTTCTCCGTTCAGGTTGAGACGATGTTCTCTTAATATTCCAAACAAGTCTGAAAGTAAATTGTCATTAGAGGTTTAATATTGAGCTTTCATATCATTGTGTTCATACTCACCTTTTTAGGTTCTTCATACTTTACAGTATTCACTTACTGTGCTTTAAAAAATATTTTTTGTCTATTTTAAAGTCTACAGCATAATATCGACCATTCTATAATTTTCTAAAATTATGTTGTTTTCCTACAAACAGCTCAACTTTTCTTTATGTATACTACTGTGGGAGACTAACTACCTTCTAAAATAAATGTGTTTTTCTTTTTTTATCAGCACACAAAAAATAAATAAAACGGAGCTTAAATGTTGCATGTGTGCCTCCATCCCTATGCAATGTGGGCTGGAGGGTGGGTTGAAGGCTTTGGGAGCGGGACAGTTTCCAGTGAGAATTTGGCCTCTGACAGACTGACCTGAGTGGCCTCTTTTGATGACTTTTTTTTTGTGAGTTGCCTTATTTATTTATTTCACTGAAATCTATCAGGTCTCCGGACCCTCACCCAAGTGAAGGTTATGATGAGAAGTTTACAAGTCCAGATTGCAATCTAATGGGCTCGGGACCAGGATGGTATTTTTGAGGGGCAGTAGACTCCGTGTCATTGATGGGGAAGCTATGGGCAGGATGCTCACTTCTGGTGCTAGAGGCTCCGCCCCTCAGTGGTCCATGGACTCTGACACTATGTACTATTGTGAGGGTTAGAATACTTTCTCCCAAAAACTTAAGGTAATTCTCTGAGCAGCATTCTATTCTCAGTTCCTTCCTTTTGTTCATTTCACTATTGAAGTAATACATCTTGAGGGCTCTTTAGTATTTCAAAGAGGCATTTGTTCTGCTTATTTTCTTATCTGTGGTTTCCTTGTAAATATCAGTGTCATAGTGGAGTGATACCAGAGAACTGCTGATCATTTTGTTTCAGGCTAATTTTTCTTCTGCTGTCCTGGTGGCCAGCAGGCCAAGACTGAGTGATTTGAGTTCTCTGATTGACAGGGACCTCTCCTTCCATCATCTGGAGCCACATATTATACTTGGGCTTATGGCTTCTTTTCCCTTTTGACTTGCATCTGAGCAGACCTGAGACAGAACCAGGCAGCTCCCTACTGAAGATGTGAGCTTGAGAGTCACTGGAATTAAAATCAGTCAGAGAAGGATGCTTCAGACCCATTCACCCTCTGCCACAACCCCCTCTCTCAGGAACTCGGTTCTCATCCTTTAAAGTTTATTGGTGATCCAGGGACCACCTCCCTTTTTAGAGTCACTTTTAATCCCCTTCTATCTAAAAAAAAAAGATTCAGCTGAATTGGTTAGAGTGTCATCCGGATACCTCAAAGTTGTAGGTTTGATCCCTGCTCAGGGCACGTACGGAATCAACCAATGAATGTGTAAATAAGTGGAGCAACAAACTGATGTTTCTCTATGACTTCCTCTCTCTTTTCTTCTCTCTCTCTAAAATCAGTAAATTAAAAATTGTTTTTTAAATGCAAAAGGATTCACGCCTTCCTCTCTGTGTCTTTCTTAAGGCCCCCGAGTATGATAGATTTTATTCAGGGGTTGGCAAACTACAGTTTTATTGGAACACAGTAGAATCCATTCCTTTGCCCAATGCTTATGGCTGCTTTTGTTCTGCAAAGGCCGAGTGGAGTAGTTGCAACAGAGACTGTGTGTCCCACAGAGCCTAAAATACTATCTGGATCTTTAGCAAGAAGTTTGCTGATCCCTGAACTAATCTAAAGGAAAATACCTGAGGAAAATAATAATAATAGTAAATTACGGTTACTGTAACTATTTTAATGCAGAGAGCCTATTTTCACTTTAGTAGGAAGGACTCTTGCTGTTTAAACCCAAAGGAGTGAGTGACTTCAGCCACAGAACGCAAACCATGCATGGCGAGCAGTTGTGCCGCTCATGGCATCTTGCACTTGCTGGTAGGTAGCTGTCTGCTTTCTTAATATAGTCCTGAGATGATAGATGTCAGGGTTCTCAAGTGTGGAAAGTGTGGTCTCCAGACCATCAGTATCTCTTGGAATCCTGTTAGGCAAATTCTCAGGCGGCACTCCAACCAACTAAATCAGAAACTCTGGGGGTGAGGTCAACATCTGTGTTTTAACAAGTCTTCTAGGTGATTCTGAAGAATGCTAACATTTGAGAACCAGGGATGTTTATAAAAGGGTTTTGTAGACTTTAAGAAGTTAGACAAATGAAAGGCCACAATTCTGTTCATGCTGAACAAGCCTTGATGATATAGAAGGAAGAAGGAAATTTTTGGAACAGAATTTTTATTCTCTGGTATTCAAGCAAATAAAGAGATGTTCAACTTGCTGGAGTTGCAAGCACACAGAACTGGGTTCTAGGCTGCATTTAGAGAGAGAAAGAGAAAGAAAGAGAGAGAGAAAATAAAAATGGTGGTGAAGTGAACCACTGGGAAAGTGGCTAGAGCCAAGATTTCTGTGTATAAATCGTCTTTAATGATTTTTCGGACTTCCTACTTTACTGCAAATGGCCATTGACCAGTGGGCTCAACTAGATGTTATGCTGATAATTACCATTTTGTGAAGCAATCAGAGAATAGCAGCTCAGACATGAACTTATCTTAGAAAACCTGGTCAGTCAAGCGATAGAACGAGGATAGATCCCAGGACAGTTTGTTGCCAGAGGTTGTGCTCTTTCTGCTGTAACACACACTTCCCCAGGATGGGAGGAAGCAGGTTCCCTAAGACAGCACTGATGACACCCGGTACCACTGCTTCTGCTAAGCTGTCCTGCATTTGGCAGCCTGGGTTTGGCCTTCCTGCCTGTCTGACTGCATACAAAGTGATTAGGAAGTCCAGGGTTTGGCAATAAGCATGGTGGGTCTACTGGAGCACATTGTGTTCTTTATATGCTCGTGGAGGGGGTGCCCTGCTAGGTTCTCTGTGCTGTGGAGACCAGTGAGCATGGAGATTTGGGGACAATTGCCTCACTGAGCCAGGAATTTGATGTGCTTTTCTGATCACGGAACTCTAGGACCTTGCCAGCTCACGCAGAAATGTTTCAACAGAATCACTTAGGTGGTCAATGGGGTGAAACTTGGCAAAAAATTTTTAAAAATTTAGCATTCTTATTGTTTCTCTTAAACAAATGACTGAAATTATCTCAACAAAATATTCTTGTAGATATGCAGTTTATTGTAAAGCATGTGGTGAGCATAAATTTAAAAGTAAAAACTGAGGAAACACCACAGTGGGTTGTGACCTTCTTGAACATTCCACAGGCCCTGCCTGAGACTCTCCATACCCCAGTGCCTGCCACAGTACCTGAACAGTGAGGATGCTCAGAATATCTTCAGAGAATGACCGAATGATCAGTCTGTCAGAGACATTAATTATCATCATGGTGCTAGAAAGAGTGTCCTAAGCACAGAAGTCCATTTTCAAGACTATTTTTACAACATGTCAAGGTCCTAAACTATTATGATGGACTTTAATAAATGGGGATGCTATAGATGTTGACAGGGTCCCAGTGTCTTACCCATAATCTATCACCTTATAAACAAGTTTCCTCCTCTAATGACTTCACACTGGCCAAGTCTTGGTAGCCTTAGAGCTATAGTTCTTTTTTTATGATTTTTTTTTAAAATTTAGGAATCAAGTTTAATGGGTGACATTGGTCCATAGTAACACGTAGGTTTCAAGTATACATCTCCATTGTTTGTGAACAATTCATTGCATGTGTGCCATTTGATGGGCGTCTTACCTTGGACAGTGCTTTCTTACGCCAGTGCCTTCCAGCCCAGATGCCCTCACAGCACCGCAGGCAAAGACATTATGGGGGCGCAGAGTTATACTGTACCAACTCTAGCTTATACCTGGCTGCCCTCCATTGAGGACCTAAGCTGAGAAGAGGGAACACTCTGCACTAGGCTTTTTATCATGCTGTGCTGTTGCTGTGGGTGAGAACTTGAAGGAGAATGTTGAAGGGGGTTAAAGGGGAGAGCAATCCAAGCATAAAGTCTGCTGGACATGAAGAACTCTGGATGCAGTTCAAGTTGGTCTGGTGTAGATTGGGCTGCTGCAAAAATAATTTCAGTGAAATCCAGATCTGCAGAAAAGAGCTACAAACAAAAGTGAATCCAAATACACGGTATTGATCTTATTTCCCACTCACCTCTGTTCTGGTGAAAAATCACCCTCATCTCAGACCACCGCTCCCTCATGATGAGGAGAAATTTATTTCTTTTTAATTAAAATATAGTTGAGGTATACGATTATGAGTTTCAGGTGTCCAACATATTTTTTTACTATAAAGTCTGACACTGTGGTATCATTAATTGTGTGAAAGGAATAGGCATTTCTGATGATGGGGATGACGGTGCTGAGGGCAGAGGAGTGACATCTCACAGAGCCCCATGAGGGGCTACGGTGCAGAGCCTCTGTGGGCTGGGCTCCCACGAGCAGTCAAGGTCCAGCATTGCCACAGTACACATGGCCGTGAAGACTGGTACTGAGCACCAAGGGGACACACCTGTCGGCTGACTCCTCAGAGCTGTCAGACCCTTCTCTCTTGTCCACAATCTTCTTTAAACCAGATAACAATGCACTCAGAACACATTGGCCCTCTCTGGGTTCTAGAGGTTGTGCCATGATTGATCTAAGTTAATCATAGTTATCTTGTTTTCCTTGTCCTTGTGACTGACTTAGCTGTAGGCAAGTGACATAATTCTGGCCACAGAGACCTAAGGCCATGGCAAACCTATGATACGCGTGTCAGCACTGATTTGCATAGCCATTTTTGATGACACACGGCTGCATGCGGCCACATACCAGAGAAGTATGGGGCCACATTCCGAGAAGGACGTTTCATCCTCAGCTCCTGCACGGCCAGGTGCAGTAGTCGAGGATAAAACATTTGCTGTAGTGTAGACACTCTGCACCGGAGGTCTGTAGGCCAAAACAACGAAACTCTGGCACAGGAGTCTAGTTCTGGGACTTCCGGTTAGGCTGTTTTTCTCAAAGTGACACACCACCCGAGTTATGCTCGATTTTTTGGTGAATTTTGACACACAAAGCTCAAAAGATTACCCATCACTGACCTAAGGGGAAATTTGGGAAAGATTTTCTTCTCCACTTAAGGAAGAGGGTTATTGAGGCATGAGAAGAGGTGATCTTTCTTCTTTCTGCATCAGTTGTACGAGGAGGTGATACCTGGATCTGAGGCAGCCTTTTTGACCCATATTAGCAACCTGTGACTGCTGTAACAAATTATACACACGTGGGGGCTTGAAACACCAGGCTTATTCACTCATACGTCTGGGGACTGGAATCCAGATTAGTATCACTGGACTGAAAATGAGCTCCTGGAGGTTCCCAGGAAGAATCCTTGCCTCTTTCTGTTTCTGGCAGCTGCAGGCATTCCTGAGTGCTCCTCTACAAACCCAGTATTCAAGGCCAGTGTCTGAAAATCTTCCTCTGCTTCATTTTCATGCCTCTTCCTCTGTGTGCTGTAAAATCTTCTTTTGCCTTCCTCTTATAAAGAGACGTGTGATTCCATTTTGGGTCCCCCACTGGAACCTGACAGCCCCGCCCCCCCCCCCCCAGTGTGTGTGTGAGAGCTTGATTATCTACATGTGTCCACTAAACTCCATCTACGCATGTCTATCCAATATCCCCATCTCTGCAGACTGGTCATGTTTCCTTTGAACTGTCCCATGTAACTGAATCCCGTGCAGCCTTCAGGAGCTGGCTAGGTCCACACTCGCCAGAAAGTTTCCTGATAACTCCAGTCAATACTACACTCACCATATTTATTGCTTGGCATTTGTGCTACATCTTGACATTTGCTTAAAGATTTGAGATTGATCTGTACCTTGTATTTTTTCTTTAATCATTTCATAGGTCCAAGCCTTATTTAATCAGCCAAAACATCCACTCCTTGAGGGAAGCTCTCCCTGTATTTACTGTAATAATCTGTAACCCTCACTCCTAAGTGATTCTGATTTAAAGATTGTGGGGCACATGGAAGGTGCTCTGTGGGCAAGGTACTTGTTGAACTGATTTCTATAAAGACTGCCTTGTGGGGAAGCATTCCATCTGAAGAAGACCGCTTCTGGGGTGATGTCCCGCATGGCTGTCAGCCGGAGTCCTGGTAGAAACATGCTGGGATGGAGGGGTTTTCTGCCAACCGGGCACATGCTCTGTTTGTACTGTGGAAAGAAGTTTGACATATTAAAAATATTATATGGCATATTAAAAAAATGGGTCTGCTACCTTTCAAAGGCCTGTTTTGCTGAGCCTTCTGTGTTTCCAAAGCAGCTGATCAAGGTCATCTGTGGTGGTGACTCTCCAGAGGCTGAAATTGCTAAGAGGAGATCAGGATATCAGGGTGTAACCTGCTTCAGCTCAGGAGCTCAAAAGGAGACTTTCCTTAAAAAACAAATACTCCAAGAAAAGAGGGGTTTTAATCTCATAAGAGAACCTTGTTACATTGAGAAAGGGTCCCCTTCTGTAAACTCAAAGCCATTGCTTCTTTGTGAGCTCTTGGCAATAGTAAGTGCAATTTTCATGTTTGGTCAACCCTAAAACACATTTAGGGAAAACTTTTACATCTATGAGTTCAGTGTGCATCTTGCCATCATACTAGGTCAGTGGTATTGGGCTAAAGTGGTCATTTTGAGACTTGGGCTCCAGAATTTATGGAATGAATGAATGGAGGCTGGAAGAAAATCCTAGTGATAACAGTTCATCGGTTCTTTTATTATTTTTTTTAAGTTGCATTGTTAGTGATGAATGAAGGCATGGCACAGAGTAGAAAAGGACATATATTATGGAGGAGTCACAAAGTGATAAGTGCCAGATGTGGAATATAAAGTAGTAATGGGATTAGTTTATTTTTCCTTTTGATGGATGTGCAGAGTTATATATGGAAACTGGCTAAGTCTAAGTGAGTTAAAGAGAAATTTAAAATTCTGCTTCTAGAGGATAATAAAGCATTGGGCCATATTTTATTGGTGGAATTATTTCTTACTAATACATCCTGTAACGGTACATCTAACATGCAATGCTTTCTTAGATTCACTGAAATCAGCATCCAGGGGGTTTTGGTGACATGAAAAAAATGAGTCAAGTAAAATCATTCACATACAATAAAAAGACAGTACCTTAAGATTTGGGCAGAGAATTTCCGAACTGGGAAGAAATTCGAGTTTCAGTATGCTTGGTTGCTCATTTAGCAAAGATGCTCACTCTTTGAATCACTTACTTTCACTTTTCCTTGCTTAAGACTTTGTATTTTAATTACTACTTTTGGGCCTCGGCTGGTTAGCTCACTGGATAGAGCAATGGCCCAGTGTGTGACATGCTAGGTTCAATCCCAGGTCAGGGCACACATGAGAAGCAACCATCTGCTTCTTTACCCCCCACACCCCCCTTCTCTCTCTCATCTCCTGTTGCAGCCAATGACTTGATTGTTTTGAGTGTTGGCCCTGGGCACTGAGGATAGCTCAGTTGGTCCAAGCATCGTCCCCACATGGGGGTTGCCAGATGGATCCTGGTCAAAACACATGCAGGAGTCTCTCTCTATATCTCCTCCTCTCACTTAAAAATAATCACTACTTGTCATAATTGGGATATTATTGCTAGCGTTAATAAGAAGGGAACCAGGAATATTGGTGGGCCTTCTGTGTTTAACAGGTCTAAGCTGAATACTGAAGCCTCAACTCCCCTGCTTGCTGTGGTTTTGTACCAGAGTGCTTCCCAACCATGCTAGAATTAGTTCAGGTAGAAGAAAATATTTATGCCTTTAGCCACAGAGCCTGGGTTGTCCAGAACACCTCGACAGGTTACTTTGGCCATGTAGAGCCTATATTTTCACTCCAGTGTTGTGAAAACACTATTATTCCTAGGTGTGTCCTGACATGGAAAAGATTGGAGAGCTCCAGAAGTATAGAGAATGGTTAAAATTAAGGACCCCATCATCTCCAAAGTCCTTCTGTGTTCGCAGAAGTCATGCCCAAAAGTTCTCCAGCAAAACTCATGCTGTTATTGCACTTGTCCAGAAAATATTTCTTTCCACATTTTCCATCCCGAGGAAGTTTGATCAGAATTTATACTCCTCTCTCCAATCAAGTGGAAAAAAGAACTTGGCACTAAAGAGTTAAAAAGTATTAAAATCAACATTTATTCTATGAAAGGGGTCCTTAATGTGGTCTCTGGCCCAGCAGAACCAGCAACATTGAAAACCTGTTAGACAGAATCTTGGCTTTCAATCCACGTCTTTGAATCAAACACTATGGGATGGGATCCATTCTCTTTTCCTTTAAGAAGCCCTCCAGATGGTTCTGATGCTTGCTTAGGTTTGAGAACCACTGATCTATAGTTTTCAGAACACAAATGAAACAGAAAAAAATAGAACTCTTTGTCTCTTGACAAAAGAAAATGGAATATGGGTCTCACAGAATGGGGGTCATATTTCTCTTACTGTCTTTTTGTGTGACTTTGGGCAAAATTACTTCGCTTTTCTGGGTCTTAGTTTCTTCTAGCATAAAATGAAGGGAAGTGGTTAGATCTTCTCTTGGTTCCTTATGGTTTTTTTTTTTTTTCACTGCCCTGTGTTTTTAAATTACTTTGGGTACTGCATAGTATCTCTTACAGAACTATGAATGTGTGAGTGCACGTGGGAGTTGCCAGTTGTTGCAACTCTTTTATGATGTTGAGGAGGGAGGAACCATATTTTTACATGGACTCAGTAACAGTTATCCTTACCATGGCTTTTCCAGCTTGATGAATGGAGTATTGTGAAAAGGATGAGGACACAAAACTTCATTACTAGTCCCTGGGTTCTAATCCTACTCCTGATGTTAACCCTTTCTGTGAGATCAGGCAAGTCTTAATGACTGTCAGTATCCACTTCTGCCTGTGATACAAGAAATCAACTGAGGAAACAGAGTGTTATGTTTTAGTAAAATGATCACCAGAGAGCAAGTATCCAATGAATGCTCTATTTTCTTTCCTTCCCAACTCAAATAGTCTATTCTTTGGAATTCTCCAGTATTGAAGACTGCTTTGTAGACACAAAGTCTTGATTTCCGCATTATTATGCAGGTTCCTAAGGTTCTTTCTAGCACGGAATTTTTGTTGACAGGCAGTTAGTGTTCTTGCCAGCTCATGTGATCCTCCTGGTCCAATGAAGCATGACTACCAGTTTTCAATCCAATATTTATTGAGAGCTCTATGTATTTTTGATGACCTCTTGCTTATAGGGACCAGCAGTTTCAGGATATCCCACAGCTCTAGGTTTCCTCTCTAAAGTGCTGGCATTCTTTTGTTTACATAGGGGCAGCATAAATGTGTGATGTGTGGATAGCAATAAAATATGTTGCTTTAATTAAAATCATCCTAGCAATGAAAGGTTGGAAGCAACTTATGTTAATATTAACATATCTTACTTATTCATGTTATTTTTTTCATAGAATCTTACAATTCTTTATATCAATGATGGAGAGACACCTTCCAGTAGTTCACTGTACTTAATTCTTGCAGCAGTTTTGTGAGATTTGTGAAAGAGATGTTCTTGCCTCACTTGGGAAGAGGAAACCAAGACTCAACTTAAGTAACTTTCCAAAGGTCACATAGACTGTGACAAAACCAGAATATGAGCTCAACTATTTTTCTTTCCAAGGTCAGTGCTCTTTCTACAGAAGTAAAAAACTCTTAAAAACTTATGTTTGCTGCCTAAGTGGTTTTAGTGTTTGCATAAGGGTTTCTCTGATTCAGGAAGATGCTGAGATGGTGTTAAAATTCAAGTATAATCAATCAACCAATTAGTATCTATTGAATGCCTGCTAGGTGCAAAGATTGCACTTGGTGCTGTGAGAAATACCAATAACAAAAAAGATAAACCTGATGTAGCAGAGGAAGACAAATATACACACATGAAATGATGTTATTCAACGAGGCGTCAGTGAGTATTCCAAGTGAGGCAAAGACTGGCGTGAAACCAGAGCTTGGCATCTCTCTGCACCCAAGCTGTGTTTTCTGACTTGGCATGTCTATCAGGCTTTACCATGTTTCTGACATTATCTTATTTAATTTTCACAACAGCCCTGTCCCCATTTTACAGTTGGGTAAACCAATCTCAGAGAGATAAAGTGAGCCTTTCCAAAATATACACTTGACAAGAAGTAAGGATGGGAAGGAAATCTGGGTCTTTCAAATCCTAGTGCCATGCTCCTTCTATAACATCATTTATTAGAACTAATTCTAGAAAAGGCTTAGTGTAAAGCCAGTATCCACGGCCACCATTACAGCCACCTGGCCAATGCAGGTTTGCATTAGATTCGAACAGTCGATAATGAAACAACAGAGCCAAGAACTGGTGAGCCATCAGCTTTAATTCTAGCTTGCACCCGGCAGGCAAGCAAAAACACACATTGGGTTCCAAAACCCACTCATTCAGTGCTCACAAAGCTACTGACTTATTCGAGTTTCCTAGAATCAAAGGTTTCTAGCTCACTAGACTTATTCACCTCTGTTTCCATCTCCTTCTCTCTGCACAAACTCTGCACAGACTGGCTTCTTCATCAGCACTCTGCCATCTTGGCTTCCTCCTATCCTCCATGTGGCCTTAATCTGCTCTCCTTTTCAATACTAACCTCAGGAACTGAGAGAGAGCAAGCTCCCAGCCTGCCCCACTTTATACTGTAGAAATCCAAACTCTTAATCCAATCTACAAACAAGAAAGTCTCTGATACAAAGTCACTCATCTGAGGCACAATGGGATTCCTCATGAGAGTGCATCACCCCACATCATCCAATCAGTCAAGGGTGTGGGGATAAGCTTACTCTTAAAACTTGCACGTGGGCAGCACCTTCTTTAACTCAGTGAGCATAATATATTTTATCTGCTCAACATTTAGGATTTACGCTTTTGTCTGTTGTAGGCCTGTGCTCATTTAAATGCCAAGAAATAGGGGTTTAAAGACTACAAGATTTCATTAATGAGTGTTTCAAGGAGTTGCATAGGGAAAGAGGAGTGTCCATTTGAAGAAAAGAAAGGTCTTTTGTTTTTCATTTAAAAGCAGCTACACTGCTATTTGTGCAGGTATGTGCCAAGGATTCATACATTACAAAGAGCTGTTGAAAATTTTGTGGGGTTCTTTAGAGACATTCCCATCCCTCGCTCCTCAAATGTAGTACTCCAGCTCGCTGGGAACTACCCATGTCACATGGAAATAACCTACTCAAGACACAAACTTGCCTGACCAGGCAGTGGCGCAGTAGATAGAGCATCGGACTGGGATGAGGAGGACCCAGGTTCAAGACCCCGAGGTCACCAGCTTGAGCGAAGGCTCATCTGGTTTGAGCAGAGCTCACCAGCTTGGACCCAAGGTCGCTGGCTCCAGCAAAGGGTGGCTCGGTCTGCTGAAGCCCCACGGTCAAAGCACATATGAGAAAGCAATTAATGAAAAACTAAGGTGTCACAACAAAAAACAAATGACTGTTGCTTCTCATCTCTCTTTGTTCCTGTCTGTCTGTCCCTATCTATTCCTCTCTCTGACTCTGATAAAAATAAAAAAGACACAAACTTATATCAAAAGGAAGAGAGAGGGGGGCCTGCTAAGGGAAACAAAGAGAGACCTCCTGTATCTCCTTCTCCCTTAGCTTTTATTATCAGAATCAGAACAGAGGTAACAAAATTACAGGGGAGAGAGATCAGGTGACAAGGGGAAGAACGATTAATGGCCATTTTGCTAACATGGAAAAAGGGCTAAATTGATCAGAACATTCTTTTCTTTTGCTAATTTCTTTAAAATTTATATTATTTTATTTATTATTATTATTATTAATTTTAATGGGGTGACACCAATAAATCAGGGTACATATGTACAACGAAAACATCTCCAGGTTATCTTATCATTCATTTATGTTGCATACCCATCACCCAAAGTCAAATTGTCCTCTGTCATCTTCTGTCTGGTTTTCCCTGTGCCCCTCCCCCCTTCTCTCCTCCCTATCCCACGCTCTCCTCCCTCCCCGCACCCCGTAACCACAACTCTCTTGTCCGTGTCTCATAGTCTCACTTTTATGTCCCACCTATGTATGAAATCATGCTGTTCTCAGTTATTTTCTGATTTACTTATTTCACTCCGTATAATGTTATCAAGGTACATCCATTTTGTTGTAAATGATCCGATGTCATCATTTCTTATGGCTGAGTAGTATTCCATAGTATATATGTACCATAGCTTTTTAATCCACTCGTCCTCTGACGGACACTTGGGCTGTTATTAGATCTTTGCTATTGTGAACAATGCTGCCACGAACATGGGGGGCACATTTCTTCTTTTCGAACAGTGCTATGGTGTTCTTAGGGTATATTCCAACAAGTGGGATAGCTGGGTCAAAAGGCAGTTTGATTTTTAATTTTTTGAGGAATCTCCATACTGTTTTCCACAGTGGCTGCACCAGTCTGCATTCCCACCAGCAGTGCAGGAGGGTTCACTTTTCTCCACATCCTCGCCAGCACTTATTCTGTGTTGTTTTACTGATGAGCGTCATTCTGACTGGTGTG
The DNA here is from genome assembly GCA_037038555.1 of Rhynchonycteris naso. Taxonomy (NCBI): domain Eukaryota; kingdom Metazoa; phylum Chordata; class Mammalia; order Chiroptera; family Emballonuridae; genus Rhynchonycteris; species Rhynchonycteris naso. The sequence continues at coordinate 148,330,304 of CM072999.1, read as the reverse complement.
AGGTGATATCTCATTGTGGTTTTAATTTGCATATCTCTAATGATTAGTGATGTTGAGCATTTTTTCATATGCCTATTGGCCATCTGTATGTCCTCTTTGGAGAAATTCCTATTCATTTCTTTTGCCCATTTTTTGATTGGATTGTTTGTCTTCCTGGTGTTGAGTTTTATAAGTTCTTTATAAATTTTGGTTATTAACCCCTTATCAGACGTGCTGTTGAATATGGTCTCCCATTGTGTGGTTTGTCTTTTTATTCTGTTCTTATTGTCTTTAGCTGTGCAAAAACTTTTTAGTTTGATATAGTCCCATTTGTTTATCTTGCCTTTTATTTCATTTGCCAGTGGAGAGAAATCGCAAATATATTGCTGCTACAGATGTCGGAGAGCTTGCTGCCTATGTTTTCTTCTAAGATGCTTATGGTTTCATGGCTTACATTTAAGTCTTTTATCCATTTTGAGTTTCTATTTGTGAATGGTTTAAGTTGATGGTCTAGTTTCACTTTTTTGCAGGTAGATGTCCAATTTGTCCAACACCATTTGTGAGAGAGGCTGTCTTTACTCCATTGTATGTTCTTTCCTCCTTTGTCAAATATCAGTTGTCCATAAAGGTGGGGGTTTATTTCTGGGTCCTCTGTTCTGTTCCATTGATCTATGTGCCTGTTCTTATGCCAGTACCAGGCTGTCTTGAGTATAATGGCCTTGTATTCAACCTTGATATTCGGAACAGTGATACCTCCTGCTTTATTTTTTCTTTTTAAGATTGCTGAAGCTATTTGTGTTCTTTTTTGGTTCCATATAAAATTTTGGAATATGTGTTCTATATCGTTGAAGTATGTCATTGGTATTTTAATTGGTATTGCATTGAATTTATAAATTGCTTTGGGTAATATAGACATTTTAATGATGTTTATTATTCCTAGCCATGAGAACGGTATATGCTTCCACTTGTTTGTATCTTCCTTGATTTCTTTTATCAATGTTTTATAATTTTCCGAGTACAAGTCCTTAACCTCCTTGGTTAAATTTACTCCTAGGTACTTAATTTTTTTGGCTGCAATAGTGAAGGGGATTGTTTCCTTAATTTCTTTTGCTGACAGTTCATTGTTGGTATATAGAAATACCTCTGATTTCTGAGTATTACTTTTATATCCTGCCACCTAACTGAATTCATTTATCAGGTCCAGTAGTTCTTTGACAGAGACTTTAGGCTTTTCTATATACAATATCATATCATCTGCAAATAATGACAGTTTTACTTCTTCTTTTCCAATTTGGATGCCTTTTATTTCTTCTTCTTGTCTCATTGCTGTGGCTAAGAATTCCAGAACTATGTTAAATAAGAATGGTGAAAGGGGGCACCCTTGCCTGGTTCCTGATCTTAAGGGGATTGCTTTTAATTTTTGCCCATTTAGTATGATGTTTTCTGTGGGTTTGTCGTAGATGGCTTTTATCATGTTAAGTAATGTTCCCTGTATTCCCACTTTATTGAGAGTTTTGAGCATGAATGGGTGCTGGATTTTATCAAATGCCTTTTCTGCATCTATTGAAATTATCATGTGATTTTTGTCCTTCCTTTTGTTTATGTGATGAATCCCATTGATTGATTTGCAAATATTGAACCAGCCTTGCATCTCCAGAATAAATCCCACTTGATCATGGTGTATGATTTTTTTCATATATTGCTGGATCCGGTTGGCTAATATTATGTTGAGAATTTTAGCGTCTAAATTCATCAGGGATATAGGCCTATAATTTTCTTTCTTTGTGTAGTCTTTGCCCGGTTTTGGGATCAGAATTATGCTCGCCTCATAAAAGGAGTTTGGAAGTCTTCCTTCCTCTTGAATTTTTTGAAATAGCTTGAGGAGGATAGGAGTTAGTTCTTTGAATTTTGGTAGAATTCACTTGTGAAGCCATCAGGTCCAGGGCTTTTTTTGGGGGGATTTTTTTTGATAACTGTTTCTATCTTATTTGTTGTAACTGGTCTGTTTAGGTGTTCTGATTTTTCCAGATTGATTTTTGGAAGATTATATGATTCAAGAAATTTGTCCATTACACCTAGGTTGTCTAATTTTTTGGCATAGAGTTCTTCATGGTATTTTCTTACAATGCTTTGCATTTCTGTTGTGTCAGTTGTTATTTCTCTACTCTCATTTCTAATTTTATTTATTTGGGTCCTCTCTCTTTTTTTCTTGGTGAGTCTAGTTAAAGGTTTATCAATCTTGTTTACCTTTTCAAAGAACCAGCTCCTGGGTTCATTGATCCTCTGTATTGTTTCCTTAGCCTCTATGTCATTTATTTCTGCTCTGATCTTTATTATTTCCTTCCTTCTACTGGTCCTGGGTTTTATTTGCAATTGTTTTTCTAGTTCTTTTAGATGCAGGGTCAGGTTGCTTATTTGAGCTTTTTCTAGCTTCTTTTGGTATGCCTGTAGTGCAATGAACTTCCCTCTCAGTACTGCTTTTGCTGTGTCCCATAAATTTTGAGTTATTGTATGCTCATTTGTTTCTAGAAACTTTTTTATTTCTTCTTTGATCTCATTGTTAATCCATTCATTATTTAATATCATGCTATTTAGTTTCCAAGTGTTTGAGTATTTTTCAGTTTTTCTTTTGTGGTTAATTTCTAGTTTCATGGCATTGTGATCAGAGAAAATGCTTGATATGATTTCAATCTTCTTAAATTTATTGAGACCATTTTTGTGTCCTAACATGTGGTCTATCCTAGGAAACATACCATGAGCGCTTGAGAAGAATGTATATTCTACCGGTTTAGGGTGAAAAGTTCTGAAGATATCTATTAAATCATGTTGATCTATTGTATCCTTTAAGTCTGCTGTTTCTTTATTAATTTTTTTTCTTGAGGATCTATCCAGTGTTGTTGGGGTATTGAAATCCTCTACTATTATAGTATTGCTGTTAATCTCGCCCTTTACATCCATCAAAGTCTGCTTTATGTATGTCGGGGCTCCTATATTTGGTGCATAGATATTTATAATAGTTATATCTTCTGGTTGAATTGTTCCCTTTATCATTATGTAGTGTCCTTCTTTATCTCTTACCACAGCCTTTGTTTTAAAGTCCATTTTGTCAGCTATAAGTACTGCTACCCCGGCTTTTTTTCATTTCCATTTGCATGAAATATTTTTTTCCATCCTTTTACCTTCAGTCTATGTGCATCTTTTGTTTTAAGGTGTGTCTCTTGTAGAGAGCATAGGTATGGGTCCTTTTTCTTTATCCACACAGCTACCCTATGTCTTTTGATTGGATCATTTAATTCATTTACATTTAAGATTATTGTTGATATGTAGCTGTTTACTGCCATTTTATTCTTGAAAGCTGTATCCTTCTTTTGCTATATTCTTTCCTCCCTTTGAACTGTTCACAACAGGCCCCTTAGTATCTCTTGCAGAATTGGTTTGGTTTTAATGAATTCCTTGAGTCTTTCTTTGTCTGGGAAGCTTTTTATTTCTCCTTCAATTTTAAACATTAGCCTTGCTGGATAGAGTAGTCTTGGTTGTAGGTTCTTGATCTGCATTACTTTGAATATGTCTTGCCTTTCCTTTCTGGCCTCAAGTGTTTCTGTTGAGAAGTCAGATGTCATCTTTATGGGGGCTCCTTTGTAGGTGATATCCTTTTTTTCTCTAGCAGCTTTTAAAATTTTCTCTTTATCCCTTAGCTTTGGTATTTTAACGGTGATGTGTCTTGGTGTAGATTTTTTTGGGTTTCTCTTTAATGGAGTTTTGTGTGCTTCTTGAATGTGTGGAATGTTTCCCCGCCTTAATTTAGGGAAGTTTTCTGTTATGATTTGATTGAACAAAGTTTCTATTTTCTGTTCTCTCTCCTCTTCTTCAGGGAACCCTATGATGCGAATATTGTTTCTCTTCAGGTTGTCACAGAGCTACCTTAGAGTTTCCTCACATTTTTTGAGTCTCTTTTCCTTTTTCTGCTCTGCTTCTGTGCCTTTGTTTATTGTGTCCTCTAACTTGCTGATTCAATCCTCAGCGTGATTCATCCTGCTTTTAAATTTATTTTTATTTATTTATTTTAGAGTGGAGACACAAAGTGTGTGTGTGTGTGAGAGAGAGAGAGAGAGAGAGAGAGAGAAAGGGGGGAGGAGCTAGAAGCCTCAACTCCCATATGTGCCTTGACCAGACCAGTGCAGGGTTTTGAACTGGCGACCTCAGTGTTCCCAGGTCGACGCTTTATCCACTGCGCCACCACAGGTCAGGCCTCATCCTGCTTTTAATACCTTCCATTGTGGTCTTCAGTTCTGATACTGTATTTGTCATTTCTGTCTGATTCTTTTTTATTATTTCCATTTCGTTTCTTATACTTTTTATCTCTCTATTTAGGTGTCCATAATGACTATCCATTGTTGCTCTAATTTCTTTGAACATCCTAACTATCATTTTTCTAAATTCTGCTTCTGGTAATTTGGTTATATCTGGTTCATTCAAGTTCTTTTCTGGGGATTTCTCTTGATTCATTGTGTTTGCATTCCTCTGCCTGCCCATTTTTGTCTGTGTATAAGCAAGTTGTGGCCACTGGAGTCCAGTAGGTGTTGCCTTTGTGTTCTCTAGGTGTGGTGTATCTGTAGGCCTGCCACACCCTCTGCTGCTGCCTAGGGCGGTTGGGTATGGGCATTGCCAGCGCCGGCCCACTGCGGCTGTTGTTGTGATTTCCGCCTCTCATCCATGGGAGGACCTGTCACTCAAGGCACAAGACTCAGTACCAAGGGTAGAGGTGAGCACCTTGCTCAGCTGTGGACCCAGCCTGTTTCCGGTCTTCTGCCCAGCACCTGTGGTTAGAGCCTGTTCGCCACAGTTTCGCGGGTTGAACAGGGCTTCTGATGTGCTCTCAGCTGTGAGCCTTTGCCCGTCCGGAGCTTTAGCCCTGACCTTGAGGCCAGGGCCCTTCTGCACAGGGTCGCAAACCAAGGTTTATTGGGCCTGGTGTGGCTGGTGGCATGTGCTCAGCTGCGAACTCCTTCTCTTCGCCCCGGGCTCTACCCCACCCCCGCGTTCAGAGCCAATTTACGTACACAGGATGGCAAACCGCAGTTTCCCTGGCCGGTTGGGCCTGCTGGCGTGAGCTCAGTCGTGAGCCTCCGCCCGTACCTGGTCCCAGCTCCGTCCCTGAGGTCAGGGTCAGCCTGCACAGGGTCACAGAGCAGATCTCTGCCTGTTCCTGGTTCTCCCGCCTTTCCCCTGCCGGTGGGGTTACAGCTGGGCCCGCAGCTGCAGGACTGCTTTTGCGCATCTCCTCCGCCCCTGCTGGGCTAGACCGAGCTCACACAGGCTGAGCCTCCGCCCCCGCCGACAGAACCGCATTTCAGCTTCCTGCCGCCACCATCCCTCCAGCGACCCTCAGCAGAGTAGGAAGGTCCCTAATAGTCCATACTGTAGACCTGGGAGCTCCCTCCCTCTAAGCAGCTCTGCTCTAATTGCCGTGGGAGAGCTTGTTTGGATGGTGTCCTGTCTCCCTTTGCTGGTATTGCTAGTTCCAGGGGAAATATTCGTTTTTGATTAGGGAAGTGAGTTAGCCCAGGGGTTAGGGTGGCTGTCCCTCAGAGTGTTTGTCTCTGTGTCTTCAGTCCACACTCTCTTCCCTCTGCTCTGGTCCTCTCCTCTGTCCCTGTTTGCCGGAGCCCCGGGTGTGTGGTTGTGAGAGAGGTTTTCTGCGCTGTCCCTTTAAAAAGAATCTTGGGTCTGAGAAAACTGTCTCTTTCTCACAAACAGTATCCTCACTTGTTTCAGAGCTCAATACTGTCCAAACACCTCTTCTAGGCTCTGGGAGTGTAGGCTGGGGCTTGGTTTCTGGGACCCAAGTCCCTCCCTCTACACCAAACTCTCCTCCCGCCATGCGGGTCTCTCCCGGCTGCCGTTTGCTCCGGGGAGCTGGGCAGCCCTCTTTGCGTTTTCGCTATTCCTACCAGTCTCAGTGTGGTTTCTTCTGTGTTCCTTGGTTGAAGAGTCCACTTAGTTTAGTTCAAAGTTGGTTTATCCAGATGATGGTTCTTAAAATTGAGTTATAATCCACTTTTGTTCTGGTAGTTGGAAGTTGGTACGTCCACCTACTCCATCGCTATCTTGCTCCTCTTTTGCTAATTAACAAGCACAAAGGAAGGGGCAATCTAGAACCTCTAGGCTAATTTTCTAAAGCTCATTCACATGCATTTTTTGTGTTTTTACACAAAGGTCACCCACTCACTTTCTTGGATTCACACTTGCATCCAAGAGACATTCACTCAGGGCTTTTTTTTTTTTTTTTTATTAACACTTTTTTTTTAATTTTTATTTTATTCATTTTAGAGAGGAGACACTCACACAGAGAGAGAGAGAGAGAGAGAAAGGGGGGAGGAGCTGGAAGCATCAACTCCCATATGTGCCTTGACCAGACCAGTGCAGGGTTTTGAACTGGTGACCTCAGTGTTCCCAGGTCGACGCTTTATCCGCTGCGCCACCACAGGTCAGGCTCACTCAGGGCTTTTACAGTAACTAAAGTTCCTCAATCCAAGTTGCAGACGTCTTCAAACTTTTTATAAAAATGGCCCACTTTTGCAGTGCTGGTCTACGTGGTCCCTACCACCCAGTAGTGGGCGTTTCAGCTTTCATGGTGGGCCAATCGCGGTGCCATTTGGTTGCTCCACTATTGCCCATCATTAAAGCTAGAACGCCTACTAGTGGGAGTCATGGACCAGGTTGACCAGCACTGCAAAAGTGGGCCATTTTTACAGAAAGTTTGAAGACGTCTGTGAGGGTTCAAGGTTAAATGGGTGATTCCCTATACTCAAATAGTTCTCTAAACACGACAGTGCCTTCTCAGGGGAGGGAGGCACTGCCTGGTTTTGATGGAGGCTGGGCTGCCTTATATTGATGCTGAGTTTGTGTAGCATAAAGCATTACAATTAGTTAAGATAGAAGAACCTAATGACTTAGACCAAGGGAGTGCTTATTTTTGGAACAAGATGAAGAAAAGGAATAGTCAATGGGGGTGGGGGGTAAGCCTGTTTGGGGTGAGCTGGCAACCTCCCAGGGACGAGAGTCTCCATGAAGCTCAAAGCACTGTCTGTGAAGTGAAAGGAAGTCACCAGCAAGGTCATGAGGCGAAGCAATTTTCAAACATTTCAGAAAATTCAGGCAGCTGTGAAGCAGCCTGTTCCTGGGGTGGTACCCACAGCCTCAGAAGTGACATCCCTTTAGTTACTTAACTATAGTTGGAACTTCCCCGGGCCTCCACCTGCAGGGCTTTGATGGGAGGCAGCAAAACCAGATGGTGAGTGAGGGAGGCATGCCCACTATATGCAAAGCAATGTCAGCACAGCCCGGAGGAATCAGGCTGAGTCAAGGGGAGGCCATACAGACTGTTTGCTTAGCGAGAAGGTATACAAGGGAAAATTTTTTTTTTTTTTTTTTTTTGTGTGTGTGTGTGTGTGTGTATATATTTAAATGAAGGCTTCTTTTAAAGCAGGGACTTACTACTTACTATTTTGGATAAAAATGTCTAATATATTAGTAAAGAGGAACTTAAATATAAAGGGATACTTTCTGCTCATGGTACTTCCTGATAATGGAGCAAGATTTAAGTTTCATTCGTAGGCACAGGAATGGTCCAATTGAAAACGTCAAATATATTAAAATGTCCTTTCTGGTTCAAACAAATTAGAAAGTTGAAATCTGTAATACCTACCACAAAGATATGTGTGCAATAAGCACATAGATATTTATTGATAAATCATTTTTTTTTAATTTTTAAAGGCTTTTTATCAGAATCCTATTCTCCTTCTGGATTCTCAATAGTATCTCTGTTTGGTCTAGTATTGCTTCTATTCTAATCCATAGAGACTTGTTTATACATAATACTTAAGTTAATAGAAAACTCAGAGTGCCCATACCTGCAGCATTATGGGTAAGTGGATATAACATAATATGCATAATTAACAAGAACACCCCGAAGTGGACCTTGCTAAAAAGCAGTTTTCCCCAATCAAATCACTGATAATGCCAAGTTCTGTTGGCTGTTCTCATTGCAAAATTTGCATGGGTCACTTAGATTTCCTCTGTTTCAATCATTTTAAGGATGGAGATATTAAAGCCCAAAGAAGGTAGACAACTAAGAAATAACTCAAGTGATTACATTTTAGATCCAGAAAGAATCCTGGTAATTACTAACATTAGCTAAGCCTCTATGGAGTCTGAGGCCAGCCAAGGTCAGTTGCGTGTTCAAGCTCACTGAGCTAGGGGCAGACTTCTGGTGACTGACTACCTGGGGATCCTCAAGGTCATCAGATCAACACTTCACCCTCCAGGCGACATTTGGCCGCCAGTTCTTCAGACGACGGACTTGAGTTGCCCATGCTTTTTGTAGCGGTGTTTTTTTTTCCAGGAGACAAAGAGATGAACTAAATGGTTGATCAAGTCCCTTTCTAGGTCAGTGTGCTGAGACCAGCTAGAAACTCTGAGAAACCTGTCATTTCCCTCCCCAGGAAATGGAAAGTGTCCCCGCTTGCAAGCATGCACCACCAGGTTAAAAGAGAAATAGAACCAACAGCTAACTTGAATCGACATAGGGAGTCTAGATTACTTCTGGGTTTTAATGACTTGAGTATTATCTTTGCCTCCTTACAGCTACCAGGCAAGAGCGTGCCTCTGCATCGTTACACCATCCTCTCTGTCCTGTGCTGTGACTCTCCTTTGATTGAGGGTCTTTTGTCCTCTCTTCTTACCAGAGTATTCTTCTTCCCTTTCTCAGTTGGAGAAATTTTTATCGGCACTTGGATATAGGCAACATTTTCTTACCATATAGTCTTCATTTTTCTTTAGAGCTTTGTTGTTTTCTTGAACCCAAAATTTTAAAAAATCTACCAACATTTAAAACTCACCTAAAATAAGCAGTTTTCCTATTGGCTAATTTACTCAGAAGAGTAGTAATATATAATTTATAGTGGCCTTACTGAGACCCCTCCAGGGCTGCCCACTGGGGCATGCACTTGGAACAAGTTCAAAGAAACAATTCGTATCTGCTGCCAACTTCGGTGTCACTGTGTCCTTTTATTTTTTTTAAAGTCAGGTTTATTGAGGTATAACTTACAACAGTGAAATTCACCCTTTAGGTATACAGACCATGGGTTTTGAAAAAAATGCATTCATTTGTGTAACTACCCACCTTAATCAAGATACAGAACATTTTCATTACTAGAAAATTTCCCTCATGCTTCTTTGGAGTCAGTCCCCTCCCCACACCCTACCCCTCACGCCCTTACCTCCTGGCAATATCAATCATTTTACCTGTCCTTATAGTGTTTACTTTTCTTTAGAATCACATAATAGGGACAATTCAGTATGTATCTTTTTGACTTTGGCTGTTTTTATTTGGTGTGATGCATTTGAGAACTATTCCTGTTGTGCTGGTGTTGGTAGTTCATTATTTTATTGCTGGGTAGTATTGCACTGAGCTCATTCCACACTTCATTGGTATATCTGTGTATACACTACGGTGTGCATATTTGTTCTCTAGTTGATGGACATATAGTATGATGTGAAGACTCTAAGGTGGCCCTTCTGATCCTTGCCTTCTGTGTTTATGCCTTTGTTTCACCTTCTCCCTCTAAGTGTGGGTAGAATCTGTGACTTATTTTTCACCAATAGAATATGGCAAAGGTAATACAATGTAACTCCTATGATTTTGTTAATTACATAAGATTGTCTTAATAGACAACTCATTTTTGAGGCACTCTTTGCTGGTTTGAGAAAGTAAACAGTGGTATTGGAGAGGTCTAAGAATAAAGAGCTAAGAGTGGTGTCTAGGAGTTGAAGACTGCCTCCAGCTAACAGGCAGCAAATAGCTGGGGCTGTTAGTCATGCTGAAGCAAGGAAATAAATTTTGCCAACAGGAGAAGTGATCTCGGAAGCAAATTCTTACCCAGTCTGTATTCCAAGTGAGATTGCAGACCAGTCAACACCTTCAGTGCAGCCCATGAGAACCTAAGCAGCTAAGCCATGTCTAGACACCTGACTCACCAAAAGTATGAGATAATAAATACGCATCTTTTAAGTCACTAATTTGTGTTTACTTGTTATACTTGTTGGACGGCAACAGAGAACTAATATATGCTGTATATTTTCCAAATATAGCTGCTATAAATACTCACCTACAAGAATGGATATTGACCTATATTTTATCTCTCTTGGGAAAATACCTAAGAGTGTGATTGCTGGGTAATATGCTAAGTTTATATTTAACTTTTTAAGTAACTGCCAAATTGCTTTTCAAAGTGGCTTTACCATATTACATCCCTACCAACAATGTATGGAGGTTTTAGTTGATCCACACTCAAGTCAGCAGTTAGAATTATCTGATATTAAAACTTTTAGCTATTTTAATAGGTGTGTAATATTCTCTCATGGTTTTACTGTGCATTTCTCTAATGACTAGTGATGTTGAACATTTTTTTCATGTGCTTATTTTCCCCATCCATGTTCTCTTTTTTAAAATTTCTATTCAAATCATTCACTTATTTAAAATAATGTTTTGACATTATTGAGTTGTGAGGGTTCTTTTTTGTGTAATAGATATAGTCCTTTAACAGATATATTTTACAAATATTGTCACCCTCTTTGTAGGTTGAATTTTTATTTCCTAACAGTGTCTTTCAAATAGCAGAAATTTTTAGCTTTGAAATTGAACTTATTAATATTCTTTTATGGATCATGCTTTTGGTGTTATATCAAGGAACTCTTAGCCTAATCCAAGGACACAAATATTTTTTTGTTTTCTTCTTGAAGATTTACAGTTTTAGGTTTATTGAACCTTTGTTAAAAATGAACTTCTTACACACATACACACTCTCTATTTCTAGACTCTATTCTGTTCCATTCATGTAGATATTTATTCTTTCACTAACAGCACATTATCTTAATTATGATAGTTTTCAATAAGTCTTCAAAATTAGACAGTGAATATTTTTCAAGTTTCTTCTTTTAAATAAATTGGCTATTATATTTCTATATAAATTTTGGAATTAGTTTGTCAATTTTTACAATATTTCCTAAGTTTTTTATTGGGATTGCTTTGAACAGTATAGATCAATTTGGAAACAATTGACATTATTAACACTACTAAGTATTCTTATCCATGAACATAGTATATCTATTCATGTATTTAGATCTTTGATTTCTTTAATCAATGTTTTGAAGTTTTCAGAATATAAACCTTGTTTATATTTTGTTGTATTTATCCCTAAGCATTCATTTTGTTTGATAATTTTATAAGTGGTATGTTTTAAAATTTCAATTTTAAGTATTTACTACCAATAGATATAGAAATACAATTGAATTTTATTTGTTGATAGCCTGCATCTTTGCTAAATTTACTTTTAAATCTAGAAGTTCTTTGGGACTTCTTGTGCTTTTCCATATGATAATTTTGTTTTAATTATAGAGATGGTTTTATTTCATTTTTCTCTTCTCCACGCCTCCTTTTTTCTTACCTTTTATTGTACTAAGACTTTCAGTTTGATACTGGATAGGAGTATAGATTACTTTTAAAAAGTTGATTAAATTGCCTTTAATCCCTAGTTTGCTGAGATTTTTTAGATCATGAAATAAATTTTGTCAAAACATCTTTATCTATTAAAATGATTACATAGTACTTTTTTAGTCTGATAATATTATAAGTTACATGTGCTTTATTTTGCTTTTTAAAATTTAAAACCAGTTTTACATTCCCAGGATATACCCTACTTAGTCATGATGTATTATTCTTTTACATAGTCTTGGCTTTAATTTCATAATCTTGTTGAGGTAAGCATCTCTTTATTTTCATTTTCCACTCTGCCATCTATGCTCAGGTCTTTCTGCCATGCTTAGGGTTCCTAACCTGAGCTTATTGTCTGACATATCTGTCAATGTCTGGGTTGTCTGCTACCTCTCCAAAATCCTTATTGATTAGGAGTTGTGTCTTTATCTCTCTCAAGGTGGAGGCCCTGACAGCCATGTTAGTATTTTTATTTTTATTTTTGCATTTTTCTGAAGTGAGAAGCGGGGAGGCAGTCAGACAGACTCCCACATGTGTCCAACTGGGATCCACCCAGCATGCCCACCAGGGAGCAACACTCTGCCCATCTGGGGCATTGCTCCGTTGCAACCAGAGCCATTCTAGCACCTGAGGTAGAGGCCATGGAGCTGTCCTCAGTGCCCAGGCCAACTTTGCTCCATGGAGCATTGGCTGCAGTTGGGGAAGAGAGAGATAGAGAGGAAGGAGGGGGGATGGATGGAGAAGCAGATGGGTGTTTCTCCTGTGTGTCCTGGCCGGGAATTGAACCCAGGACTTCCACACGCCAGGCCGACGCTCTACCACTGAGTCAACTGGCCAGGACCCAGCCATGTTAGTATTATATGACCCTAGCTATGGCTGATTGATCTAGGAGTTGCACCTGACCTGAACTGGACCAATCATGTCATCTTACCCAGGATTTTGGATTTAAGCTTTCAAGACACCAACTTAGTTTGTGTTGATTGCTAGAAGTGAGAATATAATAGGTCTGGAGCCAGCTACTATTTTGGGGCAACCAAATACAGTCATTGGGAACATAAGAGAAAATAGTCTCATTTAAAAAATGACAAGAGAGAGGAGATTATTTAAGTTCATAGTTCTTTTCTTTGGGTTTCATGATTTATTACTATATTTCTCTTCCCCAATATGTTTTTCTTCTTACTTAAGATATTTTTGAGTCAATTTTTGTACTTGGAACCAAAAGTGCCTTGGGCAATATATGCTTCAATCCTTTGCACATTTTTTTCCAACGTCTTGGAATGCCACAGTCTAACTAGTTTGTAGCTGCTGTTGCTCACAGACATCTAGGCATCTTCTGTTTGGGTTAAACTTATCCTGATCTCCATATTAGGTAGATATAATATTTTAATATAATACCTATTGCTTACTCCTTCTATCACACTTGCTATATATACAGTGTGTCCGAAAAGTCATGGTGCATTCATGTGAATTAGTTCAGTGAATGAATCCAAACACTTTGCTTTTAAAAACAGCTCAAGGGCCTTGTATCCCTCCCCTTTGGAAGCAAGGGTTAGAGAGGTAACACTTCAAGGTTTGTCTCTGTCCTCTGTAGGAGTGATGATCAAGTGTGGTTACCTGTTAGTGTCACCGGGAGAGTTTTTAGAAAATCCTGACATGTAGGCTGCTCCATACACCAATTACATCCATCATAATATCTGGGGAAAGCACCAAATGTAGATTTTAAAAAAACTACCACTGGTATGGGGAGGCTTAAACAATATAACCCATACCGAAGTCTGGGTCACACTTCCATAAATGCTGAAGTAATTGGCCTGGAGTGTGGGTGGGTGGCAGTGGGTTTTAACAGCTCTCCCAGTGATTCTAATCTGCTAGTTTGCCCTAGCAGTGGCTTCATTCTCTGATTCAGACTATTTCTTTAGGAACTGAAAAGCCAAAGGAATAATAGAGAGTTACACCTCCAAGGCTGCAGGAAAACAGGTGGGGAAATCTGCAATTCAGATAATATGATCTCATTTTGCAGACCTTACCACTTGGTACTAATTGCATTTGTCTGATGTGAAAATATCAGTTATACACCTGCCTCAAGGTTTTTCTTCTTGCCGACTGTATCGTAACCGTAGTTATAGTTCTCATGGATCCGTAGGTTGGTGAATTTGAAGTGGATCACAGGTGCTAAAGGATGGAAACTTGGAAGTTGCTGACAGAAGCAGCCCCTGCCCTTCTTCGTTGCCGTGTCCTTGGTGGTGACTTTGGGAAGGAAAGCAGGGCCTCTCCATCCTGTTGCTCCCTCTGTTTTGACTTTAGGAATTAATGGTGTTTCTTTGCTTAACTTACAGCAATTAATGGTGTTTACACTGGCGGGGGAAAATTAATGCTGTTGCATTGTTATGAAACACAAAGCAAGGATAAGAAAAATTCAGGTTAGTAATCAAGGACATATCTTCTGATGAATTTTATGCATGGCCGCTTCCCAGAACTGCTCGGTTGTCTTATAGCAGATGGAAAGGAACCAGAAATTATGACCACTTTATGGAAGCATGGCAAAGCTGCAAACCAGGCAGTAAGTAACAGTGAAACTTACTACTGGTGGGGTTTCTTTGTTCTCAGCATTGGGCCTGGGCTTCCCTTTGTAATTTGCTTCTTGGACATCTTAGAAACATTTTTTTTTGTACCTAAACCTACTCTTAGGACACAGTTACTGTGGCTCTACTATTTGTATTTGTTCTCACTTCACCCTAATTGTTGGTCTTCCTGGACTTCATCCAGATCTGTTTCAGGTACTTGATTTTGCAATATCCAAAGCCTTCATCCTGTTGCTGATGGGTAACCATTTACAAAGGAGTATCACAGCATAATCCCTTAACAAGACAGTGAGTGTTTCAAATAATTAGAAGGTATGCTTTTTAAAAAGTTATTTATTTTTTAGAGAGGAAGGAAGAGAGAAAGAGAGAGAGAAAGAGAGAGAGAGAGAGAAACAAAGATTTGTTGTTCTACTTATTTATGCATTCATTGGTTGATTATTATATGTGTCCTGACCTAGGATCACACCAGCAATTTTGGTATATCAGAACAACATTCAAAGCAACTGAGCTACTTGACCAAGGCCAGGAGATACACACTGCTCATAAAGATTAGGAGACATTTTATCGCTTCATATTCATTTTGAAATATCCCCTAATTTTTGTGAGCAGTATACTTCTTGCTCATTCTTTACTTCTTTTAACAACCCACCCAAATAATAATCTCTTTAAAGTGAAGTTCTATTAGTCAAACCTCTGTTGTTTAACCAAACAAATATTTGCTTCACACTCATGGTTCTTGTCTAAAGCTTGTTATCTGGGGGCTCTGCTCTGCTTTATCTGCTCCTAGACCCAGGTCAATGGAGCAGCCACTGTCTACAGTATTGTCAGTAGCTGTGACAGAGACAAAGGTAATTTAGAAAATTATGGAGCAGCTCTTTCATCACTTGTGACGTTTCGTTGGCTAAAGCATGTTGTAAGATCATGCCTAATTCAAGGGGGGCAGAGATGTATGATACCATGTTTTCCCAGAAGGGGAAAAGGGATATTTGGGGAACACACAGGAAATCCTGTTTGGAGTATTATAACAGTTCACCCAGAAACACTGAAAATTACACATAAAAAATAGCTAAAAGGAGGAAGATACACATTTCTGAAAGTAGTACTCTAAAATGAGAGACCAAAATTGCCAAAGATGACCTTAGGGTTAAGTAGGTGAGTGTGCATGTGATCTTGGGCATAGAGACATAAATTAATACTCAGGGGTCCACATTAGAAGCTCGTCTATGTAATTAACACTTACATGCAGAACCACAGAATAATATCACTGGATGTAGTTTAAAAAATAAAAAGACAACTTTGAAACCTTCACGTGATGGATGATGTAATTGGGGCCCAGAAATTGAAGGATTATTTTTTTTCCCCTAGTATTACACAGTAAGAAGCAGAACCAAAAATAGGATCCAGTACTGACTCTGGTCCAGTGGTCTTGGTGTTGTATAGTATTATTTGTCTTAATTTATTGTTTCTAAGAACAGGTTGACAAAATAGGTTCTCTTATTTTTCAACAGTAACAGCTGTGGACTCAGAATATGTGAACTTTGAACAGATTTGCTTCCAACTGTTCTTTCTGACTCTGCTCTTTGACTAAAGACACCATTCAATTTCTAATAAAATTTAGGATTCATTCTTATGACTTCTCAGTATTAATTTGTGGTGCCAATTTTTCCCTTTGTTTTGTTTAGTGGATGAGTTCGGGTTTGATCAGTGTTCTGTCAATATATTATAAAAAAAATGTAGGTTTAGAGTACATAATCCAGTGACTTGTGGGAATTATTTTCTGGGGAAATAAATTCATCCCAATCAGAAGATAGGATTAGTCAGGCTTGACCTGCTAAATTGAATCAGACAGTTATAAAGCGTCAGATGTTCCCAACATTGACCTTTTTAATGAGGAATGGGTCTCTAAGATCTGTTTTAGTCTTCTGTAAAATATTTTACAAATGTGAACAGTGCTTTTCATCATTTAGATACATATCAGGCTCTGAAGATGGGTTAGGCTGAGACCAAGTAAAATTAGCTTTTGATGTCCTGGTCAGGTGGAACATGTCTAATTTGTTAACTTGCTGAACCTCTTTTCTCCCTAAGCCGAAAGGTTCAAAGGACAAGACACTGGGGAATACCTTTTCTAAAGAGAAGAATAAGACCGAAGCAGTCTAGCAGAAGCTTGTTGGAAAAACCTCATAAAGTATGCAGTCTCTCCTGCCCGGGGGGGCGGGGGGGACAGAGCATCTGGGCCTCTTTGCTTTCATGTCACATCCACAACTCCTGTTCTTAAATGCAGCTTTGAGGCCTGGCAACTGGAGTTGACTAGTTAAATGGTCTTAAGTTCCATCTTTAAAATCACCCAGCTGTTCTCCTTTTTCAAAAATAAAACTAGCCCAGCTGGTAGATGGGTGTTTCCTACTGTGACTTCGGAAGCTGAGGCCTAGAGACAGGTGAGGAAGGGAAGGGGAGGCAGGGCTACCTCTCTCACAAGCACTCTGCCCCTGGTCTCCTACAGTGCTGTGGGTGCGGCTGCCCCTGGAGGAGAAGTGAGTGGTTAACAGGAAAGGAAGCTTATTTCTGACTGAGCTCTGCAGGTGGGTGAGAGTGGGTGCGGATGGATAGGAGTGGATGCAGATGGGTGAGAGTGGATGCAGATGTGTGAAAGCAGAGGGACAAGGTACAATGGGATCACTGAATGTCAGATCTGGAAGAGAAAGAGGTCCTACAAACCAAGTGTAGTTATTTTAGAGATGATGAACCTGAGGTCCATGGGTATATATGCTTGGCCCATGGACACATAAAGAATTGGAGTCCAACTATTCCAACTTTACCAAGAGCTATTCTTTGTCTTATAACTCCTAAGGTAGCACAGGACTGAGGCATATGATTTAGACCCTGGTGTTCAACACCCTGCAATATCATGGGGGAAACAGTATAAAAATGTAGACAATATATAATAAACAATGTTTATAAGCACCAAAGTCCCTATGTGCAATACCACTGACCATGCTGAATGCACCCAAACAAGTTACTTAACCTCTCTGTTTCTTTGGTGCCACTTTCTGTAGGATACTAATCACATACACAAATATAGGTAGCAGGCAATACAATTAAATACAAAAACTTAATATTTAGAGACACCATGCCATTGCCCTGCGGGTAAGGGACAGGGAAGACGATGATGTCCTCTGATCCTTTCTAGACATTGCTGCCCCAGGTCAGAGGCAGAACGCTGAGGTTCTCCTTCCGGTCCTTTCCTGATTCTGTCTTCGGGGTCTTTATTTTAGATGGGACCCCAGTGTATTCCCTTGAAATGTTCCCTTACTCTGCCTTTACTCAAGACCTGACATGGTCACCACAGGCCAAAATGCAGTGTATTTCTCTCACTGTGTGAAAGTCCCAAGGCGGCAATACAACTACTCTAACAGAGTGATCAGCGTTGGAAGGTGAGGCCCAGAGAAGAGGCTCCTGCTCTATGTTGTCCTCCCCTTTCCGAGGTGACCAGTGGTTTAGCAGGTACCTTTGTGGTCTAAGCCAAACAATGAGGCAGATGGCAGTAACTGAGGACTAAGCCTTGGGCACTCTGATGATCCTTTGTGTACTCCTGCATAGATGCAGTGAGTCCCCCTGTCTGTGTGTAGACATCATGCAGACTGATCCAGCCTGGAGCTGGGAGACCTGGGTTTGGTTCCTCACTCTTGAGTGAGAATTAACATCTCTGATTTCTTTTTACCTCATCTTTAAAAAGCAAGATTATTTTTTTTCTGGCTTTCCTAAAGGTTGGTAAGGGATGTAACGAGATAATGTATGTGAAAGCACCAGCTGGTAAGGATAACACATCTCAGTGTGTATTACCATGAATGTTGGTGAGAGAGGGCAGGGCTCACCCACAGGCCAAAATGCAGATGCTGAATGAGACCCTGAAGAAGATGGCTTACTGTGAGGTGGTATTTACTCACCCCAGGGCCATTTTAAGTGGGCCATGCTGACCCTGGAACCTCAAGTGAGGGTGGGGGAATGAACTGGACAAGAAGGTCAATCAGTGTTGAGAACTCCTCCCTCAATCACTCTATTCCTCATTCTCTTACTTCCCCTCTTCTATTCATTCACCCTGACCTCTTGCTCACATTTTGCCTCTGCTTCCCTCGCTGCAATGTTATTTTCGCATCAACGTTATTCATGGCCGGTGTGAAGCTGCCCAGCGGCTGGAAAGGAAACCCCGATGAGTGTGCACCTGTCTTCCGCACAAGTGCTGGGAGGGAACTGTGCACCGTGGGGGGCGGGGACAGAATGTAATTAACCTGTGCCCTGTGCTCAGGAGTCAAATCCCTTCTCTGTGTCTTGTGCACACTACCCTCCTCTGATCCTGTCAGATGTGCTGGGGCCATGAGCCAGCCATGCATTTAGGAACAGCTGGCCCAAACCTGCCTTTGCCTGGACGCTGCAACAGTGAACATGTGTCTGAACTTCCCTTCTCCATGGCGGTTTGACCCAGCATAGCTTCTTTGGCCAGAGCATCTTCTGGCTAAAGCTATCAAAAAAATGCCAAAGTCTAACATGGCTATTTTGAGGCATTTGCCAGTAACTCCTGGCTTCAGGCCCTATCAGTGGTGGCAGAGAACTACTGAAGTTGAAATTAGAGAATTGTTCTCCCCTGGTATTTGTAGAAGGGATACAGAACAGCCCTTCCTAGGGAGGAGCATCAGCTAGTTGTGGTGTTTTGATGAAAATAGCAGCAAACATCTTCAAGGGCATCATTCCAAGGGACCCTGGCAGAGTAACTATTTTGAGGTGTATTCTCCAATGGAGGGAAGCCTAGGAGGTCATCTTGGACTTCTGCTCTGGCTGGGAAACTCTGGCTATGGTCAAGTGAGCCTGAGTTCTGTAGCCTCCTTCTCTCCTAAACTTAAAGAATGTCCACTGAGGTATAAGTATGCCCTGGGATCACCTGTTCAAACCAGAAGAAACTCATAAACTGAAACAAAACCAACAGGTAACAGTCAACAAGCCCAAAATCTAACTTCATGTTTTCCACCTGGAGTGACCCGGCTGTGGCTTTATTCATTAATGCCTTTTTGCTTAGTCACACAGTTGAATTCTGATAGGTGCTCTATATACAGAAATACCGCCCCCACCCTGCCCAATCTTAGAGTACAGCACAGAGAAAAGCTCATGCATAGCCCAGTGAACACCCAAATAAGAGTCCATACCTCAACGTCTTGAACAAAATCACTCTGATTTGTGGGGTAGGGGAGTAGGAATTAGTTGTAGGAAGACATTTGAAATATTGTGTGTTATACTCAAATGTTATAGCTAATAGTTTTCACCCCTGGAAGGAGGATCTCTTAATCCACTTTAATAAATGGATAATAGACTGCAGCTAGTTCATCTAGGTCTCATGCATGTTACAGGAATGAAAATCTCGGGGCCTTGACAAGTCACCTCTTACTTTTCTGAATATGGGATTAGTACCTTTGAACGGAAGGGGTAGAGTTAGCATGTCTGGAGGCTGTTTTCAGTGAAAGAGCTTTGTGAGAGGTACAGGGAGAGAAGCATGGCATTGGGTCTCAGCTCTAGCAAAGCAGGAGGCAAGTGTGTGTATCTGGGTTTGCACATTAAGCAGCATGCAGATGGCCCTGATGGGTCCTGTCCAGAGATGCTCTGAACTGCTTAAAACCTGATTACAAAAAGCAGACTTCTGTGCTCCTGAGAATGGTGCCACCAGCTTAAGTTCCCCCAGCTTCAGTACTGGCCTAGGCAGGGATGCCCGTGAATCATCCATCACTCAGGGAAGGTTTTCTCGTCATCTGCCTCATGGGTGGGTCTGGTCACATACATTTCCCGGAACTGTGAGGATCTCAGCAATCTTGAGGCAAACCAACCTCTGTTAAAAGCTTTAAAACAGAAAAGGATGAGCTCAGATAAAGAAGTTCCTGAAGCTTCTGGGGAAGTGGTCACCAGCCACTCCTCTTGCCCATGTTCTAGCCCTGGGAGTCACATCCTCGTGCTCTGCATTGCCCACTAGGGGATCTATGTCCCCTGGCTCTGTACCAGACAGAGGTGTGAGGGCCTGAAGGTGGCCACCTTCCTATAGCTTCTTCAATCCTGGATCGCTGCAATGACCTCCGCTAGGACTATGTTGAGTAAGGGTAACGCTTCCCACCCAGCTTTATACACAGTGAAATCAGGCTCAAGGGGGGGGCCAGAGCTTCTTTACACATGAACAAGAATCGTAGGATATGGAAGAGAGGAGATACATTTTTCTTTCTGCATTTGAAAACAGAGAAGCTGATTATCGGTATATGCATGGGCTCCCCACGGCTGAGCTCCCTGAGTAGAGAACTCGCCATGCTGCCAGGCCCAGGGCAATCCCCCAGTTGGCTGAGTCCTGGGGATGAACAGTTTTGCAAGCTACAGACATCCCATCTGGCCTCTGGAGCAGTTTCAACAGCATTGCTTAGAAGTTATGCTTAATAGGATGTGGCACAGGAGGATTTTTGCTAGTTAGAACCTTGGCTGCAGCAAGGCACTGTACCCTAAGGCCTTGCCATTCACTACACACAGCTATACAGAGTTGTTGCTCTGTGAAGTAACAGCAGGAACCCAAACAAACAGCAGGAACCCAAGCAACTGCTCAGTGTGATCCAAGTGTGGGGGTGAGAAGCAGAAGATCATTTAAACACCTATGAATAAGCAATGTGACTATACGCTATCCTTGTACAAACTCCCACGGAGCCAGCCTAGCCTCACCCCCCAGAACATGGGTAAATGAGATGATCTTTCGTAACCAAAGGGGTCAGACATTGGTTAGTGTCAACATTGCTAGGTGCCATGTCCCATGTCTGACTTTGATGTCCCCTCTCATAGGTACTCACTTCAATTCAAGGAACTCTTATTTAGGACAAACTATGTCCTAAGAACTCTGCTAGTGTGGTGAATAGCACATACTCACTAACAACAGGAGCCTATATTCCATCACTTCCCTGCTTCTACTTAAAAAAGGCCATATTTTGACAGTGGTCTCTGTCCTAGAAAGATGTTCATGATAATTTTCTTACTGGGGAATCTAAGGTTATCTCTGATATGGGCTCTTTCTTCTCTTGCCTGGTTTTTGTTTTTTCTTTTTCTTCTACTGCCCAACTGAAATTCTGACCACAAAGTTTACCTTAACTCTTAGTATTTATGTCCTGATTCATGTTGGTTCAGTTTTCATTGTTATTCTTAAAATTGTACTTAGGTTATTATTTCAGATAATAATGGTGTCCATAGACTGGACACATGTGCTGTCAAATATTGTTTATCATATTTTCTTTTTTTAAAAAATAAAGATTAAACAATCCAGAGTTGAATCTGAATCCATGTAAAATTTGAACTACTATTAAATACTATTAACTAGAGATTTTTGTGAGTCCCCGAATTCATGCATTTGGGTAATTCTCTATACAGTGGTGTGATTTGATGGGATCAGTGAAGGTTATCTACTCATAACTTTCTTCCCTTCTGCAGGTGTCCTGATTGCTCACATCCCATTGTATTGGTGTCCTAGGGCTCCAGTAACAAATGACCACAATCTGAAAAGCTTAAAACAACACATTTGTTCTTTTTTAAGTCTGAAATCAAGATGCCATCAGGACCATACTTCCTCTGAAGGCTCTTCCACCTTCTGGATGGCCTTGGTCTTGACTTACAGCAGTGTAACTCAATCTCTGCCTCCATCTTCACATGACCTTCTTCTCTATGGCCCCTCCTCTTCTTATAAAGACACCAGTCATTGGTCTTAAAGCCCCTACTAAATCTAGGATGATTTTATCTCAAGATCTTTAACTAATTCTATCTGCAAAGTTTCTATTTCCAAATAAGGTCACAGGACACTGCCTTCACCATTTAAGATTTATTCTTTTGGATTTAGAATTGCTTTTTCCAGCTCCTCTTTTAACAATCAAATTCTCCTAGGAAAGACTGTTGTGGTTGTGTTTGGGTTTGTTTATTTAGGGCAGTGGTTCTTAACCGTTTTTGAGGTACTGAACCCACCAGTTTCATATGCGCATTTACCGAACCCTTCTTTAGTGATAAATAAAATATGATTTTTTTTCCAAATTCAAGACATAGGTATATGTTTTTTTACTGGTGCACAAAATGAGCCATGCATGAACATCACCTTGCTCAAAGAACAAAACCAACAAAGTGCATAAACTCACAACAAATTACAGTATTACTTTATTCTGGCCTCCGCGGCAGAGGCTTCTCTGAACCCTTGAGACAGACTCATCGAACCCTTAGAGTTCAATAGAACCCAGGTTAAGAACCACTGATTTAGGGACTAGAGCAAACCGGAAGTCCTAGAAGAAGCCAGGAAATGAAGATGCGATATAGTAAGGACAGATGGGAGGGAAGGAGTTGAACACAAATTTCAATTAATTTGTAGTTTAGATGCAGGTTTTGCTGAGTGTATTCTCCTGAGAAGCTTTCACAGAAGGGGGTAGAAGAAGAAGTAAAAATACTCCACCTACCAGTTTGCTAACATGAGCTCTAATTGCACTGGGGCCTGCATAATTTTTTGAAATGCTATTCAGAAGTACAGATTGTAAATTTCACTGGCAACAATATAAACAATTTCTAATTGCGTAGAAAGAACTGCCACAAGCAAAGCATTTCACAATAGTTAAGTACAATGCCCCCTCATTTTACAGAACATGTAAATTGTCTCTTGGTTACTTTTAAACCCAAATATGTCAATTTTGCAGAATCCATCTGGCCTTCTTCATGAATATTTTTTGGAGCATTTTAGGGAAAGTGCTGCTGAATGAGTAGGAAAGGGTAGTCCTGAACATGGAACTAAAACCATTTCCCACTGAGATGTTGGTGACTGTAGGCCAGTTTTTCCTATCACACTGCTTTAGTCTCTCCATGAACCAGCTAGTTTACCTCCCAGGAAGCCTGTGAGTATTACAGACCCACATTTAGACAAAAGCAGGCAACGTCATTGCCACAAATGCATAGAAGGCTGTGTGTGTAATTGTGTGCCTCTAAGTGCAGGTGTGTGCAGTGGTGGGAGGTGCCAACTTCTTTCTGTATAAGCAGGGATTTGTAGATCTCTAAGAAGCAGGCCACATGTGTCAAAATAATCCCAAGGCCCTCCTCCTGTGTGATATGAGAAGAACCTCCAGAGGTAGCATTTAAAAATGGTAAACTGCAACAACTACTGCACTACGTTTGCAAGTGTTACAAGCATCTCAATTTTAAATTGATGAAGATGATGCACAGAGTTAAATGCTTTGCCCAAGGTCAATGACCACATTATGCAACTTTGATTAGGGCGGAAAAACTTGTATTATAATGTACATTCATCTGGCATTCACTTGTGCTCTACCTTCAAGACAAATCCAACGTCCAATCCCTTCTCTCCATCTCCACCATTACTGGCCTGTTCCAAGGCATCATTCTTGCTGCGTTTTTTTTTTTTTTTTCTTTCTTTCTTTCTTTTATTTTAGTTTTATTTTTTTGTGATTGCCTTACAGCAGTTCTCACTTTTTGTACATTTACTCATCCTCCAGCTGGCCATCTATATAATAATCTGAGTCAACCTTTTAAACTGTTAGATGCTTGGTCTCTTTGCTCAGAGTTTTCAATGGCTTTTCACCTCACCCAGAACAAAAGTCAAAGTCTGTTAAGTGGTCTACAATGCCCTACACAATCTGATCTACTCCTACCTTTCTCTGCCCTGTTCACCCCTGTCCAGCCATACTCACCTTCTTTCCATTCTTTGAAAATGCCCCAGCCTGACCAGGCAATGGTGCAGTGGATAGATTATTGACCTGGGATGCTGAGGACCCAGATTTGAAATCCTGAGGTCTCCAGATTGAGTGCGGGCTCATCTGGCTTGGGCTCAGGCTCACTAGCTTGAGCGTGCGATTGCTGGCTTGAGTGTGGGATTATAGACATGACCCCATGGTCGCTGGCTTGAACTCAAAGTCTCTGGCTTGAAACTCAAGGTCACTGGCTTGAGCAAGAGGTCACTGGCTCAACTGGAGCCCCATGGTCAAGTCATGTAATAGAGAACAATCAATGAGCTACTAAAGTGCTACAACTATGAGTTGGTGCTTCTCATTTCTCTCCCTATCTGTCCCTCTATGTCTCTCTCTTACTAAAAAAAATACCCTTAATACCCTCATCTCAGGGCCTTTGCACTTACCATTTTCTCTGCCTATAATGCTCTCTTTTTTAAGGCAGCCCCAGGTCTTGCTCCATTATTTATTTCTTAAAGTTCTCAGGTCTTCCCACAAAACCCTATTAAATTAAATAGCCCCCTTCATACCATTCTTATCCTCCTTACCCTGAATTATTTTTATTTATAGCATTTATCCTCTTAGGACGTAATATGTATTTATTGTTTTCATTGTCTATCTCTCTCCACAAGAATGTAAGCTTCCTAAGGGAGAGTCTAGGACTGTTTTTCCATGTTCTGTATCCTAGTACCTAGAAAAGTGTCCACTGTGTGGTGGGAATTTAATCATTCATTAGCTAATTGAATAACCCCACTTACCTAATATATCTAATTTAAACCACCATTTATTCCAGGTATCTAATGGAAAATGATAACATTTCCTCTGCCTTGCTTTCCTTAAGGTTCAATGGGGCTCATACAAGATCCTAGAAGTAGAAGTGCTGCCTAACTATAAAGAACTACAGGCAAATGTGAGCTCTGTTAATTCCATCGAGCCTGTTGGGAAAGGTGACTCTAGCGTAAAACGTTAATTCAAGAGAGCAGGATATAAAAAGTTTAAAAGGTTGACTCAGATTATTCTCTGGATAACTTTGGGGTATACTTTTTAGTATGAAAAAGATGAGGGGATTAAACCAAGAAAAAAAGAAAACTTCATAGACATGGATAACAGTAAGGTAATTACCAGAGAGAAAATGGAGTTGAGGGAGGTAGAAGAGAGTAAAGGGGGCTAAATGGTGATGGAGGGAGACTTTTCATGGGGGGAGTGAACACACAACACAATATACAGATGATGTATTATGGAATTGTATACCCGAAACCTATCTAATTTTATTAACCAATCTCACCCCCATAAATTCAATAAATAAAACAAATTTGGGATAAACAAAAAATAAAACAAGTATGAGATTTTTGTGGAGTTGAAGATAATCTAAAAGTTATATAGTCTAACAATTTATATGATATTTAAATTTGTTCTAGCTAGCACATAAGTCTCTGCTTGAATGCTTCAAGTGTCTAAGGAGCCATTCACCTCTTCTTTAAGACAGGCCCTTCTGGGGATGGGTATATTATTTGCTAGAACATTCTTGGCATCCATACAGTGGTTCCTTTCCCTATGCCTCCAGCCCAGAATCCATGTTGAAATCTTCTATTCTGACCCTCCAAGGTTTCTTAGCCATCTTTTTTGGATCAGTTTGCTTAGGACATACCACTTCCCCCACCCAGGACAGTAGAAATCTGATCTGGGGACTGCGGCTGCCTGCCTTCACCAGACCGTTCTGACAAAGAATGGCAGTGATCACTTAAGCTATAGTTTAGGAAAGATTTGTGCCAGCTGCTTCCCACCAGGGCTCCCATTAGCTTGTCATTCTCTTGTGCTACTGTATACTTTCCATGACAAGGACACACTAGCTATCAAACCTTTCCTTCAGGTCCCCATTAGCCTCTCCTCAAATGTTCACAGCTGTAACCTCTTATTTTCTTGCTACTTCTTTGCCCAGATGCTCTCCCAACCCTCCTCTCATGTGCACGGGGAAGAATTACTGTCCACCTCCTGCCAAACTGGCCTAATCTTTCACTGAATTCGCCTGACTCTGCCTTTGTGACCTTGAGCAAGTTGTGTCTCCTTTCTGTGCCTAACTACTCTCTCAGGACCCCACCCCCAATCTGAAAGGTTGAATTTAAGATTCTGAATGAGTTTTGGTTATAAAAATTAGAAGTAAAAAAAATACTTAGACTCAAAACTAGTCAAAAATTTAATTGAATGCATATTTATTGAACAGCCATTGGGGGGCGTATATGGTTCTAGATACTAATGCAGGTAGCAAACAATTCTGGACCTCTCTCAAATCAATTAGTTTTTTAGAGAAATAGATAAGATGTATGTAAAATGAGGAATTCCTTAATTAGGAGTTGTATTTAGATAGAGCAAAATAGGGGAAAGTAATAGAAGACTGTTGGTTATATATGTTGGGACCTATAATTTTGTATTGCTTATTTATGGCCAGAATTACTAGTAAAAGGCACATAATTTAGAATCAAATTAAGTGATTCTCAAACTTAGTTCCTTCATTGTCCTGATACACCAAGGTTGCAGATTTGATCCCTGGTTAGGGCACATACAGGAACCAACCAATAAATGCATAAATGTGTTGGATATCAGATTTAGTTCCTTTTTTCACTGTCTCTATTCTTTAGTTGAAAACAGATATTATAAGACTACTTTGTATATTTGGTGTGAGAATAAATGAGATAATGCATACAGAGTCTTAGGCAGAGAGCATGGTATATAGTCTCTGTTTATTAAATGGTTGCTCTTACTACTGTTGTTGATGTCCTTAATTCTTCACGTCTTACTTACAGTCTGTGTTGTATTTCATTAAGTATTTGTCCTACTTATCCACTAGTGTTTCTAGTGTTCTGTATAATTCTTACCATTTCAATGCCTTGAAGTTCTAAGACACTTTCAGGATGTGAGAAAGGTCAGTACTTGTTTAGCAATATTGGAAAACTTGAAGTTGGTAGAGTCTTAGACTTGGGAATGGAAGTAAAAAGTCTGAATAAGATGGTAGCTCAGGGCCCTTGCTAGTTGGCTCAGTGGAAGAGCATCGGCCAGGTGTGAGGATGTCCTGGGTTTGATTCCCAGTCAGGGCACACAGGAAAGGTGACCATGTTTTTCTCCACCCTTTCTCCTCCTCTTTTTCTCTCTCTTTCCCTCCCACAGCCATAGCTCAATTGGTTTGAGTGAGTTGGCCTAGGGTATTGAGGATGGCTCTATAGCCTCCACCTCAGGTGCTAAGAAATGGCTTGGTTACTGAGCAAGGGAGCAGAGGCCCCAGATGGGCAGAGCATCACCCCCTTGTGGGCTTGCCAAGTGGACCCCAGTTCAGGGCCCATGTGGGAGTCTCTGTGCCTCGCCTCCCCTCACAAAAAATAGATAAAATAAAATGAGATGGTAGCTTAGGGTGATTTGAATGGTATAAATTTAAAAAATTATGTCCCCATAAAACATATGATATCTTTTTTGTTTGAATTCATTTGCATTAAGCAATAGCAGTATAAACTTTTCTCATATTTCAGGCAGAGAAATTGAGTTGGCTAAATAAGGTCCTGCCCCTGGTGAGGGGGTCAAGGATTTTTCTCTTTTTCTGTTTGCAGATATACTACATAAGAATATAATGAAAATGCCTTACTGCTGTATTCATCTTACTCAAGGCCCTGGATATGCTTCGTAGTATTCTCCCTGAAGAAGTGAAAAGGTAACCCTAAAAGTCAGAATTAGGCCACATAACGTTCCTGTGATCAATGGTGTACATGATGAAATGAAATATTCTGTACTCTGGCATTTGCCTTTTTGTCTGAAGATTGTACTCATTTCACCCCACTTTCAGTCTCTTTGTCTCAGGGTGCAGGGAAAAAAGTCATGTTGTTTTACATAGTCTCCTGTCCTGACATATGTTTTACATAGTCACCAGTTGCATTAGGTGGGTAGATTGCCAACAGCTTAAAAACCAACCTGCAATAAGAACTCCCCACTTCCATTTATGTGGAGGGTTTCTCTTCCACGTACCCCTCAGTGCCTACTGATATAGGTATCAGTACTGCAGGCGTGAGACCAGTTTCAGCACTGAGGAGAGCTCCCTGTGAGTGAACGATACTGAAACGAAGCACTTTTCTTATCTTGGGCAGTATAGGTCACTGGAAGCAGC
This sequence comes from Rhynchonycteris naso, assembly GCA_037038555.1. Classification (NCBI taxonomy): domain Eukaryota; kingdom Metazoa; phylum Chordata; class Mammalia; order Chiroptera; family Emballonuridae; genus Rhynchonycteris; species Rhynchonycteris naso. Next base: position 148,302,272 of record CM072999.1, on the reverse strand, counting down.
TTCCTGGGTCATTGTATTCACTCATTTATTCACCAAATATTTCCCTGGTTTCTACTAACTGCCAGACATACTACTAAGCCCTAAGTGAACATGGCGTGTACCTTCTGGTCCTGCGACGCTCTAGAATTCAGAGGACCGGCTCTCTCAAACTGCTCCATAACCTTTTAGAGTCAGGTGTCAAACAGTCCCTTAAACATGGGGTCATTTCAATATTTAACCATTATTAATTTGAAATCTTGTAGAAATATTTGTGTCTTTTGGCTACATTCAATATAATCTTTAAGTATCTCAGACTTTCAAACAGTTATGATAATGAATATGAGGAAACATGAAGTAATAAACACCTAGTCAGAGGCTACCACATAGTATTGTTGCCACCATATTTTATTGGTCCAAGTAGCTCACAACTCTGCTCAAAATCAAAGGGAGGGGACAAAGACTTTGCATATTGATGATGTGATCTTGAGTGGAAGATCCCTTTGTAGACAAGCATATAGCATGAGGTATACTGTGGCCATAGTTTGAAAGTATGTACCCTCTTAGTTCATTTTATCTTTTTGTAATAGGACCTAATACACTTAATTTTACATGTGACAAGTCTGAGGCTGAGGCTACCTAAGCATTTAACTTTCATATAGGGAACTTGACAGGAAAGAGGGGAAAAAAATCCTATATCTATGACAGATTTTTCTCATGGCCCACAAGGATTCTGTACTGGTTACTAATGCTAATTATATAAAGACCCAAAGACTCAGTAAATACATATTTGTTGAGTGATAAATTTTTCTAATAGCACAGGTTCCTAGTTGTTGATGTCTATATCTCCGTAACTTGAAAGCCCTTAGGAATACTTTCCAAAGTTTTAATAATTAAACTATTTCTCAGAGTCCCGTCATCTCTTAGGATAGTCTTGTTTTTTTTTTTTTTTTCTGCTTGTTTGTTTCAATAAGAGATATATGATCTTCTTAGTGATATAGACTTTATCTGTTATTTTATCCTGAGGCAGTTTGGGATAAATCAAATTCTACAATCAAAGGTGCCCTAGAATCTGACCTAGAGCAGTGTAAATTCCCCTGCTAAAGCCTTGCTTCTGCCTCCAACTTTTCAAAACGTTTTTAACTGCTGGAATCACCCCTATGTTTGGGTGAAGATTCAGAAAACCTTTGGTCTGAAGCAGTGCTTTTGGGTAAACAGGACTTTGGGCATCCTCTCTCCTTGATGAAGTGAGAATTTATTCTCTTCATCATCACGATGACGCTGTGATAATCTTCTATACTTCCCAATATTTTAGACACAACAGAGAAATCTTTTTATTAGTAGTTCTCTTGCAAATATAAATAGTTTTTGTTTAGGCTTTGTTAACCAGCATGTCAACCACCCTCAAGATTTAAGAAATAAAATCATGTCATAATCACTAAATAACTGATATCTAAATTAGTATCCACTTATATTTGAAACAGAAATATTGGGCTTTCAATTAATTAGTTGGTATACTAGAGCCGCATGGTAAATTTGACTCCTATAAAGGTATATATGTATCTATTTGGTAATCCCTTTGGTCACTGTTGGGAAGAGCTGTTAGCATTCAGAGAACTCTGGTTATGAAGCAGTTAAAAAAAGCTGGCAAAGTATGGTGCTGGCAGCAGATGGTGTTGTCAAATAGAGGTATAATTGCATTTTAAAAAATCCTTTCAAAATAGTTTCTCAGGCTTTAGGTAACTTGGATGACATTTAACATACTCTGGAAATCACTTAAATGGGTACAGAAATAAAAGAATTATGGAGGAAAACGTCACCATCTGAATTTATCTTGAGTCTTATTGAGTGGAGACATCTGAGGCTCTTTTAATACTTAGCAACTATTTACAGCCCACAGAATAGAATGTGTCATTGTTGTGTTTTTAGCTCATTTTGTGGGAGAAGTTCTTCTGTTGCTGTCTAGAGAATGTAATGGATTTAGTGCTCTTCCATATGAAGTCTGTGGGAAAAGAAGAAGTGTTAATTGTCTTAAATTCAAATACAGAAACACTCACTGGAGCTTTTAGAGAAAGGTAATTAATGCAATTGAAAACTACAGAAAAATAGGTGGGTATTTTTCATTTTATTGTTTGTCACTCTTACTGAATACAGCACAGCAAGAATTACATGTAGATTGCTTTCATAACATTGGGAAGCACTGCAAATATTGATGGGGAATCTAAGATATTTTTTTTTTTTTGGTTTGGGGAATATAGAATATATAAAAGATCTGAGAAGCATACTCATAAAAATTTAGAGTTAGAACAAAGTTACATTTATTCAACTTAATTTCTTGTTTGACAGATGAGAACAGTGAAGCCCAAACAGGAGCCAGACTCTATACTCTTACCTGGCTTTCAGGTTGTGAACTGTTCGCAGTTATTGACAATCTAAAAGATTGCATGGTCAACTATTTTGGTATACCCCAGTTATCTTACTGTAAACATGAGTATTAGCCAAGACCAGCATGTAAAATCCTAGGGAGGAGGAAGTAGTCCCAAGGAAGATATGGGCTTGTGCTCCAGTCCTGACTCTATTTCTTATCAACTTAAATAACAACTTGAAGTTATGTAATTTGTCTGACCTTGTTTCTTCTTTCAGTCAAGTGAACAGTTACTACCAGGGCCCAAGAGCTTTATTGTAATGGTGGAATCGTTACATGCTGAAGATGGCATGGTTTTGTCTCCAAACTCTTGGGACCAACTATTCAATTCCCCCACTGTGGTTCACCACAGGTCCTAGACAGCATTCTAACTTGCCACAAATATATATATTTTTAGCATCATTGGATCTGCTAGATCACAAATTCCTATTCTTCTGTCTAGTGTCCATTGCCTGCACACGTTGTCCAGGTGTTTAAATTATGAGTGCTCTACAAGGTTTTTCTGACTAAGCCTTTCCTCCAGGGCCTGATGTTTGTGTTATCCTTGTATCATCCTAATTCTGCATTTGGAGTTGTTATGGGACATTTCAGTAAAGCATGATGGGAGCTGCATGCTTTTTGTAAGAAAGATGGTACAACCTGGGTTATTTCAGGTCTTCAAGCAAGAATGAAAGTGCTGAAATGGCAGGAAAGAAAAATCAGTCTTCTGCCAGAGGAGTCATGGTAGCTGTGGAGCGTCAAGGTGTGTGTTGGTCATCTAGCTCCTCCAATTTCCCCCATTCCAATTCTCTAGATTTCTTTCCCCCCCCTATTTAATATATAACTTTCCTAAAGAGACTTGATGAATTAATCTGACATATTTCAGCAACCTGCAGGATCAAACACTGAGTCTTATTTTTCAGCTCTCTTACCCTGCTGCTGTAGGAGGTGAGAGATTATTTTAGTACAGTCATAGAAAGTTCCTAATTCTTTTTTTGGCCTGTGCCTTGAGCCAGTAATTTAGTATTTTGAGCTTGTCATGCTATTTCTTTAAGTTGTCTAACACTGTTAGAAGCATAACCCCAATTCTACAGTCCTTGAATTTCTCAAACTCATTTTTTTTTTTTTCTACTGGTACAGTGAGAGAGTCAGAGAGAGGGATAGATAGGGACAGACAGACAGGAATGGAGAGAGATGAGAAGCATCAATATGTTCAGCTTGATTTAAAGTAATAAGCATTTGTTGAGTGTCTAATATGCATTTAGCTAGTCATATGTTAAGGACTCCAATAGGATTCACAAGAAAAATATGGCCCAATATTTTTATTTTTATTTTTGATAAAGAGAAAATCATCTAGTTTTTGTTCTGTGAAAAAACAAAGCAGTTAACAAAGAATCTAAGGCTCTAATAAGATTTAGAACAAAATATTATCAAGCTATAAATTAGATCATCCACTAGAATTTTTAAGAGATTTATTGGGCATCCCTTTGGTTTGCAATAAAGGTGATTCTTATCTCTGTTTAGTGAGTCAGGAGCCCCTGAGTCAGGTTTCTTTGTGTGTGTGACAGAGACAGAGAGAGTCAGAGAGAAGGACACATAGGGCCAGACAGACAGGAAAGGAGAGAGATGAGAAGCATCAATTCTTTGTTGTGGCTCCTTAGTTGTTCATTGATTGATATTTCACATGTGCCTTGACCAGGGGGCTACAACAGACCAAGTGACTCCTTGCTCGAACCAGAGACCTTGGGCTCAAGCTGGTGAGCCTTGCTCAAACCATATAAGCCCGTGCTCAAGCTGGCAAGCTTGGGGTCTCGAACGTGGGTCCTCTGCAACCTAGTCCGATGCTCTACCCACTGTGGCACCACCTGGTCAGGCTCATTTTTTATAAAATAGAATCCACACAGTTCTTTCAAGCCTTGCCTTAATGGGCATATCATTCCAAGGGAGATAATATCCATAGGAGATAATTTCTATTTCTGCACTGCATGCCAAGGACTTTTAGATTTACAAATCATCTTTTCCCTGAGGTCCTATTTTCCCTTTACCCTGAGGCCTTATTGCCTGTATCAATCATATTTCTTAACTGCAAGTGCCATAAGTCACTATAAGCTAACTTAAGCCCCAAAAGAATTAACTAAAATATACTGGACAATCCAAGGAATCTCTAGAAGGTTTAGGGAACAAGGCTTAGCTGCCACAGTTAGGGACAAGGTAAAAATTGCATCATTGCTCTTGACATTGCAACTTGCCCCATGACATAGAACACTGTTGCTAGAGCCACTGTCCCTGCAGTCTTGGGAAAGTGTTGCCTCTACCCCGGCAGCATCCTGTGCTTGGTCTGTCACTGGCTTCCCATTAAAGTTTGACATGGGTGCATATGTTTGATGTAGCGAGGCTACCCTGCCCATTGTCTACCAGTGGAAGCATTTTTACCTTTCCAAGTTGAAGGTATCAGATATTTATGCACAAATACTACATAATGTAATGTTTGTAAAGCATTTACACAATGCCTAGAAATACAAAAAGCTCTTAAAATGTAAACTATATAATATGTATTATATCATATGAGTGTTTGTACTATAAAAATTGGGTCACAGACAAGGATGTCTTTATAAAAGCCTTCAACTTGGCTGCCTTATGTTTTGGGAGTTTAGTTGAGGTTGCTACTTTTGGTTCATGAAAGCCAAATTTGCTGCATTTCATGGCACTATGTTACGCATTCACCAACAAATATGTGTTTGCTACTTCCCATCTGTTTCTTTTTTTGGTTGTCATAGGAATTGTGGGAGAGGCACACAAGGAGAGTACTCACTGCTTGCCCTCAGACTGCATATAACGCAAAGAGTGGAGGAAGACAGACACCAGTGTTTACTGAGTATGCATTACACACTATGGCAGCCTTACACACACTCTTATGGACTCCTCTCAAGTGTCCTGTTGGTAGCTATTTTCTCCATTTGCCAGGAAATGGAGCCTCAGAGGGTTTCATTAACTTGCCCAAGATCATGTAGGTATAAACGGGAAAGTCCAGTTTATACCAGGCCTGAGTCATGATTTGAGGAAGAAAGAGAGCTTTTAGGATCTAGAAGAACCAGGGCAGAATAAATAATGTGGGTTTGAGAATGTGGCCCCAAATCTTTCAGAGATACTGACTTTTACAATGTTGTAGAACCTTCAGAGAAGATACTGGAAGAAAAACTGAATTGATGTTCCTTAAATTGCCAAGACTAGAATGAGTCCATGCTTGGAATACTAGATGCTCCTCTTATCACTGAAATTTCTAGAAGATGAAGAGAAGCCATGTCAGGGCTCAAGAAAATAACAGGCCAGGTGGTCAGTCTAGAAACATCCTTTTGTTAAATGAGCCAACCATGAAATCATGTCCTTACCAGTAGTACTCCATGGGCCTTCCCAACACACAGAGGCCCATAATAACTAACCATCCCATTGACTATTTCCAGACCCACATTACTGGGGGGTAGGTTGGTCTGGCTTACGTGGATTGCCTCAGGGCTCTAAGATTGAGTCTGTGTGTGACTGACAACCCAGGGGCCCACTGGGGTTGGACCTGAAAAAGCCAGAGACTGTCAGAGGGCAGCAGTCACTATTTCCTGATATGGAAAAGTGCTCTGGTCAGAGGTAGACAGTTCCAGTAGATGGCTTGGAGTGATTTGTGGGATAAACACTGGGGGTGGAGGGGTTGTGATGATGGTGGCAGTGGTCTCACATGTTGGTGGTCATGGCAGGGGCAGTGGTGGCATCTGCAATCTATGTGTGAGAAGACTTACCCAGTGTAATATGACTGTGGTGCTCTTATAAAACTCCCTGGAGAAAATTTCTTAAAATAATGGCATCAGGGTGATTCAGCATTTATAGGTAGAAATATCTCTTCTCTATGGACTTCAGAGCTACAGGAACGAGGCCACATTTTTTTCTAGGACAGTTATGAGTGGAAAAGTCTTGCTGTACCTAATAAATCAACAGAACAGCTTGAAAATCTTGCATTTTGCCAGCTAATCGGTATCTTCCAAACTATCTTTTGTACCTAAAAAGGAGACACTGAAACTCTTTATTTCATTATATTTCCTAATTTTAGTTATACCTGCATATACATATATAATACATGCATGCATATATATTCATATTTATAGTGACGTGTTTATATTTAGCCATATGACTTCAACTTTACACCCAGATTCTGTATTCTTGGTCTAGGGAGCCATTGTATTTGCATTGTAATTTGCTTGTGAAACACTGTATCATATTTAGTGCAGTGTGTGCATCTTCTAGGAGACATTGTTTGTATTTTGTGCCTATATGACAAGAATATGGAATTCTAAAGGCAGCATTCTTAGTCTCTGATTTCTCCCCATCCTGGGAATCTCATGAGACAGTATCACTATCCATTTTTAGATTAGAAGAGAATTGGGGAGCATAGTGCTTTATGGTAGAAGGGTCCTGGCTTATATCTTGGCTCTGCTGTTTGCTAATTGTATAACCTTGGGTAAGAAATGCAACTGCTTGGCTCAGCCTTTTCATCAGTAAAAGATGGGTTAATAATTTTTCCTTGGGATGTTAAGAAGACTAAATGACTATAGATAGTGCCTAGCACAGTATCTATTATGTAGCAAACATTCTAATAAAATGTCTGAATTACAAGAAATCTTAGCGGTTGTCATATAGACCAACTTTCTCATTCTGCAGATGAGAAGAGTATGATGCTCAGGGAGATGAAGTAACTTACTGAGAGTTTTTACGTAACTAGTGATATAGTTGAAAGTGGACTCCAGATAATAGATTCTCATGAAATTCCAAGAGAAAAAAGTCAGTGTCTTATTGCCGGGAGCAGGCAAACCATGCAGTAGTGTAAAATGTTAGGCATTTCTCTTCACATTTCCTGATTTGGAAGAAAATTCTATAGACTTAGCTTGTTAGTAGAGCTTCCCAAATTAGACACCCCCTTTTGGATTTTGGGGTGTATATTTACTACTTGATGTCTGAGCTCTGTTTCTAGAATTTCTTGTTAGCAATTAGGAATTTTAGAAAACATGAAAAGTTGGCTTTTTAAAAAAATGATTATTGAGTAATAATTTGCACACATAAAATATACCCCTTTTAAGTGTACAATTCAATGATTTTTAGTAAATATATTAAATTGTGCTATTGTTATCAAAATCCAGTTTTAGAACATTATCACCAACCCATAAGGATCCCTTGTTCCTGTTTATGGTTTACATTTCTCACCCCCACCCCAGGCAACCACTAAATTACTTAATTTCCCTACAGTTTTGCTTTTTCTGGGCATTTGCTATAAATGAATGTATATGACATGTGGTCTTTTGTGTCTGTCTTCCCTCAGTTAGCATCATGTTTTGGAGGTCATCCATGTTGTAGCATGTTCAATGTTTTGCTTCTCTTTATTGCTGCATTTGTTTCTCAGTCTACCTTCTATTTATGAAACAGGGAAGTGGTGATGGGAGGAAAGAAATGGTTTCAGCCTCTCCAAATCTGTCACCTGATAAGCCCCATTCTACAGAGCTGCCCGCAGCTTCCCACAGGAAACTCACCAAGGTTACGTCCTCTGGCCCTCTTCCCAGACTTCGGGGAGGAAATGTTTACAACCCTGTCTCTGATGATTATGCTACTAAATGGTTGGAAAATTGCCCAGGTAGGAGGCGGCAACTCAGATTCCAGCAGGTTAATAACAGCCTCGAAGTGCTTATTAGTGAGGGGACAGTGATGCACCTGCCATTGAATTTAGGAGATTGGGGAAAGGAATGAATTCTCATGGGGAGGCCAAGAACTGGGTTGTATTAGTGCCACAGCTGGGGGTGACCCTGGCAGGGGGCAGGTGTGCTTTCTGGCTTTTCTGGCTGTGAGATAGAAGTAATATTAGATATTAGTTCAACACACAGGTTTGGAAGTCAGAAAAGACTGGTTGGTCATGTGACTTTGGGCAGATTGTGAAGCCTCTTGGAGCCTTTGTTTCCACAGGTATAGTGGAGTAGATAGTCCGTAACCTATAGAGCTGTGAAGAATTAAATACGACAATGAACACAAATGCTTAGTAGATGTCTAACACCTAAAACATATTCAGCATACATTGACTTAATTTTTAACTTCTTGGCACTTTGAGGGTCAAGTCTAATCTAGTGTTTTTCTGGCTCCCTGAGTGTCCTTAAAAGAAAATGAATGATCTGAAATTAATAAATTCCTACATTTATAAAACAACAAAAATATTCAAGGCATCAACGGTTTTGCCTTAGAATGAATAACCTAGTTTGCTTCCTCTTTTCCCTTCCTTTTTCCTTTCCCATTATCTTTCTTTCTTCCTTCTCTTTCTTTCTTCATAATATAACTGAAGTCATAATATAACTACAGTGCCAACATTGAGTATTTATGGTACTCACTTTAGATTTTTCATACTTTTACCATATTTGATTGTTATAGCAGTTCTGGGGAGAACTGTTATTATGATTCCCATTTCAGAACTGGAGATAATGTAATCTGCTTAAAGTCACCCTGCTCATGAATGGATCCCACTGTATTATTAGATATTGGGAATTAGATATTACATTAGTTCCCTAGGGCTACTGTAACAAATGACTATATACTGGGCAGCTTAGCACCACAGAAATTTATTCCCATATTTCTTGGAGGCTAAAGATCTGAAATGAAGGTGTTGGAAGGGTTGATCTCTCCTGGAGGTTCAGAGGGCAGATCCATCCCATGTCTCCCTCTGAGCTTCTGGTGCTGCTGGCAGTCAGTCCCCTGTGTTCCTTGGCTTGTGGCCACATCACTCCAGTCCCTCTCTCTGTCTTCACATGGCCTTCTTCCCTGTATGTGTGTCTTCTGTGTCTCTGTGTCAGACTCAGTCACTCTTTTCTGTTCTAAAAGCAAGTCATTAGATTAGGGATCTCATCTCACATGGCCTCATCTCAACTAATTATATTTGCAAAGATCTTCCTTCCAAACAAAAACACATTCTGAGGTTCCAGGTCGACAGGAACTTTTGGTGGACACTATCCAATCCTGTACAGATCTGGGAACACAGTTCTCAGTCTAACATGGGAGACAGGCATTTAAATATCTGTATAGTGAAGTTAAAGCAGTATGTAAGAGAATGACAATGGTGAGGAGGGGGTTCTAGGCAACAGTTACTGCTGGAGCAGAGGGTTGCTATGTTTTGAAAAGTTTTTTTTTGAGATGCTCTGTCCTTCAGGCCCAGCAGAGGCACTGGTGGGGAAGGTGCAGAGGGAACACTAGGTGTATTTCCAGAAATGAAGGACCTTACATATTCACCAAAGAACTAGAAAATAGCAGAGCCACCAAGCATTTTGGAAGCTTTCATTGACTTAGCTTATAAACTATTGAGAGATAACCTTCTTTGATTTTGTTCATTTTCCCAAGAGGTGGGCAGAGTCAGAAAGAAAGGAGATACCCAGTAGAGCTGTGAGGAGAGGTGGGGGTGAATAGAGAGGGGTGTCAGGGTGGATGGATTGTCACATAGAGATGATAGGGCTTGTACATGGCCTCCTTGAATGAGAAAATTTGATCTCCCCAAACTGAATTGAAACAGAGGATGTGGCAGCTGTCTGATGCAATGAGGGGCACACAACAAAGGCCAAAACAGGCTTATTATAAAAAGGTGAAGCTCCAACCGAATACCATCCAAAGAAGAGTGTTTGAAATGAATAGCCCATCAATAATTACCACGGCATTTTGCCGGGATTGCTGGGCAGGAAAACCTTAAAGAGCGTAGGGGTTGTGTTCACATAAGGGGAATGGGGCATGCTTTCTGTTCTGTTGCTGGATGGGAAAGTCGGAGAATAAGCTGGGCACAGGCAGTTTTATGAAGATATGTCGTGCGGGTGATGCTTCAGGCTTATGGAAAGACTGCCAGGGTTCTCAAGGAGTTTGAGCGAGCAGGGACTCTGTCTACCGTGGTCACTGCTGTGTCCCCAGTGTGGGATAGTACCAGAATTTAGCAAGTGCTTAGCAAAGGTTTTAAGCACAGGGGACAAAGGCACTTCAGAGGTTCCGGCACAGTCCGGAGGCAGGGAAGAGCAGATTGGGTCCGTGGGCTGATGGGCGACTACCACAGGTAGCTTGGATGATTCCCCTCGTTTGGGCCTAAACTCCTGATCAGCATGCTCCACTCTGCCAGGTGTCCTCTGAGTGGGGGTAGCCCGGCTCATCCTGGTCGGCCATGGCAAACTTCCTGAGCAACTCTCTGACTTGTTCTTAGCATGTAGCCCTATCTGTCCTTGACACTCTCAGAGGCCAACTCTGCCCCTCTCTGTTCTGTGTCTTCATGTTGCCTTGAATTAGACTCACCATTTCTTCTTAGCTGGAACTTTGTCTCCCGTGACTGTGTTCTAACTATGTACGCTGGTAGTTTCGAGTGCACTCACTGTGGGTATCATACCTGGGTAGTGTTTTTACCTTGATATCCCTGGGCTCACGAGTGGGACCTAGGCAGACAGGATTGGAGAATAATGAAATACAAAGACAAGCTCATATAACAGAGGGTTAGACAAAGAGCCTATTCTTAAAGGAGGAGAAAAAAAGGTTTTGAGGATATTGGGGAGGTGTAAAATAGTCTATATTTGAGCACAGTTTTGATTAGTGGGGGGTTTCTATCTACTATGCTCCTTCCTACTGAAACAGTGAAGTATCAACAATCCCTAAAATGTCGTCCTGGAAAGCACCACAAGGTTACTGTTTTATACAAAAATATGATTGCCATGTTGCAGTTTGTTCATTCAGGAATTATGTCTTGATGCCTACTTGATGTGTGTATTGTGTTAAGACTTCTCCCAGGGGAAAACATGGAAGAGGACACAGATTTGTATTCCTCCTTGAAGAATTTAATAGGCTGTGGGGACTTGTGAACTAACTGTGTGCACTTATCTAAATACAGGAAGAAAAACACCAAAACCAACAAACCCATGGAAAGAGGGGTAGAGAACGGAGCGTGGGTGGGGGAGCAGATTCTATACCTGCATTTGGATCCAGCTGCCTTGTGGCTCCCCTAGCTGGCTGACCCAGAAAGAGGCTGGGTCAGGCAGGCAGGTTTTATTGTCTAGCATTCTAGTTCAGAGCCTGACTTCTGCCCCGCCCAGGAGTGCTGCCCACACCTCCGGATAACTGCTCTTCAAACCCCCAGATGCTTGGTGGAAGCACGTAATTGACTATTCTGTAATTAACCTTGCAGAGGGCTCCCTGGGCCATCTTCCTGGCAGGAGGCCTCATCAACAGCAGATCAACAGGCTATCCCCCCTGCTCCACCCCTTTTTTTTTCCCACAGGAGGTCTTATTTATAAACTGATATACCCCCAAAGGAAATTTCTGCCCTCCAAAAGCAAGGAGGGGGAAGGGGTTTTTGCAGAATTCTAGTCACTAAAACCACAAAATCAGAGTGGGAAGAGAGAGACCCATTAACCTGCATAATTTGTCCCTGGAGCCCAGCAGGGATGTTTTCTTCTGTACATGTGTCTGGTCTCTGCTTATTGAGCCCCAAGAGGTCGAATCTCAGAGCTCTTTCTGTCTCCAGTGCTTTCTTCTGCCCTTTTTTGTTTCCCCTTGGCCCTTTTGGCATTTAATTCATTTCTGTTATTTGCTCAGCACTTCAGGAAGGTGAACTAAGACACAGTGCCTGGTCTCAGATTGCTCATATCGTTTTGTACAAGGCAGACATGTCTCTTTCCTTCTGGTACCGTTGCCAGATATTTGGAAGGTCAGGAATCTAGCTCCCACTCACAGCCTCCCCTACTGACACTCTGTGTCATTCACATGAATTTTTATTATAATATTTGCATAGGTGTCTTGTTTTACTATTTTCATAAACAACAAATATGGGTTAACAAAAGCAAACTTTGGAATCAGAGAACTCTCAAGTGAAACCATAGACTCAATATTTATTAGCTCTGTGGCCTTGACCTCTGTGATTCTTGTTCCCATAAGTATAAGGAGATAGGGCTGCTCTGAGGATTACACTAACACAATGTAAGGCAGCAGCAAGCAGGTGCTTAGAAATGCCTCTCCTCCATCTCTTCCTCTTGGTCCTCCAAGAGTGGGATGACAATTCCAGCACCTTCCTTTGCAAATGAAAGGCAGAGTAAAAGTGGCCATGTTGATTAAAACAGATGAGTAAACTGATGAATAAATGAATGAATGAAAGTATGTCTCCCCTCTTTAGAGACAGGGCAAAAGGAGTAATGTAGACAGGCTTAGGAACATGGTTAGAAAGCAGAGCTACAGGAAGCTGTTCACGGTGCAGTCTTGAAGGACATTACCACACAGAGCTTGAAGGATAATGAAGCTGGGAGAGAGATCTAGATCTGGATAGGTGAGTTAGTGTTGCCCATCTGCCTTCCAGAGGGTCATTTCGAGACCCTTCTGGGATGAGTTCTATAGAACAGTGAGGTAGGTGGCTTGTTTGACCATGAGCTGTTGTCTAAGAATCCAGCATGTTCTGACTTCTTCCTGGAAGCCCAGGCCTTAGTATTGGAAAATCTCTATTCCTTGTTCACTCCCATCTTTTCTTTCTGTAGTCCTTATACTCCAGCAAGAAAGGCACATGCTCTGGGTCCTACACTTAAGAGAGCTCCACAAATTAAGAACACCCACACACACAATAAAAAATGTAAAGATACTTTGTTATCTCTATCATTCAAGATCGTGACCTGTAATATCTATTATTTGATCATCACTGCTTAGGCCCCAAGGGAAAATCTTCTCCACATCTCTTACAACTTATCTTCAAAACACAAGGTGACTGTGAAGAATTGTTTAAAAATTGTTTTGGCTGTGATGGGGCTGGTATCATAGACAGATTCTGTTTTAGAATGCAGGAAGGATTTGAGCAGAGGTGCTTAGGTAAGAGAAAAGACAAATTAATTTGTCAAATTCTTCCTCTCGGACAGCATGAATACACTACATTCTTGCATAATGAGCCATCATTTCCCAGGAGTGCCAAGTGTCCATTTTCTTATTTCTCTTCGTGTTCTCATCGGTAAACCTGGAGCTACTCAAGGATTAACATAGTATCTTTGACAGTTACACATAAAAGAAAAAGAACACTTTACAATATTGAACAATGTATATTTTAAACTAGTTTTAAAGTAGGTTTAGATACAATATGAATGAATCATGACACTGATTCTTTACAATACTCTATGAACTTAGATATTGGTAGAAATAATAGTAAACACCATAATATAAATCATGATGAATTGTATATTGAAATTAAAATAGAACATTTTTTGGCCCTGGTCTGGTGGGCAGTTGGTTAGAGCATTGTCCCAAGGTTGTTGGTTCTATCCCCTGTCAAGGCACACACAAGAATCAACCAATGAATGCATAAGCAAGTGAAACAATGAATTTCTCAATCTCTCTCACCCTCTTTCTTTTTCTTTAAAATCAATAAATAATATAAAACATTTTGCCATGTGATGATTGATCTCTGTGAACCATATAATTCTGACCTGATATGGGTCATAGTTTCCTGACCCCTGGTTTAAGCACAGAATTATTTATTTTCATGCCAGCTATCCATCTTGGGTCACTATGATGTTTTCCCCACATTTGTTTCTGAAACCCAGGCAGATGGAGCTGTGATACTCTTGAATGTTGGTGTTGCTCTGTTGGAGGGAAGTAAAAGGCTCTTAACTTGCCTTTGCATTTAAGTGCTCAGACCAGAAGTGACACACATTCTTTCAGCTCACAACATTGGCCGGAATTAGCCATAAATCCCCACCTTACCACCAAAGAGTCATAAGAGAGCAATGATGAAGGTTCAAATTAGGAGTCATGAAAGTACAGAGGAGGGAGATATAAAATCTAATTAGAGTTTAGGGAAGAATTTGCAGAAGTTACATTTGTTCTGGGCTCCCAAGTAGAGGTGTTTTACAAATTTACTTTAATATGAATACAGACAATAGCATTTAATTGGTATATGTAAGTTTTGCTGTTATTTATCTAGACTATTCTCTCAGAGTGTCTAGAAAATGTTAAACCAAAATTCCTTTAAATATTTCTTTTTCATTTTCTTTATATTCTCCTGGAATTCCAATTATACACATGTTTGGTATTGTCCCTAAGCACTTAGATACTGTATTCTATTTTCCCCCCATACTCTGTTTTCTCTTCCTTTTTCAGTTTGTTATTTATTGACTTATTTTTAAGTTCACTGACTTTTTTCTTAATTGTGTTGAGTCTGCTGATGAACCAGTGGCAAGAATTCTTAATACTCATTACTATGTTTTTTATTGTATCATTTTCATATTACTTTTTATTTTTTAATTTAATTTAATATTTTTTTAGTGAGAGAGACAAGAACAGAGAGAAAGACAGAGAGAGGGACAGATAGGGACAGCCAGGCAAAAAGGGAGAGAGCTGAGAAGCATCAGTTCTTTGTTGCACCTTGGTTCTTCGTTGATTGCTTTCTCATATGTGCCTTGACCGGGGGGCTACAGTAGACCGAGTGACTCATTTGCTCAAGCCAGCAACCTTGGTCTTCAAGCCAGCAACCATGGGGTCATGTCTATGATTCCACGCGCAAGCCAGTGACTCCATGCTCAAGCTGGTGACCTGTGCTCAAGCTGGCAACCTCGAGGATTGGGACCTGGGTCCTCGGCATCCCAGTACTATGCTCTATCCACTGTGCCACTGCCTGGTCAGGCTCATTTTACTTTTTATTATTAGTATTCATCTCTGTTCAAATTTCTCATTTATTAATACATGTCATCCATCTTTTCCACTAATATATTAATAGTGGGTAATTATGCTAAAATTTTTCCAAAATCAATGGCTGATAGTTCTAATATCTGAAGCCTCTTTTGTGAATAACTCTTGGTTTTATTTTGATAGTGGCACTTGTGTGTGTGTGTGTGTGTGTGTGCGCACGTGCGCATGTTTTGCATGTCTTCTTATTTTTGTGCTGATGCTAGATATTTTCTATAGAACAATAAAGAATAGAGTAAGACTATGTCTTCTGGTGCATCTCTTCTGATAGGCTGCTATGGTGAGATATTGACTAAATGTAGTCAGTAGTTGAGCTGGATTTGGAATCTATTGTTGGTATACTTACCACTGACTTCAGATTTCCCACTCCTTACTTGGTACTTAATGTGGAGTCTCTATTTTTTTGCTGAAAGTTCTTTCTCAATCCTCCTGATTAACCCTCGACATTAGGTATCCCAGTACTCTTTTCCCTCATAGGAGGTCTCTCTGTTTGCTCCTGCCCCTCTTCTGGCAGGAGACTGCTGTTAATTGTTATTTTTACCAGCCTAGCAGACAGGGACCTTCTTGGTTACCCTAGTCCAGCCTCAGCCTCAATCAGACCCTGTATCTAGGTCATAAAGTAACCCTCTCTCAGTAATACTGCCTTTTCCCAAGTAATAGAAGACCAATGGTTGGAACCCAGTATAGTTCCATACCTATTTCCCATTCTTTTATTCCTTAACTGCAGCTGTAAGGGGTCTTCAACAGTGGGTTGGGGCCACAGTGTTTGATGTGTTTCCTCTAACAGCTTAAAGCTTTTGTTTTTGGGGGGAAAGGGCTGCAAGTAAGACTTTTCTGCCTTTTCTGTAGCAATGGTTGCTCCCTTCCCTGAGGTTCATGCTGCTGGTTTTCTCTGGTTTCCTATCTTGACTCTAATCTTTTTCATAACCCTCCAATGGGGGTTTGTTAAGAAAAGCCTGAGAGTGGGTGACAACTCACTTTGTAATTGTAGCTCTCCCAAACCAGGGTTTCTGTACTTTCACACTCTTCCATAGGTAGCTTCTAGCAATTTATTAAACATTTTTAGCCAAATTCTTTGTATCTCCTTGCAAGATGACCCCATCTTCCTCTTATCCTCTGCCACAGATAAACTAGGATGTGGCTCTCTTAGTGTTTAGGCTAACTGGGTGCCCTGCCACCCTAGCTCTTTGATGGACTCAAGAAAATTTATAGTTTTATAGATTAAGTGGCTCTTTCTTACTGTTATTATGGAAATAATGTCCTTCTTAACTTTCTATATCCTAGTCAGAAATCTCTGTTGTTGTCTTTGAATGACATGTGCTGTCCATGAGGGCTGTGTTCTGTTTTACACACTTTGGACAATATTGGTTGATGATGAGATCATTTTCTTTGGGTTCACTACAACATGTAGTTTATAACAAGAAACTGAGCTGTAACTATGTTGTAGATTTATATGAAATTACTTTGTCAAGTGATTCCTAAGCACATTTGATTAAGTACCTTTATGTGGTGAAATAAAAAACAAAAACCTTTTTGTTAGATGTCGGAAGACTTAGGTCATGATCCTGTTGCTGTCAGTTTTTAGCTAGGGGATCTTAAAGCAAATTGCTGAACCTCTTTGGTTCTCAACTTCCCCTCTGTAAAATAAGGATGCTGATCTAGTGATTTCTGTGTTCCATAAACTACCGTACGGTCAATGATGATGCTTTGTTCTGTTTTTATCCACATAATTGTAGCACAGGTATTATTATTCTTATTTAACAAAGAAGCAATTCAAGAAGAAGCAGATATCATACACGTTGGCATTGAATTCTAAGTATAGCAGAGTACTGAATTGTGGAGCTTGAGACTGTTTTTGAAAGAAATTGGAGTTCAATGTAGTATATTTTCAGCATATAGAGTTCTAATTCAAAGTTACATTATTCCTGTCTCTTGAACAAGGCCTAATTTAGTCACCCTTAGATATGCTGGTTAGGTCATATGCTATTGAGTGTGTAACTCAAATTATTTTAATAATCATGGTATGTTTTTGTGATAGGGAGATAGAGAGGGAAGGAAGGAAAGGCGGGGGACATAGAAATAGAGGTTATTAAAGAGCTGTGAATTGTTTACATCTGAGACCTAAAGTGTTAGAATAAGATCTGATGTCTCTAGACTTTAACTCTGCTGTCCTTTTACTGGATCATGATCTTTATGTGGGAGTTGCTATTCCCTCTTCTGCATTGTCTTGAAGAATCAGAGCCCTCTGGCTCAAGAACTTTTTAAAGGTTAAAACGCATGTTTTCTAAAGACATCTTTAGTGTAGGGCAGAAAATTCAGCACAAAACCTAAGTCTCTTGTTTGGAATCACACTTCAAAAAATATAAACCTTAGAAATATAGTCTCCTTTTTATTCAATGGTTCTGAATAAGACAGGTCATCTCACTAGCTACACAGAGAGTGTGTGTGGGTGTGAGTGAGTGTGAGCACGCATGAGCCATATTGATTCTGACATGAGAATTCATTCCCATTCTCCTCTCCACCTATCTAAAATGTATCTATCCCTCAAGATATAATTCACATCTTACCTATAAAATAGTTTTCTTCATCAATTTTAGTTCCATTTCTGAAGTCCTGTAATATTTATATATTACTCAAGTGGTTTAATTTAATAAATTATTAGAAATGGATTTAAGGAATTTTCATATTTCTTCCTTTTACATCTTCAGCCAAAGAATTTTAGAACATAAGAAGCATTTAGTGAGTACATTTTTAAAGCTTCTTTTCTTGAGAATTTTAACCTTGAAGGTAAGAATAATGTCTTCTTTAAAAAAATATCTATTGACCAATGACTATGTTCCAAGAATTTTTTTAGACACACAGGAACTAAATAAAATAAGCACATTCCATATCCTCAGGGAGCTGATGAAACAGGAGAAACAAACAAACCATTCAAGTTGTGATCTATTCTACAAAGAAAAATAAAACAGAGTGGGGGTTGTAAGCTGTGGCTAGAGAGGGGTGTGTCTTATTTTATACCAGGCAGTCTTCTCTGAATAAATGACATTTGAACAGAAAGCTGATGAAAATAAAGCAGCAAGCCGAGAAGATCTGTCTGCAAGATAGTCCCCATGGTAATATTGCACAACTGCACATATAATATGTGATAAAACACTGCATTATATTGCATTCATGCATATTAATGGTTAGAATGGCTGAGGTTATTGTGCTCTTTCTCTTTGCTCTTGATTAGGGATTTGAGATAATTTGTAGGGAAGAAACCCATTTCCCCTGTTTCCAGAAACCAGAGACAATAGACATGGAGAATTTATTTCTTAGGAGGCTGATATTATTAATGCATCTCCCAACGATCAAGCCTTTTCTTTCTGAAGGATGAGGTTCCTAGAGGTAAAAAGAGAGCTCCAGCTACACTGAATTCAAATGGAAAAGTAGTAGAATAAAAGAAAAGGGCACAGTTCTGGGTAGTGTGTGAGGGGGGGGGAAGGGGTGTCATATTGGAAGATGAAGTCAGCAGACTTACTTTGAAGCCCCAAAACAAGAAAAAAAAAGATATAGAGACAGTAGGTCAAAGGCGTGACAGCTATTTTATCAGGAAAATAAGGATTCAAGTTTATGGGAGTCATTGCAGGTTAAAGCAGTTGAAGAGATCAGATTAGTGGGATGAGGACAATGAAATCAAGGGCATAGTCTGACCTAATTCTCCTTGGCCTGTGGATTTTCAGTTGCTGCATCAATTCCCTGAGTGAGGAGAGATTTTTTCCTAGTTTAATGCTTATACAGTAATACAAGTTCTTCTAGTTATGACTGTTTTGTGTTGACTGTCATTTCATTATGGAAATAGAGAGTGACTTGTTCAACAGGTAAGAGCATTGACTCTGGGGTCAGACAACCTGGGTTAGAAGCCTGGCTCTGCCCCTATCCAGTTATATGACCTGGGCAAGTTATTTGGTTTCTCTGTGCCTCGGTTTCCCCATCTAAGATAGGACCACAATAGCACATATTTTCTAGGGCTGTAATGAGCATTAATTAAAACAGCTAAAGCATTGAGATAATATTGGTATTATTTGTATTGTCCCCTTTGATTATGTTCCAACTTAGAAACTTAGCATAATACTGGTTAGCACAATACCTAGGTACATATGGACCTTGCTGTCCTTGTTTACTATTTTGACATCCAGACCAACAATTTGCTTGAATCTATCTGTATGTAGTGACTGGATACAAAGAGGACTGAGATATAACCATTTTTTTTTTTTTTTTAGTTAAAAGGGGTTGACTACAATTGCACAATTGCAATTTCACCATTAATCACTAAAATGTGTTAGCAGTCTCAGGGTGTCTGAAACTTCAAATGATAAAGGTGTTACTAAAAGTAATATAAGCTCTATCAGAAGCTAATATGTCTATCTTGATGGCTGTAGTAATTCAGCAACTAGCTCAGCATCCTATGTTCAATGCGGAAGCTCAATAAAGATTTGTGGGGAAAATGTATACACGTGTATTTTAACCAGTGTACCAAAACTGAGAAATCTGGGGGTCATCTTTAACAGAAGCTGTGCGTGGCCCCACTGATGGCCTAATGACCTTCAGGTCCACATTTCAAAACACGAGACAACCTAGTCATTTTTAGATCAGAAAAGCAGTGATGCCCAAGTACTGTTATTAATCTTACCACACTTGGATTGTTATAATTAAATGGATTTTTTAAAAAAGTAAGTTGCCCTGAAATATAAGAATTGGTCCACTGATGGGTTATTTAAACCTGTATGTCCTGGGCAGTGAAGACTACTTCTAAACAATGGTGAGATTCAAATAATTTAAAAACCAGTTCTCTTCCCTAATGATTATTTTAAGTATAAAAAAATGACATACTGAAAGGTAGTTTATTATTTTATGCAGTTAATTCTTAAATAAGAACAATAAAAGTGATACACAAAACTAGATTGTTAGAAGAAAGAGGTTTAAAATATTAATGGATGGTCCTTGATAACATTATATGAAGTGAAATAAGTAAATCAGAAAAAAAGAAAAACTGAGAACAGCATGATTTCATACATAAGTGGGACATAAAAGTGAGACTATGAGACATGGACAAGAGAGTGGTGGTTATGGGGTGGGGAGAGGGAGGGAAGGGTGGGATAAGGAGGAGGGGAGGGACACAGGGAAAACCAGATAGAAGGTGACAGAGGACAATTTGACTTTTGGTGACGGGTATGCAACACAATTGAATGTTAAGATAACCTGGAGATGTTTTCATTAAAAAAAATAAAATTAAAAAAAAATTAAATAATACCTGACAAAAACAATAAAACTGTTATTTAAGATATTTCCATATTGCTTCTTGATTGGCATCCTCACTTTCAATTCTTTCCATCTATGGACGGAATGAACATTATTATGGATGCTTAGAATAC
The DNA here is from genome assembly GCA_037038555.1 of Rhynchonycteris naso. Lineage (NCBI taxonomy): Eukaryota > Metazoa > Chordata > Mammalia > Chiroptera > Emballonuridae > Rhynchonycteris > Rhynchonycteris naso. The sequence goes on along the minus strand of CM072999.1, from coordinate 148,281,731 downwards.
GCTGTTGCATGGATGAACATTAAAAAAGAGTAAAGAATGTAAATTTGTGATTTCCACATTGGGCAGCTGCCTGGGCACCCGCCTGGGCACCCACCTTAAGAGAACCCTAATTACAAGTGACATTTTAGCAACTGGTTTGCTGAACTCAACAAAAAATAGGTATAGGTTCTGCCGAACCGGTGCAAACTGACTGAATCCCACCACTGCTTCTAGCTTAGCTCTCAGACAGCTGGAATCTAAACACTATGGGAATGAGTATGTGGGCTTCCAAAAGAGCTCTTTGAAAGGTTGAATGAAGGTAAGAGCACTCCTTTGGATGTGCAATTTCTGGAATGTTTGTTAGGAACTCGTTCTTGTTATTACACCTGGCGCTATATCTCTAAGAAGAACAAATGACAAGAGACGTGAATTTAGAGTGAAGGAGGGAATCACTGCAAAGCTCTGAAAAACCCTGGGGTTCTTAAGAGCATATCTGTGAATATTGTTGAATTGGTCTATTTTCAGGGTGTACATTATGCAGCTGGAAATGTTTTTAATCATTCGTCCAGTGCATTATTTGAGAATGAAGAATTTTACTTCCAGTTCAGTTTCCTGTTTCATGATGTAGATAATTTAGGAATGAAGACCCTATGGTGAGTCATGTTGGCCCTTGGCAGGTTCGCGGTCTGATCCATTCTCAGGAATTAAGTGATCAATTCAATTTTGTAAATCTGATGATCACATTGATTAGGCAATAAATTATTGGGGCAAAGAGAAACTACCGCTTGGCATTAACCAGTATGAAGATTTATAAATGAAATTGATTTAAAGCATTTAACATAGTGCCCAGTTTAGAAAAGGATGTAGCAGTTATTCTCTAGAGCAGTGGTTCTCATACTCTGGGTGCATCAGACTTACCTGGAAGACTCATGAGCACATTGCTGGGTGGGGCTGGAGAATTTGCATTTCTAAAAAGTTTACAGATGATGCTATTGTTATTGGTTCAGAGATCACAGTTTGAATAGCTCTGCTCTAAAATAAAAATAAACTGAAAAATTAAGCTATATTAGTTGAGTTTAATATATCAACAGATAAAGATGATAACAACTATTGCCAGGGCAGATAGATTAGAGCTGGGTTTTTTATTTATATATATAAACTGAGTGTATGAAATCTGTAATATTTGTACCCCAGTATCTTGAATATCAGATAGTAGAGTCTTTCAATAACTATATATTCAAACTCTTATTTCATAACCAGAAATTCCTGTTGATTGAACATATTGTACATTTCAAATGAGTCTCTTGGAACATGCAAATTATTGGGAAAGAAGAGTTCCTTTTTAATTAAGTCAATGAGCAATTGTCAGTATATGAGCAATGAAATCATACTTAAATCATGATGAAGTGTTTGTGCATACAACGCTAGGTTATGAACTGAAAAGACTTGAGCAGACTTGTACACTAGTCCTCATTATTGAAAAATCCACAATCTAGTGAAAGATGCATGTTCCAAACATGGAGTGAGCTGCATCACTAAGAATCAAGGCATTATTGAAGCCCTACTGGGTGGTACTGAGAATCCATTTTCCAGCACCCAGAGAGAAACAGTACCTAGGGCAGTGGTTCTTAATCTGGGTTCTATCGAACCCTAGGGGTTCAATGAGTTGGTCTCAGGGGTTTGGAGAAGCCTCTGCCGCGGAGGCCAGAATAAAGTAATACTGTAATTTGTTGTGAGTTCATGCACTTTGCTGGTTTTGTTCTTTGAGCAAGGTGATGTTCATGCACGGCTCATTTTGTGCACCAGTAAAAAAAACATATACCCATGTCTTGAATTTGGAAAAAAAAATCATATTTTATTTATCACTAAAGAAGGGTTTGGTGAATGCACATATGAAACTGGTGGGTTCGGTACCTCAAATAAGGTTAAGAACCACTGACCTAGGGGAATCAAGTGGCCAGACATCATGGAGAAACTGATGATGGCTTTCACTCGGTACCGTGCCCCAGTAATGCTAAATAAAACCAAGAATTGACTAGACTCTGTGTGCATAATTTTTGCTGCTTCACACTTCTTGCGTGGAGTATTCTCAGAGAAATGAGGCAGGTTAATTATGATGCTAACTGCTGCCACAATTTCTGGGCAGATTAACACCATGCAAGATTTCAGCGTAACTAACGGGTGTCTGTGCCTGCTTGCAAAAGCTGTGTTTATACAACTGGGGCAGAGTCCAAAAGGACTGAAAGAAGTTAATTAGTTCAATTTGCCAGGGCCTTGTCATCTGGGCCCAGGACTAGGAAACAGATTAACCCAATGACTATGCATCTGTACATACAGAGAAAAGATTGTGGTTATGATTAAAATTAATATAATTATATACTTTCACATTATCAAAGCTTTGAGTAAATAAATTATTAGCAGCAAATGGAATACTTGTCAGGAATTTTATGTTAGAAAGTGAGAGATAAAAATGTTTATCCAGATATTAGTGCTTCTCTAGCCCTTGCTTAGTGCCTCAACACTCACCTGGGATATTTAAAACAATACTGATTCCAGGCTCTCATCCCCCAAATCTTATTCAAAGTCTATGGAACCTGTCCTGGCAATCCGTATCTTTTAATCGGTTCACCTGGTGATTGTTTCATAGCCATGTTGGAAAGATATTGATCAAAATGTGCTCGCAAGATGTACAAACAATACTATGTACTGAAAGGATTGGAAAGACTTGTAGCATAGTCTTTGTGTTCTAGAAACCCACAATCTGGTAAAAGAATGTTTTGCAAACAAAGAGCGATTGATCAGCAGCATTCTGAAGCAATGCATTATTGGGGCTGCATTGGGTGCTACTGAAAGTCAGTTTGGGGGAAGGGGATAGAAAGGTACAATATCCTAGGAGCAGGTCCTTGGGTAATAGGTGACCATTTCATTTCCCAGATAGCACAATCCAATGAAGGTTGATTAGGGATTTTTAACATTTTCTACAGCATGGCATAGTGGAAGAGTTATTAGGCTTAGGGTCTTTGGATTGAAATGTTTTATACAAAGAGTGCCTTAGGAGAGAGTCTGACACTGAGAGAAAGCTCAATACAAATGGATGTTTTGTTCTCTCTGGTCACACCTATTCACTGCTCCCGCCAACACCAGGTATTTTAAATGAAGTGACACTACAATCTGTACCTTCATTCATGTAATCTGTGGCTCAGTTTTGGAGAAATGCTTTGACATCTGTGGGTGGGGAAGCACCGTGAGGGTATAGCACCTGTATTACCCTGGAGAAGACGGTAACCAGGGAAAGGATGATAATGGCAGAATGATGATGCATTCAATAAGGGGAAATGGTGATGCAGCACTTGAATATTTCCTGTTCTTCTTGTGATGAGGCGGGGCCTAGCCTTAATTTGGTAGATTGGCCTGGCTCAGAGAAGTCTAGAGAGAACTAATTAGTATATGGAGCCTTCTTCAGTGACAATTTCCTGAGGATGCATGTGGTCTGCCTTTACAAAGATATTACAAAGTAAGAGTGCTTAAGGGGGCATTTTGACAAACAAGGCAAACCCATTATTCTTATTCACCTACAATAGCAAAGTAATTGAACTATTAGTAGTAATAGCTTGAATGCACATAACAAGGTGTTTTGCATCCCAAAGTCTTATACTGACAAAAAAATGAGCACCAAAAGATGCTCCTCTTCACCGCTTCCAGTCAGAAGAAAGGGAATGGTGTAACCAGCCCAGAGGGAAGCGTTTGCTGAAGAAGGAAGAGCCCAGAGATGCCAGATGTGGCTGCTGGGTTGCAACCAAGAGAGTAAACTACATGCTCTATTTGTTGATCATAGAAAGAGGTTGATGTCACCAGACAGATTAGATATAACTTCAAATATGAAGCTGAAACTAAGACTACAGCTAACTTCTTTGTCTCTATATTTTAAAATAGATTTTGTGGGCTTGACAAGAAGGAGAAAAATAAGGATTTAGGGAGATGATGGGCCTCTGTTTCCATTTGCATCTCTGTTCTCATAAACATTCTTAATAGGAGATTTTTGATTGTAAGTCATCATACGATTGTCAGCAGTACCATGCTGTGATTGGAATAGGTCTCCAGGTCCCCCTTCTTCTATGGCGGGCTTTGTGTCATGTCTGCTTCCATCTGCTGATAGCTCATAGATAAAGAGCTGTTAACACATGCTATTTGCATTCCTCTTCATCCTGGAGAGATCCTCCAAAGTGCTGGTGTTGAAATATATAACTCAGCACTCTGGACTTTAGTAAGTATAGAAAAGATAATTTTCAAATGACAGAATAACATTGTAATGTCTTTTACTATAAAATTGATTCATATGAAATACCTGAGTTTTATAAACAGTTGACTATTTTTCCCCCAAAGGGGGAAATAAATAAATAAATAAATATCATTCTTAACACCCTTTTTATAACACACAAATAAATTCCTATGCACTTAACAGTGAGGGAAACAGAGCTAGACTTCTGAAGATCTTCCCTCAGGCTAAGATTCAGTTCTAGGGGAGCCCTAGAAAAGAGTCACTATCCTCAACTTCAGGCATAAATTATTTTCTGTTTGTGTTCTATGACTTTCTTATTCTATCCGAATGTTATCTAACACTGGTTGATATAACATTTCGCAGGCTATCAATTTGACTTTTATTTACCCATCAAAAATATTATAGTTTTTTCCTGTTTAAAAAAAATCATCTGCTCAGTATGCACCATCTTTTTGAAATAATCTTTCCAAAATATTGCTTCCAGAATTTCATTCACCTATTATAAAATTCTCATGATTTTCCATTACTCCCAAATAGAATCCTAATGTGCCACTCTGAATTTTTAAACCTTATATAGATTGATGCCAATTCATCTTCCTAACATTTTGTTGCCAGTATTCCTCAGGACACACACTTCATTCTAATTAGACTGCTTAATTACCATCCTCAGAAACCTCCACTCCCATTCTGGGCTCTGTATCTTCAGCTTTGATTGCTCTACACCATCCACCTCCTCCCAATCCAATTATCTTATATAAATCTCATAGCTTTTCAGATTCCTCTTAAGTACAGATCCAGTGCTTTGTGGGAGATAGAATACACTTGTTCTTTATTTTTTTTTAATTTATTTATTGATTTGTAGAGAATGAGGAAGGTGGAGGGAGAGAGATATATAAATTTGTTGTTCCATTTACTTATACATTCATTGGTTGATTCTTGTGTATGCTTGACCAGGGAGTGAACCTGCAACCTTGGTGTATTGGGATGATGCTCTAACCAACTGAGCTACCCAGCCAGTGCAGAATATAGTTGTTTTAACAGGGCATGAGGCTCAATAGGGAAGGAGCAAAAGGTCCAAATTGTGTTAAGGTTTAGCATTCTCATGGTGCTTGGCAGATAAAGAAGTAAGTACTCATCATAAATGTGGAGATTGAAGAAACTCTGCAGACTCTTATGTGGACATATGCTTGGAGCAGGAAACTTCCACAAGTAGACAAAACCTTATGAGGTGCAGATATGCCTCAGTTTAGCTCAATATTGGATTAAACAGAGATGATCTCACACCTACAGCTAGAAGAAGGTAAAATAGGAAGAAGACAGACTTATCCATAGCTTCTTTAGATTTTCATACACAAATAGGATTCGATCAGTAATTACCAGGCACATCAAAACAACTACAAGAAGAGGCATAGACAAAAGAAACAAACTCACAAGTGACTGAGCTATGGGAGCTATCAGGTATAGTCTGTAAAATAACTGTAAGTAATATAGTTATTTAAAATGAAATTAAATTGAATTAAATACTTATATAATGTTAAACACTTTTGTAATGTTAGACATTAACATTGAATTAAACACTTTTATAATGTTAGCTGAAAATAATATTCTCATTATGAGGATGGAACAACAGGTGGTATATTGAAGAAGAGATCTAAATAAATATCTATTTTAGTAAGGGAAAGAAAATATTTAAAATTAGTGAACAAGAAATACTATGATATATGATTTAGCATTTTAGAAATAACTATGAAAAGATATAAGCCTAAGGAATGAGTAATGATTGCCTCTGGGCAGCAGGAATGGGATCAGTGTGGGTTAATTTAGGGAATAGTTATTTTTTATTTATTTGTTATTATGTTTAATAATTACTTGAGATAAGAATTAAATTAAAATATTTTTAAGTGGGAGAAGTAACATGCTAGTTATAGGAAGTCTGAGAAAAAAAGAATAATATAAAATTACCCTAATTCTACCATCCAGACTGTTCAGTGTTTGGTATATTCCCTCAGGTCATTTATAAAACACACACACACATGCACACGTACACACACACACACAACTTTTATAACAAAATTAAAATTATATCACGTTGCAATTTTTATGTTTAAAATTTTCCCTTTCTATCCTATAAATAAAAAATATACATTTTAACATCTTCTTTTCTAGGTCTAACTATGGAGATGTGAACCATAAACCAATGGTTGAATATTTAAAGTGTTTCTAAATTCAGGAGCATTATAAATAATGCTGCAATAAATATCCTTTTACATAATCAGAGGTTGTGTAAACAATGTAGCAATAATTGCTCTTTTCTCATAAAAATACTGTTTATTTCTTTATTTGAATACTTAAAAATAGAATTTACTCAAGTATGTGAATCATTGTAAACCTCTTGAGGAAGAAAATTGCTTTCTATGAAGGTTGAATGAATCAAGATACAAGTAGAGGACAAAGTTGAGTGGTACAGCAAATCTGTGATACAAAGGAAGAGGCAGACCAGGAGGGACTGGGTGGGCAGGAAAGGCCTCCTGCATGCTCTCTGGTGCTCACACCTTTGGGGACTGTGTACTGGGCCACTTACCAGTGACGCAAACTAGAATGGGGACATGAGGAGAAAGGAGACACTTCCCTGCTTCTTCACATTTCTTATGGAGAATGCTCCCTAAGAGCTGAAGCAGCTTCATGAAGATGCTGTGGAGGCTGCTACAGTCTGTATGCAGATTAACACCGCTCCAGAGGTCAGGGTAACAGTACCGGCTTATTCCTGCCGGCAAAGGTTGTGTCTCCGCAACTGGTACAGAATCTGACAGGACTGGAGGGAAAAAAAGAGGGATTGGTCCAGTTGCCTGCAGCCTTGTCACCTGGTGCAGCCCAAAAATTATGTGAGTGTGATGATTATTAATATAACTAGTTATCATCACTTTATCAGAGCTTTAAATTAAAAAAAAAATCTATTAATTAAAAATTGGATATATCATAATGGGGAACAGGGGTGGTTCCCAAACAGCGGTCCATTATACTAGTGGCCTCAGAATTAGCTGGGGAACTTTTGAAAAGTCCTGTATCCCAGATCTGCTCCCTGAGAGTCCAATGTGTTTTGTATGGAGTAGGAGGTGGAAGCCTGAAGTTTTAACAAGCTCTTTAGGCAATTCATTCAGGTGCCCAGACAGGTTTGAAATTACAGCTCTTGACCATGGAAGGAGTACACCAGAGTGCCTATTTTACTTTACCTTACCAATCCTATATATGCTTTTATATATGCATACACAGACAAACACACGTATTTCTTTTGTAAGGCAAATAATGATATCTTGACATAGTTAAAATTTTTATTTCTCTTGGTCCTAAAGAGAATAAATATTTTTATATAAATGCCTAGGTATATATTTTTTTATCTTTAAGTTGCCACCTCATGATTTTCTTTTTTTTCTATAAGGGCATTTATAATTTTCTTTCTTGGTTTTTAAGAGCTCTTGATATATTAAGATTTGTTTTCCATTTTCTAAGAATTTGGAAATGGCAAAAATAAAGTTATTCTTTGACAGGTCAAATTAAGGATTACCATAATGGGATAAAGCAGAAATATGAATACTTAGCTTTAAGAGAAAATGACTACCTGGATGTAAAAAAATTGATTGAAATAATTGAATTTATTACCATATCTCAAAAGAGATCATGACATTTATAAGATAACCTATGGAAGTGAATTAAAATGTGAGTTCAAGTGTCAAATGTTAGGCGGGCTATTCACCATGGTCTTGAGAGAGGACTTAGTCCTATCAGCATGTTATTTTAGGTCAATGTTATTAAACATTAAAATCTTGCCACTATTATTGATTTGATTTCATTCTCCCCGAGAAAGTCCTTCATTAGCTCCCCATAGTCCTATAGGGAGAAAACGTGCCAGGCGGAAGGGTTGGTGGTTTGATTTCTCAGCAGTTTTGATTCTCATTATAAATTAATAAGGCAGCATCTTGATTATACTTTGCATCCTGGGCAAGAATGTGTTGGGTGGCTTTTAAAACGAACTAGTTCCTCTGCAGTTATATTTCCTACTCCTGGGGGGAAATTGCCACTCTGATTTTATACATCAGTCTCATTTGCTTGATAAATATGAGTCCAGCCCTGATAGATTCACTCACAGTCACACTCACAGTCACACACACACACACACACACACACACACACACACACACACACACACACACACACCCCATACTGAAAACATGAAGATCAGGCTCACAACTCCAATACTATCTATCACTCTGGCATTCTTCTTTGGAGACCGCTCACTGCAACTCCTTGTACTAAATGAGCCTTTTTGAGTATCAACAAAGACTCACCCTGTATCTCCAGAAAAAATTGCATGAATATGATCACATTGCATGTTTAACTGGGGGTACTCTGTGGATTGTTCACAAATGCTTAATAATACTGAGGAACCCATGGTCTCTACGTTTTTAATTTTTTTTCCCTTTTTGATGATCTTGTGGTCCTTAATTTCCATGAGTTTAGCTTCTCTGGTAGATTCAAGAATGCAAGACTTGGCATGATATGTGCAGGACAATGCAAGCAGGTTGGTGTTGCAACAGGGTCAAGTGTGAGGCACCCAGTGATGGGAGAAGTCAGAGGGCTTAGCAACAGCCGGAAGAGAAAGTCCTCATGAAACATGATAAGAGACACCAAATTTATTCTGTAGGCAATTGGGAAGCCATTAAATGACTTGGAACAGAGGGCAGGCAAACTGATATTTTCATTTCTCAGCTCAGTTCAGTAGAGTTGAAGGGAAGAAGGGAGGACAGCGAGGAGGCAATGTCTGTATTTCGGGTGATAAATGAAGCCAAAGTGGGGAGGGATATAGAAGCAAGGGTGGCTTTGAAAACACTGTACAGGGAGAGGAACAAGTAAAAACTAAACCTCTTGGAATGTCACTTTGTTATTTTAATTTGAAGGTGGTGTTTGAGATGAGGAACCAGAAGCCCAGATTAGAAAGAGTCTAAGCACATCTGAAGGTTCATAATATCTTGACATTTTGCACCAACATTCAGGTGAAATACCTGCTTTTAAAGTCTCCAAGAACATCGAGGAGCAGCCTCTGCTTGCTGTTAGACACCTTGTCTCTTCACCTTTTCTCTTTTTCTTGATCATCATTTATGGAGCAGTTTCAATTTTCCAGGTAAACCCTAGCATCCTTCTCATCACCTTAGTACACCTTGTACCCCCTGTCACCACTGCTTCTTAAAACACAAAGTGCCCATTTTGTCCTGTTGCCAGGGTCATATTAGGAGGAAAAGCTGTGATAATTTAATAACATCTGAGTTTATTTGTAGTTCAGGAATTGCATTTGGGACAAGATCCCAGAAAAAGAACGCTGAAGGGTCTGACCCCTCATGGTGGGAGTACGGATACTGACAGCTAAGCTGAGAAGATGTGTTTGGGAAACAGCAACATTCCCCTCAAATATCTCCACATTGAATGCTAAATTACTGCCACCTGGTCACTGTTACCTTCCGGAAAGGGGCTCATGATCTAGGCTCTGCCACTTTCTTTGCATACATGTGGAGCACAGACTATTTGAGTAACTGATTTGGACCTTTTGTTTAGTTTGAGTCCATTGGGGACAAAGGGTGAGTAACGCTGGCAGATTCCTAACTAACTGGATGGACCAGAAAACTGATTAATTCAGAATCCTGAGTGGTTCTACATCTAAGAGTTATATTTCATACCGAGACAAATCCAACCCTTTCTCACTAAGGGTTCATGTCTGCTTTTACAGCTCCAATCATGTGCATGGTCCATGCCTTCTGTCCCATGCTTTGTTCTACCAAGTTCCCTTGCCAATCTTTATCAAGTCATATGTGAGATATGGGAGGATTTCACCTAGGGCTCTATTAGTCTTGCACCCATAAGCCTGGTTTCCCTGCAGTGAGAAGCTGTCTGTCCAAATAGTCTTAGCATGCTGTATGAGACTGTATGGGACAGTCTCTAGGATGGATTTCATCTTTTTTACTGCGTGGTACTTTAGTTCCCCTGCTGGCTTTGGAGGCTTGCTTTGAACTCTAACCCAGTTGACTAGGATCTTGTCAGTATGCCTAGCACTTGGCATTCCATGTAATTTGGCAACTGGATGCTGTCTCCTTAGTTTCAGCAACTGACAGGGGTCTTGTTCCAAATTAAATGGACTACCCAAAGCTCTGAAGCTTCCCCCTGCCTGACTCTGTGCCTTGCCTTTGCCTGGAGTCTCCCGGTATCCAGCAGATGGAATCCTCACTGACATCAGGGGAGCTTGGAATGAATACCGTCCCTTTGGACCATGATGTAGACTGTCTTCTGTTCCTGGAGGGAAGGCAATTCTAAAGCCAGCCAGTGCTTTCCCCCATGTCTGGTTGTGCCCATTCCCAGCTCCCTGTTCCCTCCCCTATGCTACACACACATCAAGGCTTAGTATGCCCTGCTCCTCACTATATGAAACTAACATATTAAGTTTCTGGTTTATCTAAACTAGCTTTATTGACACAAAATTTAACCTCTGCATGATTTAATATTTCTGCTGGGTCTGTATTTTGTTCAGCAAAGCATATAAACTTACAGAATAAAGATCTGGGGGTTTATAGTTCAATGCAATATATTAGGAAAGCTGTAGTTGACAAACCAATATTGCACTGTATTCTCTCCTAAAGTTCATATTGGAAATGCCGCTGAGATTGATGACCTTGAAAAGATAAGTTGAAGAAAAGGATGCATAGCTTCTCTTGGTGCAGAGTAAGGATGCAGAAAAGAGATGCTGATTGTTTGATTTTTTTTACGGTTCTGAAGAGAAAGAAATTCTTAGGAGACTTTTCTTGTAGAGTCATTGGTGTGGAAAACAGTGGTTCACGGAATTTTTTTTTTTTTAGGACAGTGGAGAGAGAAGAGAGGAAATAATTGGCTGTTGTAGAGCACACTGTTTATCAGAGAAAGCTTTCAGTGACAGTTTAATTTGGAGCAGTCCATTAAAATGTGGGCTCCCAATAGTCATGGCCCCTGGTTAACCCAATAGTATGCTTAATTGAGAATTATAGTATTTTCCATATCTGAGTTTATAATTTGAAACAAAAAAAATGTGTTTGATCCAAAAAGAAAACCTAAAGAATCTCTAATCTTCCCTTAATGAATCAAATTTCTGTACTGCTGTAAGGAGAATCAACAATAAAATATTGAATATGCCGAGTTTATCTTCAAGCCACATTCTCCTATTTAGGCTTTTAATTATGTTCGTTTCTCCCTGTATCCCTCCACTGCCCCCACCTTCTCCTGCCCCATCCCAGATCCCAATGTCCACATGCTTTTCCCTTTTATCCCCGTTTACTTCTTGGACTAATACTCATTGAGTATTCTTGTCTGCCTTTCCCTGCCATCTGTGGACTGGGAACACTGGGGGGGGGGCACATCTTCCAGCTAGGTCCCTGATGCAAAGAACTGCATGAATCTCCAACAAAAGTAAAATATTCAAAACTGGGCTTTAATTAAGGTAAAGAAATTAAGCTCTAAAGCTTAACCTGCAAGGGTCAAACAGTAAATCAGACTTCTTTGGTAGTCAGAAAAGCTCTACTGACCACAAAAAGTCACTTCATTTGGTTGACAATTAATTTCTTTTGCTCTGAATATCTGCAGAGTGGTGGAGTAGGACTCTAGTATATGGGATCTATACTGGCCAATCGGATCTCACTATTCTGTGTGATGCCATAGTAGAGTGTGTTAGACCTTAACCCAGGCCAGTGGTTGGTAAACCATGGCTTGTGAGACACATGTAGCTCTTTGGCCCCTTGAGTGTGACTCTTCCACAACATACCTAATGATTAGCAAAGGCCAGCTTAGGAGTACCCTAATTAAGTTAATAACAATGTACCTACCTATATAGTTTAAGTTTAAAAATTTGGCTCTCAAAAGAAATTTCAATCGTTGTACTGTTGATATTTGGCTCTGTTGACTAATGAGTTTGCCAACCACTGAGCCAGGCCATCACATTGACATCACAAGGTCAGTCCAAAGTTTTGGGTTAATAGAATTAGGCAGTGACTGTTTTACATATCAGATGGATAGTGGTTGGATTATGGAGTGACAGTTGACTGATCAGGCTGCTGGCATTGGCACCCTGGTGAAATATATAGTTGACAGATCTGGCTGTGCTATACAATACAGTAATCCCACTTATCCACGGGGGATACATCCCAAGATCCCCAGCAGATGCCTGAAACCAAATGATAGCAAACTCTACATATAATATGTTTTTCCAACTCATGCATACCTCTGGACAACAACTCAGAAAGTTCTTCTTTATTTATAAAAATTATGGAACGTAAATTATAATATAAATGGAAATAGAAAGGAAGGTTAGGCAATTGAGGTCAAGTAGGTTTATATCAATGTCTTGGGAGAAAATATCTGGGGTTCTAACTCTAATAGGATTTTAAAAATGACTAAAATACTGATTTCTAAACATATTCAAAGATAATGTTTGTGCATACTTTGTTTTTTTTTGTCTTTATGCCATAATAGTATTTTGCTCTGTCACTTACATTATTTAGTTTCTTTTAAAATGATAGTCTATCAAATAGGAGAAAAACAAATTTCTCAGTTGGGTAGAATCAAAGATCTATTTTTCAAAATTTGCTGAGCCTAAATATATATTAGCAGTGATTTGAATAAAATACAGGTGATACTGAGGAAAAAGTGTCCTCTGTAACCATTTGACAATTAAGCTGCAGAAACAACACTCCATCCCCCTAGATTCCCTTCTGCTTCCCTTTTATCATTAAACATTTCCCACAATTGGGCCCTTGGTAATGCTGCTCTGTTCTTCACCCCCATCAATTGTACACCAATAGCATCACAACCAGGAAACAACCATTGACACTTAGTCTTAAACTTAAAGGAAATATTTTAAAAATTGAATACGACTTTAAATATATTTTTTCCCAGAGACATGTTGTAGGATGAGAAACAAAACACCTTTCAAGAAACACATCTGACTGTTAAAGCTTATTCATATTATCATAATGAAACACATCACATGTCAACTTAAAAATGGAATGGAGCGGACAGTGATTCAACATTTTTCTTCAGGAAAAGTGAACAAAATATTGGAGATAAGTCAACTAAAATTCTTCTATGGAAAATTATTTTCTGATAATTTTTTCTGTCTACTACCCTTTGAATTTCTCAATATCCTCTCCAAACCAAGACAAATCTGCCTGCCACCCCACATATAATATATACTGACATATCCCTCCAATAAACTTTTGTTGTATTAAGCCACTGAAATTGGGGGTTGGCTTGTTACAGTTGCTAGCCTATCCACAGAAGCCCAGTGCTTTTAATTCCTAACAAAAGCAGACTCATGTCAATTTAAAAGCCAAAACAAAAACAAAGCCAGCAACAACAATAAAAATAGTTTGGGAAGATTGGTGTAGCCAAGTTCTCAATGATTAAATATATGAGATCTTGTAGCTTAGAAATGTAACATTCCAACCAGAAGGCTCTATCAAAAGAGTAGGTTGAAGTATAAACAAACAAACAAATACCACACAAGAACAATCAGCCTAGTATAAACAGTGGCAATAGAAAGGATAGTGTTTCTGAGGGCAAATAATCAAGAGAAGGAACATCAAGATAACCTTTAAATCTGTTTAAAGGAAGTAGGTACTAAGAGTCAGTGAGGAATTTGGGTCACAGAAGTAGGGAACAAGGGGAATAGAGAAGACATTGATGAAAGCCTGAATGGACATTACTTAGGTATTGATTACACATCTCGGCTACTGAACACATGCTTGGGGAGCATCACTAAAAGTAACTTTGAAAGTCTTCTTCTTTCTTCTCTTCATTTAAAGTTGGAATTGAGTAGAGAGAAAAATGAATGCAGTTGGGACATTTAAAAGCTAAAAGCATCTTTCTAGCCCTGATGACTAATGGCCCATTCCACATACTTTGAAAAACTGAGCCAGGGGAAATTAAAAATGATTTTCACACTGTTTCATATGTCATCCAGTTGGTCACAGGGGCGAAGTGCCATAAGGAATAACAGAGCTTGTCCTTAGTAAACCCACAATCCATGGGTGTTGGGAAGGGGGTTGTACCGTAGAGGGGAAGACAGGCCTGAGTATAGGGAGCTGAGTGATAGAGCTGTCCAGGACTGCTCTGTGACTTTATGAAAAACTCAACTTTAGAGGACTGTTTGATCTGCAAAAGAGGGCTAGGACCAATGGGCTTCAAGGCAGTTTACAAATGCCCCTGGGAAGCTGGTCTCTTGGCCCTGTGGGATTATTTAACGGCCAAGGAGATGGGTTATCCTACAGAAACATGACTGGTTCTGAGGACATGAGCAATAAAAAGAGTTCCTGAAGATCTGGGTTTGCTAAGTGTAGATGACAGTTTGTTCTACACCCCTGGAAAACTCCACTTGAGGACCAAATTTCACAGCCAAGCTCTGGGAAATGGCTTAGCTGATTTTCATGAGCCATGTCCCTGTAAATATTTTGAAGGCACAGCCTGGGTCAACAGTGACACTCTTTATTTGCTAGGTGACATTGCTCAGTGCTTTCCAATATTTGGAAACACATACTGTATTTTATAAAAAGAGTAAATAAGCCAAAAACAAAGATGCTGTTTCACAACTGGAGAAAAGGTCAGTGGGAGGGAGAAGAATGTGACTTCAGCAGAAGGAATGAGTCAGGATAATGATGTATAATTGTTAGGTTGAAGGTTCAGCAAAAACCCATATTTTAAACAAAACTGACATGACAGAGTCTTCATATTTTTCCAATTTTCTCCATGTCTTTGCTTCATTTAGAAAGGGTTTTTCTTTTTAATTACCTAATCTAATTCATGTCATATGTTATCATCATGCCTAAAACACAAGGCATGTTGATTAAATGTCTGGGGAGAGAAAAATCAGGCTGAGACTTTATGGAAAAGAGAGTAATTGATCTTGAGTTTGAAAAATAATTAGAAACTTAAAAAAAAATAACACATCAGGAGGTACAGAAATGTGCACAAACCTGACATGTCGAGGTGGATGAGTATTTTGAAAGAGTAAACAATTTCTAGCACCCAGAATTCATCGTGCCTCCTCCCAACCACTGTCCCGCCTTCCTCCCTAAGAAGTAATCTTGGTATTGGCATTTAACACCACAGACTAGTTTTACCTGCCTGTGAACTTTATATAAATGGAATTACACAGTATGTATTCTTTCATGTTGGGTTCTTTTGTTCAACATTTTGTTTCTAAGTGTGGTCAGACCTGTTGTTGCCTATTATAGCTTTTCATTAATTTTCATTGCTCTGTGGTAGTCCATTTGATATATATATATATATATATATATATATATATATATATATATATATATATATATATATATATATATTGCATGTTATCCACTCTACTGTTGATGAAAAGTTGTTTCCACTAGCATGTGGCTCTTACAAATAATGACGCTATGAACATTTTAATATGGTTTTGTACAGGATAATTTGATCAATGCACAGGTATATGCATTCTTCTTGAGTACATATCTGAGATTGAAATTGTTGGGTCATTGGGGATATATATGATTAACTTTACTTGGTCATGTCAAAGTATTTTTTAATAGTTTAATATAATAATAAAAAGCCATGGAGTAAAGAATTGGAGACTGAAAAAATTCACAGTGAAGAGATAGAGACATGAAATAAGCTGTTGTGCTCCTGGACTAAGAAATACTTTGGAATAGCTAGAGTTTTGAGTGTATAAAGGATGCACTAATAGATAAATCAAGGTCATGTACTGACAAGAATATGGAAGACATTAATGCCTTCCTTGGAAATAAGAACTTTGCAACAAATAGGAAATCATCAAAGAAGTGGTGGTATGGGATAATTTGATCAACTCTGTTTTTTTAGAATGAGGGATCAGTATGAACTATCTGCAGGTTAAGTTTGAAGATGAGATTCTGAATCAGGGTATTGAGAGCCATCTGACATATAGAATAGCTGAAATTCTTATGGGTAAGTCTATCTCTTTTGCACTCAGGGCTCTTTTTCTGTTTGTTTCTGGAATTCTGAAATTGTTGGGGTTTGCTATACTTTTCCCTTTCTTTAACAACCATGGCTATTCACTTTTTGTAGAATTCTTTAATTTGTTTCCTATTAGTCAGATTTTTATTTTACTAATAAGAGCTTCTGTATGGATTTAAGTAGTGACCAGGTGGGCCAAACAGCTAAGGATGTACAATTTTGTGCCTGGGTTGAATGTTAGGTATAAACAAGAGTTACCCAGGAGACTTTCAGTTTAAATAGTGCTCTGAAAAAAATGCTTCTGTCAAAAAGATACCCAAAGACTTATGATTTCTAGTCCACACACCCAAATATTGGAAAAAAAAACTGTCAATATTTAGTATTCTGTTTATAGTTTTAATAGGAAAGGCTTTGCAGTCTAAGAATAATTTGTATGAAACCATATTAACCATTGATCACTAGAAGACCAATTTAGTCTGATTGTTTTATGATGGTATTAGCACACCATTAAGGGGACCAGATGGGTCAACAAAAAAGTAGATAATTATGTGTCAAAAGAAAGAATTCTGTCAATCAGTTTTTCCCTAGCAGCACAGAAAAATACATTAACCACCCCTCCCTCCAGTGTCAAAGGCTTGACATTACCCCTTTTTTCAACATGAATCTGCCATCATTTAATAGCTTTGGGGTTTGGGCTCAGTTAGTTTCAATCTTTGTGGTATAAGCCTGAAACCTAAGCTGAGGCAATCACAATTAATATTTGGAGACTCTGAAGAATAATCGTATTGTCTAGCTACAAGCAATTAAGCTCTAAGATGCTTTACTTGTAAACCTTTACAAATGCAATGAAAAACATATTTTATAAGACAGATTATTAAATGGTTCCTTTCCTTTGATGGCATTTGAGTAAGGGAAAATTAAAGCTTGTTGTTTTACCTAGGAGGAAAAAATATTTCCTGCTATAACAATTATAATGGTGTGTGTATTACCTGCTGATAATCTTCCAGAAATCATGGAGAATGGGACAGATGCCAGAAAACAGATGGGCAAAGTTCCCAAAATTCAAAAGGGGAAAAAGACTGGCTTTCACAAACTACCGAAGTGGGGGGAGCTTAATTTCCATTTTCTCCCATAGAATATATTAATGACTAAAAGTTTAGATTTGGAAGTATTCTTCAAGTCTCTCCCAGCACAATAACCTCTTCTACAACATTTAAAATATACCTGTTTTCCATAGAAAAAAATGACAACAGATCAAATTTATTTTAAGTAGGGTGAAGTCAATAGGGCCATATAAAGTGGAAGACATGGACCTTTACTTAATGAAAAAGAGGTCTTGTCACATTGTCTTGTAACTTTTATTTATGGATTAAAAGGAGAAGAAGAAAAGGACATTTAAAGAATTCCTTTAGTGTTTTAATTTTTGCAATAGTCTGGTGAAATGGGTACTTTATAACATAAAGTGAAAAAACTGAGGCTTTAGAGATCATGTAATTCATCCAAAGTCACTTAAATATTAATTGGTGAAAAATAAATCCTTTTGATTTTTTTCTCCATATCTCTGTATTGATATTTTCCCCTTGGTCTGACTCAGCCCTGTGCCTAATACAACATCTGTTCAAATATGATGTTTTTTTCTCTCCACGAATAATTCCTACAATGGGAGCTCATTGCCTATGATTTTACAGCTTTTTGTTTGCAGTGATTTTTCTTTTTCTTTTCTAATTACTCTCCTGGATGTCCTTGGGTTGCCCTTGGTGTTCAGCCTGTTCCATAGATGTGTTCCTTTTGTAGTACTCCTGTTTTCAACCAACACCAACTCCCTAAAGAATCTCAGTGCATGCATGACTTCACCCAACACCTGTATACCAATAATTTCCATGTTCAAACCTAGGGCCAGATTGTTCTTCTGACCTTTCTCTACCAAATGATAAAGATTCACCTGGGAAAGATGTTGGATTATGAAACTCAATTCAGTCATTTGGCCAACATCTTTCATACAAGCAACTTCCCCAACTCCCAATCTGTTATTTCTGAAATCCCCCTCTGCGTCTCTACCCACCCACGCGCTCAAGGCAGAAACCCTCAGTAGAATATGTCACTTCTGCCTCTCTGTGCTTCCCATGTTCACTTAACCATTAATTCCTGTCTCTTCTTGCTGAGATGATCACATCTGTCCCATCCTCTTCACTTCCACTTCCCTTAACCCAAACCCATCTCACAGTTTGCCACCATCACTGTCCACCCTCAGAAATTATCTCTGGTTCCAGAAGGCCACCTTCCCTATGGTAGTCAGAATGATTTATGTAAAACACTTATCTTACCATGTCACTTCTCTTCCTAAACATTTTCAGCATTTCTGTGTCTTCAGAATAAAAGAAAACATTTTAGCATGGAATAAAAGAACATGTATTCTTCTAGATGGGCCACTTCTTTTCTCTCCTCTGTGTATCAGCCATTGGGTGTGAAGGAGAGGATGCCCTAGTAGGTATCAGAGATTCCTCTAAATAAATGCATATTTTAATCTCTTGGAAAACTAAAAAAAAAAAATTAGGCTGTCAGGTCTTATTCTATTATGACAGAATTAAAGCACCTGGTTGTTGAGTCTTTAATTTTAACAAGTGTCCCAGATGACTCTGGTGCATGTGTGCATTGGGAACCACAGCTGCAGTAGGGAAGAGAGTAGTAGGCAGATGGATTCCTCTTTTAATGACTTTACACTGTGTTCGGGAAGTTAAAACAGATGTGATTTTGGAACAACTAGAACATAAAATGACGCAGGTGTTAAGAGACATAAGATTATGAGAAGTAGATTAGAATTTTTCTGTAGAAAATCAAGAGTGTTTGGAAAAGTCCAAGAGCCACTTTTTGTCAAGTTTTCCTGAAAGTTAGGTCTTGGTTAAGCCTCTCTGAGACACATTTTCTGCTCTGACTTGAGTCAAGAAAACTTGTATTTTGCAAGCTGTAAGTAACATCCTTTTAATGTGTTACTTACAGTTTACAAAATTGTAGTTTGGCTCCTCAAGGGAATAAAACTAGTAAGATATTCAAATATATATATATATATATATTATTTTAGCAGGGAAGTGAGAGCTGGAGGTCACTAGATACAGCTGGCAGGAGAAGAGCGGGTGATGGACGTGTCTCTTTCCTGCAATGCTGGCTCTTAGATATGGCATGTGGTAGTAAATAAGCTTTTCAACTCCAACTCCATCAGTTCTCCTGTGGTCCTCTGCACATGCTACTCTCTTCTCAACTCCATGTCCTCAATCAAACATGCTTATTATATTCCCCTATCTCAGGGGTCGGGAACCATTTTGGCTGAGAGAGCCATGAACGCCACATATTTTAAAATGTAATTCCGTGAGAGCCATACAACGACCCGTGTATGTTATGAATTATCCAATAAAAATTTGGTGGTGTCCCAGAGGACAGCTGTGATTGGCTCCAGTCACCCGCAACCATGAACATGAGCAGTAAGAAATGAATGGATTGTAATACATGAGAATGTTTTATATTTTTAACATTATTATTTTTTTATTAAAGATTTGTCTGTGAGCCAGATGCAACCATCTAAAGAGCCACATCTGGCTCACAAGCCATAGGTTCCCGACCCCTGCCCTATTTACTTCCCTAAATTGTGTCTCTCATTCAAGCTGCACCATGTAAACCTGTCTATTCCAGCTCATTCTCATCTTTTTAGGATATGAATTAGAACCATTGATATTCATAGTCATTGTTTTCATCATCACTTAACATTCACTAAGCACATAATTTATAACAAAATAATCGGGTTAAGCATTTACACAAAATCATCTAATTTATTTCTCATGATAATTTCTTAAATTCAGTAATATTTTTATCTCTATTTACGAATAAAGTTTAGAAGAACATGATGAACTGTCTATGCTCTCTCAACTGGTAAGTGGCAGAGTAGGGAAATCAAATCTCAGTGATTCCCAAGTCCAGGACAGAACACTGCCACTTTTAGCTTCTTTGTAATTATTTCATGTGTCAGTTTGTTCTCCCTCCCCCGGTCACTGAAAACTCCCCAGAGAAGGCCCTTGCATAGGAGCCTGAGTGATGATGACTATTCTCTTAAAGACTCATTCTGTATATTTCTCTGCCCACTTCTGTGTCCCTGTAGATTGGCTTCTGCATACCATGTCATCCAGAACTCCCTTGTCCCTTTCCTTCTGGATGGGTTTGATCAATGGGAGTCAAGAAAATGGAGGTAGGAGAATGGAAGAGAGAGGCCAAGGTACTTCTTCCATGCTTCATCTCTGCACTGGGCCAACTTTGTCCATCACTACATCCGTCCATGACTCAAGTGTTGAGTTGGTGTCCCTCCTCCCTGGTTTAAATACCCAGTGCTCCTTGAATTGTACTTCTTCCCTTTGTTCTCTTGGTCTTTATAACCGCAATAATTCAGTGTGCTAGCTCATTCCCCTGGATTACCCCTTTCCCCACATTCCTATGATTAATCCCATCTACATTTGAACCATTTGGGATTCATTCTGACACCTGCTGGGCACTACCTGGTAGGGTTAGCATACTTGAGTCTATACTCAGTCCAGCTTTTCCTTGCAGCTTCAGGTATATAAATCTGATTCCATAACTATATCTATTTGAGCTAATTATAAATAAATAAAGATGTGAAATTACAAGCTTAAGAACGGTTGAAATAGTCATGCTGAGACTCAGATGCCTGAGAGTCAGAAATGCTGTATGACAAATTTCTCTATTACATAAAATTTTGGAGCAGAAAAATTTCTCACTGTTAAGATTCTATCATTTTTTATATCAATCACAGTCAGAATGTTAGCACATGTGTTTTGAGATAGGATAGGTTTTATTTACCCAGAGAGAGACCTGACTTGTAATAACTTGCCTATAATTCCATGCATCCCTTTGTGATGAGAGTATGGATGCTGCCAGGTGCCATAAAACAGGATCACATCAATGATGATTTGGGTGGACTAGGCTGGATACGACCAGGAAGCTACAACAGTGGTTCTTCAAACTGGTCCTAGAACAGTGGTGGCTAATGCATAAAAATAATCTGAGGATTTTAATATAGATACTGAGTTACAGGTCTTATCCCTTGATGGGTTTTTGGGTGGATATAGGGGTCTAGGAATAGGCATTTATGTTTCCCAGGTAACTCCAATGGGCAGTATGATAAGGACTAACATTCTATAGAACTTGCTTGTTTCTCTTCTTCTGTGAGTGTCTTATTCTTTTAGATTTGTTTGCTTCTTTATTTCACAGGAGGTTCCTTTTCAAACCTACAGGCATATCACAAATGAACAGAGGGGAGGGGGACCTCTCCATGCAATGGTCCATGTGTGTATAGAGGGAAATATACACTCACAGGAGCTGTGAGCAATGGTGGCAGAATCAACCATACCAGCTCCAGCACTGGGGTTGAGAAAGGAGTTATACAGGATGAGAATTAGAACTTGCTGTGGCCACCAAGTTCTTCATCTCATCACCATTTCCTGGACATGCTGGGACAGGCAAAGGAACCCCCTTAGTGGCAACTGAAGGGTTATGTGAAGTTGTATAGTCTAGCATCTTTTTCTAGCAAAAGTTTTCATTTATCAATTCAAAGTGACCACAGTCAGGTGAACAAGCTTAAGGCGCACTCTCAGAATGTCATCAGAAGCTTCCCTAATTGTCTTTCAACCCTGTGGCTCTTGTGGCATCTGGTTCTGCCTGAGTTGAGAGGTGCCAGAGCAGCACTGCAGAGGACGAGCTTGTGAAAGAAGGGCTGGCAGAATTCCTTCTCAGGGCAAATGGTGATCAGACCCCCAGGTCCCTGCCAGAGAGCCCTTAGCAGAGTAAATGCAAGCTCTCTCAAGCCCCTTTCATGAGCTTTCTTCCTCATGATGCCCTTTTTTTCAAAAATCAGCTGGGTTCACTCTGTGCCCTGAGTCTGTCTGTGGTAGTTTCTTTTCCCCAGATGGTAATTATCTTCTAGCAGGTTGAAGTAAATGCAGAGTCATTTGTGTCTGGGGATAAGCATCTTGGCCTATTTTCATACATTCCTCTCTCTTCCTATCATCGTCACATTCTTTAATGAGGCTGAAACACTCAAACTTCTTGACCTCCATCTCAAAGACTTTGATGTTTGGTGCCTGACAAGACTGTCTGCACCCCAAGAAAGAAAGGTAGAATTCTGGTGACCCTTCCCTGCCCCCAAACATTTTGTCTCTAAGCTCTAACCCTTTGACATTCCCCATCAGCTAACACTCTCTCCTTTGAATCCTTGCTATAGCCCGTAATCAATTCCAAAGTTTTAGTTAACTGTTTGAGAAGATGAATCAAAGTTTTCAAATAAATCTAAAAACTTAGAAATCTAAGACCAGGAATTTCTTTATAGGTTGAAAACCAGCTGCAGAAATGCCTTGTTATATCTGGCAGCCTAACTATTATGATCTCTTTCCTGTGCATGGTTTCCATGTTCGCATAGTTTCGGTACCTAGCACAAAGCTGTGCACATAGAAGGGCTTAGCTCATATTCTGTTAACTTAGAATGGATGGCACAAATATATATATATATATATATATATATATATATATATATATATATATATATATATATATATATATATATATATATATATATATATATGTCTTGTCTGTATATATAGCATAACTCGGTTTCCTCAGAGCAGGACTGGCTTATACCTTTGGTATATTCGTTGATAGCACCTCCATTCACTTTCAAATATGTTGGACATTAACTATATGGCCATCATATTCATAGTCAATCTTTTCAGGTCTATTATTCAGAACTATTTACTTTTGTATTTATTTAAAAAAAATTTGGCTACCCCTTTAAAAACACTTTGTAGTATATTTGTATATTTTAAGGGGCCAAAGTGGGTAGAGAGGCTTACTCTACCGATCAAGAAGTCTCTTCAGGGTATCACTATTTTATAGCACAAGTGAAGTTTTTTCTATAAGATAGAGAGTTAAAAAATGCATTTCAAACAATTTTAATAAATAATATTGCAATTTTTAAAATTGCAATAAAAGTTGGTGTTTCATGTATTTGAAAAATCTCATTTTCCTATATATAAGATAAACTAAGTATTACTATTATAAGTAAGATCCATTCCCAGCTACTGTGCATGCCATATGTTGAGGGTGGATACATAGAATATAAAGTTAAGGTCTTAACCTTCCAGGAGATCGTAAAATATAGTAAAACCTTGATTAACTACACTTCAGTTTATAAAAATCATCATTAACTAATTTTTCTCTTTTACTGACTTTCAAGAGGGAGATAGATGTCACCTGAGAATAAATTTAAAACTGTATAATTTTGTTAACCAGTGTCACCCAGTAGATTCAATATTATAAAAGGAAACAAATTGGTATCATAAATTAAGTTTAAAAAAGAAGTGAAAAATGAAAAGCAAGTCCCTCTTAAGTTCTTGAGACTGTCATGGACTCAGTGCTCAATCTGTACAGTTTCCTATCATGTCTCTTTCTCCCTCTCCAGTGTGAGCTGATGAGACTTGATGCTCACATGAATGACAGCTACAGACCTGTGTCTTCTCACACCACCAAGGAAGGCTCTAATGCCCTTCCCTAGGCTGTCCACTGAGATAGAAGAGGGACTTGGTCATTACTTGAAAGGTTTTCAGTGTCAAGCAGTGAACTTGTTAGCTCTGAGCTGAGCAGGAAATTCTAAATACCAACACAGGCCCCTAGGTCCAAGTGCTTTGGCACAATGTGATCTGCTACCATGTAAATGCAGGATATGAATCTAACAGACAGTGGAGGGCCTGGGTGTGCACACACCTTACTGGAGCAGGGAAGGGTTCAGGAATGGATTGTGGCAGTGAATATCCTAAAGGGGCAGGTGGACACCACTTTGTAAAGCTTTTAATGGAGCCAAGAAAAAGGACTTCTTCAGGCAATGTTTTCACTTCTGTAGTTGGGAAAAATCTTACTTCAAACTTTGTCCTCTGTACTGAAAGAAACATTGTAACCTGGAAATAAGACACCCAAGGAGTAACTTGTTTAGTACACTTCTTGTGCCCTGAACAGGCTAGTTGTACGTTTCCTCACTCGGTGCCAATGTGGAATGCACCCATCACACCTCTCAGCTTCTCTGAATCTTGCCTTTCCTTCAAGGTTAAGCTCAAGTTCAGCGGTCCCCCAACCTCAGCCTTCCTAGCCTGTGCACAGGGCAGAATCATCACTGACTTCATCATCTTTTATTCACAACTGGAACTGTGGCTTTGGCTTTTTTTTTTCTTTTATCTCATGACAGCTTTAAAAATGGTACAGAGCCTCCTCTCTCTAAAATGGCTTAAATGGGACCCTACCCAGAGGCAGCAAGCTCTGAACTCTGGCCTAATGAGCCCTCAATTATTGTTTGGCATTATTAAATGTCAACAGCAGGATGGCTCCCCTCTGGGAACTCAATGAGAATGGCAAGAAATATAAGATTAGAATTGAGGAACCACACAAAATAGCTTTTATTTATTGGCAAGGGAGAGAAAAAGCTGCTAACCATCATCCTGATGTTCCTCTTTATCATCCATTGCCTACGTTCCTGTTTTTCTCCTTGAGGGCAGCAGTTCTGTCTTTGTGCAATGAAATGCATTCATGTGACAAGTTCTATTTCAATAATGATATTCATAATGGAGTTAGAAAACACTTGTTTGCCGATTGTTTCAAAGGAAATTTAAGCTGCACAGTTTCCTGCCCACCCTCTTCTGCACTGACGTTGACTTTGAGGCTGGAGGTGATGAATCTAACCCTCTGGAGGTTTAACTGGGAGGTAGCTTGCATTCATTAAGTGCTTCCTGTGGGCCCAGCCCAGCAGCGAGTGATGTCAGTCCTCTTTTACTTGGTTCTTACAATCACCAGTGAAGTAGGTATTTTTTACCACATTTCATTGATGATAGAATAGAGAGACGAAGGTAAAGTAACTTACCCAAGGTCACAGGCTAATAGTAAGGGGGGAGCTGGAATTCAAGCCCAGGGCAACTGCTAGGCTCCAAAGCCTCCTGCTTTACGTGGAAGGTGATGGGCGGAGGGGGGGGGAGGCCAGGCGCAGGAAGGGCAGCATTGTCTATCTGTTGTTTGACACTGTTTGGCGATTTCTCTCCCAGCTGCCAAAAGGTAAATTTGGAGAGAGGATGCAGACTCTTCTACCAACTTGGAGATTTGAGAGAAGAATGTACAGGGGGTCCTTGGGTTACGACACAGTTCTGTTCCTACAACAGTGAAATAACCCGATTTTTGGTGTAAGTCGAAACACACCCTAGCCTAGCACAAATGAAACACTTGCACTTTTAGCAATCCAACATGGTGTAGGTAAGCGTACTGGGGGATGCCGACTCCCTCCCTCACAGTGCGCATTACTGCGTGTTCTTCCACTGCGCTCAACCACACTATGGCAGTTTGTGCACATAGTCCCTAAGTACGATGCTAACGACGTAAGCCGAAATACTCACATCTCAATTTCTTTAAAGTGTTTATGGGAGTGAGCGTTGTAAACTCGAAACATCATATGTTGAGACTGTTGTAACCTGAGGACCTCCTGTTTACTGCCCCAGGGTACAGGAAACCTACCCTGGCAATGCCACTAGCTTTGCATGGGGTCTTGTTTCTTTGCCCACGAAAAGAGTGCACCAGCACATGTCCTTCCCACCCCACAGGGTTACTGCCACTCACATGCCAAGGTAATGGCAAAGGCACTCAAGGCTGGGCAGCTGTTTGGGTGGGATGACTGTTGAGACAACTTCCAGCCCTGAGAGTCTGTATTACAGATGTATTTTAAAAAGACTGAAAAGTGTAAATTCCTTTTATAAATGTAAGGGGTTATTAAGAGCAGGGAAGTGTGATAACAGCAGGCAGGTAGAGTCTCCAGATATAACTCTCTGATTTTCTGCTTCACCTGCCTCTTGCAAAAGATT
This sequence comes from Rhynchonycteris naso, assembly GCA_037038555.1. Taxonomy (NCBI): domain Eukaryota; kingdom Metazoa; phylum Chordata; class Mammalia; order Chiroptera; family Emballonuridae; genus Rhynchonycteris; species Rhynchonycteris naso. Next base: position 148,255,499 of record CM072999.1, on the reverse strand, counting down.
GAGAGAAACAAGGAGCATTTTGTCCCTTTGCATGTCTTTGGAGCATGTAGTTTTTCTCACCTGAGGGTCTGGAACTAGTTGGTAGGGGAGACTTGAGTAGTGCTCAGACATGGAACAGGGTGCAGGGTATCTGTTCTACTCTCCTTCAGTGTAGGTAAATTCTGTTTTATTTTCATACTCTCCATTTGGGTTGTCCTGGCACACAGCATCCAGCAATTTCATTTTTTAAATTTAAGAGTACCTCACCAAATCATGCAGCCTTAACTTGTTCATAGCTTTTTCTAGAGCTAACTTGCCACATTTCGTAGGCATTGAGATTATTTGGACATCTACTTTATATAAACTGGTGTTAAGTATGTTGTGCTATGGTAGATACAGTAATTCCAAGATAAAAAAATTTGCATGAAATACTATAAATAAATAAATATACAGAAACAATGACATTTAATAAATCCATTGGGTTCATAAGATACATAATTATTCCCTCTCTTTTTTCTTATCTTCTTCCATGCACAATGACCAATAAGGACAACCAGGAAGGAGAAACCAACATTTTCACCTCTATAATGACCAAGGGACCCAATGCTATTACAATGCCATGAAATAGGGACATTCAAATAGCCTTTTCTCATCTTAAATAAGAATTAAGGAATGCCTGATGCCCTATTTTTCTCTCTTTCACTTGAGCATTTTGTGCCCCAATCTTAGAGATGGAGGAAGTCCAATGTCTGAGTGACAGCTCTGTAACTTGAAAGTGAGCAAAGCAGAGATGGCCTTATTGTTTAACTTCCCACAGACCTGGACCTCTTTTATCACCCTTGTGCTGATGTGGCCTGCCTCAAGGTCAGTGGTTGTGAAGCCAGCACCTCTGGGCTCATGGAGGCTGAGTATGCACATCTTAGTAACTGGAAGATGATACAAATCAGAAGTGCCCTCTGTTCCACTCCCCCTACAAAGCTGATACTTACACATTTACCGACACAGCACTGCCTAAGTCATTTCCAGCCTGAGTGTTGTAGTACTCAGACTTCTCCTTGGAAGATTATTCTTTTGATGTTCCTTCCAGACAATGTATTTCTCAGTGATGCTTCAATTTTGTTCCTCTTATTACCTTGTGGGAGAAATGCAAGATTTTTAGATTCATACAGAGTTGTATTCAAATTGCTACTTACTGTCTATAGCCTTAGAAGATGTTATTTACTGTCTATAGCCTTAGAAGATGTTATTTACTCTTTGATGTTCTTAACAGTAAAATAGAGTAATAATTCAGTTACACCTTTCACGGGCTGCTCAAGAGGACTGCATACACCTAAAGCTTCTGCCCAGGTAACAGCAAGAGTTCCTCCCCTTCTCCATCCTGTAGAACAGGGACTTTCAGGACACCTGGGGAGCCATGAAGGCAACATTGGAGCTTCTGTCAATCTTTATTTATTCTTAAATAATTTAGATTTTGTGTGTATCTTATAAGGTATAAAATATGAAGAAGTTATATATAGTTCACAAATATATATCTATAAATATAGGAATAAAAAGAATTACTGATGAGTTACATAATCAAAAAAATTTTACCTATCTGCTGTGAGATTGTTATTCTTAAGTATGATTGAAATATTCATAATAAGGTACTAATCAACAATCATAATTTATTATAGATCACCAAGCTATGTTTGGATTTTTAAATGACACAGTTTGACTATTTTAGTGTCTTATAATAATAAAAAATTAATCTCTAAGCATTGAGGAAAATTAATATTCTTGCCTGCTTAGAATGTTTTTACATTCCCTTATTTCAGGCATTGGCTGTGGCCCACAGAGCCTAATATATATACTATCTGGCTCTTTCCAGGAAAAGCTTGCCCCTCTTTTATCATTAACTCTTTATTATAACATGAGGGCATGATACAATTGTTTAGCTAGAGAAGCTGAGCAAATTCTCTATCTATCAGAATAAAGACAGGATATAATCCCGGATTACTAATGCCTGTGTTTATTCTACTGAACTGAATTTCCTGTAGTCCTCAGAATGATGTGTTACAAATAGAGCAAGTGCAAACAGTGGGCTAGGAGGGAGATCACTAATTATACCACCAGGGTCAGGACATCTGAGGGAGGCAGACAGTGCTTTACTATATAACCCCAGTGTATGTACTATTATTCTTTGATACTGGACTAGACCCATGGCAGATGTTGCTAATTGATTAAAGCACACTTTTTTTATTTTTCTGAGTTGAATGCAACCACAGAATGCTTATGAACACACTCTCCAGGAATACTACATGAACCATAATTGGCATTTCTGACAAACATGAATAGAGGGATGTATAAAAATATGGGTCCAAGAAAAGACTTTGAGGTAGAGATGAAGGAAATCATAACAAAATGAGAGAAAACATGAAATTTTATTTATTTTGTTAGCAAGCATTTCATCTAGGAGAACAGATTCAAGAAGTCCTCTGCCCAGCACATACTTAGAAGCCAAGGGAGATATAGAAGCACAGAAAACAGTCTAGATTAGTGGTTAGGATAGTGGATTCTGGAGTCAGAACGCCTGGGTCTAAATTTCAGCTCCGCCGCTTAACTGTGTGTGATCTTGGTCAAGTTTCCCTTACTCCTCAGTGTTCTTATCTGGTAAAAATAGGAAAATAAGAGAACCCACTTTGTGAGGTAATTGTGAAAGTCAACTGACCTAATTTACATAAAGCAGGTAGAGTCATACCCAGTGTAAGGTTAAGTGCCAGTATAGATGTTACTACTGTGGCCCTCAGTGTGTTTAGAAGATAGTTGAGAACTGAAGAGAAACATACAGAGAAGCTATGAACAAAATACCGGATAACATAGTATCAACCATGCCCAAGGCTTTTATTTTGCTGTTGTGTACTTCTCAGCACTGTTTCCTCCATCTGTAAAAGTCACAGATAATGAACACTCTGCATTTATGCATGATGGTGTTCCACCCAGTGAATTTTATCCATCACCTCGTGGATTTGTCAATACCGCCCAAGACAGCAGTCTCATGGAAGATTTTGCTGACCGATCATGTGTCTTGCCTTTTCTTCTCTAACTGTAGACATTCTTGTCATTGTAGCAATTTGAAAATAATTAATGTCACACTAGCACTTTTCAGTAATGTTGATTTACCAGTGCAGAGTTAAAATATCATGATGCCATAAAGCATCTGTAGTAAGAAGTTACCTTTAAAGACCCAAAATCATTCTAAGAAATGGGATCCATTTGTGTTATAATATTCAATTACAATACCCCAGGGATATCTGGGAAGTCACTAAGGAGCTAAAAGCTACCTTTTCAGCAATCTTTTAGAGAAAAAAATCTATGATATATGACTTTATTCTTTATTTTTTAATTTTTAGAGATGTTTTCTTAAGTATGTTCGCAGGAGGAAAATCAAATTTTAGTGCTGTTCATCACTGAGCAAAGAGTCAAAGATGAAAAGACATTTTTTTTGTTGTTGAAATTTCAGAATTCTCTTCCAGATTCATTTTTTTTTTTAAATCAGTATTTTAAGATGGTGGGAGTGAGTCGGTCCAGGAGTCACTAGAGATGTCCTATTTCTGTGTGAAGAGATGATCTCTTGCTTTGCTCACTAAATATAGCCATTCCAGCGTTAGGCCTAGTACAGCTATAAAAGATATCAGTTGGATACTGTGGAATCCAGCAGTTAAATCTTTGTGAAAGTCGCCAGGCTAAGACACCTAAACTGCTATTTCTGCAAGCCATGGCCCCTGGCTCTAAAGGGTTTAGCTCACCTGGAATGCAAAACCCAGTCAGGTTCTCTCAGGGAAGGGTCACTCCTCAAATATCTCCTAATGAAAATTCTACAAGCATTGTAATACATACCTTTTGAAATGTCAGAAGAACTAAGCAATGGTGATTATAAGGGAGTCTTTTCCTATTCTTCATTATGACCTCAAGTTAGCCATGTTTTCACTAGCTAAGGTACTTTCCTTCAGTTATTGATGGGTGACTTGTATTATTCCTATTGTATAGAAACATAACTTTATTGGACAGTACTGGTACTTGAGTGTGTCAAATTAACCTATTATAACAAATATTTACTCTTTCAGCTGACTCATATGGGTGGTGTATACTTGTTTCATTGATGATGGGTTTGACAATATGACTTTCTTTGGTCAACAGAATGTAGGTAAAAGTCAGTCAGTTTTGAGCCAAAGCTTTAAGAGACTTTACAATGTTTTTGCTCAACCCTCTGGAAGCTTTTGACCATGAGAAGTACTTTCTTTAGAAAGCTGCTGCTCCTCCTGGCCAGGCCTAAAAATGAAGCATGCAGACCAAACCTACTGAAGCAGAGCCTTCATGATCAGTCTGTAGACCCATGTGCATGAGAAATAAGTGCCTATTGTTTTAAGACACTGAGTTTTGGGGATGCTTGTTAGGTGGCATTATTGATCATGGCAACAGGTGATTAATGCAGGCCTTAGTGTTAAAAATTCTTGTTTAGGGAGATTTTATTAAAAAGCTTGGCTGTCTGATCTTCATATCTTAGTAAGGAGCTAGCCTAGATAAGGCATGGAAAGAGATTGGGTACGATATGTCTTACTTGTCATTCTACTACTTTTCATCAAATCTCCCAATGCCTAATTTATTCTTAAATTAAATTGTGACTTAGCTGTGACTGAGTGTTGCTACCAGATTAGAATGTTTGATACAAAAGATAAATGGTTTTCTCACATTTCTAAGCTTGCCATGCCCTTTGGACACTTATGTCTTTCATGGCAAAGCTGGACTAGGTGATCTCTAGTTGGTCCATTCATTGATGAAGAGAGTGATATAGTGAAAAGTACACAGGAAACATCTGAGAGAGATTCCTTAATAGGTCACGGACTTCTTGTGTGTTCTTAGCAAAGTGCTTATTTCACTGAGGTTCAGTTTCCTCATCTATAAATTGGCAATAATACTTCTTTGCAAGTGTGTGTGTGTGCGTGTGTGAAAGAGAGAGAGTTTTAAAGAAGCAGCATGTATATTAAGTACAATGGCCAGTATAATGCCTACCATAATCTTCAGTGGTTGAGAGCTTGCCATCTACTATGCTCCAAATACTTTTAACATGTGCTTGCACTTGTTATTCTTATTAAAAAATGAGATTTATAGTATTATCAACTTCGTCTTATGAAGAAGAAAACAGGTAATGGTGTTTCAGTAACTCGCTCAAAGTTACACAGCCAAGGAATGGTTGAGCAGAATTTTAACCGAAGTTAGAATATAGAATGTTTGCTAGAGAAAAAGACCATCACTTATATTTTAACAAGAACAAACTGGATAAGTTAAAAAAAATGATCTCCTGGCTGTTCTCCTCCCTAGGGACATGGAAGAAAGAGTATTAAAACCCCCATAGATGTGGCTAAAAGGAAATCAACCTGATTTTTAACAATCTTTAATGCCTACTGCGGACAGACACAATGAATGAAGATACTGAGGATCCAGACCTACAGTCGTAAGGCAAATACGCACCGATCTCTATGTACTGTCCATGAGTGCACAGGCTGACACACCAAAGGTGAGAGGCAGAGAAGGAGAGCTGAGAGAGGACATCCCCAAGGTAAAATGGGACTTCCCTGAATGCATGTCAGCAGTTAACCCAAACAGGTCAGAGGAACTGAGCAAGATCCCCACCTCCATCCTGAGGTGCATACGGTTTTTATGAATCTAAGAAGTGGACTCCTCAAAGGATGGGTACAGACGGGAAAGATCCCACCTCCTTAAATGCACAATGCCTTACCAAATGAACAGCAATAGCCTAATTAGGATTGGGACAGTTAAGAGAGAACCAAGATGCACTGAACTGAGTCTTCACTGAATCAAATCTTCACTGAAATGTAGGACTAGGGTAGTAAGGTGAGAGATTTCCTAGAGCACAGAAAGACAGGTGTGGGGATGAAGAGTGAGACTCTCCTATGATCTCAAAATCACCTGTTGAATGTGAGGGTTCAAAGCTATAGTCCCTATAGTTTAGAAGGGTTATGACTGACTGTAAAGCACAAAACAATCTCTGGAGTCTTGGTGGTGTTCAGATCCTAAGCTCTGCTAAAGGAATGTTCTACTCCCACCATTAAAAACATATAAAGCCAGTGGTAGACCGAATCTTTCCAAAGCTATGGCAAAGCCCACATACAACTCAATCATAGATTAGATAGACTCAGCGTCACCAAAATGATGGTCTGAGAAAGAAATTTGTGTGATCTTATCTGAGGATTAAACAGTGTTTATTCAGTCTCTACTATTGGTATTTTATATACAATGTCTGGCTTTCAAAAATAATATTAATCAGGAACAAAAAAGCAAGAAAATATGACCTAAGCATAAATTTTTAGTATTTAGTCATTTTCAGCAAAAGTTTGCTGACCCTTAATCTAAGAAAAAAAGAAATACATTTAGGGGAACAACATTTAGAATGGTAGCAGACTTCCCATAAAAAAATAATGGAATCTAGAAATCAATGGAGCAACATCTTTAAAATGCTGAAGAAAAAAAAAATGCCAACCTAGCTCTGAGACTTTCACTTCTTCATCAGTGCTCATTTACATTTATCAAATTATTGTTGTGGAAGTCATAGAAGCCAAATGTACAGATCTTTATTATTATACCTAAGAAGGTGAAGTTAAACAATGTCAAGCATGGGTTGCATAATTTTATTTAAAAAATGTTGGTCATAAAGAAGTTAAAGGACATATGCTTTAAAATAATACAGTGGGTCCTTGGGTTACGACACAGTTTCATTTCTGTGACAGTGATATAACCCAAATTTTGGTGTAAGTCAAAACACACCCTAGCCTAAGTCACTTACCTATCCTAACACAGTTGTAAAATCATAATCTAGAACATAAAAACACAATTAAGTCACAGAAAAAAAGAAAAGGACATAAATATACTGTACTGTACACTGTACTGTACTAACAGAAAAAATGACAGAAAATGAGTATAAAAATATTCCTTCCTTTTATTTTTATGGTTGGCTTGCACAGTGGAAGGGAACAACGTGCATTCATATACAGTGTTACTGTGTATTCTTCTGCCATGCACAACCAAACTAGTTCATCCACGTAGTCTGTAAGTATGACACTAATGGCATAAACTGAAACACATCTCAATTTTTTAGTTTTCAATGAGAGTGAGCATAGTAAACTCAAAATGTCATATGTCTGAGAACACCCTGTATATGTGAAAATGAGACCAGGACACTCCATTTTTAAAGAGCAGGACACTCCATTTTGCTTGCTGTGTTGCGTGATGAACACAACAGTAGTTGAAGGTGGGAGATATATATAGAATCAAATCTAACGTCTATCTACCACCGCAATGCTTTTATGATAACTTCTCTCAGCTTTGGTATCCTTCTTTGCAAAATAGAGTTAATAACTGTCCCACCTGCTTTATATGGTTGATTTTCAAATCATGGGAATGGAACCAAATGTTGTGACCCATTGAAAGGCACTGTGATGATTTTATCTTGCCCTGCCTGGTAAGACAACACTCTAGCAGTGTTGTGTTCAGAACATCACACATCAAGAGAGAAATACAAGGGGGCATGTTCAGAGGACAGTGTTGCATAGATTCTAAAAGTCTTCAGTGTAGGATATTTGAAAGAATGGAGGATTATTTCTAGATGAGTAGTAACCTTGAGGGAAAGAGGTTTGGGGGTCCCAAGAAACAAAATGCAGGAGCATGGACTTTTGCACAAACCCTCATCTCTGGATTTTGGGCTCAGCCACCCCATGGCAATGGGCACCTGGGAAAATTAGCTAAGCTACTTGAGTCTCATTTTCAACATGTGTTCAGTGGAGATAATGTTATCTAATTTACTATAATTTTGTAAGGATTTAAGAGATAATATTAAGAAACATAAAAGAATATGTAGACTACTTTTTATATATAACTCTAATAGAGCTAGATATTTTTAATTACCTATAAAGCATTTAAAATCAGTGAGTACTATCTATATAGAAATGGAATTGACTGCTTCTCTTTGGTTGAGGAATTTGATTGAGCTGGTTGGAGGGTACTCGAATGTCATCAGTATATGGTGAGACCATATGGTGTTTTATGTCTTTTAAAACTTCCAATCATATTTGGACAGGATCAGTAAGCAGCACAATACATCCATTTACCAACTTGATTCTTATTATCATGCAGAATTCGCATGTCTCTATTACATAAGAGGAGTAGGTTTAAAGGAGTCAGGGTAGATTTATGTACCAACCTGGTCAGAAGAACAGAGCAGACTGAGAATGAGAGACCCAAACAGACTGTCCTACTAGATGTCAATCAAAATTACAGTTTATTGTCTCTAAGTTTTATAGATTTTTGTACTAGGAACATGAGTATTTTATTATAAGAGCAGAAAAACTCCATAGATCTCGGAAAGTTAAAAAAAATTTTTACTAAGTTGCAGATGAACTTTTGGAGTGGTCTAATAAACACTAGGAGTTTTATATTCCTCAGACTAAGAGATAGGAAACATTATTCTTTGTCCTAACTCTGCAGGCATTTTATTTATGAAAGAAACAACACTGACAATAGGAGATATATCTGCGAAAATGACTAGGAATTGTCAGACCTGTGGACATGTTGTTCTTTGTCTCAGGTTTTAATAATATGCAGAAGCCTGGTTTAAAGAAAGGTCTCCTGTTAGCATTGTATCAGTAACAATGATGGAACTACAAAAGAATGCATACAGGGAAATGCTCTTAATGGAATACGTGAGAGTTGAGAGACCTACTTGGAGGAGGAAAACACATCCTGGCAAAAGAGCTGTGACTGCTGTGGACCTGCCAGGAGATGCTTTTTTCCTGAGATGTTATTCTTCTTCTCTGGCTACAAGGTCTAGTTTTGCATATTGATTAAATTAGAATTAGCACTAAAGGAGTTTTTTTTTTTATCATGGTTTATTTATATATGTCCTGATTTATTGATATTTTTGTCCCCCACTTACAGTTGCATGTATGCAGGAAAATGAACCCTAAAATTTTAGGAGGAATCAGAGTCCTACCCTGAGGGTCAAAATTAATTTTAGGTTCCCTGTAGGCGGCATAGCTGATTACGTATAGGAAGTTCTTCATTGCCTTCTCTCTCTTACTTTCACTGCTCTCAAAAGTGCCTTTTTTCCCATCTGAGTCATCACACTTTTAATTTATTTTTAACAGCCTTATTGAGATATAATTCACAAACCATTCAACTCACTCATTTAAAGTGTACAATCCAATGACTTTTAGTCTATTCACAGAGTTGTTCATCTGTCACCACAATCCATTTAGAACATTTTCTTTACCCCCAAATGAAACCCATGTCCCTTAGTCATTACTCTCAATCCCTGAGCATCCTAGCCCTAGGCAAATACTAATCTTTCAGCTTTTTCCCTCTCTCCTACTCTGGATTTTCCATATAAATAAAATCATTAATAAGTGGTTATTTGTGTCTGTCTTCTTTCACTTAGCATAAAGTTTTAAAGGTTCACCCACATTGTACCGTGTAGCAGAACTTCATTTTTTAAATTGCCATATACTTTATTATATTGACATACCACATTTTATTCACGCATTCATCAATTGATAGATATTTGGAGATTTTCTACTTTTTGGCTATTATATATAATTTTGCTATAAACATTTTGTGAGGACATATGTCTTTATTTCTCTTGGGTATATACCTAGGAGTGGAATTACTGGGTCATATAGTAAGTTATTTCTCTAACTTTTTAATGAACTACCAGTTTTCCAAAAGCAGTTACACCATTTTGCTTTCTCCCAACAATGTATAAAGTTTTCATTTCTCCACATCTTCACCAACACTTTTTATTATCTGTCTCTTGGATTATAGCCTTTCTAGTAAGTTTAAAGTGGTATCTCATTGTAGTTTTGATTTGCAATTCTCTTATGACTAATGATGTAGAGCATCTTTTCATACACTTATTATCCATTTGGATATCTTCTTTGCAGAAACGTCTATTAAAATCTGTTCATGATTATAAGATTTATATTACTTTCCTTTCTATAATTGAGCTATAATTATTCTTTATATTTTCTAGATATTAATCTTTTGTAAAATATATTATTTGAAAGAAATTTGTCCCATTTGGTGGGTTGCCTTAAAGCATCACATTTTATTAGGCTTTTTTCTCTCTTCCTACTGATATTTGTTCATCAAAATGGCCTAGTAAGTTGTTGCCATGATAGTTTTAACCATGTAAATGTCATTCTTTTTTCCATCAGCTATAACACATTCATTCATAGGAGCACCTACTATGTATCAGTCATAATTACCAGGATGCTGTGGTTGGTATACAGTCTTGTTCTGAGTGGGAAAAAGACCTTAATCACCCATTAAGAAATTATCATACTGCTAAAAATTACCATCTCGTTCATTTATTTTTGCATCCAATTTACTCATTTTCTAAGCTAGCGTTAGTACCTCTTGCTGTCTGTACCTTCAGTCTAATACATTCTTTTTTAAAAAGGGCTTGGATTTCTGTCTGTGGAATGAACCACTTTAAGGACAGTTACATGGATTAAAGAACATTTGGAAGTAGGGGTGCAAGGTAAACTTTGCACAGAGGATCAGAAATTTTGTCAAAATTTGTGTGAAAAACAGAAGTTATCTAAATAACACCATATGGTAAACCAAAGAGGAAGATAGCAGGAAATATAGAAGAAAAAAAATGCTCTCTAGCACAAGTGACAGTAATGAGCTGCATATGCAGGACTCCAGCTGCTGGGTAGAGAAGGGCTATGTTTCTTACCCAATGAGGTTGTACGTGATGAGAAAACTTGTGCTTGGGAATTCTGATAACAATTTCTTTCCTTTTGTCCTTTTCTTTTTCTCCTTCCTTCCTTCCTTCCTTCCTTCCTTCCTTCCTTCCTTCCTTCCTTCCTTCCTTCCTTCCTTTCTTCTTCCCATCTTTCCTTTTCTTTTTTTCTTTTTATTTATTTTTTACATTGACTTTAGGTTACCCTTTGGTTCCATAAAATGTAACAGTAAAAAAAAATCCAGGAGTCTGAATACTGAGATAGTTCAAATTAAATTCATTTCTCATTTCTTCAAATATAAATTTAAATAGGTTAGAGTCTTGTCTGATTTAGAAAGGTGGCTACTTCTTGGGGTTATACTGCATATAAGTAGTATGTAAAGGGGGTGGTAACAATATGGTGATGATGTTAATAATTCATTGCATCACTATGGTGTTTGGATTTTTAAAGTAGTGGCCACGATTTTACATACATGGCCACTACAACATGACAAGAATCAAGCAAGATTGCTAAAGAAGACTTTCTTATCCATATTTCTTTACACTTTTAGTAAACACATATACAAAAGATGCATAAATTATAAGTCTATAGCTCAATAGATCTACACATATTGGGCACTCCATGCAAACAACTCAAAGAACAGATCATTACCAACATTCCACGTGCCCCTCTTTATATCCATTTAATCACTAATAGTCTCAACACAATATGTAACGCCATTCTTCACTTCTAATATCATAGCTTAATTTGACAGCTCTTAAACTACAAATAAATAAAATTATACAGCTTGTACTAGTTTTTGGCTTCTTTCACTCAACATTACATTTGTGAGATTTTATCCTTAATTCTTAATATTTTATAATATTTCATTCAGTATGCTACAATTTATCCATTCTAGTTCAAACATTTGGGCTGTTTCTAGTTCATTCATGGCTGTTACAAACGGTGTTACTGGGAACATACTTTACATTTATTTTCCTGGGTATATATGTAGGAGTAAAATCAATGGGTAATAATAGCATTTATATGCATGTTTTAAGATTTAGAATAAGCTACCAAACAGTTATCAAAAGTGGCTACTGCAATTTACTTCCCACTAGCAATATATGCTGAAACTTTGGACTAATGTGAATGCTGCCCAAACAGCTGGTATTTTCTTTATTGCCAAGCCATGTCTGGGGTGATCATTAACATTTTAAAAATGGAGACCCAGGGTCACTGTCACAGGAAAACCTAGAGCACAAGTCATTGGCACAGTGTTAACACAGTGTTCTTTGCACTAAGCCAAGTACGGTGTTGCTTCTTCATTGGCAAATAAGGCTAAGGTATCAGCACAGGAGATGAAAAATAAAAGTCAAAACACATATTAAAATGTTCAGACCAGTGTTTCGGGTTTCTTCAGATATATTCCCAGAAGTGGGATTTCTGGGTTAAAAAACAATTCCATTTTTAATTTTTGAGGTAACTCCACACTGCTTTCCACAGTGACTGCACCAATCTGCATTCCCACCAGCAGTGCATGTGGGTTCCCTCTTCTCCCCGTCTACATCACCACTTGTTTGTTGATTTATTGATGATACTCTGATGGATGGAAACTTGACTTGGGGTGGTAAACACATTGTACAATATACATATGATACATTATAGAATTGTACACCTAAAACTTATATAATTTTATTAATTAATGTCACCCCAAGAAATTTGATAAAAAATATATTCTAAATAAAATAAAAATTTTTGTCCTCCTGGAAATAAACAAGATGACTGGTTTCAGCTGTGAAATTTTGAGAGCTTAGAAGTTGCCATACTCATCCTTAGAACAAAAAGAAACTGAACAAATTAAAAACTCATTGCCTTTTTTGGACTTGTTTAAGAACTGAGTGTCATCCAGAAATCTAGAGAGGCAGGTAAATCCAGAGAATTAGAGTTGAGATCTGCTTACTTGGATCCAAAGTCACTAGAGCCATTAGCTGGTAGGTCCACTTAAATACTGATTTATATATATATATTATTAATTCTAATGGGGTGACACCAATAAATCAGGGTACATATGTACAATGAAAACATCTCCAGGTTATTTTATCATTCAATTGTGTTGCATACCCATCACCAAAAGTCAAATTGTCCTCTGTCACCTTCTATCTGGTTTTCCCTGTGTCCCTCCCCTCCTCCCTATCCCACTCTTCCCTCCCTCCCCCCATCCCATAACCACCACTCTCTTGTCTATGTCTCATATTCTCACTTTTATGTCCCACATATGTATGAAGTCATGCCGTTCTCAGTTTTTCTTTTTTTCTGATTTACTTATTTCACTCCATATAATGTTATCAAGGTCCATCCATTTTGTTATAAATGATCCGATGTCATCGTTTCTTATGGCTGAGTAGTATTCCATAGTATATTGTACCATAGCTTTTTAATCCACTCGTCTTCTGACGGACACTTGGGCTGGTTCTAGATCTTCGCTATTGTGAACAATGCTGCCAGGAACATGGGGGCGCATTTCTTCTTTTCGAACAGTGCTATGGTGTTCTCAGGGTATATTCCTATAAGTGGGATAGCTGGGTCAAAAGGCAGTTCGATTTTTAATTTTCTGAGGAATCTCCAAACTGTTTTCCAAAGTGGCTGCACCAGTCTGCATTCCCACCAGCAGTGCAGAAGGGTTCCCTTTTCTCCACATCCTCGCCAGCACTTATTCTGTGTTGTTTTGCTGATGAGTGCCATTCTGACTGGTGTGAGGTGATATCTCATTGTGGTTTTAATTTGCATTTCTCTAATGATTAGTGATGTTGAGCATTTTTTCATATGCCTATTGGCCATCTGTATGTCCTCTTTGGAGAAATTTCTATTCATTTCTTTTGCCCATTAAATACTGATTTTGATAAATATCTGGGGATTAAATGTGGAGTAGCGTGTGAGTGAGAAACTCCTGTCTCCATCACTCCATCACACACACATACACACACACACACACACACACACACTCACACACATTTTGTCATCCTGCCCTCCAGGGAAAAGTATTTTGAGTCAGACGCATGCTTTATTATGAGGCAGGAGCAAACCCTTTCTTCACATGCACCCCAGGTCTTAAAAAGGGAAGTTAGAGCATCCCAGGGAAATGAGCTCCCATCAGCTTCCCACTGCTCTGTGTTCACTTGCTCAGTGCTGAGAAGACAGACCTTTGGCTGAGAGAGTTGGATTTAAGACTCAGGTTATGTTAAATCTAAACAGAGGTAGTCAAAGGACAAGGTTGCCATGCTAGAGGTACATCAAAGCTTCTCCTCACCCAGAGCCCCTTTTTAAAACACCTCTCTCATAAGCTTAGTCACAAAGAAAGGCAATTACAGGCATTGCTCCTCCAATTTACAATGCAAATTGGATAATAGATTAATTAGAGAACATGGTTTAGATTTGCATTTTGCAGTCAGCAATTGGTTATAATGTGATCAAGTTCAGGTACTAGCTCCTTGGGAGCAGAATAAAAAAGTTGTTGGGAAGATGCACACACACATTTTTTCAGTGTCTATAGGGTTGGGTGCTCAGCTGACCTCTATTTATGTTTCTCCTCTGCCGTAAATCCTGGGGTATGTTGAGGTAGTAGAGAACTGAGTTGGTGGGCAGAGCTCTATATTTATAAATCTCAGAAGAGGACTAAGTTGTGGGCTCAATGAGGCTTTCTTAGTCACACAAAAATTTTCTCCCAGATATTCAGAACCTTGGACTTAAGATCTGTTCTGTGGTATACAATGTATAGGAATCCAGGATCCAAGCTTCTGGGAGCTTTACAAATATTTCAAGAACTAAAACATCCACCTGCCCAGTGACTTGGGGAGGCAGTAAGGATGAAGAGAAGAGGCTGGGGCCAACAGGGACAGCAGCACAAATGTCAACATGTTCTCCACTTCCCCAAACCTCCCAACATTCTTTATTAAGGAAATATGAGCACCGCTAAGAATGACTTCAGAAAGTCTTTGCCTTTTTACCATTCCTAAAGGACAGTGTAAAAATTAATTCCCAAATTTCTAAAAATAATTTAGCGATATTTATAGAACAGAGAAGAATGAGCTCAAACGTCTCTTTGGAAATGTATGTGATTGTGGAGTAGGTCCCCTTTAGGTACAAGGTCAAGTAAACAGGAGTAAAAAGCACTCATCTAATTGGCCATCATGTTTGTGTTGCTAGCTCAATGTTCAGCATCAAATCAGTGAGAAATAAAGGAAAACACAAAACATAGTCTGCTTTCCCTTTCTTCTGAAATTTAGAGACGAAATTTACTTGCTCATTTATGTGGGTCTGGGATCAAAGTCTAGAAATGGTTGTAAGTAACTGGGGAAACAGTTGGTGTGGAAGATCTCAAGAATGAAGGAGATAACTGAGCACAGAGTCCTGGCAACACTGGCATGCAAAGAGTAAATGGATAAAGAGAAGCTCAAAAAGGATGTGTAAAGGAGGTGTCAGCAAGGAACAAGATACACCAGAAAAAATACATTATTACAGAAATGAAGAGAGGAGGACGTTCTAGCCAATGAATGATGGGATTTGTAAAATGCCACACTAAGAGGTTGTATTGGCCAGGGCTCCCCTCAGAAAGTAGACCCTAGAAGACAGGCAGCACTCAGGTAGTTCACTTTGGGAAGTAAGGCCAGGAAAAGAAGGAAAGAAGCATCAGGTTAACTACCTACCTGGCCACCACTGGACAAGAGGTGCTGGACCTTGCTGGACCTTCTCAGGAGCACTGAAGAATATATGTCTAAACGGATGCCTAAAGGCATGAAAAAAGAAAGCATTGATCCACCAGGTACAGCCTCCACTGTTCAAGGTGTGCCCCACCAGTAAGAAGTCTGCTATCCTTACAGATCTGTGAATGGCGGTTCCCAGAGGCTCCCTCTCAGACTCAGAGACACCCAGAGCAAAAAGTGAGAGGTTTATGGTATAGATGATGCAATGTTTTTCAGATGCTTTGAGTATTTACGTGCAAGGAACTGATGGCCACAGCAATAATATAGTCTTGGTGCAGACGATGTGAGGCAGAGCACAAGAGGTGTCCAAAGTAGAGGTGAAGTAGCAGTCAGAACAATTTGGTAGAAGGTGCTGAGATAGCTTAAGCAATGCGGGAGAGCACTTTTAGCTCCAATCACCCAGCAATGTAGGACTTAACTAATTTGAGATATAGCTGAATCCAGAGACTCAACTGATATCTGCAGCTTCCTTGAGTCTTCTATTAGATTTGCTTCCCGTTGTCTTGGCTTAATTTTTAGCAAGATCTTCCAGAGTAGAATAGTGGCATCTTAGAAGTTTCAAGTTATATGGTGTTTATAGGTCATACTCCCATGAGTAAAGGTACCTCTCTCTTCCATCATTCAGATTAGTCCCTTAAAAATAACCAATTGGTATCATTGGGTCATATGCTCATCTGAGGTCTAATTTTTGTGCCCAAGATGATGGTGTATGCCTGTGCCATGAGTTCTGTTGTGGCCTTTCAAGCAAGACTCCTTAATTGATAGACTCAACAGTAGAAGCCACTGAGGGGTAGCTGCAAAAAAGGTTATTTGGGGAGACTGTAGTTGGAGAATGAATAGGCTAACACATGCCCTGTGTATATGACATAGGAAGAGGGTTCAGGGGATTGTTAATATGGAGTCACTGACTGACCTGACTCCTAACACTATCTTTGTTTCTTATTAGTACTGAGGTATTGGACAAATTACCTAATCTCTTTTAGTCTCAGCTTCTAATCTAAAAGACAAGTGAGACTAGTTGATTTCCTTCTTCTCCTCCTTCTTTTTATAAAAAGACCATTATATTTAATAATTTTTCACTGTTAACAACCATATGGCAAGCATCCAGGTCTAAAACACAGAACTGCCACAGACAGCATCCTTGTAGTTGTGATAGTCATTAGAATTCCCTTCTTTCTTTAAGACAAATGCTGAGCTCACTGGTGAACTCAGCTTCAAAGTCACCATGAACTCAGTCAATACTCTCAATCACAATCTTCCAGCGACATCAAGTTGCGAACGCCAGTTATATATCAAGAGCAAATGCAATGTTTACTCTATCGCATTGACAGAAGTTAACCTAAATATCGCTTTTAGCCAGTTTAGGTACCTAGAAATCAAACTCGCTTAAAGTCTTTCAACAGACGTGGGTGCCCCTTGAGTCCTACAACTGTCCATACATTATTTGTTAGCATTGCTCTTCCCAAGCTCTCTCACCCAAGCCATGGGTTTGACAAACAAAACTAGACAAATTAAAAAATATATTTTGTATCCCAGGTCTCTACATAGGCACTCTGCATGTTCCGCTAGCATTTTATGCCAGGACCACCATCAACCATGCCAAAAGTTTCAAAAGTGTAAAAAACCTTGTGCTTTCATTCCACAGCCTTATATTCAGCATTGATATGACTTCATGGAATAATGAATGGTGAGTAACAGTAGGACACCTACTGTGAAAGACACAGCAATTTTGGTTTCAGATCTTATACATAAAAAAAAAATTATTTGACTTTATTGGAGTGACATTGGTTAATAAATTATACAGGTTTCATGTGCACGATAAGGTCATATTCTTAATTGAGAAGGTATACCCACAGAAGGAACTCTGTGGCAGAATATTTGCAATACCATGATGTGCTTCTGCCATAGAATTTGAAATAAAAATAAACCACAGAGATTAAATGGAGGTTTTAGGTTGTACTTTATGATTGGAAGAGAAACAATGTTAAAATATATAAGCAAAAATAAAATATTGTATACTATAATTTCCCAAGAAGAGAATTGACTAAGGAAAAAATCATATTATGTAGTTTAAATTAAAATGAGGAGAGAATATTAATTTAACCAATATGTTCTTTTTTATTTTTTTTTACAGGAACAGAGAGACAGTCAGAGAAAGGGACAGATTGGGACAGACAGACAGGAACGAGAGAGATGAGAAGCATCAATCATCAGTTTTTTGTTTTGACACCTTAGTTGTTCATTGATTACTTTCTCATATGTGCCTTGACCGCAGGCCTTCAGCAGACCGAGCAACCTTGGGAGCCAGCAACCTTGGGTCCAAGCTGGTGAGCTTTTGCTCAAACCAGATGAGCCCGCGCTCAAGGTGGCGACCTCGAGGTCCCAAACCTGGGTCCTTCACATCCTGGTCCACCACGCCACTGCCTGGTCAGGCAATATGTTCTATTTTGAATATTCAATAATTTACTTGAATGTCTGAAGGTAAAGTGTACCAGCAAAACGCACTTGATAACAGCTATACTGTAGTGGTTTGCTTCTCTGCAAACACTTTACTTTCAACCACTCAATATTTCAATTCTTTCTTTAACAGACTTCAACATTCTTTACTTCTCTTTACTTAAGGAATAATGTCCCAAATACTAATGATTATATTGCACATCGAATACAATAACTCTGAAAACATTAGTACGAAAGTATTCTTACAACACACTTACTACTAGTTTAAAAGACTGTATTTTCACCAGTCTATTACAACCAGAACTCTGGTCTGTGTTCTTTAGCCAAAGACATTGGAACCAGTGTTGTGGCCCATGGCTGCCCTAAACCCCTGCCAGGGCTTGCTGTTATGCCATCTTGTTAGCAGACTCAACAAAGGGTAGTAGCCAAGGGAGGGACACTCATAAGAGATAGAAAGTGAAAGATCTAATAAGAGATGACAGAGCAGAGAGTAGAGCATCCACCATACAGTAACTCCCCTGGGCTGCTTTTCCCTAATTAAAGAAAAGCTACCTTGCTCTGGTGAGGAGTACAATTTCATCAAGACAGGCTACTTGTATTCATTTCTCCTGTAGGCACATCATAGCTTGAGTCATTAACATTTCAAAGTTTCCCATTTTAGACAGAGCAGCATCGAATGATTTTCGATCCATAAGCAGCCCAAGGCAAACCTGGATTCATCCAAATTCATTCTGCTTTTATTGAGTCCTGATTTTGCACAAGGAACAGGCAATGATAATTCAGGGATACAAAGATGAACAAGATATGATTCCTATCCTCAATGACTTTAGTGTCTAGCTCAGGATATGACGTATGTACCAAATATGTAACTGTTGAATAATGTAGATCAAAAAAGTAAAAAAAAAATTCCATAAAAGAGACATACAAAGAAATGCTATGTCATATAAGGCAAAACTTAATTCTAGCTGTCAGGTAGAACAGTAGAGCTTGGGAAGGACTCCTTGGTATAGGTAGCATTCCATGCATTTGATTTCTTGAAAAGTGGGTACCAGTTACATGCCAGGCACTGTGTTTGGTATGTAGGCTAGATCTTGAAAGAGGCTGTGAATTTGGACATGCAGCAAATTGGATTGGTGATTTTGGGGTATAGTACTCAGTAATGAGCTGGACTACTACTGAAAACCAGTACAAACAAATGCAGTATAATTGATATCAAAAGGGTTCTGCAGGTAGCTCTTACTGGTTCATGAGAGCCAATTATTAAATGTTCAGGAATTGTGTAAGCAGTTGACCGATTCTTGGTTGAAATCATCATTGTGGGCCATTGCAGTGGAAATCCAGCAAACACCACAATTGTGGGATTCAGAATATAACCTTCCACCCCCCAATCCCTGGCCTGAACTATTGTTAAACTTTTGCTGGCATGGGTATATTCCAGGGAGGAATACAAAAGATAATCCACTAGTTATTCAGGTGCTTTCCAGCAATTGCTTTGTTTTGTTTTGTTTTTTTACTCCAACATCCTATTATCCATAGAGGAGAAAGTGATGTGGAGCCCAATGATTAAAGGGTTAATAAGAAGTAGGGCATTTCTCTGGCTGGCCTGCTTCCTGTTGGGCAGGTGTTCAAGGAGAAGTGCTAATAAGCATCGATCTCCAGGCTGTAATGAGGGGTTGCCCAGTCAAGTCTCTCCACAGGGGTGCTGTTTTCCCTGCTAGGAGCTTGTTTGAAGTGGCGAATAGGGCCTTGAACTGAAGAAAGTGGGAGCCCTTTCTTTTTCTCTCCTCCTTGCTGGGTCTCTGCGGGAGCTCAGGGCAAGTCGTTTAACCTCTCTGTGCCTGGTGGGCCTCACCTGAAAATGAGGCTCCTTCTCTCTTCCTCTTGCCCCTGCATGGAGCATGTTTGGAGGATCCACACACCAAGCTCAGTTGTCTATAGGTGGCAGTAAGCAAAATATTGTGAGGGTATAAAAACCTGTTGTCTTATTTGCCCAGGAGGCAAAGATGGCTTTGGAGATCCAGCGAACATGTGTAACAGCATCAGGTAGTCTGTGTCTGGCTACAGAGATGATGGATGCTACTCTGGTCCCACTAACATTTTCTACTAAGTCCTAGCCAGGGCCTTTGACTACCTGTTTTTGAGTCCTTTTTACCCAAATTTCCCTTTATTATTTTTTAAAATTAAATTTATTTAAAAAAATTAAATTTATTGGGGTACCATTAGTTAGTAAGATTATATAGATTTCAAGTGTAAAATTCTGTAATATATTATATGTATATTGCACTGTGTGTCCACCACTCAAAGTTAAATCTTCTTCCGTGACCATATATTTGTCCTCTTGACCATTTTTGGGCCTCTGGTCCTTCTTCTCTCTGGCAACCACTATCCTGTTGCATGTGTCTATGAGTTTTTGTTTGTTTTTCTTGTTTGTTCATTTGCTGATTTCAGTTTTATGTCCCACATATGACCTAGATTTCCCTTTTTCTGCTCAGTGAGCCAAAGCCGAGTGGTATGTGGTGAGCTGTGGAGAGGAATACATTTTCTTCTCTTCACTAACATGTGCTGGGAGGTTTCAAGGGTATTTTCTTGGCTCCCATTGCTCCATAAAGTTTCCCAGGAATATTCATGATCTCTGATTCCTTGGAATAGCCTTTGATTCCTTCACCAAAGCAACTCAGTCACAAATGAACATTCTGGACACTCATGAAACTGGTAACTGTAACATTCTAAAAGATTAAACTTGGAATCAGCATTGAGTCCAAATACCTGCCATTTTACAGAGTATTAAGTCAAGTCACCTTCATTGACTTGCACTTGAATTTCTCATGAGTAAAGGAAGTTTGTGTCAGCCCTGGCCTGTGTTCCTCTGTCCTAAGATGCATTTTTAATAATTGTATTTATTGGAGAGAGAGGGACATCAATTTGTTCTTCCACTTAGTTGTGCATTCAATGGTTGCTTCTTGTATGTTCTCTGACTGGGGATGGAACTCACAACCCTGGTGTATCGTGATGGTGCTCTATTCAACTGCGCTACCCAGCCAGGACCCAGATGCATTTCTGATCTCCTCCTACTCTGCTCCACATGGGAGGAGTTCCCCCAGCCAGTGTCAGGTCAGCTGGCTTCTGATAGGGTTTGGCTCCAGGAGGCATGGGCAGGGTGTAGCACGGTGGGTGGAGAGGAGAAGCAGGAGATTAATCTGTCCCTCTATTTCTCAGGTGCATTCTCTAGAGTGGCAGAGTCTGCTTTGTGATTCCAACCACCCCAAGAGAGTGACCCTGGCCCCAGGTTCCCATCATCCCACCTTCTCTGTTTGTCCCTCACTGCCTACCTGCTTTGGACAATATTTGTGCTGCCTCTGTCTCTGTTTCCTGCTTCCTTGGTTATAAATATCGAAAGCCATCTGTTTCTCTGGTATGATCTTCACTAATAGCTGATAACATACAGTACCTGTTTTACAAGGAATTTTTGAGATATAAAGAACATTCTGTTCAGTTTCCTATTAGGGTAAGTGCTCAGTAAACATCCATAGGTTCCAACCTGTTAACAAATCTTCTTTTAAACTTCTAAACACCCATGCTACTTACCTCCTGAAGTTTTGCCTCTCTCTAATCAGAGAGGGCTTCCTGCATATCTAAAAGAATTTAGAATATTCTGCCAACTAGTTAATTATCGGTGAATTAGCCATCTTCTATTGATCTGTAAAGTTCTTGCTGCCTCTCCTATCTTTGTATTTCTCCCAAAGCCTACTAACAGAAATGGTGCTTAAAATATTTGTGAAACCAAATTGAGTAGGAGTGCCCTTTTTATTATTTATCTCTGCAACTTGACTCCTATAATGTGAGGGGCTATGGCTAGACTAGGACTGACTCTCCAAATCAAGTGTTAGATGAATTCTTGATCCAGTTCATAATAATACAAGAATGCTACTGTCCCATACCTGGGCTTATTTATTTATTTTATTTCAGAAACCCATCATAGAATTCATCCATCCTAAATTCAGTAGGTTTTCCATGCTAAGGGCACCATATTCAAATACGTGGAACATAGGCAAGTGCATATTTTTTTAAATGAATAATAGAAAATCAGAGGTTTGACTTGTATTATCATATGGGATCCATGGGCATGTATGTAAATGTAGAACTCATGTCTAGAATCATGCCTCTCTTCCTGTAGGTGCTCAATAAATATTTGTTGAATGCTTGAATATATATGTGTTTTGGGTAAGATTTTAGAGAAAATTACATGTTTATAGTTACCCTCCAGAAACTATTCCCTCATGTGAATTTCAAATGAATATTTCTCTTTTTTCTTTTTTTAGTCTCATTTATTGCTTTATTTTAATTTTTTTATAGTTCAAGATATTATTTTATTTTAATTTTTTTATTTTAAAATGTTTTTAAGGTTTAAAGATCATTTTATTTATTTAATTAATTGTGTTTACATAGATTCTAGAGTCACCCCCTCCCCCATATTCCCCTCAACATCTCCCTTTTCCCCCTCCCTACAGCACCTTCCCCCCTACCCTTCAGGTTTATCACATCCTATCATCCCCTTTCCCTCTGTCCTCTTTTCCTCTGGTCCCTTTGATCCCTCCTCTGTCTCAATCCCTTTCCTCAGTTCTCATTGTTGCTTTGATTTCTCAAATGAGTGACGTCATATGATATTTTTCTTTCTCTGCCTGGCTTATTTCACTCAACATAATAGTTTCCAGGTCCATCCATGTTGTCACAAAAGGTAATATTTCCTTCTTTTTCATGGCCCCATAGTATTCCATTGTATATATGTACCACAGTCTTTTAATCCACTCGTCCACTGACAGACACTTGGGCTGTTTCCAGATCTTCACTATTGTGAACAATGCTGCCATAAACATGGGGATGCATTTCTTTTTTTCAGTCTGTGATATGGTGTCCTTGGGATATATTCCTATAAGTTGGATGGCTGGGTCAAAGGGCAGTTCCATTTATAATTTCTTGAGGAATCTCTATATTGTTTTCCATAGTGGCTGCACCAGTCTGCATTCCCACCAGCAATGCAGGAGGGTTCTCCACATCCTCGCCAGCACCTATAATGTGTTGTTTTGTTAATGAGCACCATTCTGACTGGTTGAGGTGGTATCTCATTGTGGTTTTAATTTGCATTTCTCTAATGATTAGTGATGTTGAGCATTTTTTCATATGCCTATTGGCCATCTGTATGGCCTCTTTGGATAAATTTCTATTCATTTCTTGTGCCCATTTTTTGATTGGATTGTTTGTCTTCCTGGTGTGGAGTTTTACACATTCTTTATAAATTTTGGTTAGGCTCTGTCTTCTATTTTTCTATTTTTTTATTTTTCAAATGTATTATTGTTTGGCCTCTGAAAAGCTTCTTGAAAATATGACATGGTTTGGGGTTTTCTGAGATGTTAATGGTAGAAGAGAGGATAACAGAGACACGCATGGTGTGGAATGAAGACTATTTTATTTATTTATTTATTTATTCATTTTAGAGGAAAGGGAGAGGGGGGTGGAAGGAGCAGGAAGCTTCAACTCCTATACGTGCCTTGACCGGACAAGCCCAGGGTTTTGAACCGGCAACCTCAGCATTCCAGGTCAACGCTTTATCCACTGCGCCACCACAGGTCAGGCGGAATGAAGACTATTTTTATCTTTCTTTCTTTATGCGGCTTCGCCTAACTCTTCTCCTCACCCCTCCTCTATTTCACTCTTCCCACCCTTGTCCTGTCCTGATTCCCCTAGCACAGTGGTTCTTAACCTTTCTTGAGGTACCAAACCTACCAGTTTCATATGCGCATTCACCGAACACTTCTTTAGTGATAAATAAAATATAATTTTCTTTCCAAATTCAAGACATAGGTATATGTTTTCTTACTGGTGCACAAAATGAGCCGTGCATGAACATCACCTTGCTCAAAGAACAAAACCAACAAAGTGTGTGAACTCACAACAAATTATGGTATTAATTTATTCTGGCCTCCGTGGCAGAGGCTTCTCTAAACCCCTGAGACCGACTCATCGAACCCCTGGGGTTCAATAGAACCTAGGTTAAGAACCACTGCCCTAGCAACTACCCCAAACTACTCTGCAGGAGTGGTCGAGATGCAGGCAGCTGAGGGTGATTGGTTATGGAACATGAGAAATGAATAGGTCCTAGAGTTTAATCTGGTATGAATCCCTTGATTTCCAAAGTAGCTGATGAAGCCAAGGGTGAAGTAAACCACTCGAGCTCACAAAATAAGTTAGCAGAGGAACCAGAATTTGAGGTTTCCTAATTCCCAGTGGCACAGTAAGCAGAGACAGTAATTTAAAATCACCCCTGGGAGGCTCCGACCTGTGCAGCTCCATTGCTATCTTGCCCAAGCCCTGGCACACCAGCTAATGAAATATAAAAATTCTTTGTAATAGTCTAGATATAGTGGCCACTCTAGTTGTTTCCACTCTGACCCTCCAGCCTTCAAAACTTGGCTTATCCTTATGGAGAAAATTCACCCTACAAATAAAGGGTTCTATTAGCTTAGGCAGGATTTTTCTTAATTTCTCCAAGCCTTACAGGGTTGGGCTAAATTCCTCTGGAGACAGGGCCAGCCCTCTTGTCAGCTTGTTTTGTCTTCCCCAGGGTCCTGAGCCAGGGTCCCTTTCACGGACTGTTCCTTTTCATTGACTGTCCTTGCCAAGATTTATGATACAGCAAAGTGAAAAAGAGCCACGTCAACTGTCCTGTGAAGGAAAATGAGATTCTGCTAGACTTAAGGAGAGTTTAAATGAATAAAAGAAATCAGCAGGTTAAATACTATGAAGTAGGATAATAGATTAATTTTAGAAAATACAGAAGTCATCTTAATTACAAGTATGATAGAGTGAAAGCTTGATACATCCCATATAGTGTTTTTATAGGCTCCGAAATAAGTAAATGACTGTTCATTTTATAGATAAGACTATGTCTTTGATATAGACACTGTATACTGGAAAATCATTCACTCTGGGCCCTTAACCTGACTTAATCTTATCTAAAACAAGCCAAGAATATTCAGGCTAGCACTCTTTGAGAAAAACCATGAGCTTTGGGAAGAGATTTCTCCACTTAGAAATAAAGGATTGTGGATGCATGTTTGTATCAGTTACAGTCCAGAGTAATTCACTACAGATACAGTGGTGGTGAAGTCAAGCAACAAATTGGAAAGGTTGAGCCAACTCCCCATCCCCCTGTAATATCCATCTGGTCCATCCCACACCCTATTCTTTGATATGGCTGGTTGATGACATTTTTCTCAATTCAGTTAAGTATAGCTTCAGAACTGTCCTCCTCATTCTCCCTTTCATTCTATGTCACCAAGAAAATGCAGGTACCATTACACAAGATCTTCATACAATTTAAATCAGCACACATGAAATAAAGCACTATTCATTGGGCATGTTTTATATCCATTTGGAAATGTCCACCTGGACATCTTTCCCTAGTAAAGGCCATTCTTTGTGTGTATGTTTGTTTGATTTCCAATACATCAGCCTATCTGTGGTTTTACTGTGTATGACTTGTATGAAGCTTGGATAATATGCAACTTAACACTTGATTTTAACACAGCTTGCAAATTGGTCTCATCTGTTCCCTGAGATGAGCCCATTGCTTCAATATACGGAGCAGGCCAGGGTGATATCACATCATGGACCCATAACACAGTTCATGGGCTAGAACCAGCTCCTGGACCACAGGGACTGATTAGCAATGTAATAATGCAAGGTTTGATTATTTTCACATTCTTGCTCGTAAGTGGCTCCTCATGATCTACTTAAAATTATTAATTGGACATTTAAGATTTTTTTACATTCAGGCCACATTCTCCTATTCCAACTCTGTGTCTCATGACTCCCTTTTACAAACTTTAGGCTCTAGACCAGGGGTTTTTAACATGGTTCTAGGCATAGTCTCAGGAAGACACTGCAAACTAATTTGTTCTATTTCATCTTCTTTAAAGAAGTTTGACTATTTAAAACTGTCTTGCTTTTTTAATAGCTCTATTTTCTGAGGGAGTTAATTTGGTCTTATTGGATACTATCTTCCTGATGCCTAAAACAGTACCTGAGATACAATAAATAGCCATTGGGTGAATAAATGAATAACAAAGATTCTACTGCTAAACTCATTTAAAATTCAACCTACTAGACACATTACTCAACTACTGATGCTTTAATATTTGAAATCTCCGACTTCTATTAAAAAGCAGGTTCTCTTTTCTCTTCAAATGACATTTTATTCCGATCCATCTTCCTTGTTATTATTTTTTTGGTTACTATTAATTCATTAACTCAATGAAATGACTTCCTTTATCATAGACTCCATGAAGTCTTTTTCTGACTTTCCTTTTGACTGATGTTAGCTCTATTCTAATACTTTCTAACATGGTTTTTAAAATTTATTTATGTTGTAAGCTTGTACTAATTAGAAGGTTATAGGGGACAAGAGTCTGGTGTAGTTCATGTTTTCATTTTCAGAAGGGTTTAACCTAGTGTCTGATAGGTACTGGGAATCTAATGCTAAATTTTGTGGATTACTACTGAATTTCTTAGGCTCTAATTATGTCTCAGGAACCAGTTCAAGTTTTTCTTCCATGAATATTCCCACTTGTAATAGCATATCTGTTCTGTAAATCCCTATAGTCCTTTTGATGTTTATCTGTTAATTAGCATTGTAAAATTTCATTCATGATTTTATTTCCTTAACAAATGTTTATGCTTTGATATTGTGTTTAGGTGATCACTATCAATATCAGGGCAGATATGGTAAGAAAATCCCTGCCTTTAATGAATGTGCAATGGAATTTTCACTAGACACTTCCAGTTGTGTGTGTGTGTGTGTTGTTGTTGTTTTCCACAACTTGAGGCAATTCATACATATACAATTTCTGAGCTGTTGAGGTCAGGGCTCATTGTGAGCCTTCTACACACATATTCAGGACCAATGGGATATACACATATACTTGTCTATCCACATGGCACAAAACTATTTTCTCTTATTAGAAGGCCATTATCTGTCTTTTGTAGTAAAATGTGAAAACCATGTGACACTGATAACTGTGGACCAATGCAGGTGAGGTCTGACAACATTGATATATATCTTTACCTGTAGAGAAAGCCTGTAATCACCCGTGCTCCATAGACCACTTAAAGCTGCTTCCTTGAGAAGTAATTAGATACAAATAGAATGTGATAGGAAACATTTACCAGTCAGAAAGAGTAAAAACTTTGTTAATTTGAAATGCAAGGGACCAGAAAAATGAGTTCTGAATTAATTGGGTTTGGACTATCTGATATTTTTATTAAGGGCATTGAGTCATTTAGGCAAAAACAGCTGCTGTTTGAATTTTTCAGTGTTTGTCCTCTGAGGTTTTACTGTCAAAGCCTGGCTTCTTATGGTAGTAATGTATGAATGTGTTGTACTATTACCCTTTGCAGTTAGATGTACATATCTAGCAATTTGATCCAATTTTTACCTGCCACCCAAGTTTCCGACTTTCAGGATTTGTTTGATTTTATTCCTACTTTACTGACTACTGCTATTCATGACCCTTTCCAACTTAATTTTCCCTTTCTGATTGCAGAGAGAATGGATGGGCGCCTTTCAAGCAACCAGAAGAAAGGGCCATCACTTGTCTGCTGCTATATGTTGAATCATTTTAATATGTTTAATTGCATGGCTGACTGATCTCTTTATTTGCATGATAAATATTGAAGAAATCTGTCCATTAGAAAGTATGAAAGAATAATAAGTTTTTGACCAAGATGGAAAGTTTTTTTTGGGATTATATCAAATCAGTTTTGAAAGGTGATATTCATAATACAAAAAATCAAGTTTATCCATGATGTTTTCTATGTGGAAAAAACAAAAAACCCACTAGAATATATTTATGAGTCACTCTAAATTTGAAAACTTTGCTTTGATGACTTTGGTAGGCAATGAGAAATGGCAACTCACTGGCAGAAACTAATGTTTGCTTATTCAGCTTTGGTGAATCTATCAACAGCCTACAATTTAGACAGAAAGAAGAGATAACTATACATGAAAGGTAACAACACATAATAGACCTAGAGTAATGTACTGCAAGTATCAAGTTAATGACAGAGACAATGCTTGTCAGAATTTCGAACAGGATCCTGATTATGTGTGAGGACAGGTTTCACATGATTGAACCAAACTTCAAATAATGCTGCTAGTGTTTCATCACTAATAGGTGCCAAATACATGCTTGCTGCACAATTGATAGGCTTCCTAATAGGACAAGGCTGATTTAATTATTAATGGCATCTTTGAATTTTACTTACTGACATACATCCTCTTGTCATACTGGCAACATTTCTCCTGTTCTTTATTTAAGTCACTGCAGACCCTCATAGTCTTTTAAAGGGGGAGGGATTCTCTGATGTGGTCCTGCCATTGTACACATGTAGAGATGTGACTTAGGCTGCATCTCAGAGCCAGAAGGGGTTTTCTACCAGATCAGAGTCCTGGTCCCTTGACTTCCTCCCAGTCATAGATCCTAAAGGGTCTCCTTTATCTTCCTCCTTTACCATAGTCCCATTCAACTTCAGAGAAGAGGCATCTGTACTTATTCTGGGTGGAGATGAATATAAAGTACCCTTCTTTCCCTTTTTGGACAATACTTTTTTATTTTGTTCTGCTATTTTTTACTTTTAATTTTTTTAAATGAAGACCTTTCATGTTTTAGAACATTTTTAGGTTTACAACGACACTGAGGGGAGGCACAGAGATTTCCCATTTACCCCCTGCCCTGCCCTACATATGCACAGTGTCCTCATTATCAACATCTCCCACCAGAACGGTGCATTTATCATGACTGAAGAATACGCTGATCATCATTATTCCCAAAGCCCATAGTTTCATTAAGGTTTGCTCTTCATGTGCTGAACATTCCATGGGTTGGGACTAACATATAATGTCTTGTGTCCAATATCGTAGTTTCACTGCCCTAAAAGTCCTCTGTACTCCATCTATTACCCCTCCCTCCCTCCACCCCCCTGATCTTTTCAATTGTTTTTATAGTTTTAAGCCTTTTCTTTCTTTTTTCCTTCCTTCTTACATTTTGTGGAATAGATGAACACGGACACTCAGGGTAACCTGCATTACCCTTGTACTCAATGAGTAAATGAATAAATATATTTTTATTATCCTTTAGACTCACATAAGGGCTAATTATCAAAAATACATTTTTGGCTCACAAGAAAACCTGGATTTACAGGCTTCCATTTAAAGTGGGCTGACTTCAGACTAATGACTTTGAGGTGAAGGTCTCTTTAACTTGAACCTACTGAGCCATCTAATACCTGGTCCTTTTTTAATAGGTACAGATTATATTTTTTATGGGGTATAGAGAGGTCATTTAACTGACCTGGTTCCATCCATTGAACGAATTAAAGTTTGCTTCCTCTTGGAGAATTTCTAATCACTTCAAACTTTGTTTTTTTTAATTTTAGGTGGCACTGGTTAAAAAAATAGTTTTGGGGCCACAGTTTTGGGATTGGAAGTTACTTTAGTTACCCAAGGAAATGCAGTCTTTTGTTATCATCAATGGCTGACCTGAATGACTTATCTGGGTCTTGTCTCTGCACAATTTGCCCAAAGCAATATTTTTAAGACCTTAGTATAATAATAACTCAAAGTGCTATGAAAAAATGTTCTCTTAAGCAGGTCTTAGGATTCCAGGGGGAATGTGCTTGAATGAGGATATTACGATTTCCCTGAACTGAAAATTTCAGATAAAAGGCTTGAGTTATCATCGCCAAGTGCAGTAGACGGTTATGAGATGGGAAGAATGAAAAATAAGAATGAAAGTCTTGGATAAGAGAAAGGCAGGCGTCTTGCTCTGTTTGGGCTGCTACAACAAATATACCTTATGAGTGACAGTAATTTATTTCTCACAGTGTAGAGGCTGGGAAGTCTAAGATCAAGGTGTCTGCAGATTCATCATCTGGTCAGAGCCTGTTTCCTCAGTCCTAGTAATCTTCTCTCTGTGTCTTCACTTGGCAGAGGGATGAGGGAGATCTGTGGTGTTTCTTTTATAAAGAAACTAATCTTACTAATCTCATTCATGAAAGTTTACTCTTGTGATCTAATCACCTCCTAAAGGCCCTCTCTCCAAATGACAGCACACTTGGAAAGGGGTTTCAACCGATAAGTTTGGGGGATACAAACATTCAGTTGCAGTAGGGTAAGGGATCAGTGTCAGAGAAAGTACTTAATGGGGTTATCATTTATGTAGTATTTGCTGTGTGTGGTTACTGTAAACCCTTTATAATCACT
Organism: Rhynchonycteris naso; assembly: GCA_037038555.1. Taxonomy (NCBI): domain Eukaryota; kingdom Metazoa; phylum Chordata; class Mammalia; order Chiroptera; family Emballonuridae; genus Rhynchonycteris; species Rhynchonycteris naso. The sequence continues at coordinate 148,225,209 of CM072999.1, read as the reverse complement.
ATCTTACCTTCATCAGAACACTGTGTGATAGGTTGCAACATTAGCCCACCTTACAGATGAGGAAACTGAGACACAGAGAGGTTATCTAACCTGCCCAGTGCTTCCCAGCAGGACAGTGGCACAGCTGCCTTTGAACCAGAGTGCTGCTGAGTTCAGGCAACACCCAGCCCTTCTCCTCTGCTCCCACAGAGCCCCATAATACAGCCAAGAGTCAGGTTGGAATAAATCAAGTCTTTGGTGACTTGATGAGAGGATAGTTCAAATCTTCAGTCCTGGCCCTGTGTCAGCAGTGAGGGGTAGAGTGGGTGGGGAGGGAGCTGTAACTTCAGGGAAGGGGTGGCTGAGCAGCGCTCAGGCATCTCAAAAGCACAAGTGCAGGCAATCTAGACAGACAGCACGCAGGCAGAAGCCAGCAGAGGACCAAGCATCCATCGGCAATCCAGAGTTTGCAGGGTGTCTGGAAAGTCAGCTAGAGCACTTTACTGCAGAGATGTTTTTGTCCTGAGAATGAGTATCCTCACTGCCAGGACAGCTCCTCGCTGCTTCCTGCTGATTTAGAATGGAATCACAGGGAGAGCAGTTCAAAGCCCAGGGAACAGAGGAGATAATTGGGTCCCTGATGGGAAGAAGTAGAGGACTGCAAGGTCCTGAATTTAGAAACTTGGACAATGACATAGTTACTTAATTTTCTGGAGGCCTTTTTTCTAGGATAAAAGGCCACTAAAATTATGATGCTCTGATTCCTAGGGTTGCCTCCTCCTCCTCCAGAGAACATTCTGTTCCACGTTTAAAAGGTTTCCATTATCTACTGTTACAAATACATATGACAGCCCACCGTGGTACTGCTCTAACACTGCTGTGCCTGACACAAACATTCCATACTGTCAGACGCTGGTCCCAACAAGCCTGTCAGCTGCTGGGAATTCCTGCGTGTCTGACTGCGCAACTATTTCACTTGCATTCTGCCCTCCCAGCTTCTCGTAGCTTTGCCTAGAGCAGTGAGGTATAGAAATAGCTGTAAAGGGGGCTGCTCCTCTCTCATGTTTATTTGCATCTCACAGTCAAGGCCTTGCCCGGCTCAGAGGGGCTGCAGTCAGCAGACACCAAACAAGCATTTCTGTCCTTTGAGTCCCTTTAGTCATGCCACATGGTATTCAGACACACTACATGACTCGTGGGTACTGTCATGTAGAGCCACTGGTGTGGATTCAGGTGGATAACAGATAGCTCCCAACAATCAGCTCTCTGACCACCAGGCGGGAGATCACTCATCCCTTGCCTGTTTTTCTCATTTTATTTTGCTTGGGCTGTACCTTATTGCTGTGTAGCAAGTGCAACTGAGCTGACTGCATTTCCCAATGTGTTGATCTGGTAAGCAAAATTTCTGCGTGATCAGTTACACATCTGTGTGAAATACAGGATCAACCTTGACAGTGAACATAGTTTTCTTATCTGTAAAATTAGATGAGTTCATGCTACATAGGAATCCTTTGTACATTAGGTAGTCTTGAAAACTGTGTTGCTACATTACTTTGAAACTTTGCTAAAAATTAGAGAACATGTATTTCCCCAACAATTCATGCTCCTGCAAGTCTCTTAGAGTCAAGATTCAAAGAAATATTCACAAGGCTTGTCAGAGGCTGAGTTTGACAGGATTATAACTTAAGAAGCTTGCCTGAAAAATCGTTTGTTTGGGTGATGTGAACATGCCTCCTGAGATCCAGCACCTTCTTCAGGCAATTTGTTTGAAAGTCCTTTAAACAAAACAACTTGGCACTCCTGCCACCTGACCCCGTCAGAGTTCCACACCATCTACAGCAGGAAGAAAGGGGTCTGTCCTCAAAATATGCCAGCCACATAAAAATGTAGGGGATGATTCTTAAATTGGACAAAGGTTAACTTTTCAGAAATTTGTGGTAATAATTAAGCTTCAGTAGTGTTAGGAGGGCCAGCTCAGAAAATGAGACCACTTAGTCAAAGGGATATTTTGTATATAGACACGTGTTCAACATATTTGTGCTAAACATGCCGCACATTCTCTTTTTTCTCTCCCATGTATCCCCCTTTTTTGTGACACACACACACACACACACACACACACAGAGAGAGAGAGAGAGAGAGAGAGAGAGAGAGAGAGAGAGAGAGAGGTACAGACAGGAAGGGAGAGAGATGAGAAGCATCGATTCTTCATTGCATCTCCTTTGTCTCTTCAGTTGTTTGTTGATTGCTTTCTCATATGTGCCTTGACCAGGGGGCTACAGCAGAGCAAGTGACCCTTTGCTCAAGCCAGCAACCTTGGGCTCAAGCCAGTGACCATGGGGTCATGTCTATGATCCCATGTTCAAGCCAGCGACCCTGCGCTCAAGCTGGTGAGGCCACATTCAAGCTGGATAGGCCTGTGCTCAAGCTAGTGACCACGAGGTTTCAAACCTGGGTCCTTTGTGTCTCAGTCCAACAGTCTATCCACTGTGCCACCGCCTGGTCAGGCTCTCCCATGTATCCCCTTTTAAAAAACTAAGTGCATCTAAAAAATAAATACTAAGTGCATCTAAATGAGTCTGTCTGGAGTGGATCTTAACTTAAAAAGTGTACAACAGCTGACCCTGTCTTGACCCAATGAATCAAGTCACTAACGTTAACCCCAAATCCCCAGATTAAAGTGAACTCTTGCTCTCCAGACCAGCAGGTCTGAAAGTGAGTTCTCGGGATAGAACAGGCATCGCTGGGCTCCACACTAGATGGGCAGACTCGGAAACTCCGAGAGGAGGGTTTAGGAATCTGTATCTAACCAGTATGTATGTATCTATCTGTAGCAACTCACCTTTGAGAGTACTATAAATTAACTTCAGCTGCATAAAGTGTCATTTCTGCATAAAGTGTAATTATCTACAGTGCAGCCTCCAGGGATTTCAAGAGCTCCATGGGGGGCAGGCTTTAAGGCACAGAGTAGAGAATCTTCTCAAACTGTAATGTACATGAAACTGGCCTGGAGATTCTGCTGAACTGCAGCACCATTTGGCAGGGCTGGGACGGGACCCACACCATGCATTTCTAATGAGATCCCTAGTGACACCCATTCCACTGTTGAGAGGACCGCGGTCTGAATCCTAGGCCCAAAGGCATAGGGACCCTTGGCCTCTCCACCAGGGATGCTAGGTGATAGCTGGGGCCCCTCCTTGCTGCTTTACCCATTGAGACTCAGCCATGTTAGTTCCCAAACAGGGCATCCTGTTTGCAGTAGGCGCGCCTTATTGTAACTTAGTCGAACATTTTGAATGACAATAAGATATTACTGTGAAAAGAAAGGCTCTTCCTATGTAAAGGCTCTTCCTGAAAAATAACTCGAGAACTTTTACAAGTTTCAACAAACACAGACTGACCTGGGGCATGTGTGGAGGGGTGAGGTCCAATTAAGTGTGGGCAGGTCACTCAGTGTCGTCAAAATCTAGAAAATTCTGCACTCAGAATGTATTATCATTTTTAAACTTTTTTATTTTTTGAAGAAACTGAAATAGAAATACTGAGGGTGTGGCCTATGGAATACAGGTGATAGAGAAATCTTCTGTAGGACTAACATTCAAAAATATTCCCATATCAAGTTTCTCAGAGACTCCTTCCATCACCATTTATCCCCCTTTACCCTCTTCTTTTCCCCCACCCCCTTCCCTCTGGTAGTCACCATGCTGTTGTCTGTGTTTATGAGGTTTTATGGGTTGTGTTTTGCTTAATCCCTTTACCTTTTCTAGACTCCAGAGTCCTTCTCCTCTTGATAGCTGTCAGTCTGTTCTCTATCCATGAATCTGTATCTGTTTTGTTAGTTTATGTTGTTCATTAGATTCGTCAATGAATTCAATTTTAAAAAAGGAAGAAGCATTTTGCAGAGAAATCAACAATTTATCTGCTTCAGTGAAAATAAAATATTCGATACCTGTATGTGTCATTTTAATGATTTCTTGCTGTAATGGACTTCATTGCTTGGCTACCAGTTTTGAATGGGAGGTAATGCGGCCGCACAGTAATTTTGTTCTATAAGAACATTACTAATAACTACGTTGGACGGCACATTAGCCGCACACCAGGCACTACGAAAGGTGTTTAGCATTTATTTTAGCTTATCCTTACAAGAGTTCTGGGAAATAACATTAATATTTTCATTTTGGAACTGAGGAATGCAATATGGTTTCTTCTGTTTTCGTGTTTAGTTGGAATTCTAGCATCCAGCACAGATTAAGAAACACGAGATTCCTTATAGTCTCATAATTTTCTTTAAGAAAAAAAGTTACAAATATTTATTGTTGTGTTCTCAACCAACAAAGTGGTTGTATAGTTAGTTACAAAAGGTGAGAGGCAAAATGTAACAACCACTTATAAGCTGGCCCTACCAGAGTTTTCAAGTGTCATCATCAGCTCCAACCTCAATACACATATATGCACACATGCCATGCACACACGCACACACATGCCCATGCATGCACACACACATACACAGAAGCAGAGCTGCGCTGGACTTCTGGATCTTCTCCATGCACTTTCTTGTCCTCATGACTTTTCTCACGCCATCCCCTTTGCCTGAAATTCCCTTTGACCTCTTTCTCACTTAGTAAACATCACTTTATCTTTACGACAATGTAGTTCCTCCTCTAAGAACACTTAACCAAATCACTCTGTCTCTGGTGACAGCGTGTGTAGGCAACTAGTTAACAGAAGCTCCAGGTGAGAAGGATGAGTCTGGCAGAATGAGTTCATTCAAGACATTCTTGCTAAATTGCCTCGGCTGCACTGGCTGTGACCGTGGCTGACATTTCCTGCCCTGCCTTTTGGGGACTTTCATGCATTTGTTCCCATTCCACTTCTCTTCTACTTTGCCTGCATACCCTGAATTTTTCCCACTTAGCTCAGGGCTTCAGTTTAGCTACTGTCTGTATGGACTCTCAAGTTCTCTGTTGAACCTCCTAAAATCAGCACTGGTCACCCACACTCCAGCCTGCCCTTTAGGGAATGACTGCATCCAACATGTTATTTGATTGTAAAAAAAGAAAAAAGAAATAAAACCAAAATACCTGGCAGTTGCCTGATTTTTAAAAATTTCTTCTCAGCCCTAAATTATTCCAGAAAAGACTAACCCCCTTCTTGTTTCTCCTAAAACAATTTATCATGCTTCTCTCAGACTTTTACGGTTGTTTATACAACTACTTCTCTTTATTGTGCACTTTCAAAGCGAAAACTGTCTTATACATCTTTGTTTTCATACTTTGTTTTTCTATTTTTTATTATTGTAAAATATACATAACATAAAACTTACTGTGTTGACCATTTTTAAACGGACAGTTTGGTGGCACTAACTACATTCACCACCATGTACCTTTAGGGCTTTTCATCATCAGACTGGATGTACACACAACCACCAGACAATGATTCTCCATTCTCCCCTCCCCAACCACTAGTAACCTATATTCGACTTCATGTCTTTATGAATTTGCCTATTCTGGGCATCTCGTACAGGACCATACTGGATTTGTCCTTCTGTGTCTGGCTTATTTCACTTAGCATAGTGTTTTCAAGGTTCATCCATGTGTCAGCCTTTCCTTCTATTTTGAAGCCTGAATAATGTTCTGTTGTAGGCATAGACCACATTTTGTTTGTGCATTGATTCGTTGAGGGACATTTGGGTATTTTCCCACCTTTTGGTTATTGTGAATAATGCTGCTATAAACTTTAATGTACAAATTTTTGGAGTCCGTGATTTTAATTTCTTTGAGTAGCATTTTCTTTTTAAATTAGTGTCTTGTACAATTCTTAGTTAAACTGCTAAATAAATAAAAGAATGAGTTATTGAATAAGTGATAAATAACACTGTTTATAATCTCATTTCTGTCTTTCCAAATTCCTATTACTTCTGACATTTCCCCTTTTATTTTTCTTACCTCAAGCCACCAACGAAAAGAAACCACAACATTGAAAATTTTCATTCATTTTTAATATAAGTGTTATGTTCTTCTGACCTAAAATTTTCCACAAATATAAAATTTCTGTTGGATCAGACATGAGATTCCTGGGACCAAAAGCTCTCCTGGAAGGTAATTGCCCAGAGAGACTCAAACTGAGGAATCAGAGAATGAATGGAAGCTGCATCTCAACCAGAGGTCCAAATTTTGGGAGACCAAGGCAGTCATTAGACTCCATTTGCTCAGGCCACACCAGTAAAGCCAAGAAGAGCATGAATCAAACATAAATAACCCCAGGTACGGAGTAAGAGACAACGACGAGGAGAACAAGGGGGTCCAAATCAAACAGAGAAAGGTACCATCTAGATAGGTGTTGGCTCTGGCCAAGTGCAGCCTTATGATATTCTAGTGAGTTCCATTGAAGGCCTCGCACTTGCTTCTCTGATCACATCCTCTCATCGTGCAATCTGACCGTCTCAGTCAAAAGAATAAGATGGCAGAACAGGTAGGGATTTAAGGTCTTTTAAAACAGTGGTTCTCTTTACTATGGCCATTTCTTCCTTTCTTTCCCTGAGGGGACATTTGTCAACTTTAAGGACACTTGAAGATATTTTTGGTTGTTACAACTAGGTGGGGGGCTACTATAGCATCCAGCGAGTGGAGGCCAGAGATGCTATGAATTATCCTCCAATGCACAGGGATGTGCCCAGAAGGAAGAATTACCCATCTCAGAATATAAATTCCAAGTGGAGAAACCTGTTCTAGAACAGTTCCTCACTAAAACAGATAAAGTGCCTTGTGCCTAATACCATTGCTGGTCAGGGCTACAGCTGGGATATCTTGACCCAAAGTCTGATACTTTCGTTATTAGTATTTCCAGTGTGGGTTTTATAGCTTAATAATTATTTCCAAAGTGCTTGCATGAACTTGAATAAAATGTGCTATTTTTAAAAAAGAAAAGAAACTCTGCACATAGTATTTCCTCTGCTGAATCTATAAACCATACAATTCAATAATTGCTTTCCCTCAACTTCCCCGAGAAGTATTCTTAGGAATAATAAGTTGATGTTTGCTAAGTGCTTTGAGATCCTTTTGAAAGAGGTGCTAAAAACTTCTCTACATTATTTTTGTCACCTCTATAAACTTTAAAAGCAAAGTATCATTCCTTGTCAAAAGCAGGCCCTACTCTAATTTTCTTAAATTATAACCTCTGATTAGCTACTGAAACTCTCTGATTACGGGCTGACATTATGCTATCCTGGGATTCATACCAGTTAACTCTCTGAAATAATTGACTGTAGCTTGACAAGACTGTGAACCACTGTCTTTTGGAACAGAGCTTCAAAATACTGTTAACGTTTGGCTGCCTTAGCTCCCCTTGTTTCAAATACGAGGTCAATGCTATGGCTTTTTATATTGATTAATACTGACAATTTGATTTATTAACTTACTAATTAGTAAGAGGGTTTTCTAAGGATTTATCATTCTTCATGAAAGACCATTATACTGGAAGGAACTTTAGGAGTCTTCACAGTTTCTATACCTGCTGTCAGGAAGAACCAGAACCCAATGAATTTCATCTTCCTCCATCATCACCATCCATGTAAACCCTCCCACCTTCCTTTGATGACTAAATTTCAGTCACTTTTTAGGTGACCGCCATCCTAAGCATGATTATTCTTTCCAAATAGAGTAAACAAAGAACAAACAGAACTCACTTATCTTTGACATTGTAAAAAGAGGCTGCAGATGACCGGCGTCCTAACCCCTCATCCAAGAGAGACTATATAACAAATAGGAGTTCAATTGAAAGCCATGTGCAAGTTCAGGCGAGTTGATCTTAGGGGTCTCGAAGGAAAAACGGTCAATAAAGCCATGTTACTCCTGTCAGCTGTAAAGTGCACAGATCATTACCAGAGAGGGATTGCTCCTGTTTCTCAGAGGGCCTTGAGTGCGCTTAGCTAAGGCTGCACACAGTGTGCTCCAGTGGCCTTTAGATCTCCCAGTTCTTAGGACTGTGGGACGGCAAACTGGGTGGAAAGGTTGGCACCCAGGGACTTTTTTTGCAAGTTACATTTACACAGCAAGCACTAGGTTTTATTTAGATTGAAAGCTTGACAGGGAATGGCTTGGGAAGGCCGATGGTGATTATGAAGGGACTAAGGACGCCAAACTGCCACTCAGTTCAGCTGTTGTGGTTCATACATTCTGACTTGCAATTCAGATCCGCTAAAATGTGCGTGGGCAGAGAGCAGGCAGCAGAATCAGAGGGGTGGGATGTTCTCAGTACAGGTTGTTAGAAATCCACGATGACTGATCCAGGGCCTTGTTTAATGCTATGAATGAGCTCTATCTCTTTTGTTACCTTTTTTTCTTCTTCTTAATCCATCGACTTGGACATTCCTCATAATTTTGATTGTTGCTCTTTGCTCCATTCCTCTTACATACACCCTTGGCTATGTCACTTATCAGGCTACAGATCTACATATATTCCTAGTCTTGCCCACTTCTGTGGCCCCAGCCTAGAGTCCTGGCTGCCTGCTGAGCCCTTCCAGCTGCATGTTCTCTTGGCACATTAATCTCAATGTGTCTGAAGCCACACTCATTTGTTTACTCCCCAAATTATCCCCTTTACTGGTTTGCTCATTTTTTCTCCAGTGAGCTCTCTAGCTTCCCAACCCCTCTGCTCTGAAGCTTGACTTATCTTGTACTCTCATTTTCTTGGCTGCCTGAATCTAGTTTTATTGAGTCTCCCCTTTCCCAGTGTTGCAGTCTGATCCTTTCCCATGTTCATCCCATGGTTGCAGTTGCCATCTCTTGACACTATGTATGACTGCATCTTCTGTGCCTTCCTGGCTTCAGGATTTCCTTTTTCTCATCTAACCTACCTGATAGTCATGAAAAAGGTCCTAAAATGCCACTTTGGAGGATTTTTTTAAAGTAAATATTCAAAGAACATTTCTAGGTGTCCCCAACATGCTTTGTGTTCGTTGTAAATGATTGTTTTAGAATGATAAGTTAAAAAGAGCTATTATCTCTACTGTCATGAATTTTAGTGTAAGAAAGAGGCAGATAATTAAAAGTAAAAAATAATAAAAATAAATTTATCATTAAAATTTTAATTTAGGCCTACCAGGAGGTGGCACAGTGGATAAAGTGTTGGACTGGGTTGCAGAGGACCTAGGTTCAAGACCCCCGAGGTCACCAGCTTGAGCATGGGCTCATCTGGTTTGAGCAAGGCTCATCAGCTTGAGCCCAAGGTCGCTGGCTTGAGCAAGGGGTCAGTCAGTCTGCTATAGCCCCCCGGTCAAGGCACATATGTGAAAACAATCAATGAACAACTAAGGTGCCGCAACAAAGAATTGATACTTTTCATCTCTTTCCCTTCCTGTCTGTCTGTTCCTATCTGTCCCTCTCTCTGACTCTCTCTGTCTCTGTCACAAAGAAAAAAAATTAATTTAGCAAATGCTATATAAAACAAACAGCAAAACACAATAGGATAATAGAAAATAATTATAACCAAAACTGGTCCTAAGAGACCTCAAGATTGAGAAGCACCCAGCATTCACTTCTGACTCCATTTCTTTCTATCGAATTGAATTGAAAATTTTTTTTCTAAGATAAAGTAATTATTTTTCAGACTTTTAAACTGCTTCCTTTATACACCCCGCATGCCAATCCGAATAGCCCATATGTTATTATTAAATTCTGCTGCATACATTCCCATATATATCTTTGCAAGTATTTCTCTTTGTGTACCCTTGCTCTTCCCAACTCTTTGTGTTAATATTATATCTCTCTTTTAATGGAGAGCCAAATCATACCTTCTTTATGAGGCATTCATCCATTTTCTTTGCTGGAAATCGTCTGTTCATTCTCCGGACTGCTACTGAATAATAATAATAATATAATATATTAAAAAATATATTATTACATATTAAATAATAGAAATAATTTTTTTTGCATCTCCCACCAGCACTTACTTTATACTCTGGTATCCAGTAATTGAGTTCACGGTCAGCATTCAAACACACAAGTTCTTATCTTTTTTGTCCGTTGAGATTGCACAACATATATAATTCCTTGATCTCCATAAGCATCTAATAATTATTAGTTACATTAATAAATAAGTTATCTTTTTAAAGGATACTGAACAGAATCATGTGCAGTGACTGGCACAGGAAAGATCTCTATATTTCTAATAATGTGCATGTGTCCAGCACATAATGGGTGTTCACTAAGTGTTTGCTGTATTAAAAGTCCAAGAACACACAAAGTTCAGCAGCAAGGACGAGATCGAAGCTCATGTCCGCTCACCCTCCAGTTCCCTCCAACCCCAGGCTGAGAGTCTGCCAACCATAGGACATCTTAGCTCCAAAAAATACCACTTTTCTTTGGCCTGGCGATTCCCATCATTTCAGCACCAACTCTTTCGTTGCAAGGTCATAACTGGATGTCACAAGTCTGTATTGACTTCCTTTTCATTTGGCAATCATGTTGTCTCCTGACTATTAAGAAATATTTGGAAAGGTATTTCCTCCCTTTTCTGGAAGCCACGCGTAGAAACATCGTTCTCCGCGCTTCAGAGTTCTGGCTCTTTCAATGACACAGTTGGGTCCTCTCGTTTCCCCAGCTGCGCCGTTTCCTTTCCGCAAAGCCCAGCCAGATAAAAATACACTCCACAGATGCTGTTCTGCATGTGCGTTTGTCAGCACCGATAGCACATAGAAGCAACATGAGAAAAGCAGCAGCATCACAACAACCTGTTGGAGGTTCTAATAGAAGCCAGCAGAGGCATCTCCGCAGACCGGAAACGTGCCACCTGACGACACGGGAAAGTTTAGTGTCAAGTTATTCCAGCAGGCAGAGAGTTACAGGAGGCAAAATGATCCTTTCCCTGTGAAGGAGATGCCTAATATCCAAAGCAGCAAGTGACAATAGGGCGATATAAGGAAAGGAGAAAGGAAGGGAAGGAGGGAGAGAGCTTTTTATTTGATTCTTGTTCCTGGGAACTCAAGCATGAAAGACACTCCCCAGTCAAATTAGTCAAGATCGTAGTCCTCATTATTATGAGTAGAAATTTAGCCATTAAAATAATTATTCTAAAATGCATATGTTGCTAATAAGATATGTTTTATTGCTTTTCTCTTTCAGGGTATTAAATCCCTTAAGAACCATTACCTTATCAGGACTTGTTATATGGTTGTAAGGTTGGGGATGGGAAAATTATTCCTCCTTTGCAGTCTAGGACACAGGATAGAAGAGTTGTGGGAATTGCTGTGTGTCATCCTGCAACTGAAATTAACAGGAGAAGTTACAGGGGATTTAGAAGCTGTTCCTTTTTGAAATAATACATTTCCCCTTGTAGTCTATCTTGATTTATGGTAATCTATAGACCAACCTACTATTTGAATGATTCTAAAGTGCCTCATTTAGAAGTCTTATATCTGTGTTTACATCTTTATTTCTTGGAAGTAAAAATACCCAACAAAATAGCAAGATATTTTGCCTCAAATAAGCCAGAATCTGGCAAATAGTATAAACCAAGTGGTTTTTTTCCCCTTGGGAGAAAATGTCCTCCAAGGAGAACATTTCCCATAAACCTTGAAATAGTGTATTCTAACTTGTAAGTGTTTCTACGGTTTGTTTACCATGCTACCTTTATTTAATGCCCATTTGAGGAGAGATGCTGGAAAGAATTTGGACTGTTGGCACACTCTGTGCCTTAGTTTTCACTTCCCTCTCTTCATTATATTCTTATAGGAATACACACACCTTCATGCTTTTCGTGGCTTCCTTTTTCTCTTTGCCTTATTAGAAAAGACCTTTGATGGGGGCATCTGCCCCTTGAAGTAGTTGAATTAATCAATTATACTCTGGTTCTACGTTTTCAGGGTAATAGAGATGTTGATTGGACATCCAAAACTCTGAAAAGCCTTTGAGTTCAGTTCAGAATTTTTTTCATATAAAGTGGATTTTTTGTTTTATGAATCCCTTTGCTGTTTTTCTTTCTTGAGCTTATTAACATGGAGATAGTGTCCTTTATAGATAATATCTCTCTCAGCTGCCACTGCCTCTTTCCTATCTGAAATCCTAATCTTTCACTTTTGATATCACAATCATTTTCAGAGTAACAACCTCACATATTGTAACAACTTGACATGCTTGAAAAATGTAATATATTTTTAGCTGCCTGATATCATACAGCATTTGGAAAAATAGGCTTGCTGTGTAGACAATGTATTTCTACTCTCAATTGTCTAGAGAAGAATAAGGAAAAGAAAGTCCTTTAGAGAGAATTTTTTTCACCACCTCACGATTTTGAAACTTAAGATTACAAAATATTTATGAAAAGTCACCGATTGTGTATGAAAATTCACAGTGTTGATACCAATGTTCTTCAGAAATATAAGAAGGTCTACTAAAAGACCTGTCAGTGGGAATGGCAATGAAAGATAAAGGATTTGAGGTTGCTGGATGAAAAAGAGACATAGCACATCCAGAGCTAGAGCCCTCTTGCCCTCTTCAAAACTCAACTGCATTTGCCTGTTGTCCACGACCTACTGATCCAATTTCCATGTCTATCTTTCTCATCAAACTATTTTTTGTATTTCTTATCCTTTGTAGACCTCACTGTTTCCTCCTTTGTTGGTGGTCTTCTTAAAGTTTTGTTCAGAGTTACTGTTAGAGACCCGTAAATTCTCCACCACTGGGAGACAGTGCCCTTTGAGACTCAACAGAGGACCTCATAGGACCAGCTGTAAGAGGCTTTCTGGTGTGGAACAGTCACCTACATGATGTGAAGGCACTGCCCTGTGCTTCTCAGAACTAGTCACAGCTTCTGCTTCTCTCTGGTAATGATGGCTTACTTAGTATATCTCTCAGGGATTATTAAGAGTTATTGCAGCAGAGGAAGAATCTTAATTACAATAGGTCATTTTACTAGGTTATGGGTTGCAGTTATATTATTTTTCTATATTGGAAGAGAGGGAAGGAAATACTAGAAGGACCAAACGCTTTGCATATTCTACCACAAAAATTTCCTAAAATGTTTTATGATTTCATATCTCTGCATACATTTGTTCAATGGATTAAGTTCAAACTATAAGCTGAGGCTCAATCTTCTACTTAGGTCTCAAGTTCTATTGATTTCCAGTGTGAAGCCTCCCTTTGAGCTACATGTGGCCACTGACCATACCCTGAGCACACTATGGCCCTTTTATCCTCTGGAACTTTGCTTATCTATTTCTTCCCAGTCTGTGGGACTCCTTCCTAAATTAGCCCCAACTCATATTAATTTCTCCTTTTCTTTAGGGAAAGGTACTTATTATTTTACACTTGTATTGCACTTGAGTTTGCTGCCTAGAGCTGCTAGTGACATGTTATAAGGTCTTGGAGGATAAAGACTATTTATTTTTATATTTCTATCCCTAATAACACCTAATAGATAATATGATTCTCAATAAATACTTGCTTGATTACTAGGCTTTTCTACTGCAGTAAAAGAGAAGACCTCCTGTGCTTATGTGTACTAACCTCAGATTACAGTATTGTGGACCAAGTTTCCCATTATCAGGCTTTATGGCATGGTTTCCAAGAGCATTTCTCTGTGATCCTACAGTTATTTTGCAAAGCTATATTATCTCAACAAGAGAGCCAATCTCGTGGTTCAGGCTATTATTTAAACAGTCATTAATTGAACAGTGAAGTGTTCTGCTCACCTATGATTGTATAGGGAGCTATAAATATATGTTCAGTTGTGTAATTATCTCCACCAACACTACCTTTCAAGATGGCTAATTATCACAAACATATGAAATGCAAATGCTATCTCTAGATGCTTTTCAAAAGGACTCACACAGGTACTATAATTCTATTAGAAATATCAACTGTGATTTCATTTGCTCAAATGTAGAGTGCCAGGCATGTTACTTTCCAAGTAATTTGTGATTCTGGATTGCCCTCCAAGACCCCAAAGATTATGCTTATGATTCCAATAACTAATTCCTGCTTTGGGCACTCATTTCCAATAGCTGTAACCCCAGTCTTTTCATGACTGAATTCCTATCCTGATTATATTTATTGCTTCAGAATATTGGATCCAACTACTATCTGTGTGACAAGAAAAATTATTTACCTTATGGGATTGTTTGTATTTTTAATCCTTTAAAATGAAGTTAATAGCAAATTTACATGGTTATTGTAAGAATTAAATAATGTAACATATATAACGTATGCCACACATGTTCAATATATTCTCTTGCTACTTCCTATTTCTATCCTGTGTATGATTTAACCTTTAAGTCTTGATATGTCAGACCCCAACTTCATTCTACCTTGCTGTTCCTTTATTCCTGTTTCTACACCAAGTAGTAGGCACAGATGAGGCAATTGACCAAGCATACCTGAAACATGGCAAATGATATCAAATTTTATCTTTTGTATAATGCTTGTAAGTCACAATGTTTTCTTTTTTGGAAAAGAAAGGGTACTCTTGTGGATTTAACATAGAAATCAAGAGGAAGGAAGATGTAAGTTTAGACTGGAAAATGAAACAAGAAGATTGCTTAGAGCTTGGGGGTCTGTGGTAAGATGTTGTACTCTTCAAGATTGTAGCATTGATTTCTTTCCTCTGCTGCCTCGCTTCTTTGGCGAATGTATTCTTTACTGACATGTCAAATATTGTTTTCTGTGGTATACCAGTTGACCCAAATTTACTATAGGATCTGGAAATGTATTTCAACCTGTTTGATGTGTCTGCCAAGAATAAGACTCCTTACCATCAGCTGCTTCTCCATGGTTTTCTGTTTCCCTGCCAGTCAGTGAGCTCCTTCCCTGAGTCTTCCTATTTCTTTTTGAGTTTCTGTAGAAATTGTGCTGGAAATTCACAAAGGGAAAGATAATTCCTGACATCATATGGCTTACATTTTGTCTGAAAAACAATGATAGGAAAATCACTTTCTTTTGGCTTTTGCCCTATAGATTTTATTTTTACCATTCATTCTCATCTTCTTTGCTGATCCTGCCTCATCTCTGAAACCTCTGAGTTTTGGAGTGTCCTCAGACTTGCTGTATAAATCACTTCTCTGGCTCTTAAATTTCTATTACCAGCTTGGATCTCAGATCTGAATTGCAGGATGGTAAATATGAGCCTCTCCTTGTCTTCTCTGCTTGAAAGTCTAATGGCCATCTTGCTTATCACATTTGTGCGGGCTTAAGACACCTGTCCACAAATGCTCTGATGTTTCTCTCCTTTCCCCCAAGATGGAGTTGAAGTCCCCTTTTTCTTGAAAGTAAACTGACCTTAGTGACTCACCTCTAATGAAAATAATGCAGTAAAAGTGATACTGCGTGGCTTCTAAGACTAATTTAGAAAAGCTAATAAGGTAAATAAACAACTGCCTGGCTTGCTCTCCCTGAACATGCATGTTGGCAGTGCTGAGTTGACCCAGAGGAACACTGGCTACACAGAAGCTGCCCTCCTATAGACACTGTGATGAGACGGCACAGAGACAGAGATATCTGAGGACCCCCAGCTCATCTAGCCCTAGCTGTCTGAGACCTTATGCATCAACCACCAACCACCAGACATGCAAGAGAACAAGCCTTCAGATGATTCTAGCCCTATCCTTCAAGCCTTTTAGCTGATGCCAAATAGAGCAAAGATGAGCTATGTCCCTTGATCCCCACCCACACCACAGATTTGTGAGCAGTATCAATGGGTTTGCTGTGATAAGTCACTAAATTCTGAGATGCTTTGATTTACAGTTATCTTCACTGGATATTCTTAACTCTTGTTCATTTGTTTAGTCTTCCCACTTCAGCTAATACAGAGTCTATCCTCCCACTTACTTGGGCCAAACTTTTGTCCACCTCAATTTTTCTCTCTTCTCTCATGCCTTTGATCTACTCAGTCAAATATTGTATCATCTTGATCTCCATAAAGAGCCAGAATTTGACTACTTTTATTTTACCACTCCCACTGCCACCAAGACATCATCATTTTTGGTATGGATTATGGGGATAGATGCTTTTGGTAACCTCACTGTGAATAGTTCCAATCCCCCCTTCCCAACACACACACACCCATGCCTTTCCCATATGGCTTTGCTGCTGATCTCCTCTAGAGGAAGAGGAGTCCCCTTCTCTTTGATTTTAAGTTTAGCCATGTAATTTGCTTTTGTGAATGTGAGGCAAGCAGAGACATCTTGCCTATGTCTACTTGTTTGCTTGCTTCTCTTTGATTGCCTTAAGGACAAGCTTGGTTTGTCTTGATGGCATGTGAATGACATATGGCACAGAGCCAAGTCACTTCAGTTACCCAAACTGAGTCCATTCTAGTTCAGCAAAGCTCCCTCGCCAACCTGCAGCTGACCCCAGATAGGAATGAGCTCAGCACTGACCGGTAGACTCGCCCAGGTGACTCACAGGTTTATGAGCATTTACTTACTATTTTAAGTCAGTGTGTTTTGTAGTGGATTTCATGTGACATTTTTAGTGGCAAATGATAGCTTATACAGAAATTGATGCCAGGAGTGATATGTTAAAACCTAAAGCATGTGTTGTTGGCTTCATTTCTTGAAATTGGCCACGAGCTAGAAAATTTTTAAAGAAATTACTATTGGAAATTAGAAAAATGGGGGCTATTCCATATAAAGGTGAGAGTTGGGAAGAAGTATTTGTGATAACTTGGAATATGAGAAAATATAACCATCCTTTGGATTTGAACAGAGATCTACAGGCAAAGGGGAAAGTGTCAGTTTTCTTTTAGTGGCTATGTAAGATATATTATTTTAAGGAAGAGATAAACTCCACAAAAGACTGTCTAATTTGAAAATTGAATTTTAGGAATCATATATACCTAGGGGCTAAAATAGTGCTTGAAAGTAAGTGTTCAATAAATATTTGTGGAAATAATTATTTATTTATAATTTCAACAAGTATTATGAAGAAGTATAGAGCTTCATAGGAGTCTATAGGACAAAAACATTTTTATCCTTAATCCAGTCTCAGAGATATTTGAATTAGAATGGATGTTCCTAGAAGGCTTAATTTATCACCATTAAAACACAGTGGTGCCCTGACATGAACTTCTATTGTAGACTTCTTAACTACTGTGAGATTAAGGCACCCTTTCTGACATCACTCACACAGTATCTCTTGAAAATATAAGTACATATTTCCTGCTCATACAATTCCTTTTAGGTTATATTTCTCAGCCATTCCACTACATCAGATTTTGTAAAAAGAAATTAGAATCTCAAAATGACACTGCTTAGCTTTTGGTAATAAGAGAATGATTTTCTTCCATTGTCTGCCATTCACAGACTGGGTTTTCCGTCTGAATATTGACCAAGGTCTTGTCATATATACACTCTGGCCCTCAGGTTCGGTTGTGAGTAGTTTTTCACCTACATTTTGGCCATTACCCTTTTCACATGCTTAATACTTCCCATAGTTCCCTCCTTTTGTTTATGTTTCCTTTTTGCCTTTCCACTGTGGTGACAGAATTTGAATTCTGTTATCTCCCCAATGCTGTTTCTTTACCATCTGCACCCTTGATGAGTCTGTCTTTTACAGGGAACAAGACCTCACCAGACACTTCTGGGTCCAGGACTGGGCCCTGGCAGCATCAGCTAATATATCCATTAGGTTGCTCCTCATTCAACCAGAAACTCTGAGTCATCCTTAGGGCCAAAAGATACCTGTGAAATAAATATTTCTTCTCCCAGTTCTTTGAATACACATTTGTTTAGAGAACAGCAATTTTAGCAAGTTTGGTCTCCAGGGAGGTAGCCTGAAAACTGCTTATTATGTAATTTTACATTTGGCAGAAAGCTTTTTCAAGTGAAGCTAAAGCTGGTGGAATCCCATCTACTGAGCAGATTTCCGGGTCTGCAGAAGAAGCCCTCCGTTTCACAGCATTGCTCCCATTTATAAACAGTACTCCTGTGGCTCCAGCTCCAATTGCCAGGGTGTACTCTGAAGATTGCCTCACAAGGTCAGATTTTCCTCTTAAGTAAAACTAAATCATGTATCTCCCCACGTACAAGACGCACCTCAATTTTGGGGCCCGAAATTTGGAGAAAATAATGTATTACATAAAGTTATTGAACTCAAGTTTTATTCATCATAAAATTCATACAACTCCTCATTATTGTCAAAACTCCCATCCATTAGCTTGTCCTCATCTGTCTCTGATGATGAATCAGTCTTCCTATATTGCCTCATCCTCAGTTCCATCTATGGTATTTGAAATGCCATACTTCTTAAATGCAAGTATTAAAGTCTAAAACTGCTGTACAAGATGCACCACATTTTTAGACCCCAAAATTTTTTGAAAAAGGGTGCGTCATCTTATACATGGGGAAATGCGGATTTAGCCATGCTTGTCACACTCTCAACCAATTTGGGAAAGGTTCCCTTGAGAACTGAAGAGGCAGAGGTCAATAGAGAGTCCCTGAGTTTAAGGTGGGAGGATACATCATCTGTCTAACTTTAGCACACAGGCAGAGCTTCAACCTTGCAAAAACCTTGGCTCCCTTTAACCCAGCCACCGTGGGAGACTGGACTCCTGTCTCAAAGGCTGGTTTTGTTTTAAATCTTACCACTTCTCACTCTCTCTAGCATTTTCTTTTTTAAAATCTCAATGGTAATTCTTTTTTTTTTTCAATGGTAATTCTTTCAGCTGGCAAAAACTTCACTGCATAATGAAAAGTAAATGTCTCTGTCACCTCAGACCTTCAGTCCTTTCTCCGGAGACAAATATTGTTAAGAGCTTCTTATTCACCTTCCAGAAACTTCACATGCATATGAAAGCACATTGTCTTATTTTAACAAAATAAATGAGAGAAGACTATTTCCACAGTTCTGCACCTTGCCTTTATCCCTTTCAAATCTTGAAAATTTCTCCGTAGTCAGTACATAGAAAGGGAACTCCTATGCTGTAATGGCCATCAAGAATATCATTGTGTGCATGTCACATACTTTATTTACTAATGGGCAGTTGTATGGTTTTAGTCTTTGGCAATGATAAAAAATATAGTGTATTAAAAATCTTTGAATTTTCATATGTGTGCACATGTGGTCCTATATATTTCTGAGAAGTTCCTATTAGAAATTCCCATAGTTTAAAAGTCATCTGTGCATTAAACAAGTTGCTAGATGCTGTTAAGAGGTTACAGCAATTAACATTCTCCCCAAAATGTATGAGACTATCAGCATCATCATACTTTGAGCCACACTGTTTATTATTATTTTTAATTTTGAGTATGATAAATGAAAATGGTATTTTAGCTTCAGAAAGATTAATTCATTAGCATATCTACCCTCCTTTATGATAATCTTATTTCATCCATAATCATCAGTTTTCTTATTGGCAAAATCAAGATGATAGAAACACCAAGCTTAAAGTGTTTCTGTGAGGTTTAAATAAATGCAAATAAAACACTGAGGACACTGTCTGACATAGCATAAATATGTGAATTAATTGCTACTTATCATTTCCATTACTCATATTATTATTATCATTGTTACCTTATATGCTTACGGACAGTTTATATTTCTGTACATGTGAAGAGTCTATTGTGTGCTTTGCTCGCTTTCTTGTTGCTTTATTGGTGTACTGGTATATTGGTCTATTCAGATGCTCCAAGCATTTTTAAATAGGATTGTTTATGTTTTTTGGTTATTGAGTTCTATGAGTTCTTTATATACTTTAGGTATTAACTGCTTATCAGATACAGGTCTACCTCAAAGAATTGTAGGTTTGGTTCCAGACCAATGCCATAAAGCGATTATCACAATGAAGCAAATCATAATCTTATTGCTGGTGAAAGGTCTTGCTTTCAATTTGTAAAAAAGGCAACATTAACATTCAACACTGTGAAGTGCAATAAAGCAAAACACAATAAAGTAAGGTTCACCTGTATATGATTTACAATGTTTTCGTTTATTTGCTAGGTTACCTTTTTTTTGATGATTTTCTTTGCTATTCAGAAGCTTTTTCATTTAATATAGTCTGACCTGTTTATTTTCACATTGGCTACCTTTGCTTTTAGTGCGAAATTCAAGAAATCATGGCCAAAACTTATCTCAAAGACTTATCTTAAAGACTACAATAGTAATATGTTATTCTAGGAGTTTTATGGTTTTCGGTCTTCCATTCAAGTCTTCAATTCTTGTTGAGATAGTGTTTGTGTATGGTATTAGTTGTCCAGTTTCATTTTTTCACATATAGCTGTCTAGTTTCCCTATAGAGACTGTTCTTTTCCTATTGTATTTTCTTAGCTCCTCTATTGTAAATTAATTGACTGTATATATGTTGGTTTATTTCTAGACTCTTTATTTTGTTTCATCAATCTGTGTATATGTTTTTATTTTAATACCATACTGTTTTGATTATTATAGATTTGTAATATAGTTTAAAATCAAGGCAGGTGATGTCTCCAGCTTTGTTCTTCCTTGTCATGATTGATTTGGCTATTTGGGGTTTTTTGTGATTCCATACAAATTTTAGAATTGTTTGTTCTATCTGTCAAAATTTGCCATTGGGATTTTGATAGAAATTACACTGAACCTATAGATTACTTTGAGTACTATAAACATCT
This sequence comes from Rhynchonycteris naso, assembly GCA_037038555.1. Classification (NCBI taxonomy): domain Eukaryota; kingdom Metazoa; phylum Chordata; class Mammalia; order Chiroptera; family Emballonuridae; genus Rhynchonycteris; species Rhynchonycteris naso. The sequence goes on along the minus strand of CM072999.1, from coordinate 148,204,655 downwards.
TACCAATATTAATTTTTCCAATTCATGTGCATGGCATATTTCTCCATTTATTTTTATCTTCAATTTCCTTCATCATTGTCTTATAGTTTTCAGTGTATAGGTCTTTCACCTGATTGGTTAAATTTTTCTAGATATTTTGTCATTATGATACAATTATAAATATAATTGTTTTCATCATTTCTCTTTCTGCTAGTTTGCTATTAATGTATAGAAATGCAACTGGTTTTTGTATATTGATTATGTATCCTGCAACTTTACTATTAGTTCTAACAGTGTTTTTTTTCTGTTGTTGTTGTTATTGTTTACTGGAGTCTTTAGTGCTTTGTATATATAATATCATATCACCTGAAAATGTTGACAATTTATTTAATGCTTTCCAATTTAGATGCCTTTTCTTTTTCTTGCTCTGGCTAGGACTTCCAGTACTATGTTAAATAAAAATGGCAAAAATGGGTTTCTTTTCTTGTTTCTGGTGTTAAAGAAAAACCTTTAAGATTTTTACCATCATGATGTAAGCGGTGATTTTGTCATATAATGATTTATTATGTTGATGTACTCTCCCTTTATACCTGCTTTGTTGGGAATGTTTATCACAAATGGGTATTAAATGTCAAAGTCTTTTATTGCAAATATTGAGATGATCATAAGATTTTTATTCTTTATTTTGTTAATGTGATGTAGCACACATATTAATTTGGGAATGTTGAACCATCTTCGTAGCTCTGAAATAAATTTGATATCATGATGTATGATCCTCTTAATATATGTTGAATTTGATTTGCTAATATTTTGTTCAACATTTTTGCATTGTTTTCTTCAAATATAATAGCCTGTGATTTTTTTCTTTCTTGCAGTATTCTTCTCTAGTTTTGGTATTAGGGTAATGATGGCTTTGTAAAGGTTTGGAAGTATTTCCTAATTTTTTTTTTTTTGGAAGACTTTGAAAAGGATTGGTATTAATTCTTCTTTAGATGTTTGGAAGAATTCACTAGTTGGACATTTGTTTATTGAAAAGTTTTTGATTGATGATTCAATTTCCTTTCTAGCAATTGGTCTATTTAGATGTTTTATTTCTTTAAGATTCAGTCTTGGTAGGCTGTATATATTTTAGAAATTTATCCTTTTTTTTTTTATTAGGTTGTTCAATATGTTGGCATATAATTATATTGTAGTTAGTCAGTTATAATCTTTGTATTTCTGTAGTATCAGTTTTTTTTCTTTTATTAATTTTAATGGGGTGACATTAATAAATCAGGGTACATATGTTCAAAGAAAACATCTCCAGGTTATCTTATCATTCAAATATGTTGCATACCCATCACCCAAAGTTAAATTGTCCTCTGTCACCTTCTATCTGGATTTCTTTGTGCCCCTCCCCTCCCCCCTTTCCCAACCTCTCCTCCCTCCCCCACCCCATAACCACCACACTCTTGTCCATGTCTCATAGTCTCACTTTTATGACCCACCTATGTATGAAATCATGCTATTCTAAGTTTTTTTCTGTTTTACTTATTTCACTCAGTATAATGTTATCAAGGTCCATCCATTTTGTTGTAAATGATCTGATGTCATCATTTCTTATGGCTGAGTAGTATTCCATAGTATATATGTACCAAAGCTTTTTAATCCACTCGTCCTCTGATGGACACTTGGGCTGTTTCCATATCTTCACTATTGTGAACAATGCTGCCACGAACATGGGGACGCATTTCTTCTTTTCGAACAGTGCTATGGTGTTCTTAAGGTATATTCATAAAAGTGGGATAGCTGGGTGAAAAGGTAGTTCGATTTTTAATTTTTTGAGGAATCTCCATACTGTTTTCCATAGTGGCTGCACCAGTCTGCATTCCCACCAGCAGTGCAGGAGGGTTTCCTTTTCTCCACATCCTCACCAGCACTTATTCTGTGTTGTTTTGCTGATGAGCGCCATTCTGACTGGTGTGAGGTGATATCTCATTGTGGTTTTAATTTGCATTTCTCTAATGATTAGTGATGTTGAGCATTTTTTCATATGCCTATTGGCCATCTGTATGTCCTCCTTGGAGAAGTGTCTGTTCATTTCTATTGCCCATTTTTTGATTGGATTGTTTGTCTTCCTGTTGTTGAGTTTTATAAGTTCTTTATAAATTTTGGTTATTAACCCCTTATCAGACGGGTTGTTGAATATGTTGTCACATTGTGTGATTTGTCTTTTTATTCTGTTCTTATTGTCTTTAGCTGTGCAAAAACGTTTTAATTTGATATAGTCCCATTTGTTTACCTTGCCTTTTATTTCATTTGCCCGTGGAGATAAATCGGCAAATATGTTGCTGCTACAGATGTCGGAGAGCTTGCTGCCTATGTTTTTTTCTAAGATGCTTATGGTTTCACGGCTTACATTTAAGTCTTTTATCCATTTTGAGTTTGTATTTGTGAATGGTGTAAGTTGATGGTCTAGTTTCACTTTTTTGCAGGTAGATGTCCAATTTTCCCAACACCATTTGTTAAAGAGGCTGTCTTTACTCCATTATATATTCTTTCCTCCTTTGTCAAATATCAGTTGTCCATAAAACTGTGGGTTTATTTCTGGGTTCTCTGTTCTGTTCCATTGATCTATGTGCCTGTTCTTATGCCAGTACCTGGATGTCTTGAGTACAATAGCCTTGTAGTAAACCTTGATATCTGGAAGAGTGATACCTACTGCTTTATTTTTTCTTTTTAAGATTGCTGAGGCTATTCGTGTTCTTTTTTGGTTCCATATAAATTTTTGGAATACGTGTTCTATATCTTTGAAGTATGTCATTGGTATTTTAATTGGTATTGCATTGAATTTATAAATTGCTTTGGGTAATATAGACATTTTAATGATGTTTATTCTTCCTAACCATGAGCATGGTATATGCTTCCACTAGTTTGTATCTTCCTTGATTTCTTTTACCAATGTTTTATAATTTTCTGAGTACAAGTCCTTAACCTCCTTGGTTCAATTTACTCCTAGGTACTTTATTTTTTTGGCTGCAATAGTGAAGGGGATTGTATTCCTAATTTCTTTTGCTGACAGTTCATTGTTGGTATATAGAAATGCCTCTGATTTCTGAGTATTAATTTTATATCCTGCCACCTTGCTGAATTCATTTATCAGGTCCAGTAGTTTTTTGACTGATACTTTAGGGTTTTCTATATACAATATCATATCATCTGCAAATAGTGACAGTTTTACTTCTTCTTTTCCAATTTGGATGCCTTTTATTTCTTCTTCTTGTCTGATTGCTGTAGCTAGGACTTCCAGAACTATGTTGAATAAGAGTGGTGAAAGGGGGCACCCCTGCCTGGTTCCTGATCTTAAGGGGATTGCTTTTAATTTTTGTCCATTTAGTATGATGTTTGCTATGGGTTTGTCATAGATGGCCTTTATCATGTTAAGGAATGTTCCCTGTATTCCCATTTACTGAGAGTTTTGAGCATGATTAGGTGCTGAATTTTATCAAATTCCTTTTCGGCATCTATTGAAATTATCATGTGATTTTTGTTCTTTCTTTTGTTTATGTGATGAGTCACATTGATTGATTTGCAAATATTGAACCAGCCTTGCCTCACCAGAATAAATCCCACTTGATCATGGTGTATGATTTTTTTCATATATTGCTGGATCTGGTTGGCTAATATTTTGTTGAGAATTTTAGCATCTAAATTCATCAGGGATATTGGCCTATAATTTTCTTTCTTTATGTTGTATTTGCCCGGTTTTGGGATCAGAATTATGGTTGTCTCATAAAAGGAGTTTGGAAGTCTTCCTTCCTCTTGAATTTTTAAATAGCTTGAGGAGGATAGGAGTTAGTTCTTCTTAGAATCATTGGTAGAATTCACTTGTGAAGCCATCAGGGCCAGGACTTTTCTTTTTTGGGAGTTTTTTGATAACTGTTTTTGGAAGTTTTTTGATAACTGTAATTGGTCTGTCTAGGTGTTCTGATTCTTACAGACTGATTTTTGGAAGATTATATGATTCAAGAAATTTTTCCATTACACCTAGGTTTTCTAATTTTTTGGCATAGAGTTCTTCATAGTATTTTCTTAGAATACTTTGTATATCTCTTATGTCAGTTGTTACTCCTTCACTTTCATTTCTAATTTTATTAATTTGAGCCCTCTCTGTTTTCTTCTTGGTGAGTCTAGTTAAAGGTTCATCAATCTTGTTTACATTTTCAAAGAACCAGCTCCTGGTTTCATTTATTCTCTGTATTGTTTCTTTAGCTTCTATGTCATTTATTTCTGCTCTGATCTTTATTATTTCCTTTCTTCTACTAGTCCTGGGCTTTATTTGCTGTTGTTTTTCTAGTTCTATTAGATGCAGGGTCAGGTTGCTTATATGAGCTTTTTCTAGCTTCTTATGATATGCCTGTACTGCAATGAACTTTCCTCTCAGAACTGCTTTTGCTTTATCCCTTAAATTTTGAGTAGATGTATGCTCATTATCATTTGTTTCTAGAAACTTTTTTATTTCTTCTTTGATCTCATTGTTAATCCATTCATTATTTAATAACATGCTATTTAGTTTCAGAGTGTTTGAGTGTTTTTTTAGTTTTTCTTTTGTGGTTAATTTCTAGTTTCATGGCATTGTGATCAGAGAAAATGCTTGATATGATTTCAATCTTCTTAAATTATTGAGACCATTTTTGTGTCCTAACATGTGGTCTATCCTAGAAAATGTACCATGAGCGCTTGAGAAAAATGTATATTCTACTGCTTTAGGGTGAAAAGTTCTGAAGATATCTATTAAATCAAGTTGATCTAGTGTATCCTTTAAGTCTGCTGTTTCTTTATTAATTTTTTTTTGAGGATCTATTCAGTGATGTTAGTGGGGTATTGAAATCCTCTACTATTATAGTATTGCTGTTAATCTCGCCCTTTATATCCATCAAAGTCTGCTTTATGTATGTTGGGGCTCCTACATTTGGTGCATAGATATTTATAATGGTTATATCTTCCTGTTGAATTGTTCCCTTTATCATTATGTAGTGTCCTTCTTTATCTCTTACAACAGCCTTTGTTTTAAAGTCCATTTTGTCAGATATAAGTATTGCTACCCCTGCTTTTTTTTCATTTCCATTTGCATGAAATATTTTTTTCCATCCTTTTACCTTTAGTCTATGTGCATCTTTTGTTTTAAGGTGTGTCTCTTGTAGACAACATATGTTTGGGTCCTGTTTCTTTATCCACACAGCTACCCTGTGTCTTTTGATTGGATCATTTAATCCATTTACATTTAAGGTTATTATTGATATGTAGTTGTTTATTGCCATTTTATTCTTTTAAGCTGTATTCTTCTTTTGCTATATTCTTACTCCCTTTGAACTGTTCACAATAGGATCCTTAGTATCTCTTGCAGAATTGGTGTGGTTTTAATGAATTCCTTGAGGCTTTTTTTGACTGGGAAGCTCTTTATTTCTCCTTCAATTTTAAACATTTACCTTGCTAGGTAGAGTAGTCTTGGTTGTAGGTTTTTGTTCTGAATTACTTTGAATATAACTTGCCATTCCCTTCTGGCCTCAAGTGTTTCTGTTTAGAAGTCGGATGTCATCTTATGGGGGTTCTTTTGTAGGTGATAGCCTTTTTTCTCTAGCAGCTTTAAAAATTTTTTCTTTATGACTTAGCTTTGGTATTTTAACTATGATATGTCTTGGTGTAGATTTCTTCGGGTTTCTCTTTAATGGACTTCTCTGTACTTCTTGTACGAGTGAAACATTTTCCAGCCTTAATTTAAGGAATTTTCAGCTATGACTTGATGAACAAAGTTTTTATCCCTTGTTCTTTTTCTTCATCTTCGGGAACCCCTATGATGTGGATGTTATTTCTCTTTATGTTGTCACAGAGCTCCCATAAAGTTTCCTCAGATTTTTTGAGTCTCTTTTCTTTTTTCTGCTCTGCTTCTTTGCCTGTGTTTCTTTTGTCCTCTCACTCACTGATTCGATCCTCAGCTTCATCCATCCTGCTTTTAATTCCTTCTACTGTGGTCTTCAGTTCTGATACTGTATTTGTCATTTCTGTCTGATTCTTTTTTATTATTTCAATTTCCTTTTTTATACTTGTTATCTCTTTATCTAGGTGTTCATAATGACTATCCATTGTTGCTCTAAGCTCTTTGAACATCCTAACTATCAATATTTTAAACTCTGCATCTGTTAATTTGGTTATATCTGGTTCATTCAGGTTCTTCCCTGGGAATTTCTCTTGATGCATTTGGGTTGCATTTCTCTGGCTCCCCATTTTGTCTGTATATAAGAAGGTTGTGGCACTGGAGCCCAATGGGTGTTGCCTTTGTGTTCTCTAAGTGTGGTCTGTCTGCAGGACCGTCACGCACTCTGCCGCTTCCTAGGGTGGTTAGGTATGAGCGTTGCCAGCACCGGCCCACTGCAGCTGTTGCTGTGATTTCCGCCTCTCCTCTGTGGGAGGGGCTGTGTTCTCATGCCGGCTCTACAAGCCTCAGCCTGCCTGGGCCTTTGTCTCACCCCCACAGGTTGGGTTGCGCACTGCACTCAAGCCACAAGCCTCAGTACCAAGGTTCGAGGTGAGAACCTTTGCTCAGTTGCGGGCCCAGCCTGTTCCCAGGCTTCTGTCCAGCCCCTGCGGTCAGAGCCTGTTCGCCACAGTTTCTCGGGTTGAACGGGCTGCTGATGTGCACTCAGCTGTGAGCCTCTGCCCATCCAGAGCTTTAGCCCCACCCCAGAGGCCAGGGCCCACCTGCGCAGGATCGCAAACCATGGTTTATCTGGCCGGGTGGGGCTGCTGGCATACGCTCAGCTGCAAACCTCCGTCCACTCATCCGGGGCTCTAGCCCCGCCCCCGCAGTCACAGTCATCTCACGCACACAGGCTGGCAAACCGCAGTTCCTTGGGCTGGCCGGGCTGCTGGCATGCGCTCAGCACAAGCTTCCGCCTGTCCCTGGTCCTAGCCCCACCCCTGCGGTCAGGGACGGCTTGCGCAGGGTTGTATACCAGATCTCTGCCCGTTCCTGTCCTCCCACTTTTCCTCCGCAGGTGGGGCTACAGACGGGCCCACAGCTGCTGGACCGCTTTTGCGCGTCTCCTTCACCCCTGCTGGGCTAGACCGAGCTCACACCGGTTGGGCCTCCACCCCTGCTGACAGAACTGCGTTTCAGCGTCCTGCCACCACCGTCCCTCCAACCACCCCTCAGTAGTGTGGGTAGGGGCACCGCAGCTCAGACCCTAACACTCCATACTGTAGTCCTTGAAGCTCCCTCCATCTAAGCCGCTCTGCTCTAAGTGCCGTGGGAGAGCTTGTTTGGCTGGTGTTCTGTCTCCCTTTGCTGGTATTGCTAGTTCCAGGGGAAATATTCATTTTTGATCAGGGAAGTGACTTAGCCCAGGGGTTTGGGTGGCTGTCCCTCAGAGTGTTTCTCCCTGTGCCTTCAGTCCACACTCTCTTCCCGCTGCTCTGGTCCTCTCCTCTGTCCCCTTTCCCCAGAGCTCCGGGTGAGTGGTTGTGAGAGAGGTTTTCTGCACTGTTTCTTTAAGAAGAATCTTGGGTCTGAGAAAACTGTCTGTTTTTCACAAACAGTATCCTCCCTTGTTTCACAGCTCAGTACTGTCCAAACACCTCTTCTAGGCTCTGGGGCTGCAGGCTGGGGCTTTGTTTCTGGAACCCAGGTCCCTCCCTCTTCGCCAAACTCTCCTCCCACCACGGGGGTCTCTCCTGGCTACCGTTTCCTCCGGGGAGCTGGGCAACCCTCTTCGCATTTTCACTTTTCCTACCAGTCTCAATGTGTCTTCTTCAGTGTTCCTTGGTTGAAGAGTCCACTTAGTTTAGTTCAAAGTTGGTTTATCCAGATGATGGTTCTTAAAATTAAGTTATAATCCACTTTGGTTCTGGGAGTTGGAAGTTGGTATGTCCTCTTACTCCATCGCCATTTTGCCATCTCTCTGTAGTATCAGTTTTAACATCTCTTTTATTTCTGATTTTATTTATTTGAGTCCTCTCTTTTTCATGGGGAATATAGCTAAAGGTATGTCAATTTTTTCTTTCAAAAATCCAACTCTTAAGTTTGTTGATTTTTTTTTATTTTAATTTTAGTCTCTATTTCATTTATTTTTGTTTGGATCTTTGTTTTCTCTTCTTCTCACTAACTTTTGGCTCCATTTGTTCTTCTTTTTCTAGTTTCTTGAGATATAATATCAGGTTGTTTATTGGAGAGGTAACTTGTTTCTTGATGTTGGCTTTTATCTCTAAAACTTCCTTCTTTTGCAGAATCTCATAAGTTTTTGTAGTTGTAGTTTATTTTTATGCATCTCAAATTATTTTGTTATTTGTCATTTGATTTCTTCATTGACCCATTGGTTGTTCAGTAACGTGTTGTTTAACCAACCCATAGTTTTCTTCTTGTAACTGATTTGTAGTTTTGTACTATTATGGTCAGAAAAACATGCTAGTTATAGTTTTAATCTTAAAAAGTTTAAGACTTGTTTTGTGGCCTAACATATGATCTATCTTGAAAAATGTTCCATGTGTGCTTGCAAGAATGTGTATTATGTTACTTTTGGATAGAATATTTGGTTTTCACCTCCTTAAATACATCTAGTTTAATGTGACATTTAAGGCCAATGTTTTTATTTTTTTTGACTCTCTGGATATTCTATCTGTTTGTGAAAGTGAGGTATTAAAGCCCCCTGCTATTATTGTAATGTTGTTTGTTTCTCCCTTTAGGATTCCTAATATTTGCTTTATGTATTCAGCTGATCTCTAAATCCCACTTCTTGAGATTGACCCTATAATATACCACCATAAAACCAACCCAAAACAAAAACCACAACAAAAACATGCACAAAGTTATTGTGGAATTCTTTCTAATAACAAGGTATTGGTATTACTTAAATGTCTATCATAGGACTAGTTGAATAAATATGGCATATAAACATGATTGAGTACTCTACAGCTTTAAAAAAGGAATGAGCAATAGATGCAAGAGCCTAAATTAGTTTCTGATTTAAGCTTAGTAAATTCTGAGTTACTTTGCAACATGAAAAAGAGCAAGATTATTGTTAACTTTTATAAGAATGAAGAAAAAATATGAGTGCATATACATATGAAGGACAAATGAGAAGCTAGTATACATGTTTACCTTAGATGGTGTGTGGGATTAGAGTATAGGGGCTAGCAATGAGTTGAGTTTACCATTTTATGTAGTTTTGACTTTTGAACCATGCAAATGTTTATGTATTTAAAAAGAAAATTATATATAAAAAAGAAGCAAGCCCTAAAACTGAACCAAAGTGTGACTGATAAATCTAAAGTTATATCAAATTGATAATATGTTCACTCAGAGAAGAGAGAAAGTATAAGTGAATTTGAACCCATAGTAAGACTGTACATTATTGGGGAATGTATATCTGGAGAATTTTCCAAAAATAAACAAACAAAAATAATGATGTAGAAATCTTAAGTCACTCAATAGTAATATTAATGGTTATGTTTTATTAATATTAATAGTAGTACTTTTATTAGTAGTCTATATTATTGTAGGATGAAGTAAATAATTAAATTATGTTATTATAAACCAAGATATGATAATTAAATAAAAGTAGTTAAAACTTCTTTTACTGATAAATATAATTAGAAATATAAACACAAACTCATGATTTTTCATATGTCTTCCCTCACTTTGTCCACTGAAAAGGTTTGGAAGCACACATATCGAGCAGCAATGAGCGAATCAGTACCCAAATCTTATTTCTAACACCATTTTCCACTAAAAGAAAACAGAGCTCCTTGCAAAATTGACTTATTTTAGATTGTTCTAGTTATCTACTTCTGGGCGATGAATCACCCCAAAAGTTAGTGGTTTACAAAACAACAGCATCAATATTTCTCATGAATCTGCAATTTGGGCAGGCTCAGCAAAGGCAACTTATCTTTGTTCCTCTCAGTGTTGGCTGGTACAAACTCATTCTTCAAAAGCTAGAATCACTCTGTAGGCTCACTCTCATGTCTGGCAAGTGATGCTGGAAAGATCTAAAGAGTTGTGGGCTAGAATAGCTGGAGCCCCTTGCACATCATTTCTACCTGCATGTGGTTTCTGCAGCTTGGTGGCTTCAGAATAATTAGACTCCTGTATGTTTGCTCAGGACTCCTAAAGAATATGTCTCAAAAAATAAAAAGTCAGACACAACCTGTATCTCATTTCATGACCCAGTCTTGGAAGCATCATTCCTGTTTGTTTTTATTTGATAGAAGTGAGTCATTAAGACTAGCTCATATTCAAGGACAAGGAAGCTAGAATCCACCTCTTGATGGGAGTATGTAAAAGGATTTGTGGATATTGGTAAAACCATCACACAGATCTACAGGAAAATGAAATGTGAGTTAGGGACTCTGTTTATGTTGAAAATCAAGAAAGTACTCAAAGGCAAATATAATATGTTAACAGATCTAGCTTAAGCATGCTCTTGAAATGGTAGAATTTGAATATCATTACTTTGGAAACCCTAGTGCAAGAACTAGTTCAGGCAAGGTACAAACATGCATGTTAAACCCAGAAGGTGAATGATTATTAGGAGACAATAGTTTCACATTGTGCCAAAGAATGAATCCCAGGTTATTTCCTAATCACAAATGGAGGAAGTAGATCTTAACATGGAGAGATTGGTCACTGCTATTTTCACCAAGTGATTAAATTTGGCATCAACAATGGTGAGAAACCTTGACCTTCTACAAACCTTTAAGGCCCAAGTTGTTGTGTCATATGAGGAAGCAAACATCTTCTGTATGAGATATTCTTGCTCCCAGTGATTAACCCAAATTGAACCAGACCTCTTGTTCTAAGGTTGGGTTTACAGAAATAAGACAGCAGTAGAGAAACAAAGAAAAATTAAAAAATCAAACATATCCCAAATATGAGACACCTGTAAAAAATCTTGCCTAAATTCTTAAAAAAGATCAGTATTAGAAAAAATGTGGGCAGCTCTAATTTAATATAAGTGACTAAAGGTCCATAAAAAAACTAGTGGACTGCATTAAACTTGATAAAATCTTGGTTCAGTAAAATAGATAGCACAAAAGAGAGAGAGAGAGAAGGAAAGAAAGAAGGAAAAAAGAAAAAAATATATTCATAACAGATATTCTTGGGGACAATTGGGGACATTTGCATATGGGCTGATTATTAAATTATACATGTCTAAAATCATGTTTGCAAAGCAATATATTGGACTAAACTAGATTTATATAGATAACTACTTATTTGATTTTCAATTAGACTCTAAAGCCTACCCTCAAAAAGAAATAACAAAAATTTAAGAGCAATACCTGCATTATTGAAATAAGTGTAGTAGCTACCAAAGTGACTATCTTGGATGTAACTATATGTAACTATATAACTAAAAGTAGTTACACACATATAAAATATCTAGAACAATAAATAATTTCATGATATTTATTAGTTATTCCATCTACTCATAGAGATTAATACTACTACTACTATTAATAATAAAAATAGAAATTGATTAGTGTGATGATGAGGGAATGTTAAGGGGCTCTGGTAATCTGAGATCATTGCCCTTCCATTTCCTGCAGTTATTTCTTTATAGAAACCCTGGTACTGAATTGGATCTGGCCCAATAACAAAGAAAATAAATTCCAAAAATGCATAAGATCAGGAGTTGAAATTCAACCGAGGTGTCCAAGCCAGGTTTCCGGCCAATAGTGTGAGCTCAGACATACAGTGAAATCTGACTGGTTCTAAATCTCACAATTCAGGAATTGAATATCCTTGTGAGGATGTCACATTTTGTCTTTGGAAGGAACCTTTCTTTTAATATACATTTATCAATAGTTTTTTCTCTTGCTGTATTTTAAACTGTCATGTTCTATTCAATTTAAATTTTTTTCTCACTGATTTGAGAGAGGGAGAGAGAGTGAGAGAAAGGTAGAGGGGGAAAGGGAGAGAGAAACCTCAACTCATTTCACTTAGTTATTTCTATTGCATTTTTAAATTAAATATGTGAGATCTATGTATGAATTTAAAATTAGCATTACAGAAAAAGAGAAAAGTAACCAATACCATAAAAAAATGAAAGGTGGTGTTTTTAGGGCAAGAGAAAGAAAGCCATATTGGGCAGAGAGAAGCAGAATGAAGAGCTTCATTGGGCCAAGACTCATGGGTAGAATTCTCCTTCTGGATAGTGGAAAGTATACACTCTAAAATCTCTGATGATTGACGTGAAGAACACATTGAAGGTTAACTGGTTTAACAACAGCCCTACTCCCTGCCCTTATCCAATAGTGCTATAGTTTGAAAACAAATATAGCTTGACACAGAGGTATTTTGATATTTTTCCAATATGATCCATGTCTTCCCAGTACTGCATTATCCCAGTAAGTTTCCAGTAGTGCTCCAAGGAACTTTCGAGGTCCTGAGACATTTTTCAACTCCACACCTTTTGGCCATCTGGCTGAAATTAATCATAGTCTCTGTCTATTCTGCTGTTCCAGATGTCCTGGTTGAGGTCAGCTTTAGTTGTCACATACACAGTGCTACCAGCTTACAAAGTATTTTCCTATGTATTATCTTATCTAATCCTTACATTAAAGTTATAGGTCATGGTTTTGCTATTATCTTTCCTACTCTATAGATAAAAAGAGAGAGACTGTTGAAACAATATTCTCTGCTTTTCTACCTCACCGACTGTAAAACATCCTGTGAGCTAGAGGAATTTCCATCTCACAAAGCATTTGGTACCATAGCTGGCACATAGCACACTCCATAAATTATTATTGTTGATAAGCCCATGCTTCTCAAATTGGAGGACATGACCTAGAAGGATACCCAACTTGAAGGATGGCACCAAACTTAATGCATATTCTTGGAGCATTGATTTCACTTCCTGTTAAATAACTTCAAGTGCTATTTTTATGAAAACAAATATCATGAAGTAAAATGAAACATTTGCATGAATATAAAGTTACAATATAAAATGGGAAAAGACTCTCAGCTTTGCAGTTACATCCCAACTCCTCTGAAGTACACAGTCTTGTTGGAGTTAGTTCAGAAGGAAAATTGGAAAAACCCTGTTATATGTGTTCTTTCCACTTGTCCCAGGCTCTGGGGGACACAGGTAGGCAGTGACAGACTAATCTGACTCAGCCAGGCTTACAAGAAACCTGTCTCACCCACATAAAGGCAAGATTTGTACATTAATGATGTTCTTAAGAGATGCTGATGGGATGATAAAAGGACCTCAGGAAATTCTCCTATCCCCGGATAACTACCTATCAAGCCTTCTAAGAACCTTAAATAGTCATCATAATTATACAATTTTGAAGCAAATTTCCAGAAAAATTAGTCCAATTTACTGATTTTACAGATTAGGGTGCTGAGGGCCTAAAAAGTAGGGTGGTTTACTCAAGGTCCCATAGCAATGTAAAAATAGAACTGAAATACATTTTAGTTTCTTATCCCTGATTCAGTGCTATTTCCTCTTTCTTTATTTGAAGAAAAGCCTATCTCAAGCAAGCACTTATGCTTTCTGAAAGGGAGATGTCAAATGCACACACTAAAAGTCAAAACACAAGAGCCAGGAGCAGAGGCATAAGTGAGTTATAAATGAGGCATTATATAAGGTCAATTTGTGGGAGTAGGACATGGAACATTGGGGAGATGTCGCAGCCAACCTCCCCCAGCAGCCTGGAGGTGTGGGACTAACAGGAGATGGTAATCCAAGGGTCTTGTTATCCATAACCAATGATAAAGAATAGTAATGCTACAAGGGAGAGAGAGATAATAAAAAAGGTGAAGCAGAAAAAATATAAACTCTCTACAACCTTAATAGGGGGTAGCAACCTCTCTTACCCCTCCTTTGTCTATGAAGCTCCCCAGAGACTCAAACCCAAGTCCTCCCTGCTTCTTGCAGAACTAAAACCAACACACTGAGCACTGTTTACCAAAAGCAGCCAACGATGCCCCAAGGAGCAGTTATCCCTGAACCTATAATGCTGTCAGCAGATGAAATGCTGATGCAAAATTTGAAACGGAGATCAGGGGAGAAAACAACTGGTCCAGAAAAAGAATGAATAGTCATAGCAGTGTTTCTGCATGGGTCCCTTTAAATGTCCCCCAGCAAGGGCAGCATGTCCTGGCATCACCCCAAGATCAGTAATTAGAACTGATATCTAGGAATTACAATCTCCAAATCTTTCTAAAGTAATAAAAATAGCCCAAGGTGATCATATATTCTGATCTCCATTTTCAACTATTTGGATTGAGTTGATAGGCTTTCATGGAAAACCTATTATTACTAATAATAGCAGACATATGCAGTTTAACTCTGTGCCAGGCACTATTCTTAAACTTTTACTTTCATCTAACTTACTTGATCCTCACCACAAACTTACAAGTACTATTATTTTCATTATACAAATGAAAGGACTGAAGCTCAAAGAACATAAATCACTTGCCTAAGTTTTGGTGTCTAGTAAGTGAGTGGGACCGAGATTCCATCTCTGAAGTCTTTGTTCTTAACCCGTACCCTCTGCAGGAGACCAGGAGGCAAGGAACTAGTGGCAACTATGCAGTATGGCGTGGAAACAAGAGGCAAAACCACAGATCTGGGCAAGAGAGTCAAAGGTTCTTGGGCAGATGCCCAAGTAGTCATCTGAATGCAGAGCAAGAATTAGTGTGACAGTGGGGGATAGGGGGCCAGCAGAGGGAACAGTAGGTACCATGACCTGCAGAAGAAACTGGAGTATTTTTTTTTTTGGTAAATGGGTCCTTCCAATATGATGGGAAAACAGAATTTAAAACAGAAAAAACATGAGACTCAAAAAGCAAGCAGTGACCAATCCCCAAAGGGCCTTGCATTGCCTTGAACCAGTGGGTTGTTGGTAGGGGTCTGGGTAGGGCAGTCTCATTTCAGTCTTTCTTTTAGAATAAATGGACAATGTTAGATGATTTTGCTTTCTTTTATATCTAACATATGGTGATGCAATTGTTAACAAATTTGTTCAGCATTGGTAAGCAATTCAGCAATATATTGGCTTTCTAGACTTCTGTTCTTGTTTCAGTGTAGCCTTTAGAAAAACATGGAAGGTGAAAATCGTGTTCTCTGGCCACCCTCTGTTTCTCTTAAAGATTATTTCTGCACTGTCAGGATCACCAGCTCTTCCAGATCCTGACTCAAGCATAAGAGCCCACAATATAACTCATAGTTGCAATGGATTGATTCCCAACTGTGTAGCCCAGAGAAGTAACACAGCTTGACATGGTAAAGAGCATAGATTACAGAAATGATGTCTGTGTTCAGACCTCAGCTATACCGCGCACCAGCTTGAGAACCTTGGGCAAATGCCTTATCTGCTTTGTACCTTTATTGGATCATCTATAAACGGGGGCAATGATAGCACCTGTCCCTTAGACTTATAAAGATGATTAAATGATTTATTACATGACAAGCACTTTGAGCAATGCCTGCTACAAAAGTGGTTCTTAATAATCATTAGCTGTTATTGGAATTTGTCATAGAGAGATAGAGATTGTGGCATGAGCAAAGTGCTACAAGAATACAGAGAAAGGAGCAATTTATTAGGATAAAAAAGTATTTGGAAGAGGAACCACAGATTTGGCATTTTTCTTCTTTTTTTTAAAAAAATCAGAGATAATACCCCTTTTTCCCATCAGCATTTTTGTCTCTTGAGGAGTGCCTTTTGAAACCTACTTGAAGAAGGCCCTAACCTGTGGGTCAGCAGATCAAGCTGTCTCTGATGCAGCATGATGCCAGACATCATTTGTCCAAATCATGTCCTAAAAAAGTTGATGTGTGCTTCTACTTTAAGAAGACCTCCTTGATAAACATCAAAACAGGTATAATAAATTATTTGCCACATTTCAGCAGAATTATTTACTTTATGAAATGATTTGTAGCAAGGTCATTCTTTTTAAATAATTGACTGTTCTTGAATATTGATTTATAAGCAACTTGATTTGTGCTTCTCATTGAACTAAAAAGATATCAGCTGTGGAATTTGAATGGCTCAGCGGTGGTGGCATGGAGTAGCCTACAAACATCACTTTTAATTCATACAAGAGCTGTAAGATGTGACATAGGCATTACTTCCCATGTTTCACAGTTCAAAAAATCAATAATCAGAAGTTGAGTTGTCTTAGCTGACGAGTCCAGTTTAGGAAAGAGCATGAATTAAAGGCACACCTTCTCTGTATGATGTATATGGGTTTAAACCATTCTCCAAAAGGAATCATTGGCTATTCAAACCAGAAGAGGTTTTCAGGTTCCATTTGTTTTTGCCAGAGCTGCCTCGCTCCTTCAGGTGCCCTCTTTAGCTTTGGTAGCAGCAGAAAACCTTCAGCCCAGCCTCCTGCTTCTCCCTAATTCAGTTTTCCACCTCATTTAACAAAAACGTCAGCTTGGTGATGGAATTCTCTGCTTTCCGAAACGTAAGATGGTGAGTGGAAATTTCACTCAATAACCCAATTTTTTTTAAACTCTAATTAAGCCTATTTCAAGCCTCTGTCTGAATCTGGAGTTGACCTTTTAACTGGTTGTTCAAGTACAGGAGAAGAGAGAATGCTCTCCCTGACGAGGACTACTGGCAGGAAATAAAAGTCTCCAAAGTAAATCCTCCTCGTGTAGGAAAAAAATTTCCATGATGCTGTTTTTCAGGATCACTTCTGGAGATCATATTTTAGCTACTGGTTAAGAGCAATCATGTTTTTGTTTGTTTGTTTGTTTTGGTAGTTGATGTTGCTGAGCCCTTTGCCTTGAATCCACTTTAAAAAGCATTACCTTAACTGCTACCCCAGAGGAAATCAATTTCCCAAAATTTGTCCAGCCATGTCTCTTCTGTTAGACCAAGCTATTCTCAACCTGTCTAGCTAAAATGGGGTTACTGAACACTGCCTAACAGATTACCTAGAGCTGGATCCCGTCTGGCAAAACTTAACTCTCAAACTTCATGTTTTCTTGAGGCAGTACATTATGAAAAAATCTGTGTGTGTGTGTGTGTGTGTGTGTGTGTGTGTGTGT
The DNA here is from genome assembly GCA_037038555.1 of Rhynchonycteris naso. Classification (NCBI taxonomy): domain Eukaryota; kingdom Metazoa; phylum Chordata; class Mammalia; order Chiroptera; family Emballonuridae; genus Rhynchonycteris; species Rhynchonycteris naso. The sequence goes on along the minus strand of CM072999.1, from coordinate 148,187,634 downwards.
GCGCGCGTGCGCGCGCGCTGACACACACAAATCTGTTTTTTATTTGACATCAGCACAATGGGTCAAGAGGTCTACTTGGACCTCAGCAATACCAGATCTCTAAGAGATGAGGAAAACCATGGAAAGTAAGATTCAGGACCAGTACAAAGCTCTGAATCATGGCCATGTGTAAAATAACCAAGAACCCTTTGGCCTCCTCTCTGTATTAGCCTTTCTAATGCTGAGGCTCAAGTAGTCAAGACACTGACAAAGGTAAACAAACATGTCAAACCTGAAAAGGACTCAGAGATGACCCAATGCACCTACTTTCCTTTCTTGATGATTTCACCGAGATTCAGACAACTGAATTGCCCGGGTAGTCAGAGAACCAGGTCTCTGACACTTAGCCTATTGCTAACAGGAGCTGAGTCGCGTGCTCATTTTCTGTGGTCTCTCAGTGCCATCACCTAATGTGGTATTCTTGTCTCACATAGCCGCCGCTGCCGGGCAGCACACGGAGGCACTGAGCCAGCGAGGGGCATGCTGTCCTCAGCACAACAGAAGAACAAGAGGCTGTGCAGACTCCGAGGCGGTACTCTGGGGGTAGAATGCTTCTTCGTCTTTTCAACTTGCAATATACTTAGATTTAGGAACTTTTATTTAGGAACTTTTAAAATGTAAGTGTTTGAGCATGCTTTTTGTCTTTTGAACGAATAATGGTACCTAGAAATGAGCAAACCAATGAGGCGGAATCATCTGGCTCCATTCATCCAGTGACCACCATGACTCCCAAGTTCACTGGTGGCACCAAGATTGTCTTCTTTGCTTTGTGCTGTACTCAAATGTGCCATCCAGTTATTGTATCTCCTGCATATAGATCTTAAGTGGTTCCTGATTTCCACGCCCCCCACCCCATTCAGATCCATACTTCTGGCAGGAAACAGTATTGTAGATACTGGACGGGCGGCCATATGACCGAGGTCCAGGAGTCAGTGCTGATTTCGGTTCCTCCCCAGCTGGCTGCTCTGTGCGCTGGGCAGCTTGCTCCTGTCAGGGCTGGGAGCTTCCTATTTGTTTTGTGCTGCCCTTGGTCAATTAAAAAATTGATCCAGTGTTCTAATTCTCCTTGGCTTTGCTTCATCCTGTCAGAGCTTTAAACATTTGTATTTTTCTAAATTGCTGTGGTCAGGGCTGGTTTTCACGAGATGGTAAGGCTGGAAAACTTGTCTCTACATGTATTTCCCCCTTCTGTGTGATTTCTACATCCTTGGCCTTCCCCATCACATCTTGCAGGAGCAGGATCTCCAGAGATATCTGAGTTGATGCTAGGTGCTAAAGCATCACACATTCATTCCATTTATCTAAGAACTTATTATCTAGCACCTACTGTGTTCAAGGCATTAGCTGTTCGCCTAACACATCCCTACTTTCGGTCATAGGCTTGTGCCCTTTCCACTACCTCCATGATTCTTGGCATAGCACCTTAAAAATAACTTACCTAATGTTTTTCACTGAAGTCAATTGTGTACTTAAATTTACATCAAAAGTAGATTTGGGAGTTTGTGTTTCTTATCAAGAAGGCAAATGGAGTACTGGCTGTGACTCTGTCTTTCATGTCAAATCTGACAAATGTTAGAAAAAAGTACAGTTCATGGGAGTGAATGTGGAACTTCTCCTTACAAATGGCACCACACTGTGAAAATGCTCCTGGGGGTTTCTGGTTTCTGGGTTTCTTTTGAAGTGAAATAAGTGCCAATCTGGAACAGCATGGGAAGGGTTGGGTGGAGGATATCTGGGACACCATTTATTTCAGTCCATTAGATTGTCTAAGCTGGAAGTCATGACCTACCAGGGCAACCCCTTGGCTGTGACTTAGTGTACCTCCAATATAGTAAAGCAAAAGCTGGCTGGCACAAAATTTCCAGGGCCCTTAGAAGAGAAGGATTGGAATAAACAAATGTACACTGCCTAGAAAGCCAACCCAGGACTATCATGTTTGCCCATTGTAGTGCAGTACGATTAAGAAGGTTGTAATACAACCTAGATATTCATGAGTCATAGCAAGTCAGACCAGAGCCCTGATGGGATATGTTTATCCATCCAACAGATATTTATGGAATGGCTGCTCTATATTAAGCATTGTTCTATGTGCCTAAGATAGTAAAAAACAATACAAAGTTCTGACTTCAAGAAATTTCCTCTCTAATGGGAGAAAATAGACAATAAACATGTAGCAATTAGATAACTCACCGTAAGCACTACCCCTCATATTCTATCTCCAGCATGGGCTAGAAAACTGCCACGAAGGGTGAATGTCTCTGGAAAAAAGAGAGCCTGAATTATGTGACAACTGATATTATGGGGAGGGAGAAACATAGCTCTGGGAAGAGAGTGGAAGTGGTTAAGCAGATTCCAGTTGTCCCTTGTTATCCATTGGTTCCAGGAACCCTTGTGGATACCAAAATCCACAGGTGCTCAAGTCCTATATGAAATGACATGGAACAATGCATACAGTCAGCCCTCCACATCCTTGGATTCACAGCACAGTTTGAAATACTATTTTCAATCCATGATTGGTTAAATCCATGGATGCAAACCCTTGGCTACTGAGGGCCACTGTATGCCAATAGATAGTCTACTTAGAGTATAGCTCTTTTCCCCAAAATCACACTAAAAGAACAAAGGTAGAATTTGACTACATTCTTCTTACATTAGAGTTTGTAATTTGAGAAAGCAGACTCTGTAAAAGAAATACCAATAAGAGAACAGTAAAATTTAAAAATATCAAAAAATAGCCTGACCTGTGTTGACGCAGTGGATAAAGCATTGACCTGGAATGCTGAGGTCGCTGGTTTAAAACCCTGGGCTTGCCTGGTGAAGGCATATACAGGAAGCAACTACTATGAGTTGATGCTTCTAGTTTCTCCTCCCTTTCTCTCTCTTTCTTCTTTCTAAAAATAGCAATAAATTTAAAAAATATAAAAACATCAGAGAATATTTGATGAATGTGACAACAATACAAGGCAACAAAAATATGTAGTAGAGAAAGCAGAACTAATGGTGCAGGAAAAACAAACTTTGAATAAGCATAATGCACACCCTCAGGGAAACAAGAACATTTATTTCAAACATAAAAAAGGGCAGATGTTTCTAAAGAAGAACAAGTTAGAGATATTGGATGTGAAACAATGTAATTATTTAAGTAAAGGATTCAATAGAAAATTTAAATAGCAGAATAGATACAAAGACAATTAATGGGCTGGAAAATCATATTGAGAAGATTATCCAGATTAAGAGGAATGCATAAATAGGCAGAAAGTATTTGAAAAGAATTTCAGGGATAAAGAAGGTCAAATCAGAATGCAAATATTTATTTAGAAGGATTCCAGAAAAAATATTTGAAAAGACAATATAGGAAGGTAATCTTTAAAAACGAGTATTTTTCAGAACTAAAAGGAAGGTGTACGACTTTATTTCTTTTTTTATTTTTTATTTTTTTATACTGGGACAGAGAGAGAATCAGAGAGAGGAATAGATAGGGACAGACAGGAACGGAGAGAGGTGAGAAGCATCAATCATTAGTTTTTCATTGCCGTTGCAACACCATAGTTGTTCATTGATTGCTTTCTCACATGTACCTTGACCTCAGGCCTTCAGCAGACTGAGCCACCCCTTGCTGGAGCCCGTGACCTTGGGTCCAAGCTGGCGAGCTTTTGCTCAAGCCAGATGGACCCACACTCAAGCTGGCGAGTTCAGGGTCTCGAACCTGGGTCTTCTGCACCCCAGTCCGATGCTCTATTCCCTGCTCACCGTCTGGTCAGGTTGTATGACTTTAGATTAAACATGGTTTCAGAGGGTGAAGCAGCACAAAGTAAAGAAACAAAGAAAAACACACATCCAGACTTGTCACAGTGGGATTTAAGCAAGAGCTCCACAGTGAAAAACAAACCACCTATAAAGCCCCAGGCATGGTAGGACATCATACTTCTCAAAACAACAAGACAGTAAGACCACGTGTCAGGGGTCAGAAGAAGAAACTTACTCTAGATCATCAACAAAACTGTTAGTTTAAACGATAGGGCAAAATAAAAATGTTTCACCTTAACACTCATAGAACTCATCTAAAGATTTTTTTGAGCATATCCTTTAAAAATTTTTTTAAATTTATTTATTTTACAGAGAGAAGAAGGGAGGGAGGAAGAGAAAGGAGAAAAACATCAATTTGTTCTTTCACTTATTTATGCATTTACTGGTTGATTCTTGTATGAGCCCCGACCAGGCACTAAACCGGCAACCTTCGTGTTTCAGAACAATACTCTAACAAACTGAACTACTCAACCAGGGCCTTTGGGCATTTTCTTTAACAAGAATATGTATTAGTACATGAGGAAGCAATAATGATGAAAGACAAGAATAAATAAGGGCATTAATAAAGTTACTTGTTATTTATCTATTATTCTGGTGGGTTTATTGGGATAACATTGATTAATAAAATTATATAGCTTTCAGCTGTACAATTCTATAATATATCATCTGTATATTGTATTGTGTGTTCCCCACCCCAAGTCAAGTCTCCTTCCTTCACCATTTATCCCCCCTTTACCCTCTTCTACCTTCCCCATCCTCTTTCCCTCTGGTAATTTCCATACCGTTGTCTGTGTCTGAGCTATTTATTTTTCTTTTGCTTAATCCCTTCACTTATTTTCCCCAGCCTCTAACCCCCATCCTGTCTGGCATATGCCAGTCTGTTCTGTTTCTATTTTGCTTGATAGTTTATTTTGTTCTTTAAATTCCACATACAAGTACATAAATGATATGACTTTTTTTCAATGACTTATTTCACTTAGGACAATTCTCTCCAGAGCTATCCATGCTGTCACAAAAGGTAAAATTTTCTTCTTTCTTACAGCTGAGTAATATTCCATTGTATAAATGTACCACACTTTTTAATCCACTTATTTACTGATGGGCTCTTGGACTGCTTCCAAATCTTAGCTATTGAAAATAATGCTACAATGATCATAGGAGTGCACATAGCCTCTCAAATTGGTGTTCTGGGGTTCTTTGTATATATTTCCAGAAGTGGAATTGCTGGGTCATAAGAAAGTTCCATTTTTAATTTTTTGTTATAACTCCATACTGCTTTCCACAGTGGCTGCACCAATCTGCATTCCTACTAACAGTGCACGAGGGTTACTGTTTCTTTCCATTCTCACCAGCGCTTGTTGTTTGATGATTTATTGATGATAACCATTCTGACAGGTGTTAGTGATACCTCATTGTGGTTTTAATTTGCATTTATATGATGATTTGTGATCATCACAGAAAGAAAAATATGGATTAGGAAAACCAGAACTGTATGGTTCCATTTATATAAAATGTCCAGAATAGAAATATTCAGACACTGAAAGTACATTAGTGGTTTTCAGAGGCTGGAGGTAGGAGAGAATGAGGAATGGCTGCAAAACGGTACAGGTTTCTTTTGGAGGTAAGGAGAATGTTCTAATTTAGAGAGTTATTATATTTGTACAACACTGTGAATAAGCCATGGAATTGTGCACTTTAAACAAGTAAATTTTATGGAATTTTATCTCAACAAAGCTGTTTATATATAAATATATATATCTATATTTAATATTATAGATATAGTTTATATCTATAGCAGAGGTTCTTAACCTTTTTTGAGGTACTGTACCCACCAGTTTCATATGCGCATTCACCAAACCCTTCTTTAGTGATAAATAAAATATGATTCTTTTTTCCAAATTTAGTTTTGCCAGTGCAAGACTAGATTTGCTCAACTTGGCATTGCATATCATGCAGATAGGATGCTGACTCCCATCCCGTTCCATGATACATGTGAATCCATGTTGTACATATTCATCCGACCACTTTCTTTTTTTGCTCGACATATTTAGTATGGATTAAAATATTAAGAAAGAAACCACATGATGTATGTACAACTACGACAGCCGTTGACTACTGTGTGCACTAAATTCCCCGCAGCACTGGTTGGCTAAGCAATGTAACGTGATCCTCTGCAGCAAGTGATGGCCAAGCAGGGCTTGTCATCACTACTTTACACAAGTGTGTCTTTATTTCCGTGGCAGAGGCTTCTCTGAATCCCTGAGAGCGACTCATTGAACCCTTAGGGTTCGATAGAACCCAGGTTAAGAACCACTGATCTATAGCTATTTATGCTTATCTATCTATCTATCTATTAAAGCAAGCATTTAGAAAATTTGAAGAACACAAATACCACACTTGGTTGAGCAAACAGAAAACCCATTTCTTCTTTGGCCCATACAGACCATTCTTCAAAAGCAATCATGTCTCAGGTCACAGAGGAATTTCAATAAATTCCAAAAATCAGCACCATGCACATTGTGGTCATTGACCACCATGCCATAAAATTAGAAATTACTAACAAAAGAACATAGTTAATATTTCTGTGTGAATGGGAACAGTAATAATCATGCATCTAAATAACTAACTCATAGGTTCAAGAGAAAATCAAAAGTGAAATTGTAAACTATTACAGCCAAATAAAATGAAAGCAGTGTATTTCAAAATGTGTGACATACTCCTATAGAGTACCAAGAAGGAGACATATATATTTGACTATAATTACCAGCAAGTAAGGAAGGCTGGGGATCCATGAGGTTAGATTCAATAGGCCAGAAAAAAAGTAACAGAGCACATTTAAAGAAACAAAAAGAAATGAAATAATAAACATGAAGCCAGAAATCAATGAAATAGAGTATAGGAAAACAGGATAATTTTCAAAATGTCTGGTCTTTGAAAAACCAATTATAACAGATATACTTGCAGCTAGATAGATCAAAATGAAAAGAAACATATAAAAAGCAAATTAAAGAAAAATGTAAATATCTATAAAATATAGCAGATTGTCTAAAGGCACAAAATACAATGAACAATTGTTATATGCTAATAGATTGAAAACCCTGGTAAGGATTACATGTCTTTAAAAAAAATGTGTCAAAATATGAGGCGCTAGAGAAAGAATAATAACCATTCATAAAACTAAGATGGTAATAAAGAACAAATGTACCTTGGACATATACTTTCCTTGCCCTCCATCACATTTTATGGATCAATTCTTGGGCTGCTAATTCTTCTCCCTCCAGCCCATCTGCCAGATTGCTGCTTGATTGATTTTTTTAAATAGCAAATATGAGCATGACCCCTCCTGCTTATTGGTCATCTAACTCTGAACTGACTTCCTACAGATTTAGGGTAAAGTCCATAATCTTTGGCTTAGTCTTTGCCCCAACTAGTTTAAACTGTATTTCCCAAATAGGTTATTTCTCCACTTTTCCATGCCTTTGCCTCTGTTTTTTCCCCTTCCCGAACACCATGGTCAGCCTTACCATTAGCTAGCTATTTCTGATTCCTTAGAACTCAGCTCCAGGATTACCTTTTCCTGGAATAAACAGGTCACCCCTAGTCTCATTCAGCTTTACTCTCTTTGTATTCTTGATGCAATCTACACATAAGTAAGTGGCATTTCCTCTCGTAAGTGCAAAACCAGCATCACTGGGCATAAAGAGAAGGCAGATGGAAAACTAAATAATTTTTAACATTATATTTAAGTGGGTACTATGGCCTGCATTTGTCCACTTGAGTTCTAGTCTCGGGTTATTAAAAAGGATATTACCACATATTGGACAAATGCTAAAAACATGGGTTAAACCAAGATTTTTATCTTTCTTTTTTTTTTTTTTTTTTTTTTTTTTTACAGAGACAGAGATAGATAGATAGATAGATAGATAGATAGATAGATAGATAGATAGATAGATAGGGACAGACAGACAGGAACAGAGAGAGGTGAGAAGCATCAGTCATCAGTTTTTCGTTGCCGTTGTGACACCTTAGTTGTTCATTGATTGCTTTCTCACACGTGCCGGGCCTTCAGCAGACCTAGCAACCCCTTGCTGGAGCCAGCGACCTTGGGTGCAAACTGGCGAGCTTTTGCTCAAGCCAGATGGGCCCGCGCTCAGCTGGCGACCTCGGGGTCTCGAACCTGGGTCCTCCGCATCCCAGTTCCACGCTCTATCCACTGCGCCACTGCCTGGTCAGGCAAGATTTTTATCTTTCATGTTACAGAAGGATTGAGCAAGAGAATTGTAAAAGAAATAATATCCTGAATTTCACTGGATAGGAGTGAAATTCTGTACGTAAGAGTACAGAGATTTACTTAAGACAGTGGTTCTTAAACTTTTTAAAGTTGGGGAGCATTTAAAATCCTTTAAATAATGTTAGGTGTGCCATATACAAATTTCTGAGAAATATGTTATAATAATTAAGTCAGATATTAAAGAAAAAATATAAAATCCAAGCATGCTTTTATGGTAATTAAACAAAATAAATATGATAAAATTAAATTTATTCTGACATTGAAAACATTTTGTTACATTTTTTTGCGTTATGCCTTTTAGAATTCATAAAAAAGAAGGGTTAAAAAATAAAACAATGACAAAAATGTTATCTTTATATATATATATATAGATACATTCTTATTAAGATTTAGTAAATTTGGCAGGTCCCGGCATGAATGTGTTAAGTTTTTCATTCTTGTGTTTATGAGAAACATGAGCTTGATATATCCTAGTGATTTCTTCAATGTTTGGGCATATATTTGAAAGGCAAACTCTCATTTCCTCGTCAATACATTGAAGAATTCCTCTCTTTTTACTCTGAATTGTGTTTAATGCAGAAAAACCCCACCATACATATCATCTTAACTTTACACCAAACAAAGGATAGAAGAAACTTGTCTCCAGTCTTTCCAGGGAACATGGGGGTAGTGTAAACAATCCAGCACCACAGCTTAACAGCCTTTTGCAACCTAATCAGGCTAGTGAGGTGGGGGGTTGGGCAGACCAATTGACTTTCAGCCAGTTCCCCACATCTCTGTCCCCCAAAAATCTAAACTCCAAAAACTCTGTTGTTTTTTTGATCTCCAACAGGCACATATTTCTCTGGAATACCATAGAGTGCACCTGGAAATCTTCTAGGGTGCATCAGTGAGCCCTGGCCCACACTTTGAGAACCACTGACTTAAGATATTATTTCTGCCCTCAGGGAGTTCATGTAAGGTGCCAGCTTTGCTTGGGAATTTTACGTATGGGTTCTTAAAGACAAAAAACAACAATAACAACGACAAAAAAAATTTAAAAACCCAGAAAACAAAAACAAACCAAAGAACCAACAACAAAAAATATGGAATCCTTCAAAATTATGAACAAATTTCAAACTAAAGAAAGCTAGTTGAGGGAAAATGATGCACTCTAATTTATACCTTTTAACTATGCAGTTGGCTGCCTGCTCCTGTGTTTGACAATGGTTACTGATTCATGATGGTGGAGTGTGAAGCACTCCCAAAGGGGACATGTGAAAGTAAGTTTGTAACCCTGATGAAACTCACTGATCTGAACAAGCAGGTGTTCTCCTTACTTTCCTTCAGGACTCCACGCAGGTCTCTTGTAAAGTTGGCTACTTGCTGAACAGGGCTGCCATTTTCAATAAAGTGTGTGTGTGTGTGTGTGTGTGTGTGTGTGTGTGTGTGTGTACATCTATCTATCTATCTATCTATCTATCATCTATCTATCTATCTATCTATCTATCTATCTATCTATCTATCTATCATCTATCTATCTACAAGGTTATATAAAATTTAAACTTAACTGTCCATTGCATTTGGAGTTTCCTAAATTTCTTTTGATGGTGAAATTAGTTTAAAAACATTGTTGAAATGCACCTGGTTTTCATATCAAAAGGACCTCTGCATGTTATCATCTTTCAGACATGATCACTCCCATTTTAAATTATGGCATTTTCTTGTTACTATATGGAACATTGGTTTTATAGAAGCTCCAAACCTCAATAAAATAAAAATTTTGTCAAAATATTTACTTTCAATTAAGTATCTCTGTGATCAGAAAAGAAATTTAATTAAACCTCTATTTCTAACCCACTAAGAAACTTAAGTAACCAAGCAAACGTTGTATCAGAGTACCTGCCTTACAAATTATAAAACCTTAAAATTAAAATAACCATAGAAGTCATCAACATGGAGTGGTAGAAAAGCAAAGGTGAATCACAATTGTGGAAATTTCCATGTGCCATGCCCTTCATATGCAGTATAAGGACACAAAAGCCCAGAAAGAATATTTAATATCCAAGGTCAAGCATATAAAACTAGCAGAGCAAAAACTAGGATGCAGATCTGTCTGTTTCCAAATATGTTATTGCAGTGCCGTACTGTTAATTTCACCCAGATGGTAACTTCTAGTTCCATCTGGAGTTCCTGTTCTCCCTAACAAGCTGAATGCCTTTAAATATGTTACCCACATTCTCTTAAAAACTTTCAGCTTTATTCCAGTATAATTGACAAGGTACATAAAATATAATTCACCTATTCTAAGTGCAATGAATTCTGACAAATGTATTTCTACTTGTAACCGCCACTACAAATCAGGATATAGAATATTTCCATGTAGTCAAAAAGCTTATCCATGCTACTTTATCTCTTGTTAACAGGGCACAGAGACCCATTTTCCCCATACCTCCCTGTTGTACACAAGTACAAGTCCTCTAAATGGCACAGGAAACAAACTAAAAGTGGTTTTTAAAAGGCAACCAGTTTGGGACCCCATGATGAGAGGAATAGCACAATAGCAGGACACCTTGCATTTCATCACACATGACAGAGCAAGGCCACCCAGACCTACTGTTTCCTAATCTATGACCTAGTCAGTGACTAAAACCCAGGTTGGCTCATTTCTCCCCAGATTGACAACAGAAGGTGAATGGAATTCAACAAAGACTTAGTCATAGCAAGGAGCCCCCACTGGAAAGCTATTGTGTCTTCATGGTTTTGACACTCAATTCTCCTACTCACAGACAGCATGGCAAGCCAGTGAAATGGGGAAAAGCTACTAAGTCACAGCAAGCAGCCCAATCTGAGAAACCTCCTTATCTCCATGCATCCAAGTCTGTCCTCCCCTGCTCAAAGACCTTGGTGAAGCTAGGGGATAATGCTGGAGAGATCCCTCCATATCACTCCCCTACCCAGAGACATATGGAAGCCCTTCCTGGGGAGATCCCTTATATGCTTCAGGCAGTACCAGAAGCTGCCAGGAGAAGCTCCAGAACACCAGATAAACTGAGAAGAACAAATAAATATAAAAAAAAATCTGATATTTAAACTGCCATTGGAAACACAGTCCACAAGAGCAGGCCAGCACCTCCATACTAAATCTCAATAGAGCAATTGCCTTCCAAAATAAAAGATGAACTAGAACTCAGGGTCTTCTAAAATAACATACAAGATGTTCAGAATACAATAAATAATCACAAGCCATACCAAGAACTGAGAATGTGACAATGAGAAAAGATAATCAACTGATACCAACATCAATGTGAATCATATGGTAAAATCTTAAAAAGATTTTAAAGTAGCAGTTATTAGAACTATGTCAATAATTAATTACAAATTCTCTTGAAGAATTTTTTAAAAAGTAGGAAAATTTCAGCAAATATAGTAGTTATTAAAGAAACAAAATGGAAATTATTGAGCTGAAAGAAAACATAACAGAAAAAACTCAATAAGTGGACTCAATAGTAGAGCAGAAATGACAGAGGATAGAATCAATGAACTTGAGGATAGAACAATAGAATCTACCTATTATGAACAACAGAGAGGAAGTAGACTGAAAAAAGAAATAACACAAAGAGAAACTCAGGAAGTTTCAGGATAGGAAAGTGAGACTGAGTAGTGTTTAAAAAAAGGATGCCTGAAAACTTCTATAATTTGGCAAAAGGCACAAACCTACTGGATAAAAAAACCTAAACAAAACCAAGCAGTGTAAGTCCAAAGAAATTTATACCAAAACACATTGTAATTAAACTTTTGAATACTAATGATAATAAAAACTGCAACAACTAAAGGCAACCAGAGAGAGAATGACACTTGATGTAAAAGGAATCACCAATTTAAATAATAAAAATTTTCTTATCCAAAATCAGAAGAAAATGGCACAATATTTTTTGAAATGCTCAAAAAGAAGACCTGTCAACCATGAATTCTATTCTATAGCTGCCAAACTACAATGTGTCCATAAAGTCATCGTGCACTTTTGACCAGTCAAAAGTCAAAAGTGCACCATGACTTTACAGACACATTGTATTCTTCATAAAATAATAAAAAATAAAAACTTTCTCAGAAAAAAAACCATAAGGATTTTTCACTATCTATTCTACCCTTAAAGACTGGCTTAAGAAAGTTCTTCAAACAAAGAAAATAATAAAAGAAGTAATGTTGGAATATCAGGAAAGAAAAACGAACCGTGGAAAGAACAGAGGTATAGGTATATATATTAAACTATCTGTTATGGACCAAATGTTTGTACTCTCCTCTAATGTTTATGTTGAAGCTCTAGTACATAATGTGATTATATTTGGAGATAGTGCCTGTGAAGAGGTAATAAAGTTTAAATGAGGTTATAAGGGTGAGACCCTAATCTGATAGGGCTGGTGCCCTTAGGACAAGAACAAGAGAACTGTGTGAGGATACAGTGAGAAGGCATCTATCTGCAAATCAGAAAGGGAGCTCTCACTAGAACCTGAGTAAGTTGGCAACTCGTTCTGGGAATTTTCAGCCTCCAGACTGGGAGAAAATAAATATTTGTTGTTGAAGCACTCAGTCCATGGTATTTTTTTTGTCAGCCTGAGTTGACTTGTATGATCTTTTTCTTCATGAGTTTCACAAATCATAATTTGATTATTGAAACAAAAATTATTACATTATCTAATAACCAATACAATAGTCTTTACAAGTAGAGAAGGTAAAGGAAACTAAATAGAAGTAAGGTTTCCAAATGTCAGCTACAGTGATAAAATGTTGACAACAGTTGACTGTAATCAGTCAGATATGTATATTGAAGTATACAAACCAACCATTTGGAACATGGAAGAAAGATATGCAATTAAAAATATTTTAAGTAAATCAAGAGGAAATCTTAAAAGATTACAAATATTCTACAGGAATTAAAAAAGAAAAGGAAAGAAATAAGAGAGTGGTACCAAATGAAGTAAGTGGAAAACTAAAAATATGTCAGGCTTAAGTACCAACAAACAAATAGTTACCTTAAATAGAAATGTATGAATACACCAATCAGAAAACAGAGATTAGCAGAGTAGATTTTTTAAAAATATTCAACTGTTTTCTGCTTATGTATATATTAAGAAAAAGAACTCACTTTAAATTCAATAACATAGGTTGAAAGTAAAAGAATGAAAAAATATACTATGCAAACAATTAAAGCTCAGGAATGAAGAAATATCTGAAAAAGTAGAGGTGGCAAGAAATAATACAAACAACTTCAGAACAAAGATAATTATTGGAGACAAAGAAGAATATTACCTAATCACAAAAAGGACAAATCCTAAAGAATGACATAACTATCTTAAATGTATATACATCAAACAACAGAGCTTCAAAATACATAAAAGAGAAGCTAAAAGGAGAAATATATAAATTCACAATTATAGTTGGAGACTTCAACATTCCTCCCTCTCAACTACTGATACAACTAGGCAAAAAGTCATTATTAACATTAACTATATAAAAAAACTAAGACAAAACAAAAAACCCAAAACAAAGACAAAACTCATAAGCTATCGGGTCCAAATTAATGTTTTATAGAACATTTTACCTAACAAAAGCAGTACACATTTTTTCCCAAGTGTCCACAAATATACTATATATTGACATAGATGTCCTGGGCCATAAACAAAACTGCAAATTAAAAATATCTGAAACCACACATAACGTGTTCTCTGATAATAATGGAGTCAAATTAGAATTCAACAACAGAGACCACAGGAAAATAGAACATCTGGAAATTAAACAACACATTTCTAAATTATCTCTGGGTCACAAAATAAGTGTCAAAGAAAATAAAGAAATAAAAAATACATGGAACTGAATTAAAATGAAAACACTATATAACAAAATTTGTGGAATGCAGCATTATTTTATTTAAAGTAACACTTAGAAGAAAATTTATAGCACTAAAATGTATATATAAAGGGAAATGCTTCAAATCAATAATTTGTACTCCCACCTCAAGAACCTAGAAAAATAACAAACTCAAATCAAGCAGAAGGGATGGAATAATAAAAATAAGAGCAGAAAACATTAACTTGAAAATAGACAAATATAATAAATTAAAATATAATGAATCAAAACATAAAATAACTTTCCTTGGAAGAAAGTCAACAAAATTGATAAAGCTCTAGCAAGACTGAAAAAAGAAGAAACAAATTACCTTTATTAGAAGTGAATTAGGTGCTCTCAATTTAGATTCTGCAAAATCTAAATTGTTGTAATGCTACAAACAACTTTGTGCTCAGAAATTGGAAAATTGAGAAGAAATGGACAAATCTTCAAAAACCACAAACTACCGAAACTAAATGTAAAAGAGACAACCAGAACAGCCTTTTAGCCATCAAATAAATTGAATTTATAAATAAGGTTCTCCTGAGAACAGAAATTTCTAAGATGGTACTGGTAGAAAATTCTAACAAACATTTAAAAGAAGAATTAATAAAAACTTTACACAATCTCTTCCAGAAAATAAAAGAGGAGGAAACAGTTTCCAATTCATTTTATGGGCCAGAATTACCCTGAGAGCAAAACCAAACTAAACAAATGAAGTACTTTCCAAAAAGAAACAAAGCAAAACAACAGAAAACAAACACAAAGACAAAACCAACCCACCAACCACTCTATAGACCAGGGGTAGTCAACCTTTTTATACCTACCACCCACTTTTGTATCTCTGTTAGTAGTAAAATTTTCTAACTGTCCACCGGTTCCACAGTAATGGTGATTTATAAAGTTAGGGAAGTAACTTTACTTTACAAAATCCATAAAGCAGAGTTACAGCAAGTTAAAGCATATAATAATAATTACTTACCAAGTACTTTATGTCAGATTTTCACTGAGTTTGGCAGAATAAATCTTTATAAAACAACTTACTATAGTTAAATATATCTTTTTTATATACTTTGGTTGCTCTTCTACCACCCACCATGAAAGCTGGAATGCCCACTAGTGGGCGGTAGGGACCTGGTTGACTACCACTTCTATAGGCCAATATTTATTATACACTTATATGCAAACAGGATATTACACAATTAATCCAACAACAGATAGAAACAGTTATACATTGTGACCAAGTGAAAATTTTCTGATTTCAAAGCTGATTCAACATCAAAATCAATTAATGTAAATGATCATATCAAAAAGCCAAAGAAAAATATCACATAATTATCCCAATTGATAAAAATAAAAGCATTTGCAATATTCAACAATCATTCATGATAAAAACTATAAGCAAACTGTAATTACATCAAATTGATGGATAGCATCAACAACAACAAAAAAACCCTACACTAATATCACTCTTAATGGTGAAACACCAAATCCTTTTACTTTAAGATTAGAGATAAAATAAGAATAATGAGGATGAATCTCACCATTCTTCTACACAATACTAGAAGTTCTAGCCAGTGCAATAAGGCAAGAAAAAAAACCACATTCAGATTAAAAAGGAAGACATTAAATTGTTTGTATTTGCAGATGACATGTTTGTTTACTTAGAAAATCCTGAGCAATAAAAGAAACCCTGCTAGAATAAACACCAAAAAGAAAACAAACAAAAAAATAATGACAGCATCAAATGCTGGCAGGAAGCAGACAAACTGGATGGCTTACAGACTGCTGGTAGGAATGCCTATATTGCTTGTAGAAATTGCCTTGGGAAGTGATTTAGAAGTTTTATAAAATGCTGAACCTGTAAATACAATATAACCCAACAACTATACTCCTAGGCATTTATCCCAAAGAATTAAAAATTTATATTCAACGAAGTTCTACATAAGAATGTTTATAGTAGTTTTATTTGTTATGGTCCAAATATCCTTCAATAGGTCAATGTTTAAATGAATTGTGATATGTATGTATCATACAATGTAACTCATTAAAAAAGAATGAACTACTACTGACACACAAATTTCGGTGATCTTCAGGAACTTACAATGAGGGGGAAAAACCCAATTCAAAATGTTGTATGCCATGTTATTCCATTTTTATAATATCTTAAAAGGATAAACTTTTAGAATTGAAGGGCAAATTTGTGACTGCCAAGGGCTTGGAACAGAGGGGTGGGGGTTGGGAGGGAGTCTGGTGTTATAAAAGGAAAATAGAAAGGATTCTTGTGGTTTTGGAACTATTCAGAATCTTGACTGTAGTGGTGGACACAAACCTGTAGAGGTGATACAATTTTATAGAACTGAATACATACACACACAAGTGAGTACAGGTAAAATGGGAATTCTGAATAAGAATGGTAGACCAATGTTAGTATTCTGTTCATGGTATTATAGTTTTACAAAATGTTATCTTTGGAGGAAAATGGGCAAAATCTCTGTAGACTATTTCTTGCAACTGTGTATTATTTCTTGTTACAGCATATGAATCTATGATTATATCAATAATATTTTTAATTAAAAATGGAGCCCTCATGCCATACTAAATTAGCCTCTTTGGAAAAGGAACCTATAAATATGCTTGTTTTTAATGTCGTTTTATGGTCATTTGTGGTCAAGTCAATCCCTCACCACTTCCCTGATACCTGACAAACGACTGATCTGATTTCTGTTCCTATAGTTTTGCTTTATAAAATTTGATAGGAATTGAATCAGATGGTATGTTATCTTTTGAGTATGATTTGTGCACTTATCATAGAGCTTTTGAGATTCACCCCTGCATATATCAATAGTTTGTTCCTTTCTGTTGCTGAGTCATGTTCTATAGTATGGATTATATACATGTTTTTTACCCATTTATCAGTTAAAGGACATTTGGGTTATTTCAGCTTTTTGGTAGTTATGAACAAAGCTGTAATAAACATAAATATATGGACTTTTGTGTGAACATTTGTTTTCATTTTACTTGGGTAAGTACTCCAGACTAGAGCTTTATTTCTAGACTGTATATTCCATCATTCTTCCCCATCCATTGACAATGTATAAGCATTCCTGTTATTCTGCATCCCTGTCAGCATTTTGTATTGTCAGTATATGTTATTTTTTACAGTTCATTTTATATTTTAATTTTAGCTATTCAAGTAATTGTTTAGTGTCTGCCCCACTCTTCCCCCTAACACTTATCTAAGATCTTTTAGAAAAACGGAGTGATTGATGATATACAAAAATGGTGGCAAGATACCTAGTGCCTGTTAGAGAAAATCAATAGTCCTCTGAATTTTGTTGAAAGCACCATATCACTTAGTCTTAGATAACTTTTCTGGCTTCCTCTATAACTACTCAAGTATATCTATACCAGGTATCCTTTCTTTCAATCTTCTTGCTGTTTTCTAAACTTCTCAGGCAATTTCATGCTTTTCTTGCAGCAGTATTTTTTTTAGTTATACTATTTCCTCTATTTTTTTAATTAAATTTATTTGGGTGACAGTAGTTAATAAAGTTAATAAAGGCCTCAAGTGTACAATTCTATGATATATCATCTTTATATTGAAGTAGGTGCCCAACACCCAAAGTCAAATCTTCCATCAGCTTTACCCTTTACTACACCCTACCCCACTTCCCCTCTGGTAACTGCCATGCTGTTGTCTGTGCCTATGAGTTTTGGTTTGTTTTTTTCATTTGTTGTGTTCAGTTTTATATTCCACATATGCAAAGACTTCCACTTTATATTTCAAGATGCAAATCAAATAAAATTTCAATATTTCTCTATCATTTACCAATGGCTCCGAAAGGTGTATTTGTCCCTTTCTTTGTTGTGAAGACACATTATGCATGACTCTGTTGAGCAATTGGTCATTGGTTTGTTGTGTCATAGGTCTCTATTTTAGGAGTAATGCTTTTCTGCTTGTCTACGAGTGGTTCCTGAAGCAACAGAAGCTAGGTCTTATTTTTCTTTGTATTCTCTAGGGTCCAATATTGACATTATTTGCTAAATTGAATTTAATAATCCTTATTTTGTTGTTTTGCAATATTCAGTATTTTCTCTGAAATCTTACAATTATTTTCACTGTGGTTTATCAAAGTTGCAGTGTGTACACTCTGAAAGCAGATGCCAAGGGGGCATTGTTGCCACGGTTCTCACTAACAGTTCCCCATGTACCAGACTCCTCTGCCTCCAAGCCAGTGTTTCTCACCTGAGTTTATCTGAGGCCCCTTAGAATGAATCTCTAGTTGGTTTTTGATGCTGCCCTATAGCCAAAATTATTCGGTTGAGTCTGACTCCATGGAGTTTGTATTATGATATCAATAGGTATTCTGAATGTGCTTTTTGAAACTACATGCATCTCCCTTGTCACAAGCCCCACCCTACCCCACCCCATGTTATCTTAAAAGTCAGTGCTCTAGACCAGTGTTCTCAACCTTGACAACTCACAGATCACATAGGAAATGTTCAACAATTCTGTTAGAGGACTGAGGACCCAATCTGAGAAACTATGTGAAAAATTAAGCCTTGTGGGTCTTCGTGTGGTGCCACAAGGATCAGAGGTACAGGTGCAGAAGCTATGATGCTGTGACAATGCTTTTAATGTCAGACAGTCATCCTGAGAAAGTCTGTATAACTTGATTTTGATTATTGAGAGAAGACACACAATTTAAGATATTATCACAGAAAATGGGCAATTCCCTCTCCCGAGAATATATCTGTGTGAGAAGCCAAATTTGAAAAACACTGCCCTAAATGATTTTTCTCTTTCTTCTCCCTCCCCTCCAACCAACAACTCCTTGAAAACTTACAAACTCCTTTCCATGAAGTTTGTTCTGGAATTGCAAGATTAAGTGACTTTCCTGCTGCAGTCTCTAGTGTGAATGGTTAATTTCTCTTTTAATAAAGAAGTACCCATGTGTGAAAGACAAAAGGGGAAGTTTGGTGTGCAAGGTACTGACTGGGGATCAGCAACTTGGAGAGGGAGGGGATGCAGAACCGCGGTGCAGTTTTAGCAGAGCCCTAGCTAACCTGAGAGGGTTCACTCCACAGGTGCCCTATGTTGGCGAAATGCCTGGGTCTTACCTCATCTCAGACAGCCATTTGCATGTGGGCTGATTCCAGAAGGGCACAAATTTGGGTGAGATGACTCTGTGCAGCTGAACAAATCTTACAGCAGTTGGCAACTAGAGGCCATCTGCGAACAGGTAGGGTGACACGTCTTTCCTTGAAGGGGATCTGGGTGGTAGATATGCTGGTCTGCCACAATTAATAACAGTAGCTAATGTGACCATATGCTAGGGCATTGCAAAAAGCCTTTTAATGCACATCCTCACATTAATTCTCACCTTCTAGCCTTGAAGTAGATACTATCATTCTTCCTATTTTGCAGACGAGATAACAGGCTAAGAGGGAATAATTGGCTTGTCCAAGTCCCAGAATAAGTTTAAGTAGTGGGGCAGCCTGACTCCAAACCTCAAACACTTAACCATTGCAGTATCCTATGCAGTCTCACTGTTCTAAACTAAAACTCCTTGGAACTTGATAATCCACATGCAATGAGTAATTTTCCATTAAGGAGAAAAGGAATGGCCATTTTCTCCTATCCAAAACATATGCAGGCATATTTTATTTAGCTGAGCCTTATTTATCTATTTGGGTCAAATGTAGTGTGGCCTGATGTGGGGAGAATTTCGATTTTTGTCTCCTGCAAATTCCATAGACTGGCAGGTGACTAGACCAGCAGTTGAGGTGAGTCACAGTGTAGCCCACATGCCTGCAAAGTGTGTGTTAATGGACCACACCAACTGAAGTGCTGAGAAGTTGTGGGGACCCAGAGGATGGCATTCAGCATTTCTAGGTGTCCAACTTATAACCTTCTAAGGACTCACATGAAAGTGTAGCAGTCACAGCAGTGCTTTTAGCTGAAGAGCTTTTCAAGATAATAATTCACCTTTAGATTTTCATGCAGCTGTAGGTAACAACATCAATTAGTACTGACAGTCAGTGGTGTACCTCGTTTCCCCTCAATTACCTTTTGATTTATATCAATAACCAAATAAATTTTGAACAGGTGTGATTAGAAAAATCCTTGGCCTTCTCAATTTTACATATTTATTGACAACGCAATAATAGATATGCATGCTTTTTATATTAGAGTTTTCCCATGCATTATCTTTTTCTATGAATCACTCCAATAAAGTAGAGAAAGACTGTCCCAGTTATTAGATTAAAGGTGATAATTTGCAGGCTAAGTGTGTTGCCGTGGATACCCAAGGCCCCTCCCCACTCCCCTTCCTTCTTCCCCTAAGACTCAGTCTGAAGTCAGGGCTTAATCCTGAGGTGCTTTTCAATAGCACCAGCTGTTCAGAGCCTGAAAGGCGTGGCAAATTACAGCATTATTAGAGTGAAATGGTATGGCTAAGCTAATTATTTGTGGGCTTTAGACACAGGTGTTCATAAAAGGCTGAACGTGCACTCCTAATCAAGTCTGATGGGGCCATAACAACAGCTCAGCATGAGCCTATCAAAGAGTTGTTTATGGTGTCTTTCATTTAAATAATAAAAGAGGCCACCGGAGGCCTTCTGTTCAGTAGAGTTTTTAATGTTGCTCTGGGCTTGTCATTACAGGTAATCATATTTGGTGTTTCCCTTTGACTTATGCAAGCCATGCAGACCTGTTTTCTAATAATATTTTTCCTTGATAGTCACAAAACAATTTGATGTATTTTGGCCATTCTATGACAATTTCCAGTTAATGCTACTTTTAGTAAATGTAACTTAACTTTATGGAACTGAAAATTAGAACTTCATTACAAACATTGTATTTTGGCTTTTACTCATTCAGACCATTGTTAGTTCCCCTAGTATTTCTATTTCATTACCTGTGACACTTCTCTGTAATTTTTGTGTTCATATAGTAGCAAGTTGATTCAAAAATGTGCTTTAAAATTTTTCCTCATTTAATAGTATTTGATCCATCTAGTATCTGAGTATCATCAGTTGTTAAAATGCATGCTTGATGAGAAGTGTTACATGGATTCATCATGGCTTGATATTACACTGAGTGTGATAAGTCACTGAATAGCAAAGCTGACCTGAATATCCCTGTCTTTCTTCTTTAATTTAATGAAGAAAATGTGTCTTTGGTATCTGTTATAAAGAAGTTTACATTGAATAGTTATGATCACATATCTAATATTTAGCTTCCAAATAATAATTATGTAGTAGATTTATTACCCTGACACTACTTAGTCAGGAATAGGTTTGTTTATTTTAGTTTTCTACGTATAATACAGTAGGTGCATATTTTAGAAAGTGACATAATTAGCACTGCTGTATAATAATGTTGAAATACCTAGTAGATACGTTACTTTACAGTTTTTTCATTCCATGTCCCACATACTCACAGATGCTTGTAAATTTATAAAATGTGAAAACATATTTCTTTAGAGAAATAGCCTATGCTATCACAATTGGATGAAGATGAATATACTCACTCTCTGGAGGCAGAGTGAACTATTAAGAGAGACAGATGACCTCATAAATGTGTCTATGTGCAGATCAATATGATGGAGCCTACTATGAGTATAGATATGTTCTTAGATGATTAAAAGCACCTTTGTGTTTCTGCATCAATTCAGTTAGGCTATTCTTTCTCCCTGTTGTTTTATGCAGGGGAGGAGAGTGGGAGTTGGTAGTTTCTGGAAATAATTAATATAGCTTTTAAAGAACAGTGCTGAGTAACTTTTATAGTATCTTATACAAAGACACAAGACTTCTTATTTACAGGTAGGAAGCAAATATATTACCTTCCTACCCAGATCAATAAGTATTGTATACAGGGAAGAGAGTTCTCAGAAGCAATTAGATGGAGAACTTGGCAGTGACCCCCTTCAACCTGCAATGGTTGTATGAGTTATCAGTCAGCTAAAATTGAACAGTTATCTCCCAAACATCTACTATGTTTACAGCTCTTCAAGAAGAGCTTAGATACAAGTAACTACCAGTACTAGTTGCTCTTCTAATAAAAAAATATTTTATTTCATCTTTTATAGTCCAGAGATATAACTACTCAATCATTTCTGAGAAACATAACTATATTTTGACTCTCTGTAACCCTGTAGGGGAAAAATGTCTACATATTTTTTTCTGAGAATAACATCTCTAGTGCAAGAAGTCTCAAGACCTCTGATTGAAGAGGAATTATCTGAGCACATATATCAATCAGGAGTGGATAGGCTATAATTTAGTAGCAAACTCTGAGAGGCTAAATACAAAAGTTTATTTCTATCCATGTAACACATTTGTATAAGTGAGCAGATGGTTCTGTACATTTTAGGTGTTTGGAGCTCTGACTGATGGATGCTACTTCTATAGTCACCAGACTAGACGTAAAGTGAATCATGAATGGGTTCTGAAAGTTTATGCACTAGTAATGCAAGATACTTATGCTTGCATTTTATTATCCCAACAAATCATATGGCAAAACTTACATTCAAAGGTCAATGTTCAGAAAGCAGAGAGCAGAGAGAAATATTTAGTGAGAAGAAATGATAACTATAGCACCCTCTATATAACTTGTTGCAAGTGAATTAATTACAATCAAGACCAATTTATAGGAAGAAAATAAGTAGAAGAGATTGTATTAAGATATCACATGCATCTACCCTATCTTCTGTTTAAAATCACCCAAAATGATAAAAATTCACACAAAAAAATGAGTGTTTTAAAATTCTTAATCTTAAACATTTATATTGGAAATAAGAAAGTTTAAAATTAATTTAATTAAACCTTTAACTAAGGAAATGAGGAAGAAAATTATAAAATAAGCACAAATCAAGAACCTGATTGAAAAGAAGCTAATAATATGTTTTCAAGAGTAATAATGAAATTGAAAATATTAAATCAGTAAGTTTAAGTAAGATTTAAAAAAATATATTAGGACTAAAATCTTGGTTCTAGATTCTATAAATTAGAACTAGATTCTATTAATAAAATAGAAAGCCTCTGGTAAATTTGACAGAGTAAAAAATGAAAGAATAAACAATATTAGCTATGATAAAAGTACATATATATACATAAATATACTGATAGAGGACATTGAAAACAACTAGAGTATAATATTTTTAACACTATTCCTTAAAACAGTTAGTTACTTAAATTACCTCCTGAAAAGATAGATAAACTAAAAAGGCAATTATGGAAAAAAATGAGAAGGTAGTCATATCTTCACCTATAAAAAGGCAATAAGTTAAAACAGTTTTATGAATGAATTCTATCAAACATTTTCATAAAGAGAAAAATCTCTATGCTCTACATATTATTCCAGAGCACAGAAAGTGACTTAATATCTTCCTAATTTTTTTCAATCACATAAGAAGAATATCTACCCAGAATCGAATTTCACTTACACACACACACACACACACACACACACACACACACACACACACACACACACACACAAGAAATAATCAAAATTAGAATGCTCCATTGGTTGGAGCATCATCCCAAAGTGCAGAGGTTGCTGGTTTGATCCCTGGTCAGGACACATACAAGAATAACTCAATGTTCCTCTCTTTCTCTCTCCTTCCCTCCCTCCCTCCCCATCTTGCTGAAATCAATAAATAAAAAATTTAAAAAAATCAGAATGTTATCAAATCAAAGGTAGAATTATATTAAGAGAGAATTGCATTATGATCAATTAGCCCTTGAGTATAAAGACAAATATAACTTACATCAAAAAATTAAATTTCTCACCAAGAAGTTAAATACTAAATCTTATAATCTCAAATTATAAAGTTTGACATGTATATGTATTTATTAAAAAAATAGTAAATTAAGAATAGAAAGAAATTTCCTTAGTGTATAACTACCAATAAAGATGAGAAACACCATACTTATTAGTGAAACATTAGAATGATTAATTATACTAATATCAGTAAAATTGTAAGGATGCTGACTATTATTGCAATAAGACATGCTAAAGATGTTAACCCAAGTAATAATATGAGAAAAAAATAACTTAGTAATAAATGAATTATGACTTTGATTAAACAATTTTTTCACAGAGTAGAAATGATAGGAACAGACATTTGACAGGAGAGTTAAACATAAGGCAATAAAGAGAACAGGTGCTATGTATACGAGGGTCCTTAAGAGAAACAGAACCGATAGTATGTGTGTTTGTCTATTTATCACTCTACAGAGAGATTTAAGAAACTGGTTTACATGATGTTGAGGCTGACAAAATCTGCAGGATAGTTGCCAGCTGGAAACCCAGAAAAAAATTAATCTTTCAGTTCAAATGTGACGGTTTTTTTCTCGCCAAATTTTGTCTGCCTCAGGGAAGGGTCAGTCTTTTACCATGAAGGCATTCAACTGATTAGATGAGGCCCATCCACATTATGCAGGGTAATCGAATACTATCAAAATTTTATCTTTCTTCCTCCTGTGAAAATGACAGCAGTTATAAACTGGAATATCATTCAAGAAGAAATAAAAAAATATATACCTAATCTCATTCATAAGCAGAACTATACCAAATGAAACAATAAATTACATTTTACCCATAGATTTAGAAAAAAATGTAATTTTCGTCATAATCAATGTTTTAAACTATTTGTTTCTCAATGGAAACACAATTGACATGTAACACTGTATTAGTTATGGGTGTACAGCATAATTGTTTGATAAATGTGCATATTGCGAAATGATTACAACAATAAGTTTAACATACATCTCCACAAATAGTTGCAAGATGTTTTTTTTAAGATGGAACTTTTAAGATTTATCTCTTAGCAACTTTCAAATATATGGCATTAGTAACTATAATTCACCATACTGTACATCACATCTCCAGGACTTATTTATCTGATTGCTGGAGGTTTGTACCTTTGACCACTCTTACTCATTTCACTGCCTCCCGCCCCGCAGTGCCTTACCTCTGTTAACCATGAGCTTGGTTTTTGTTTTGTTTTTAAGACCTCACATATAGCAAGATCATACAGTATTTGACTTTTTCTGTCAGGCCTATTTCATCTAGTATAATGTTCTCAAGCTCCATCCTTGTAAAAACATGGCAAAATTTCCTTCTTTTTCATTTGTGAGTAATAGTCCATTGTATGAATCAAATATTCTTTATTCATTGATCTATCCTTGGACACTTAACCTATTTCTGTGTCCCGACTTTTGTAACTAATTCTGCAGTGAACATCAGGGTGCATATATCTTTTTGAGATAGTGATTTCATGTCCTGTCAGTAATACTCAGAACTAGAATTTCTGTATTTTTGGTGGTTCTATTTTTAATTTTTTGAGGAACTTCCATACTCTTTCCTATAGTGGTTGTGCCAATTTATTCTCTCAGCAAGAGTTCACAAGAGTTACTTTTCTCCATATCCTGGCCAAAAGTTGTTTTTTCTCATCTTTTTAATAATCACCATTCTTTTATGATAAATATATAACTATATAGATATAGACATGAATAATTGAGATCAAATACCTTTGGTAGTTAAAATTGCATGTTTTACCTAGAACAAAAATATTATATCTACACAGTTGGTCTTTAATACCACCTTTACCTTCCTGTTCTTCAAATTTATTTTTTACCTCTAATAAGTCAAGCTTTATATAGGGTTATAATTGCTTCATAACATCCCTCCCTGGGAAATGTTCATTTTAACAGGAAATGTGAGCAAAGGGATAAGAGTAAAATATTAGAAATAAGAATACAAATATGAAAATGGAGTAGGGGAAGGGGAAGTAGGACCTTTCTTGATAACCCTAAAATCATTTTTCTAGGCAGCAAACTCTCAGGCTCCTAGAAAGGTTAGTCCTGGTTGGGAGTGATAAGGAGAAAATTAGAACCCACAGAACAAGTTAATAGAGAGTCCCAGCAACTGTGTGGAGGCGCACAGGCTGTAACTGTCAGGCAAGCACAGAGTAACTGGGTGAAAAGCAGTTGAGGTGATTAGTGTTGGGAAATCATACTTTTTCAGGTCCTGGATAAAAATAGCCAATACCTATATAGTGATGATTCAGAGCCAGGTTCTAATCTAAACCCTTCACCTATATTAACTCATTTAATCCTTACAAAAGTCCTTTGATGGAAATACTGTTTCTATGACCCCATTTCCCTGATGGAGAAAGGGAAGCAAGATCGCTGAAGCAAGTATGTATCAGCAAGGACTTGAACCCATGCATGCTGGCTCCAACATATCTGCTATTGTCACTGATGAAAGTGGGGAAGTCAGAAAAGCTTAGTTGCAGAGTTGATTGAATCTGTTATTTAATATTTAATATCATATTGCACTGAAGGTCATAGAATGAGATGCATGGAAGAAAAAGAGACACTTCTCAGGGGACAGAAAGGGGTCACTTGTGATTCCCTAAATATCATAATTTCATGTTTCAGAGCTTCTGCTGATTCTACTTTCTTGCATATTTCTTTTTTAAAAATCAATTTGGGTATTTTCTCCCTGTGAAGATTTACCTGACTTTGGCTCTACTTCTGGAAATAATAACTCAGTCCCTATTATAATACCCCCAGTATATTTCTAGCCTGTAACTGACAAACATTCATGCATTCATTGATTGCCACATCTCTCTTCCCACTGGACTCTATTTGATCTTAAAAAAATGGCTGTACCATTGTGTTAATCAGACTACAATGATGATAAGCAGAACTATATATACCCTGTCTGGTTAATTCAAAAAGGATTCATTTTGTATACACATAGAGAATAGGAACAGAAAATACTCTCAGTGGCTTCTTGAAGTACTAGACTATTTTTCAGAATAGAGTCCCTCTGTTGCTCCATTGGCCCTTTGCACTGTGCAGTTGTCTCCTCTCTTATAATTTTGATAGTGCTTATCACTTTGATGACTCAACTTCTGTCTATCTCTTCTACACTTGCTTTTCCTGCTTCTGACTCACATTTTTTCTATGTATCTAAAATGCAAAATTCCCAAGAGATTTAAATTAGCCAAAGGCCAGAATAGTGAGTCATTGTTGATCAGCATTCATATAAAAGGAACACCTCAGAGATTACTAGTTACTGGATAGCCTATAGCTAGTCACTGACTCTTGTATAATCAGTCATGGCCAAAGTGGTAATGTATAGTGTGCAATGATATGCAATAGTGACTCACGAGTAACAGACCACTTGTGGTCAGTCCCACCAAGGAAGATTTAGCCATGGGGCTATTAAGACTACCATGTCATATGCACACATATGTGCTCAAAGAATCTAATACAGTGCCTTTCACATATCAGACATGCAATATATGTTGAGTGAGTATGAATGATGTTCTGAAATGACAGTGGATACATTAAATAAATCAGGAAACCAAAGTGTTTCTTGAGTTCTTTCTTTGTTCAATCATTTAGCGGTCACATATGAAATATGTGGTAGGTCTAATAGGTATCAGACAGTGTGCTGGGTATGAGAGATACAAAATTGACTAAGATAAGGTCCCAGACTTTGAGAATTTTGGTCAAAAGGAGGACACTGGAAAGTCAACTAACTATTACAATACAATATTGTAAGTATTGTAGAGGAGTATCAGTGTATCTTGGTCATGAGAAAAGGCTCAGGAGTTGCTTCCCCAAATCCCAAAAGATAGGTTAATCAGGGGGAAGGAGAAGGCACTGTAAGGAATTTAGAAATCTACTATAAAAGAGTTTATCACAAAATCATTGAGTAATGAAGGTAAAGAGATTTTTAAAAAGTCTGCATTAAATCAAATTACTATTTTTAAATTACTCTTCCTTAAACAATTAAAAGTATACATTAGGAAAACTCTCAACTGAGCTGCCCAAGGAGAGTCATTGGAAAATGAGCAAATGACAGAATGTATAAGATTAAGTTGCCTTTGCCTGTTCATTTTTTCAAGTTGGTTAATAGGACTGTGCTACTGAGCTTCTCTTCTGTAGTCTGTATAGATTTCAGCATATGTACTGTAGGGCATTTAACAGAATTATCAAAGTGCTCCAGCTTTCTGCTACTTTTAATTCATTATTTCTAAATAAACAAGTCTTGGGAAGGATGTACTATATGCATCAGAGATGCTCCCGATGCTTAAAGCTGCTTTTCAGTCCTTCTAATAGGACTAGAAAGAACATCATCTCTCTGATGAGCCAGCACAAAACCACTGCATAGTTACTGCTGGTCAAAGACAAAAAGTACCTTCTTCTCAGATCTGTGTGGGGAGTTTACTGTGCTAGAAATTTACATACGTTTTTTCATTTAATACTTGCAGCAACTCTGTAAGTATTATCTTTATTTTAAATGAAATCCTTCAGTTTATCAATGGAAATCAGTTAAAAAATAAAAAGACAAGATACAAATTAGGATAAGATTTTTGAAATACACATCGGTATCCAGAATATACACGGATATTACAAATCAATTAGAGAAAGGTATGTAACCTGATGGAAAGTGGTCATTTTAAGCTCCCCCCAAAAAGCTGTTTATTAAGCAAATATAAATGTATTAAACTTAATGCTGCAAGGGAGAATGTCATTTTGACAAAATCTTAGATATTACAAAAAAAAGATGTTGAGTATGGGTATTTTCATGTCTTTGAAATCTGGTCTTCATGCTTGAAGTGAGTTTTTTACTGCCAGGAAGTGGTTGGAACTGGGCTGCTGAATAGAGAGGGGAAGAAAGGGTCTGCAGACAAGTCCTTTTGAGTAAACTATTTTCCTGATTAGAAAGTTATTTTTTCAGATGAGCAAACTGCTTGCTCAAATCACCTGGTACACAAGAAGTTCCTGAAGAAAACAGTGAAATTATGTTGACCAGTTATACTAGACCATCTCAACAGTTATGCTGGGCAAATTCAGTTTCAACTCTTTTGCCCTTCAGCTCTTTGTGGTGGGTCATTCTCCAGCCAAAGGTGAAGCTGGAGAATAGATCATTACACTTTGGGGACATGATTAATTCAGATCCATGCCATTGATTGAGGTATTGTCATCACTTTTCAAGTTTCTGGTAGTGACCATTTCTATTTTTACAAATATTAGATATTTCTCTTCTTTCTATTGGATGATCATTGTTGAATCACTTGACAGGGTAGAGATGGAGCCTTTGAAACAATGGAGATTTGAGCTGCACAGAAAAGCACTAAGAGAAAGATTTATATCAGTACATAGTTCACTTGTAAATGATTAGTCAAGGCTGCTCAAATTTAACTAGAGTCTATCTCCAATCTGAAAAGTATGAAGCACATATAGAACCATATATGAGTATTAACTGAATTATATTACTGCCTTCTCCGTACTCTTCCTCCTCTATTTCTCTGTTCCTGTTTCACAGATCTTTTGAATAATATTACTAATATAAAGATGTAAACACAACATTCTTTCCCTTAGATGGCATATGTTCTTTGACAGGCCAAAACTGTATTTAGGATGATTCTGTTTTGAATCATCATGTGTTTAATCTTATGAACTCTTCACATAAAGCTATTCTTTTGCCCTAGAAGTGTTAGGTGGCTCTCTTGTTAACATGTAAGCCATATAAATATGGGATGCTCCCCACTTTTCAGGTCTCTTCATGAAATGAAGACACTTCAGGAGAAGAAATTAGCTCATAAGTCACTATCAGTGACTAAGGGGTTTTGTATTTCAAAATGAGATCTCATTTTTCTTTTTTTTAAAATTTACCTAGAAAACTTATTTACTGAGAGAGCAAATAGTTAAGCCAAAAATGGGCCACGAAAGATAACATGGACTAATATTAAGGCAAGTGGAGTAACAAATCTCTGTCCAGGTTGCAGGTAGTAGCTAGTAGACTGAGTAAACCACTATGTTTGGATTCTTGTAGCTGAAAATATTTTTAGTTGACCCATATTCCAGTGGTAAACCAACATTGTTTATTAAAGATGAAATATTCAAGCCTGACCTGTGGTGGCGCAGTGGATAAAGCATCTACCTGGAACACTGAGGTTGCGGGTTCAAAACCCCAGGTTTTCCTGGTCAAGGCACATATGGGAGTTGATGCTTCCTGCTTCTCTCCCCTTTCTCACTCTCTCTCTCTTACTCTTTCTCCTCTCTAAAATTAATGAATAAATAAATAATAAAACAAAAATAATAAAAAAGTGAAATATTTGATGTATTCCTTTAATATTCTAAGATAATTCAAGGATGTCCATTGCTACTTAAACTACTAACAACAGAAATAACCAATATTTCTTCATTATTATATGTCATGAACTGTGCTAATTATTTCACATCTCTGCTCATTTAAATCATCACATTGTACCTTTGAGTAAGAGACTTAATATCCCCATTTTAAAGATTGAGATAGGGAGACAGAAAGAGGTTAAGGTAATTTACTCCAGTTAGTTAGCAGTGAGCCAGAACTTGAATCAGAATCTGGTTCCAGAATTTCTTTTCCGTGTCTAAGACAGTTTATTTGGTTTCCGCACATTATTCCCAGTGCCGCCCTATTGCATCATGATCATGTCGTCATACATGAGTTTGTCGCGTCCGCTGGGTCTACCATGCCCTTCAAAATGAACTTCTCCACGCACTAAAGAGTGACCACAGCCGCAGAGGCCCATAGCAGTGCACCCCACGTCACACTGCTCAGGTAGTGGCAGGTCACCACACTCAGGTGGCGCTGGCTGCACTGACGAGCCCCTCCTGGTCCACTGAGCGTGGAGCAGTGTGGAGCCACATGAGTCAGGTCTGATATGCACAGTGGCTTCCCAGACTCGGGTGGGCTGGGTAGGCAACAGTTTGGTCCAGCTTGCGGGTGAGAGATGGCATACAGGAGCTGGGAAGTGCTTTGTTCTTGTCCTTGCTTGCGGGTCAGGTGTCCTCCCGGCAGGTGCTCAGAGAGCCCTGGGCCTGAAAGATGGCGGGTGAGTTCTAGGTGGCCACCCTGCCCGAGGTCCTGCCCCGCAGCTGCTGCAGTTCCTTTAGCCTTGCACGCCAGGCGCCTGCTGCTTCTCACAGCACAGTCTTCTTTCTTTGCATGCACATGTGCAGCGTGTGTATGCAAAGTGTACTCCAGGATGGCCTTGTGCCAAACAGGAAGCCATCTAGGGTGACGACAGGGCAGTGGCAGGGCCGCAGAGACAGGCAGCACCGTCAAAGTCCTTGACAGTGCCCTGGCTCAGTCAAATGTTCTGGATTCCATAGTTGGAGACCACTGTGCCCACTTTCTTCTCACGGTAAGTGGAGATAGCAGCAGGCCTTGCTGTGCCACGTCATTCTCACAAACACATCCTAATTCTTAGTGGCTTCTTAACCTGTGCGTACCCCCCCCCCAAAGAAAACAGAATTTTACCTTGTTAATGTAGTCAGCTCTTTTGATTGATGTTTTCAGGTTATATCTTTTCCTTCCTTTTACTGTTCACTGATTTATTCCTTATATTGAAAGTTGGTATTTGTATGACAAATAATTCTTGCTTTTTGTTCTGTTTGACAACTGCTCTCATTTACTTTCAGTGTTTAGACAATTTACATTTAATGTTTTATTGATACTGTAGGGTTTAAATCTACCCTTTTACTAGTTTTTTCCTATTTGTTCCAACTGTTCTTGGATGCTTCCCATCTTTTCCTGCCCTTTTTTTGCGTTAATACAATATTTTACGTTAATGACATTGTTCTGATAAGCTCACCATGTATACTCTTGTTCTTATAAAAGAGTATTTCCCACCAAATGTGCAAATTATTTGTCTGGATAAAGTGAATTGCAATAATTTCCAAAAGATAATAGTGAAGTTATTTATTAGGTAGCAGTCTTATCTTTCTGCATGTAGCTCTGCTGGAGCAAACAGGTGTGTCGATTAAAGTAATCTCAGCTCTCAGCCCAAATACTAAGATTAGTTCTCAGAGTAGAAGAATGGATAAAGCACAACAGTGTTACATACTTGAATACTGTACAGCAGGGAAAATTAATGTAGCAATACGAGTTAACATAAAACATGATCTTTCAAAAACAGCAATAAAAAGGAAGTTGTTAATGAATACCTAGAGTATGAAATCATTCATGTAAATTTTAGAAAACATAGGTAATAAAACTATAAATAAAAATAGGAAAGATCAAAACAAAATTCAGAAGAATTTCTTTTCTCTTCTTCCACAAGATAAAATAAGAGAGGCAGGTCATCAGAGAGGGTCACAATCGGAGTTTCAGTAGAAATGCCCACTTTAAGGTGATTAGACGTTCTTGTGGTTCTTCAATTTATACTTGTTTAAACTCTGTATCCATTACATATATCGTTTTTATTTTAGTAAATATATAGTTAGAAGGCAAAATGCCCAGCTTGTATAGCACTCCACATTCTTGCCTTTTCTAATCAAGTATAACCTGACAGTTACTCACAGGTGAATCAGGGCATTTTCAAATGGCAGCCACATTCCAGTCCTCATTTTTATCCCTGCCAAGAAAAGGAGAAACTCTTTTTATGACTACTGAATTTCCTTACAGAAATAAAGTGATTTGATTTTATAACTATATTGGAACATGCCGAATGCAGACTCCTCTTGGTTTCGATCGATTATATTTTAATTCCTTATTTGTAAGTCTAAGGCTTCAATTAGATAGAATCTTAACAGATTCAATAGGATTCTCAGGTTGTTGGTAGCAGTACAGGTCAAGAAACACCTCTTCTTTTGAGTGATTGTGTAGAAATATAAGCAGAGTAACCTTTTTCTTTCTATAAAAAGCTTTTTACTGGATTTCAAGATTTTTCATGTGTATAATTTTTTATGTTTTTCATGGAAGATTTGCTTTTGTAAGGATTACAGCTTTCAAGATACTGGAAATTGGATTAAGTCTCCTTTCTCCTTTAGTGCAGGGATTAATTAGTCTTTGATTCCTCTCTGTACAGTTAACATTAATATCTGACACAGGAAAGAGTTTTGCAAATAGCTTGTTGGCAAACTGTGTTTTTCTGTGATTTTCTGCAAGCCAGCATTTCCCATCATGGGGATACTGTTACACCCATTAATCAAGGGAAGCATGTGTGTTATATGAAATTGTGTACAGAGCTGTGGGGGCCTGGGAATAATTGTTAATAAACTTTAGTCACCCTGGCAGAGCCCACAGCCTCTGACATCCTGCCCTGCTCCCACCTTCTTTCTCCTCTGATCCCCTTTTACCTAAAACCTCACTGGGCACTGTTCTGCCTTTGCCGATTTTTGTTGCTCTTAGAATGCTCAGACTACAGCTACCAGGTCCTGAGTGCTCAATTCCTAAAGATTTGGATTTTCTGGCAAGAAAACTTAGAGGCTGGGCTTTTGCCATCTGACTATCCTGTTAAATCCCCAAAAGACTCAAGGCCTCCTGAAAACCCTCTTCAGATGCTAATATTCACACAGAGTGCCTCTGTCCCCATCTGGCCTTCACCTGCAGCCCTGACAGGCAGGAGCCTCCAGAATGAGGTCCTGGTTTCCATAAAAATAGGAAGGGCACACATGATACATAGCAGAGATCTAGCACAAGCTATAAAATTATTTAAAGTCCTGCTCCTCGTCAGTGAAAACTAATTGCTGTCAACACAAAGCCCAAGCAGGAGCCCCCTCTGCTTTCTTTTTCTGTAATTCACTTGAGACAGGGTAGTTTGAATCCTCTGCTAATACTTACATCTAAAATTAAATGATACCGCTAAATTTAAGATGCAACCATTGTTGTTAATATTGAAATATTATTTTCAGCATCGGAGAAATGGGCTATAGGGTAGTGTGAAAAATAATAATGGGTCATTTAGACTTGTCCCAGGGTTTTCTGTAGTTTTATTGGGGCATCTTGTTTAAATGTAACATTACTGTTATTACTGCTAGTGTTATGGCTGATTTTCTGTTATTGATGGGTATAGTTTGCAGCCTGCTCGTTGTACTTTCTGTAAAACAGATTTTTAAATGAAAGGTCTTTTCATTCACCAGCATTTTCAGGATTCAGCAAGTCAGCTTACAATACCTCCAAGCCAGGAAGACTCCCTTCATGCACTTTTTTGAAACTGCTTTAGTGAAGAGCTGTACACCAATTCTTTCCCTGTCTGTCCCTTCTTTTCACGTGGCCCAGCGTGTAGGATATCGGGGATGAGGGCAGGCTGCTCCCCCTACCAGATCTCAGAATTCTGGGCCTGCTTCTTCCGGGTTTGTAGCTAATTCATGAGACCCATTTTTTAAAGAAAAATATGATTGAAAGGGCTGATTCCCTTGCTTTTTAAAGTTTAGAGACCCTCTTTGACATTAAAAAAAGAAGCAGCAGCATTCATTCAATATTTTGATACCTTTTAGTTCCTACTTCTTTGGAATATACGTGTATGATACGAATTCAGTAACATATTAAAGTGAACTTACATTTAGTTAATTTTAAGTGCACCTTTTTTGATAATTGTTGTACATATATGTGCAAGACATTTATTAGGTTTACAGACAGAGTTTGGTATATATACTGACACACCCCAGGATGCCTCTCAAAACCCAGTGACCTTTTCACACGTCCTCTATCTCTTTTTTAAAAAACTAAAACTCTAGAGGGAGGAAACTCAAGGCAAGGAGTCAGGAGGATGGGGTTTTGTCATTTTGTCTATATTCAGGCATTTGTATTGCTTTGGCATTTTAACCTCCTCATGTTTGTTTCCCCAATGTAAATTAAGGGTGGCTTACACCTGCCATATTTCTATCTCATAAGCTATATTAAAAGTGACACCCAGTAATAATGGCTAAAAATATGCTTTGCAAAGTATTTATTATCTCTGTAACTAAGGCTGCACATTTCGTACTTTGACAGAGGATAAGGTACTATATATATTACACTGAAGTAAGAAAAGTTTGGGTGTCTTAAAAAATAAAATTTAATGTTAAAATCAAGAATTGGATGAAATCTCAAAACGTTATTTTTCCCTAATTTATCAGACCTCAAAAAGAAAATGACATTTCGGAGAAAAAGAGCCCAAACACTCCCCCCCCCCCGCCCCCGCAATTTGTCCATAATCATAAAAACACATTTAAAGCACGTGCTGCCTGCCAGGATAGTGCTTGGTACTCAGGACTCAAATAGAAACAGTTGCATTTAAATCTGTCTGTACATTAGGTGACCCCTACCCAATATTTTATCTTTATTCTTCCTCTCTTTCCCTCCCTTCTTTTCTTCCTCCACTTTCTCCTGTTCCCCTGCCTCAGGGAACAACTTAACATCTATGAAATTATAGGTATTAAATTTGGCTACTTACTGTTTATAGATCCAGGTTTTATAATTTCCAGGAATAATAATTCTCTTGTTAATGTAGCTTAGTCTTGAATTGTTTATTCTTCAGGCTTTGATATCATCATCATCCACTAGAAGGAAGAGTATTTTACTTTACATGTTAAAATGAAGTAGTTGCAATATTAACATCTATTTTGCTGAGTAAATAGAGAAAGAAGTAAATGGGGAAAAAAGAAACCCATATCTTCCAGCAGATTCAGCATCAGTGACTCTTCCTTAAATAGCATCTAAAAGTAATTTTGGCATTAATTAATATCTAAAACCCTGTCTTTTACCTTTATATATTTCCTTTATGCTGGTTGTTTAAACCATTCGTCTTTAGTCCAGTGTGCTGTTTTACATGAGACCTCACTTTATGTAAATATGAAGGATTCTGTAAAGTTTTGGTAGATTTTTGTTGTTGATTGGTAAATTGAAAGTTATTTTCACCTTGAAATTCCAAAGTTACTTTACCTCATTTAAGGTTGATCTTTTGATTGGTCTTCATCAGTATCTTTTTCCCAGATACTTGTAGTTCTGCAGAGGGCAGGCTCAGAGCGTGGCAGCGTGTCTGGTCCTCTGGAAGATAAAGCTACCAATGGTTTAGGGGGGGGAGAAATGGAAAGATATTAGAGGGGTAAGTAGGTGGTTACTAAGCACTGGAACAATGGAGTGAGTGGGTTCTACCATGAACAAGTGTTAAATGTTTAGTAAACTTGAACCATATAATTTTCTTGGTGGGGGGAAGCAATAGGGCTCTATCAAGATGCTCTGTGCTGTACTTGTGCAGAGGATAACAAATGTACAGTTAAATTATACATCAGCGAATGTGTGGCTAAATTATAAAGACCACTGCTGTTTCCAGAAGGATGGAGTAGATGCTCTTTTTCCCTATCCTCATGTAAAGAACAAGTACCCCCCCCCCCCGGGCATTTTTGTGGTATAAACCCAGAATGTAAGAATCAGTATAATTTGCCTGAACATCTGAAAGCAAACCGGGAAGGCCTCCCAGACCTCCCCATGGGCTCGCCCTCGCTCACCAGCCGCACAGCCTCCCCGCCTGGCCCATTCTCTTTCAGTCGGACCAGCTGCTTTCCACCTGGCCCTCAACCTTATGGATTTCACCTCCCTGCCAGCTGCGAAATTATTCAAACAAGCCAGTGACCCTGCCCCATGGGAACCAGGGATTACCCCACTGTCTGACCGCTACAAAGTCGGCCTCTTGCAGCCTCTGCTGGCTCAGTCTCTTCCCCAGGACGTCTCCCCTGCAGTCGTTGGTGGCTTGTGTTGTGTAGGGATTTCGAGAGTCAGGGAATGACACGGTGGTGAGTTCACTGGGTTTTCTTTCTGTCTCCTATGTCTAGTCAAAAGTATCAGAAAAGGGGGCAAATGAGTAAGAGAAAATATTTAGACAATAACCACTGTAGTACAGCCAAATACCACAGAAAAAAACTGGTCCCACCCCTACAGATGACAGTCAAATCTCAGTGGGCACCTAGACTTCTGCTCTCACCAGGTAGTGAGCTGGCACAGCTGCTTGCACGCAGGGTGTGGGGGAAAGCTAAGCAGGGTGCTGGGCGGTAATGCCCTGCACTCCCGTGCCGCATTAGTGGAAACCACATGGTGTCTCTGAACTTAACTCACCTCCACCCAGCAGCAGCTGTGGAAACCTCTCATTTCTAACATTGCTGGTAACAAGAGAGGCTTAATGAGGACTCAAAACTCCAATCCCTACCCCAAACTGCCAGGAACTCCTTCCACTATTGGTTACAGACTGAACTCTAGTGGGGAACCTGGATTCTACCCGAATCTGACATTAGTACAGGAATATCACACTTCCCCTCTGGAGTCATGTCGGTAAGCTAGGGGAGCAGAAGGTTTAAATGAGAACCAGAGTCTCCTAACATAATACAGTAAGTAGTTCCTATCTCATCCAAGGTATTGCTTTCCATGGTTTCAGTTACCAGTGCTCACTTGTGGCCTGAAAATATCAAATGAAAAATCTCAGAAATAAACATTTCATTAGTTTAAACAGTGTGTCATGCTGAGTTGTAGTATAAGAAATCTTACACTACCCAACTCCATCCTGCTCGGGATGTG
This sequence comes from Rhynchonycteris naso, assembly GCA_037038555.1. Taxonomy (NCBI): domain Eukaryota; kingdom Metazoa; phylum Chordata; class Mammalia; order Chiroptera; family Emballonuridae; genus Rhynchonycteris; species Rhynchonycteris naso. Next base: position 148,150,279 of record CM072999.1, on the reverse strand, counting down.
AATTACACCTTTGTCTAGTGTCTCCACACTCTATATGCTGCCCAGTCCGAGTCACTTAACAGCCATCTCAGCTAGATCGATTGTCAAGGTATATTCCAGAACTAGTGTTCAACTAACCCTTATGTTACTTAATAGTGGCCACAGAGTGCAAGAGTAGTGATCCAAGCAATTCAGATCTGCCCCAGAAAAGCCTTAAAGTGCTTCCGACACGGAAAGGTGATTATGGCACAATAAGCAATTTTGAGAGAAACCATATTCCCATAACTTTTATTAGCTCATATTGTTATAATTGTTCTATTTTATTCATAGTAATTGTTGTTACTCTTTTACTGTGCCTAGTTTATAAAATTTTATCATAGATTTATATGTATAAGAAGAAACTGTACAGAGGGGTAGGCAAAAGGAGGTTTACAGTTGTAATGCAAATAAATATTATAATAATTAATAAAAATACAATAATAAACTTTTACATTCTCACAACTATAAACCAACTTTTGCCTACCCCTGTATATACAGTTTAGTACTGTCTGTGATTTCAGGCTTTTACTGGGGGTCTTTGAACACATTCCCTGTGGATAAGGGAGAACAACTGTACCCCAAAAACCCAGGTTTCAATAAAAAATCAATTATTATTAAAAAGAATAGGATAATTTCAAACTGAGTGAGAAATTATAATTAATAGATATTCACACTGATGTCAACACAAGATTATATCAGTTGATACAGAAAAACATTTCATAAAGTATCCAATCATGATAATATAAAATTCATTGAACTAGGACTAGAGGGGAACTTCCTCATTTCAATGAAGAGCCTCTACAAACCACCCCCTACAGTTAATATTCTGCTTAAGAGTGAAAAACTGAATGTTTCCCCCCAAAACAGGAATAAAACATGGTAGTCTTTCTCACTACTCTCATTGAAATTAGCAATGGAAGTTCTGGCCATTACAATAAGTCTAGAAAATAAATCAATGGTATAATAATATTAAGGAGCAATAAAAACTATCTTTAATGACAGGTGAGATGATGTTCTATGTAAAAAAACTATTGAGAAAGAGCAGAACAACTAGAATAAGTGAGTTTAGGGAAGTTACAACATACAAGATAAATATATACAATTAAATTTATTTCTATAGAATAGTAATAAACATGTGTATGATAAAAATATGATACTATTTACAATCACTAAAAAAAGAGTTAGATGTAAATCTAAACAATGCAGGAATTTTATACTCAAAATTAAAAATTGCTGATGAAAGAAACCAAAGAAAACTAAATAAATGGTATCATATTCTTAGGTTGGAAGACTCAACACAATGAAGATTCCAATTTCTTTTTACAAAACTGATATTAATATTTACTAAAATTCATTTTAAAATCCCAGAAATATATTTTGGGGACATAGAAATAAAATATTCTAAAATTTAAATGGAAATGTAAGGAACTAGAATGTCTAAAACATTTCTGAAAAAGAATAAAGTTGAAAGAATTAGTCTACTCAGTCACCTCTCAGTCTTCAAGTCGACTTTTGAAAGGGATAGTGAAATGATTCAGTGAAAAAGATTAGAGAAGTCAGAAACAGACCCAGATGAAAACATCCAACTGATTTATGACAAAGTGACAAAAGCAGATTATTGGAAGAAAAGTGGCCTTTTTAACAAATGGCACTAGAGCAGTTGAACATCATAATCAAGAAAGAAATTAAAGTCTTAACATCAGACCTTATTAAAACTAAACTCAAGATGTATCACTAATTTAAATACAAAATGTAGAACTATAAAAGTTATTTTTTAAAAAATGGGAGAAAAATATTCAGGATCTTAGGTGAAGCAAAGAATCCTAAGACTTTGCATCAAAGACATCACCCATAAGAAGAAAAATTGACATATGGACTTCATCAAATAACAACTTTTGCTCTGTGAACAATACTGTTAAAGTAAGTTTCAAGTTGGGAGAAAATATTTGCAAAACACTGTCCAATAAAGGATCAATATAGACCATAAAACTATTCAACTTTAATAGTAAGAAACCAAATCATTCACATAGAAAGTGGGCAATACACTTGAAGAGACATTTCTCGAAAGAGGCTGTACACATGACAAATAAGCACAATAAAATATATTTAATACTATTACCCATCAGGGAAATGCAGATTAAAAGCATTGTCAGATGCTAATACCTACCTATCAGAATGACTAGAATAAAAATAGTGACTACACCAAATCTAACAAGGATGTAGAGGAGCTGTACCACTCATACATTTCTGGAGGGAATGTCAAATGATAGAACCACACTACAGAACAATTTGAAAGTCTTAAAAAACTGAATATACAATTAATATCCAGCAATTGTACTTCTAGAAATTTACTCCAGAGAAATAAAAAATAAGTATGTTAACACAAAATAACTACTTAAAGTATTCATAGCTTTTTTGTAAATAACCAGAATCTGAAAACAACCCAGTTGTCCTCTCATGGGCAGATTGTTATGCAAACTATGGTACATTCACAAAATACCATTCAACAACAAAAATCAACAAGGTATTGATATACACAGCAACGTGGATAAACCTCCAGGGAATTATGCTTTGACAATATATTAATCCCACAGATTGGAAGTTCTTAGAACTTTCTTGAAATAACAAAGTTATTGAAATGAAGGTCAGATCAGTGGCTGCCGAAGGTTAAAGATAGAGTGGGGGACAGGAGAATGTGGAGGAGAACATGAAGGAAGTGGTTGTGGAATTTCTTGTAATGGAAATGTTCTATATCTGGACTGCATCAATGCCAATATCTTGATTGTGATCTTGTGCTGTAGATTTGGAAGATGTTTTCATTGGGCACATCAGGGTAGAAGGGACATGGGATCTCTCTATAACATTTTTTATCAACTGCATAGGAATATGCAATTATCTCAAAATTAAAAGGATAAATAATTAAGAGTATCTGGCTATATCCTCCTGTAATTTTTACATAAGCTACTGTATGATTCCACAAAGATACCTGTGAAACTGTAGAACGATCTTCACTGTGTCATTAGTCTCCAGGTATAGAATCTCTTCATGATCCGTTTATAGTTGTCTTGAGTACAGTTTTATAATTTCATGTTTTTTCTGATTCCTTAAGGTCGATATTATTTCTCTTATAAATGATGCACTCTTAATGCAACGTGTTTATGGGATGCCATTAGGAAAAAGCCAGCAAAGTTCTCCCAGGCTGGGCAGCCTTTCTTCTTCATGCCATCGGACTGAGTCTCAGTTGGAAGTAATGAGGTTCATTTGAAACCATTTAATATCAATATTAAAAAGAAAGCTCAGAGGAATGGAACTTAGAGCTCATTCATCATATCAGTAAACAACATCCACATTTAAAAGGACCTCATGTGTTTTTTGCCCATTAACTGCACACAAGAGGTTCTCATAGCTTTTGATTTATGACTTCACATTTTTGGCCTTCCCTTAAAAAAAAATGTATAGCAAGTTCAAATAAAAAAATTTATATGCATGGTGTAATGAATTTAAGGCAAGTGGAAAAAAGAAAAAATATTGTCATGAGACACAATTTTATACTTTTTCATTAAATAACAATTATATGAGAAGGCTAGAAATAACAAGGTACAAGGTTTCCTATTTTCTTTCTCCTCCAAAGTTTACAAGAGCTGCAAAGTCAGGTCCACAAATAAGACCAAAAAACATTTGGCAAAGTGAATCCCTGAGATGTCACTTCATGCCTCTGTGGTTTTATTTATGCTGCTTCCCGGGCTTGTATTACTGTTGTCCTTTATTACCTGGCTAACACAAATTTATCCTTCTCTCAATTAAATTATCTCAAATTAACCATTCACCTCTTCCCACAGGTAGTCTTCCTTGGTTGGGGTAGATGCGTTCTCTTTCTCTTTTTTGTTTTTACAGGGACAGAGAGAGAGTTAGAGAGAGAGAAAGACAGACAGAAACAGAAAGAGGTGAGAAGCATCAATCATTAGTTTTTCATTGCTGTTGCGATCCCTTAGTTGTTCATTGATTGCTTTCTCACGTGTGCCTTGACCGCGGGCCTTCAGCAGACTGAGCAACCCCTTGCTGGGGCCAGTGACCTTGGGTCCAAGCTGACAAACCTTTGCTCAGGCCAGATGGGCCCGCGCTCAAGCTGGTGAGTTCAAGGTCTCAAACCTGGGTCTTCCGCATCCCATTCGACGCTCTATCCACTGCGCCACCGCCTGGTGAGGCTCTTTCTCTTCTTACTTTGGCTTACATATATATCAAAACATTTTACCATTTAAATGGGAATCATCTCCATTAGGCTAACCACCTTCAAAAGGGGAGTTATAGTTTATCCCTCTCCCCCTTGTATCTCCCTGCCCTCCCATCCTCCCCCAGTAATTTACACAATGTATTCAGTAAACGTTGTGGAATCAGGGCAATGGTGAAACCCTTGTGTAGTATATGGTAATTGTCAGAAAAGTGTGAGCAGATCACACCAAAAAAGTAAATGAGTTTATTAGATTTTTAGTAACAGGAATCCAGTTAAATTCAGTAGCTAGCAACAGGTGTGGTTTGTGGGATACTTTCCCTGCCTGAGCCTTTTTAAGTGAGGAGGGTAGCTTTTCTGTTTTCAATGTTACTACAATATTGCAGGTGTCATGAGAACAGAAACTCTGTTGCCCCTCTTTACAGAATCGGCCATCAAATAATGTCTTTGCTTTCAACTATGATTATTTCCCTAAAGTAGATTATTACAAGTAGAACTGATGAGTCAAAAAGTATGCACATTGGGAGCAAGATGGCAACGGAGTAGGAGGACGTACCAACTTCCAACTCCCAGAACCAGAGTGGATTATAACTCAATTTTAAGAACCATCATCTGGATAAACTAACTTTGAACTAAACTAAGTGGACTCTTCAACCAAGGAACACAGAAAAAGCCACATTGAGACTGGTAGGAATAGCGAAAATGCGAAGAGGGCTGCCCAGCTCCTCGGAGCAAACGGCAGCTCGGAGAGACCCGCGTGGCGGGAGGAGAGTTTGGCGGAGAGGGAGGGACCTGGGTCCCAGGAACCAAGCCACAGCCTACAATCCCAGAGCCGAGAAGAGGCGGTTGGACAGTTTTGAGCTGTGAAACAAATGAGGGAGCTCCCAGGCTTACAATGTGGATTATTAGGGCCCTTTCTAATCTGTTGAGGGTTACTGAGGGTATGGTGGTGGCAGGACGCTGAAACGCGGTTCTGTCGGCATGGGAGGAGGCCAAGCCGGTGTGAGTTTAGTCTAGCCAAGCAGGGGCAGAGGGGACGCGCGAAAGCGGTCCGGCAGCTGCAGGCCTGCCTGTAATCTCACCTGCGGGGACAAACTGAGAGGCCAGAAACGGGCAGAGATCTGCTCTGTGACCCTGTGCAAGCCGGCCCTGACCGCGGTGATGGGGCTGGAACCAGGGATGGGCAGGGGCTCACGGCTGAGCTCATGCTACCAGCCCCACATGGCTGGAGAAACCGCGGTTTGCCATTCTACGTGCGGGAGTGGGCTCCAAACGCGGGGGGTTGGAGTAGACCCCAAGACAAGCAAAAGCTCACAGCTGAGCCTACGCTACTATCCCAGCCTGGCCGGAGAAACCGCGGTTTGCCATCCTACGTGGACAAGCGGGCTCCGAACGAGGGGGCGGGGTAGAGTCCAGGAAAAGCGGAAGCTAGCAGCTGAGCGGAAGCCAGCAAACACTCCCGGCCCAATAAACCTTGGTTTGCAACACTGCGCAGAAAGGCCCTGGTCTCTAGGACAGGGCTAAAGATCCAGACGGGCAAAGGCTCACAGCTGAGAGCACTTCAAAAGCCCCACACAACCTGTGAAACTGTGGCAAGCAGGCTCTGAATGTGGGTTCTGAGCGGAAGTGTAGAAACAGGCTGGGTCTGCAGCTGAGCAAAGGTTCTCACCTCTACCCTTGGTGCTGAGGTTTGTGGCTTGAGAGACAGCCCCTCCTGTGGAGGAGAGGCAGAAATTAAAGCAAAAGCCACAGTGGGCTGGTGTTGGCAACGCCCATATCCAACTGCCCTAGGCAGCGGCAGAGGGGGTGGCAGGCCTGCAGACAGACCACACCTAGAGAACACAAAGGCAACACATACTGGACTCCAGTGGCCACAACTTGCTTATACACAGACAAAATGGGCAGGGAGAGGAATGCAAACCAAATAAATCAACAGAAATCCCCAGAGAAGGACCTGAATAAACCTGATATAACCAAATTACCAGAAGCAGAATTTAGAATAATGATAGTTAGGATGTTCAAAGAAATTAGAGCAACAATGGATAGTCATTATGAACACCTAAATAAAGAGATAACCAGTATAAAAAATGAAATTGAAATAATAAAAAAGAATCAGACAGAAATGACAAATACAGTATCAGAACTGAAGACCACAATGGAAGGAATTAAAAACAGGATGAATCACGCTGAGGATCGAATCAGCGAGTTAGAGGACACAATAAACAAAGGCACAGAAGCAGAGAAAAAAAAAAAAAAAGAGACTCAAAAATTGTGAGGAAACTCTAAGGGAGCTCTGTGACAACCTGAAGAGAAACAACATTCGCATCATAGGGGTGCCTGAAGAAGAGGAGAGAGGACAGGAAATGGAAACTTTGTTCAATCAAATCATAGCAAAAAACTTCCCTAAATTGAGGCAGGGAATCATTCCACATGTTCAAGAAGCACACAGAACTCCATTAAAGGGAAACCCCAAAAGATCTATACCAAGACACATCATAGTTAAAATACCAAAGCTAATAAATAAAAAAAAAAAAATTTAAAAGCTGCTAGGGAAAAAAAGGCTATCACCTACAAAGGAGCCCCCATAAGGATGACATTGGACTTCTCTACAGAAACACTTGAGGCCAGAAGGGAATGGCAAGATATAATCAAAGTAATGCAGAACAAGAACCTACAACCAAGACTACTCTATCCTGCAAGGCTAATGTTCAAAATTGAAGGAGAAATAAAGAGCTTTCTAGAAAAAGAAAGCCTCAAGGAATTCATTAAAACCAAACCAATTCTGCAAGAGATACTAAGGGGCCTGTTGTAAACAGTTTAAAGGGAGAAAAGAATACAGCAAAAGAAGAATTCAGCTTTAAAGAATAAAATGGCAATAAACAACTACATATCAATAATAACCTTAAATGTAAATGGATTAAATGATCCAATCAAAAGACACAGGGTAGCTGCGTGGATAAAGAAACAGGACCCAAACATATGCTGTCTACAAGAGACACACCTTAAAACAAAAGATGCACATAGACTAAAGGTAAAAGGATGGAAAAAAATATTTCATGCAAATGGAAATGAAAAAAAAGCAGGGGTAGCAATACTTATATCTGACAAAATGGACTTTAAAACAAAGGATGTAGTAAGAGATAAAGAAGGACACTACATAATGATAAAGGGAACAATTCAACAGGAAGATATAACCATTATAAATATCTATGCACCAAATGTAGGAGCCCCAACATACATAAAGCAGACTTTGATGGATATAAAGGGCGAGATTAACAGTAATACTATCATAATAGGGGATTTCAATACCCCTCTAACAACACTGGATAGATCCTCAAGAAAGAAAATTAATAAAGAAACAGCAGACATAAAGGAGACACTAGATCAACTTGATTTAATAGATATCTTCAGAACTTTTCACCCTAAAGCAGTAGAATATACATTCTTCTCAAGCACTCATGGTACGTTTTCAAGGATAGACCACATGTTAGGACACAAAAATGGTCTCAATAAATTTAAGAAGATTGAAATCATATCAAGCATTTTCTCGGATCACAATGCCATGAAACTAGAAATTAACCACAAAAGAAAAAATGAAAAATACTCAAACACTTGGAAACGAAATAGCATGATATTAAATAATGAATGGATTAACAATGAGATCAAAGAAGAAATAAAAAAGTTTTTAGAAACAAATGATAATGAGCATACATCAACTCAAAATTTATGGGACACAGCAAAAGCAGTTCTGAGAGGGAAGTTCATTGCACTACAGGCATATTATAAGAAGCTAGAAAAAGCTCAAATAAGCAACCTGACCCTGCATCTAAAACAACTAGAAAAACAACAGCAAATAAAACCCAGGACAAGTAGAAGAAAAGAAATAATAAAGATCAGAGCAGAAATAAATGACAAAGAGGCTAAGGAAACAATACTGAGGATCAATGAAACCAGGAGCTGGTTCTTTGAAAAGGTAAACAAGATTGATGAACTCTAACTAGACTCACCAAGAAAAAAAGAGAGAGGACTCAAATAAATAAAATTAGAAAGGACAGTGAAGAAATAACAACTGACACAGCAGAAATACAAAGCTTTGTAAGAAAATACTATGAAGAACTCTATGCCAAAAACTTAGACAATCTTGGTGAAATGGACAAATTTCTTGAATCATATAACCTTCCAATAACCAATCTGGAAGAATCAGAACACCTAAACAGACCAATTACAACAAATGAGATCAAAACAGTTATCAAAAAACTCCCAAAAAAGGAGAGTCCTGTGCCTGATGGCTTCACAAGTGAATTCTATCAATAATTCAAATAACTAACTCCTATCCTCCTCAAGCTATTTCAAAAAATTCAAGAGGAAGGAAGACTTCCAAACTCCTTTTATGAGGCGAGCATAATTCTGATCCCTAAACCGGGCAAAGACAACATAAAGAAAGAAAATTATAGGCCTATATCGCTGATGAATTTAGACGCTAAAATTCTCAACAAAATATTAGCCAACCGGATGCCGCAATATATGAAAAAAATCATACACCATCATCAAGTGGGATTTATTTTGGAGAGGCAAGGCTGGTTCAGTATTCACAAATCAATCAATGTGATTCATTACATAAACAAAAGGAAGGACAAAAATCACATGATAATTTCAATAGATGCAGAAAAGGCATTTGATAAAATCCAGCACCCATTCATGCTCAAAACTCTCAGTAGAGTGGGAGTACAGGAAACATTCCTTAACATAATAAAGGCATCTACGACAAACCCACAGCAAACATCATACTAAATGGACAAAGATTAAAAGCAATCCCCTTAAGATCAGGAACCAGGCAGGGGTGCCCCTTTCACCACTTTTATTCAACATAGTTCTGGAAGTCCTAGCTACAGCAATCAGACAAGAAGAAGAAATAAAAGGCATCCAAATTGGAAAAGAAGAAGTAAACCTGTCACTATTTGCAGATGATATGATATTGTATATAGAAAACCCTAAAGTCTCAGTCAAAACACTACTGGACCTTATAAATGAATTCAGCAAGGTGGCAGGATATAAAATTAATACTCAAAAATCAGAGGCATTTCTATACACCAACAATGAACTGTCAGCAAAAGAAATTAAGGAAACAATCCCCTTCACTATTGCAGCCAAAAAAATAAAGTACCTAGGAGTAAATTTAACCAAGGAAGTTAAGGACTTGTACTCGGAAAATTATAAAACATTGATAAAAGAAATCAAGGAAGATACAAACAAGTGGAAGCATATACCGTGCTCATGGCTAGGAAGAATAAACATCATTAAAATGTCTATATTACCCAAAGCAATTTATAAATTCAATGCAATACCAATTAAAATACCAATGACATACTTCAAAGATATAGAACACGTATTCCAAAAATTTATATGGAACCAAAAAAGAACACGAATAGCCTCAGCAATCTTAAAAAGAAAATATAAAGCAGGAGGTATCACTCTTCCAGATATCAAGGTTTACTATAAGGCCATTATACTCAAGGCAGCCTGGTACTGGCATAAGAACAGGCACATAGATCAATGGAACAGAACAGAGGACCCAGAAATAAACCCACAGCTTTATGGACAACTGATATTTGACAAAGGAGGAAAGAACATACAATGGAGTAAAGACAGCCTCTTTAACAAATGGTGTTGGGAAAATTGGACATCTATCTGCAAAAAAATGAAACTAGACCATCAACTTACACCATTCACAAAAACAAACTCAAAATGGATAAAAGACTTAAACGTAAGCCATGAAACCATAAGCATCTTAGAAGAAAACATAGGCAGCTATCTCTCCGACATCTGTAGCAGCAATATATTTGCCGATTTATCTCCATGGGCAAATGAAGTTATGGCAAGATAAACAAATGGGACTATATCAAACTAAAAAGTTTTTTGTATAGCTAAGGACAATAAGAACAGAATAAAAAGACAAATCACACAATGGGAGAATATATTCGACAGCCCATCTGATAAGGGGTTAATAAATAAAATTTATATAGAACTTATAAAACTCAACAACAGGAAGACAAACAATCCAATCAAAAAATGGGCAAAAGAAATGAATAGAAATTTCTCCAAAGAGGACATCCAGATGGCCAATAGGCATATGAAAAAATGCTCACCATCACTAATCATTAGAGAAATGCAAATTAAAGCCACAATGAGATACTACCTCACACCAGTCAGAATGGCACTCATCAGCAAAACAACACAGAATAAGTGCTGGCGAGGATGTGGAGAAAAGGGAACCCTTCTGCACTGCTGGTGGGAATGCAGACTGGTGCAGCCACTATGGAAAACAGTTTGGAGATTCCTCAAAAAATTAAAAATTGAACTGCCTTTTGACCCAGCTATCCCACTTATAGGAATATACCCTAAGAACACTATAGCACTGTTCGAAAAGAAGAAGTGTGCCCCCATGTTCGTGGCAGCATTGTTCACAATAGCGAAGATCTAGAACCAGCCCAAGTGTCCGTCAGAAGACGAGTGGATTAGAAAGCTTTGGTACATATATACTATGGAATACTACTCAGCTATAAGAAGTGATGACATGGGATCATTTACAACAAAATGGATGGACCTTGATAACATTATATGGAGTGAAATAAGTAAATCAGGCAAAAAGAGAAACTTAGAACAGCATGATTTCATACATAGGTGGGACATTAAAGTGAGACTACGAGACATGGACAAGAGTGTGATGGTTACGGGGTGGGTGGAGGGAGGGAAGAATGGGATAGGGAGGAGGGGAGGGACACAGGGAAAACCAAATAGAAGGTGACAGAGGACAATTTGACTTTGGGTGACGGGTATGCAACACAATTGAATGATAAGATAACCTGGAGATGTTTTCATTGTACATATGTACCCTGATTTATTGGTGTCACCCCATTAAAATTATTAATAATAAAATATATATATATATAAAGAAGTATGCACATTGAATTTTTTTAGATATGTGCAATTTAAATAGCCTGTAAAATGACTTTAATAATTTCTACCTCCACTAGATTTTATACCTTTGTAAGTGCTGGCATTGTAACTAAAAATATTTATTGGTGAAAATTATAATACAGTTTTTATTCATATACTGCTCACAAAAATTAGGGAATATTTTATGGCTTCATATTCATTTTGAAATATTTCCTCATTTCTGTGAGCAGTGTATTTAAGTAATATGACTTAGAGGTTAGTACTTATCTTGGAATCAGACAGTGGACTTGTAATCCAATTCCTGATTGTAAACTGTATGACCTCAGGAAGTTTAATATCTCTTAGCATCATCTCTAATATGGGATTAATAAGTGATACTTATTTTGTAACAAGATTGAGAAACATTCATATAATGTTTATGCATTGTAAGAATAATGCCTGACATAATGTAATTGTTTAATAAGTATTAGATATTATTAGTATAAGTAGTAATCTTTCATTAACAGTGAGGTGAGCATTTGGCTTTGTCTAATAAAAATTATATCACTGCTTTTGAATATTATCTTCCCATGCCCTTTATTCATTTATATATTGGAGGTAACATTCTTTTTTAATGAATTCTAAAGGTTTACTACACATAAAAGACAGCAGATCTTTGTGACACATATATTTTGAGTGTTTTAACCCAATTTGTTTTCTGTCATTTCATGTTATCTGTAATATTTTGCATTTTTCACAGAAAGACAGTGATCAGTCTTGCTTCTCTGATTTTTATCTCTCTGCACTTTCCTGTCCTCTTTGAAGATAAACACATATGACTTACTTGAGCCAATAATGTGAGCAGTAGAGATTCTGTCACTTCTGGGTAAATGCTTCTAGAACAAGTGCACAATTTTCTCTTTTGTGCTGATCATGGCAGCACATATAGGGATGGGGACTATGACAGTCTGCACCCCTGAGTGACTAATATGAGTGCCACCCCAATCTACAAAACACAAAATAAACATTTGTGTGTTGAAGTATAAAGATCTAAGAGATGTTTAATACTGCAGCATAATCTAGCCTATTCTTACCAATACCATATAAGGATATTTTTAAAAATTATTTTTATTAAAGGTAGTCACATCTAGCCATCTTTTCCTTAGAAGCACTGCCTTTGATACCATGCTGATAAAGTCCAGAAAGACTGTTCTAACTACTGGGATGCCTAAACATGGACTGTATGGCTTTGTGAGGTGGTACGTTTCCTGTGTGCACGATTTTAAGCAGGAGTTATGTCTGTGTGTCAGGAGTCCTGTGCAGCTATTATGTAATGTGTATAACCAGAGTAGTTGGCCCTTGTGTCCTTCCGGCTGTTTGGATATTAAGTGCAATGCATCATTATTACTCTCAAAGGACTTGCAGTAGACCTCAGTATTTGTAAAGATAGGTAGAATCTGGGGAAAAGATTCTTTCATCTTTCTTCAAAAGATGCAGATAAAATGATCCACCATTTGTAGAATAGATGTAATTTCTCATGCACATTAAAGTTCTATGCTCTTCCACAGCTTGTCAAGGGCTCAGTTTGGCCCAAACAGTACAAAATTAAAAGTAGGACCTTCTTATATAACTTGAACAGATTCCTGATTGAGAATGTATTTTAAGTTTAATGATAAACAAAGCTAATTTGAAGAATTAAATAAAATGGTCCTCCAGACTATGTATTTAGGATCTTAGAAGAGAAAGTTCTAAAGGATAATCTATTAAGTAAATCTCAGTAAACTTAGGTTAGGAAAATATTTCCTTCCATCAATCTCCTGCATATTTTTTAAATTGATTTTCTTTCATCATAACTTTTTTGTTTCCACCTCTTAGCTTTTTTCTGTTTGACATCCAGGTCTGTATATCTGTGTGTGTGCTGCACTGAGAAGATATGATGGAGTTAGCAGGAGAGTACAGCAGTTGGTTCTTTGCTACCATTGTAGTTACAAATTTCTGAACTTGTAGCTTTTCTAAAATACCCTTAACATCTACCTTTTAACAGTGACGTTTGGGTGGCTGATTGTATGAGCCAGTTTTAAATTATTAGGAGGAAACATTCTGAAATGTAGAGCAATTTCTTCAAAAATGTACCTTGATTTCCATTTAAATGCAGTTTTCTTTTTTTTGTTCTCTGTATCTATGAGTCTATTTCTGTTTTGTTTGTTTATTTTGTTCTTTGGATTCCACGTATCAGTGAAATCATACAGTATTTGTCTTTCTCTGTGTGACTTACTTCATTTAACACAGTACCCTCTAGGTCCATCCATGTTGTAAAAAATGGTAATATTTTATTCTTTTTATATGGCTGAGTAATATAAAATCTTACAAACTACAGCTACAAGCAATGCAATGGAGGAATTTCACCAATCACACTGAGTGAAAAGTCCAGACTTGAAAGAAAATATGATTCTACTCCTCTAACGTTCAGAATCAGCTTATAGAGTTACAAGCGAGGATAGCAGAAGGAGAGTGGCATGTGGAGGGGGTGACTGAAGAAAGAATCTGCATGGTGGTAATGTAATTTTATTTTCCATGATCAGGAATTGATTACAAAAATGTGTCCAGTTGAGGAAATTCGTTGAACTTTTACCTGAGTCATGCACTTTGCTGTTCATGTTCATTGTTAAAGAGCCTTACCAACTACAGTGAAATAATAGTTCATGTTCATCACATTAGTAAAATATCTGGACACCTAGGTAGGTAGGCAGATGGTAGATAGATAGATAGACAGATAGACATGGACATAGATATTGGTATATAACTGAAATTATCTTCTTTAGAAAATATGGAGGTAAAGAAGAGATTTTGGCACTCTTTGTAGATTTTCAATGACACAACTAATTTGGGAAACAATGTTTTCTAGTAAATCTGAGATGTTAGCAACTATACCACTTTATTCATTGAGTGGCTTCAGACTACCTATGCCCATCAGAAGTGGCTGATATGTGCCAAGCTATTCACTACAGAGATTTCCCCTGACATGTCCACACTCCACATATTCTGTATGGATTGGGTCTCTCATATGAACACTTTACCACATCCTCCAAAAAAATTAAATTAATAAACATTCATAAAAGAAAATGCAATTTTTGAAATTAAGATATGCATAAATTTGCTTGCTCCTTCCTCTCTCATTTTTATTATAGTCTCTTAACTGGGCCTACCAACCTCCTGTCCAGAGTCCCTCTGTTTGTCTTGAGATATTAAACATCCTGTGCTCTGTTGGTTCGGGGAGATAACATTCCCCAATGATGAAAGGATTGAATGAGGTAACTGCTCTATACACATCCTTTGACACCATCCTAACTTTTAGAGATAGCTGATGCCACCATTTCTGGGCAAAGTAAATCAGGTTGGTTATTGATTGGCTCTTTCCATTGCTGGCTTAGAACTTGGCTTTCTGGGGTTTATGTCTTAAATATGGACCTCTTCACTCTGGTTTCAGCAGTGTTTTGTGAGGAAGAAAGATAACATATGTGGGTTCAAGCAGCCTCTTCCTCAGAGAAGTTCTGTAGATTCTATTTTAGTTATAGTGATATATGGTTATATAACCTTTAACTTTGAGACTATTGGGGCTTACTCTTCTATTTATTGTAGGAGATATGTTTACTTATTATATGAGTGCATGGGAAATCAAATTTGAGTTTATATCCAACTTGTAATATTTAATTAGTGATTGCAACTTTCGTTCTTTACTAACTTAATAAATACAAAAATAATCAGATTCCCTTGTGGTGAGGAAACACCAGCTGTTCTCCTTTCTTCAAGGACAGTGAAAGTTACTCTGTATTGATATTAACATTTTAAAACACAATAAAGAATTTTGACTTCATCCTAAATGTAGTAATTCTTAAACTAATTTCCAATACTGATTGATTAGAGTTTGTTTTTCTTTGGAAATGAAAAGAAAGAAAAATATCCAATTTTTGTTCTTGGTAGGTTTGTGTTCTAATTCAAAAGATAAAAATAATTGTGGAATATGTATGTGATTGAGAATAAATTAGATAATGCAGAAAATAAGAAATAAGAACTTTTCATTTACCTGTAATATCCCTGGAACTAAGATTGTATGTACCTTTTTCATTCATATTTTTTATGTTCATGTTGCCATGGTTCTATTACTTACATTTTAATGTGTATATAAGCTGTATTTTTAATTTCTTTTCTTCAGATTGTACATCCCTCAAAGATAGGGATATTATCTTTTGTGTTTTTAAGCCTTATTCTATACCTTTCCTAGCATGATGCTGAGGGTAGTACCAATGCCTGTACATTTAATAAAGTTATACATTTTTATTCCATGGAATCTAGATAAAAACCAGGTAAAACACTTAATTATTCAAAAAGAGAAACCACATTTAAAAGAAATAGACCAAGAGTCAATGAGACGACTTATTCTTTAAACATTTTCTTTAAACAACAAAACCATCTGCTTTCATTTGGTTTGCTAGGAGTTAGTTCAAGGTCTGATAATCTCCTTCACATCTACATCCTGTATCCCAGTCGGTAAGGCACTTATTCTCAAGATAGAGACAACCCCACATATGAAATTAAGTTCTTATTTTGCCATGGGCTGTTTTTAAATATGGCAGGTTATTTTTGGTGGTTATCTTAAAAAGAATCATCTTTATTTACTGAGCTATTAACTCTTTATAAGGTATTGTGATTGGCACTTAGGGAATACAAAAATAAGACATAATCCCTGTCTTTAGAATTATAATTAATTAACAACAAAGTAGCCACAAATAAAAATTTAACTTACATTTCAAGTGCCAGATGAGCAGATGAGAATGCTGTTTGGGTTCAGGTAAAGAGAGATCATCAGAGATAATGCTGTTGATAAAGTTAGCAGACATTATCCAACATATTATATACATTCACTATTCTGAACACTTTACATATATTAACCCATTTTGATTTTCACAATAAACCCATGTTGTAGATACCTGTTAGGTCTATTTAAAAGATGAAGAAACTGATAATACAATTAAGTAATTTACATTAAGGTCACACAGTGGTGACAAAGCCAGCAATAGCACCCAGATTAACCACATTATAGAACATCACTGAGGGGCAGTAACATTAATTGGAACATGAAAGATGTTCATCGTCAGGAAGATAAAGAAAATTAGAAAGAGAAGTTCAAGTTCATGTGAACCAGTTTGAAAGTAGGATGGGCATAATTAGTTCAGTCTTGCAGGAGTGGAGATCCTAAGTCTCTTTGCCTAAGTGTAACACGAACATATAATTTATTTTCCAAGTAGGGCCACTTTTGAAAATGAAAGGGGGTGTTAACTGTATATGATGCATGGACCACAGGTTCAAACTATGATAGCCCCAGGCAGGCTGAGAGCCATGATCATCCTGGCTGTGCCCGTCACTTGGTCAGTGGCGGGACCCTCATATTTTTCTAGTTGGTCCTGGCTATGGTAACAGTATAATCAGGGCTGTTTATCCCATGTCAATATAGGAGAGAAAAATGCCCACTAACCCTTCCTCTCAGAGTTTGACTCTGCACTTCCATGTGAGTATCTTTGTCAATCTGACCATGTGGACTCTGCCTTCCGAGAGCTGTTTTTCTTCCTTCACTCTTTTTGAATGAATGCACTTCTGTGGATACCCACTGACCTGCCTGAACTTATGCAGCCCACTTGATAATGTGGGCTATGTCAACAACTAGAGAATCTGACCTATGCGCTATTTGACTCACAGCTTGTCGGACCCTTCCTGCAGAGGCAGACTTCTATCTTTTTTATTGTCCTAGCTACACTTAGTGAGATCTGACTCTTTGCCACCCATCCAAGTGAAGATTTTTAAATACAGTGTAGTTGTGGGCTGAAAGTTGAAAAAGGCCCTTAGTGTAGTAAGCACAGTTTTCTCATAGATGGGAAGTGGGGGCTGGAAAGTGGGTTATTAATGGGTTTTGAGCAGAAAAATGACAGGGTGACAGTACAGTGGGTCAGCCGGGACTTGTAGTCTAGATCGCAATGGGAGACTGAGGACCGCAAACCAGTCAGGCGGACACATGGTTGTCCATAAATAAAGTAATGGATGGGAGTTCTAAGGTGGCACCAATGTGATTCCAAGAAAAACAGGCAGAATAAATATGACAGATGGAGACTCTTTAGAACACAATGACTTTCCAAAACTTAGAATGTGGCATAGAGTTCTTTGGGTCCAGTGAATACGCTCATTGATTTATTTTGTATTAAATAGGGTGAGTGAAAAAGTGCTAGTGTTCCTTGTTTGTCCTCCCACAGAACACATCACATTGGAATGTATCTTTTTTATGTCTGTCAACCACCTTTTACTGAGGGTCACCTCTTCCAGAGCCAGTGGGCATTCAGCTTTTCACCTTCAAGCTATAGCTCCTTGGATGGCCCCACCTGGCCCCAACTGGCCCAGTAAGGTGTTTTAAGCAGTAACTTTGTCAGCTTAGCTAAGAGGGAACAGTGTTTCTATGAATCTTCTTCTCTGTATGGTTCCAGATTAGGAAGAGGAGAAATGTACACGAAATTTGAAAGGTAGAAGTGAAGGAGCAGAGTACCATGGAGATGGGTGCCAGGTGGCAGTGGTCTTTAAGGAGTTTCACTGGGGAAGTTCCTTTTCTGAGGCTTAAAGAAAGGCTTCACAGGGTTCCTCGAGGGAACCTGTGATCTCTTGATCACACCAGCAGGGGAAATATAGTTCTTGCTGTATCGGCTCAAATTTGATGAGTCCTGTGATCTCTGTCTCAGAGCAGAGTTTCCATGTGTTAATAGAAAGATCTACTGCTAGTTCAGAGGAGTGTTTTAAAAATAATGAACACATATTCCCCCAAATAGAGGCATAGACAAAATACACAGTCGAGAAAATAAATTATTATTTAAAGTTATCTTATTCATTTTTTTTTTAATTTGGGTAACAGCTAGGCTATTGAAGGGTTACAGATGTTTCGCAATTAGTTTTTGAAATTTGTCTTACATGGAATGCAAAAATTTTAGAGGACACTTATTCCCCAGGAGCTTGAGAAAATATTTTAATGTACTGGTTGATGCATGATTGGAACTGCATAACTGTGACTAAATTTATATCAAAGAAGTAAGTAATTTTATGATCATTGATAATGGTTGTAGCTATGCAGGCCAAGACAATGATATGGGTAATTGAATCTCACGCTCCAGAGCACAAGGTGATTGCTGTGAAGTCAGAGTCAGGGGAAAATGTCTTGCCCCACGTAGAGCATTACACATTTGAACACTTAGGTAGAGAGAGATGAAGAAAGATCACCCTTTTCTGAGGCACGAGGGATTATGTGCAAATATGCACAGTCCTGAACAACCACAAGCATAAGCCCACTTGTCCCCAGAGCCTGGTGATTCTGAGTTCTCCCCTGGGTGGCAGTTGCAAACACATGGACTCCAGACAGGTATATAAGTACCTTTTTGGGAGATATAGGTGAGCTGCAGCAAGATGGAGGCATACTCCAAGAATAGTGTCCCTTGAGTGATGTTTTCTGAGAGCACCTTTGAAGCTCCTAGTTGTGCGCCAAACCTGAAGCCTGCCTCTAAAGTAGATGATCTGGGACAAGTAGGTTGGCATCTTTTGCAGAAAGGCTGATGGTATATTTCATCTGCTGTCTGTGCAGGGCCACATGGGTGGTAGCCTGCCGAGAATGGTCTCTTCAATCGTTATAGCCCCATGGGCCTAGGAACCCAAGCCTCCCTAGTCACTAGAGGCAGGCGATCAAGGGGTATCTCCGGGACAGCAGCCACAAAAATTAGGTCAACAGATGTAGACACTGGAGTACCAGACACTTACAAGAACTCTCTCTGGTGGATGCCGGCGCTCTAGAGTGTAGCAAAGGGAGAGTGTGAAGACAGCATCTGCCTTCCGAGGTCTCAGGAAAGGTTTACAACCAGACCTGAGATGAGTGTGTAATTAAAGTCTGCCTCTCAGGCTGTAGCTCTGTTCGTAAGCAAAAGGCCACCTTCACAGAAAGACTGTGCTTCTGGGTCTGTTGCCTCTTGCTGTGCTTTGGGCATATAGTGGTTTAAGAACCCTGTCTCCATTGGTAACAGTACTGTGGCACCTGTTAGCATAAATCCTGCTGGCCACCAGAGCCCAGTGATGTGGAGGTGTCCCCCTGACAACAGCCACATAAATTGGAACACCAGACAAGAGTATAAGCTCCTTCCTGGAAGACAGAACCATTGAATTCTTGAGGATTGTGTACTGCTTGAAGAGATTGGGATGAACTCTTGGGTCCTTCATCCCTAAAAGGATGATGTTGGAACTGGAGATGGTTCAGGATTCCTTTAAGATTGAAAATATTAAGGGTGTAATTCTAAGATGCTTTTCTTAATTTATTCAGTTCACATGTATCTTCCTTCTGCGAAATCCTAAAGCAGTTAATATTCTGTACCACATAATTACTCAAATGATTATACATATTGTTCGGTCATGTTCACTAATTGTTTCTTATAGAAAAAGCTTGTTTCTGTAAATAGATTGTATAATCCTTGAGTTTGGAAAACATGTCTTCTGTTTCTTCATATTCCCCTGCCATAAGCTTTCTCCTCTTCTGTTTTCTCTACATCCAGGTCACTCCCACGTTATGCTGTCCTCTCCTTCAGCTCTAACATTGAAAATGGAGAGCTGTCCACAGCTTACAGTACTTTAGTCTATTGGGTCATTTGGTTCTCATCGAAATCCTGGGAGTTGGGTATTAGAATTTCTATCATTTTTATGGATAAGGCAGCTGAGTCTCAAAGTTAAAAAATTTTCCCCCCTCAATCTCTGTTCACCTAGTTGAGGGCTAAAACTGAAAGTGGAATTAGACTCTTGCCTTTAAAAGTTATATTTTTATCATCTAGCTTGCCTTATGGTAAAAGATAAAAAAAAAAAGAGAGAAAGAAAAATAAGCTATTGGACAGCAAGGAACTTTTATTATATACTAAGTTGTTGTGACCAGGTGGGAGCTGTGTTGCAACATACTTGTGGTGAGGAGTTTTTATTGACTACTTCAAAGATTGCAGAGGGGAATGTATGAGGCACTTTGGAGTATTTAGCGAAATTTAGAAGTAGGTCACATCATTACAATGGGACAGTAGCATTTTCATCTAAAACAAGCACACGTGTGATTGTGATTGTTCCCTTTATCTCATGACCTTAACCATCAAGAGAACAGATGAACACTGTATAAGAAGCAAGACGACTTCTAAGAGACAAGAAGAACTTATAAAAACTACATGCCTTGAAGAGCCCGTGATCTTTTATAAAGTGTTTTTCAAGTCTTAACTCAAAGCCTACCACTTACACTTAAAGTTACTTAACTTTACACAGCCTTTAGTAGCCAGGGGATCCCCATCTTACAGCAGAGAAGACATAAAAAGTTAGGATAGTGAGACTCTAGGAAGCTCTGGTAGAAACAAACAGGCATTGTGGTCAGCGGTGAGAATTGATCATATGCCAGTAAAAGATGAGAAAAACCAAAACAAGGATAATTCAAAACTCCAGTAGTTCAGGGTCTTTGACAAAACAGCATCACTGTTAGAGCCCCATAAGCCTTCTATAGGAGCTGGTTGTTTAGCCATCCATCTATCCATTCACCTACTCACTAATTCAGCAAGCATTTATGTACTGGGTTCATGACAGCATCACCTGTGGTCCCTGCTGCTATGATACTCAAATTGTGTTTGAGGAAAGTACTAAGCAAAACCAGAATTTCAACAAAGTTAGAGAAAATGGTAAAAGAGGAAGCATATAGCACAACAAATGCATTAGGGGCTTTGGGAGCAAAGAGTGGAGATGTCTAATCTAGCTAGTGGAGGAGCAGGAAGAGAAGGAGCTTAGGAAACTGGTTAAGAGAATGTGTTTCCAGGTGAGGAAACATCATGCACCACATTAGGACCAGATGGCAAAGAGGACACTCAAACCATCCATGGGCGGAATGGCTTCTAATTGTGGAAAACTCCATAGGAACAAAAGCCTTGAGTGTGATGTAGGTGATACAATTCTTCTCATTGTGCATCTAGTAATGTCTTCTAGGATTTGTCTTTGTGGAATCTTTCAGCCACAGGGAGGTAAGTGGCTGTCTTAATAAAGATCTGTACCGTCCTTAGGACTCTTTCTGAACAGAGTTCGCCACCTGCATAGTAAGATTTGAATATGACTCTGACAGTATTTCTTTCTCCATATCTGAAATCGCAATAGTAATGATTCTCTAAACTATAGAAGTTCATTGTTCATATTAATTGTCTTTTAGTAGGTTTAACATGTTAATATAGGAGTAGTAGTTAACACAACCATTAATTTAATTTATCGGAACTCTGAGGTGATGAAATGGCTTGCAGGCATGTTTTGGTAGGTACATGCATGAGCGCGCGAGTGTGTGTGTGTGTGTGTGTGTGTGTGTGTGTGTACATGCACATGCATGTTAGCCAGGGACAGAAAGGTAGTGTGAGCTTTTATCAGGTGTGCTGCTCACTTCTGGTTGGGCTCCTGAGCAAATATAAAGACTAGTAGGGATTACTATCATAAAGAAGGACCTGGAAAGTAGGGAAAAGATGAAATGTCAATATGAGCCAGGATGCTGCACATGCATTTGCTGTACGTGTGTCCTTTCTAGGCAAGGGTATAGATGAATTCAGTGCACTGGGACTGAGACCACAGTACACACCTCCCCTATATTCAACTGTCACCATCAGGAGCAAAGAAGGAGCCACAGAACTGCACCTCTGCAGCCCATTCTAGAGCACATACACTATCTCATTTTATATCAATTATCACAAGAAGCCAGGCCATCTATCATCTCAAAACTGTAGTTCTCAGAAGGGTCTGCACATGGCCCACTCTGTCTCTTTCTTCCAGTCTTCCACAGTCCAGACCCCTCCCACTGTGCCTTCAGGAATTCATAATCCAGAACTGGTAACGTCTTCTGTGTGCTGAACTTTTTATTACCTGTTTTTCTAATGCAGATTTCTGAACATCAACACTATTGACATTTTGGGCCATACAATTCTTTGTTGTAGGAGGCTGTCCTGTGCACTGTGGGACATTCCACAGTGTTTCTGATCTTCATCCCCTAGATACAGGTAGCAACTCTGCCCCAGTTTCTAGACTGTCTAACGGACCAGGGGGAGGGGACGTTGGGTGGTATAAAATTTGAGAACTCCTCACAATGAAACTGGTTCACTCCCAGATGCTGCTTCCTTTGAGGCCCTCTCAAGGTATGGTAGTTATTCTCTCCTGCTTTTCTGTAATTGGAACAGAAATGGTGTGGGTAACCTCTTTGTTACCTATTGTCACATCAGACCATTCTCCTTCATTGCTCCCCTCACCTGCCAAACATGCTGGCTTAGAATGGCATGTCATTAGATTACATCAACCTTCATTGTGGTTTCATGTACTGATCTGATCTCATTCTTCCCTTATTTCTGATTACTTTAGCTGTTGGCTCATGGTGTTAACTATTTGCAATTTCAGAACACATAAATATGAATCGTTCAGTACCCTGGCCTTTCTCAATTTTTTGACTTCTCTTCTAGGAATGGTCTTGTCTTCACCCTATCCTCAGCCTCTCTTTCCATGGACATATCCTAGACATTACAATGACCAATACCTGCAACTCCTCCATGAAATCAGTCTTATGCATCTTGTTCTCTTAAATCACCACCTTCTCTCTTATCCATTCATTCTAATATCCTGAGTTACTTCTTATTCTCTGAGAAACTTCTGACAAGATGGGATTAGAATTGCAGGAGGTTTTTTTTGAAAATATAATAATGAAGGAAAAAAAAAGAGGGATCTATCTTGAGGATGTCGAGAGAACCTTCATATTGAAATGCAGGCTCCTGTGGAGGAGGAAGGGAAGGAATATTGGCTAGGACAAGCCTCAGATTCTAATGCAGTTCTAAGAAAGTTTTGGCAGAGCTGATTGGGAATCATAGAGTCAAAGTTGCCTGTCAGAAGAGTCCTGAATCTTCTAGGAATTGGGTGTTCTTTTATATACCTGCTGTCCTCGGTCAGGTCATTGGGCAGCTGATCTTGAGAAGCTTGGCCTCAGCTCATTGGGTAGCTGAACTCTCTGTACTGGAGACAGGACTTCTCATGGCCACCAGAGATCCCTGATCCAATATCCTCACTCTTCTTCTCCCCATCCCCACTTGGGAACTTGTCTATCTCATCCATACAACTGTCTTTCCAAGAATTCTGAGCCAACCTATATTCTTCCTTTTCTCTCATGGTCTGTATGCAGTCTACCAGGAAATACTGTTTGCTCTAATGCAGAACATCCCTAGTCCGACCGCTTCTCACCACCTTCTTTGAGACCACTCAGTTTTCCACACCTCCACATCTTATCTGGATTATTGCTATAGCTACCTTAATGATCTACCTGTTTCTACACTTGCTTATAGTCTATTATCAACATCAAAGTATAATCTTTCTAAACAGATTAAATTGTATCATCTTCTGTGCAAATCATTGCAGTGACTTCTCATTTCAGTTAAAAAAAATGTTTTTACAGTGGCCTGCAGCCCTATATGATCTACTGACTTTAATCCCCTACCCTATCACCTCCCTGACCACAAATCTCCCCCCTTAACTCTACTATATCCACTTGGCCTCTTTACTGTTTTTTGAACATGACAAGAACAACTTAATCCCTGATCTCTGCTGACCATTCCCACTGCCCGATCTCTCACATATCCTCTTCCTTTACATCATTGCTCAGATGTTGCCTTTCAATTTGGCCTCTACTAGTACTCTTTTTCAAAATGCAGTAGCCCTCCAGCTACCCAGCTCCTTTTCATCCTGCTCTATGGTTTCCTTTTTTCTCAGCAAATATCACTATCCAATATTCTGTATAACTTATTTATGTTTGTCATGTATTATATATCTCCTCATTGCTAACATATAAGCTCCAGGCCAGGAGAGATCATTTACTGTTTTATTCACTGATGTATCACCCAGGATCCAGGTCACTATCAGGCAAACAGTAGGACTCAATAGATTTTGTTGATGTAATAATGAATGGGAAGTTAAACACGGTAGATGCACAGATCCTGTTTCACACATCCCTGTGATGGTGATGGCCATAACTTAGGTGCCTTTTATAGTTTTCCTTAAGATTTTGTGAGGGTCTCATTTATTCACATATTTACTGCATACCATTTAGATGTTTTACATTGTTCTGATGAATGTAAATAATTGAATATAGAATTGTGCTAAGAATACACAAAATGAGCACAAAAACAAAGAAGCTATACTTTTGTCCAAAGGTAATTTGGGAAACTTCTTTCCTACCTTAGGTCCCTAAAACAAAATGCTGTAACGATTCCCTCTCTGGTCATGATTTGGGTAGCTCACAGCAGATTCAAACATGAATTATTTTAAAGTATGAGGTTTCAAATTTGGTATCTATAAGTGGTTAGAGTAGTCAAGTGTATGATTTGGGTAGCTCACAGCAGATTCAAACATGAATTATTTTAAAGTATGAGGTTTCAAATTTGGTATCTATAAGTGGTTAGAGTAGTCAAGTGTATTGAGGCCAACTGATTTTTAAGTATGGGTTCTTTTTAAATGTAGTGAGAACTATGCCTCAGTCTTCATCCCCTCAATGCATCCTTCTACATGGACTTAATTGTGAGGTTTGAAGGTTAATTTCATTTTCAAGTAGCTCTAGTATAAAAAATATTCTCTGTATTTTAGAGAGATAAAAGCATTGGTGTCTACTGTCACCCCTAAGTATGCTTCCCACTGAGTCTTTAGTTAACAGCTAAATGCTCACATAAAAGGGGAATTTCTTAACCCCAATGAAATGGGTCACAGCGACTAAAGCAGGTCTATCAACTCAAGTAAATAGTCCTGATTGATCTCCTCTGTGTCATTGGTGCTAAGCCCACTGGGCATCAAACCTGCCTGGACACTTCAATGCCACCAGAGAGTATTCCCCGTTTCTCTGCCCGACCTACCAGGTGCTGTTTCAGTTTTTAGGTTTGAATCTCAAATTCATGTGAGAGCAGACAGGCACTGGCCAAAGTGCTTTTCTGTGCTATCACCAGAGACTTTCTATGGATAGGCTCTGGGCTGAGGGCCAGGGAGACCACACGAAGTCTCCTGCCCACAGTCTAAATCCTGAACAGGTGGTGGTGCAGTGGATAGAGCGTCAGACTGGGATGCAGAGGACCCAGGTTCAAGACCCCGAGTTCGCCAGCTTGAGCGCGGGCTCATCTGGTTTGAGCAAAAGCTTACCAGCTTGGACCCAAGGTCGCTGGCTCCAGCAAGGGGTTACTGAGTCTGCTGAAGGTTCATGGTCAAGGCACATTTGAGAAAGCAATCAATGGACAACTAAGATGTCACAACGGCAACAAAAAACTGATGATTGATGCTTCTCATCTCTCCGTTCCTGTCTATCCCTCTCTCTGACTCTCTCTCTGTCTCTGTAAAAATAAAAAATAAGTTAATTAAATTCTGACTTCCCAAACAACTTCTCAAAAGGCTACACAGGTTAAGTGCAGCAACCAATGTCATGTATTGTATGTGGGGGCATTAATGTTCATTTCTTCTTAATGTTTGTTTCCTGTTTCCTAAGGCTGTAATCCAGAGAAGGGGTGAAATGAATGTCTGTTAAGTCAAGAATGATTATGTTAGCAAATGTAAGTGCAATGATTAGAGCTTTCCTGTGGCTATGCAGAGAGCTGGCAGGGCTCATTGCTGATCTCTGAAGCTGCAAAGAGACTATTTTCCATCACTGGGGTTAGTCTGCTCTTCAGGGAACAAGGAAAGGGAGAGAGATAGTCAAGTTTTCTCTCCCTACCTCATTTATTTTATAAGCCTTTGTTGCTAACGACAACTTGGATGTGAAAGAGAACCCGAAAGTGGAGAAGTGGAACTTTGTTCTGCCATTGCAGTGCTCATCCCGGCTGCGCTAGGAAACACGAGCTTCACTGAGTGTTCAGAGGACACGAGACTGAACCTCAGTTGTAGTGACCTTACCAGGATAGCATGAAGAAAACAAGGCCTGTAGGGTTGGGTTGCCCCAGTTCAGTCCTGGCTCCAGCACATGTGGTTGTGACCAAGTTCTTTGAGTCTGAGTTCTTAGTCATAAGATAGGTGATATAATATCTACTCTATAAATATTTGGGAGAAATACCTTTTCAAAAATCATTAAACACATGGAAAACAATGACTTGGTAACCTCTCCATGAAAGTGGTTTGTATTATTTATAATAGAGAACCAAGGATACAAATATTTTACAGTAAACAGTGTAACATTATCTGTATTGTTTTTATTTACATTCTTAACTCTGATTTGGACTTTTCTGAGTAGTCTAATAACATTTTAAGAATGTGCAGGACAGCTTTCTTCACCTTTCCTTATGCTATCTCCAGATGGTACATTGTTAGACTTGTTCTCTAGAAAAATAAAAGGAACCCTGGCTTGTATCATTTGCCAATTTCTATGGTGTAAAAGCTTCAGCTATGGCTGACTTCAGACTAGCAGCATTTTAACAACTGTCGTACAGAACTTCTGAATATTAACAGTGGGCTCTCATGAGCCTCTACAAGTCAACCCACCTTTGGCTCAGAATGTGACAGGGTGATCTCAGAAACTTCCTGGGCATCATGCAGACAGACTCTGAAGTCCCATCCTGAACAGAGCTGTGGTATCTGGCATGGGTTCTTGCACCAAGAATACATTCTTATTATTATCACCCAGACTTTATACAGGAAGCCCATTCCATTCATAGATAAACCCACTACCTCTGCTCTACAGGGGGGAAAAAGGATATTGTTTTACTTTAAATGAGAAAATTGTTAAATTGCACTAAATCCCTTGCAAAGAAAAGTCATTGAACCTTTATTTGAATTAATATAACAAATAGACTTCATTTTCTAAAATGGAAGAGTAAAATATACAGTTTTCCCCTAAGGTTTGCTTATTCATTCAGATCGTGTTTCTAATGAAAAAGATTTACTATCATCAAATTGATTTCATCAGTGAATTTAAATGGTGCTTGACATTGAACCTAGTGATTACGACTTTGCTATATTTACGTGTTTAGCACATTTGCACTTGGTATGCTTATTAAACACAGCAAATAATTTGCAGCAGGGTCTGCTGAGCCTTTGCAAGCTGAAGGAAGTCTAGAGAGTGTTTCCCCTTCTTCTGGCCTCTTGAGCATCTCATTCTTTCCAGGGCTTAGAGCACATAAATTCCACCTGTTTCTGAGCTGGAGATGAGCTTGTTTCCACCACTTCAAGCAACACTTCCTGTTTCATTTTGTTTATTCCATCAAGAGGACTTCAATGAAAGGAATTTTAATATATTCTGTGTGGGAGAGAAGAAAGATGCACATTTATTTCCTGTTTCAGAAACAGACATAGTTCTGCACTCACTGAGGCTTCCCTTAGACAAGAAGAAAGAACAATAGTGAGATGGAGAAACAGTCAGCCAGTCTAAGTTCCACCCCATACACAAAGCCTTTCCTGATGGCACCAGCTTATAGTAGAATTGCATAGTACCCGGTCATTGAAAATTGTCCTCTATTGTTTTCTAGTAGCTATTTTAAAATTGTTTTTAATGACTTAAACTTGTCTTTCTTGGGACTGAAGGTATGCTACTCACTTTTTTTCTGTCTCCCACAGACTGTGTTATAGCAAAAGCACTCAGTAAGTGCCCAGTGAATACTTGTATTCTTCCCCAAGGAAGAACACTTGTCTCTTCCCCAACATTGGCAGAATTACAGATAGTAGTAGATACTCAAAATGTTAATTTCATGCCATTCAGAAAAGAAATATACTTTCTCCAGCTGAACCAGAGGTGCTGTCCTTTTGACCTATAGCATCTTCAGAGTTGTTTTAAATAGAGCATAACTGTCACTTTTGACTGCATGAAATACTATGCTTCCATTGACCTTATTGGCTTTGCCTCGTTTTAATGGGAATATAAGCAACTCTGAAAGATCCAATAATTCTGGCTCTTCCACAGAATCAATATATCCAACAGCCGCTTTCTGCAGCTGAGCAGCGTCCACCGCCCCCCGCACAGTAAGGAGAGTGGAGAAGATAGGTCGGAGAGCCTCGCTGGCGAGTGAACCTCCGCCATCCGTAGACCTCTGAGGAGCACAGCACTTTCTGTCCAGCTGTGTCTGCCTCGCGCTCCACCTCCATGTCCAGCGACCGTGTCCTTGTTATGTCTGTAGGTCCATTCTGACAGCCCACTCTCAGCGTTGTGTTGTCAGGAAGTCTCCTCGGGTTGGCAGCCCTATAGTTAGCTTGCATCCCCCTCGGATGTCAGGAGTACCCTACCCTTTCCTGATGTGGTGCTGCTGTTGGGTTCCCCAAAATCTTGTGCTGATAACATAGGGGGATAAAAAAGATAAAGGATCCAGTCTTGCCTGGGAATTCTAATGATGGCAGGTGGCCTGCTTTGGGCTGTGCTATGGATGGAACGTTGTGTCCTTTCATCATCTGTATGTTGGAGCCCTAATCCTGGACACGATGGCATTGTGTGACCCTGAGTGAAGCCAGCCAGGTCGCCAAGCAGACACGTCCAGCATGGCTGTGTGAGTGCTGTTTTGAAGCAGGAGAGTCCCTGGTGCTGTCCCTGTGCTGCAGGGTTAGCCAGCCCGGGGCTCAGCAAGCTTCCGAGCTGCACCCGTGTAGGAAGAGTCATTTTTGTGTTGTTTACACTATTTTGAATGGAGATTATCTCTGACCTGGAGCTTAAAGCATCACCCAGGCAGCTGGTTAAGCAGAGGCTGGATATCAGAGCTTCTGCTTGACCTGCCTCAACAGGTTCTTGTGAGAATTTGATGAAAGACATATTCTTATAGTAATGATTGATTAGTCACCCGTGGGCTAAGCAACAGTACTAGGCAGTGGAGTTATCATGGGAAGTTTCCCTACCCTCCTGAAGCTTGTCCCAGGGTAGAGACAATATGAAAGAGAAGTAATTGTGCATGTAATTATTTCTTTTCAATAATAAATGCTTTGAAAGAAGAGTAGAAGGAACAATACGAGAGGATAAGTAGTGATAACTAATTTAGTGTACTTGGGAATATTTCCCTGAAGATGCAATTGTCAAAGATCTGCGAAAAAGGAAAATGTTGATTCTGAAAGCATTAGGATGTTCTGGGCAGAGACAGAGTGGTGCATGGGGTCCCTAGAGACTGAAGGAAGAAGACACCTGGCCTGGCTGGATTGAAGTCAGGGAGGAGCAATGTGCATCAGCGACATGTGAGAACGGCCTGTTAGGTAACTGGACTTGGTGTGGGCTCAGTCATAGGAGCTCATAAGATTAAAACAGTATGATAGGATTTGTGGACTTTGCTTTACCAAAAATTACAGGATGAAACTGGAAATTGCTTCTAAGAAGATTTTCATTGTAAATTATTAAGAAAGAGGAGACTGTCTTGGGGGGGGAGGGGCCTTGCCATTCTTTGAAAGACATGTCATCCTAAACTAGGCATGTT
Organism: Rhynchonycteris naso; assembly: GCA_037038555.1. NCBI lineage: Eukaryota > Metazoa > Chordata > Mammalia > Chiroptera > Emballonuridae > Rhynchonycteris > Rhynchonycteris naso. Next base: position 148,120,594 of record CM072999.1, on the reverse strand, counting down.
CGGGCCACTGCCTGCCACAGCCCCGTGCCAGACGGACGAGGGGTCAGGCAGACACCTGCAGGGTCACTGTGCCCACCTCGTCCTGGGTTTCTGGCCTCGTTCTGCAGCATCGGCCCCAGCCTTTTGTCCGAGTTTGTGGAAGGATGTGGTGGTGTGTCAGCACAGCAGCCGCATGGCTTTGTAAACTTGCAGTGTAGACTGTTTGCGATGATGACATTCATACTTTCCTGCCTCAGGCGGAAACCCTGCTTTCTAAGAGCTTGTGAGTCTCACAGTGATATAAAGAACAGTCTGTTGGGCAGTGAAGTTGCCCGAGACTCAGGAGGAGGGAGAGAAGGGGCTTTAAGGTGGGACGGTGGGAGCATCATGTTTATTTTTAAGATATTTACTTAACAGAGTGTATTTCTTTTAACTTTTGTGCTAAAATCTATCACTCTGTGTTTTTAGGTGCTGGCAGTTACAAAAAATAAAAAAAAAGTACAACGACAGTGTTAATTTTTAATAAATCCTCAGGAATAAATGCAATAGCTCATCCATGAAGGATGACTGTGTTTCTTTCGCTTCTAAAGAGTCCTTGATAATATATTAATGAGCAGCATAATGCTTACCCTTCAAGGGTGACATGCTCCATATATATGCAAAAGCCACCTCACCCCATGCTGAACTTTGGATAATGTCCAAATGTCCTCCCTCTCCCCTGGCTGTGCGCCTTTCCTGTTTGTTTGCTGGGTGCTCTCTCTGGCTCTGCCTAGGCATAAATAGTGGTTTCTGGAGGTTAAAGAATCCAGCCATGCTCTCCCGATTGATCAATTAATCAATTTCAATTGATCACCAGAATGTTCTCTTAATTCCATTATGATGTCTAAAGGGGAAACCATAGCAATTAAACAAAAAGACATTTGATAGTTTTTATGGTAATTGAATTTGTAAATTTCTTAGCTTTCAGTTGTTTACTCCCACTATAAGTAATTCATATTTTAATGGTATGCTTTTAAATGGGAAAATGCTCATGGGACCGTTTTTAATTCAGGAGAAGGTACTGGTCTGAAATGGAACCCCTAAAGCCCAAAGTTTATAATTGGATAATTCCTCTGTTATCAGAGCTGATGCATTCTGATTATGGTTGTATTTCTCAGAAATCTCATTCTGGGCACAGACAGCATAGCAATCTGTGTTTAGATGTCAGTTGAGGAAGAAAGCACTGGGGTGAAGAAATAACGCCCCCTGCAGCAAGATTCAGGAACTGTGCGTGGTGGGGGAAGACAGGTAGAGGACCACTAAGAAAAGGCAGAAGAGTTAAGACAAGTTCTGGGGCTCAGACCAAAAAGGGGGGAGGAGATGTTAAAGAGGTATTAGGTCAGGGGCAGCTGGGGACCCTGTGCTGAAAGTCTAGGGAGGCTTAGCTTGTAAGGACAGAGGATTCTGTAACCCAACAGCAAGGAGGGGGCTAGGACTAGGAAGTAGAGGTCTTCTAATGTGGGACATAGAAGAAAAACCTTCACCCTGCTGTAATTAATGACTTCCAGGGGCCCCTAGGAGGTCACAGGGTGTTGAAGGGTCTAAGGGCCAGGGTTGTCAGAACCCATTCATTTGGAAGGAATACGTTCAGGACCTCGAGTGTGGGATCAGTCAGTCGAGGAATGAGCTTCATGTGCATGAGGCCAAACCAAGAAAAGAAGGAAGCCAGAGACCATCGTTCCAGGAGGTAAGAAAATCAGGTGAGCAGCCATGGGACGTTAGCTTCTGAGGGGTCAGACTGCTTCTAACTTGTTCGGTTTATTATTCCCAGCACTTACAACAGTGCTCGGTGCATGTCAAGTCCTCATGAAGACATGTCAGTTCAGTATGGATGTGGGCCCATGAAGAAATGGGGCAGGGGGAGCGAGAGAGGGGTAGGGGCTATCTTAGTCCATTTGGGCTGCTCAAATAAAGTACCACTGGGTGGATGGCTTCTATACAGCAGGGATTTCTTTCTCCCAATCTGGAGGTAGGAAGGAAGTCCAAGGTCAGGGTACTGGCGTGGTCAGATGCTTGGGAAGGCCATCTTTCAGATTACAGACTGCCAACTTATTGCTGTGTCCCCACATGGCAGAAGGGGCAAGGGAGTTCTTTCTGTAGCCTCTTTTATAAGGGACTAATCCCCCTTCATTGCCCTCCTGACTTAATTGCTTCCCAAAGGCCCCAACTCCTAACACCATCACCTTGGGGATTAGGTTTCAACATAGGAATTTTGGGAGAACATATTCAGTCTTGGCCTCTACAGGGGCCAAGTGAATGTATAGACAATAAGAAACTTAAAGTGGCTTTTTTTTTGTTTCTTTGTTTTTATGTTTGTTTGTTTTTTTACTTCTACATTATCTTAATTTTTTTCCCACTGGTCAGAATGTGTCTTTAAGGGCAGTATTGCTTGCTTCCCATCTGGACCATTCCATGAGATTCCACAATTGGTGACAAAAGATTGAGGACATGTATGCATATTATGTGAATGCTTTAATTGACCAGACATGTCTGAGTGAGTGATATCAGATAATACCTGGGTTTTATAGGACATCAAAGGTAGGGCAGAGGCACAGAGAGAGAGAGCGCGCTCTGGACTGTTTAAATTGTCATCATTACATGGTGTCGAGAGTGAGTTAAGGAGGGACGCTGCAGGAGTTTCATCTGCTTGTGCATGTTTTTATGGGGCCGGCTGTATTTGCCTTTAATACGAGGAGGAATTCAAAAGTTATTCTAGCACATAGTTCAAGTCCTGCTTGCAATGTTTTGATATTTTGTAATGAAGTAGTTTTATTCTCAATAAAATAATGACTATTATAATTGCATTTGTAAGTACAGTTTTTAAAATAGAAATATTCTATCACCAATACTTCTTCCATTTAGCCCAGAAAAATAAATGGAATTCTTACTAGATGAAACACAGGACAATTGCCTGGATTTTTAAAGATCTTTTCAAAATTTCAATTCTTTTTTGGAAAATTTATCATATTTTTAATGAGTTGAGATCCTCAGTACTTTCCTCTCCTGGGCCTCACTTTTCTTGCCAGCTAAATTATAGAACTAAACTAGATCATCTTTCTAGGTGACGTCTAGGTTTGACAACTGAGTCATAGAGTCTGGGACAGCAGTGTCTAAGAAAGATAATTTTCAATTTTTTAGTAGACATGTAAAAAATAAGAAACAGGTAAAATTAATTTTAATAATATGTACATTACTTAAGTCAATATATCCAAAATGTTATCATTTCACAGTCAAGTTAAAATTATTAATGAGTTATTCTACATTCTTTTTATCATTCTAAGCCTTAAACAGCTACTATTTTACAGTCACAGCACATCTCAGTCCTGACTACATACTTTTCTAGTGCTTGGTAATCACTCACATTAAACCCAATAAGTACCTAGAATTTACTGGATTATACAACATAGGTCTGTAATCAGCCAGAAAAAGAAGTTTTCATTAGATGGAAAGAAACTTTCTTAACAACATGTATAACAGATAAAAACATTTTTTTTAAATGGAGTAATTAAAAAGGAAGCTAAATTATTAACTTAAACAATGAGTTTGACTGAGTTATTTGCAGCCTGCTGAATTCAGCCACATCAATGCAACTGCTAGAATCTATGCCCTTCTGAGGTTTTCTTTTGCTTATCTGCCCATCTACACTGAGGAAGTAGAAACAGCAATTGTTTTAAAGTGTATAGCACTTTTTATCCCCTCATTTTTGTTCTGGTACACAAGGAATTGCTGGTCACTTTACTCCCAAGTAAGGGACCGGGTCAGGTTAGGTTGCCTTTGTGTTCTATCCAAGACTAATTGCAGGCAGGATGAAGAAGTCAGGTTGACACTTGTACCTCCCCTCTTAAACCCTCTTTATTCCTTCACACACTTTTTGCTACCTTCTCAAGACCCTCCTCAGTATTCTTATGACTACTCCCTGATACATTGTTTACATATAGTCAGAGTGTTATCAGTTGATAAAGGCTTTTATGATAGGAGTTTATACATTTTTATATCACAGGTATATCTCTATTTATATCTCTGTTCATCCCAATTGAAAAAAAAAAACTCCTTGTGATGTGTTCAACTTTCTGAAAGAATGACATTGCTAATTAGTGAGGGACGTATCTCCTGAACCCCTTGGTGGCCTTTGTTCCACTATGCTATGCAGGAGTTCTGTCTCTGGCTGTCTCTATTACAATATCATGTCTATTTGGCTTTCCAGAATCTTCATTCAAATATGTGACAGTATGATTCCAACCCAGCTTCTGGGATCTCATTAGGTTTAGACATGTTTAAAATGTAAAGCTGGCCCATCCCCGTCTGAGTGTTTTTTTCCTTCAAACAGGATGTTTTATTTGCCAATAATTCTCCCACATCCCAGTGACATTCACAAATTTATATGAATTTCATTGCATTAAATGTCTTAAGTTCATTTTGTTTGTTACCCATGCTTCTTTGATTGCTATGGACACTCTAAAACTATCATGTTTATTATTTGATTCTCTTCACTGGTGTTTTCTTTTAAAATTAGTTGCTATATATGAATGTAGCATATATATATTCTCCGTTATTTCTTTCTTTTTCTACTCCATACCAGTATCCTCCAAGGGCATCATTTTATAATGCAAGCTGGACATTTTCTCCTTCTTTTCTCAAGTTTCAGTGGAAATCTCTCTTTATCATGTTGCAGTCTCCTAGAAAACATATTCTGCTCACGTCCCATGAGATAAACTCTATTCCTTGCCAGGAGCATTTCATTTTGGTGTCATAAGTCATGATCTAACCTCCCCCTCCCAACACACTCCCTACACACACACACACACACAGCCATATAGCCTTTGTCACCATCTCGTTAGCCAGTTGTTCATAACCTCTAGTTGATTCTGAAGTCATGACCTTTAACTGAAAGAAAAAGATGAAAAACTCACATCTAGCCTTAAGCCCTTTGTTTTTAGCCTAATTATTTGTAGAAATAACTGACACCTTTCCCATTTTTAGTAGAATAATTTGATCTCATATCTTTCATATATAGTACAGATCTCTGTTGTAATGTCAGTCAAAAATTTTTAACATGATTATATTAAAAGTATTGTATATAATTGATGAGGAGGTATAGGTTCTGGATTGGGAAGAATTGAGGCTAGGGTATCATCATACATGAAGATAGTCAAATCTAACCCCTTGCTGAATCTAGTAGTTCACTGATTTGTAAAGTCTCATTGAAAGATAACTTAAACCTTATTGATAATTTTGCTTAGACATTAACAAGTACATTTTGTGGGCATGAGGGGGTAGCAGTCATAAAAGCTAGATTGCAGGTGGGAGAGATGGACCAATGGAGCTCCATGGAGCAAACGCCCCAGAACTGAGAAAGTTGCTGGTCAGGTTAAGCAGCTAGGCTTGACTCTGGGAAGAGAGCCATGGGTTGTCATAAAGCACCAGATAGAACAGAAGTTGTTATTAGCTCAGTCCTCTTCAAGGAACTGCTGTACCCAGGGATGAACGGGACTCTGTGATGATGCTAAAAGAACCCTGTCACTGTGAAGCATGGACATTCTGTGGGAGTTGATGAAGATGGGAACTTGTTTGCCTCTTAGATGGGTTTGTCAGCACCAGAAATCCAGGCAGAGCAATGACAGAAGGAGCTATAAATAGGAACATGAAAAAAAATATATGTCAGTGCCATAATATGAACAGGTAGTTCCACCACCATTAAAGCTGTAAGGCAAGCCGTGATGGACCATATCTGAGATGGATGGAAGGAGAGCTTCCAGAGTAGGAGGAAAGCAGGGCTGGCAATGTTTTAAGTGTACCCAGAGTACGTTAGAATCAGATGACAGAAACCAAGACAACTGCCTTTGAAAGAAGCCTTTATTACTTACAATTCCTTAGAAGAGGCAAGACACCTTGCCACACAGGGCCACGCAGGTAAGCACCGATGTTGGTTAGGTGGTAGAGGAAGCAAGGGAAAGGCATGGGCGTGAGCCTGTTTACTATAGTGTTTGGAAGTGGTTAGGTGCATACGTCCTCTCTTGGGCAGGAAGTGAAAGGCAGCTGTTGGGGTTTGTGGTTGCAGGCTTGTGATATGATTTTCATGTATCTACAAATACCCAGGGTATAATAAAGGGGTAGACAACTTGGCTCATCAACATGACCCTGTGACTCTGGATGCCATATCGGCAATTACAGTACCTCAGGAATGGCTGTTACATGCAATAATGTATAAATTAAGTGTCTGATAAACCCTACTTTGATATCTTTGCAGAAACACCAAGGAAGGAAGGGGCTGGGAAGATTTTTATAAAGCGATCTTTAAGACAAACTGAGCTCCTCTCACTGTTGAGAGAGGAAGAACATTTTGGTTACACTTGCAAATATGTGGATTAGTAGAGTCTTGATAAAGTTTCTTATTTAATAAATCTTTTTTTTTTCCAGCTGGGACTTCTGATGGTGCATGCTTTTCAAAAGTCGAGCCATCCTGGCACTAACTTAGTAATAGAAATATTAAGCCATTTCTCCCCTGAAGACAAAGATAGAAGAAGGAAATAACAATTTTTCTATAACTTGGTAAACTTGCCAGAATATGAAAAAGAAGGAAGATTATGTTTTGTTTTCTATAACAGAGTTAGCCATTCTTGTAGGTAGAAATATTATCTAAACATTTATAGATATTTTTAAATAAGTATAAATTGGCACATGATGAATGAAATATGAGTGAAAATGTTCTTAAACTAGAAGAATAAATTATGATAATGTCCATTATTTCTAAGGTAGTGGAAAATTTTAACATAATCCCATTAAAAATCCCAGGTTTTCATGAATATAAACAAATTATTTATAAAGCTAAAATTGAATGATAAATATTCAAGTATAGCTGTATTAACTCTGGAAAAAAAAACAGTATGGATGTGCTATAGACTAAGTGTTTGTGTCTCCCCAGTATTTATGTGTTGAAATCCTAACCCCCAATGCAATAATAGGAGGTGGGGACTTTGGAAGGTGATTAGGTCATGAGGGTGGAGCACTTGTGAATCTGATTAGTGCCATTATTAGAAGAGACTCTGGAGAGCTCCCTTACCTTTCTGTCTTGTGAGAACAGCCAGAAGACAGCCATTTATGGACAAGAAAGTGAGCTTTCACCAGACAGTGAATCTGACAGCACCTTGATCTTGGATTACCCAGCCTCCTGAATTATGAGGAACAAATTTATGCTGTTTATAAACCACCCAATGTATAAGAAAGTATAGCAGTCTAAATGGACTGACAGAATGATAATAAGACCAAATATCAAAACATATTATGAAACCTGTATAATTAAATAGCATAGTTTTGGTTCATGAACAGAAAAAAACTCCAGAATTCAAATTTCAGAACTAGACAAAATGTATTTGAAAGTTTTATATACAATTAGAATCTCAAATTGATTGGGAAAATACAGATTTATTAATACAAAGTGGTGGAATAATTAGATAGATCTATTTCTCACACATATATTCATATAAGTTCCAATGATGCTGTTATGTAAATGTATACCAGTCTGATAACAAAAATAAACCATACCATCAACAGCAACAAGTTTATGTATTTTTTTTTTTTTTTTTTTTTTTTTGTGGCAGAGGCAGAGAGAGTTAGAGAGAGTGATAGGGACAGACAGATAGGAAGAGAGAGAGAGATAAGAAACATCAATTTTTCGTTGTGGTTCCTTAGTTGTTCATTGATTGATTTCTCATATGTGCCTTGACCACAGGCCTTCAGCAGACTGAGTAACTCCTTGCTCGAGCCAGCGACCTTGGGTCCAAGCTGGTGGGCCTTGCTCAAACCGGATGAGCGTGCACTCAAGCTGGTGAGCTCAGGGTCTTGAACCTGGGACCTCCACATCCCAGTCCAATGCTCTATCCACTGCGCCACCGCCTAGTCAGGCAGTTTACGTATTTCTTTTACAACAAAAGAGACTTTTTATATAACCAAACATAATGTTTTAGTGACCTTTTGGTAATGTACAGTTTTTGTGAATTAAAAATTTTTTATTGTTATAAATATAGGAAAAAATGAAAGCATTCATGTAAGCAAAAGAAAACATAAGCAAATGATTTTGTAACTTACAGTGGGAAGATTTGGAAAAGCACTACTAATATGATTGACAAAACTGCATCCTTCCTGAAGGATTGAGAAAGGAATATGTTCCTTGTATTTTCTAGCTTTTAGAAAGTGCCTGCATTTCTTGGCTTATGGCTATATCATTTGGACCTCTACTTCTATCTTCACATCTGTTTCTTTGACTTAGACTTTCCTGCTTCCCATTTATAAGGACCTTCGTAATTAAATTGACTCACCCGGATAAACTCCCTATCTCAATATCCTTGAAATAATCATATGTGCAAATTTTTTTTCCCCATGTAAAGTAGCATGTTCACAGATTCTGAGAATTAAGACAGGAACATGTCTGGGAGGCCATTATTCTGCCTACCAGTCTTCGTTCTGGTTCTTAAAGAGTCACTTCTATTCTATGTGCCAGATACATTCACCATGTTCTCAAGTCACAGAAAAGTTCAACTCATTGTAACATCAACTCAATATCCATCCATTTTTCACAATCACATCACCTCAAAGTCCCAAATAATATGAAAACCATGTAGGTTTGTAAAGGATGATATTCCAGACATGACCCATATTGGGGGAAATCCATGTCTATCTGCTTTCAAAATACAGTGATGGGGCAGACATAGGATAGCAGGTTTAGACTTTTTCTTTAAAAAAAAAAGGAGAAAATGGAAAGAAAATGGAGTCATCGGTTTCAAACAATTTTGAAATCCAACTGGGAAAAGTCCATTAGGCCTGAAGTCCTAGGAAGAATTCTCTGCATCTTCAGTCTCTGGTCTCTGGGCTCAAAGCCTTACCCTTATAATAGGTCTTCCTGAGAAGGCAAGATGGTGATGGAGTAGGTGGACATACCAATTTCCAACTCCTGGAACCAAGGTGGATTATAACTTAATTTTAAGAACCATCATCTGGATAAACCAACTTTGAACTAAACTAAGTGGACTCTTCAAGGAACACCAAAGAAGCCACACTGAGACTGGTAGGAAAAGTGAAAATGTGGAAAGGGCTGCCCAGCTCCCTGGAGTGAATGGCAGACTCATGTGGTGGGAAGAGAGTTTAGTGTAGAGGCAGGGACCTGGGTCCCAGAAACAAACCCCCAGCCTGCAGCCCCAGAGCCTAGAAGAGGCATTTGGACAGTATTGAGCTGTGAAACAAGGGAGGATACTGTTTGTGAAAAACAGACAGTTTTCTCAGACCCAGAATTCTTCTTAAAAGGACAGCATAGAAAACCCCTCTCACAACCACTCACCCGGGGCTCTGGGGAACGGGGACAGAGGAGAGGACCGGAGCAGTGGGAAGAGAGAGTGGACTGGAAGGCACAGGGAGAACACTCTGAGGAACAGCCATGCTAACCCCTGGACTGAGTCACTTCCCAAATCGAAAACAAATATTTCCCCTGGAACTAGCAATACCAGCAAAGGGAGACAGGACATCAGCCAAACAAGCTCTCCCATGGCATGTAGAGCAGAGCTGCTTAGATGAGGGAACTTCCAGGAACAGTATGGTGTTAGGGTCTGAGCTGCAGTGCCCCTACCCACACTGCTGAGGGCTTGATGGAGGGATGGTGGCGGCAGGATGCTGAAACGCAGTTCTGTTGGTGGGGGTGGAGGCCCAGCCGGCCTGAGCTTGGTCTAGCCCAGCAGGGGTGAAGGGGATGTGCAAAAGCGATCCGGCAGCTGCGGGCCCGCCTGCAGCCCCACCTGTGGGGGAATATTGGGAGACCAGGAACATGCAGATATCTGCTGCTGAGCAGGGGCCCGTGGGCACGCAGCATCACCTGGCCTCCAAGGTTTGTGACCCTGTGCAAGCCAGCCCTGACCGCGGAGGCAGGGTAATGCCCGGGACAGGCGGAGGCTCACAGCTAAGTGCACGCCAGCAGCCCCGCCCAGCCTGAAAAACCACAGTTTGCAATCCTGCGCAAGCCGGCTCTGACCACGGGGGCTGGGCAGAAGCCCGGGAACGGGCAGGGTCTGCAGCTGAGCAAAGGTGCTCACCCCTACCCCTGATGCCGAGACTTGTGTCTTGAGTGCGGGGTGTAACCCCACCTGTGGGGGCAAGGCGAAGGCCCAGACAGGCTGAGGTTTGTAGAGCCAGGCATGAGAACACAGCCCCTCCCGCAGAGGAGAAGTGGAAATCACAGCAACAGCCTCAGGGGGTCGGCGCCGGCAATGTCCATACCCAACCGCCCTAGGCAGTGGCAAAAGGTGTGGTGGGCCTACAGACAGACCACGCCTAGGGAACACAGAAGCAACACCAATTGGATTCCAGTGGCCACACCCTTCTTATAAACAGACAAAATGGGCAGGCAGAGAAATGCAACCCAAATGAATCAAGAGAAATTCCCAGAGAAGAACCTGAATGAATTAGATATAACCAAATTAGCAGATGCAGAGTTTAAAATAATGATAGTTAGGATGTTCAAAGAGCTAAGAGCAACAATGGATAGTCATTACGAAGAACTAAATAAAGAGATAACAAGTATAAAAAAGGAAATTGAAATAATAAAAAAGAATCAGACAGAAATGACAAATACAGTATCAGAACTGAACCACAGTGGAAAGAATTAAGAGCAGGATGGATGAAGCTGAGGATCAAATCAGTGAGTGAGAGGACAAAAGAAACACAGGCAAAGAAGCAGAGCAGAAAAAAGAAAAGAGACTCAAGAAAATCTGAGAAACTTTAAGGGAGCTCTGTGACAACATGAAGAGAAATGACATCCACATCATAGGGGTTCCTGAAGATGAAGAGAAAGAACAAGGGAAAGAAACTTTGTTCAATCAAATCATAGCTGAAAATTCCTTAAATTAAGGCTGGAAAACGTTTCACGTGTTCAAGAAGCATAGAGAAGTCCATTAAAGAGAAACCCAAAGAAATCTACACCAAGACATACAATAGTTAAAATACCAAAGCTAAGTGATAAAGAGAAAATTTCAAAAGCTGCTAGAGAAAAAAGGCTATCACCTACAAAGGAGCCCCCATAATATGACATTCGAATTCTAAGCAGAAACACTTGAGGCCAGAAGAGAATGGCAAGTTATATTCAAAGTAATGCAGAACAAAAACCTACAACAAAGAATACTCTATCCAGCAAGGTTAATGTTTAAAATTGAAGGAGAAATAAAGAGCTTCCCAGACAAAAAGAAACCCTCAAAGAATTCATTAAAACCAAAGCAATTCTGCAAGAGATGCTAAAGGGCCTGTTGTGAACAGTTCAAATGGAGAAAAGAATATAGCAAAAGAAGAATACAGCTTTAAATAATAAAATGGCAATAAACAACTACATATCAACAATAACCTTAAATATAAATGGATTAAATGATCCAATCATGAGATATAGGGTAGCTGCATGGATGAAAAAACAGGACCCATACATATGCTGTCTATAAGAGCCACACCTTAAAACAAAAGATGCACATAGACTGAAGGTAAAAGGATGGAAAAAAATATTTCATGCAAATGGAAATGAAAAAAAAATGCCGGGGTAGCAGTACTTATATCTGACAAAATGGACTTTAAAACAAAGGCTGTAGTAAGAGATAAATAAGGACACAACACAATGATAAAAGGAACAATTCAATAGGAAGATATAATCATTATAAATATCTACACACCAAACATAGGAGCCCTGGCATACATAAAGCAGACTTCGATGGATCAACTTGATTTAATAGATATCTTCAGAACTTTTCATCCTAAAGCAGTAGAATATACATTCTTCTCAAGCGCTCATGGTACGTTTTCTAGGATAGACCACATGTTAGGACACAAAAATGGTCTCAATAAATTTAAGAAGATTGAAATCATATCAAGCACTTTCTCTGATCACAATGCCATGAAACTAGAAATTAACCACAAAAGAAAAGCTGAAAAATACTCAAACACTTGGAAACTAAATAGCATGTTATTAAATAATGAATGGATTAACAATGAGATCAAAGAAGAAATAAAACAGTTTCTAGAAACGAATGATAATGAGCATACATCAACTCAATATTTATGGGACACAGCAAAAGCAGTACTGAGAGGTAAGTTCATTGCACTACAGGCATATCATAAGAAGCTACAAAAAGCTCAAATAAGCCACCAGACCCTGCATCTAAAAGAACTAGAAAAACAACAGCAAATAAAGGCCAGGACTAGTAGAAGGAAGGAAATAATAAAGATCACAGCGGAAATGAATGACATAGAGGCTAAGGAAACAATACAGAGGATCAATGAAACCAGGAGCTGGTTCTTTGAAAAGGAAAACAAGATTGATGAACCTTTAACTAGACTCACCAAGAAAAAAAGAGAGAGGACTCAAATAAATAAAATTAGAAATGAGAGTGAAGAAATAACAACTGACACAAGAGAAATACAAAGTATTATAAGAAAATACTATGAAGAACTCTATGCCAAAAAATTAGACAACCTAGGTGAAATGGACAAATTTCTTGAATCATATAATCTTCCAAAAATCAATCTGGAAGAATCAGAACACCTGAACAGAACAAGTACAACAAATGAGATCGAAACAGTTATCAAAAAACTCCCAACAAAGAAAAGTCCTGGGCCTGATGGCTTCACAAGTAAATTCTACCAAAAATTCAAAGAAGAACTAACTCCTATCCTCCTCAAGGTATTTCAAAAAATTCAAGAGGAAGGAAGACTTCCAAACTCCTTTTATGAGGCCAGCATAATTCTGATCCCGAAACTGGGCAAAGACAACACAAGGAAAGAAAATTGTAGGCCGATATCCCTGATGAATTTAGATGCTTAAATTCTCAACAAAATATTAGCCAACCGGATCCAACAATATATGAAAAAAATCATACACCATGATCAAGTGGGATGTATTCTGGAGAGGCAAGGCTGGTTGTATATTCACAAATCAATCAATGTAATTCATCACATAAATAAAAGGAAGAAAAAAAATCACATGATCATTTCAATAGTTCCAGAAAAAGCATTTTATAAAATCTAGCACCTAATCATGCTCAAAACTCTCAGTAAAGTGGGAATACAGGGAACAAACCTTAACATGATAAAGACCATCTACGACAAACCCACAGCAAACATCATACTAAATGGACAAAAATTAAAAGCAATCCCCTTAAGATCAGGAACCAGGCAGGGGTGCCCCCTTTCACCATTCTTATTAAACATAGTTCTGGAATTCTTAGCCACAGCAATCGGACAAGAAGAGAAAATAAAAGGCATCCAAATTGGAAAAGAAGAAGTAAAACTGTCACTATTTGCAGATGATATGATATTGTAGATAGAAAACCCTAAAGTCTCAGTAAAAAATTTACTTGACCTGATAAATGAATTCAGCAAGATGGCAGGACATAAAATTAATACTCAGAAATCAGAGGCATTTCTATATACCAACAATGAACTGTCAGCAAAAGAAATTAGGGAAACAATCCCCTTCACTATTGTAACCAAAATAATAAAGTACCTAGCAGTAAATTTAACCAAGGAGGTTAAGGACCTGTACTCGGAAAATAATAAAACATTGATAAAAGAAATCAAGGAAGATACAGACAAGTGAAAGCATATACCGTGCTCATGATTAGGAAGAATAAACATCATTAAAATGTCTATATTACCCAAAGCAATTTATAAATTCAATGTAATACCAATTAAAATACCAATAACATACTTTAAAGATATAGAACACATATTCCAAAAATTTATATGGAACCAAAATAGAACACGAATAGCCTCAGCAATCTTAAAAAGAAAAAATAAAGCAGGAGGTTTCACTCTTCCGGATATCACAGTATACTACAAGGCCATTGTACTCAAGACAGCCTGGTACTGGCATAAGAACAGGCACATAGATCAATGGAACAGAACAGAGAACCCGGAAATAAACCCACAGTTTTATGGACAACTGATATTTGACAAAGGAGGAAAGAGCATACAATGGAGTAAAGACAGCCTCTTTAACAAATGGTGTTGGGATAATTGGACATCTACCTGCAAAAAAAATGAAACTGGATAATCAACTTACACCGTTCACAAAAACAAACTCAAAATGGATAGAAGACTTAAAAGTAAGTCATCAAACCATAAGCATCTTAGAAGAAAACATAGGCAGTAAGCTCTCCGACATCTGTAGCAGCAATATATTTGCTGATATATCTCCATGGGCAAATGAAGTAAAAGGCAGGATTAACAAATGGGACTATATCAAACTAAAAAGTTTTTGCACAGCTAAAGACAATAAGAACTGAATAAAAAGACAAACCACACAATGGGAGAACATATTTGACAACACGTCTGATAAGGGGTTAATATCCAAAATTTATAAAGACCTTATAAAACTCAACACCAGGAAGACAAACAATCCGATCAAAATGTGGGCAAAAGAAATGAATAGATACTTCTCCAAAGAGGACATAGAGGTGGCCAATAGGCATATGAGAAAATGCTCAACATCACTAATCATTAGAGAAATGCAAATTAAAACCACAATGAGATATCACCTCACACCAGTCAGAATGGTGCTCATCAGCAAAACAACACAGAATAAGTGCTGGCAAGGATGTGGAGAAAAGGGTACCCTCCTGCACTCTCGGTGGGAATGCAGACTGGTGCAGCCACTGTGGAAACAGTATGGAGATTCCTCAAAAAATTAAAAATAGAACTGCCTTTTGACCCAGCTATCCCACTTTTAGGAGTATACCCTAAGAACACCATAGCACTGTTCGAAAAGAAGAAATGCGCCCCCATGTTCGTGGCAGCATTGTTCACAATAGCGAAGATCTGGAAACAGCCTAAGTGTCTGTCAGAGGACGAGTGAATTAAAAAGCTATGGTACATATATACTATGGAATACTACTCAGCCATAAGAAATGATGGCATCGGATCATTTACAACAAAATGGATGGACCTTGATAACATTATATGGAGTTTAATAAGTAAAACAGAAAAAAACTGAGAACAGCATGATTTCATACATAGGTGGGTCATAAAAGTGAGACTATGAGACATGAACAAGAGAATGTGGTGGTTATGGACTGTGGGAAGGGAGGAGAGGGAGGGAGAGGGGAGAGGGGAGGGGCACAAAGAAAACCAGATAGGAGTTGGGAGAGGACAATTTGATTTTGAGTGATGGGTATGCAACATAACTGAACGACATTATAACCTGGAGATGTTTTCTTTGAACATATGTACCCTGATTTATTGATGTCACCCCCTTAAAATTAATAAAAATATTTTTTCAATATTAAAAAAAAGAATAGGTCTTCCTTTCACAGGAAGGGTAGCACATATTTTCTTTCAGCTGACTAGTTTTATCTGCCTGTTTCTTGCAGTTAGGAATTCTAGCAGGGGATTTAACAACCATCTTTTATTTAGCTCTCCCTCCCTTTTGATCCAAGCTGGTAATATTCCTGCTTTGATAGAATCCTCCAGATCCTTGTAGGTGTTCCATGCATATCATTCACTTCATTAGAAGAAAGGTCCCTTTGTGGTGGAGCCTGGACCATCCCATCTCTATCCTAGCCTCTGCTGAGTTGATGAAGGGAGTCTGAGTGACGAGCCTCAACACTTACACGTTCAGTGACATGGGTGGATCTCAAGTACACTATAGTAAGTGAAAGTAGCCAGATTTAGTCATCGAGCTTTCTGAAAAAGGTAAAACTATAGGGCTGGAGAACAAATCAGTGTTGCCAAAGACTGCTGGGCAGGAGAGGGTTTGAATGAAAAGCATCCCAAAGGAATTTTGGGGGAGGGGCTGATAGAACTTTTGTGAGCCTTGGTTGGTTTAGTGCTTATACAACTCCATGCATTAGTCAACACTCGAGAAAACTGAAGACCACAAGAGTGGAATTTACTGTCTTTAAATAAAAAAGAAATAAAAAGAAATGGGGGAAGTGGAAGGAGGGGAATTTTGAGTTCAGATTAGATGGCTTTACTTTCTTATAACAGTTCTAATCAGAAAGAAAGTGAATATGAGGGGGGGGGGGATAAGCTTTCTTTGTCTTAGGAAAACAGCTTGTAAGACCTTCTCTCTCTTCCTTGTTCCTATTTTCCAAGGAGGGCAGAAAATTCAGCACTCATGTTGGAGTTTCCTGCAAGGGCTTCAACTGAAAGCCGAACCCTCATCTCTGCAACTTTGAAATAGACTCCAACAACACAAGGGTTGAAGTCCCCATTTAAAATGCAGAGCATTTGCTGACCTTTAATTCATTAATAATAGAATAAGTTGGGCCCTATCCTATTGGTTACTTGAGCATAGGATGTGGTTCTGCTTCACTTTGACTTTTTCAAAGTTCCTGTCACAATCCCCTGCTGATACTGCAGACCCTCAGTATATCTACACTGACTGGATACATCCATTTGTTATCATTCTCTCTTAGAAATGCAAATAACCTGCAGGCTTTGAGAACTTTTTATTTTTTTCTTCATAGTGTTTTTACATATTGTATATTTTCTACAGGAAGCATGAATTACTTTTATAATTAGAAAAAAGCAATAAAAGTTATTTTGCAAAGGCAAATACTTCTGGGAGAGTTGTTTCAACCTTATTGCTTTTGTTAAAACAATTGAGTTCAAGTGTACAAACAGAGGGAGTTTTGATTTGGGGAGGGTTCAATAAGTCATATGAGAACAAGGATTTCTTTTGAGACAGATCTTACAGTAGTTGGAGAACACCAGATGTTTGATGAGAAATAGTACAGAGATGTAGAAAGGGAAGTCCAAAATGAGTTTTTATATTTTCAAAACATTGATTTTCTGTTATAATAATAATAATGAGGAAGGAATAATTTTCCTTTTTCTCCTTCTTCATGACTGACTTGATTCCGTACATTGGTAACAAGGATTCAGGAGACCTCATATTTATTAGAACAGTGATCCCCAACCCCAAATCCGGAAGCTAAGGTTGGTTGGTGACAACATAGTTTAGGTTAGCAGGGAAATGAGAATTATAAGAACAGTGTTTCACTGACTGTTTACTCATTTTTAAAAAAATTTTGCTCTGCCTATTCTATACTTTTGATATGAATATATTCTTGACATTATAGAATAATAGTGATAGAAGACCTTAGCTAATATTTAAAGACTTTTCCATGAAATTTAAAATCTGAGCTTCACTGCATGACTGTGAGCTCCATAAGGACAGGGAGCATCACTCTGCCTTTATTCAGCCAGCACCACAGCCCTGTGCCTGGCACTGTGTCCCATACACCAAAGATTGTACAGAAATGCCTGCCAACTCCCTGACTGTGGTCATTCAGCTAGCGAGTGTGTTGATTATAACTGGGAATCAGACTGGGATCTGGTCCCTTTGACTGACTCTACAGGCAATTCCTCCCAAGTTGATAAAAAGTTCCTAAACAATATATTCACATGTTACAGATTTCAATGAGAATACTCATTCATATCCCATTTGGTGTAATTCTGAAACTATATTTTTTGAAGAGATGTATTTTTTAGTGTGTTAACTTCTGTATAGTCTGACACCTCCCAGCAAAATATAAGTTTCTCTGTGTCTAGTGCAGCACCTTTCATACAGCATGCATCAGAATGTTTTTGTTGACTGAATCAATGTTCTACTTCTCTGCCATCTGCAGAGATGACAGTAAAATGTCTTATAGTACATTCTGTGGTGGTGAGCATATTTGATTGATTAGTCACATTTCTAGCCTTCTCTCTCACCATCCCCATCATGGACCATGTGCTACTGTGACACAAAACCCTCAGTGATGTGGGCTGCGTATTAAATTATAAATATAAAATGCGTATACTGGCTATAAAATATATACAAGTGGCAGGAGTCAAAACAAGGGTCTGGACCATCTGGGCCACAGAGCTGATCAAGAGCTATGGGTGTGAGCAGAAATGCCTTCTCAGAGAGCCAATGATCTTTAGATTCTGTTGCAAAGGAAGTTCTAATAAAGCCTCCCCCTGGACATATTTAGATATTCTTCTGATCTGGGATAATCTGGATTTATTTTTATCCCAAGGCTGAGAAGTAAATCACTTTAGTTTGTGGAAGGTTCTTGTGGTCCAGCCTTTTTAAAGCCACATACCAATAATGACTGTAAGAAGATTTAAGTGCTGTGAGTTAGGTCAGTGGACCGAAGTGCCACAGTACAACAACTTGGCCATATTAGAAGTTACACATGGATTCAGAGTACCCCGCACTGATGACCTTAAGCTAAAATGACCATTGCCATTTTGGACAATTATTCCCTGCTTTATTCTACCTTAAGAGCTGGTTGTAAAATTTGGCTTTTAGAATATATTTTATAAACTCTCCTTTTGCTTTTGCTTGAGGGAAGAAGCTAGTAATACCGAGACCAATGCCAGCATTGGGTGACCAAATCATACTATGTTATCACTAAGAGAGAAAACTCTTTTCTCTCTTTTCCCTTTTCGCTTCCTCTGAAATCTGTGCGGATCTGTTTCGGTAGCTTTTATTCCATTTGGTGTCTGTAAATCTGCCATAAACCTTTTGTCTGCTCCTGAACTCTGCACTCCATTTTCCTTTTCTTGGGAGTAAGGTCTCTTAGTGATAGAATAGCTAATTGGGATCCCCAGACAATGTGTAATCAAGACAGTTTCTTGAACTTCTAAAACTTCTAATGGTCTGTAAAGGCATGCAAATTCTCTGACGAGTCAGCATTGTATCCACTAACTGAAAGCCAACAGAAGAATGTAAGTGATGCCTTCACCAAACCATAGTGTCGAGCCAGGACAGAGAGTGATGTTACACAGTATATGAATCCCATGATACATCAGAGAAGTGAGAAAAGGACCAATTGCTGTTAAAAATATCTTTTCAAAACTACCCAACCTCTGCTATGATTAGACTGCTTTTCTTTTCAAAGATGGCATAGAATCTGTGATGGGAAATAAACATTTTTAGAAGTCCCTAATGTTCTGTGTAGACAAAGGTTGCCAAGTTCCTGTATAATAGCGTTATCATTTCCAGCTTCTTTATATTCATCTTCAAATGCATTTCCTTATTTATGGAAAGTCTTCTGCCCTTGCCTTTTAGTAATTTTTTGGTTGCCATGGGATTGAGATGCCGTTGACTATTATCTGATCCTAGATAGATCCTTTATCCTGGTGTGAGAGAAAACTTTTAATCAGCAACTTTTCAGGTTTACTCATCCTTTGCTACCCCTGAGAGTCCAACACAGTGAGCCTTAGACTTTGGAATGTCATAATTATTAGGCTTGTATAGAGCAAAGAAGCAATAAGGACCAGACTGCTTCAAATATAAAGGAGGAAGCAGAGCTGTGATGGGAAAATGCCGAGAAATGCTTCGTATAATAAAGAAAGCAAAAGTCAAAAAAGTGAATGGAGGCTTTCAAGTCTTTCTGAAACCTTGCTGCAAGTCTATTCTTTGAAGAGATTCTTAATCAGCAATAGTGGTGGAGTTGGGTAGACTAGTAGAAATGATTATACAGTAAGAACAGTGTCTTTTAAAAAGTAATTATATAGAAGTTGGAATGATGAGAGCAGAAAAGGATCTAATATGATTACCTGTGTGGCTTGATCAGATAGCCTCACCCTATAGTTTTCCATTTCTTCCTTCAGAAAATGGGTGCAGCAGGTAATATTTAGGGAATTAACACTCTTTCATTATTTATTGTTCTGTGAGCATGCTGGATTTGCATGTATGTAGTTTTCTTTTTATTTTCCTGCTTCATTTGCCAAAGAAAATGGAAGTTAACCTCCAGGGGAAATTGATCGACTATTTTACATCCTAGAGGACCATATGTTCAACTTGATTCAAAGTAATAAGCATTTGTTGAGTGTCTAATATGCATTTAGCTAGTCATATGTTAAGGACTCCAATAGGATTTACAAGAAAAATATGGCCCAATCTTTTTATTTTTATTTTTGATAAAGAGCAAATCATCTAATTTTTGTTCTGTGAAAAAACAAAGTAGTTAACGAAGAATCTAAGGCTCTAATAAGATTTAGAACAAAATATTATCAAGCTATAAATTAGATCATACACTAGAATTTTTATTAAAAATTCTTTTTATTTATTCATTTTAGAGAGGAGACACAGAGTGAGAGAGAGAGACAGAGAGAGAGAAAGAGAGAGAAAGGGGGGAGGAGCTGGAAGCATCAACTCTCATATGTGTCTTGACCAGACCAGTGCAGGGCTTTGAACTGGCGACCTCAGTGTTCCTAGGTCGACGCTTTATCCACTGCACCACCACAGGTCAGGCTCATCCACTAGAATTTTTAAGAGATTTATTGGGCATCCCTTTGGTTTGCAATGAAGGTGATTCTTATCTCTGTTTAGTGAATCAGGAGCCCCTGAGTCAGGTTTCTTTGTGTGTGTGACAGAGACAGAGAGGGTCAGAGAGAGGGACACATAGGGCCAGACAGACAGGAAGGGAGAAAGATGAGAAACATCAATTCTTTGTTGTGGCTCCTTAGTTGTTCATTGATTGATTTATCATATGTGCCTTGACCAGGGAGTTACAGCAGACTGAGTGACCCCTTGCTCAAGCCAGCAACCTTGGGCTCAAGCTGGTGAGCCTTGGAACCCCAGAGTTTGAGGTCGAAGATGTCAGGAACTCCAGGAGGGCAAGAACGGGTTTGCTGTTGTGCCCTGGAGTGCTTGTGTGAATATAGCAGCTGAGCTTCTCTTTCTGGTAAAGCCCATTTTAACTTTCTCCTTTGATTCATCCTCAACTCTGTGGCCGCCTCCCCACCTCAGCTCCCAGTGAGAACATCTGTTAGAAATTCTGCATTGAAGACATACAGTAGTGACTTGATAACACAAGTTCTGTCACTCAACCTCAGATATATTCATCCAATTAAGGGATGAAATATCTCACAGTATTGCTTGCATGTTATTTATAGGACTGAAAGTCTTTGCAATACACGGAGAAGATAGAACGAGGTTTAAACTTAGAGATTGGCTTATTTTTCTTAGAATTGCTATTAAATTAGTTCTTTAATTTCAGATATACATAAGCATTTCCATGTAGGGGAAGAAAGTGGGAATTTCTCTCAAAATGTAATTGGGAAAATCCTCAGATGCTTAGACTAGAGCCTGGTTCTTTGAAAATGAACCATATATATATATATATATATAATTATAATTCTCTTTCTTCCTAAGTCACAGAAAAGATATTGCATTTGCAGTACTGTATGATGGGGGCTGGGGGAGGTAAGAGCTACTGCTCATGATGACCTACTTCTGGCCCTGTCCTGTAAAATAAGATTGTCCTTTGTCATGCTCTAAAAATACCAGTGGGTAAGCAGAGCACTCAAGAATTCAGAAATTCTTTGGATGCTAGTTATTCATGTATCCCTTGAGAAGTAAACTTTTCTATGTTGAACTACAAGGAGCCATAGAGAAGGATTTTATAGGTGAGTATTGTAGGGAAGAGAGGGAGCAACTTAATAAAAAGCAAAGTAACAGATATTGAGATGATTCAAATAAAGTAAAATGGAGATCAAGGTTGAAAATTCTTCAAGGAGACAAAACTGTTGAAGCCACATAAAACTAAAGCTAGCTTACTTTCTGAACATAGTGAAATGAAAAAGGTTATTTCTCGATCATAGTAAAAGACAGTTAAGTCCTCTTCCTAAAACAGTGTAAGATAATCACTTTTAACCAATCCCCTGCTATATGAAAACCCCCATTGTAGTACTCAATTATTGTAAAGGTTAAATAATTTCCCCATTTTGCTTTATAAGCCAACCAGGAATGTCATGCCTCTGAGCTTTGTATCACTTTTGGATTTGAATACTCCCAGTTCATGAACTGTTATTTGTTGGACAAAAAACTTTTACTAACTAATTTTCTACTGGTCTGGTATTAATTTTTACTACTTCTGTATCTTTTCTTTTTTGACAAAACACACTGATATCCTCTTTGAATTTAGCAGCACTTATTTGCCGCTTTCTGACTGGGCGTCTCTACATGAAGTTATTTTCCACAAGAAATTGTTTTAATTTACAGATAGATAAAGAAATAAGTATATAAGCTGGACTAAGGCATTGCAAATGGCTCTTTTAAATTCTACCTAAGAAACAAAGGTGGTCAGTAATTCCTGGCACTGAAAGCATAATTACAGCCAAGGCTTCCATCACACCAGGTCATGTGAGACACATGCACTGCTGAGTGGTGAGGGATCAGGAGATGTCAGTAGATGCCTGTGGCTGCAGGGAAGAGAGCCTAGCAGACATTGCAAGACAGGGTGAGAACTGGTCAGGAGCAAAAAACAAGAGTGAGATAGAGAAGGTGACACTCCTGACTCAATCCCTAACTTTCCAGTTCTCAACTTTAGATTCCAGGAAGCCTTATTGTTCTCAAATTCAAGGTGAAACTGTCCATCCTTTTATAACTACATCCCATGACTTTGCTTTTGATAGGATTTTTTTTTCCTATTTGGGTATTTTATTATTTCATGTGAATTTTAGAATTATTTTGTCCAGTTCTATGAAGTATGCCATGGGAATTTTGATAGGGATTGCATGGAATGTGTAGATTGCTTGGGGTAGTATGCACATTTTAATAGTGTCAGTTTTTCCAATCCATGAACATGGACTATCTTTCCAATTATTTTTGTCTTCTTTAGTGTCTCATTAGTGTCTTATAGTTGTTAGCTGATCTTTCACCACCTTCATTAAACTTATTTTTAGGTAGTTTCATTCTTTTTAATGCAATTGCAAACAAGATTGATTTCTTAATTTCTTCTTCTGATAGTTATTAGCATATAGAGATGCCATAGATTATTGTATACTATTTTTTTTTTATTCTGAAACTTGACTGAATTCACTTATTAGTTTTAACAGGTTTTTGGTGGAGTCACTAGGCTTTTATCTGTGTTGATTAAACTAAATTGTCTCAGCCACAGCCATCCAGAGTGGAGCTTCTGTCACACTGAGCTGAATGGGTAGAAAGAGTGGTCCATTGCTCCAATGCCACAGACTCTATTCTTAGCAAGATTTAAGAGATTGTCACAAATAAATGTTTATTAATTATTATCTTTCTTTTTTCCCCAGAGACAGAGAGAGAGTCCGAGAGAGGGATAGATAGGGACAGACAGACAGGAATGGAGAGAGGTGAGAAGCATCAATCATTAGTTTTTCCGTTGCCATTGTGACACCATAGTTGTTCATTGATTGCTTTCTCACATGTACCTTGACCGTGGACCTTCAGCAGACCGAGCCACCACCTGCTGGAGCCAGCAACCTTGGGTCCAAGCTGACGAGCTTTTGCTCAAGCCAGATGGGCCCACACTAAAGCTGGCAAGCTCGGGGTCTCGAACCTGGGTCTTCTGCATCCCAGTCCGACGCTCTATCCACTGTGCCACCGCCTGGTCAGGCTAATTATTATCTTAATTTGACAATTCAGTTGTCCTCATTAAATTGGAACAATATTAAGATACCTTACATTTTTTATTTTTTAAAGTAATTTTTACTAGTTAGGCTGTTTTATTAGAGAGTGAATCCATGGAACTTTTCACACTGCCATTTCTAGAAGTGGAACCTACAAGGAGTACATTATTAATACTTTATAATATTACACAATTTTAAATGTAATATCTGTCGTGACTATGTATTGATTGCATGATCAGATAAAATAAAGAAAAAGAATTCAAAAAAATTTTTAAGTTACAATTTTTAAAATAGGGGAAAATATTGTATTTTATATTTTCATAGTACATCTCTTTAATGAAACAATCATTTATATTAAGAATTCCAGTTATTTTCCTATAACCAGTTGCTCCTATTCAGCTTGAAGAAGGCACTTGAAAAAATGGATTCTCTTAAATATTCTACTTCTTTTGTAATCTATTCTTACACCAAGACTTATAGCTTTCAGTCATGCCCCTGTCTAAAGTAGAGTAATAATTGTTTCTTCTATTCTTTCTTGGCTGAAAATTCGTGAAGTCTCCATATTACCCCTGCTCATCTTTGTACTCCATGGTATTCATCACAATTTCTTACTTGAAATAAACTTAATTCAGAAGTGATGTGTGTCAAAATCTGTGAACAATTTGAGATTTTGCCCTACTTACAAGCTATCAAGTTATTCATGGATACTGGCAGAAGACAGGAAGTTTTTAGGTGAGAGAGAAAGGACAAGTTATTACAGTGGTAGCCATAACCACACTATCATTTTGTTTTGGTTTTCTGAGCCTCAGTTGCCATAGCCCAGACCACGAGGGCCAGGCGACTTTTGCATACACGGTATATTGCATTATAGAAGAGGAATAAAAAATTTAGAAAACTCAAATATTCTACTATAGACAATAATCCTGCCTGAACTTTACACCAGAGAGACATTATATTTATTATACTGGACAGTAAATCAACCTGCCTTTTGCTCCAGAGGTATGTATCTTCCAACATTGTTTGTTATACAAATATCCTTGGAAAAGATAATCCAGAAAAAATGAAAAGGTTAGTGAGTAGTGGTTGTATGTGCATCATGTACATAAATGTGAGAGCCTCATAGAAATTGCCCCCCTGTCAGTGTGACTCACTCAAGTTCAACATGTTTTTCAGTAACAACCTCATCAAAAAAGCAATACTTAAAAATCAAAATGTCATGGTTAATGGAGTGTTTTATATGGACGACATTTTTGTATAACTGAGGCTTACACTTGCAGGTTGTAAAATTTAAAAGGATAATTACTTATAATGGGAACATTCCAAAAACATAAAACAAATTATTGTGTCACCTTAAACCCATTACCTACACCCACTTCAACATTTGGAAGTGTGTTCTTTTTTTTTTTTTTTTTGACAGAGATAGAGTCAGAGAGAGGGACAGATAGGGACAGACAGACATGAAGGGAGAGAGATGAGAAGCATCAGTTCTTCATTGCAGCTCCTTACTTGTTCAGTGACTGCTTTCTCATATATACCTTGACTGGGGGGGGGGGGCTACAGCAGAGTGACTGACTCTTTGCTCAAGCCAGCGACCTTGGGCTCAAGCCAGCGACCCCTTACTCAAGCTGGTGAGTCTCTTCTGCTCAAGCTGGATGAGCCCACATTCAAGCTGGTGACCTCAGGGTTTTGAATCTAGGTCCCCTGCATCCTAGTCCGATGCTCTATCCACCTGTACTACCAACTGGTCAGGCTGGAAGTGTGATCTTGATTAGAAAAATAGACTTTCCTTAGAGTGTACAGTGAAAGTCACCAGCTTACGTTTGCATCCTCACAGTATGTGCTGGACATAAATTATAGTCCTCATATTAAGGGGCTACTGTTAATTTTATTTTTATAGCAAGGAACACGGAGGCACCAAGAAGTTACGGAACTTAGGGCCACATAGATAGGAAACAGCAGACCTTGTGTCTAATTTCTGCATGAGGCCACATAGATAGGAATCAGCGCCTACCTCTTCTGCGCTATAATTCACTGCTGGGTTCTGCTGCATCTTTAAGTCCCCCCACCTCCAGATTTTGTCTCTACCAAGTAGTCAATTTCCATTATTTACTGGTACTTTTTTTTATGAATCTCTTTTCCTGATTCTACTAGTAAGCAAATTAAAATTCTCTGAGAGCTGAAAATTCAGATAGATGAGTTCTTTGAGCCTTTTTTTTTTCAATCAGTAGGACTGAATGAAACAGTAGAGCCTGGATTTGGTACGGGGACCTTGAAAAATCTGCTTCCAGTATTCTTATAGGCTGTGGGAATTGGTCCTCTCCGTAAGTGGTTAGTGACTGTGTTTAATTTTAAAGTTAACAAAGGGGGGAATGGCAGCAGGTGAAGGCTGGGTTGCGCTTGATGACTCTGGCTCCATTTGGGAGCACGTTTCTGTGGTGACTGGCTGGTATTGTTTAGGGATGATTATTAATTCCGACTCTCAGCAGGGCCTGAGTCAGATTAATCTCCATATGGCAGAGAGACACAAGAGGTCCCAGTGTAACCATCGATGCACACAGGTCCCAACCTTATCTATGTGCCAGCACAGAGCGTGTCAGTTTCTAATTCTTCTTTGGGAATTTATCATTTATTCGTGTGTGAAAGATCAGTGAGAGAGGAGTGAGTATAAATCCCACTTTTGTTCAGCCTTCTGGGCAATTCGAGTCTGCTAATTCCTGCATGATGCATGATGTATAACAGAATGGCAGCCTCTCTGATTCACTGTCTCTCCTTTGAGTCACAATTAAACCTGGCCGCCATATATTAACATTTCAAAGACATAGACCCATGTTCTGGTTAGCATTACAAGTTCAGAGAATTTTGATGAGTGAAAAGCCCTTCTAAATCGTTTTTTTTTTTCTTACCCAAGCTGTTCATTTATGAGCATATGTAAGCATATGTGAGTGGTCGAGGGTGTGTTTTTAGTCTGTTTCCCTTGAATCCAAATGATTGCTCTTTAACATCTATCATGTCCATGGTCGAACGTTTCTTTTATCTGACAGGTCCTCCCAACCACATTATATAAAACGGGGCTTCTCCCCATGACACTCTCTCTCACTTCGTTCCCACCTTCTTTCTGTACTTTCTTAGGATGCATATACTAGCCACTTGACCACCTCCCTTAGAGTTTAAGCTCAATGAGAGCAAGGACTTTTTCTCACTCAAGGTCACATCTTTAGAGCTCTGAGCAATGCCTGGCAGACAGCAGCGATTCAGTGACTGTTCAATACAGGAAAATAATGAAATCTTCACAAAGTTTCTTCTTCTCTTTTCAATGGCAATAGGGAAAAAGTAGTTAATGTAATTCAACATTCAAAGGAAATAACTTGAATTTGCAAAGTGCTGTTGTCAAAGAACATTTCATTTAACTGCTATTAGCCCTTGTCCTGGAATGACTCCATGCTGTTGAATTGCAAATAGTCCTGCTATCACTTGGAAGAAGCAGTGATATTGTGTAGTAGCAACTTAATTTTTTCCTATTTTAACATGCAGTTTTCTATCTATTGAATAACTAGATTGTTCTTAATAGTATGATACAAATAATAAACATTTTGATTAAGACAAGTTGGAGAAAGACCAAAAGATAATAAAGGAAAGAAAAAGATTATATGGCCGCATTCAGTTAACTAAGTTGAGTATATAATGAGGAGGAAAGTTTAAATTAGTTACCAGTGGCCCCAAAATGAATCATTAGTAATATTTATTACTGGAAATCTGGCAGAACCTAAAATAAATTATTCTATTTTTTTTTTTTTTAGAGCTTAATTTAAACAGTAGCCATATGATGACAGAAAACCTTTCAGGGAGGAAGGTTAATATGGAAAAAATAACAGGTATGATTTGAGTTGTCTAATAACTCTTAGATACTGCTAGTGTTATCAAATACTCATATTCCACAGTATGCTACTTTCCAGAGCCACTGGCCTGTAATTCCTTTTTAGTCTCTGCTAGAAAATGCAAAGTTTTCATGTTGACAAAATATGTAACTGAATTTTAAAATTCAGTAGGGAAAGGGCTTTTGGGATGTTTCAACTTCTGCATATTTTGCTTTGATGTGTGGTGGAGTCCAAGGTGAAGCAAACATTTAGTGTCTGCCCACCACAGGAGAACACACACAGCATGGGTCCGCCCATGCAATGGGAGGCATTCTCAAAGGTTCTTTCCACATAAGAACCTCAGTGGGCCACAGTCACCCAAATGCCTCGTGTCCTTCCTCTTACTTGGAAAGGTCTTCTATCCCTTATTTTCCT
The DNA here is from genome assembly GCA_037038555.1 of Rhynchonycteris naso. Taxonomy (NCBI): domain Eukaryota; kingdom Metazoa; phylum Chordata; class Mammalia; order Chiroptera; family Emballonuridae; genus Rhynchonycteris; species Rhynchonycteris naso. The sequence continues at coordinate 148,092,887 of CM072999.1, read as the reverse complement.
CTCAATCTCTAACCCACTGAGAGTCCCCACCCCATCCCTTATCTATGAAACCCAACTCAGTTCTGCCCCTCGCTCATGGGTTTGAACACTCACTGTCGTGTAGAAGTATAATGAAGGTGATGAGAGTGGTGGTGATAATGACAATCACTATTTTTTGGGTTCGTACAATGTACTGGACTGCACTTTACATAAGTTTCTCATTTAATCCTTCCAATACCCTGTGGCATAGATACTGCCAGCATCCACATTTCTGCAAATGAGGATTACAGGGATTATTAGTTAATGCCTGAGTCCATTTGCTCTATAGAAGTGGTCTGTCTTCAAACATAGGGAGTTTCCACTATACACAACTTATTTCCATGCTGCTTTCTAATAATTGTAGCCTCATGTCTCACTTTTGCCTGCCTACTGGAGTATATGGTCCCTTATTCAGGAGACTCACCCTCTGTCTCCCTGGTGCACTGCCTGCAGATTTTGATGATCACCAAGTAGACTTTAGTAAATAGTTGCTGATTGTATGAAACTGTGGTCTAAGGCTATTTCCCCCTCCAGAGTTCCAGAGGAAGAGATGGCTCTCACGTCTTGTTTATTGTTTTCCTGTCAACCTGTACTTGAGAGTCTCTTGAGGCTGTTTCTTCACTAACAGAGTTGAGTTTGATGTGTCCAAACCCAATGGAGGCCAGTGCTTTCTGTCAGTTATTTAATGGCTAGGTTAGATAATGGCTATTTCTTTATCCATTCCTCATAGAAACTACTTAAGATAGCTGCTGTATCCAATGATTGATCTATGACAGCCCATTCATAACTCTGTAATCAATCATAAAATATTTAATCTCAATATGACATAGAGAAGATTGTTTACTCTCCCCTTTTTAAACACAAGGAAATGGCAGTGAATTGGCCAAATCAGGCACCATGTTTTCTAATAATTGTACCCCAATTTCTTTCTCTATACCGTTATTGAACCACTGCATAAGCCATGGAAGATACTGGTAAGGGCTTATCCCCTGACCCCTGGATCTAGAGTCCTATGCAAATGAATCATCAACAAAGGTAATAGGTAGCAATCTTTCTTTTTATTTTATTTTATTTTTATTTTATTTTTTCACAGGGACAGAGAGAGAGAGAGTCAGAGAGAGAGGGATAGGTAGGGACAGACAGGAACGGAGAGAGATGAGAAGCATCAATCATCAGTTTTTTTGTTGCAACACCTTAGTTGTTCATTGATTGCTTTTTCACATGTTCCTTGACCGCGGGCCTTCAGCAGACCGAGTAACCCCTTGCTCGAGGCAGCGACATTGGGTCCAAGCTGGTGAGCTTTTTGCTCAAGCCAGATGGTCTCGTGCTCAAGCTGGCGACCTCTGGGTCTCGAACCTGGGTCTTCCACATCCCAGTCCAACAGTCTATCCACTGTGCCAATGCCTGGTCAGGCAATAGGTAACAATCTTTCAGTCTAAGAGTTCATAGAAAACAGAAGAGTTCAGGAAAAGCTTTTCGGAAGATGTAACTGAATTGGGAATTAAGGGTTGGGAAAGACTGTGACCAGAGGAGAAGATGGAAAAGGGTTGCAGACCCAGCAAGATAGAAGTGATAAAATCATGCTTGGGAGCAATGTAAATACTTGGCTGGAGGGAAGACCTCTTGGAATAGTGAGAAGACCATTAGTTCCCTCTGTCAGAAATCCATGCCCCTAGGAAACAAGCCTAAGAAATGGGGCAAATGGAAGTCAAGAAGGTTTGGGGACACAAAGATGATGTGATGGAGGTGTTTCATGAAAACTTCTCTAAGTGTGGTGTAGAAGTTGAACTTGAGTGGGCAGGAACTGGCAGTAGGCCAGCCAATTTAGAGAATACTTGAGATACAGTCGAGCCTGGTTCCCTCAGGCTTCCTCCATGTTATAATGAAATCAGGATCTTATGACTCAGAAATAGATTTAATTTTTGATTCAAACCATTTCCCAGCAAATGGAAAGAGGACTTTTTATGAGGGTAGTTGTAGGAGATATGGAGATGCTCTATCCAGATTCCCCATCAAGGAGAGACTTGGCCCTCCACTGTGGGAAGGAATTTCACCAGGCAGTTTCCAGCTCTGCATGGTCAGGATCTGTCTCAGTGGCTGGGAGCTACTCAGGGCATGCCTTCTGGTGACTAAGGAAGGCATGGAGTATGGTCTTGAAGTTTCTACCTGGTGCTGGTCATTCTGATGAACAATTCTTGCTCCAGGGCACCCAGATGGGTAGGGTCAGCCTGTGGGACCAGCATTAAAGGTCACTTTTTTCTTCTTCTTAATTCTGCTTCCACTGTTCTCTTTCGTAAGTGTTAAACCAATATCTTGCTACAAAGCTTCGTCATAGTATCAATTTCCAGAAAACCCACCTTGTGAGAATGGGGATAACTAGGACACAGACCAGAGAAGGAAACACATAGCTGTGTAACATTGAAGCAAATGCTGGTGACATCACCAGCTTTCTATATGGGAAGTATTTAGTATTAAATGTATGATGGAAAAGACAGGGAATTGTTTCAATCTGCTTCTGCATTGGGTTCTTATAGAATTAATTAGGTAAGTTCTATATCAGGGAAGTGGTAGTAAGTGATAAATTGTGTTGATGACTCTATGGATATGTGTATGTGTGTGTAGGGGGGCTTAAAGTCTTTCTCCGCCCCGAAGCTACCTGTTGCTACTTTCAAGAGCTTCTTTTCCATTCCTTTAAATGATGGCAGCTACTCTTATTATTCCTTGTAAAATAAAGATGGACTAGATTATTATGCTCCATAGCAAACAAATGCCACATCTCAGTAACTAAGAACAATGACAATTTAGTTCTCATAAAGTACACATTCACAGCAGGTGTCCTGGGGACTCTGCTCTTGCTTTGTCCATGTTCTAGAACCTAGGACCTTGTTGGGCAAACTTACAGTACCATAGAGCTCTTCACTTAACTATTCTCTTTGTTTTATATCATGATGGTAGCCATGGCAGAGGGAAAGATAGTGTTCTGGAAGGTCTCACATTCAAATTAAATGCTTTAGACTGGAAATAGCACACATGACTTTCACTCAAACACAGCCAGAAGTAGTCTGTGTGGACTCACCCAACTGCCCAGAAGAGGAGGAACCTAGTAACATTTGGTGAAAACCACAAATAATGACAACATTTTCATTTGCTTTTCTTTAATATTCTACTGCTATTATTTTCCACTTAGCTGTCTGCACTTTAAACTTGCTATCCCACCCATAGACTGCTGAGGGTCTTTATATCCGGTTATAGAGAATCATTGAGCCTGACCTGTGGTGGCGCAGTGGATAAAGCGTCGACCTGGGAACACTGAGGTCGCCAGTTCAAAACCCTGCACTGGTTGGTCAAGGCACATATGGGGGTTGATGCTTCCAGCTCCTCCCCCCTTTCTCTCTTTCTCTCTCTATCTCTCACTCTGTGTCTCCTCTCTAAAATGAATAAAATAAAAAGAAATTATTAAAAAAAAAAAGAAATGAGAATCATTGAAATGACACTTCCCTCTTTGCCTGAAATAGGTGTGTGTGTGTGTGTGTGTGTGTGTGTCCTTCTTTGCAATACAAGGTGGGGTAAAAGAAGACTATTTTCTTGAAGAATAAAGTTACGCATTTGCATAGCAACACAAAATGGGGGGAGGGAGAGAGTTGGATAGAGACGAAAGCTATAATGGAAGTCCCATTTTGGTGTTCATTATACTGTCACTCCAACAGCAAAATTATCTTGTGTCCCTGACAAAGATGAAAGGTTTTACTCCTCCTGGTTCTCAGCAACAATTCCTCTCATTAGCCATTCAGCTCACCTCTTATATAGCCGTTTATCCAAACCTATATGTAAAATTAAAAATAAATAAAATAACTAATTTATAAGGGCACACTAGCATAGGCAGGTAAGGGGATGGGATAGGAGAACTGCTAGAAAAAAAATCAAAAATAATATCAAACCCATATTTCATAAGGCACAGCAAAAAAAAATTCTCATTAGCTCATCCATCTCATTATCTTTCCAGAAGACATTTCAGTATTAACTTTCACAAAGACAGTTTTTATTTTAGAGAAAGGTGAGAGAGAGAGAGAGAGAGAGAGAGAGGAATATTGAGCTGTTTCTGTATGTGCCCTGACTGGAAATGAAACTCGCAACCTTTGAGCCTCTGGATAAAGCTCTAACAAACCGAGCTATCTGACCAAGGTTCAGGCAAAGAGAGTTTTATACATAGTTTCAGTTTTTTCATGTTTAAATGTAGGCTCAAGTATCTAGAGAAAAAAAAATACAAGTTTTCTAGAAATGTTCACCTTTGCCTGTAAAGTTGATTGAAGGTAAGGATTAGGAAAGTTTATTCTTCAAAGAGCAGCGATCTGATACCTTCAACATCACTAAAGGTAGAACAATAGAGACAATGCCTGAATTGCAATGTAGAATGATTCAAGTTAGAGTAATGAAGGCATTTCATGACTGAAAAGATTACTGTGCACCTGAGTAACTTATGATAACAGCATAGCCTCTGCTTACTATATTCCCAAATCTACATGTGCAGACACACATATACATATTACTTCTAATCTTGCTGATTCTGTGCTGTGGGCATACATTAATATCTCAATGTCCAATAAGCAATGATGAGTAAGTTTGAATAACTTGTGCAAGGCTACAAAGGCAAAAAGAAGTAGCAGAAACAAGATGCAAATCTAAGTCTAAGAAAATTTCAGTGATTTGTTGAAGTGGGTAGAATTTATTCTTTCAATCTTGATGATGATGATAGCAATAATAATCCCAGTAGCTAGCAATTATTGAGCACTCACTACATGCCAGCCTCTCCCATACACACTGTCGAAGCATTAACTCATTCAATCCCCAAAAGAATACAATGAAGTGATGCTAATGGACACCATTTCACAGTTGGAAGAAACTGATGCAAGACTCAGAGAGGGGAAGTTAGTAGCGGCAGTTGTTGAAAGACAACCTCACTGACTTCAAGTAGTCTTACTAACCTAAAGAGGACACAGCATGAAGCCAACTTGGAGAACTATGACTCTCTCTTCTCACCCATGCTCTTTGCCCTTCATTGCCAGTACCACGAACCACAGGATGTTGAGAAGGGTGCTGTAAGCATGTGAACTGTGGATTCAGACTGAGTTCTAATCATAGCTGAGTGGATTTGGGGAAAAGTCCTTGTATTGTTTATCTTAAAACAACAGAAATGTATTGTGTCCTGGTTCAGGAGACCAGAAATCCAAATGCAGGGTGTAGGAAAGGACAGCAGTCCCTCAAAAGATGCTGGGAAGGGTCTCTTTTAGGCCTTTCTCCTTCTTCTTTTCATTTCTTTTCTTTTTTGTATTTTTATGAAGTGAGAAGTGGGGAGGCAGGGTAACAGACTCCCGCTTGTGCCTGACTGGGATCCACTTGACAAGCCCAACAGGGGGCGGTGCTCTGCCCATCTGGGGCATTGCTCTATTACAACAGGAGCCATTCTAGTGCCTGAGGTGGAGGCCATGGAGCCATCATCAGTACCCAGGCCAACTTTGCTCCAGTGGAGCGTTGGTTGCAGGAGGGGAAGAAAGAGATAGAGAGGAAAGAGAGGGAGAAGGGTGGAGATGCAGATGGGTGCTTCTCCTGTGTGCCCTGACCGGGACTTGAACCTGGGACTTCCACATGCTAGGCCGACACTCTACCACTAAGCCAACTGCCCAGGGATCTTTCTCCTATTTCTGGTTCTTACAGTAACCCTTGGCATTCCTTGGCTTACCAATGTATTATGCCAATCTCCCGCTCCATCTCCTGTCGGAGTTCTGTGTACCTCTGTGGTTTTAGATTTTTGTCTTCCAATAAGGACACCAGACATATTGGATGTGGGGCCCACCCTAATTAAGTATGACCTCATCTTAACTTGATTACATCTTTAAAGATACTTTTTCCAAATAAGGTCACATTCACAGGTTCTGGGTGGACATGCATTTTGAAGAATACATTATTCCACCCAGTACTGTCCCTAAAATTTTTGAAGTTACTTTCATGAGTAAAGTAGGAATAAAAATTACACTTATGTCATAGGCGTGTGAGACTTAATATACAAAAATAAAGTGAAGGCTAGAGTTCGGCACAAAGAAAATGTTATTCAAGTGTCAACTGTTTTAATTACATGACTAACCTCTTCTAGAAACTTGATAGGATCAAAAGTTATGTTAGGACCATTTAAAAATTGGTGTGTGTCTTTTGCCCTAGTCCTTGTATTTCTCTGTAAATTAATAGAGCTCATGACTAAAACTGGTGCTTATAGAGCTTGGTGATACTGCAGCAGGGCTGGCTTTGATCCTAATCAATGCAACAACAGAGGAAGATCAATTTACAAGTCATTCTTTATATAGTGACATAAGAACACTTCCTCTTTGGAGGGAGAGTGTTCTCATTTCTCTTTCTCCTAGCTTATTATCTCTTCTCTTTTTTTTTCTTTTAGGATTTTGCATCTGGTGAGGTATGTGCAGGATCTCAAAGGGAGCATCCACCATGGCCTAAGCATAAGAAATTACCAGACTGAGACAGCAAATAAGTGAATTCAGACAAGAATTGCAGCTGCTGCTATGAGTGAAATGAGATTTCACTTATGAACTTGCTAGCCACCCAACCCCAAAACAAGTTAAAACAAGATTACTTGACAATCTAGAGGTTATATGTTTTAAAAAGAAATCGTGTTGCCAGCTGCTGACTCTGCTTAGTATTTCTTAATAAGCCCATTGAATGATATCACTTGATTGAGTCAATGTTTATTTTCTATCATAGCTCTTAGAACTAGAGGGTGACTGACTTAGAGTATTCAGGGTCACCCCCTCATTTTATTGTTGAGGAAATATTTATCTACTTGGTTTTGTAATGGGCTGTGACATAAAAAATATTTCCTTTCTCCCCTGGCCAACCCTCCCACTTAAAAAAAAATGAATATTTGGGGTGACATTGGCTAATAAAATTATATAGGTTTCAAGTGTACAATTTTATAATATGTCATATGTGTATTGTATTATGTATTCACCACCCAAAGTCAAGTCTCCTTCTATTATCAATTATCCTCCCTTTACCCCCTTCTACTTCTTCCCACCCCCTTCCCCTCTGGTAATCACCACGCTGTTGTCTGTCTGAGAGTTGTTTTTGCTTAGTTCCTTCATATAGCTCCCCAATCTCCCAATCCCCCTTCCTCCTGACTGCTGTCAGTCTAGTCTCTATATCTATGAGTCTGTTCTGTTATCTATGAGTCTGTTTCTGTTTTATTAGTTCATTTTATTAATTAGATCCACATACAAGTGCAATCACATAGTACTTGTTTTTATCTGATTGGCTTATTTCACTAAGCATAGGTCCATTAATGCTATCCTGATCCATCTGTGCTATCACAAAAGGTAAGTTTTCCTTCTTTTTAATGGCTGAGTAGTATTCTGTTGTGTAAATGTACCACAACAATTTTTTATCTGTTCATTTACTGATGGGCACTTGGGCTGCTTCCAAATCTTGGCTATTATAAATAATGCTGGAGTGAACCTGGGAGCACATATATCCTTTTGAATTTGTGTTTCAGGTTTCTTTTGATATATTCCCAGAAGTGGACTCACTAGGTCATAAGACAAGTCCGTTTTAAATCTTTTGAGGAAATTTGTAGTGTTTTCCACAGTGGCTACACCGATCTGCATTTCTACCAACAGTACATTAGAGTTCCCTTTTCTCCACATCCTTGCCAACATTTATTATTTGTTGATTTATTGATGATAGCTACTGTGACAGGTGTGAGGTGATATTTTGGTTTTAATTTGCATTTCTCTGATGAGGAGTGAAGTTGAGCATCTTTTCATTTTTCTATTGGCCATCTGTAGTAAAGTTCCCAATTAGTAGGGAGTTGAACTGTGTTATAGGCTTGTGATATCGATGGCCACAACCCAAAGAGCTTGAGGCACTCTGAGTCTGCTTTGTTAACCTGAATATGAAGCATAATTTTTGAGAGCAGAAGTCTGGTTCAACAGAAAAAGGAAGAGTCACAGAAAATAAACACAAACAAAAAATCGAGGTCCATTAATTACTGTCAGTGGGAACTGGAGAAAGTTAAAGGAATTTAAAGGAACTCGAGCTTAGCGGCACAGTGCAGGTTCTGAGTGTTTAAGTTATAGCTAAACCTTGCTGAGTTGCAGTTCTTTGGGGTCCACATCAATTAAAATTTTCAAGTTTAGAAAAATGCTTGTGCAGGCTCTCATTTTGTTCTAGAGGACTTTAGTTTCAATATTACTTTTGGCAGCACTTCTGCAAATAATTTTAAAGATTAATTTTGCTTTGCTGTGTTTGAATTTTTAATGCATGCATATTTTGTTAGGAATCCCTTTAACCTTAGGCATGCTTGGTGAAGGCTTTGATTTTCTCATGAAGTCCTCACCAAGAATTTGCATTTATACTAGTCGTTCCCAGGGTAAGTGAATGAGGCATTCCACTTAGGCTTTGTCTAAAAAGAGTTTATGATGTGGTCATGACAAGTCAGACTGACAGTAATAGAAAAAAATAATAGAAGATAATAAGGAAGAAACTTAATAAAGCACTCTATCCCATTTCCCTCCTGAGAGCCCGTGTTGTGTGCTTTGAGATTAGAAAACCATGCTGGGCTATGGGAGGAATACTGGATTTGATTTGGTTGCTATTTGAGTTGACCGCTCTTGTGCTCAGAGAACTTCAAGTTTCTTTCTTGCTCTGAAATTCAGAGTCTTGACTATTCTGTGATATAGAGGATCATTGCCCAAAGAGCTTGATACACTTTGAAAGTATGCCTCTTTAACTCATCTAAAAACTCTTTGAACAAAAGAAAACAAAGCACAGACAAGCAAGTCCACTTAGTTGAAGGGGCTCAGGCTGGTGAGCCAGGTTCTGTATGTCTCCCATGAGGGTGTATTATAAGAAAGAGTTTACACTGAACTTGGAATCAAGGGACCTGGATTGAATGCCTCACTTTGCTGTTCCCTGGGAAAGTCTTGTATTCTCTTTAGGCTTCCTCAACTTACCTATAAAATGAAAATAGCAGTACCTTCTTTACTTGTCAATAAAATTTGCACTTGAAAGTCAGTTACCAGTTATAGTATTCTAAGCTATACCTTCAGTCCTAGGAATTTCCAGATCATGAAGAATGCATGTGTTCTTTTAGGAAAGAGAGATTTCAGGAATCCGAGACACCTTAGCAAAGTATCTTAAGAAACAGTTTAAAGAACAAGGACATCACATACCTAGGTATCTGAAGTGCTTTTACTTTTTACTGGTCACTAATTCATGAGTGCTATTCTCAATGCCAAGCAGTCCCTAGGAAGAAATTCTGGTTCTTTTTCTTCCTGGTCTTGGCCTTCAGGGTTCTGACACTTTTCTCTTCAAATGCCTTTAGCTCTGAGTTCTCCTCTGGTTTTGGAACTCTCTCTTAACTCTTCATATGTCATTAAGGGTATCCCTTAGTTATTTCCCTTTTGAATCCTTCATTTAATAAGAATATTACTAAGAATGACTACGTACTTGGTACTCTTAAATTGGAGAGTGAAGCTGGACAGAGTCTCCATAAACCTCATAGAAAATACAAAATATCATCTGAAATATCTCAGCTTGTTAGGATCTCTTGAGCCAATTCTCAGAGCATGAAGAGAGAGCCCCTTTTTCTCATTCCTTAAACATATTCCTTCCTAAATCTCCCCTTCTCCTGAGAAAATGGGGAAAATCTTCTGCACAAGGAGTGTTCCTCCTTGTCTTTGTTTTATTGTCTGGAAGGAACTTTAATTTTTTTAATTGAATTTTTGGAGGTGACATTGATTAATAAAATTATGTAGGTTTCAGGTGTATAATTCTATAATACATCATCTGTATAATGTATTGTATGTTCACCTCCCCCAAGTCAAGTCTCCTTACATCACCGTTTATTCCCTCTTTGCCCTCTTCTGTCTCCCCAGCCCCCCTTTTTGTCTTGTAAAGACTCATGAAATAGCCATTTTATAGAATTGTGCACTTGGCATAGTATAGAGACCCCCTGCTTTGCATGTATTTTCTAAAGAAATCATAAATTCTGATTACCCTAGAAGTGGCTATCAAAATCAGAAGGGAAACTAAGAAACAGATTTTCATACACTTACCAGATCACATCACATAGCACTTGATTTGAAACGATTACTTGTTTCGACTTCTCTGCATGCCTTCACTTTCTGTAGACTGACCTTGTGCAGGACTTCTTTCTGATGACCATGTCCTGACTGTTGTTCAAGTGGCAATGACAAATCTTCTCTGAAAGGCAAGCGAGATACCTGTGGTTGCATTCCACCTCCCAGCTGCAAATGAAATTAGAGCTACCATAGCTTTGAAGAACAAAGTTGGGACCCTAAATGCAGTATAATTGTTAATCATAATTAATGTTGATTAGTTGTTTGAAGGAGAGAATGAGTCATCATCTGTCTGTCACCCATTGCTATTCCACAGGTGAAAGGACTGTATGTTGGCAGGGATTCCATAGATCTCATGTGTCTGGTTGGAATGGAAGTGACTCAGAACCTGAACTGAGAGTGTACTACAGTCCAGCATAATGGCATTGCCCCAGCGGCTGGCTTCCTGAGCCAGCACTAGGACACTCTGTGTCACCATCTGTTGAATCTGTCTCTTGCTTTTATACTCTCATATGTTTGCTCTCTCAGACTGCTTCTCATTTTCACTAGCTTTATTGAAATATAATTTCTGTGCCATAAAATTTGCTTACATGTACCATTCAGTATTTTTAGTACGCTACAGACTTGGATGACCATCAACTCAAACCATTTTAGAACATTTCCATTTCCCCAGAGGGTTTCTTATCTTTGCAGTCAGTACGCATTTTCACTCCTAGTCTTAAATAGCCACTAATGTACTTTCTGTCTCTAGGAGTTTGCCTTTTCTAGACAATTTATATACATGGAATCATAATTTCTTTATTTTTGTATGTATTTGACTTCTTTCATTTAACATACTTGTTTCTGAGTTTCTCATATAATATAGCATGTATTAGTAGCTTGTTCCTTTTCATAAGTGAATAGTATTTTATTATATGGATAAATTATATTTTGTGTATTCATTCACCCATTGATAGACATTTGAATTATTTCTACTTTTTGGCTATTAAGCATAATGTTGTCATGAATATTGGCATACATCTCTGGCCTCCCCCACCAACCAATTAGAGTCTTCCTTAGTTGAGATTACTTATGTACTATACTTTTTTAACTCTTTATGTTTAGAATTCTTCCAAATATGTGTATCTATGTGTAATATATATATATATATATATATATTTGTGAACCTACATAGATTCTTATGTACTACGTGTTTACTGTATTTCTGTGCTCTCTGAAAGCATTAGATACCATTACAGGATGTCCCTCACTTTTCTAGTGAGGAAACAAAAACAAATGGTCAACCATCCCAGTGGTACTGAACCACTAATGACACATTAGTGGGGGAAAGCACAGATAAGTGGTACTCTGGGTTATTCTACCTACTTATTTATAAAGTTTCAAGTCTTAGATGGAGGTGGCTGGAGGTGAGAGAAGTGATGAGGAGAGGGGAATAGGAGAGGAGCCAGTCAATTCCCCTAAGGTTATGACAGGAAGAAATGGGAGAAGGTATGTAATACTGATTATCTGTACACTAATTATAGTTGTTTTACATTCTTAATTACATTTAACCTTCATAACTGCACTGAAGATACCTAAAATTGCACCTGCTTAACAAGTACCGAAATTAGGGCAGTAAGAGATTACAAACATGTCCAAAGATATACTACTCATAATAAAGACCAAATTCAACCTAAGTGTGATTATGAGGTGCAGGTCTTGAATAGAACCATGTAATTGTCCTTAGTATGAGATAAGGAAACAGAACAGGTCCTTACGTTCTCAGCCATTCTAAGAGGTCCTTAAATATAAATTTCAAGTGCTGGATAATTAACTCCCTAGTTGCCTTTCCCCTCTGTAGCCAAGGAGAGCACAAAATTAATTTCTATACAGGTACTGAACTTATCATATTCTAAGAGAAACCAAGGGTCATTATGAAATACAAGATGTAGTATTAGGCCCCAAGGTGGGGTATGTATGTATGTATGTATGTATGTACATATGTATGTGTGTGTGTGTATATATATATATACACACACACACATGTGTGTATGTGATGTTTAAGTATATATATGAAATTAAATCTGCCAAATCAGAAGAATAGAAAATATAAACCAGAGACTAGTTTGCTGAAAGTGTTAGGAAATTTTTGGGGAGTGCCTGCAATAAGTATAATAGTGAAAATGAGTATAATGCCATGTATCCATTACTGTGTTAGATGTTTTATGTACATGTCAGGTTTTATTTGCCCAGCAAGCTTATGAGGTATCTGTTTTGGACAGTAGAGACTACATTGGCTGTAATCACAGAAAAAGAGCCCCATAACCTCAGAGACTTAAACAATGAAAAGTTTATTTCTTATCATTGCAGATAGGCAGGAGTACTTGAAAATCACAGTCTCTCAGGGACTCAAGCTGACAGAGACTCCCTTTGACATGTGCTGGCAAGGAAAGGTGAATTGGGTACCCGCTATCAAAGCTTCTGCTTTGTTACATTTGATTCATGTCACATTCATTTATATTATATCAGCCAAAGGAAGTCATATTGATAATATTGGCCATGCCTAATGTGACTTCAGTGATGGAGCATTGAAATGTAGTTCTATCATGTGATCCAAAGTGAAGAAAGAACTAGAAATATTTGATACACAATTTTAATGACTGTCATAGTCCATCTTTGGCTTACTCTCCTTTCTCTACAGAAAATATTTTACTTTCTATATAGAAAAGCTCACAATGGAGGAGACAGCTTAAAAGTCTCATCCACTTCTGCCATGAAGTTTTTAGTGTGAGGTTTCTGGGTAATGTGCATGGGTCTCTTCACTGAGGGCCAGGGGTATGCAATCGTCTTTCCATCAGGTTCAGTATGGCTACTTTGAACTAATGATAAATTATCTTCCCTTGCCTAGCCAGGCAGTGGCGCAGTGGATAGTGGATAGACTGGGACTCAGAGGACCCAGGTTCAAAATCCCAAGGTCGCTGGCCTGAGCGCGGGTTCGTCTGGTTTGAGCAAGGTTCACCAGCTTGAACCCAAGGTGCTGGCTTGAGCAAGAGGTCACTCAGTCTGCTGTAGCCTCCCAGTCAAGGCACATATGAGAAAGCAATCAATGAACAACTAAGGTCTCTCAACAAAGAGTTGATGTTTCTCATCTCTCAACCTTCCTGTCTGTCTGTCCCTATCTGTTCCTCTATCTTTCTCTCTGTCTCTGTCATACAAAAGAAATTATCTTCCTTTGTATGTAAAATGGAGTTCTGGGAGTTAGACAAGACAGCACAGTAATCACTTCTGTTTGGGAGAAGGTAAGAAATAACTGCACACCACCATCAGTCTTGATTACAAGTTAAAGTCTTACTGTACAGGTGCTGCAGGGCTCTGCTGTCCTGGAGCTGCAGAATATGTTGTGCTAGGTATTGACTTTGTCCTCTAAGGGCTATCAGTCCTTTGTTCTCTGTGGCTCATGGCTTGGCTTCCTAGGGAGTCCTGTTCCATCATCTACCATGAACACCACTGAAGTGGACATTAAGGAATATGTCTACTTTGGGTTCAGCTTGCTTTCTGCCTTTAACAGATTGGAACCAAAGAGTTATTTTAAGCCTTGTACAGACACAGAGATTTTTGGGAGCATATCTACTCTCTTAAAACTCACGAAGGAAGGAAGACAAGATGGCGGTAGCAGCACCAAAGTTTGGAAATCGCTCTAGACACAGTCATGGGAAACAGGAGAGCAATTGACAAAACCAGGTACGCCCCCCAAAATATTTAAAGCAAATAAAGCAAGATGGCAATATTTTTTAAAAAACTAGCCAGTTTGTAAGTTTGTATACAAACTCTTTGTTTATAATTTTAAGCATACTTAAAAACAGTTATAATAAAACATGTCTCATTCTTCACACCACAGAATAATTATCATTTATTCTTCCAAAATTTGACTTTGAAACAAATTTTTAATTTATTCAAGAACCCAGGAGAACTCATGAAATATCTTGAATCACCCAGACCTGTGACCCAAGATCAAGTCAGGGAGGGAAATATATCCTTGCAAAACCAGGAACAATTTTGCAAGGATATATTTTGCAAATGATCAACTGAGCATCGTTAAATTATCATTATCCAGGCATGGAAATAACTGAGAGGTTTTACTTAAAAGAACAATGACATTCCAAATCTATTTCACTCTTTGACATTTAATTTAAAAATTTAAGAATTTTATGTTTGCAGTATCTGACCCCAAAAGCAGTCTTACTTTTTAGCGACATCTACCATCCTTGAAAACTTTTTGGAGCAAGAGACGACTCACTCTGTGACGTTGCTGGACAGGCTGAGAACAGATTGTAGACCAGCTCCCATTACTGCTAACTAATAGGGGCCAAGCCATTCCCACCTTCACACCATCAGATCTTAAGCAACGCATGTTCTGCCATCAGTCATGGTGAGACGGAGACAGAGGGAGATGAACATCATCCTTTCTCCCTGTTGTGGTCATTCATCACTGCCTTGGGGATTCTGTGGCGCCTAAGAAGCAGTTGTAAGTAGTGTAGAAATGAACCCAGGAGAACTGAGGGGATGTGTATGTTTGTCCCAACTGTGTTACAAAAGTAATAGAATGGTAGTGTTAAAGGAACCACATCGATTATCTAGCCCAGTGCCATCATTTTAAAGATGAGATTCTGAGTGAGGAAGTGACTTGGCCAATGCTATACACAACCCACCATAAATTATTTATTGAAAAACAGGTGAACTGAAGTGAGAGGTGTGTTCACATACAAATTCTGGGCTCAGAATCTCAGATGCACCTTAGAGCTATGTGACTAGCTCAGGCTGATTAATAACTTCTTTCTCTTAATTTTCAGCATAGTACATGGGCCTACTCTAAGCCCCTGGCCTGCCCTCATGTTTTCTGTGAGAGTAGAACAAAATGGAGGTATTTCCCCACTTTTCTCTGCTTTGCTTTTGGTCACACTTTCTGTCATTTTATCTTTTGTCCTTCGATTCTAGTCCATGTCATAAGGAACTTCTTACCATCATTGCCTCTTGAAGATCCTGAGAGGCATTAAATCTAAATGTAGATGTCATCTAGTCCCCAAAGATTAAAGTGTCATACAAAACCAGAGGGTAATTAGAGATCTTTTACCTATTGTTTGTGTGTGTGTGCGTGTGTGTGTGTGTGTGTGTGTGTGTGCGCGCGCGCGTGCACGTGCATAATGAGGATGGACAAAGTAGAAGCAGTCAAGGTAGGGAAAACTGCATGAAGCCCCCAAGAGAGGCAGTAGCAACTCGGGAAACATCATCTAAAGGGACAGTGGAGGGAGGCTGGAGTTGGGAAACAGATGTCCAGTTTCATAATCTGAGCAAAAGATAACTCTGACCAAATTGCTCTTGCAGAGATGAAAACAAACAAACAAACAGTAGTGCATGGATCCAGATGTTCCAGGCTGCATCCTTTAATCAAAACCAACTCCATGTAACATCTTCATAGATGATCCATAAACAACTGACAGGCATTATTCCAAAGTTTCCATGGAATGTTGTGCTTCTTTAAAGCATGGCCAATGCAAGTCTTTACGGGTGCTAAACACCCATGTCACTTGTCACTAACAGAACCAAGCTCCCAATCAGCCTCTTCCACCTGAGCCAGTTACCATGTGTCCTGACCACAGGTCACTCAAAATGGGGCTGTTACTCTTGGTGTTTAACAGGGGCCGTAAAGCCACAGTATGGGTGTTTGTGGAGTGTCCATTTTAGTTGGCAGTTTAGGGAAGGAAGATAGTAAGCAAACAATTTATAATATTTAAACATAAAATGGACATGTTCTAAAGTAGAATACATAATCTGCACAGTTTTAAGACAAACAATGACTAACAGACATCTCTCAAAAGCATGTGCTTTGGGTGATCTCACAGCCCTTGGGGTCAGCTGTGCCTTTGCTGCCTGCACGGTAAGGGAGAAGTGCCCTGGTTCCCTCCCCATACCGTGTGCCAGGCACTGGAGGAGAGTTGTTCACTGGGGGAAGCTGTGACCCTGGGTGAAAAATAGATGGCTTTCTTGGTCTAAAGTCAAATGCTGCCTTAGAGGAACCCCAGTGAGAGCTGTCAGCCACCACCAACCTAGAGTGATGAGTGCTTCAGTCCTGAACTGGGATTCGGGTGACCCCACAAGACCCACTGCACCCTGTTTGCTGCCCCATCTCCGCACAAATGCTTGGTGATTATGACAGGAGTCACTGTGGGTCTATTATGCAAACACATGCAGCCTGAGAGACAGTGCTGCTTCCAATGAGACACATCCACGTTTCAGCATTGACTTGCAGATGAAATTCACTAGCAAGTAAACACAGTAAGAGCCTTTTCACAAACTACCAAATAAGCTTATTTTCCAAAATTACCATTCTCTTTGACTTTCTCCCTGTCCCCCTCAAATTATTTACATTTCAGAGTCCCCAGATTTGTACTTAGTGACTGAGATATTTGTCTGAGAAAAGCCTTTCTCTTTTTATATGCATTCACCTATGTAATATAATGGTCATAAAATTGATCCTGGTAGTTAGAATTCATAATACTATTCACTGGGTATAAAAATTTCCCAACCTAACAGTCTTATTTCCTTTCTTTTTTCTTTTTTTTTAACAAAAGTTTCTTTCATTAGTTTTCTTGCAGGAAAATGAAAGGAGGAAAATGTACTTTTAGATGCCTAAACATGCTTTCTTTATGTAAAAATTTAGCATTGCAAGATTAAAAGAATTTGAGGATATGTCTTTATTTTTTAAATTTGGAAACCTCAAAAACGTAAAGATTTAAAAAGCATGTAAGATCATTTAGGTAAATGTTGTCTTCCTACAATCCTTTCCCTTTTCCCTACTCATCTAAGGGGACTAAGACAGGATAAGGGGAGATGAGCTGGGAGATACGGGACAAAGCAAACCTACATAGTAAGAACAATAAGAGGGTTGAAATAAAAAATGGTAATGCACCATGAACTAAGGGGCATAGTAAATGAACTTATATGCACCTGAAGTCCAGAGGAGAAGGAAGGAGATGGGGGAGAAAAGAAAGAACAAACCTTATAATAACAACACATACACAGACACAAAACCAGAAGTTGCTGTGTTTATTTGAACTTGGTCTTTTTCACAATTTTAAGGAGATACAAAAAGCAATTTCCAGTGCAGAAATAAGAAGGAACAAATTTTGGAGGAAACACACATAAAATATTAAAAATTATTAAAAGTTGGCGATTGCAAAAAAAGAAAAAAAAGTAGGCCATTGCATGGGTCTTGATTTATTTTAATCTGATTTCTTAATTTTCACTTTTAGAATTACCTAGTTCCTTATATTAAAATCATCTTTATGAACTAAAAACCATTAAATTTTATTCAGTCACCACAGCTCTTTGTTTCTGATTTCCAGAAAGAAATAATGTACACTACCCCTGGACTCTCCTTATTTATTGTTCTTTGAGACACAAGCAGAGACTAACCCTTTAAGAGCTTTCATCAGTTAGCAATTGTGGCAAAATAGAACAAAACCAAACAAAAAACTTAGTGTGCAATGGTGAGTTTATAGTGTGTTACTTTAGGTAAGTTTGAACTGTGTTTCCAGGATTTCCCCTCCTTGAGTAGTTCTAGTCAATGTGGGCCATGAGAGACATTTTGCTCGAGGCAGAAGGTGGAAGCGAAGTTTCCTCCTTTGTGTGCTCAAGGTGCAGAGCATGTGACATGGAAGCAGCTCACCCACATTGCAGCTCGTCTCCTGGGCCACCCTGTTGGCATGGGCAGAGTTGGACTAGTACTCCTCCCACTCATACTGGAGGTACTCCTCTAGCCTTCCTGATCTTGGCCAGTTCTGTCACCATGGCTTCCAGTTCTTCCTGCAAGGACACCCTGTCTACTAAGTGGAAGTCTTTGAGAGATGAGCAGCTGATCAGTCAGTCCTTACTGCCCATCCTCATAGATCCCAGATTATCTATGCTGACCCAGCTCTGTGTCTATCCTCACTTCCCAGGTGCCTTGCCTTTGAACGTCAGCCCCAGATATGTAAACACCAGCCTTACACAGTGTGTAACCAGCTTTCTCAATTGCTCAAGGTCAGATCCCTAAAATTTTTCTCCCTCCCTCCCTCCCTCCTCCTTTGCCTTGTGCTTTTCATCTACTAGAATTTCATCCTGTCTGACTGAATCTTAATTGATATAAAATTGGGACCTAGATGTGGTTGTAACAAAATTGGTGACAAAGTCTGGGGAAGCAGTATGTGGGTAGACCTCACTGAATGGGCAGAATGTGAGCATAAATCTGTTTCCAATGCAAATACCCAGTAAAGAGCAAGAAGGATCTTCATAATCAAGTGACTCATCCTGTGGACATCAGACAGTCTATTTTCTTTCCCAGTTATGTTATCGTCCCATGGACTCATGAGCAAAGTGGCCATGGTAGTAGAGATGGAGGTTGTGCATTGGTGTAGATTTGATTATAAAGGGAATGGTCATGGAAGTAAATATTTTCACTATGACCCCCTTGTGCTAGATTCACCAAGGCCAGTCTGGCTGCATTTACTGCTACATATCCAGTTTTCTGAAAACAAATGTCAACACTGAGTCCCAGTAAGGGTAGCTGGGTGGATTTTCTGGGTGGATAAACCAGCCACCTGGTAGAAACTTGATTTGTTGGACCATTTCCATCATGCAAGGAGAAGCACTTTGTGTTCATTGGAATAGATACTCTGGATGTGGACTTCCCTTTCTTGCCCATAATGCTTCTGCCAAAACCAGCATCCCTGGGATTATGGAATATCTTATTCACTGTCCTGGCATTTCATACACCATTTCTTCTGATGAAGGCATTTATTTTAAAGCCAGTGAAGTATGTCTATGTGCCCATGCTCATGGAATTCACGGGTCTTACCATGTTCTCATCATCCCGAAGCAGCTGCATTATAGAATGGTGGAATGGCTTTTTAAGTCTCAGTGACAGTGCAGGCTGGGTGGCAACACCTAGTAGAGCTGGGAAATGCCATGCAGGATGTGCTCCAAATCAGTGACCGGTATATGGTGCTCTTTGTATTATACACAAGTTCATGGATCTGGTCATAAAAGGAATGGGCGCGAAAGCGAGTATTCTCCCTATGACCCGTTGTAATACATTCACAAATGTTTAACTTCCTGTATCTACAATGTTGGGCTCTGCTGATCTAGAAGGTAGATCCCAATTGATGAATGCTTTTACCAGTGGATACAACAATGGGTTAAATAATTAAACTGGATTTGAAACTATCATCTGGGCACTTTGGGCTTTTCATACTAGTAATCAATAAGCAAAGAAGTGGGTTACTTATACTGGTTGGGATAATTGGTTCTGTTTATCTGGGGGAAATTGAGCCACTACCTCAAAATGGGGGTGAGCAAGACTCTGTTTGGAATATAAATGGTTACCCTGCGGTGCCTCTCTTAGTACCTCTGTGCCCTATGATTAAAACCAATGGAAAACTTAACAACCCAGTACAATCAAGAGTGCTAATGGTGTAGACAATTTAGGAGAAAAGATTTAGGTCACTTCACCAGCCAAGGAACCATAGGCAATTAAGATGCTTACTTGATGGAGCAAGATGGCGACGGAGTAGGCGGATGTACCAACTTCCAACTCCTAGAACCAAAGTGGATTACAACTCAATTTTAAGAACCATCACCTGGATAAACCAACTTTGAACAAAACTAAGTGGACTCTTCAACCAAGGAACACAGAAGAAGCCACATTGAGACTGGTAGGAATAGCGAAAACGCGAAGAGGGCTGCCCAGCTCCCCGGAGCAAACGGCAGCCCGGAGAGACCCGTGTGGCGGGAGGAGAGTTTGGCGGAGAGGGAGGGACCTGGGTCCCAGGAACCAAGCCCCAGCCTGCAGTCCTAGAGCCTAGAAGAGGCGTTTGGACAGTTTTGAGCTGTGAAACAAGTGAGGGAGCTCCCAGGCCTACAGTGTGGAGTATTAGGTCCCTTCCTACTCTGCTGAGGGCTGCTTAAGGTTTTGGGGAGGCAGGACGCTGAAAGGCGGTTCTGTCGGCGTGGGCAGAGGCCAAGCCGGTGGGAGATCAGTCTAGCCCAGAGGGTCAGAGGGGACGCGCGAAAGCAGTCCGGAAGCTGCGGGCCCACCTTTAATCCCACTTACGGGGACAAAGCGGGAGGCCAGGAACGGGCAGGCCCTGCGCAAGCCGGCCCTGACCACGGGGACCGGGCTAGGACCAGGGACGGGCAGGGGCTCGCGGCTGAGCTAATGCTACCAGTCCCCCCCCCCCAACCCCCGGCCGGAGAAACCGCGGTTGGCCAGTATACGTGCGCGAGCGGGCTCCGAGCTCGGGAATGGGGTGGACCCCGAGACAAGTGGAGGCTCGCAGCTGAGCCCACGCTGCTATCCCCATCCGGCCGGAGAAACCGCGGATAGCATTCATACGTGCACCAGCGGGCTCCCAACCCGGGGGCGGGGTAGAGTCCGGGATGAGCGGAAGTACGCAGCTGAGCGGAAGCCAGCAAACACGCCCGCCCCAATAAACCTTGGTTTCCGACCCTGAGCAGAAGGGCCCTGGCCTCGAGGGCGGGGCTAAGGCTCCGGATGGGCAAAAGCTTACAGCTGAGAGCACGTCAAAAGCCCCGACTAACCCGCGGAAATGTAGCGAGCAGGCTCCGACTGCTGGTTCTGGGCGGAAGTCCGGAAATAGGCTGGGTCCGCAGCTGAGGAAAGGTGCTCACCTCTACCCTTGGTGCTAATCTTGTGGCTTCAGTGACAGCCCCTCCCACGAAGGAGAGGCAGAAATCACAGCAAAAGCCACAGTGGGTCGGCGCTGGCAACGCTCATACCCAACCACCCTAGGCACCGGCAGAGGGGGTGGGGGGCCTGCAGATAGACCACACCTAGAGAACACAAAGGCAACACCTACTGGACTCCAGTGGCCACAACTTGCTTATACACAGAAAAAATGGGCAGGCAGAGGAATGCAAACCAAATGAATCAAGAGAAATCCCCAGAGAAGAACCTGAATGAACCAGATATAACCAAATTACCAGAAGCAGAATTTAGAATAATGATAGTTAGGATGTTCAAAGAAATTAGAGCAACAATGGATAGTCATTATGAAGACCTAAATAAAGAGATAACAAGTATAAAAAATGAAATTGAAATAATAAAAAAGAATCAGACAGAAATGACAAATACAGTATCAGAACTGAAGACCACAATGGAAGGAATTAAAAGCAGGATGGATGACGCTGAGGATCGAATAAGCGAGTTAGAGGACACAATAAACAAAGGCACAGAAGCAGAGAAGAAAAAGGAAAAGAGACTCACAAAATGTGAGGAAACTCTAAGGGAGCTTTGTGACAACATGAAGAGAAACAACATTCGCATCATAGGGGTGCCTGAAGAAGAGGAGAGAGGACAGGAAATGGAAACTTTGTTCAATCAAATCATAGCAGAAAACTTTCCTAAATTAAGGCTGGGAAACACTCCACACATTCAAGAAGCACACAGAACTCCATTAAAGAGAAACCCAAAAAGATCTACACCAAGACACATCATAGTTAAAATACCAAAGCTAATGGATAAAGAAAAAATTTGAAAAGCTGCTAGAGAATAAAAGGCTATCACCTACAAAGGAGCCCCCATAAGGATGACATCGGACTTCTCAACAAAACACTTGAGGCCAGAAGGGAATGGCAAGAAATAATCAAAATAATGCAGAACAAGAACCTATAACCAAGACTACTTTATCCAGCAAGGCTAACGTTTAAAATTGAAGGAGAAATAAAGAGCTTCCCAGAAAAAGAAAGCCTCAAGGAATTCATAAAAACCAAACCAATTCTGCAAGAGATACTAAGGGGCCTCTTGTGAACAGTTTAAAGGGAGGAATGAATAGAGCAAAAGAAGAATACAGCTTTAAAGAATAAAATGGCAATAAACAACTACATATCAATAATAACCTTAAATGTAAATGGATTAAATGATCCAATCAAAAGATATAGGGTAGCTGCATGGATAAAGAAACAGGACCCATACATATGCAGTCTACAAGAGACACACCTTAAAACAAAAGATGCTCATAGACTGAAAGTAAAAGGATGGAAAAAAATATTTCATGCAAATGGAAATGAAAAAAAAGCAGGGGTAGCAATACTTATATCAGACAAAATGGACTTTAAAACAAAGGCTGTAGTAAGAGATAAAGGAGGACACTACATAATGATAAAGGGAACAATTCAACAGGAAGATATAACTATTGTAAATATCTATGCACCAAATATAGGAGCCCCAACATACATAAAGCAGACCTTGATGGATATAAAGGGCGAGATTAACAGCAATACTATCATAGTAGGGGATTTCAATACCCCTCTAACAACACTGGATAGATCCTCAAGAAAGAAAATTAATAAAGAAACAGCAGACTTAAAGGATACACTAGATCAACTTGATTTAATAGATATCTTCAGAACTTTTCACCCTAAAGCAGTAGAATATACATTCTTCTCAAGCGCTCATGGTATGTTTTCTAGGATAGACCACATGTTAGGACACAAAAATGGTCTCAGTAAATTTAAGAAGATTGAAATCATATCAAGCATTTTCTCTGATCACAATGCCATGAAACTAGAAATTAACCACAAAGGAAAAAATGAAAAATACTCAAACACTTGGAAACTAAATAGCATGTTATTAAATAATGAATGGATTAACAATGAGATCAAAGAAGAAATAAAAAAGTTTCTAGAAACAAATGATAATGAGCATACATCAACTCAAAATTTATGGGACACAGCAAAAGCAGTTCTGAGAGCGAAGTTTATTGCACTACAGGCATATCATAAGAAGCTAGAAAAAGCTCAAATAAGCAACCTAACCCTGCATCTAAAAGAACTAGAAAAACAACAACAAATAAAACCCAAGACAAGTAGAAGGAAGGAAATAATAAAGGTCAGAGCAGAAATAAATGACATAGAGGCTAAGGAAACAATACAGAGGATCAATGAAACAAGAAGCTGGTTCTTTGAAAATGTGAACAAGATTGATGAACCTTTAACTAGACTCACCAAGAAAAAAAGAGAGAGGACTCAAATAAATAAAATTAGAAAGGACAGTGGAGAAATAACAACTGACACAACAGAAATACAAAGCATTGTAAGAAAATACTATGAAGAACTCTATGCCAAAAAATTAGACAATTTTGGTGAAATGGACAAATTTCTTGAATCATATAACCTTCCAAAAATCAATCTGGAAGAATCAGAACACCTAAACAGACCAATTACAGCAAATGAGATCGAAACAGTTATCAAAAAACTCCCAAAAAAGAAAAGCCCTTGGCCTGATGGCTTCACAAGTGAATTCTATCAAAAATTCAAAGAACTAACTCCTATTCTCCTCAAGCTATTTCAAAAAATTCAAGAGGAAGGAAGACTTCCAAACTCCTTTTATGAGGCGAGCATAATTCTGATCCCAAAACCGGGCAAAGACAACACAAAGAAAGAAAATTATAGGCCTATATCCCTGATGAATTTAGACGCTAAAATTCTCAACAAAATATTAGCCAACCGGATCCAGCAATATATGAAAAAAATCATACACCACGATCAAGTGGGATTTATTCTGGAGAGGCAAGGCTGGTTCAATATTCGCAAATCAATCAATGTGATTCACCACATAAACAAAAGGAAGGACAAAAATCACATGATAATTTCAATAGATGCAGAAAAGGCATTTGATAAAATCCAGCACCCATTCATGCTCAAAACTCTCAGTAAAGTGGGAATACAGGGATCATTCCTTAACAAGATAAAGGCCATCTACGATAAACCGACAGCAAACATCATACTAAATGGACAAAGATTAAAAGCAATCCCCTTAAGATCAGGAACCAGGCAGGGTTGCCCACTTTCACCACTCTTATTCAACATAGTTCTGGAAGTCCTAGCTACAGCAATCAGACAAGAAGAAGAAATAAAAGGCATACAAATTGGAAAAGAAGAAGTAAAACTGTCACTATTTGCATATGATATGATATTGTATATAGAAAACCCTAAAGTCTCAGTCAAAAAACTACTGGACCTTATAAATGATTTCAGCAAGGTGGCAGGATATAAAATCAATACTCAGAAATCAGAGGCATTTCTATACACCAACAATGAAATATCAGCAAAAGAAATTAAGGAAAAAATCCCCTTCACTATTGCAGCCAAAAAAATAAAGTACCTAGGAGTAAATTTAACCAAGGAGGTTAAGGACTTGTACTCGGAAAATTATAGAACATTGATAAAAGAAATCAAGGAAGATACAAACAATTGGAAGCATATACCGTGCTCATGGCTAGGAAGAATAAACATCATTAAAATGTCTATATTACCCAAAGCAATTTATAAATTCAATGCAATACCAATTAAAATACCAATGACATACTTCAAAGATATAGAACACATATTCCAAAAATTTATATGGAACCAAAAAAGAACACAAATAGCCTCAGCAATCTTAAAAAGAAAAAATAAAGCAGGAGGTATCACTCTTCCGGATATCAAGGTTTACTATAAGGCCATTATACTCAAGACAACCTGGTACTGGTATAAGAACAGGCACATAGATCAATGGAACAGAACAGAGAACCCAGAAATAAACCCACAGCTTTATGGACAATTGGTATTTGACAAAGGAGGAAAGAACATACAATGGAGTAAAGACAGCCTCTTTAACAAATGGTGTTGGGAAAATTGGACATCTACCAGCAAAAAAATGAAACTAGACCATAAACTTACACCATTCACAAAAACAAACTCAAAATGGATAAAAGACTTAAATGTAAGCCGTGAAACCATAAGCATCTTAGAAGAAAACATAGGCAGTAAGCTCTCCGACATCTGTAGCAGCGGTATATTTGCCGATTTATCTCCACGGGCAACTGAAATAAAAGGCAAGATAAACAAATGGGACTATATCAAACTAAAAAGTTTTTGCACAGCTAAAGACAATAGGAACAGAATAAAAAGACAAACCACACAATGGGAGAACATATTCGACAGCCCATCTGATAAGGGGTTAATAACTAAAATTTATAAAGAACTTATAAAACGCAACACCAGGAAGACAAACAATCCAATCAAAAAATGGGCAAAGGAAATGAATAGAAATTTCTCCAAAGAGGACATACAGATGGCCAATAGGCATATGAAAAAATGCTCACCATCACTAATCATTAGAGAAATGCAAATTAAAACCACAATGAGATATCACCTCACACCAGTCAGAATGGCACTTATCAGCAAAACAACACAGAATAAGTGCTGGCGAGGATGTGGAGAAAAGGGAACCCTTCTGCACTGCTGGTGGGAATGCAGACTGGTGCAGCCACTGTGGAAAACAGTTTGAAGATTCCTCAGAAAATTAAAAATCAAACTGCCTTTTGACCCAGCTATCCCACTTTTAGGAATATACCCTAAGAACACCATAGCACTGTTCGAAAAGAAGAAATGCGCCCCCAAGTTCGTGGCAGCATTGTTCACAATAGCGAAGATCTGGAACCAGCCCAAGTGTCCGTCAGAAGACGAGTGGATTAAAAAGCTATGGTACATATATACTATGGAATACTACTCAGCCATAAGAAACGATGACATCGGATCATTTATAACAAAATGGATGTACCTTGATAACATTATACGGAGTGAAATAAGTAAATCAGAAAAAAAGAAAAACTGAGAACAGCATGATTACATACATAGGTGGGACATGAAAGAGAGGGTATGAGATATGGACAAGAGAGTGGTGGTTATGGGATGGGGGGAGGGAGGGAAGAGTGGGATAGGGAGGAGGGGAGGGACACAGGGAAAACCAGATTGAAGGTGACAGAGGATAATTTGACTTTTGGTGATGGGTATGCAACACAATTGAATGATAAGATAACCTGGAGATGTTTTCATTGTACATATGTACCCTGATTTATTGGTGTCACCCCATTAGAATTAATAATAATAAAATATATATTAAAAAAAAAGATGCTTACTTAAGGCATCATAAATAAAGAATGTGGATAAAGAAAATAGTAAAAAATAACTAGCTCTGACTGAGACCCACTTTAAAGACATGAGAAGTTGTACAAATTTTAGCTAAGCATGATTTTCCTCAGATAGGATTATTTATGCATCTGTGATCAGCTTGGAGTTTGGCTAGCACACAAGGCTCTGCTCCGTGTGGTCACTTGTCCTTCAGCAGGCTCGTTTACCTTGTTCTTGTAATGGTAACAGGATACCAATTTGAGCAAGAGGGAGACTAGGAAAGTGCAGGGCCATGTTATGATTTTGGCCAGTGCAGAAAGAGCAGATAGAGACTACCAGCTTCATGACAAAAGGTGTGGATACAAGGAGGCCTTGCATTGTGGCTATTGATTGTGTTTAGTCTACCCTTATAGCTTATGGAGTACACTGGGATGCTGATAAATGTGTCATTCTAGCAGGAAGTCTGAAGAAAATTTTAAAGCCTTAATGTCAGATCCCACACTCCACCTACTGAGAACTTGCTTCATTTTTCTCACTTTATTACTAAGATTTCAAATTATTTTCATGCTCAGTTTTGCAATTTCAGTTTTGATACTTTATGGTATTTGGTCTTTGGCTGCATTTTTCTGTTTACCCGTGATGGTGATGAGGGAAGATTTGGGGTAGTTCATAAACTATATCCTCCTCCTCAAAGCTACCGTAAATAAATACATATCATCTATAACAAATTTGTCTAGATTCTATGTAATTATAACTTCAAAAATGTATCCCCTCTTTCTCATTTATCTAATTTGAGCCATATGAACTTTCTAACTTTCAATCTTTTTTGACCTCAAAAATGGCAGTATGAGATAGTTAATATATTATATTACTGAAAATTTTTGATTTCCCTCTTTTGGCACAGCATCTTGCCAATGCTTCCTGGCATTTAACACCAGCAAATACCTCCCCTCTTTACATATTCCTTCCAGACAAAGTTATTCTTATGCCTAGACTACTTAAAGGGGCAGCTCAGACACTTTGGAGATTAAAACATTTCCATTAAGTGCAGATCCAAAGGCATTAAGTGGAAGCTAGTTAGCAAAGAAATCACTAAAGTCTTTCTCTTTCTTCTTTGAAAATGTCAGTGTTCCCTGGAGGTATCCACTCTTTGTAATTTTTTACTGTGTTTGAACTATACTGGGGTAATAAGAGTCTGATATATTTTTAAATTTTAATTTATTGTGTTTACGTAGATTCTAATGTCGCCCCTCAACATCTCATTTGCCCCCCTCCCCACAGTGTCCTCCCCTCTTCCCTTAAGAGTCTGATATGAAAATTTTCCTATTGAGTGGCTTCCTTATGATGGTTAGCACCTTATAAAATCATTATTAATTTTAAAAATTTCTATTGGAATTTTAATTTGCCTAGCATTTGGGAAGTGCAATAGGTAAATGGATATATGTATGAAGGTGAATCTCAGGAATGGGGAGGGAATAAGAGGAATAGAATAGGAATATAATAAGAATGGGGAAGTTTCTGTTTTCTACTTTTGCCCCTCTTTTTAAAATAATTTACTTATGTTTTTGAGTTAAGAGAGAATTGGAATCTGGGATGTTACATTTCTCTTGGTATATACAAACTGATAGTGTATATTTATACTAGTTTATTATTATAAAAGTTGACATTAGATCATAATGTGTTTGCATTAGCGAGGAATCTTAATGATGTACCAGGTTGACTCCTCATGGAGCTTCCTTCCAGCATGTTTTCCAAGGAGTACAATCCTTTAGCTGATACTTGGTCCCTCCCAGGGAGTTCCCACAATGTGAAGCAGACTATTTTATTTAAGGCATTTCTGACAAGAGTTTTCCTGAATGAGCCAAAATCTTCTTCCATGAAAATTTTACCCATTGATTCTATTTTTTCCCTTTAGGATGCTACTTAAAAAAAAAATTCAGTTGTACAGCAGAGTTAGAATTGTGGTTTTGTGGGAGTGCTGTACATTAGAAAGGACTCTATACAAATGTCTACCCTGAGTATTATTTCATATAAAAAAAATCAAGTATTTGAAATCAGCTATTTGGCCAGTGAGTTCATTTATTTATTAAAAAATGACCTAAGCTTCTTCCCATAATTAAATTCCTAAATTAGAAAAATATCCAAATGCTAATGATTCATACTTAATTATAAGTAGTATTTTAGAAGCTTTTTCTAGAAGTATAAAGTTGTATTTTACTTTTTCAAAGATAAATCAAGGGATTAATATATTTTACATGTAGAGCCATAATTTTAATTAAATATTAATTTTTGTGTATGTTTTGTGCTTTGTCTTACAAAATATTATTTACATACAAGTATTTATAAATATTTTTATTAGTAGACCTAATAAAAATATTTAAACACTTTCTTATATCTAACTAAATAATTAAACACTTTCTTCTTAGTTATATAAGTAGCTTATCAAATCCTGTACATATATTCACTTGGTAACCCACAGTTTTGTCCTAGGTATTATGCAAATCAAGAAGAGATTCTGATGAGGAAATAATTGATATTACATGATTATATTATATATTCTTGTGGGAGTTTATCAGATTAGTAGCTATCATACTGATAGTTTTTTGAATGTTATATCCCATTCTATCTTATTTAGCCTCATAATCACACTGTAATGTTATTAGTCCCAGGTTATGGATCCAAATACCAGTAGCTGAGACACAGAAAGACTTAAGTCATCAACCCAAGCTCACACAACCAGCGGCTAGCTGAGCGTGTCTTGTCTGACCCCCTACCACTCTGCCTTAGTCTTTCTTTTTTTCCTTTTTGTTTTTTTTAACAGGGAGAGAGAGAGTCAAAGAGAAGGATAGATAGGGACAGACAGACAGGAACGGAGAGAGGTAAGAAGCATCAATCATTAGTTTTTTGTTGCCGTCGTAACACCTTAGTTGTTCGTTGATTGCTTTCTCACATATGCCTTGACCGCGGGCCTTCAGCAGACCGAGCAACCCTTTGCTGGAGCCAGCTACCTTGGGTCCAAGCTGACAAGCTTTTGCTCAAGCCAGATGGGCCCGCGCTCAAGCTGGCAAGCTCGGGGTCTCGAACCTGGGTCTTCTGCATCCCAGTCCGATGTTCTATCCACTGTGCCACCGCCTGGTCAGGCTGCCTTAGTCTTGATATAAGTCAAACCTAAACTGTCTGCCTGACCGTGACCCCCACAGCATTCTGACCGGCCTCCCTGCAATGCTGGTGTGCTCTTGGTTTTCTTAAAGCCCCTGAAGACAAGGGATTGCACTGACCGAGCTAGACTATGAGTAAAAGTAAATGTTTCCTCTTATGGGCTTTGCCAATAAGCCCCACTCCTTTGACCCACAAAGGCTGTCTAGAGCTTGGCATGGCTGTGAAGTGGGATCATCTACTCATGGACTACTTGGAGGTTCCAGGTGCCTTTGGCTGCTTCTGGCCGCTCAGTGTTCCCAGCACCAACCCTGCCCAGCACCGCCTTGCATTGAAGGTTTATTTTTCTCTTCGCACTCCTCTTGAGGAAGATACCTTGTGTGAATTAAGCCCTTCTGGTACTTTCACTCAGGTTTCTATTAGTTCTCGTCCAATCTGCTGCAGTGATTTCCCAGAAGGGCTTCTAGCCTTCCCTGTCCTATCTGTGCTCCAGAATGCCACCAGCGCTGACTTTAAAATAATTTAATTAGGACTTTTCCTCTACTTAATTCCCCTTTTCCTACCCCAAGGAATTAGCTGCCAGTAACTCCCAACATTAAATGTATTTGGTACCATAAGGTGCTGATAGTCTGGTCCTAGCCTGCCTTCTTCAAATTACCTCCTTTGTGAAAGTCCCCTGATGTATCCTGCACAGCATCTACCTGACACTGGGCAAACCTCCTGTATTGGTTATCAGCTTCCCGTGGCTGCTGAAACAGATTGCTACAGATTCAGTGACTTAAAACAACTGAGAAGTGTTTGCTCACAGTTCTGATAGTCAAAAGTCCAAAATCAGTATCCTCAGGCACAAATCAAGGTGTCAGAAGGGCCACACTCTTTCTGGGTGTGAGCATCTGTTTGTTGTCTCTTCTAATGTTGGTGGCTGACAGCCATTTCATGACTTGTGGCCATATCTCCCCTATTTCTGTATATGTCAAATTTCTCTCTTATAAAGATACTTGTAATTCCTTGATAATTTAAAATAATCCCCCTTATCTCAAGATTCTCAGTTACATCTGCAAAGTCTTGTTCATATAACACTTCCAGTTCTGAGGA
The DNA here is from genome assembly GCA_037038555.1 of Rhynchonycteris naso. Taxonomy (NCBI): domain Eukaryota; kingdom Metazoa; phylum Chordata; class Mammalia; order Chiroptera; family Emballonuridae; genus Rhynchonycteris; species Rhynchonycteris naso. The sequence continues at coordinate 148,062,489 of CM072999.1, read as the reverse complement.
TGAGGATGTGGAGATATTTTGGGGGACCATGATTTAGCCTACTAAAGTTATTGATTGCTGAATAATATATTACCCCAAATTTAGCATCCTAAAGCAACAGTATATATTATCTCACTTTCTTGAGTCAGGAGTATATGTTTGTTCAGGGGCTCTCACAAGGTCACAGCCATCACAAGACTTGATTTGGAAGGACCCACTTCCTGGTTCGCTCCTGTGGTTGTTTCAGTTCTCAGTTCCTGATGAGCTATGGGCTGGAAGCAACTCTCAGCTCCTTGCTCCATGGACCTCTTTGTAGATCATGTCATATCATGGCTGCTTACTTTATCTCACAAATGATAGGACAAGAGAGAGTGTCAGCAAGATAGTGCTGGCCGGGCAGAAATCACCCAGTCTAATGTGACCTGATTTTAACTTACTCATGGAAGTCACATTCTATCACTTTTTCCTTGTTCCATTCCTAAGGAGAGAGTCATTGGATCCACCCCACACTTACAGAGAGTGGATTACACTATGGAACATGAGTACTAAGCAGCTGGGACCATTATCAGAAGCCGCTCATCTCAGCTCTGCAAACATGGCATACCCTGTCATTACTGCATGCCTTAGCACATTCTGCCCTCATGCTAGTTCAAGGCTCTCTGCTTGGAGAAGACCTTCGTATTCTCTCCTCTGGTTTCAAATGGCATCTCTATAATGAAATGTATCCAAACAATATTTGGAATCCTATAGCATTTTATTTATACCTTTGTATTACCTATATACATTTGACTCTCCTATTAAGCTGAAGTGAGTTCTTGAGGTCAATGCCTCTTTCATCTTTCTCTGGTGTTCTCAATTCTCCCTGACACAGTGTTCAGCATAAAGCACTCAACAGCTCTTGTTTTGATTATTAGTTATTTTCACAGTTGCATAATTTGGTGCTTAACTGATTGAAATATAGTCATTAAACTTTATTATATATAGTTTTCTTCAAGGAATTTCACAGTCTATTGTGATTTAGCTATGCTTTTTCAACTTTACTGTACAAATAAGTCCCTTGGGAATTCTATTGAAAGGCAAATTCTTGTTCTTTAAGCCTGGGTTGGAGTTCAAAATTCTGAATTTCTAACATGTTCCAAGCAGATGCTCATGCTGCTTGTCCAAGGACCACATTGTGAATAGTAAACATAGGGGAGTGGTGGAGAGGAAAGTGTAAGAGGGACGAATTTGTAGTTCAAACTAAGGAATGAATATTTGAGTTCAAACGAAGGAAATTTTCCAATAATAAAATTCATATAACTATAGAATGGATGTGTGTGGTACATGTGAACTAGTGAGTTCATTTTACCTAGAGTCGATCAGATATTGGGTGCAAATCTAACTACTGGGAACAATGTAGACTCAGGTGACAATTAGAATGAGCTGGGACTTTCTCAAAGTGGTCCATAGGGTACTATATTTTTATTTAGGTCCTTGAGTATACCCATGCAGGGAAAACCTGCTAAACCATCTCTGGTTTTACACATTTTACTTATTGACATTCTGCATAAGATTTATTTTTTAGAAAAAACATGTTCAGCTTCTTTGAACACACATTCATACTCAACACACTCACTGCATCAGAAGAGTTTCTCTGATGCTATGAGCCCTGATCAAGGAACCATGGCTAAATGTTAAAGGAAAGATTCCCCAATGCATAGCTTTTCAATTTGATTACATAGAGTTCATTCTCCAATCTCCACACCCCAGATTAAACTGCAGTTAAAACTCATGATTTACCATCAGGGTCCAGTTGCAGAATAGCTGAAAACACCACTGAGGAAGCAAACTGAGTGACAAAATCCATGAATCCTACATTTATGTGCTTTGTTCCTAAGAGATCTCTCAGGCCGTGCTTCATTTTAAGGCCTATCTATTCTTAATCTGTTCTTATTTTAAGGACAACTTTAAGAGATGACATGATATAATGGAAGGAGCAATCAGCTCAGAATCTGGAGATACGGTTGAGATTCAGCTCTGCCAGGGATAACTTCTGTAGTTTCGGTCATGTTCCTTGCTCTCTCTGGGTCTCAGTTTCCTAATGAGAGTGTTGGTCTACATCAAAGATTGGAAGTCTGTTCAGTAAAGGGCCATATAGTAAATATTTTAGTCTTTGTGGGCCATATAACCTCTATACCAACTATTCAACTCTGGTACAGATCATGTGTAAACAGTAGAATGTAGTTGTATCCCAGTCAACCTTTCTATACAAAAACAGCTGCTGTGCTTGATTTCACCTGTGAGCCATGCGTTGCTAGCTAACCCCTGCTCTACAGAATCCTTCTGCACCTGCCGAACTCAAAATTTGTGATTTAAAATTAGATAGGAACTGGTATATTTTTACTAAGATAATACCTAGATTACACTGACTTTGCATACATTTATTTTTGAACACGGAATGATTTCTTAATTAAAAGAGACACAATTCTACAGAAGATTGGTAGGCATAGGTTCAGGCAGCTGGCAGTAGCAGAAATATTTTTAACCCAAGTGTCTTTGAAGGACCCTGAAATTATGCCATACTGGAAGTTGCTTGCCTGGCCTAAAGGTAAGGTCAATCTGGTTACTTGGAGGGAGGCATTAGCATCTGAAGGTCCCCTCTGATGCCTTTCTAGGACTGCTTACTTGCCTGGACAGCTGAGAATCCACAAGAGGAACAATGAACCCTGTTGTTAGAACTGCACAGAATGAATTAACTGCCTTCGCTCTGCTCCATAGGGCCCTATACTGATGGCTATTCAATTGTAAATATCTGCTTTCTGCTGATGTACTGGAGGGTGGAGAGGCATTGCTATATATTATGCTAAATATGCCCTGGGATCCAACTGCAGAAAGAGAAGACAATGCAGGCGGCAAAACCAACCCATTAAGTTGCTGTACATCTGTTTCTGTCTCTCTATAACTCAAGGTGCTAAGACAGCTCCCACCTTTCCTTTGAGACACGTGGATATTTTTATAGCTACGGGTATGAATGCACTGCAGTTCGGTTCCTTTAGTGGCGCCTTTCTGAAGATGAAAGAGATCGATTTAGGCCATTTATTTTTCCCTGCAGTGATTTTCTTCTTTCTGTGGGTTTTGTTCTGCATTGGATGAGGTAGAGCCTTTACCCAAAAAAACCATTAAATAGCTGGGGAGATATTTCAGGGATGCTTGAATTAATATTCATTTTGTATCTAGTGCCCATTGCTGTCACCAGGACCCTGGTTTGGGTTCCTGGCTAATTATTACATTAGCTCTTTTTTTTCTAGATGTGATCTTTCAGTTGCCAAAGTCCTAGCTTGATTCCTGACTCACTCCTACTTTTTTTTTTTTTTTTTGAACTTTGAGATTCTTAACTTTGAACTGTGATTTGGCCCCCTGGATGCTATCTGTTTCTGTTCCAGTCTCTGAACTCGATCTTCAGGCTTTTATGATTCCTACTAAGTTTGGGGAACTTTTCTTTGCTGGCCATTAGATAGAGCAGGGCAGTTATTAAAAAACTAAATTCACAGAGCTTCAGAGCTTAAAAGTTACCTCAAAAACATTTAATGATAATCCTTATATTTTAAGATAAAGGCATTGAGGCCTAGGGACATTGTCTGATTGGTCAAAGTCATCCAGACATCACAGAATGTCAGCCTCCCTCTCTCACCCTTCCTTCTCCTCTCTGGGCAGGTACAGTGTTTCTAGTGCCTTCGGGAAAGGGTTTGTGTTTCCCCACGTCCTCTCATGACTTGGCTCCAGCGTTTGGTTATGAAATGAGTGGCTTTCAGAAATGCTGGGCTCATCTGGGGCTTCGCTCTCCTCATACCCACCACTCTTTAGAGTGCCATTGGTTTAAGGATGTGTGAGTAGTCTGCCTTTTCCAAAAGGCTAGGAAAGACACAAATGGCAATTCCTCAGCACAGCATGATGTCACTTAAAAATGGAACACACCAGTGGATATCCATGCCTTTAAAGCCTTTAGTCCTTCTGTCTTTGAAGAATTTTTCACTGTCTTCTTTTTCAGTAAGCCCAGCCTGCAGATATATTGCTTAGGGATCTTCTGGTTTTATTACCAAGGGCCTTTCAAATTACCCCTTACGCTGCTTCTTTTAAATTCCTTAATTCTCCTGCAGAGCAGTTTAGCTCTTACTGTATTACTTTTACCATACACTCATTGGCCAAAGTCCAGAATTCACCCCGATGTCAGCCTCTCTCCTGACCCCCACTGTCATCTCTGGGCAGTTCACTTTCTGTCTAGTACATCTGGGGAATGGGTTTCTGTTTCTTCACATCCAGAATTTTTGTGCTCAAAGTAGCTGTATCAAACCATTCTGACAAACCAGCCCACCTTAAACCATTTCCATAATCGGTGAGAGAACTAGTTTGGTGAGAGAACTAGTGAGTTTAATTAGCCTTTTCTTTCTTACTCTCATATACCTAGCAAACAGGCAGAGAATTTAGACTAGACTCAAATTTCAAACTTCCTCCATTTTTAAATCCATGTTTTGAATATTTGAAATACATGTAGGCATTGGCTTTTGGGGAAAGACGGAAAAGAACCTTTATCATCATTCCCCATGGTGAGAGTGTAGATGATGTTGTATGATATATACTTAAGCAGTCTTAGCTTTTCTTCTTCTAGAACTGCTGCTCCAACCTTTCCTGACCAAAACCCAAGCTAAGCAGAGGGCTCATGAATCAGTGTAACCCACTTCCACTTGCAGATGCAAAAGAATACCCTTCCTGAGGAGCTGTTTCTGGAGAGAGAGCTTGGTTGGGAGACTTTATTCTAAGATTCTATCCCTCGCTCTTCAAATAACTTAGCTGCATGGCTTTAGTTAAATCATTTAACCTGTTTTGGAATTCAACTTCCTGATGGAATACCTTGGCTGTAAAAAAACCAGAAAAGTGGAGCAATGGTAGTTTTACCAAATAGAAGGCTATTATCTCGTGTGCGAAGGTATCTGACCATTGGCAGTTTCTGCCGAGGTGTCAGTTTAATAGAGTTAGGGCCAGCGGGTCTGCAGTTCTCCTGGCCCTGCCTCATTGTCTCAGTATACAAGTTGTAGCTGGAGGCAGTAGGTCTGTATTTATGACAGGGAGAAGGGGAGGGGTCAGCCCTCTGTGTCTGTCCCTCGCCTCAGCAAAAGGAAAAATGATTTCAGAAGCTCCCAGCAGACTTGCACTTATTTGACAGAATCAACTTCAAGGGAGGCTGGGAAAATAAGTACTGAGCTGTGCCAGTCTGTGGCAGAGGCAGGCAGGAGAAAGGGACTGTGATTATAATATATTGAGTGAGCCAAACTACAGTGTCTACAACATGTCTTTTTTTTAATATAAAAAGCAGAGGTTGCATTAGGGATGATCTCTATAACATTTCATAGCTCCATCTGTTTGTGACTCTGAATAGGGAAAAAGAGTTCACCATGTAGCATCATTTTTATGTGTATACAATTCTTGGTTTCTATGGAAGTCCCTCCCCGGAAGGCATCTTCTAATATTCCGTGTACAGGTTAACAGAGGAGTTAGAGAAAAAGCAGGGAGGAAAAATGGACACTGTACCTCTCTGGGTTTCTCTGTGCAGTAACTTATTTCTCATATAGCAGCACAGTGTTAACCCCAGAAGGAAATAGAGGGGGCCAGTATTCATAGGTCTAGTTATTCATTTATTTAGTTTTAATTTAAGTATAGTTAGTATATAATCTCTTACTGGTTATCTTAGGCTCAGGTGTATAATATAGTGATTCAACATTTTATACTTTACAATGTGATTACCTTACTATTTCTGTTCTGTCACCATGTAAATTTATCACCACATTATTGAGTATATTCCCTTACCCCTTCTCACCCTCTCTCCTCACCCCCCTCTTTTGGGAACCATCCCTTTGGTCCTTGTTTCTATGAGCCTGTTTTGTTTGTTTTATTTTGTTTTTAAGTTCCGCATATAAATGAAACCACACTATATCTTTCTCTACCTCACTTACTTCATTTAGCATAATACCTTCAAGACCCATCCATGTTGTCCCAAATGGCAAGATTTTATTCTTTTTCACTTGCTGTGTAATATTCCATTGTGTGTATGTGTGCATGTGTGCACACACATACATCTTACATGGTTTTTTTATTCATTCATCTATCAATGGACACCTAGATGCTCAACATCACTAATCACCAGGGAAATGCAAATCAAAACCTCAGTGAGAGACTACCTCACACAAGTCAGAATGGCTATAATCAAAAAGTCAGCAAATAACATGTGTTGGCAAGGATGTGGAGAAAAGGGAAACAGTGCATTGTTTGCTGGACTACAAACAGGTGCAATCCCTACAGAAAACTATATGGGGATTCCTTAGAGATCTAAAGAGAGATCTACTATACAACCCAGAAATTCCAGTTCTAGGTATAGAGCCAAAGAAAATGAGAACACTAATTTGAAAAGATATGTGCACCCTTGTGTTCATTGTAGCATTATTTACAGCAGACGAGATATGAAGAATACTGTTTTGACAGTCTAGGAAAGGGGGAAAACAACATCTTTTCAGGTGGAAATCTTCCTGAGAGGTAACACACATATTGGTATTATGTCATGATTTTTCACCTTAATTTGTATTAGTGGTTGTCGATTTTAGAAAATTTAGAAAAATAAGAGATAGGCATTTTTATTTAAAAGTTTCCTTTCATTCTTCACTCATCTATCTATAGTAACTTTGCATGAATATTGTCTTACTTATATACCATATCGTGCCCTGATTTTTCCACCCACCACAATCAGATTATTATTATTTTGCAGAAAGTGGGGTTAGAAGAAATAGAAGGGATGGCAGTGACTGAAGGAAGTTGTCTTAGAAGGGTCGAGAGAGAGGGACAGGACAGCCCTGTGTGTGCTGAAGGGGAATTTGACTCTTTTTCCGATGTGTTTGAGTTCTGTGGGTGATTACAGAGATGGAGACCTGAGAAAGCAAAGAGGGCTATGGTTCCTGGAACATTTGTATACCATAATTTAGTAATTATGATTACTAAAATAGTTACGTACTTTTTTGCATATCTTATCTCAGGTCTCCTCTTATTTTCTTAAGGTCATACTGTGCCTATACTCTCCGATCATGTAGATTATGTGATTATATTCTCCCTTCCAGTCTTCATTTAGTCTTAGTTTTACAAATAGCTCTACATGTAATATCACCAGTCCTTACATTGATGTCCCTTTAGTTGTCCAAAGTTTGTTGTCTGGTAGGTTCCTTAGAATGGTCTTCTTGGGACACTATGGCAATATTACATGAATTCTGGCATGCTACTGACATTTTGTGTCTTTTATACTTGAAGGTCAGTTTTGTTTGGTATAATATCCTCATCTTACATTTTCTTCTTTGCAGGTCTAAAATGAATTACCTAATATTCTTGTGGCATAAACCATCTGTCTAAATATCTGACGATGATTTGATTTTCTTTGACCTTTTAGCCTAGGTTGACCAAAGATTTGATTTCTTTTTTTCTTTTTCCTTTAAAGTCTAGAAATTTTAATAGGACATGTCTTGGTGATAGTTAGTAGACTAAGGAATGTGGTCTCTTTTCTCAATATTTTAAGTTATTTTTCTTTGCATAAAATGATTCGTGAAATTAGGTTTTCAGAATTTGGTTAGCCTTTATTTTTGTTTTCTCTCCCCAAAATTGCAATTATTTATATGTTGACTCTTCTTTGCTTAACTATAATAATTGTCTATTCCTTTCAAATTATTGCTGTCACTTTCTTTTTATTATTCTCCTTCTCTGTCCCCCTCCCCCTCATAACTACTTCACTTTTATCTCTGTCCATGAAGCTCAGTTTTATATTACTGAAACTTTTCTTTTCACCTCTGTTTCTCTAAGGCAATTTTGTTGTGATTATTCTCTTTTGTTTTTCTCTTAGTTTAGTCTTCCCGTTTATAATATATTTTTATTTAAAAATTTTGAATTTTCTAATTCTGATTTATGTTGTTTTTTATTATATTATATAATTATTTATTTATTTATTTATTGTCATTATTTTTAGAAAAATAAGAGAAAGGCATTTTAGCTAATTTTAACAGATAAGTTTTCATTCATCTACCCTTTTTGTTGCAGCATGTGCTGATGATAATTTTTCTTGTTTGCAGGAATATTATTCAGTTCCTTTTTCTCTTTTATTTTTTATTATTTTGTTTTGTATTTTTCCTAAGTGAGAAGTGTGGGCAGCAGACAGATAAACTCCTATATGTGCTGGACCAGGATCCACCGGGCATGCCCAACAGGGGGCAATGCTCAACCCATCTGGGGTGTTGCTCCATTGCTGCCGAAGCCATTCTAGCACCTGAGGCGAAGGCCATGGAGCCATTCTCAGGGCCCGGACCAACTTTGCTCCAATGGAACATTGGCTGTGGAAGGGAAGATAGAGATAAAGAGAAAAGAGAGGGGAAGGGTGGAGAAGCAGATGAGCACCTCTTCTGTGTGCCCTGGCTAGGAATTGAACTTGGGACTTTCACATGCTGGGCCGGTGCTCTACCACTGAGCAAACCAGCCAGGGCCCTATTTTTTTATAGTACCTTTGAATGAAATTTGATCTAAAGTTTTTCTGATGCTCAAATTAATGAATGCTTTATTTCCTGAAATTTTAGAAGTACTTTTGAATCAGATACTTTTTTTTTTCTCACAAAGCAACTCCTTCTATTGCTTTTGTTGAAAGTTCAAAAATATGATGGCTCACATTCTGAGATTTCCCGGTTCTTTCACCTCCCCCACTGCAGTTTGGACATTCTCATTTCTTTCTCTGGATCATCCCAACCCTGCTCAATTTTTATTCCTCTTGCACCATTTATTATCGTTGTGTGGCAGGTTAGTTTCATGGTGTCTTAATGGCTGGACTCGCCTGCCCTTTCACTTCTTTCCAAGCACCTCTCTTATACTCACTGCAATTGGAATTCCTAAGTATATTCTTCATACTTTTTAATAAAGCCTGGCTTCATATTTTGTAGTTTTTCTGTTCTCAGGTTTATTACATGACTTTGTTGACTCATTCTGCTTTCTCTCATGCAGTTGCCAATAACATAATAAATATTAGGCTTTTGTTCCATCATAGATAACTTGTTACCCAGCTTTGTTGAAAGTATTGTACATAGTTGGTTTTTGTTTGCTTGCTTGCTTTTATCTCTCTTTTCTCTGCTTTTTTTGCAGAGATTGAGGAAGACTAGAGCCCATGTGGCCACCACATCACCATCTTCCTGGAATTCCCCATCTATTCTTTTTTATTTTTAAAATTATTTAGCAACTGCCATTACGAAAATGCCAGAGAGTGAAAAAGGAATATGACACTGCTCCCCATGTTGAGGAAACAAGTGCACAACTGAGAAAAAGCTTTGAATGCTTTTTCATCTCTTTCCTTCAGTTTTTCAACTTAAGTTATTCTTGGAGTATAATATACATACAAAAAAGAACACGTTTTAAAAATGTACAGCTCAATAAATTCTTACAAGCTGAACAAATGCATGCACCAGTTTTCTACATTAATGAAGAAAACAAAACAATCTAGTAAATGTCCATCCACAAACAAAATATATACATCTTCATTGATATCCAACTAGGAATGAAAGTGTTGAGTCAAAAGTTAAGCACATATTCAGCTTCAATAGACACTTTCAAACTTTTTTTTAAAGAAATTGTGCTGGTAATTGAATTTTCACTCAATGCTGCAGATAGGGAAATGCTATGACCAAACTGTCTTTTAGGAAGATTTCTGGATGTTCTTTGTAGAAGTAGATTAGAAGAGAAATAAAGAAACCGGCTGGGGTGAGCAAGATGGCGACGGAGTAGGCGGACGTACCAGCTTCCAACTCCCAGAACCAAAGTGGATTACAACTCAATTTTAAGAACCATCACCGAGATAAACCAACTTTGAACAAAACTAAGTGGACTCTTCAACCAAGGAACACAGAAGAAGCCACATTGAGACTGGTAGGAATAGCGAAAACGCGAAGAGGGCTGCCCAGCTCCCCGGAGCAAACGGCAGCCCGGAGAGACCCACGGGGCGGGAGGAGAGTTTGGCGGAGAGGGAGGGACCTGGGTCCCAGGAACCAAGCCCCAGCCTGCAGTCCCAGAGCCTAGAAGAGGCGTATGGACAGTATTGAGCTGTGAAACAAGTGAGGGAGCTCCCAGGCCTACAGTGTGGAGTATTAGGTCCCTTCCTACTCTGCTGAGGGCTGCTTAAGGTTTTGGGGCGGCAGGACGCTGAAAGGCGGTTCTGTCGGCGTGGGCAGAGGCCAAGCCGGTGGGAGCTCGGTCTAGCCCAGAGGGTCGGAGGGGAAGCGCGAGAGCGGTCCGGAAGCTGCGGGCCCGCCTTTAATCCCACTTACGGGGACAAAGCGGGAGGCCAGGAACGGGCAGGCCCTGCGCAAGCCGGCCCTGACCGCGGGGACCGGGCTAGGACCAGGGACGGGCAGGGGCTGTGGCTGAGCTGACGCTAACAGTCCCCCACCCCCCCACCCGGGCCGGAGAAACCGCGGTTGGCCAGTATACGTGCGCGAGTGGGCTCCGAGCGCGGGAACGGGGTGGACCCCGAGACAAGTGGAGGCTCGCAGCTGAGACCACGCTGCTGTCCCCGCCCGGCCGGAGAAAACGCGGATAGCATTCATACGTGCACGAGCGGGCTCCGAACGCGGGGGCGGGGTAGAGTCCGGGACGAGCGGAAGTACGCAGCTCGGCGGAAGCCAGCAAACACGCCCGCCCCAATAAACCTTGGTTTCCGACCCTGCGCAAAGGGCCCTGGCCTTGAGGGCGGGGCTAAAGCTCCGGACGGGCAAAAGCTTACAGCTGAGAGCACGTCAAAAACCCCGCCTAACCCGCGGAACTGTAGTGAGCAGGCTCCGACTGCTGGTTCTGGGCGGAAGTCCGGAAATAGGCTGGGTCCGCAGCTGAGGAAAGGTGCTCACCTCTACCCTTGGTGCTAATCTTGTGGCTTCAGTCACAGCCCCTCCCACGGAGGAGAGGCAGAAATCATAGCAAAAGCCACAGTGGGCCGGCGCTGGCAACGCTCATACCCAAACACCCTAGGCACCGGCAGAGGGGGTGGGGGGCCTGCAGATAGACCACACCTAGAGAACACAAAGGCAACACCTACTGGACGCCAGTGGCCACAACTTGCTTATACACAGAAAAAATGGGCAGGCAGAGGAATGCAAACCAAATGAACCAAGAGAAATCCCCAGAGAAGGACCTGAATGAACCAGATATAACCAAATTACCAGAAGCAGAATTTAGAATAATGATAGTTAGGATGCTCAAAGAAATTAGAGCAACAATGGATAGTCATTATGAACACCTAAACAAAGAGATAACAAGTATAAAAAATGAAATTGAAATAATAAAAAAGAATCAGACAGAAATGACAAATACAGTATCAGAACTGAAGACCACAATGGAAGGAATTAAAAGCAGGATGGATGACGCTGAGGATCGAATAAGCGAGTTAGAGGACACAATAAACAAAGGCACAGAAGCAGAGAAGAAAAAGGAAAAGAGACTTAAAAAATGTGAGGAAACTCTAAGGGAGCTTTGTGACAACATGAAGAGAAACAACATTCGCATCATAGGGGTGCCTGAAGAAGAGGAGAGAGGACAGGAAATGGAAACTTTGTTCAATCAAATCATAGCAGAAAACTTCCCTAAATTAAGGCTGGGAAACACTCCACACATTCAAGAAGCACACAGAACTCCATTAAGGAGAAACCCAAAAAAATCTACACCAAGACACATCATAGTTAAAATACCAAAGCTAATGGATAAAGAAAAAATTTTAAAAGCTGCTAGAGAAAAAAAGACTATCACCTACAAAGGAGCCCCCATAAGGATGACATCGGACTTCTCAACAGAAACACTTGAGGCCAGAAGGGAATGGCAAGAAATAATCAAAGTAATGCAGAACAAGAACCTACAACCAAGACTACTTTATCCAGCAAGGCTAACGTTTAAAATTGAAGGAGAAATAAAGAGCTTCCCAGAAAAAGAAAGCCTCAAGGAATTCATAAAAACCAAACCAATTCTGCAAGAGATACTAAGGGGCCTCTTGTGAACAGTTTAAAGGGAGGAATGAATAGAGCAAAAGAAGAATACAGCTTTAAAGGATAAAATGGCAATAAACAACTACATATCAATAATAACCTTAAATGTAAATGGATTAAATGATCCAATCAAAAGACATAGGGTAGCTGCATGGATAAAGAAACAGGACCCATACATATGCTGTCTACAAGAGACACACCTTAAAACAAAAGATGCTCATAGACTGAAGGTAAAAGGATGGAAAAAAATATTTCATGCAAATGGAAATGAAAAAAAAGCAGGGGTAGCAATACTTATATCAGACAAAATGGACTTTAAAACAAAGGCTGTAGTAAGAGATAAAGGAGGACACTACCTAATGATAAAGGGAACAATTCAACAGGAAGATATAACTATTGTAAATATCTATGCACCAAATATAGGAGCCCCGACATACATAAAGCAGACTTTGATGGATATAAAGGGCGAGATTAACAGCAATACTATCATAGTAGGGGATTTCAATACCCCTCTAACAACACTGGATAGATCCTCAAGAAAGAAAATTAATAAAGAAACAGCAGACTTAAAGGATACACTAGATCAACTTGATTTAATAGATATCTTTAGAACTTTTCACCCTAAAGCAGTAGAATATACATTCTTCTCAAGCGCTCATGGTACGTTTTCTAGAATAGACCACATGTTAGGACACAAAAATGGTCTCAATAAATTTAAGAAGATTGAAATCATATCAAGCATTTTCTCTGATCACAATGCCATGAAACTAGAAATTAACCACAAAAGAAAAAATGAAAAATACTCAAACACTTGGAAACTAAATAGCATGTTATTAAATAATGAATGGATTAACAATGAGATCAAAGAAGAAATAAAAAAGTTCCTAGAAACAAATGATAATGAGCATACATCAGCTCAAAATTTATGGGACACAGCAAAAGCAGTTCTGAGAGGGAAGTTTATTGCACTACAGGCATATCATAAGAAGCTAGAAAAAGCTCAAATAAGCAACCTGACCCTGCATCTAAAAGAACTAGAAAAACAACAACAAATAAAACCCCAGACAAGTAGAAGGAAGGAAATAATAAAGGTCAGAGCAGAAATAAATGACATAGAGGCTAAGGAAACAATACAGAGGATCAATGAAACAAGAAGCTGGTTCTTTGAAAAGGTAAACAAGATTGATGAACCTTTAACTAGACTCACCAAGAAAAAAAGAGAGAGGACTCAAATAAATAAAATTAGAAAGGACAGTGGAGAAATAACAACTGACACAACAGAAATACAAAGCATTGTAAGAAAATACTATGAAGAACTCTATGCCAAAAAATTAGACAATCTTGGTGAAATGGACAAATTTCTTGAATCATATAACCTTCCAAAAATCAATCTGGAAGAATCAGAACACCTAAACAGACCAATTACAGCAAATGAGATCGAAATAGTTATCAAAAAACTCCCAAAAAAGAAAAGTCCTGGGCCTGATGGCTTCACAAGTGAATTCTATCAAAAATTCAAAGAAGAACTAACTCCTATTCTCCTCAAGCTATTTCAAAAAATTCAAGAGGAAGGAAGACTTCCAAACTCCTTTTATGAGGCAAGCATAATTCTGATCCCAAAACCGGGCAAAGACAACACAAAGAAAGAAAATTATAGGCCTATATCCCTGATGAATTTAGACGCTAAAATTCTCAACAAAATATTAGCCAACCGGATCCAGCAATATATGAAAAAAATCATACACCACGATCAAGTGGGATTTATTCTGGAGAGGCAAGGCTGGTTCAATATTCGCAAATCAATCAATGTGATACACCACATAAACAAAAGGAAGGACAAAAATCACATGATAATTTCAATAGATGCAGAAAAGGCATTTGATAAAATCCAGCACCCATTCATGCTCAAAACTCTCAGTAGAGTGGGAATACAGGGATCATTCCTTAACATGATAAAGGCCATCTACGATAAACCGACAGCAAACATCATACTAAATGGACAAAGATTAAAAGCAATCCCCTTAAGATCAGGAACCAGGCAGGGTTGCCCACTTTCACCACTCTTATTCAACATAGTTCTGGAAGTCCTAGCTACAGCAATCAGACAAGAAGAAGAAATAAAAGGCATACAAATTGGAAAAGAAGAAGTAAAACTGTCATTATTTGCAGATGATATGATATTGTATATTGAAAACCCTAAAGTCTCAGTCAAAAAACTACTGGACCTTATAAATGATTTCAGCAAGGTGGCAGGATATAAAATTAATACTCAGAAATCAGAGGCATTTCTATACACCAACAATGAAATATCAGCAAAAGAAATTAAGGAAACAATCCCCTTCACTATTGCAGCCAAAAAAATAAAGTACCTAGGAGTTAATTTAACCAAGGAGGTTAAGGACTTGTACTCGGAAAATTATAGAACATTGATAAAAGAAATCAAGGAAGATACAAACAAGTGGAAGCACATACCGTGCTCATGGCTAGGAAGAATAAACATCATTAAAATGTCTATATTACCCAAAGCAATTTATAAATTCAATGCAATACCAATTAAAATACCAATGACATACTTCAAAGATATAGAACACATATTCCAAAAATTTATATGGAACCAAAAAAGAACACGAATAGCCTCAGCAATCTTAAAAAGAAAAAATAAAGCAGGAGGTATCACTCTTCCTGATATCAAGGTTTACTACAAGGCCATTGTACTCAAGACAGCCTGGTACTGGCATAAGAACAGGCACATAGATCAATGGAACAGAACAGAGAACCCAGAAATAAACCCACACCTTTATGGACAACTGATATTTGACAAAGGAGGAAAGAACATACAATGGAGTAAAGACAGCCTCTTTAACAAATGGTGTTGGGTAAATTGGACATCTACCTGCAAAAAAATGAAACTAGACCATCAACTTACACCATTAACAAAAACAAACTCAAAATGGATAAAAGACTTAAATGTAAGCCGTGAAACCATAAGCATCTTAGAAGAAAACATAGGCAGCAAGCTCTCCGACATCTGTAGCAGCGGTATATTTGCCGATTTATCTTCATGGGCAACTGAAATAAAAGGCAAGATAAACAAATGGGACTATATCAAACTAAAAAGTTTTTGCACAGCTAAAGACAATAGGAACAGAATAAAAAGACAAACCACACAATGGGAGAACATATTCGACAGCACATCTGATAAGGGGTTAATAACTAAAATTTATAAAGAACTTATAAAACGCAACACCAGGAAGACAAACAACCCAATCAAAAAATGGGCAAAAGAAATGAATAGAAATTTCTCCAAAGAGGACATACAGATGGCCAATAGGCATATGAAAAAATGCTCAACATCACTAATCATTAGAGAAATGCAAATTAAAACCACAATGAGATATCACCTCACACCAGTCAGAATGGCACTTATCAGCAAAACAACACAGAATAAGTGCTGGCGTGGATGTGGAGAAAAGGGAACCCTTCTGCACTGCTGGTGGGAATGCAGACTGGTGCAGCCACTGTGGAAAACAGTTTGGAGATTCCTCAAAAAATTAAAAATTGAACTGCCTTTTGACCCAGCTATCCCACTTTTAGGAATATACCCTAAGAACACCATAGCACTGTTCGAAAAGAAGAAATGCGCCCCCATGTTCGTGGCAGCATTGTTCACAATAGCGAAGATCTGGAACCAGCCCAAGTGTCCGTCAGAAGACGAGTGGATTAAAAAGCTATGGTACATATATACTATGGAATACTACTCAGCCATAAGAAACGATGACATCGGATCATTTATAACAAAATGGATGTACCTTGATAACATTATACGGAGTGAAATAAGTAAATCAGAAAAAAAGAAAAACTGAGAACAGCATGATTTCATACATAGATGGGACATGAAAGTGAGACTATGAGACATGGACAAGAGAGTGGTGGTTACGGGGGGGGGGAGGGAAGGGAGGATGGAATAGGGAGGAGGGGAGGGACACAGGGAAAACCAGATAGAAGGTGACAGAGGACAATTTGACTTTTGGTGATGGGTATGCAACACAATTGAATGATAGGATAACTTGGAGATGTTTTCATTGTACATATGTACCCTGATTTATTGATGTCACCCCATTAGAATTAATAATAATAAAAAATATATATATTAAAAAAAAAAAAAAAAAAAAAAAAAAAAAAGAAACCGGCTGAACTATTATAGAAAATAATAAGGGATTAGAATATAGTAAATGTAATAAAGAGACAAGTATGGATATTAGTCACTGTATGTTGCTAGAACCTGATAAATATGTCTGACGGAGAAAAAATAATGACAGTTTGTATAGAAGTTTGAGTGGGATGAGGATGGTGAGTTCAGATAGGCTAGGCCATGTAGAAAGACCTCTGAGCCAAATCATGCACCTGTCTTCCCTCAATTCCCATTTCTACAAGTCCCAAACTGAGCCCACAGGCTTTTGGGAACTGTGTAAATTAACAAAAGACCATATATTACTTTACACTTAACTAGTAATGCAGTGATTTTAATAATTCAGGGTCCTAATAATGAAACACATCATTGAGAAGACTCTGCAATTACTGCCTTCCACTTCACACTACTGTATCATTTTATTCTATGTCACACACAAAAGTTCTTTAAAGGAGCTAATTGTGATTGACAGTGCCTGGTGTGCAGCTCTTCCCTCCAAGGCAAACAAGACAACACAACACCCACTTCTGTATGCCTAGGCAGTAGACATGCACCCAGGTCCCTGTGCTAAAAGCCAGCAGCTCTAATTTGTCGTGGCTTGGTCACTGTGCTTTTTCCTCAGCCCATCCTCCATTGAATAGGAAGGAAAGTGTTCTCTGTGGCCTGGAGGAAGGCATACAACATCAGCAAACTCTGGTCTACAGTTTTCTTCAGTCTTTGAGTACTGATGACATTTGCGTGTGAACGAACTCTTTGCCTCTTATGGGCCCATCTGTTCATGCTGTTAGTTCTTTACCTGGAGCCCTAATTATAATTGGCTGCAAGCAGAAATGGCCTGTGACGTCACCATCAGGACATCAGGGCTTCAGATGGGAAATAAGGTGTTGGAGCAGATGGATATCATCATCTGAGCAAAGGTTTTGATGTTCTGTAAATACCCACTGCACAAGATTGAGAGTGACAGGAAATACAACGAGTGGAAACAAGGAAAATAACTCCCAACTTCACTGATCTTTGTCTAACTTACCACGTGGCACCAGCACAATAGTGAAATGATTTGTAGGCATTAAAATTTCACTTTTAGTAAGCCTGGCTTCTCTAGGGTTCAGCATAATAAAGCAGATACACAGCTGGTTTATAGGTTAACAGGAGACACTGGAGCCCATGACATCAACATCCTACAATTACTCAGAGCAACATTTGCGAGACCACTCATAGGAGGAAGTCATCAGAAAATTCACATAGTCTAAATCTCTCAACATTATAAGCAGACTCACAGTGCATGCAGATTCAGCCCTATGCTTGTCTCATAACCCATGGGATCGTGGTTACAGGAAGCGGAATGGAAGCTTTTCTCCTCCTCTCATGGGTCTCGGTGATATGAAGCTTCAGCCAATCAGCTGTCAAGGAAATTACCTGAACTCTGCACTCTTGATACATGTATACTAAGAATATACAAAGTTCTTTACTAAAAAAGAAACATGTATCTACCAAATATTGTTAGAATAAAATAATTCACATTTCATGTTGAGTCAAAAAGAGAAGGCTGGTCTGATTGAACAGGGACTGGCCTGAGACTTCCATTTTTGGCAGGATGTCTCAGAAATCAGTGCTTTGGTTTCACTGCCTGGATTTGGAAGCCTTGACCTCGAAGGAACACCTCTGATTTCTTTCATGTAAATTAGTGCAGGGGTTGGCAGACTACTACTTATTGGTGCAGTCGGCTGGCTGCCTGTTTTGTAAGTGTACTGGTACACAGTCACGTCCTTCCTATTCTCACTATTGTCTGTGGCTGTTTTCATCCTACAGTGGCAGGTTTGAGTGGTTGGCACAGAGGCCTTATGTTCTACAAAGCCAAAAACACTCACCATTTGTCCTTTTACAGAAAACGTTTGGCCAAACTAGAGGAGGCATCTCCAGTATCGGCCATCAAAGCCATGGTGAACTTTATCATAAATTCCCAGTAGGGAACTCAAAAGTCTCCAACCATCTATTTTTGTGTGTGTGTGATACAGCAGAAAGGTTAGGGATTTGAAGTGAAAAGAGGGTTCATTCTCAGCTCCATCACTTGGTTTTATGATCTGTGACAAGCTTCAAAACGTTCCTCAGCTTCTGTAAAAATGGGTTTGAAAATATGTGCTTCACAGTATTGTTGTGATGATTATGGGGTCTGAAAACCCTGTGTATTTTACATAAATTATGTCATCATTTCCTGCCATGTTGACCATTCTTATTCTGTCACGTGTTTCCCCCCCCTACTATACCAGGTTTAAAATTTTGGTGGACATTGTGTTCTTGTTGACTGTGCTGTGTAATTCTATACTGAGGAGGCTGGAACAAATTTATTTGAGAGGGGACTCACCTTTGTTTGCTATAGGAGAGATCACGGGGAGTAAACAGGCCTTTGGTGTGTCTTACAAAGGATTGGCCCCAGTCATCATGTGCTAGATGCTGTTATGATTTCTGCTTGTTCCAAAATTACAAATTAATCTTGTTCCTTCCCATCAGGGAATAAAGAAATTAAATACAGGGGTTTGACTCCATCTTTTCTGCTGATTCAGAAGGAACACTCTCAGTGTTGTTTAGACAGTGCTTTCTCACCAAATGTTTTTATTATTGTTGTTTTATTTTTTGGCCAGGCATTTGGTTAGAAATCAAGGTGGAGAGAAAAGTATTGCTCTTGGATAAATGCATAATGATCCCAACCTAAGGAATCTGCCTCAGTAGTTTTGTGTTGTGTAAATAAGTGAGGGTGTCATAGAAACAGTCACAAGACTGTTCCTTTCATCCTTCTGGATGGCCTTTATGCAAGTGTGATACATGCTTCCAGTTTGTCTTTTCAAGGTGGAAGGCAGGGGCCAAACCACTGCTCCCCTGGCTATGCGAACTTGACCCTGATAGGAGTGGACTCACTAAATGGTCTAAAACAGCTTGCTTGTGCTCACTGAGTTTTGTCTTCCATTTTTTATTAGATTCTCTAATTCGCAATTTATCCCACATTCAGACATTTGTGTGCTGCCATAGATAGGACATACAAATTTAAGAATGTAATCTGCAGCCAGTTCACAGTTAATGAAGGAGTCTCATTTATTTTGTCTTGTTGGTTGATAGTAACTTCAAATTTATTTTCCCATAAAAATATTATAAAGCAAAGACCAGTTATTAATTTAGACAACCTTATTTTACTTTATTTAGAAAATATAGATGAATATTAAAATCTATTTAAAACCCTGTTTTCTCATTCTTGTATTTTTTATTTATTTTTACTTATTGATTTTGTATGTGTGAGAGAGAGAGAGAGAAAGAGAGAGAGAGAAAGAGAGATCAACTTGTTGTTCATTTATTTATGCATTCATTGATTGATTCTAGTATGTGTCCTGACTGGGGATCGAACACATAAACTTGAACTGTGGGGATGACACTCTACCCAGCTGAGCTACCCGGCCAGGTTCTGTTTTCTCATTCTTGATGCCGTTTTTCTATAGAACCCATTAAAATTTTTCAGTTTCACCTAACACGAGCATGCCTGTTTCCAGCCTGATTTCTTCCCCTTGTACCAGGTCAGAGTGGGGTAAAGGGCCAGCTGTGGTCCCAATGGCAGCAGTGACAGAAACGGGACCAGGGGAAAGAAGATGTCCATAGCAACATAGCTCAGTTGGAAGGGCTCATTCCCCAAGGATTAAGCATGGTTTGGTTCATGGGTGAAAGAGGGAGGATTCCAGGGTTCCCCAGTGAGAAAAGAAGAGGTAAAAACACTCCAGAAGTTTCTTTGTTGTTGCAAGGTTATTGGGGGGAGGGGGAAATATGCGAGGAAGATTGGTCATTGGGCATCAGTACTCGAATAATGTCCAGGTCCTGTGGACAGCTCAGATTTATATTTCACTCTCTAAGGGTCGTAAGCTTACAGGCATTTGAAAACTTTCACATATTGTGGGATACAGAGAACAGCGGTATGACTGCAGGTTCACTGATAATAGATTGGAATAGAAACTCTGCCTCCCCACCACTCTAGTGATTCAGAGCAGCCATCAAGAAACAGTCGAGCACAGGGGACAGGAGCTCCCATCTAAAATCAAATAGAACTGGATTTGAAGTATAGTTGTGTGTGACATTGCTGTGTTTCTCTCTTTTTTTTTTTCCAAAATCTCCTGACCCTGGGATCAGAAGTACACCTGGGCCAGGAATTGATTTCAGAGCTTTCCTTCCATAACCGAACTGCCCTGAATGCTGATCACAGCAGTTTCAGCTAATCAGGAGGAGAGAGAGGCAGAGCTGTGCAGAGTGATAATCATGTGTTCCCCTGTGGGCTTGCGGCACCCACTGTGACTCCAGCAGGGAATGTGCTTGTGCTCCGGGTGGCTCTATTACTGATTTTGGCTGCTGTTTTTCCTCCAGCTGTGTGTCCGTCGGGCTTTGTTGCAGAATACCAGTCTGTCCTCACATGGTACAAAAGCAACATGGCAGTCTATTAAAAATTATACCCAGAACCTGCGTTTTCAATAGGCTCACCCCTCAGTGGCCTCACTGCCTAGAAAACATTGTTCCACCAGTTTCCAAGGTCTCCTTTATTATTTGCCTCTGTCAGTCCTACTTGCAGCATGTCACACTCAACTAACTCGCCTCATGCCCAAACCTTTGATAATGTGTTTGTGTCTTTTGATGGTATTATCGGTTTCCTTAGAAAAGTCAAGCCTGGGTATCTTTGATTTTGAGAGATTATCATTTCATTCATCATAGAAACACAACACTCCCTGCCTTCAAGTCATGGTCCCCAAGTCAATCTGTCACTACCTCACCTGTTACCTGTAACCACAACCTTTCCAAGAACTATGTGGTTACACTGTCGTGCTATGCAATCACCCACGTTTGCTGTGATTCTTCTTCCCGGGTCTCCGAATTGCCCTTACACTAATCCGTATCTTGTACGTGTTTGCACCTGTCCTAGCGTCTTAGCCTCCTCCCTCCAGCTTTGGGAAATAGTGCAGAAATGTGTGACATGGGGAGCAGGTGTGGACTCTTGCTTCCTAGCATCCTCCTGCCCACACAGCACAGTTTTGTGTTGGCTGCTGTGTGGAATTTTAGTGTCTCCTGCAGTGTGCACTTACACCATTCTTTTTTTTTCTTTTATTTATTTCTTTTCTATTTTATTTTCATGAGAGGATGAGGAAGCAGAGACAGACTCCTACATGAGCCCTAACTGGGATCCACCTGGCAAGCCCACTAGGGGGTAATGCTCTGCCCATCTGGGGCTATTGCTCAGTTGCTGAGACATTTTTTTAGCACTTGAGGCGGAGTCCTCAGTGCCCCGGGCCAGCTCACTATAATTGAGCCATGGTTGCAGAAGGTGAGGAGAAGAGAGAGAGAAGCGAGAGGGGGGGGGGGTAGAAAAACAGATGGTCCCTTCTCCTGTGTGCCCTGACCAGGAATCGAACCTGGGATTTCCATATCCTGGGCCGACACTCTACCACTGAGCAAACCGGCCAGGACCAATTCTGCCATTTTAAAATCATCAGCATGCTTGTGAGTTCCTCGTCCTCCTCCTTCCTGTGCTAATAGTCACCTGGAACCTCTGGCCAAAAAGCAGCTCGTAGACATGCCCTAATTACACTGTGGTTGTTGGAGGTCAGTGGGATCATGAAGAAACCAGAGGAGAAGAGGGTAGAGCTGAACAAAACAGGGAGGGCAGACTCAAGTGAGCTAGAGAAAAATAATTCAAAGCAAACACCCACATGTCATGTGCCAGGAGCTGTTCTAAGCTCCTTATACATATAAACACATTTAAGTTTTGGGCTAACCATTTTAATTAAGTAGGTACATACACGAGAGCACTGTAGCTATTTATAAAGAGTGTGGACTTTTGGAAGCTGATTGCCTGGGTTCCAGTCCTAACTCCTCTGTGCCTTTGATTCCTCATTTACAAAATGAAGCTACTAATGTCTACTTTGTACACATTTCCTAAGAATCAGATGTATTAGTACATATAGACTATGCAGAACAGATCCCAGTACTATAACAACCATTCATTAAGGGTTATTATAATTATAATTAAGGCATTAAGAATTGTATCCTTGCCTGTCGAGCCTGGCCATGATTACACTGTATTTTCACATTTTGTCCAAGGACAGTGTAGCCTGACTGTGGATGGTCATCCACTTTGCCCAGACAGAGACCCCCGAAGGTCACTGCCAGCTGCCCTCTGTGGGACTGCAGGGAAGCACACACTCTACACACACACACACACACACACACACACACACACACACACACACACACACACTGTATCAGCAATGCTGGTAGCTCCTTACACTGTTCAGTGGTAGATTTTGGCTTATGTTTCAAGAGCATTTCAACCTTTTGCATATTATTACTATAAACTGTTAAATCCCTTCTGTTACTAGAAGCAATTTGGGAGCTAATTAAACATAATCTTCCTTGAAAAATATTCTATTTGGGCTTTTTAGAATGGGGCAGGCTCTCTTTTATAATTCCTTTCTGAGAATCCCCTGTTTCCCATTTAGAACTCTTTAATTTATGTGTTAGCTCAGAAGATATACTCGTGAACGATCCCCTGGGCAGAAGAGCAAACAGTGCAATAAAGTTTGTTTCCTTATTGGAAGGCTTGTCCATTCCAGTGCTCAAGAGGCTGTGCACTGAATAAGGGTGCAACCCATCTCTGAATTCCTGTGGCTCCTTGCATCATTAACAAATCATTCAGCTGTTACTTGGTATCAGTTTGTTCATGTGTGAAGGTATCTAATTCTTAACTACAAGCTCATTGAAGCTACAGAGCATGCCATATGCATTCTCTCTTACCATGTCTGGGTATCACTGGACTCATCCTTTACATGACAAGCACACCATTTCCCCTCCAGCCTCCATCTCGTGAAAGCACCTTTGTCACCACTGTTCTGAAGATCCATATACTTGACCTGTCTCCTCCAGGATGTCCAACTGCCACCTCTGCATTCACTTTACAAATCAGCTCCAGTTACATGAACATACTGTCCTCTCACTATCTAGAAAGTACTGTGAAAGGCCCTTCTACCATAGGGCCTTTGCACATGCTGTTCACTCTGTCTCAGCATTCTCCCTCTCCCCTTGCTCCTCTAATTATCACCCACCTAGTTAATATCTGTTCATCCTTCAGATACTTCCTTGACCCCACCCCCCTCCTCCCTTACCTCCACTTTTACCTAAGTGTGCTTCTTTGGTATTAGCAATGAAAGAATCAACTTCAGTTCATTGAAGGTACATACTTCTCAGTATTTATAATTAAACTTCTATTAATGCAATTACTTGCTTAATGCCACTCTCCTGACTAAACTGGAAACTCTATGGGAGGAGGAATTGTTTTTTGGTCTTCATGGCATCTTCAGCATCTAACACAGTATTTAGCGTATGGGAGGGTTACAGTAAATATTTTTGAATTAATTAATGCTCACCTTGGTTGTTATTAGCTTAGTAGATTCAGTAAAGTCTTTGAGAACAAGGATTGAGCTGAGGGTTTCATGTAGTAGTTTCAGGCTGAAAATGGACTATGTATGGATTTATCTGGTATGCAGTAGACAGGCATATAAGGGTTAAGAGTCAGACTGAAGGTCAATGCCTCGGTACATCTTTCTGGTCTATTGTACGCATGAGCAGCAATATCAGTACAAGCTGGATAACAAATGAGAAATAAAATTATCAAGTACCTAGGGGTTTAACAGAGAAGAAATCTAGGTGATAAGCAAGAGCTCTGGAACCCTGTTCATTGTCATCATTTATTTATTGCAGAAGGATGGTGTGCCGTATACCATACTAAACATTGGAGATATGCAGACAAATAATTCTCTTTCTTTCCTAGAGCCTAGGGCTAGGAAATTTCAAAATGTGTGGCATTTATAGAAGGCTTCTTGGAGGAGATGACAGCTGAGCTAATTCTTTTGTGTGTGTTTCAGAGACAGTGAGACAAACAGAGAGAGGGACAGATAGGGACAGACAGGAAGGGAGAGAGATGAGAAGCATCAATTCTTCATTGTGGCTCCTTATTTGTTCATTTATTACTTTCTCATATGTGCCTTGACCAGGGGTTCCAGCAGAGCAAGTAACCCCTTGCTCAAGCCAGTGACCTTGGACTCAAGTCAAAGACCTTGGGCTTTAAGCTAATGACCTTTGGGCTCAAGCCAGTAACCATGGGGTCATATCTGTGATCCCACGTTCAAGCTAGCAACTGCATGCTCAAGCTGGTAAGCCGGCACTCAAGCTGGATGAGCCCCTACTCAAACCAGTGACCCCAGGGTATTGAACGTGGATCTTCGGCTTCCCAGTCCAATGCTTTACCCTCTGCACAACTGCCTAGTCAGGCCTGAGCTGATTCTTGAAAAGTAAGCAGGAGTTGAGACATCAGTAGTAAGCATGGAGGGAGGTAGTCTAAGTACTGAGTAGTGAGTGGGAAGGTCAAGAGATTGAACAGCACCCAGAGGATATGAAGAACTAGAAACCTGTTATGGATGCTTTTATTATGGGGGAAATGGAAGGGGAGGATTTAGTAAGAAGTAAGTCTGTAGTAAAGGCCATGAACTTGATTGGGCCGGTATTTGAGAAAGCATTGGAGAACTATCGACACCACTATTATCTACCATCATAGTGTTCCACACAGCATTGACTATGGTAAATTGCTGACATCACAGCAGAAGCATGGCAATGGGCCTTTTTTATGGAATTTACTGGTCTTACCATGTTTTCTACCATCCTGAAGCAGATGGTTTGCTAGAATTGTAAAAATGGCCTTTTAAAGACTCAGAACCCATAGGATATGGAATCTATATCTTCTCTTCCCCTTTCTTCCCTCTAGATATGTCTTTATATATGTCTAAATCTAGGGAAAGACATATTGAAAGCAGCTCCTAATACTCTGGACAGATGGCATAAAGTATCCTGAGAGTCTGATGATTATAGAGCTGCCTTTCTATCCTTGGCTGCCAATGTGAGAGAAGTAAAGGTTGATCTCATTTAAGTCTCTGATATTGTTGAATTCAGTCACTTACACTTAAACCTAATCTTGACTACTGAGACACATACCCTTGATGCATGGATGGACACATGCAGATGGACGTGGACATCTGGAGCTCATAACAAAAGTCTGAACTACTAATGAAAGTGTGCACTCACCAACACAGTGTCATCCAGGAGGTGAGACTTTAGAAGGAGAGGATGTCATGTGAGAAGCGCCAGCAATGAATCAATAGAAAGAGGAAGAATAACCAGAAAATAAGATTGAAAGAGAACTACCAAAAAGTTAGAAAGTAAACCAAGACAGTGAGTTAAGAGGGAGGTAGAACCAAGTTGTCAAATGCTCCTGAGAAGTTGATCAAGCTAAGTCAAAAACCAAAGAGTGGCCTTATGATGTATATCAACCACAGGATTGTTGGTACCCTAGACAGAACAGTGTAACTGGTGGAAGACAATTGCCCCGACTGAGGAGTGGAGAAGGACAACAAAATGAAGACAGCAAGCTTATAACAACACCTTTAAAAAGCTTGGTTTTTTTTTTTTTAAAAAAAGCTTGTTTTTAAGAGAAGAAGATAAATAGTCTAGTAATTTAATTGAAGTATAAGGGGGTGTGCAAAAGTAGGTTTACAGTTGTGAGTTTAATTCTTGTATTATTGTTTATTAATTATTTTATTAGTTATTTGTATTTACATCTGAATAACTGTAAACTTACTTTTGCCCACCCCTGTAGTTCAAGACCATTTCTGTTCACTCCTGTTTTTTCTCCCTCACGCTCCTTTCTTTTAATGGATGACACTTGAATTTGAGCTTAGGCTGAGATGGAACCAATTCAGATGCTCCTACATTAACTTGCCCTTCTGTGAGGGAAAAAAAACAATAGAGACTTGGAGTCCTTCAGTTCTTTTTGTAGGTCCTTCATTTATTTCCTCACCTCATCACTTGAGACATGAAGGCCCCCTTCTAACTTCCTGGTAACCATGTGAAAGAGGAGGCCATTGACTAGTAAATGACTCATCATCTAGAATTGTGATTCCCAAGATTTGGTGTGTTCCCCATTCCCAAGTGTCCTTGAGAGGTATGAGGGCCTTGAATCCAGAGGCTCAGCAAGGGTGTGAGTCAGTGAAGACTTAGAGCTGTACAGCTGTTCTCCAGAGGAATGATTATGTCACCTCTGATATAGTCCAAAGCCACTTAACAACACTTGTGAATGAAGAGTGGGTTTATGTTATGTAGTTTTCCCCATGTGAATGGAAGAGTACAACATGCTAGCTTTGGATCTCAGTTTTGCAATTGGAGAGACATGAGTGCATCCCATGTGTAGCCTTAGCAAAATTACTGAACCTCCCTGAACCCCTGATTTCTTAGTTTGTAAAATGGGGATTAAAATACCTTCGTCACAAGGCTGTTTAAAGAAGAAAATGTATGTGAAGCACCTCATATAGTACTTGGTACACAATAAGGGTACAGGAAACAACCATTATTGCTGTAGGAGTCAAACTCCAGCCATGGGAGCATCCAAATCCTTTCAATGTTTAGAGGTTCATAGCCAAAAGGAGGTATCCTTATTGATCTCTAGAATGTTTCTCCAGGCCATGCCATCAATCCTATGGGTCCTTTGTTCAATACCTGCAGGGTGATACTAATGTGTTTAACTCATTTGTGCTAATGATTTAATTTGTTACCCTTCCCAAGCAACCTTTGCATTGTAGCAGGGAGCTTTTCAGTGCCTTACTGTAAATAAGGAACTACTGTGAAAATTACAGGCACCTGGCAGGGTCAAAGCAAGCAACGCCTCTGGGCAGTCCCCTTTCCTGGGGACTGCTGCATCATGCTACACAGAAGCAGGTCAGTCAGCCTGCAGCAGGTCAAGGCTGGCCTTGTCTGTGCAAGAATAAGTTTCTGCCAAATCCATATCATTTTCTGTTGTTTTGAAGTTTTACTCCCTGCCTTGAGGATGCAGACATACAATGGACACTCATTATCAATATGCTTTGAATGCACAGAAGTGGAGGCTAAAATGGGGATGGGGACTGACAGGCTCCTCTCAAGACAAAAAATCTGGAAATGAGCTCAGAGATGAGCATATAGTTTATTCAACATAGTTTTCTTCAATTTTCTTTAATTTTATTAGTATCTTCTTCCTTTTTCTTTGACCTTTTCTTTTTCTTCATGAATGACAATACAATGATTCCAACTACGCTCATCATTTTATAGTAAAGATTAAGGCAGGCAGGTCATATCAGTTAACATTGCTAATAAACAGTGCCTGATACTCTGCTGATAGAATACTTGATTTTGAAATTCAAAATAGTGTTCTAAAAAGAAATCTAGGCCCTGGCTGGTTGACTCAGCAGTAGAGTGTTGGCGCAGTGTGTGGAAGTCCTGGGTTTGATTTTCAGTGAGGGCACACAGGAGAAGTGATCATCTGCTTCTCCATCCCTCTCCCTTCTTTCTCACTCTCTTACTCTCTTTCTCTCTTCTCCCACAACCATGGCTTGTATGGTTTGAGCAAGTTGACCCTGGGCACTGAGGATGGCTCAATGGCCTCATCTCAGGTACTGAAATAGCTCAGTAGCCTACTTATGGAGCAGCAGCCCCAGATGAGCAGAGCATCATCCTATAGGAGGTTTGCCTGGTGGATCCTGGCCAGGGCACATGCAGGAGTCTGTCTCTCTGCTTCCCTGCCTCCCTACCTCCCTGCTTCTCACTTGAAAAAAAAAAGAATTCTAGGTACATCCATTGACAGTTATCATCTAAGTTAGAGATTTATAAAAAATAAAAACTTTTTATAAATAAAATACACCCTTGGAGAATCTGAATATTTGATTTAACCAGAAAAATGCACAGATGCATAAGATTCTACAAATAGTGTTAAGGGGGGTTATGGACTCTCCAAATCTCATTCATAAGCCTCTTAGTGAACCATGAATCCCAGGCTGAGAACTTCTGAAGAAATCTAACCCCTTTATGTTATGGCAAAGGAACTGGGACTCAGAAAAATTAAAGTCCCAAGTTGAAGGCCACACACAACTTGGAAGTCCTAGTCTAAAACCTAGGGCTCAGTCTTCTATTATCCCAAGTCCTTCATAAATTCTAAATAAGTTTGATGTCTTATTAAGCTAAAGGCAATCTCTATTCCATGTAGAATTCTGTGAGGGAAGAAAAAAAATGCTTGTAATCATTCACGCAGAGATTATTAAAAAATAAAAAGAACAAAAGAAAACCAGCTCCTGTTGTGTTCACATTATATCCTGTCTTTGAAGACTCCTGGAATTTTCAAACTCATAGCATGCATTGAAACTCAATTTTCTCATCATTGTGCCCTCATGTGGGGTTCCAGCTCACCTTCTTTCGCCTTTTTAAGAAGCTAATCTCTTTATCAAAATCATCAGAGAGGAGGATTTCAGAAAGCTACTTAGATGTCCTGTTTTAAGGTCCAGCAATCTTCAAACTGAGGAATTTTATCACCATACTCTCAGAGGTGTGTTTTCCACACGGCAGAGTCTGACAACCCATCATGCTCTGTGGTATTTGTATCGAGTGTTGTTCTCAAGCCCATCTTGGATGCTGAAAACCTGCAAGGTTTTGTTTCCTTATTTTGTTTGTAAGGTTTCCTAAATTATAAGGACTGGGAAAGGTTACATATCATTTCATAGAGTTCTCTTAAAGGATTTTAGTTACTGCATATGCAGGTGTTTGGTCACATTTTATTCATTATATTTGCAACACATGAAAATGCAGCCAACATTATGGTTTTGCAAGTGTGGTCATGTAATTTAAAAGATATAACTTTTGCTTTTCAGTTTTATAGATGGTCATTTTTTATGTGCTTGATAATTGATTGGTAGAGAAAGTTGATTTGGAAATTGATTTATCAAATTAGTTGATTTGATTGTGTATTTAATTTGGGTGATAATCTGTAGAAAATTTTAACCTGTGGCTTCCTATTCAAGAAGTGCTTATCATAGTGTGTGCTTGCTTTGTGCACACCCTGTGCCATACACAGGACATGTCCTTGTTTCTGCAGCTATGAATGTGCAGTCTGTAAGTGCAGACTGGCATTCAAATAGTACAGCTATAAGTATGCAAAAATAGATGAGGTAACATTGTTAACAAAGGGAAAATAGGCTATATACTGCCATGGTGCAGAGTTATGTATTGTTTGATTCCTAGAAGCTATTATTGAATTGAAAGAAGACCCACTTACCCTTGTCCAACACACACACACACACACACACACACACACACACACACACACACAGAGAGAGAGAGAGAGAGAGAGAGAGAGAGAGAGAGAGACATACGTTAACTTGTCAACTTCCTGGCATAAAAAATCGTTACCTTGGAGAACAGATTGTGTGGAGGGATGGATAGGTGGCAACTTTCAGCTCTGGGCTGTGGGCAGGGTGGGCTGTGAAGAGCCTGAGAAATGTCCAGTTTGCAGTGTGCTTACTAAGTTCTGGGCAAAAATGGATTCCTATTTTGTGGTACCCAAAGCTAATATGATTTTGGAACTGCTAAAAAAGAATAGGAAACTGCAAACACAAAAACATGAATATTTATTTAGAATGATAAATTACAACAAACTATAAACATATAAAGGCAACGAGTATTATAAAAATAAAAATTTAGA
This sequence comes from Rhynchonycteris naso, assembly GCA_037038555.1. NCBI lineage: Eukaryota > Metazoa > Chordata > Mammalia > Chiroptera > Emballonuridae > Rhynchonycteris > Rhynchonycteris naso. The sequence goes on along the minus strand of CM072999.1, from coordinate 148,032,626 downwards.
AAAATAATACAGTCTTGTTTTTGTTCATTTATTTAACTTCTAGGTAACCCTTTGTAATTCTTTATTTAACCTGTATGTATTTTTTGGTTTACTTTTAGATACTGTCCCATCACCTCTTGATTTGAAGTGATTTTTCAGTATAATTTTCTATCAAGAGATCAGAAAGGTAATTTATTTTCCTCAAGAATATTATTTTCTCTAAAATTTGTTTCTCATTGATAGTTAAATTGTTTTTGTTTTTTTTTGTTTTTTGTTTTGTTTTGTTTTTTAGTTTTGCAACTTGCTATGAATTTAGGATTGTTGTCAGACTTGGCAAAACCTCTTCTTTAGAAATGAGCTATTACAGGTATATGCTCAATGGTGGTAATACTGCTAGTTTTTAACGACCACAGAAATTCTGTTAAAATTCTCCTTAGTTCAGTTCCCATCAAAAAGAAAAAAAAAGTTTGAGGCATTTATAATTATATGCACTTTGCATTTTCTAGAATATTTTTGACAAGAGAGAATTTCTGTTTTGACTCCATGTTCAAGAGAATTAAATCTTCCAGTGACAGTGTTACACATCTGATGATTAAAAGAACTTTCCAGAAGAACTTTGGTCTCTTACATTTGAAACTTTGTTTCTCCTCCATTATCCAAATGCATCTGGAGTAGGGAACTGTAAGGCACCATAATCTTTGGCCCTGTACCTTAGTGTCATGACCCCAGCTGAATTGTTACCCTAGAGTTTAGGACTCTTCCTGGAAGCCATTTCCCAACTACGACAGTAGCAAATGTTTAATTATATATAGAATGGCTGTGAATCATATTAATAAATCCAATAAACTTCAATGAATATATTCCCAATTCTCCTTCCCTTAGAGATTTCCAAAAATGAATCCTCTGTCCCAAGGGAAGCCCTGTGCAAGGAGGGGAAGGTTGCAGTGGAGATAGTAATTTTACTTGAAATGTGATTAAGACATCTTTTGCAAATTTTAGAAAAATGCGAAGATCTGGAAACAGCCCAAGTGTCCATCAGAGGACGAGTGGATTAAAAAGCTTTGGTACATATATACTATGGAATACTACTCAGCCATAAAAAATGATGACATTGGATCATTTACAACAAAATGGATGGACCTTGATAACATTATACGGAGTGAAATAAGTAAATCAGAAAATAACTGAGAACAGCATGATTTCATACATAGGTGGGACATAAAAGTGAGACTATGAGACATGGACAAGAGAGTGTTGGTTATGAAGTGGGGGGAAGGAGGGGAGGGTGGGATAGGGAGGAGGGGAGGGGCACAGGGAAAACCAGATAGAAGGTGACAGAGGACAATTTGACTTTGGGTGATGGGTATGCAACATAATTGAATGATAAGATAACCTGGAGATGTTTTCTTTGAACACATGTACCCTGATTTATTGGTGTCACCCCAATAAAATTTTAAAAAAAAGAAAAATGTAGATCTGTATGAATGTATCACTGGGCCTTCGGAAGGGCCTAGAAGCCCAGGCCTTGTCAGTTTCCAGTTCCATGACCTCGCAGTCTCCAATACCAGAATGTCTAAAGTGTCCAATCTTTCCATTTTCCCATCTCCCAGGGATCAAACCTTAATTTTTCTTATTATATTTTCTTTCCTGGTTCTGTTTACTCTTTATTTCCTCCCTCGATGATCTCAACCAGTTTTCAGAATTTAAAAACAATCTATATTCAGTTAACGTCCACATTCTTTCCTTGAGTTCCTGGAGCTTCAGAATCACGTATCTGTCTCGGTGTCTCCACTGGGCTGTCTGAGCGACCCCTCAGACCTGGCTTCCCCACCACTGAACTCTGCATCCTGCTTCCCAAGCCATCTCTACCCATAGGCTTTTTGGTTAATGACAACTTTATCATTTTAATTTGTCACACCAAAAATAGGAGAGTCATCCTGTCTATATGAAATTCCTATACTTTCAAAAAATATATGGCACTGGGTTCCTTCTCACACACTCCGCAGCTGCTAGTTTGGACATAGTCTCCACCACCCTCCCCTGGGCGAAGAGCCTCCCCAAAGGCCTCTCTGCTTGCTCTTTGCACTCCTGAGGCATGTTAAAATACAGCAGCCTTTAAAATGCACATCAGGTCTTGTTATTCTCCTGTTCACACCTGTTTCATTCCTCGAAGCCAAAGCCTATGCATGGTGTAGAACAGGGGTCCTCAAACTTTTACACAGGGGGCCAGTGCACTGTCCCTCAGACCGTTGCAGGACCAGACTATAAGAAAACAACTATGAACACATCCCTATGCACACTGCACATATCTTATTTTAAAGTAAAAAAACAAAACGGGAACAAATACAATATTTAAAATAAAGAACAAGTAAATTTAAATCAACAAACTGACCAGTATTTCAATGGGAACTATGGGTGCGGATGCATCCTGTGCTCCTCTCACTGACCACCAATGAAAGAGGTGCCCCTTCTGGAAGTGCGGCAGGGGCCAGATAAATGGCCTCAGGGGGCCACATGTGGCCCTTGGGGCTGTAGTTTGGGGACCCGTGGTATACAAGGTTCTAGTGATCTGGCCCACCGTGGTCAAACCTTTCACACCCTGTTTCTCCCCCAGCGCTGCAGCCACACCGGCCTCGGGAGTCTTTTTGAACATACCAGGTGAAGACCTCAGGGCCTTTTTCCCAGGTGTGCACTTAGATAATTGTATTTCCTCCTTTTGGTCTTTCCCCACATCTTACCTCCTTGGGGACGCTGCCCTGGCCACTGTAATGCTCCATGTACCACCTTACCTGCCCCGGGATGCTCCCTCCCTTTTACCTTCTCTGCTTCTTTTGCATCATTATTATTTAGAAACATGTTGCACATTAATTATGCTGATTGTTTTACTGTACTAATTCCCTACCAGAATGTATTTGTTTCATGTTTTACAATGCTATGTCCCATGAGCCTAGACATTCATCTGATCCCCCTCAAAAGAAATGAACAAACCTATGAAATAGGTTCTACCATTTTTACAGATTAAAAACAAGACAAAAAACTGAAATAGAAGCTCAGTAGCCTCCATGATCACAAAAGTTGAGATGGAATTCAAACACAGCCTCCAGACGCTGCTCCCGTAACCAGTGAGCAACATTGCCTCCTGGTGTACGGAGGGGAAAGGCCAGCTGTGGAGATGGGACCTGATGGGCCCTGGTCACTCCTGCATGCTCCATAGGTTGTTAGCCTCTGAATTAAACCCCAATTTCATAGCTAAAAGTTTCAGGATAAAAACTTCTTTTTTCAAAAATAAGCCACTTACTCATATGGACTCTATGATTAAATTTAATAATCCCCTTTTGTTGAGTCTTATTGTATTTGGCCCGTTGTGTGGCTCAGTTACCTTCACCAAAAGAAACGTGTGTGCCACCATAGGCTATCATCCTGTATTAATGAGAGGCATAAAAGCCACAGCAATGTTCCCAAACACATTATTATGACAACACACTGCTTTGGAGGTCAAGGTGATTTGCATAATTCACGAATCACCTGAACTCATGGAAAAACTACAGCTGAGGGAAGGCAATACAAGCAGAGAGAGGGTTTATATAATATGAGCATCGGAAGCTATTTGCATAATGCTGCTCTCATGTTTATTTGGGAACTAAATTAAAACATATGAGGAGTGAGTCTTTATTACGCCTTCACTGTTTTTCAGTATAGATCAATGTAGAAGAATTTTACAGTTGTGCATTGGGGCTGCGTTGAACCATTTTTTAGCCTGTCCTTCAGATAACCCATATATCATTACATATGAACACACACACACACACACACACACACATACACACATGTGTGTGTGTTTCTAGACTCTTGCAAAAGTCTTACTGTCCTGTCTCCCAGCTGTCTTTTACTCAGGCCTTCTGGCACTGCTTTCAAAATTACCCCTCAGGAACCTAGACAGGACTATTCACTATTCCCTTTGAATTCCTTCCACATACCTCTTACCTACAAAATAGAAAGCACATCCTTTTCTGTGTAGTGACCAGACATGCAGTGTGGGCACACTGACTTGACTCTGAGCATCCCTCCGCCCCCAGTGCTTCATGCCTGGCCATGTCTCTATGGTTTTGCTCCTGCTGAAACTCTCTTCCTCCTCTGGTTCTGTCTAGTCAAATTATACCCGTCTTTTGAGCACCAGCTCACATCTCACAATTTCTGGGAAGCTTTCCTGGCCAAACTGCAACTCCCTACCAATTTCTGCTAACAGGGAAACATACGTACACATCCTCACATGCTGTAGAAATGACTGTTTTCTCTCTCAGGCTGATGCACGACTTCATTCACACTTTGGGGTCAGCGGCGCTGTTCGGATTTTGGTAAGTTCGTGTGTGCTAGCACAATGTGGAAAGTCTCTAAAAGTCTCTAAAAACCGAACATCCCCTTTGGTGCTCGTGGAAGTAAATTGGCATTTAAGCCAATGTTGCTATCTTGTAACTGTGTGCCAGAACTGCTCATAACGCAGATTGTTCTCTGAAAGTTAACTCGGCGGAGCATAGATCTGGTGACAGAAAATATGAGTGGAAAGTTCTCTAGAGTCATCTGTCATTTCCTCAGCACACTGTTCAAGAAACGTTTATTGAGCCACTTTCTGCCGAGCACGGTACTAGGCACAGTGCCGGCCTGGCCTCCTGGGGCTCAGTGCACAGGAAGCAGCTGTGCTGCAGGAAAGTACATACTAACAATCACAGCCATGCTGCAGCCACGCCGCTAGTGCCTACACTGCCAGAAGAAAAGGGTGGGTTTTATTCACTTTTGTGCCTCCCACGTTGACTTTACTCATGTCATTAACATGGTGAAGACTTCTCTGAACATGGAGATGCTCAATAAATACCCGATGAAAGAAGGAATGAGAGAGGGAGAGGGGACGTCTCTTGGTTATTAAAGTAAAGTAAAACTTCTGATCCCAACTGTGGAAATAAATTACAATCTTCTTCATGTCTTCTCTTCAAAGAGATACTTCTGCACACCCTGGGTACAAGAGCACCAAAACCAGTAGTAATAAAAAAAATAAAACAAACAAGATAAACTAAAATCCCTGGCCAACAGTCTAAGCATGATTAGACCATTAGAGAGGATTGTTCCCAGATGATGTGGCTCCTCAACCTGTTTCCTTTCTTTTGAGTGACTTCCAAAACACATTCTCTTGGGGTTTGCATGCCGAGGAGGCTTTGGGAATGAGATGGAGGAAAGCAGAATGCATTTAGCAGGACCATAATTATGTCTCTCTCTCTTTTTCATTCCTGTGGGCTCTACAAATGGTTTTGCCCTTATTTAATGCAATGCAGTACATGTGGGGTAAACTCCGACTTGCACCATGACAGTCCCTCAGCAGCCTGTGGTTTTGAGGCATTCAGGATAAAAAGGAAGATTAAAAGAAGCTGGCAGTATTGATTGAGACAACAACTGTAACGGCAAACCCCAAGTCTCTCCCAACAGGCACAGGGGGAGCAGCAAGATGGGACGGATTCAGAAGGATTGGCACCATGCAGAAGTGGAGTGCTTGCTCTCATTACAAACTAACTCTCTGGGCTTTCAGTGGAGGGAGCGGAGCCCATCGGTGCAGGTGTCTGCTGCAGGGAACACACTGGCATCATCCTCACCCTTGTGTTTCTGTCCTGTCAGCTAAGGACCAGGAAAAGGGGAAGATTATGGAAGATTGGGGGACTTTTCCTCACATTCTGTATTGCCCTCTTCTGTCTCAGTCATCACAATATTCAAAAAGTTGATTCAGAGGAAGGCTCACATGAAGAAAAGAATAGCCATGGTGCTGAGAGCTGTTGAGGTTTTTCATCCCTGAACACTTTTCTTCTCTCTTCTCTATTATCTATTTTCAAAGCCTTGGAGTAAGGGGTTTGTCTAAACCCCATTTATTGTCAGCCATTCAGAAAGCTTTATCATGTAGCATGACCAGGGGAAACCCAGGAGTGAGTTCTTAGAACAATTTTCTAAGAGTGAGTAATGATATCGGAAACGCAATGTCTTATGGTGAGGTGAGAAAACAAGTACTAGAAATGGTGGCCCAGTGATGACAGCATACACAACTCTGTTCACACACCCTGAGACTCTTTATCCCAGAGACCCTGTCTTAGCCGCCATGGCAGGAGATCCCCAAAGATCTGAGCCCACAACATGTCCCTGCTCTCTGCGGGGGGTGTGGGGGGGAGTACTGTTCCTTCCCCTGACTCAGAGAGCCTGTACCTGGGACCTCAGGTGATAGAATTCGCTGCCCTTCCTCCAGTGGCTTCAGTTTTATCTTCTCTAGGGAGAAAGGCTGAGGAGGGGCTGTGACCTGCTCACAGCAACTGCCCTTCTCTGGACTCTGACTGCCTCACCAGAGAGCATTCTCCCTTCTCCCTTCTCATCTTTCTCCGAACACCGGAAGGTATACGGAGAAGCAGTCTGCAAGTGGGCACACATTATCCTTGGGTCTGTCCCCGCCAGCAGTTTATATTCTCACACCAGCCCACATCAGACCCTGAGCAATTTGTTTGAACTTATAGCTGATTTCTAACCAGTGCATAGTGTACCACAGCACCTGTTTCAGGGAAGCCTGCATTTGCGTCCCTTCTCTGTTTAGAGGCTCCCATTTTCCCTTACATTTGGAGTTAGTTGGTTCCTCTGCATCTTCAGCTCTCTGATAGTCTCAAGATGGTTGTCAGTTTGCAGATTGTCTGTTTGTGTGTGTTTTATTGTTTTTTAGTCAATGACACTGTTGCTTTTTTCAGCTTTCTCCATTCTAAGTGGAAGACAGAAATTAATTGATGCATTTGTTGAGCTCAGTTTCAAGGGTTGTGTTTTACAGGGGTGCTTTCAAATTGCAATTCTTGCAAGGGAGAGTGATTGGGGTGTCCCTTGTCCTGGAAGCCATGGCAGAGGAACTAGAAACATCTAAACTGAAGATAAAAGGTCTAAAGGGAGTACTTTCTAGATATTCCCTAGGTAGCCATTGGGGAGCAAGATTAGACTGTTGGTGTTACTCTAGAGGCCAGATGTAATGGGTGGAGATTACAGGGAAGCAGATTTCTGCTCAATACCAGGAGAAAACATCCTATTAAAGAGAGCTATTATATAGCTCGGTGGAGTGTTTTTTGAGGTCATGATCTCCCCTTCTGACAGTGGAAACAGTAGAGTGGAACTTGCATGAAAATTTAGGGGATATTTTATTGCTTCATATTCATTTTGAAATCTCCCCTAATTTTTGTGAGCAATATATATTTATTTATTTATTAAGTGAGAAGCTGGGAGGCAGAGACAGACTCTCAAATGCACCCTGACTAGGACACACGCGGCAAGCCCCCTACCCAGCAATGCTCTGCCCATCTGAGGCTGTTGCTCTGTTGCTTGGCAGCTGAGCTATTTTAGCATCTGAAGTGAGGCCATGGAGCCATCCTCAGTGCCTGGGCCAACTTGCTCAAACTGTTTGAGCCATGGCTGTGGGAGGGGAAGAGAGAGAGAGAGAAAGAAAGAGAGAAGGAGAGAAGAAGGGGGAGGGGTGAGGAAGCAGATAGCCTCTTGTCCTGTGTTTCCTGACTGGGAATCGAACCTGGGACATCCACATGCCAGGCTGACACTCTACCACTGAGCCAACTGGCCAGGCCCAATATATTTTTAAAGGTGGTTTTAGAATGGGTGAACTCTGTCATACTTTCAATTTTTCTAATTATAAGGAATCAACTTATTTTATTCATTCTCTCTTTTAAGTTCACTCTCAACTCCAGGGTAAGAACCCACTGATTTTCAGGTTTTTACTTATGTGGTTACATGAAGTTGTGGCGTCTTAAGACAAAAAACGTGCACCATTTTGAGCACTAAGCTATTAAACAAAAGTTCTTTTTGACTTGGTTCAAAATGGGTGTCACAAATTAAAGGTAGGTTCTGTTAGTGGTGTTTTGTGCTTGGACTGAATTCTTTATCAAAATGTTTCAAAGTAAATATTAAAATTGAAGGCAAAGTAATGATGATTTACCCCAGCATAAGCAATGTAAACTGTGCAAGAGTAACTTTAGTCATACATTTTTAGGGCCCAAATGAAGAGATTACAGAAGGGCATAATCATTTGGTTTTGAGGAGAGAAAAAGAAAACAATTGCATTACCTGAAGTTGGCCATGCGTGAATGCATACATAATGTGAAGGGAACTGCAGGTGGGACATGTGGTTATTTTTTTTAAAAAGGCATGATTTATTCCACAGTGACACGGTCAATCAGTGTCTCCGATGAAACCCATCAATACCTGGAAAACCCAGTTGGGGAAAAGGAGGCTGTTGGGAGCCAGGACCCTAGGGAGCAGAGCTAGGGAGGGGGCAGATGACAGAGCAGGGGAAGAGGTACCTCTTTGGTTTTCAGTAATACATGACTGATGATTCCCTTGCAAAGACTGAAGCTGATTGGCCGATATTTCTGGTCTTTTATAAGGAAATGATAGTGCCAGAAGCATCAGTACTTTTTGTAGTATCTAGTCTTTGTCTCTATTTCATATTGAAAGATGAAGCAATAAAATTGCTTTTCTTTAAAATGCCATAAAGAAGACACTTTAAGCTAGGTCAATATGTGCAAAAGGAATCCATGGCACTGTTGTAAAGTAGCACACCCTTGGGTCCAGTCACATCTTGCTTTCCATTTCTGTATTCTCTCTCCTCTTCCATGTATTCACCTTTGCTTTTGTCTCCACTGTAATCCTCCTCTCCTTCAGAAGGGACCAACCCTACATGTTGCTGTGTCTCTTGGCCGTTCATTATTTACCATTTGGAAGTAATGTTGGACTTGCAAAGACTGACTTGGCAGCTTTGTTAGAGCTGAAAGAGGGGTAAGCAATAGATTTTTTAGTGCAAAAGATTGTACCTCCTCTAAGCATAAGTTTGAGTCTGCTTAAAACAATTTCTTGTGTTATCATTTGTTTTGAGGCTTAAAATCTAGCAGTGGAGTTAGCTCATTTGTACACTGTCTGGGCCACTGGCTTCTCCTCCTGCTGCTTGTGTCTGTGTTTTGAGTATTTCTCTGCTCCTCACACTTCCTCACGAAGGGTCCCCAGAGAGTCCCCAAAATGAAGCTGAGGCAAGAAAACAGAAATTGATCAAGATTTCTAATTTTAGATCCTGTAGCTAGAGTTCAGATAGGGAAAGAATTTGAAACTGCCAGCCACAATCAGGTTAGTGCAATGTAAGTAACTTATCAGTAGATTATGTTTCTCATGTTCAGAATGTTTTTGAAAATTGAAGTTGATTTGTATGCCTATATTTTTAATGAAAGAGAATATTGTAAAATTACTTCAACTCAATCTAGCTTTGGATTTTAATTATGTTTATTTCAGCATTGATTCATTGAACAAACGTTTTGTTGCTTACCTCCTAGATTTTGAAGCAGATAGAAAAAGAGTAAAACTTAATATATATTCTTATTGGGGCTCCTCTGTGTTAAGCATTGTGGGGATATAGAGATGACTTAGATATGATTTCTGCTTGCAAGAGTCTGTATAGACTAAGAAAAGGAAAAGAATATATCTATAAGAGAATATAAGGAAGCATTGGACAATGCGAGTAATTATATAACATATCAGGAGTCCAGGAAATGAAGGAGAAATCTGAGTTAAAAGTTCAGATAAGAGAATATAGACAAAGAGAAGAGGGAGTCAGGGGTATTTGAGTACATTGATGGAGCAGTGAATATGATATCATATTTCTGTTAAATCCTATGAACTCAGAAATAGAGGAAAATAAGCTAGTATTTGTGCCTGTTATGTCACCAGCAGAATTCTAAAGCGTACAGGGCATATGTGAATGGTATAAGGTATAGTCATTTTTATGATGAGCTTACAACTTTGTTGGGGTGCCAAGAATAATGTACCTGGGACAATTAGAAAATAATTACATAATATCAAGAGATTAGCTGCTAAATGGTGTGGCTAATACTAATGTGTTGTATGAGTTACTGAGAAGGGAGACCAGAAAGGTGGGAGAAATCATGGATGGCATCATAGAAGTGGTAAGACCTTCTGAGACAGAAGGTTTGGATGGGCACAGTGGAACTGTAGAGAAGAGGATTTTTTGTTTTGTAAAGTCAAGAGTATCAAAGCTATATCAATGAAGAACAGTATAAAATGCTCCTGTGTCATTAGGCTGGATGGATTTGTAAGCCTTCAAGAGATCTGATGATACCAGAAACAGACTTTTTCAGAAGTATTTATTGGTGTGATTAATAGGATGGAAGGGGAAATTGTAGAATAACTCACTCCTTCCTATAAGGTGGGCCTGCATGTCCTCAATTATTATGTATGGATGCTAAAGCTGGACAGTGAAGAAGGTGCATAAGGAAAAATAGATTATGGCATTTGAAGACAGCTCTTTGGACACCATGAACACCATAAAGATGAGCAGGTGGGTCCTAGAGCAAATTAAGCCTGACTATCGCTGGAGGCAAAAACGACAAAACTGAAGCTGTCCTACTATGGGCACACCATGAGAAGGCAGAGTTATTTTGGAAAAAACATTAATGCTGGGAAAAATAGAAGGCAGCAGGAAAAGAGGAAGACCAACTATGAGATGGATTGACTCCATAAAAGAAGCCATATGTGTCTAGGGAGTGAGCAGGGCTGTGGAGGACAGGACATTGTGGAAACCACTCATTCATAGCATCACCAGAAGTTGGAGCTGACTCAGCCATATGTAACACACAAATGGGACCAAAGATAACCATGGAGTTAATTCATCAAGGTCCTGGAGTGGCTGGAATAACAAAAGTAAGATGACAGGCAGAAGAGAAATGTTTGGGGTCAAAAAGGAGAGTCAAAGTTCTGTGGGTTCACGATCACCATGTTATTCACTGCTAACATAACTAACCGTGTGAGACAGTCATTGCCTGATTGAGCTCAAATCGATATCCCTCCCCTTTCTTACAGACTCCGTTTAATGGACACCCTTGTGGACTAGCTTTCAACTAGGTTTGGCCAATGCCAGGCATGGGTAGCAAACTAATAGGAGTGGGTGGGGGAGCGGCCCAGGTGTGTCTCCCTCCTAGCTCTTCCTCAGAAGAAGGAGATTGGACTTGACATCCCTGTCACTCTTTCCTTCAGGCTTCCAGCTCCTGTAGGGAAGCCACACTGTGGGTCTACTTTCTGCCAGGCAACCTGCCTTCTGAGATCTGCAAACACCACTTCCTCCTGTGGCTCTCCAGCCTTTGGGCAATGGCAGCTTTTTGCTGTGACTCATCTCTGGGATAATTAATCATCCTGTTTGGCTTCTCAGCTTTATAATCACCAGTGTGATCAATTCCATAGATGGCATTCTTGTTTGAAATGCATAGAAATACTCTTATTTTTTCTGGCTGACTATGTATCTGACTATGTAACCATAGATAAAGCTTTCTGGCTCTGGTTTTTATATCTTTAGAACTGCAATTATGAACCTGTTACTTCTAATGCTTGTACAAATAACTGATAAACTCAGGATATCAGATGGGTAACACATAATCTATGAGTTGATCATTTTGTAATCTTTTTCTGTGTAACAACTTCCCATGTTCTATGTGGTACCCTTTTGACTGAGTTATTAAATAGCTGATGATTGAGCCAGTGCTAAATGATTTAAAATAATGTATATTGAATGGCTAATTGTGTCAGTACTGTGGTGTGCCTCGTGCAGATACTTACAAAGGCACAGACTTTGCTCTCCTTGGTTAACGACCAGAGCCAGACACCCTGACCCCTCATACACAACAAAATGGAATAGAATCTGCAGATTCTTTAGCTGGTACTAGCACCGGTGCTAAAACAAACGTGTGTGGATATGTGTCTGTTTGCATAGATGCATGTGTGGTACAAACAGCCATCCATAGTCTATGCTAATTCAATGAAAACTTTATTTAGTTTAACACATTTATAGATCAATGTGGATGAGAAAAATATTCTAGCATCTTTGGGAGATGCAAGGGAAAGAAAAGAAATGTTAACAAATTTCTCCTATTTCCAGTAAATTTTCAGGACAGTTGTAAATAAAATAATAACAAAAATAAAACTGGCTCTTTAAACTTCATCAGAGTTTTGATAGTAACTCATTGAATTTTGAACAGAATGGAAGACAAAAGCACCATTTTCCTATAGAACACAAACTTTGTAAATCACTGGCGCTAGCCTCCTGGGGCTAACCTGCAGTCACGGTTGTGCTGTTATATAATGTCAACCTGCCTTCTGTGTGTATACCTGTAAAATGTAGGAGTTGGTCTATTGTGCTGAAGCTCCTGGCTGGTCTAGCAAAACCTTTCAAAGTTGTGCTGCTAGATTTGATGAGTATTGCATTTTATTTTAAATCCAAATTATGGAAATTCGAGTTTGACAGAACTTTTGACATAGCACAGAGTGGGGATTAATTTACTGAGAATGAACGACAGGGTCCAATTCAAAGCCATAGTCCAAAGTAGAATTTGGGTTTACTGGAATGTATGATTGTTTTGTCTTCTCAATATTTAAAATTGAATGCTTAGGGTGGTGAACAGTTCAGTATAAATAGCTAACCAGTCCTAAAAAGTGACCGATAGATAGCATAACAACCATCAAGAATTTATTTTGTTTCATTACTATTTTCTAAGCTGTATTTGCAAAAGTCCTGTTCATTTCCTATGCCTTTAGAGCAGTTGTCACAAATTGTGGCATCCCAACAACATAAAACCACTGTTGGAGAGAATTTTTAGGCTTCTTTTAAAGCTCTTTAATCTGATGATACTCTATATTATAATCTAGTACATATAAAAAATTCCAGTTCTGTTCAGGTTATCCTTCTACAATGAAGGCAAAAATAAAGACTATCTCAGACAATTAAAAAGCAAGATATTTTATTTTATGGTTATGGTAAATTGAACATATATGCTTACCTCTGATCTCTTTCAAAACCCTACTAAAATGACAGTGAGTGGGTTTTGTTTCATTTAAAATTTTTATTTGTTTGCAAAGCTAAAAAAGAGAAACCCATCAAAACAAACAAAATTATAGTTGACGAGAGCAAAACAGTGTGAAAAATGCAGGGCATGTGACAAAGCATAGCAGAGAGCACACAGAAGGGAACAGGAACCTAAGTGAATGGAGCAGAAACGCCAGAAAATGAACCCAGAAAGGCTCAGGTAGCCCTGGTGCCTCCAATGTGGTGAGGACAGTGGAAATAAAAACAGGAGAGTTGCTGCAGATTCTGTGTAAGAAGTAGTTTTTAACCTCCACAGATGGGCATGTTGTTTTCTCTGACATAGCTGAAGACTGGACATTTAGTCCCAAGAGTAAGTAGAGGACTGCTGAATATTAGACAGGGATCACATACTGAAAATAGTATATACGTAGTCAGCTATCAAAATTACAACCAGGGCTACACCCGCTTGGCTCAGCAGCAGCAGCAGTATAGTATTCAGACCAGGGTCCCCAAACTAAGGCCCATGGGCTGCATGTGGCTCCCTGAGGCCCTTTATCCTGGTCCCTGCCGCACCTCTTTCATTGGTAGTCAGTGAGAGGAGCACAGGATGCATCCACACCAATAGTTCCCATTGAAATACTGGTCAGTTTGTTGATTTAAATTTACTTGTTCTTTATTTTAAATATTGTATTTGTTCCCGTTTTGTATTTTTACTTTAAAATAAGATATGTGCAGTGTGCATAGGGATTTGTTCATAGTTTTTATTATAACCCGGCCCTCCAACGGTCTGAGGGACAGTGAACTGGGCTCGTGTAAAAAGTTTGGAGACCCCTGATTTAGACTGATACTTAGGCTCACAAAATGCAGTAGACTGGATGTGGCTTCAAGAAAGGATACAGAAAAAGCAACAATAGAGCACAACAAATTTCCATTCACTGCAGAATTGGGGCATGTGCCATCCCCAAAAGACAAACTTGGGTGAGGTCAAACTGTCTTAGACCAGGAAAAACATCAGTGTTTGGGTCTCTTTGGCTCTTATAACTTATCAACTGGTAGGTCCTTTAGGGCCGCAGGTCCAGCACCCAGTTTGTGGTGCAGCTGTATCTCATGATTACCAGTTACTCGTTGCAGTTCCAACAACAAAGTGCTTGTGCTTGCTTTCATGCATACTGACCCCAGCTATATTATAGTTTACCTTGGATCCAGGATGCCGATAAATCTCATGAGTTGGTGTTGCAAGGGGCTTGACATCTGCGGTGAAATCCTCAGGCAACCCTCAGCCTAAAGACAATGTCGCAAACCAATACCAGAGACAATTCTCCAAGGGTCTCATTCTTCTAAGTGTCTTGTCACAGAGGCACTGACAGCTCGTTGGTCCAGACTATTCTTTTAAGGGTGTTTAATGTACAGTCTTTGAAGATAGAGCTAGTGTCTGTCTTTTAAGCAAAGGGAGACAATGCTTACTGTCCAAGATAATGTTTGCCTCCAGAGCACAAGTTAGGCAAGCTTATTACTCATTATAAAAGACTCTGGAGTCTCTCAGCTCAGGCTGTCTCTCCTAGAATGTCAGTCATGATGTATGCAGGTGTTTATCTGATAGGACCATAACACTGCTCAGAACCTTACTCTGTTCAGTCCTGGAACCTCAGAATCCATGCATCATAATCCTTTGTCTTGTCTGCTGGTGATAGATGAATTCTGCTACTGTCCTGAAAATTTTCTCCTCTGATTCTTCCCATAACAGCAGGCTTTGTTCCTTTGAGGCTCTAGGAGTAGCACCTAGTTTTAAATAGCTAACTTCCTCAAAATCCTTGTCTTAACAGTTCTGGATATTTCCCAAAGACCTTGTTTTCTTCTCAGCATTCTGCTAAGCAAGTGCCTGTATTTTCACATCATGCATACACTGAGATCTGGAGATGAGTTTGAATTTTTTTCAGCTATGTCCTGACCTTAGTTTTTCTCTGATCATGGAATAATTTGCCCTCCTCTGTAATGTCTTCCACCCCACTCTGTCATTGATGATATGACATACTCCAGGTCATTTGAAAGCCCCCTAGTTTATACTGTTGAGAACTCTGTTTGGGTTCAGTCACCTGTCCCCATTTCTGCCAGCATCTACAGCAGCCTTAATGCTCATATTACTCTTGTAATCTTATCCTCTAGCCTGACCTTACCCATTTGAAGAGCTCTATCTATGCTCTAAGTCCATGGCTTCATCCTCGGTTTTTTTGTTTGTTTGTTTTTAGCAACAGAGACAGAGGGACAGATAGGGAAAGACAGACAGGTAGGGAGAGATATGAGAAACATCAATTCTTCGTCGCAGCACCTTAGTTGTTCATTGATTGCTTTCTCATATGTGCCTTGACTGGGGGGAGGGGCAGGGTTACAGCCAAGCCCCTTGCTCAAGCTAGTGATCTTGAGCTCAAGCCAGCAACCTTGTACTTCAAGCCAGTGACCTTTGGGCAAATGTTTACAAATATGGGGTCATATGTATGATCCTATGCTCAAGCTGGTGAGCCCATGCTCAAGCCAATGAGTCCATGCTCAAGCCCATGAGCCAGTGCTCAAGCTGGTGACCTGGGATTTTTGAAACTAGGTCCTCAGCATCCCAGGCTGACACTCTCTCCATTGCACCACTGCCTGGTCGAGCTCATCCTGGGTTTTCTTACAGAAAGCGAAATGGAACACATTTGGGGGCATCCAAAAATATACCAATGTCTGCTGACAAGATTCTCCAGGATTTTTCTATTTTATTTGCACTTCAGCTATTTGCAGACCTTGTTGAGACCTCTCTTCCTCTCTTCTATTTTCTTACAGTTTATTATTATTATTATTATTTTTCTTTTCCATTCTAACCTCATGATGCCTCTTGAACCATTCTTTGGGTAGTATCTTCAATGTCTTCAGAGCTATTAAACTAAAGATACTTTTCTTTCTCTCTTTCTTTTTTGCTTTATGACATGCTACTATTATATTCATAGTAGTGTGTAACGGTTTTTATGCATTTCACTTGTCTCGTTTATAGTGATATAAGCACTACCAGGTCTATAGTTTCGTGTATTTTTCATGAATCCCAGAACCTAGAACAGTTCAGTGTAGGCTGGGGAGACAGAATGACACCAATATGACTCAAAGGTCTTTTACTTAGGAAGTTAAAGAAAAGTGATCAGCTCTGAATTCGACATATCAATCACAAGTATGTGATTGTGTCTCCTCGGCTTACTCCTTGAGGAAATTGAAGCAGTTAATTGAAGGTAAATGACATGATGAATTTCACCCATTCCACCAGCTATAGAGTACAGTTTAGAAAGCTGAGTCTAGTTGCAGCTTTGTTGCCCTGAGCCGTTATTCAAACCACTGCCTCTGGTATTTGTGTTTCAAATAGATTATAAATCCTCCTGCAACTGTTAACCCCAAACAAATTATTTTTACCAATGTAGGTTAAGAATTAGGGAGATGAAAGTAAGAGAACCAGATTTTGTCTGAGGTCCTGCCTCTTTTACTTTTAAGTGTGATGCTTCGGGCAAATCACATTTCCCTCACCCTCAGTTGGCTATATTGTAAAGAATAATCTATTTTATATGGATTATAAAGTTCAAAAAATGGACAGC
Source organism: Rhynchonycteris naso (assembly GCA_037038555.1). NCBI lineage: Eukaryota > Metazoa > Chordata > Mammalia > Chiroptera > Emballonuridae > Rhynchonycteris > Rhynchonycteris naso. The sequence goes on along the minus strand of CM072999.1, from coordinate 148,016,111 downwards.
ATGAGGAGAGAGATTAGTAAACTGAAAGTGTGTTGTACAATCATGAATTATATTTATACATTTACTATTCAGTTAACATTTCAAAAAGATGTAAAACAATATATTGCATCACTGTAACATATTATACTTGAATTATTTTGATATTATAGAAGACTAAGAAATGTTGTCCTCTCATGTTACAGTTGCTCTGTGTGTGTGTGTGTACACACACACACACACACACACACACACTCGATGATTCAGATGCCATTCTAAAAGATATAGTTAAGAAAATAAAAGTGTTTATTTTGTGAGGTTTGTAAATATTCTTCTAAATTTTTGCAAATATTGCTGCTTCTGCTGGACATATCTGTTTACTTCCTTTCTTATCCCATTCCAATGAATGTCTAAGTATTACAAAAATATAAACATCGTGACAAAAGTAAAAATTGTTAACACTTTCTTACTATTCTTATGTGCACATGACTCAAACTGTAAAAAGTTAAGATTTAAGTGTTTTAAATTTCCAGTAGATAAAATAGGATAGAGTCTAGAAACAGCATGCAGAAGAAGGAGTTAGCATTCCAGGATGACGGGCCAGTGAGGGCTGAGTGGTGCTGGACCCAGAAGGTGAACAGGAACCGGCTGAGGTGTACACAACCGCGTGTCACATCTGGGTCTCAGGTTTGGTGTGAAAGTCGGGCCACATAATTGACATTTTCCAGCTTCAAAAAGCCTATGAATATATTAACTGGGAGACAAGAAGGTATGCAAAGGGATATTCCTGTGAGTTGAACAATAGAAGAAATTCAGAAATAGACTGGTAGGATGATACTTTATTTAACGGGGCAGATCTGGATAAACTACCTTGTCCTCTGCAGGCATGAAGCTCTGTGTTTTATGTATGTGAGCCAACTCCTGAATTCCCATTCTCCCTTCTTTATTCATGGAACCTTGGTTGTGCTCATAATGGTCATGTGCCCAATGAAAAGGTTATTCTCCTCAGACTTTCTGGGGCCAGCAGTAGTTAGATATTCTGGTGTGGCTGATGAAATATAAATAGAAGTTGCTAGGGTAGGTTTCCCAGAAATTTTTTTAGAAAAATGGAACCAGTGAGAATGTGCTTTTCACCCTTTTCCACTGTGACCCTTTTCTCCCTTTAACAGGAAAAGTGAATCTGTGCCTGAAGTGTAACATATATATGAACAAGTCACTGACTTTTCACAGACCGAACACATGCACGCAGTCAGCATCCAGAACAATAAAGGCTATTTCCAGCATCCCAGGAACCCCCTTCTTCTCCCTCTCAGTTACTACCACCCAAAGGGTAACTGCTCTCCTGACTTTTAAGAGCATAGAATAGTTTTGTCTGCTTTTGGACATCTGAGTAGAATAAAACAGTATGTATTCTCTTGTGCCTGGCTTCTTTTACTCAACATTATGCTTGTGAGATTTCTGTCACATGTACTATATTTTTACATGGTCTATTTTCATGGCTGTATAATATTCCATTGCACAAATAAACCACTTATTATTTATATGAAACAAACAAATATTTTGATATCATGACAACAAGAACCAACAATAAGGACTGTGGTACAAGAACCCAGAAGGTTTCAGGGTCAAAGGCAACATGATTAACTAACTTATCAGCCAGAATGCCTAGCTCTATATGAGACAAATAAACTCCTATATTTCAAACCACTGTAGAAGTGTTGTCTGTTGGTTGCAACTGACCATATCACTAACGACAACACATAGTTTGTGTCACTTACGGCAGTAAAACTTATGCTTTCAAGAGATTTTAAATAATTAGGCTGACCTGTGGAGGCGCAGTGGATAAAGCATCAACCTGGAATGCTCAGGTCACCGGTCTAAAACCCTGAGCTTGCCTGGTCAAGGCACATATAGGAAGCAACTACTATGAGTTGATGCTTCCTGACGTTTCCCCTCTCTTTCTGTCTCTCCCTGTCTCCTCTCTTCTCTCTGTAAATAAATAAATAAATAAATAAATAAATAAATAAATAAATAAAATGAAATAAAGAAATTTAAAAATAATTAAAATTAAAGTTCACTGAGGTTAAGGTTAAGCAGGTAACTAATATCACATAGTTGGTTAGGTGATAGATATGGACCTTAACTTCCAAGTAGAGCTCATGGCCATTCATAGAGGAGTGGACCAGCAAAGACATAAAGATTCACAGCTAGAAAGCACTGATGACAGGCTCTTCTCTTTTCCCAAGGATGCTTTAGTGAGTCAGGGCAATAGAGAACTGGAGAGTACTGTTCTCTTCTCTGATGCCTTTCCTTGCCTGAAAAGACTGACAGAAATAGATATCCCGCTTCTTATGGCTAAGAGAAAGAAGTCAGCTAGCCCAGGACACAGATATGAAAAGGTTTTTGTCCTTCCTCTCTTCCCCTTTCTCTTTTCCACAAATTGGAGTGAACTGGAAAGACAGACTGGCCTCAAACAAACAGATAAAGGTAGACTGAGTGCCTAGACAAAACGAGTAAGGTTGAGGTTTCTAAGTTTGCTAGTGAGTCTCGAAAAGACTTGTCTGATATGGCCTATAGTAATTGCCTGCATCAACTCTATCTGAAATTTATCACTTTGACAAGGGATTCCATATCACAGACTCAGGATATAGGCGACATCAGCTCACATGCACGCATGCACAAATAAAAACAATGACCAGTTAAGAAATCAGTTTGTAAGACGGAAGATGGCGATGGAGTAGGCAGACGTACCAACTTCCAACTCCCAGAAGCAAAGTGGATTATAACTCAATTTTAAGAACCATCATCTGGATAAATCAACTTTGAACTAAACTAAGTGGACTCTTCAACCAAGGAACACTGCAGAACCCACATTGAGACTGGTAGAAATAGCAAAAACGTGAAGAGGGCTGCCCAGCTCCCCGGAGCAAACGGCAGCCCGGAGAGACCCGCGTGGCGGGAGGAGAGTTTGGTGGAGAGGGAGGGACCTGGGTCCCAGGAACCAAGCCCCAGACTGCAGTCCCAGAGCCTAGAAGAGGCGTTTAGACAATATTGAGCTGTGAAGCAAGTGAGGATACTGTTTTTGAAAAAGAGAGTGTTTTCTCAGACTCAAAAATCTTTTTAAAGGGACAGCTTAGAAAGCCTCTCTCATAACCACGCACCCAGGGCTCCAGGGAACTGGGACAGAGGAGAGGAACAGAGCAGCGAGAACAAAGAGTGAACTAAAGGCACAAAGACACTCTGAGGGACAGCCACCCCGACCCTTGGGCTAAGTCACTTCCCTAATCGAAAACGAATATTTCCCCTGGAACTAGCAATACCAGCAAAGGGAGACAGGACACTAGCCAAACAAGCTCTCCCGCGGCAATTAGAGCAGAGCTGCTTAGAGGGAGGGAGCTCCCAGGCCTACAGTGTGGAGACTTAGGGCACTTCTATCCCCCTGAGGGTTGCTGAAGGGTGTGGTTGCAGCAGGACACTGAAACGCGGTCCTGTCTGCGTGGGTGGAGGCACAACCAGTGTGAGCTCGGTCTAGCCCAACAAGGGCGGAGGAGACGTGCGAAAGCGGTCCTTTAGCTGCGGTCCCTCCTGCAAATCCTCCTACAGGGAAAAAAACGGGCAGAGATCTGCTCTGCGACCCTGCGCAAGCCGGCCCTGACTGTGGGGATGGGGCTAAGACCAGGGACAGGCGAGGGGCTCACGGCTGAGCTCACGCTGCCAACCCCGCCCGGATGAAGAAACCGCAGTTTGCCATTCTTTGTGCACGAGTGGGCTCCTAACGCAGAGAAGGAGTAGACCCCGAGGCGAGCGAAAGTTCACGGCTGAGCTCATGCTACTAGCCCCACCCGGCCAGAGAAATCCCGGTGGTTGGCCATCCTACGTGCGCGAGCTGGCTCCAAATGTGGGGACATGGTAGAGTCCCGAACGATCGGAAGCTAGCAGCTGAGCTCAAGCCAGCAAACACGCGCGGCCCAATAAACTGCGGTTTGCACCCTGCACAGGAGGGCCCTGGCCTCGAGGTGAGCCTAAATTCTGGATGGGCAAAGGCTCACAGCTGAGAGCACGTCAAAAGCCCCGTACAACCCGCAAAACTGTGGTGAGCAGGCTCTGACTGTGGGGGCAGGGCGTAAGCCTTCCGGAAACAGGCTGGGTCCGCAGCTGAGCAAAGGTGCTCACCTCTGCCCTTGGTGCTAAGGCTTGTGGCTTGAGTGACAGCCCCTCCCGTGGAGGAGAGGTGGAAATCACAGCAACAGCTGCAGTAGGCAGTTGCTGGCAATGCCCATACGCAACCACCCTAGGCAGCGGCAGAGGGGGTGGCAGGCCCGCAGATAGACCACACCTAGAGAACACAAAAGCAACACCTACTGGACTGCAGTGGCCACAACTTGTCTATACACAGATAAAATGGGCAGGCAGAGGAATGCAAAACAAATGAATCAAGAGAAATCCCCAGAGAAGGTCCTGGATGAACCAGATATAACCAAACTAGCCAGAAGGAGAATTTAGAATAATGATAGTTAGGATGTTAAAAGAAATTAGAGCAACAATGGATAGTCATTATGAACACCTAAATAAAGAGATAACAAGTATAAAAAACAAAAATGAAATAATAAAAAAGAATCAGACAGAAATGACAAATACAGTATCAGAACTGAAGACCACAATGGAAGGAATTAAAAGCAGGATGAATCACGCTGGGGATCAAATCAGTGAGTTAGAGGACACAATAAACAAAGTTACAGAAGCAGAGAAGAAAAACAAAAAAAGACTCAAAAAATTTGAGGAAACTCTAAGGGAGCTCTGTGACAACATGAAGAGAAACAACATTTGCATCATAGACGAGGAAAGAGGACAGGAAATGAAAACTTTGTTCAATCAAATCATAGCAGAAAACTTCCCTAAATTAAGGCTGGGAAACATTCCACATGTTCAAGAAGCACACAGAACTCCATTAAAGAGAAACTCCAAAAAATCTACACCAAGACACATCATAGTTAAAATACCAAAGCTAATGGATAAAGAAAAAATCTTAAAAGCTGCTAGAGAAAAAAAGGTTATCACCTACAAAGGAGCCCCCATAAGGATGACATCGGACTTCTCAACAGAAACACTTGAGGCCAGAAGGGAATGGCAAGATATAATCAAAGTAATGCAGAACAAGAACCTACAACCAAGACTACTCTATCCAGCAAGGCTAACGTTTAAAATTGAAGGAGAAATAAAGAGCTTCCCAGAAAAAGAAAGCCTCAAGGAATTCATTAAAACCAAACCAATTCTGCAAGAGATACTAAGGGGCCTGTTGTGAACAGTTCAAAGGGAGGAAAGAATATAACAAAAGAAGAATATAGCTTTAACGAATAAAATGGCAATAAACAACTACATATCAATAATAACCTTAGATGTAAATGGATTAAATAGTCCAACCAAAAGACATAGGGTAGCTGCATGAATAAAGAAACAGGACCCATACATATGCTGTCTACAAGAGACACATCTTAAAACAAAAGATGCACATAGACTGAAGGTAAAAGGATGGAAAAAAATATTTCATGCAAATGGAAATGAAAGAAAAGCAGGGGTAGCAGTACTTATAGCTGACAAAATGGACTTTAAAACAAAGGATGTAGTAAGAGATAAAGAAGGACACTACATAATGATTAAGTGAACAATTCAAAAGGAAGATATAACTATTATAAATATATACGCACCAAATATAGGAGCCCCGACATACATAAAGCAGACTTCGATGGATATAAAGGGCGAGATTAACAGCAATACTATAATAGAAGGGGATTTCAATACCCCATTAACAACACTGAATAGATCCACAAGAAAGAAAATTAATAAAGAAACAGCCGACTTAAAGGATACACTAGATCAACTTGATTTAATAGATATCTTCAGAACTTTTCACCCTAAAGCAGTGGAATATACATTCTTCTCAAGCACTCATGGTACGTTTTCTAGGATAGACCACATGTTAGGACACAAAAATGGTCTCAATAAATTTAAGAAGATTGAAATCATATCGAGCACTTTCTCTGATCACAATGCCATGAAACTAGAAATTAACTACAAAATAAAAACTGAAAAACACTCAAACACTTGGAAACTAAATAGCATGATATTAAATAATGAATGGATTAACAATGAGATCAAAGAAGAAATAAAAAAGTTTCTAGAAACGAATGATAATGACCATACATCAACTCAAAATTTATGGGACACAGCAAAAGCAGTACTGAGAAGGAAGTTCATTGCACTACAGGCATATCATAAGAAGCTAGAAAAAGCTCAAATAAGTAACCTGACCCTGCAGCTAAAAGAACTAGAAAAACAACAACAAATAAAACCCAAGACAAGTAGAAGGAAGGAAATAATAAAGATCATAGCAGAAATAAATGACAGAGAGGCTAAGGGAACAATACAGAGGATCAATGAAACCAGAAGCTGGTTCTTTGAAAAGGTAAACAGGATTGATGAACCTTTAACTAGACTCACCAAGAAAAAAAGAGAGGACTCAAATAAATAAAATTACAAAGGACAGTGGAGAAATAACAACTGATGCAACAGAAATACAAAGCATTGTAAGAAAATACTATGAAGAACTCTATGCCAAAAAATTAGACAATCTAGATGAAATGGACAAATTTCTTGAATCATAAAAACTTCCAAAAATCAATCTGGAAATATCAGAACACCTAAACAGACCAATTAAAACAAATGAGATCGAAACAGTTCTCAAAAAACTCCCCCAAAAAAGAAAGTCCTGGGCCTGATGGCTTCACAAGTGAATTCTATCAAAAATTCAAAGAAGAACTAACTCCTATCCTTCTCAAGCTATTTTAAAAGATTCAAGAGAAAGGAAGACTTCCAAACTTTTTTTATGAGGCGAGCATAATTCTGATTCCAAAACTGGGCAAACAAAACACAAAGAAAGAAAATTATAGGCCTATATCCCTGATGAATTTAGACGCTAAAATTCTCAACAAAATATTAGCCAACCGGATCCAGCAATACATGAAAAAAATCATACACCATGATCAAGTGGGATTTATTCTGGAGAGGCAAGGCTGGTTGTATATTCACAAATCAATCAATGTGATTCATCACATAAACAAAAGGAAGCACAAAAATCACATGATAATATCAATAGATGCAGAAAAGGCATTTGATAAAATCCAGCACCCATTCATGCTCAAAACTCTCAGTAAAGTGGGAATACAGGGAACATTCATTAACATGATAAAGGCCATCTATGACAAACCCACAGCAAACATTATACCAAATGGACAAAATTTAAAAGCAATCCCCTTAAGATCAGGAACCAGGCAGGGTTGCCCCCTTTCACCACTCTTATTCAACATAATTCTGGAAGTCCTAGCTATAGCAATCAGACAAGAAGAAGAAATAAAAGGCATCCAAATTGGAAAAGAAGAAGTAAAACTGTCACTATTTGCATATGATATGATATTGTAGATAGAAAACCCGAAAGTCTCAGTCAAAAAACTACTGGATCTTATAAATGAATTCAGCAAGGTGGCAGGATATAAAATTAATACTCAGAAATCAGAGGCATTTCTATATACTAACAATGAACTGTCAGCAAAAGAAATTAAGGAAACAATCCCCTTCACTATTTGAGCCAAAAGAATAAAATACCTAGGAGTAAATTTAACCAAGGAGGTTAAGGACTTGTACTCAGAAAATTATAAAACATTGATAAAAGAAATCAAGGAAGATACAAACAAGTGGAAGCATATACCGTGCTCATGGCTAGGAAGAATAAACATCATTTAAATGTCTATTTTACCCAAAGCAATTTATAAATTCAATGCAATACCAATTAAAATACCAATGACATACTTCAAAGATATAGAACACATATTCCAAAAATTTATATGGAACCAAAAAAGAACACGAATAGCCTCAGCAATCTTAAAAAGAAAAAATAAAGTAGGAGGTATCACTCTTCCGGATATCAAGGTTTTACTGCAAGGCCATTATACTTAAGACAGGTTGGTACTGGCATAAGAACAGACACATAGATCAATGGAACAGAACAGAGAACCCATAAATAAACCCACAGCTTTATGGACAACTATATTTGACAAAGGAGGAAAGAACATACAATGGAGTAAAGACAGCCTCTTTAACAAATGGTGCTGGGAAAATTGGACATCTACCTACAAAAAAATGAAACTAGACCATCAACTTACACCATTCACAAAAACAAACTCAAAATGGATAAAAGACTTAAACATAAGCTGTGAAACTATAAGCATCTTAGAAGAAAACATAGGCAGCAAGCTCTCCGACATCTGTAGCAGCAATATATTTGCCGATTTATCTCCACTGGCAAATGAAATAAAAGGCAAGATAAACAAATGGGACTATATCAAACTAAAAAGTTTTTGCACAGCGAAAGACAATAAGAACAGAATAAAAAGACAAACCACACAATGGGAGAACATATTCCATAGCACATCTGATAAGGGGTTAATAACCAAAGTTTATAAAGAACTTATAAAACTCAACACCAGGAAGACAAACAATCCAATCAAAAAATGGGCAAAAGAAATGAATAGAAATTTCTCCAAAGAAGACATACAGATGGCCAAAAGGCATATGAAAAAATGCTCACCATCACTAATCATTAGAGAAATGCAAATTAAAACCACAATGAGGTATCACCTCACACCAGTCAGACTGGCACTCATCAGCAAAACAACACAGAATAAGTGCTGGTGAGGATGCGGAGAAAAGGAAACCCTTTTGCACTGCTGGTGGGAATGCAGACTGGTGCAGCCACTGTGGAAAACAGTATGGAGATTCCTCAAAAATTTAAAAATAGAACTGCCTTTTGACCCGGCTATCCCACTTTTAGGAATATACCCTAAGAACACCATAACACTGTTAGAAAAGAAGAAATGTGCCCCCATGTTTGTGGCAGCATTGTTCACAATAGCAAAGATCTGGAAACAGCCCAAGTGTCTGTCAGAAGACGAATGGATTAAAAAGCTTTGGTACATATATACTATGGAATACTACTCGGCCATAAGAAATGATGACATCGGATCATTTACAACAAAATGGTTGTACCTTGATAACATTATACGGAGTGAAATAAGTAAATCAGAAAAAAAAAACTGAGAACAGCATGAATTCATACATAGGTGGGACATAAAAGTGAGACTATGAGACATGGACAAGAGTGTGGTGGTTACGGGATGGGGGGAGGGAAGGGGGTGGGAAAGGGAGAACGGTAGGGGCACAGGGAAAACCAGATAGAAGGTGACAGAGGACAATTTGACTTTGGGTGATGGGTAACACAATTGAATGATAAGATAATCTGGAGATATTTTCATTGTACATATGTACCCTGATTTATTGGTATCACCCCATTAAAGTTAATAAAAAAAAATGAAATCAGTTTGTATAAGTTGTATGGGACTTTAGGGATCTGCTTTCCAGAACTAAGTGCACAGATCCAGGCTGAGAATTTCTGGCATGGGGGTGCATTCTCGAGCCCTCCTGCTGGCACAGAGGTAGGAGGCGGGAGATGAAGGGGCACCAGAGACCTCTGCTTTTTCACATGTGCTCCCTCAACACAGCCTCTGTGGTTCCTCCAAGTTTGACTTTCCATTTACAGTAGATATCGGGCGCACATGAAGGGAATTGATTGTGATGGATGCATGGAAGAGCCTCCCAGTAGCGGGGACTGAAGTTTGTGTGGGTAATAAAGGTAGATAGTTGTATAAATAGAGCGATTATGTATATCCATAGTCCTGATATAACTATTAATAGCTACTCCCTTTACTCTCACAAGGCCCCCTACTTTGGACAGTGAGCACAGCAATCACCATCTGTAAACACACATTCAAGATAAGATCATTTTGTAGCTTCGTTTTTCAAATTTGTGTGGCAGACGCAGGGTGGCATAGCATAATTCACCTTTTCCTTTGAGAGAGGACATGCTGTCATCCTGTGAGGAATGTCACTGACAAACTCTAACTGTCAGACATCTATAGATCGATCTATCTCTGGTTCTGAGAAGCCCTCAGCCAATGACTGAGTAGGGCGGCAGTGGTTGAAGTCACACCTGTTTTGCCCTGGTCTCCAGCAGGTAACTCAGCAAGGTGGGGCCTTGTGGGCCTCGCCATTTCCCCTAGCGCAGTGCTCCTCTGACAAAGAACTCTGTTCCCCAGAGTGCCCTTGTGGTCCACTGTGTCAGGTGTGCGTGATGATCTGACCAGTCTCTTTGTCACTCTCCTGTCCCAGAAATCTTTCGCATGCATGCCTGTCTCAGGAAATGTTCCCAGACAACCCAATCCCATAATCTGTCACACTTTCTTTTAAAACTTGTATTCATTTATGGGTTGACAGTGTAGTGGCATTACACTATTTGGAGGAATCCCAGTGCAAATCGGATGTCAAGTTATTAAATGTGGTCTGTTTATTGTTCAGTGGAACACATTCCTGGGCATGAAGCGGGAGGCCAGAGTGAAGGCCCGTGGGACCAGGGGCGCTTTCTCAAAGAGAAAAAGGCCAATTAGAACTTGAAAACTCTTTCCTGGGGGAAAACTACCCCTGAAACCCATGTTGCTCATGGTCAGACATGAACATGATCTTTTTACTCTTTTTCCGCTCTGCCTTGCTGCAAGAGAGAGGAAGCCGAAGCTTGCGCAGGGAATTTATAAGGGCAAATATAACCTTTGGTGTGATGCACAGTAAACTGACAGGTAAAGGTGTATCAGGCTAGATAAATGTCAAAAGCCAAATAAAAGCCTTCATAATAAGCTGTCCAGAGGCTACAACTCAGGACCCTGAAGCATGAGGAAAGGATTACTCTTTAAAAGCAAATTTTAACCCAAACCAATGCTGTCTGAAGTGGTTAGAATGTTGTGATAAACTTGGGGTTGGCGGGTGATGAATGTGGAGAAAAAGAGAGGGAGGAGGGGACTAATCCAGGAGGTACCTGGGTTATACCGAGACTTTTGTTTTGATTTAGATCTTACTTTAAAAAAATAGTAGAGTGGAGTCAGATATAGTCAGTACTGATATGGGCTGAATTGTGCGCCCTCCTCAATTCATATGTTGATGTACTAACCCTAGCTCCTCAGCATGTAACAGTATTTGGAGATAGGGTCTTCATTTTATTTTATTTTATTTTTTTACAGGGACAGAGAGAGAGTCAGAGAGAGGGATAGATAGGGACAGACAGACAGGAACGGAGAGAGGTGAGAAGCATCAATCATTAGTTTTTCATTGCCGTTGTGACACCAGAATTGTTCATTGATTGCTTTCTCACATGTGCCTTGACCGCGGGCCTTCAGCAGACTGAGCAACCCCTTGCTGGAGCCAGCGACCTTGGGTCCAAGCTGGCGAGCTTTTGCTCAAGCTACATGGTCCCACGCTCAAGCTGGCGAGCTCAGGGTCTTGATCCTGGGTCTTCTGCATCCCAGTCCGATGCTCTATCCACTGTGCCACCGCCTGGTCAGGCTGGAGATAGGGTCTTTAAAGAGATAATTAAAGTCATTCTGGTGGGTCTTAATCCAATACCACTGGTGCCCTTTTAAGAGGAGATTAGGACACAGACTGACACAGAGGGATGTCCATGTGAAGACAGAGGAAAAGACAGCCTCTCCCAAGCTACATGGGGTCAAGGGAACAAGGAGGAAAGTCTGCAGGCAGAAAGCCCAATACATGATTTATTCCCAGCAAGAATACATTCTCTGTAATATTGGTGAAACTGACACAGGATGTTGGAGGAGGATTTATACATCCATGCCACAATCTACAAATTGTGCTCTGCTCTGCCTCCATCCTCAGTCTGTTCCCCAAGCCACCTTTTCTAGTACCTGCCTTAGGAGGTGCTTGCATGTCTGAATGCTCATGATTAAAGTCTGTAGGGAAAACAAGGATATAGTGTTTCCTACATGGGATAATTTTCTCCAAATTCTTGTTTTGATTCCTGCAGGATATAGTCTTCAGCTTAAACTTCTCTGTATTAGAATTAACTCTCTACAAAGGGCAGACATTTTCCCCAACTGAAGTGCCAGTGAGGTGTTTGTCATTTAACCTGCAAATAATGATCTGCTTTTAATTCCAGGGTCACAGACTCTGATAAAAAAGAAGGCTCTGTGGGTTTTGTTTTTTTTTTTTTATCCCAAAGAATAAAGATTATGTGTGCCAAGTTGGCTCGGGAAGTCTTTGGGTCACTAATCCGCCCAGGAGTGCATTAGAGTAGGTGGACTTTCAGAGGGCCAGGCTCATGGAGAGATGGTCTAGAGTTGAATAGCTCAGCTTGTTCTATGTTAATCTTCTCAGAGTGAGAAGTCTGAGAAGACCTTTCGGGTCTGCCAGAGATGAGGCTTCAGGCAGCCCATTATTCCAACTTGGAGACCAACCCAGTTTTTGTCTTACCTCCCACTGTCACCACTGACATGACTCTGTGGGCAGCTCCAACGCTCAGATGATTAAATCACCAGAGGTGGTGCCTTCCCGGCTCTCAGCCTTGCTCCCCGATTATTCTAGTGGCAAAGGGTTGGCCCACAGTCCTGTGGAAGCATTCCAGTGCTCTTGAAGGGCTTAGCAGAGGATGAAAAAGAACATGGCTTAGGGTGCCTTGACCCCCTCCCATGTGCTTTGCTTGGTGTAAAGCATAACTTTCATTTATGGCAAAAACAAAACAAAATAAATCAATAAATTTTTAAAAAATATTTTTTTCAGATTTTAAATACCTTTTGCACCTATCGATGATAGAGACCCACAGTCAAGAATAATCAGACTTTCATACACCATAGAGTTAAAAGCCTGAGCAGCTTCTGCAGAAAATAGTCTGGATCCTTTATAGTTTTGGAGACCTAACATAAACGAGGGTTTCCTTTTGCAGTGGAAGCATTCTTCTGTTCTTTTCTGCACTCCCACCAGAGTGAGCCTGGGCAGCTTCCCCCTTTGGTGAGCATGCTTCTCCGCCATCATCTTTCCCACTTCTCAGCTGTGGCAAATAATTATGACCTATGTTGTTATAGGCAGATCACATCAGCACATCTACATGTAAAGCAAGCCTCATGCCCGCTTTGATGTGTGTGCCATGCAGTAAGACGCTGGAGAGGGAGTAGTTGTAGAGAGGATGGAAACAGGCAAGCATCCTGCCCCAATATTTTATGCCCTGGTTTGATGGTTTTGGACACCGGCTCTATGTTAACATCACCCGGTGAGCTTTTCAGACATACCCATGCCCAGGTCACTCTCCCAAAAAGTTGGATTAAATGATTTACAGTGGGCTTCAAGTGTTGGTATTTTCAGTTTTTTTTCTCTGGGTTATTCTTATGTGCAACCAGAATTAGGAATGGTTGGTGCTTGGAACAACAGTCAAGTATAACCATAAGTATGATTGTGTGTATCTTAAAAAGTGCCATACTAGCTTATAATGGAGGCTGCATAAACTTCACACATAAGCTGACCAAAATAAAAGAGTCTATGCATAGAATTAGGTGGAGTTGTTCAGTCTTCCAGAAAATAGGAACTTAGATAAACCTTTGCTGAATTTTGAGTTTCTTGGTTTTTGTTACTCTCAATTAGGGTTATTTTTGGGAACAGGATTTAAATTATTTAAAGAGTGATTCTATTTTGAAATTTCTGAGTTATACTCCCACATATAATATTTAAATATTTCAGGTTTCTCCTAAAGGAAGTTTCAAGCTGAGCTTTCATAGAAACTGAGATGAAACGGACTGATTTGGGATACTGCATGTGACTGGAATATTAGAAAACGTGAGAAGCAAGACAGGAGGAGACGGGGAGGGCAGAACAAACATGTCACCCAGCCAAGGGCACTGCAAACCCCAGACCCCGTGGTCTCTTGACTTTCAGAGTGGGTTTCAGATGACCTGTTTCAGTGGGGTCCTGTGTTCCATCTTTCTAAATACTCCCTTGGTTCTGCTTTAGTTGATGTGTGTATGAGTTGTTTAAATAGCAGTTTTATTATAATTAAACCATAACCCGGCAAACATTATTACATAAAATAATTTTGAGATTATTAGTGTTTCTTCAAATGAAACTTTATAAAGATAATTTGTGTCCATTGGAATAAATGAAGAGAGCATCTGAAGAAATGTAGCCATCTGCAATTCTCCATCTCAGAAATCATCATCATTGATATCTGGTCTGCATGTTGGCCACTTTTGGAAGTCAAGAACTTGGATTTCCTTTTTTATGTACCACTCTTCTGGTGATACCGTGAGGCATGTGGTTGAGGCTTTCTGTTTACGTATTGAATAAATGCAGATGCATTGACGGCAGTAATGTCGGACCGCTGACATCCATCTGGTGGCTTTCATCTCCATTTAGCGTTCAGCTTCTTGCAGTCCACACCTTGTATGTCCTCATTGGGAGTTTGGTCCATGAGGCTTTGCTCACTTTCTTAGATCAAAGAGAAAAAAGAAGAGGTACTCCATTTTGCTCAAGCTACAAAGATATCAAGGGATTTTAAATTTGACAAAAGGAAAGATGCGAAATCCATTGGACCAATCATGATCCAAGTCACTAGAGCAGCTAGCATGTGTGTGTGTGTGTGTGTGTGTGTGTGTGTGTGTGTGTGTGTGTGTGTGTGTGTTGGTGGAAAGAAAGCTCCCATCCTTCCAAAGGAAGGAGCTAAGAAAGTCTACAGTCTACTTTTACGGTAAGCTGTAACTTTCCAAAGCAATTTTTATTAGTTTGACATTATTAATTTCTTCAGCTTAACAATTTAGAATTTCTGGATTTGTGAATTAAACTTTGTAATGCAATAATTATAAATGTATTCATTGATGAGTTGCCTCTGTTACCTTGACAATTGTTGAGAACAAGGCAACCGTTACATAAATATGGATGTCTTCTATTACCTCCTATGGCCATAGGCAAAGTTTCCAGTTCTCCCCCCACCACCTCCTTGTATCCCTCTCCAATCTATCTTAACAAATCTATAACATTTCATGCTGCCTGTTTTCTTGCAAGGACCCCCAGCACCCACTATCCGGGGAAGAAATTTATATGCCTCTGTGTCAGTCTTCTGACCCGAATCTTTTATTTTTGGCTTAAGCACTGTTTCTCAACCTCAACATTATTGACTTTTTGGGTGGATAATTTTTTGCTGTGTAGGGTAGATCTTTGCAATTAAGGGCATTTAGCAGCATGCCTGGTTTCTATTCACAATATCCAATAGGATCTTGCAGGTTGTGGCAACCAAAAATGTACCTGGAAATCGCCAGATGTCTGGAGGGCAGCAAAATTGTTCCCGGTGGAAAACAACTAAAGTGATATTAGCACACATTGGCTTTCCATACTAATCCATCTCCTGTGACACATTTGCATTTGAACTGTCAATTTGATTTCAAGTACTTAACTCTAGGCTAATGGCTCTCATCAGTACACACTGGAACCAGAGAGCATCTAAAAATTATTAAGGTCAGGACTCATCTCTAGGAACTGGGTCTGTAATTGGGCCCAAGCCATCTTTTATCCTTAGGTAATTTTCACGTGCAGAGCAGGTTGAGTGGTCTCCCTGTGTGTATGACCATGCGTGAAGAGTTGTGGTGATGTCACTCACATTATATCATCAAGATAGCAGCCTAGTCAGAGAGCATCCTTAAGCACCTTCACAGCGCTGGCGAGACCTTTGTAAAGGGAAGTATAATTTTGTTTAGAGGTCAACCTTGAGGTGTATGTTTATTTTTTGGTGACTAACAACTGGTATATGATTGGCGTAGGTTTTATCAAAGTATGTAATGTGTTCTCCTGGGTAATTATATTTCTGCTTGACAAGGAAAACAATTTTGAGACATAAAACTAAAAGCTTACAAAAATTTAATTCTTTATTATTATTATTATTATTATTATTATTATTGAGAGGCAGGGAGACAGGTTTCCACATGCACCCAGACCGGGATCCACCTGGTAAGCCCCCTACAGGGTGATGCTCTGTCCATTTGGGGATCCTGCTCTGTAGCTAGGCCACTGAGCTATTTCAATGCCTGAGTGAGACCATGGAGCCATCCTCAGTGTCCTGGGACCAACTTGTTTGAACCATTGGAGCCATGGCTGCAGGAGGGGGAGAGAAAGTAAGAGAGAAGGGGGAGGGGTGGAGAAGCAGATTGTTGCTTCTCCTGTGTGCCTTGACTGGAAATCAAACCCAGGATTTCTACATGCGGGAACTCTACTACTTAGCCAACCGGTACTGCTGGGCCAACCGGCCGGGGCCCAAGAATTTAATTCTTAATTACTGCTTTAAATGCAAGGGAGAGACATCACTTTCATAAAAGAGAATTCAGATTGCATTGGTTCATTTGTCGTGTCTATAAGTGTGCTTGTCAAGTATGTTATAAATCATAGACGCCAGTGGTTAGCAAATTTGTACATTAATCTAGAGATGATCATTTCACTATGCAGAGCTTTTATTTTATCTTTTAATTTAATTTAATTTTATTTTAAATGAGAGGAGGGGAGATAGACAGACTCCTGCATGCATCCTGACCAGGATCCACCTGGCAAATCCCATCTGGAGCAGATGCTCAAATAAACCAAGCTATTTTTAGCACCTGGGACTGATGTGTTCAGACCATCTGGGCAATCCTAAGCACCTGAGGCCACAGCTTGAATCAATCGAGCCACTGGCTTCGGGAGGAGAAGATGGAGAGAAGGGAGAGTGGGAGGGGGGGAGAAGCAGATGGTCTTATGTGCCTTGAACAGGAATCAAACTTGGGATGTTTATATGCTGAGCCAATTATCCACTGAGCAAACTGACCAGGGGCCAGACCTTTCAAAAGAGAATTAGAATTTAGTAAAGACTAAACATGGCCAATGTATCTCTTTATTATCCCAATAAATACCATTTTGATATCCCAGGGCACCTAATTAATATGGTATATATTCGGGGATGGTTGTCTTTCCAGCATATTTTTCTTTCCTTCTCCTGGATATGGTACTTTCTTTCCTTGTCAATACATACCCTATCCCCCATGTTACTGTGGATTATCAAACACCGTGTTCTATCCTCATCTTCAGCGATAGGCATGGGTGTGTGATACAAGCTAGACTGCTTTCCACATAATGTGGAACCACCTGCAAAAGGATGTATGATGCAAATTGTGCCAATTATAATCCTCCCCTGCAATTTTCTGCATTGGAGGTTGAAAGATAGCTCTCAGTTCCTCTTGAAGCTACACACACACACACACACACACACACACACACACACACACACACACCCCACACTGCAGCAGCCATCCTTGCTGGTGTGTGGGAATGCCTGTGTGCATTAGAGAGAATGAGACCAGCAGACATGAGATGCAAGAGTAAGTGATGGCATCTTTTTAGACATACTTTAGATAACAAGCTTCCCCAAAGAATGTGATTCAACAAAGGGAAACTGCTTTACTGTGACTTCGCAGTTTTCACATATATATAGCTAGTATATCTGAATTTCAATCGTAAGAAGTGCAAGTGAAGAATTGCTTTGTTTTCTTTTTTGTTGTTACTGTTGGTATGAAAGAAAAGTAGTTCAGACCAAAGCCTCCTGAAATAAAATGAAATTTTATTTTCATTGTGATAGCAAATCTGTCTTTTGCTGTGATATTGAATATACCTTTATGATGTGTCTATTTGAGTAAAAGGAAGTCAGATGTTTTAGATGTTGTCACTAACGAAAAAGAATAGGAACATGCTTTGTGTCACACCAGATTTTGAATATGTAGTTAGAATAGCAATGGCAAAGGACAGTTCCACCCAAAGGCACCTTGAAGGTTATTTGTACTTTGAATCTTGATCTTATAGGTAGTTGAGAAGGAGGCACACACCTGTGTAGAGAGAAGCTAAGGAGATTGACATATCATTTACTACTCATAAAAGTGAAAGGACCGACATTTTCAATGATTGAATTCATCTCTCATGACTAGAAGGGATTCAGAGTTGAAAGTTCAATAGTCCTATTATTGGTTGTCAGTTGGTCCCACCTTCCTCACTACTGGAGCAGTTTTCCATTTATAAATCAAACAGAAGTGTCTATCCCATCGCAGGGACCCAGCAGAAAAATAAGACCATAGGTAGCTACATCCCAGGCCCGAGTCTCTGAGAGCATGAGAGGGGCCCTCGACCTGCTCCTAGCTTGGAACACAGCCTCGGCCCACCTCAAGTTTCTGTTTGCACAGCTTCAGATGAAACTTCTCCCAGAGCACCTGCTCTCCCTGATCTGTGAAACATATCTACAGACACATATGCAGCTCTCTCTGTAACCCACCAGCTCCCTTCCCATCCCTGTGTTTCCTCAATAACAGAAATCACATCTTTTCTTTATGCCATGAAACTGAGAATCAAAGTTTCCAAGCAGTAAATGTTGCGCAGATGAGTTTGTAAAATCTGTATTTTGGGGGTTTGCTCACTTTTATTGTTAAAAATGGTGTTGCCACGTGAAACGGCTAATTACCTTTCTGCTTGGGAAGGGGCTTTGTTATGCTAATATGTGCTGGAGGAGAGGTTTCACACCAAAAAGTTTTAAGAAGGAGGAAAGAAGGAGGCCATGTTTTTGCAAAGAAGCAGCCAAGATGGCAGGGTACTAAAGGAGAAGCCAGTTTGTGCAGAGAGAAGGAGATGGGGAACATGAGGAGATTTAGGCTGGTGGGGGGCTTTTGATTCTAGGAAAACACGGATGTGTCAGTAGCTTTGTGAACACTGAATGAGTGGGTTTTGGTGCCCAGTGTGTTTGTGTTTATTTGCCTGCTGGGTGTGACGGTAGATTAAAGGGACGGCCAACCAGTTTTCAGCTCCACTGTTTCTCTACAGTCCGAATCAAATGTGAACCTACATGTGCCTGGCAGCTGTGATGGCCACAACTACTAGCCTGACATTAAGTATGAATTCTTTCGCTTGTTAATTGGAGGAACTTTATGCCCTAACAATGCTAACAATGAGAAAGAAAAGTATCAGGGAAAAAAAGACTTTTTAAATGTAACCAAACTCAGTGTAAAGCCAGTAGCCAGGGCCACTATCACAGCCGCCTGGCCAGTGCAGGTTCAAATTAGATTCGAACAGTCGGTAATGAAACACAGGAGCCAAGAACTGGTGAGCCATCAGCTTTAATTCTAGCTTGAACCCAGCGGGCAAGCAAAAACACACACTGGGCTCCAAAACCCACTCATTCAGTGCTCACAAAGCTACTGACTTATCCGAGTTTCCTAGAATCAAAGGTTTCTAGCTCACCAGACTTATTCACCTCTGTTCCCCATCTCCTTCTCCAGCACAAACTCTGCTCAAACTGGCTTCTCACTCGGCACTCCGCCATCCTGACTGCTTCTCTTCTCCTCCACATGGCCTTAATCTACTCTTCTTTCTCCCTGTCTGCCCTACTTTATAGCGTAGATTCAAAACCTTTAATCCAATATACAAACAAGGAAGTCTCTGATCCAAAGTCACTTCTCTGAGACATACTGGGAGGATTCCTCATGAGAGTGCACCACCCCACATCATCCAATCAGTCAAGGGTGTGGGGAAAAGCTTACTCTTAAAACTTGCACGTGGGCAGCGCCATCTTTAACAAAGTAAGCGTAATATATTTTATCTGCCCAACACTCAGGTAATCTGTGATAAGCAATAAGGCAGAGTTGAAGAGTCTCAGTGTTGTTTAAAAACCTTTTGAATCTCAACGACTACTTGTGCTCAGGTGAAATGAAAGCTTTCTTTTAGGAAGGAGAATGTTTACAGGAGGCAGTAAAGCTTGTCAGAACTATTGGCAATGTGGTGAAACCAGCAAACAGAGTTTTTTAGGTGTAAAATTTTGCGTTATTAGCTGTTTCAAATGATGCCTATTAGTATGATAACACTTTTAGTGGGCAGCTATTAAGGTTAGCATAGTACCTCCTCAGACCTCAGCCTTTCTATCACCTCTTTCATAGGTTTATTCAAATGATTTTCACCCTTCAGGGAAATTGTTTTGCATCAGAAAAGTAAAAGGCCTGAGAATATTTAAGTGAATCATTAGCAACCTTGGTTCAAAGTATCAGACCCATTCTCTATACATAAAGTATGTCCATGGACAATTTATGTGTACTATACCTTTTTTCTAATTTTTACTAGCTTTAAGGTAAAATGAAGTAATTATAGTTGATTGATATTTGATTAATTTTGCTTTATATAGAAGTGTTCTTGAATCAGTGTTGTTTTAAACAGAAGTAAATAACTTCTTCGAGGTTGTTCAGAGACATCATGTTATCCACATAGGGTAATCCTTTCTCCCACAAACAAAAGGGTCTATATACAGCAATTTCATTCCTATTAGCCTCCTGTTTGTCTCTTTTGCCATATTATGAGTAAATGTCGACCAGGCACTTGACAGATGTCCATGAGGGGAGAAAGTGGATAAGCACTAGCCCCCACTTCCAAACACAGAGGTGCTCTCCCGGTGGAGAGACCTGATACAGAGACATGATTTAAGAGAGTGCAATCACAAGCTTGAAAAGGTGAGAATGGGGAGGAAGTTGGTGGGGAATGAATCTTTCTTTTGCACAATTGTGCTGCTCCTTAGGAGCTTAGTGAAATGGAGGCCACGACATATTTTTCTTCACTCTGTGTCTGGCTGAACATACTAGGGGGCCACTCCAATGTCTGACAAAGAGGACGGGCCAGTTGATGCAAGCCCACACCTGACTTTCCCACTCAGCACACAGAGCTCCACCAGTTATCTATATTGGAGACTCTGATCTTTGATGGTTAATTTTTTTTTTAATTTTAAAAATATCTGGATTTCCTAAAGTGCTAGGAAAGTTTATAGGTGAAATCTCAAATTATGTAATCAAATACATTAAATGTTTTTTTCTTGTGTTGTTTTGCTTAATAAGAGCAGGTGGTCTGGAGGGGAGGGAATGCCAGGTACACGTTGTCTGTGCTGACACCCTTGGTAGAATCAGTGGTTCTACCTTTTAGATGCTAGGGTGTGAACTTCAGAGCCACCCTGCCTGGGTCCACAGCTGGGGGGCTTACCACTCTAAGCTTCAGTTTTCTGCTCTGTAAAAGGAGAATAGTACTGGGAACTATCTCAGGACTGGGGCAAACATTGAAGAAAGTGACACGTGTAGTAATGTGATAAGAAATGTTCCTGGTAGATCCTAAGCGCTCACCAGTTCTTCCGAACACTATGCATTGTGGTTACAATGCTTTCTACTCCCTGACAAGTGTCTGGAAACATCCTTGTCCACCTCAAGGTCCTGTTATGATTGACATTCTGTTCATTATTTGTAAGAAAACAGAAAGACACCAGCCTTTAACAACAGTATTGAAATGCTTGAAAATGTAATGGTTTGCCCAGTAATCAAGGAATTCTTGAAGATTTTCCACTTTTTCCCAGAACATTCTGTAACTACAGTGACTATAGTATGCTTCAGAAAAAGCTCCTGTATGAAATTACTTATTATCTTCATAGTGCTCCATGCCAGAGCAAACTGCAGCCCTGAACCATTGTCTGGCCTCTATCCATAGGCTGCAGGCACTGAAGTGGGTGACATAGTGGAAAATAAATTTTTTTTTAAAATTACTTATTATCTAATGTTTTGGCTTGTGATTTAAAATGAATGCTTAAGACAGAACTTACCTGACGTAATGTGATGTACTTGGACATCCCAGTGCTGGTTCTCTTCCTGTAAGCTGTTATGTTGGAAGTATGGCAGAGCCCCCCCCCCCCCAATAAATCATGTTTCCTCACTCCATATTTCAGAGCAGCCTTTCTAGAACGTTCCCAGACTCCTCCACTTCTAAGTGAAGCATAGTAACAGGTTCCTGAACTTGGATTATGCGTGCTAGGAATGTGTCAGTTCCAGGATGAGCGAAAAAGTAGCAAGTGTGCTATTTCTCTCTTCTCTTCCCCTCACAACCAGATACAGAGGGCGCAGGCTCAGAGGACGCCATTGCTACAAGACAGAAGAGCCTGTGTCCCTGAGTCACTGAGTGGAGAGCCAGGCACTGTGAAGAAATGCCTGAACTGGTAGGTGGTGTGGCAATTAATGTACTTTAATTGTGTCAAGGCACTGAGATTTTAGAGTGTTGTATTGTTTCCTGCTCCTGTAACTAATATAAAAAGCAGTATCTGTTAGTGCAACTACTCACTGTTGCTTCAAATATTTGCCAACCCTTTTTGAGATTTGCCACTTGGACCTCTCACCATTGGCAAATTTTCATTGTTTTAGCTTAGAGTTAATTTTCTAGGCATGGCCAAAAGCCATCCAAAGTCTTGGTGTAGAAAATGTAGGTGCAGAAATTCTCAGTGTATTTTTGGTAATCAGTTCCATGATGTGACTCCAGAAAATGAACCCTTTAATAAAATGACTTCTTAAATATAATGACTTCTTAAGGCCATGTTTCAGTGCCTTTATGTGTTTGAAAGTCTCAGCGTGTTGAAACACACTGTTGGTCAGCAGACCTGGTTTCCCATTCCAGCTCTGCTTCTTAATTTTTAACCACAGTCTAACTTTTAATTCCAAAACAGCAAGAATGACAAATTGTGGACCTAGGATAGAAACATTTCTTTTTTATAAAATGTTCAAAAAATTTAAAAATAAGTGGCACGCTAGGCTTTGAATGGTATGTGCAGTATCCATATGGCAGTGTTATCAAACATTCGCACTTGTGACAAGGCATAATGGAATTATTTCCTAGATAGAGTCAAATTATTCTTTGTAAAAATAGCTTTATTTAAAATTCTAAAATCACCTTCTAGTGAACTGCATTACATAATCAGATATAACTAAGTTTGGGATATGGAATTGTGTAATATTTATATCAGCCTGTGTGTTATTAACAAACTCAAACAGCTGTAAAGCAAAAGTGTAAAGAATTCTGGATATGGCTGAATTGGTCTCTGGAGCAGGACTGGTTTGCAGGAAAAGTTTGCATCTGGCTCCTCCTTTCTAATTTCTACTCTGCCACTGTCTTCCCCAGGGCTCTCCTTAGAGCTGCAGCCTCAGCGTCCACAGTTGGCCCTGAGTGTGGAGGGGGACCCATGAAGATTTTTTTTTAGTAAGAGGAGGGGAGGCAGAAAGACAGAATCCTGCATGCCCCATGACCTGGATGCACCCAGGAAGCCCAACAGGGGGCAATGTTCTGCCCATCTGGGGCCGTTGCTCCGTTGCTCAGCAATGGAGACATTTTTTTTTTTAGCACCTGAGGCTGAGGAGCCATCCTCAGGACCTAAGGTCATCTTGCTTGAACCACTCGAGCCATGGCTGCAGGAGGAAAAGAGAGAGAGAGAGAGAGAGAGAGAGAGAGAGAGAGAGAGAGAGAGGGAGAGAGAAGGGGAGGAATGGAGAAGCAGATGGGCGCTTCTCTTGCGTGCCCTGACCAGGAATTAAACCCAGAATATCCACATGTTGGGTCAACACTCTCCCACTGAGCCAACTGGCTAGGGCCCAGATATTTCATAGTGACCACTATCTAAAGAAACAATTTGAGTGTAAATAATATAGTCAAGATGAGCTTGGGGACATTTTGTAGTGTTAGCAAGTAAGGAAATGATAAAAAACAAAACAAAACAATGGGAGTTATATCAAAGGGGCACATGTGACAGTGACAACTGAAAGAGTCCCCAGTGGCCAAAGGCAGAACAACTTGAGAAAAAAACTAAAGTAATATTGGATTATAACCCAATGTTCAATATACATACAAATTTAAAATAAATATTTATGAGTCCATGATGAAATAAGTGATTAAAGAATAAATAAACGGAGAATATGCAAACCTCATATCCAGATGAATTGCAAAGAATTTGTGCAAATGATCCATCCTCAAGAAGTGGAACATAACCCACACTCCTTAATTGTGGGCTAGGTATAGTGACTTCCTTCCAAAGAGCACAGAATGGCAATGGGGAAAAACAGTGTAACTCCGCAGTGGAGAATCCTGATAAACACTATTTCAGCAGGTGATCAAGGTCAACATCAAGTCAACATCAACAGTGCTAAGTCATATTGACATGATGTGCTGAGAATAGCACTATACCTCTGTGGTCTTCTACCCCATGGTCCATATCCCTAGTCTAATTATGACAAAAAAATATGAGACAAATCCCAGTTGAGGGGCATTTTACAAAATGACTGAGTAATACTCCTCAAAACTGTCAAGGTTATAAAACACAAAGGAAGTCTGAGAAACTGTCACAGCCAAGAGGAGAGTGAGAAGACATGATGACTAAGTATAATAAGGTATCTGGGGTGGATCCTAGAACCTAAACCTAAAAAAATATGAATGAAATATGGCTTTAGTTAATTATGTATCAATAATGGTTCATTAATTTTATCAAATGTCCCATACAAATGTAAGATGTTAATAGGAAAAGTGGGTGTGGTGTATGTGGGAACTCATTGTATTATTTTTATAATTTTTCTGTAAATCTTAAAGCGTTCTAACATAAAAAGTTTATTTTATTTTAAAAAACTGTTACAGATTTCAGGAGCCCATGGAAGGTAGTGTGATTTACTGGTGATTTAAAACTGAGCTTGGCAAACATTTTTGTAAAGGGTCCTATAATAATGATTTAGGTTTTGTGAGCTATATATGGTCTCTGTCAGATATTCTTTGTTTATAACCCTTTAGAAAAATATAAATCATTCTTAGTTATGGGGTCATGCAAAAACTAGCAGAGTAAAATATCAAAGACCATAGTTGCAGAACTGCTGATTTAAAATAAAGTATAGCAAAGAGGTACTTAAACATTTGTTTGTCCCAAGAGCACATAGGTGGATTTTTCTTAGTTTCCAGGTCCAAGACCCATCTCTTCTTTCACATCAGTACCAAATGCACCTGATTAATTTCACCTTTTGCCAAGAGGCTAAGTTAGTAATGATGTCATTACCCATAATGCCATGGGTCTTTAGACCAGTTTTGTCGAAACAATACAGATCTCTTTGCCTTTGCAGTCCCCTTCTATCATTTACTGTGGGCACTGCTTCAGCTTTCCAGCCTCCAGTGAATACTGCCTTCTGATGACTCTCTTAGCAGTTGTTAATATGCATTGTTGATGACCACCTCAAGTAAGTCTTCCTCAGCGTGTATAGGAAATATGAGCAGTAATTAGTTTTCCAAACATGCTAATATTACTGTTCAGAATTTTATGGTGTGAAGGCTGAACAACACACCTTCTGACCGTGTTTGGCCTTGGACTATGCTGTCATCCCTGCACCCCTGGAACGTGATCTCTTTCAGTGTTGACAGCACCATGGCCTTCCACGCTCTGCCACCAGCCAGCGAGGAGGGAGGCACTGGCCCCTTGCACAGAGTACAACCAGCTTCCCATTGGCACAAGAAATATCCTTCCTCCACCCAGGGTGTGTTTTGACCAGTTTAGGAAGGGACAATGTCACAGTGCTGATCAGAAGTGAAAGAGGACATGATTAAGACAGCCAGCTAGTGTTGGGAAGGCAGTCTCAGAGCCCTCGGAGGAGATGAGTGTGGACGTTCCCAGGAGCCTTCCACAGTCATGGCACACAGTCTGTGGAAGAAGTGCAAGACTTCCCTGGGAGACTGAAGATTGCCGTAGCCGGGGAAGCACTGCCCACAGAAGGAACCTCGGCGCTATTACCACATGCTCCTATCCTCACTGCCCTCAGTTACTAAAGATAAGACCAGGCCTGCAGCTGGAACCTGAATGCCAAGATCAGGACCATGGATCTGTGGTAGATTGTCATTAACTGAGAGTTCTGAACTCGTCCAGGATCCAAAGTAAGTAAGAGTCGCTACAAATTAGTATGTCAGCACCATTCTAGTAACTCAGTCTTGCACAGACCCCCAAAGGAAATTTCATATCAGCAAACTAGAATGATCTTACCATCCTAGAGCTGGGGCTCAACCACAGAGCCCTGAGATGACCACATAAGCAGAAATCAAACTTGCAGCATTTAGTTGACCCAGTGCATAGCAAAGTTGGAGATAGAGGATCAGAGAGGTTTCTGAATGAGAGAAATAGGGAGTAGGGAGCTGGTGCGGCCAGCTCTAGGTGGTGCCAAGTCATCAGAAGGAGATAGACAGTTTCGACAATGTCCAAAATGCAGGGGCCTCCGAGATGGGGGACCTAGAGCAGAGAGCCCTGCTTGGCTGCCTCTTCTCAGTTCCACAGACATTGAGCTTAAACTTCCAGCCCCCATCTACAACTCCCTGCAGAATCATGTAGATGCATATTGTAAATCTGCATTCAAACTCTTATTTTACACTGTTGTAGGCATTAGAGATAGAAAGATGAAAACATTTCTGAAATTAAAAAAAAAAAAAGGTGTATCTGTCCTGCAATCTTATTTCTTCAGGTCCCTTGCTGTCTAATAAGTAATTTGCAGAACTAACTCAGACTAAGATGCTAATCTTGATAATATCTTAATTCCAGATAATGCACTTTTATTTAACAAGATCTTTTAAATGCTCAGCATAAAGTTGTAACCTCTGACTATGCTGTTGGAACACGTAGACACAATTAACTGGCCACTGAGCATTGCTGAGCTCCTGCTACTTATCGGGGATTATCATTTTAAATTTACCCTGCTGAATACATTTTAAAGCCTCAACTAAGAGAAGCAATATTTATTTAAGATGGGGGATGAGGAGTATAATCTTCTCTATTCTTCCAGATACTCCAACTTTAGCCTTGAATTATACCAGATAATTAAGAAGCTGTGTGCTTGAATTGAATATTGTCTCTGCACCCTGCCTTTCCCAATATCCAAAATCCTGTGCTTGGGCTTGCTTTTATTAGCTTGTGTTTAGATGTAGAACCACAGATCTAACTTTAGGGCAAAGGAGCCTTGACACCAGATTTTCTGACAAGGTGCTTGTCGAAGATGGTCATCAAAGTACACAGCTGAATGAGAACTTAGAGCAGGAAAAACATTCATCTCTACCTGGCTGTTTGGCTCAGTGGTAGAGCAGCAACACGGCATGTGAAAGCCCTGGGTTTGATTCCCGGTCAGGACACACAGAAGAAGTGACCATGTACTTCTCCACCTCTTCTCATCCCCTTTCTCTCTCTCTCTTCTCTTCTCATGGCCATGGCTCAATTGGTTTGAGCAAGTTGGCCCCGGGAACTGAGGATGGCTGGCTGCATGGCCTCTCCTCAGGTTCTAGTATAGCTTGGTTGCCGATCAACAGAGCAGTGACCCCGGACAAGCAGAGCATCGCCTGGTATGGGGTTTGCCCTGTGGATCCCAGTCAGGGTGCATGCAGAAACCTCTCTCTCGCTTCCCTGCCTCTCACTTAATAAACAAACAAACAAATTCATCTCATTTTTTAAAAAAATAACTGGTTGACTTTTATTAATAAAATGCGGTGGTGGCCTATTTGTGTTTTCTTGTTTCCTGCTAGAAAACGGACAGCCAAGTTTGAAGTTTATCTCCAAAGAGACTTACTGGCATCTGGTGTGCCTAAACTGACTCCAGGTTCTAACTTGGTTTTCTGTCCTTATTATTCCATCTCATTTCATTTTTTCATATAAACTTTCATTTTCCTGTGTTGTTAGCATAATTGTAAGTTGACCTTATATTCTTTTTTGGAACAAGGCTGGTTAAATAATTAAGATGTTAAATTATTTCACTTTGGGTGATTGGTATGCAACATAATCTACCGTTCAAATGCTATGGAAATGTCTACCTGAAACCTACATACTCTTATTGATCAATGTCACCCATTAAATTTAATTTTCTAAATAAATTTTCAAGAAGTATATATAATTGCAGAAAAAATAATTAAAATGTCATGATCAAAGGGCTTTAGAGAGTCTTTATGTCTTTTCAGGTCTTCTTCTTGTTTTTTAATTGGATTGTTTGCTTGTTTGTTGTTGAGCTTTGTGAGTTATTTATATTGTGAATATTAACTCATTATCAGAAGTGTTGTTCATGAATGCCGACTCCCAGTTGGTTAGCTGCCTTTTTGTTTTGTTGTTTCTTTTGTTGTGCAGAAGTTTTTTAGTTTGATATAGTCCCATTTATTTATTGTTACCTTTACTTCCCTTACCTTTGGAATCAGATTCATAAATGCTCTCTATGGCCAAGGTCCATAAGTTTAGTACTTATGTTTTCTTCTATGTACAGCGTGTCCGTAAAGTCATGGTGCACTTTTGACAGGTCGCCATGCAAAAGTGCACCATGACTTTACGGACACACTGTACTTGATTGTTTCAGATTTTATATTTAGGTCTTTGATCTATTTTGAATTAATTTTTGTGCAGAGGGTGAAACTGTAGTCAAGTTTCATTCTTTTGCATGTGGCTTTCCAATTTTCCCAGAACCATGTATTGAAGAGGCTTTCTTTTTTCCATTATGTGTTTTTGGCTCCTTTGTCAAAGATTATTTGTTCATATATACGTGGCTTTATTTCTTTATGTTGTTGTGGAAAGAGCGTGGGCTTTGAAGTCACACAGGTTTGGTTTGACTATAAGATCCGTGGCTGATGAGCTCTGTGACCCTTGGCAGGTTGCTGTACTTGATATGGCCCATTCCAGAGATGTCATTCTGCTGATTAATCCTGTTCCCTTAGTGCCTAATACTATCTTCCCATTAGCTTTTTCATGGACTCAGTGGCCTATAATCTGTTTCTTCTTATGCCGGCAAATGAGGTAAGATGGTTGTAGATCATTTTCACTTGGAGATGAATGCCAACATGAGGAAAGATCTGGAGACCCAGATAAGAGCTCTGTTCTCTAGGAATACTGGAAATGGGCATTAAGATTCCTTATTTATATTATGGTACAGTATACAAGCCTTTAATTTTCTGTTCCACACCCAAATTCATACTGTGTCCCACTGCTCAATTTATCCTACTGATTTCAGTGATTTCCATCAGAAACACAAGACAAATCACTTGTTTTCTGGATGTCAACAATATTTCCCCCTATTAATACAACTAGGACTATATCTCTGTGATGTGCCATACATCAAAGAGATAGTGCCAATCTTTGAAACAAACAAACCAAAATAATATGTCCGATTTTAACAAGTGTTTTTTATCTAATGAATGAACTTACAGTTTCAAAGCATAGTAAACCTGTCAAAAGGAATAACATAATACATTGCATCAGAAACAATTTCTGTGTATGGCATTTCTGTTAGGTTGTTAGAGAAAAATAGAACATGTGGACCTTGATAATAAACCTGTC
This sequence comes from Rhynchonycteris naso, assembly GCA_037038555.1. Classification (NCBI taxonomy): domain Eukaryota; kingdom Metazoa; phylum Chordata; class Mammalia; order Chiroptera; family Emballonuridae; genus Rhynchonycteris; species Rhynchonycteris naso. The sequence continues at coordinate 147,986,986 of CM072999.1, read as the reverse complement.
TTTGATATTATTGTTAAGCTCGACTCTTCTGGAGATTAAAGTGGCAGGTGGTAAAATATATCATACAAACATAAAAGTGATATTTTTGTTCTATTTTAAGTTTCTCATGGAAAATGATTTTGTGATTGGTCTTTGAACAGCACTTTATTTATAATCCTATTTGCAACTTGGAGAGATTCACCTCAGAAGACGCTCTGGCTCCTGTGATTCTGAAAATGTCACCGCTGTCATTTGTCAAATATGCCTGAAATCTGCCTTTTCAATAAATGACATCGCCTACTCCTTTTAGGGGAAACTTCTTTATTTTTCTTCTCAGAAAGAGAAGTAAAATTTTGCAAAGAGATATTTGGATTCTTATTTTTACAATAAGAATGAAACTATTATTGTTCTCATGTTAAGTTTTTACTCTAGAAAACTCTTTTTAATTAAAATATAGTTGACATACAATATTTTATTAGTTTTAGGTATATAACACAGTGAGATTTCATATTTATATACTTTATAAAGTGACCACCAGAAAAAGTCTACTATCCGTCACTGTACAATGTTATTATGATATTATTGACACATTCTCTATGCTGTACTTTACATCCCTGTGACTTCTTTTTTAAATTTTATTTTATTATTATTAATTTTAATGGGGTGACACCAATAAATCAGGGTACATAAGTACAATGAAAACATCTCCAGGTTGTCTTATCATTCAATTGTGTTGCATACCCGTCACCAAAAGTCAAATTGTCCTCTGTCACCTTCAATCTAGTTTTCCCTGTGCCCCTCCCCTCCTCCCTATCCTACCCTTCCCTCCCTCCCCCCACCCCGTAACCACCACTCTCTTGTCCATGTCTCAGTCTCACTTTTATGTCCCACCTATGTATGAAATCATGCTGTTCTCAGTTTTTTTCTGATTTACTTATTTCACTCCGTATAATATTATCAAGGTCCATCCATTTTGTTATAAATGATCCGATGTCATCATTTCTTATGGCTGAATAGTATTACATTGTATATATGTACCAAAGCTTTTTAATCCACTCATCCTCTGATGAACACTTGGGCTGTTTCCAGATCTTCGCTATTGTGAACAATGCTGCCACGAACATGGGGGCGCATTTCTTCTTTTCGAACAGTGCTATGGTGTTCTTAGGGTATATTCCTAAAAGTGGGATAGTTGGGTCAAAAGGCAGTTCTATTTTTAATTTTTTGAGGAATCTCCAAACTGTTTTCCACAGTGGCTGCACCAGTCTGCATTCCCACCAGCAGTGCAGAAGGGTTCCCTTTTCTCCATATCCTCGCCAGCACTTATTCTGTGTTGTTTTTGCTGATGAATGCCATTCTGACTGGTGTGAGGTGATACCTCATTGTGGTTTTAATTTGCATTTCTCTAATGATTAGTGATGGTGAGCATATTTTCATATGCCTATTGGCCATCTGTATGTCCTCTTTGGAGAAATTTCTATTCATTTCTTTTGCCCATTTTTTGATTGGGTTGTTTGTCTTCCTGTTGTTGAGTTTTATAAGTTCTTTATAAATTTTAGTTATTAACCCCTTATCAGATGTGCTGTGGAATATGTTCTCCCATTGTGTGGTTTGTCTTTTTATTCTGTTCTTATTGTCTTTCGCTGTGCAAAAACTTTTTAGTTTGATATAGTCCCATTTGTTTATCTTGCCTTTTATTTCAGTAGCCCGTAGAGATAAATCGGCAAATATATTGCTGCTACAGATGTCGGAGAGCTTGCTGCCTATGTTTTCTTCTAAGATGCTTATGGTTTCACGACTTACATTTAAGTCTTTTATCCATTTTGAGTTTGTTTTTGTGAATGGTGTAAGTTGATGGTCTAGTTTCATTTTTTTGCAGGTAGCTGTCCAATTTTTCTAACACCATTTGTTAAATAGACTGTCTTTACTACATTGTATGTTCTTTCCTCCTTTGTCAAATATCAGTTGTTAATAAAGCTGTGGGTTTATTTCTGGGTCCTCTGTTCTGTTCCATTGATCTATGTGCCTGTTCTTATGCCAGTACCAGGCTGTCTTGAGCATAATGGCCTTGTAGTAGACCTTGATATCTGGAAGAGTGATAGCTCCTGCTTTATTTTTTCTTTTTAAGATTGCTGAGGCTATTCGTGTTCTTTTTTGGTTCCATATAAATTTTTGGAATATGTGTTCTATATCTTTAAAGTATGTCATTGGTATTTTAATTGGGATAGCATTGAATTTATAAATTGCTTTGGGTAATATAGACATTTTAATGATGTTTATTCTTCCTAGCCATGAGCACGGTATATGCTTCCACTTGTTTGTATCTTCCTTGATTTCTTTTATCAATGTTTTATAATTTTCCGAGTACAAGTCCTTAACTACTTTGGTTCAATTTACTCCTAGGTACTTTATTCTTTTGGCTGCAATAGGGAAGGGGATTGTTTCCTTAATTTCTTTTGCTGACAGTTCATTGTTAGTATATAGAAATGCCTCTGATTTCTGAGTATTAATTTTATATCCTGCCACCTTGCTGAATTCATTTATAAGGTCCAGTAGTTTTTTGACTGAGACTTTAGGGTTTTCTATATACAATATCATATCATCTGCAAATAATGACAATTTTACTTCTTCTTTTCCAATTTTGATGCCTTTTATTTCTTCTTCTTGTCTGATTGATGTAGCTAGGACTTCCAGAACTATGTTAAATAAGAGTGGTGAAAGGAGACACCCCTGCCTAGTTCCTGATCTTAAGGGGATTGCTTTTAATTTTTGTTCATTTAGTATGATGTTTGCTGTGGGTTTGTCGTAGATGGCCTTTATTATGTTAAGTAATGTTCCCTGTACTCCCACTCTACTGAGAGTTTTGAGCATGAATGGGTGCTGGATTTTATCAAATACCTTTACTGTATCTATTGAAATTATCATGTGATTTTTGTCCTTCCTTTTGTTTATGTGATGAATCACATTGATTGATTTGCAAATATTGAACCAGCCTTGCCTCTCCAGAATAAATTCCACTTGATCATGGTGTATGATTTTTTTCATATATTTGTAGATCCGGTTGGCTAATATTTTGTTGAGAATTTTAGCTTCTAAATTCATCAGGGATATAGGCCTATAATTTTCTTTCTTTGTGTTGTCTTTCCTCGGTTTTGGGATCAGAATTATGCTCGCCTCATAAAAGGAGTTTGGAAGTCTTCCTTCCTCTTGAATTTTTTGAAATAGCTTGAGGAGGATAGGAATTAGTTCTTCTTACAATTTTTGATAGAATTCACTTGTGAAGCCATCAGGCCCAGGACTTTTCTTTTTTGGGAGTTTTTTGATAACTGTTTCGATCTCATTTGTTGTAATTGGTCTGTTTAGGTGTTCTGATTTTTCCAGATTGATTTTTTAAGTTTTTATGATTCAAGAAATTTGTCCATTTCACCGAGATTGTCTAATTTTTTGGCATATAGTTCTTCATAGCATTTTCTTACATTGCTTTGTATTTCTGCTGTGTCAGTTGTTATTTCTCCACTGTCCTTTCTAATTTTATTTATTTGAGTCCTCTCTCTTTTTTTCTTGGTGAGTCTAGTTAAAGGTTCATCAATCTTGTTTACCTTTTTGAAGAACCAGCTTCTGGTTTCATTGATCCTCTGTATTGTTTCCTTAGCCTCTCTGCCATTTATTTCTGCTCTGATCTTTATTATTTCCTTCCTTCTACTTGTCCTGGTTTTTATTTGCTATTGTTTTTCTAGTTCTTTTAGAATCAAGGTCAGGTTGCTTATTTGAGCTTTTTCTAGTTTCTTATGATATGCCTGTAGTGCAATGAACTTCCCTCTCAGAACTGCTTTTGCTGTGTCCCATATATTTTGAGTTGATGTATGCTCATTATCATTTGTTTCTAGAAACTTTTTTATTACTTCTTTGATCTCATTGTTAATCCATTCATTATTTAATATCATACTATTTAGTTTCCAAGTGTTTGAGTATTTTTCAGTTTTTCTTTTGTGGTTAATTTCTAGCTTCATGGCATTGTTATCAGAGAAAATGCTTGATATAATTTCAATCTTCTTAAATTTATTGAGACCATTTTTGTGTCCTAACATGTGGTCTATCCTTGAAAACGTACCATGAGCGCTTGAGAAGAATGTATATTCTACTGCTTTAGGGTGAAAAGTTCTGAAGATATCTATTAAATCAAGTTGATCTAGTGTCTCCTTTATGTCTGCTGTTTCTTTATTAATTTTCTTTCTTGAGGATCTATCCAGTGTTGTTAGAGGGGTATTGAAATCCCCTACTATGATAGTATTACTGTTAATCTCACCCTTAATATCCATCGAAGTCTGCTTTATGTATGTCGGGGCTCCTATATTTGGTGCATAGATATTTATAATAGTTATATCTTCCTGTTGAATTGTTCCCTTTATCATTATGTAGTGTCCTTCTTTATCTCTTACTACAGCCTTTGTTTTAAAGTCCATTTTGTCAGATATAAGTACTGGTACCCCGGCTTTTTTTTCATTTCCACTTGCATGAAATAGTTTTTTCCATCCTTTTACCTTCAGTCTATGTGCATCATTTGTTTTAAGGTGTGTCTCTTGTAGACAGCATATGTATGGGTCCTGTTTCTTTATCCATGCTGCTACCCTATGTCTTTTGATTGAATCATTTAATCCATTTACATTTAATGTTATTATTGATATGTAGTTGTTTATTGCCATTTTATTCTTTAAAGCTGTATTCTTCTTTTGCTCTATTCTTTCCTCCCTTTGAACTGTTCACAACAGGCCCCTTAGTATCTCTTGCAGAATTGGTTGGATTTTAATGAATTCCTTGAGGCTTTCTTTTTCTGGGAAGCTCTTTATTTCTACTTCAATTTTCAATGTTAGCTTTGCTGGATAGAGTAGTCTTGGTTGTAGGTTCTTCTTTTGCATTACTTTGATTATATCTTGCCATTCCCCTCTGGCCTCAAGTGTTTCTGTTGAGAAGTCCGATGTCATCCTTATGGGGACTCCTTTGTAGGTGATAGCCTTTTTTTCCCTAGCAGCTTTTAAGATTTTTTTCTTTATCCATTAGCTTTGGTATTTTAACTATGATGTGTCTTGGTGTAGATCTTTTTGGTTTCTCTTTAATGGAGATCTGTGTGCTTCTTGAACGTGTGGAGTGTTTCCCAGCCTTTATTTAGGGAAGTTTTCTGCTATGATTTGATTGAACAAAGTTTTCATTTCCTGTCCTCTTTTCTCTTCTTCAGGCACCCCTATAATGCGAATGTTGTTTCTCTTCATGTTGCCACAGAGCTCCCTTAGAGTTTCCTCACATTTTGTGATTCTCTTTTCCTTTTTCTTCTCTGCTTCTGTAACTTTGTTTATTGTGTCCTCTAACTCGCTGATTCAATCCTCAGCGTGATTTATCCTGCTTTTAATTCCTTCCATTGTGTTCTTCAGTTCTGATACTGTATTTGTCATTTCTGTCTGATTCTTTTTTATTATTTCAATTTCATTTTTTTTTACTTGTTATCTTTTTATTTAGGTGTTCATAATGACTATCCATTGTTGCTCTAATTTCTTTGAACATCCTAACTATTATTATTCTAAATTCTGCTTCTGGTAATTTGGTTACATCTGGTTCATTCAGGTCCTTGGGGATTTCTCTTGATTCATTTGGTTTGCATTCCTCTGCCTGCCCATTTTGTCTGTGTCTAAGCAAGTTGTGGTCACTGGAGTGCAGTAGGTGTTGCCTTTGTGTTGTCTAGGTGTGTTCTGTCTACAGACCCGCCACCCCCTCTGCCACTCCCTAGGGCAGTTGGGTATGGGCATTGCCAGCGCCAGCCCACTGTGGCTTTTGCTGTGATTTCTGTCTCCTCTTTGCAGGAGGGGCTGTCACTCAAGCCACAAGCCTCAGCACCAAGGGCAGAGGTGAGCACCTTTGCTCATCTGCGGACCCAGCCTATTTCCGGACTTCTGCCCAGAACCCGCAGTCAGAGCCTGCGCCACAGTTTCGCGCATTCGGCAGGGCTTTTGACGTGCTCTCAGCTGTGAGCCTTTGTCTGTCTGGACCTTCAGCCCCGCCCTCGAGGCCAGGGCCCTTCTGCGCAAGGTCGCAAACCAAGGTTTATTGGGCCGGACGTGTTTGCTGGCTTCCGCTCAGCTGTGTGCTTCTGCTCGTCCTGGACTCTACCCCGCCCCCACTTTCGGAGCCCGCTCGTGCATGCAGGATGGCAATCCGTGGTTTCTCAGGCTGGGCGGGGATAGTAGCGTGGGCTCAGCTGTGAGCTTCCGCTTGTCTCGGGGTCTACCCCGTCCCCGCGTTCGGAGCCGCTCGCGCACGTAGAATGGCAAACCGCGGTTTCTCCGCCCGGGCGGGGTTGAGTCGCGAGCCCCCGCCCGTTCTTGGTCCTAGCCCCGTCCCCGCAATCAGGGCCTGTTTGCGCAGGGTTGCAGAGGGGATCTCTGCCCGTTCCTGGCCTCCTGCTTTTTCCCCGCAGGTGGGGTTACAGGCGTGCTCGCAGCTGCCTGACCGCTTTCACGGTCCCCTCTGCCCCTGCTGGGCTAGACTAAACTCACACCGGCTTGGCCTCCTCCCACGCCGACAGAACCGCGTTTCAGCGTCCTGCCGCCACCATACCCTTCAGCAACCCTCGGCAGAGTAGGATGGGACCTAATACTCCACACTGTAAGCCTGGGAGCTCACTCACTTGTTTCACAGCTCAAAACTGTCCAAACGCCTCTTCTAGGCTCTGTGACTGTAGGCTGGGGCTTCGTTCCTGGGACCCAGGTCCCTCCCTCTCTGCCAAACTCTCCTCCCATCACTCGGGTCTCTCCGGGCTGCTGTTTGCTCAGGGGAGCTGGGCAGCCCTCTTCGCATTTTCGCTATTCCTACCAGTCTCAATGTGGCTTCTGCAGTGTTCCTTGGTTGAAGAGTCCACTTAGTTTAGTTCAAAGTTGGTTTATCCAGATGATGGTTCTTAAAATTGAGTTATAATCCACTTTGGTTCTGGGATTTGGAAGTTGGTACGTCCGCCTACTCCGTCGCCATCTTGCTCCGTCCCACCCCCGTGACTTTTTTTATGTTATAATTTTATGTTTGTACCTCTTAATCCCCTTCACCTTTTTTCCCATACCCCCACTGCCTAACCCTCTGACAACTATCAGTTTTTCTGTATCTATGAGTCCATTTGTTTTGTTTATTTATTTAATTTTTAGATTCCATACATAAGTGAAATGATATAGTATTTGTCTTTTATGGCTTATGATACACTCAAGTTCTGTCCATGTCACAAATAGCAATATTTCATTCATTTTAATGGGCAAATAATATTCCAGTGTGTGTGTGCACTATTATAAATAATGCTACAGTGAACTAGTGTTTTGGTTTTTTCGGATTAACACCCAGAAGTGGAATTGCAGGGTCCTTGTTTGTTTCTTGTTATAACCTTTTTTGTAAAATCTATTTTGTCTGATATAAATATTACTATCCCAGCTTCTTTTTTTGTTTATTTTCAGGAAATCTCTTTTTCTATCCCTTTACTTTTAGTCTATGTGTGCCTTTCAGTCTTCAATCTTGTGTCGGGAGCATATGTAAGGGTTTTGTATTTTTATTCATTTTGTCATTCTGTGTTTTCAGTGGAGCACTTAGTCATTTTACACTTAAAGCAATTATTGATAGGTATGTACTGATTGCCATTTTCATAGTAGATTTAAGTGATAGGTCTACTACCTTTACTATATGTTTGCCTTTCCTAGTGATATTTTTCTTTTATATATTTTATTATTTCTAGTTTTGGCCTTTTCTTTTCCACTTAAAGAATTCCCTTGAACATTTCTGGTAGTGCCAGTTTAGTGCTGATGAACTCCTTTAGCTTTTGCTTGTATGGGAAAACCTTGATCTGTCTTCAATTCTGAATGATAATCTTGCTGTGTAGAGTATTCTTGATTGCAGTGTTTTCTTTCATTGGGTTGAATATATTGTGCCACCCTCTGGCCAGCAAAATTTCTGTTTAAAAGTCATCTGATATCTTATGGACATTCTCACTTTTCTCTTGCTATTTTTGAGATCCTCTATTTATCTTTAACATTTTTCATTCTTTTTTTTATTGTTAAACTTTTAATAATTTAATTATAATATGTCTTGTTGTGGGTCTCTTTGGGTTTGTCTGTTTGAATTCTCTGTGATTCCTGTAATTGGATGTTTTTTTTCTTTGCCAGATTAAGGAAGTTTTCAGCCATTATTTCCTCAAATAGGTTTTTTTTTTTTTTTTTTTTTTTTTTTTTTGTCCTTTTCTCTCTCCTTCTTCTGGGACTCTTATGATTAGAATGCTAATTTGCTTGATGTTGTCCCAAAAGTCCCTTATACTATATTTCTTCTTTTTAATTATTTTTTATCTTTCAGTTGGGTAATTTCCACTATCTTGTCTTTCTGATTGCTGATCCATCATCTCAAGTGCTGTCAATTCCCTCCAGTGTACTTTTTTATTTCAATTGTTATAGTCTTCAGTTCTGATAGGTTTTTAAAAATAATTTTTATGAATTTGTTGAAGTTCACACTGCATTCGTCCACTTGTTTACAGAGCTTGATGAGCAACTTTATGACTGTTATTTTGAAGTCTTTATCTAGCAGACAGCTTAACTCAATTTCCTTTAGTTGTTTATCTAGGGTTTTATCCTGTTTTCTGTTGTTGTTTGTTTATTTGTAACATATTGTTTTCTCTCATTTTGCCTATTTGTTTCTATGTATTAGGTAGGTCAGCTACAACTCCTGGTTTTGGAAAAATGGCCTTATTTAGAAAATGTCCAGTGTGACCCTGTGGTAGAATTCTCCTTGTCACCAGAGTCAGGTGCTCCAGAGATTTTTTCTGGGTGGACTAGTATGTACTCTTGTTGTGACTGGGTCACAACTTCTGTGGACACACTGGCAGTTGAGACTGGTCCTGGCCCAATGTCTGTGAGGTCCAGCCACACTGTTGCTGTATGCTGGTGCTGACTGAGGCTGCCCACCAGGAGTGGTGGGGCAGGAGCCACTATGGAGGGGTGTTCACCTGGGTAGAACTTCAGAGAAATTCCAGGGTGGGTGCACAAGGTTAATAGAGAGTGTTAGAAATGGCACCTGCCCATGTCAGACTAGCTAGATGAAAGAAAGGAGGGGGAAAACGGTGCCCACCAACACCTCTGACTCAGGAGAAAGTTCTAACAGATCCCTGTCCCTCCGGTACACACTCCAAAATGAGTCACTTTATCGCCTTCCCATATGAGGTAGGTGCTTTCCAAAATGCTTCTCACTCTGTGTCAGGACTCAGTAAGAGCACAACCTGGGGTTCCTATAGCCTTTTGGCTCTTCTAGACATAAGCCCTACTGAGTTTCAAAGCCAGATATTATGAGGGCTCTTCCTCCTCGTGTGTGTCCCCAGGCTAAGGCTCAAATACCATACTCTTCGAGGATGATATCTGCAGTTGTGATATCCCTCCCACTTGTGAGTCACTAAGTGGGGAGTTGGGGATAAGGTAGGTCCTGATTAGTCAATGTGGCTTTTTCTTTATATGCATAATTGTTGAAAATCTGTTCTGCTAGACTTCAGGTTGTTCTCAGAGATAGCTATTCTTTATGTAATTATAGTTTTGGTGTTAATGAGAAGAGGTGAGCTCAGGATTCTCCTACTCCTCCATCTTGAACTTGAAGTCAGCAAGCTCTTGGAACCCAATTTAGCTTGTCCGTGAAATGTTGTTCCTTGTGGTTGGTACACTGCCCCATACTAAGCATATCTCCAGATGGGATCACTGAGTCACTGACAAAGTTAATTCCGTTATAATAGAACTACTGATTAGAAGCTATTTTGGTGTAATATAATCAGACAAAATTGGAGTTTTTTTTAGTTTTTTCCCTTAGGTTGGAATTCCATTTTATTGCATCCATAAAATGGATTATATTTGCTTTGATTTTGGAAAAAAATCTCATGGAGCCAAAGTTGCCTTCCCAATGTAAGTGGATTCCTACCTACATCTCCATGGCTGATTACTTGCTTTTCCTGCCACAGGCCTGAGACTTGCTTTTCTTTCCCTGCTGCTTACCTGTTGAAGTCCACAGAACTGCGCTTTCTTCCCTGGAGCTGGGAATTTGTAATCCCTGCAGTCATGCCTTCTGACTGACCTGTTGTTCCTTTGGCCACTAGCTCAACTTCTCTACTTTTAGGTTAAATCATCTGTGCGATATGGACTGCAACTGCTCACGTTCTGGAGAGATGTTGTAAGGATTAATTAATGTTTGCAGTACATATTGAAACTCAGAGCTGCAAGATGCTTTATAAATTCAAAATACCACTATTTTCATAGCAAGTTCAGTTATAAGAAAGCAGCTAAACACAACCCTTCCCCTCTCTGGAGCTCAGTGACCTTTCTTTATATCCCACTAATCTCATGTCATCTCCTAGCAGAGAATTTTGTGTCTTTCTAACCTGGATTTACTTTTAACTTAATAAATGCAGCAAACCTGGAAAACATGTATCACCCCCCACACACCCGAAGAAGAGACTTATTTATTTAAGTAATGCTTGTTCACATGGAACATACATAATAGCAACTGGATTTCTGCTAAATCAAAAATGTATTTGTTCCAGCAGATCATCCAATATTGTTTATCAATTTTCATTCCCACTAATAGAATTAGGCTCCCAAACCATTTCTAATCAGTTTTATTCCCTTCATTTTGGATTTCAAGTGAAGGAAAACATTTAGCATGGACACACTTATCAGAGGAATGGTGGCTTCTTCTTTGTCTATGTCTGAGCCAAGCTTCTAAGAGAGAATCCTCTACCCGTGATATCAAAAATGTTCAAGTGCCATCTATTCCATATGGGATTTGGGAATGGCAAGCTGATTGTAATCATGTGAAGATTTTGTTTTTAAAATGCCATTGTTTTGTTTTGTTTTATTTTCTTATTAAGTGGGAGGCAGGGATGCAGAGAGACAGGCTCCCGCATGCACCCACCCCTGACCGGGATCCACCTGGCAAGCCCACTATGGGGGGGTGGTCTGCCCGTCTGGGGCCTTTGCTCCGTTGCTCAGAACCGAGCCATATCAGTATCTGAGGTGAGGCCATGGTGCCATCTTCAGCGCCTAAGGCCAAATTACTTGAACCATTCAAGCAGTGGCTGCAGGAATGGAGGTGAGAGAGAGAGATAAAAGGGAAGAGGAGGGGTAAGAGAAGAAGATAGTCACTTCTTCTGTGTGCCCTGACCAGGTATTAAACCTGGGACTTCCACACAACAGGCTGAAGCTCTAACTCTGAGCCAACCAGCCAGAGCTTAAGATAACATTGTTATGAACTATTTTAGCCTACTGATCAAAATTAGGTTCAAGGTATAAAAATCTTAATTATTATCTTAAAAAGTGTCTTTTATCTTGAAACCATTTTTTACATTGTTTTTCTAATAATGAGTATAGGTTCAACTGAACTTAATCTATGTCTTTTGACTTATTTATCATAGGGCCAATGGGTCAATGACTTGAAATGTCATAACTGGGTTTGGTGAGCCACAAGGCTCTCTAAACCAAAGCTGGGTAGTCAGGAGTGGATTTTGACCTGAACAAAAAGAGAAAATATAGCCAGGTTTTCAGTACTGGTTTCCATTCTATGAAGTGTGCAGTGGTTTAAGTAAACTGTAGGGTCAGAGCCATGAAAATATCTCAATGGAAGAGAGACGGTAGCTTAATGAATATTATGAAAATTCAAATGGAGTCCAAATCTAGAGGTGATGCCAGCATTCAGTAGAGGTGCTGGGGACAACCAGAAGTTCTATCTGGTTCCACAATGACCACACCTATCAATTTTTACTCTACTATGTATGTTAAAAGCTCCATGGTGAACACTATTAACTGATCACTCTGACGACAAAACCAAGCACAGAGAAGCTATGTGGCAATCTCAATATTACAAAGCTGGCAATTGGAGGCGCTAAGAGTCAAACTCAGCTAGTCTAGCTATAGCCATAAGGTCTTGCAGAAACGTAGGTATAGTGATAAAGAACACGTGGCACCATCATTCTTGGGTCCGTGTAACCTTTGGCAATGTACTTAACCTCTCTGTGACTCAGTTTCCTCACATATAAAAAGGAAATGATAATAGCATCCTCTTCCTAAGGTTTTTGAGATCATTAAATGAAATGATATCTATAAAGCCCTACAAAAGTTCCTGGTGCATAGTGAATAAGCAAAAAAATATTAGTTATTGTTAAATTACAAAGGAACAAACAATACAGAATAATCAAACTCTAGTGGACCCAAATGATTCAATGGGAACATAATTGCTGAGGCATAGAGAACAGAAGTGCGAGGAAATGCCAGGAGCTATACTTTGTAGTTACGGTTATCTATTAACCCATTTATGCCTCATGTTCCATTCTTGAAACAGTAGTGACATGGGAGTTATTCATATCCTACTGCTCAAGGTCATCACCAAGATCTGATTTTTCACACGTGTCTGCCTCCTAAGGGTGCATGTCATCAAGTGGTGCACAGAGTCAGTCACTGTTGCAGATACTGGCATGCTGGGAAACTTGTCAAAAAGTGATGGGAGCCTGACCTGTGGTGGCGCAGTGGATAAAGCGTTGACCTGCGAACACTGAGGTCGCCAGTTCAAAACCCTGCACTGGTCTGGTCAAGGCACATATGGGAGTTGATGCTTCCAGCTCCTCCCCTCTTTCTCTCTTTCTCTCTTTCTCTCTCTCTCTCTCTCACTCTGTGTCTCCTCTCTAAAAAAAATGAATAAAATAAAAAGAAATTAAAATGAATAAATAAAAAGAAATAAAAATAAAAAAGTGATAGAAATTTTCAGAACATTTTTTAAAATTTATTTTTATTTTATTCATTTTAGAGAGGAGACACAGAGTGAGAGAGAGAAAGAGAGAAAGGGGGGAGGAGCTGGAAGCATCAACTCCCATATGTGCTTTGACCAGACCAGTGCAGGGTTTTGAATTGGCGACCTCAGTGTTCCCAGGCCGACGCTTTATCCACTGCGCCACCACAGGTCAGGCCAGAACATTTTTGAAGAACTGAATTTCAAAAATTTTAACCTCTGGCATAAATGGGGTGATGTCACACAATTTACATGTTGGAGTTCCTTCTGCTAGAGGTGGTGGTAGGATTTTAGTGGTTTTATCAGTTTCTCAGTGGCAGAGTTTGCACATTTATTTACTCTTCCTTCTGATACCCTTATTAAAATGAAATAAAATTTAAAATGAGCTTAAATCCATAAAATGTAAGAATGGGATGTGACCACTTGTGGTTTTGGATTTCTTGCATTGTCTAGAGGATTAAAAATAGATGAAGCAGTGATATTGGAAGCAGTAGAGGGATTGGAGCTACAGTAAAAGCTGTACTATCCAAAACGGTGGCCACGAGTCATATGTGGCTACTGAGCCCCTGAAACAAGGGCAGTCCAAATTGACATGGGCCGTAAATGAAAAGATTTAATATGAAAAAAAGAATGAAAATATCTCAATTTTTATATGGATTACATGTTGAAATGTTGCTTTTGTATAGATGTTATTAAAATTCATTTCATCTTTTCAAACTTTTGTATGTGGCGTCCATAAATGTCTAAATTACACAGTAGGCTGTCATTTTTAACTGCATTGTACAAATTTGGGTGGCAACCTGGGAGAGGGCATAAATTTATTCTTGTTGGCTTTCTGGTTTATTTTCCTTTGACTACATTATATATATTTGCATAAAACTATGCAGGCCAAACTTGGGGAAAGAAATTGTCCAAGGGTTCCAGATCAACTCATCTCAATTCTGCACTGATACTGGGGTGGGGCCCAACCTAATAATTAGCTTCAGCTCTTCATATCTTTGTTTTCTACATATTTGTTGTCCCTATCCAAAGGAAGAGTGGTTGGGTGATGATAGTTAACTCTGGCTATTTCTTATTTTCTGACCCAATAAAATAATAAGATCCTCTGAAAAATATTGCTTTACCCTCAGCCTAGTTGGGGTTTTTAAAAATTTCTTTTAATGTAACCTTGTATTTTATTAGGCTTCTAAGCATGTGTGCCCCCATGTTCCCTTACTTAAGCCCTTCTTAAACTTCATGGCTCTAGAACATCATTGATCAGTAGATAAAGTCTCCTTCAACTTCACTATCTTTTTATGAATTTCTTCTTTTTTTTTTATTTGCTGTCATGGCATTCCCTTACTTTATCTCTAGTTCAGCCATATGTCAAAACTATTTTTCTTAATATTTTTTGATGCTGAACTGAGAATAATTTCTCTAAGCCTCTAATATCCATGATACCCATAGAGAAAGCCGCCTTCTCTTTGCTTACTGAAAATTGTAGTCATTGTTTAAAGGCCCAGTTCAAATGTCACCTCTTTCATGAATCTCATTCTGCTACTTCTAGTTTGAGTTATATTTCCTCTGTCTTTGAACCAGTATATTTTTCTCATCCATATTATTTTCAGTTTTTTGCTTTACAGTAACATTTGTCATTTATATGTTGATATTTTCTTCTATCTAGACTGACTCTTGAAGGCAGGAAGCTATGTTTTAAGTAATCTTTCTTTTGGCCAAAAGAATAGCACACATTATCTATTTAATGTATGTTGAGTAAGTAAATTGATGAATGAAATAATAAAAACATTTTTGTAGGTTTGGCACTGGGAAGAGTTAGTTATATTAGGCACTTTGGTTATGTCATACATATTTCCAAGAGGGAAATAAATTGAAATAAATGAAATAGACTCCTTAAAGAGAGGGATTGCCCTTAAATTCTCTAAAATGAAGTCTGAGGGGGAGAGGAGAATGTATGATTTCCTTGGATGGGAAGTGAGTGTATAGAAATGTGGCTGCAATCAATGACACATTCAATTTGGGGGGCCATCTTTTTATTGCTGAGGCTTATATCATGAGTGTCAGCCATGTTTCTTCAAAACTCATTATTGGTATAAGACTAGACTAAATGGGCCAAGGGTCATTCTAGAGTGTGCACACACATGTGTGTGATTTTACATGCCAAGAAGAATTGTTACATTCCCAGCATCCAGAAGAAAATTTTTGACTATGAACTGGATTAGTTTGGCTTATAAGCACTATACAACAAGTAGCTTATTTTTGTATGTAATACATTAATAGTAATGTGTATTAAAGTTGGTTGTATAGCCTGACCTGTGGTGGCGCAGTGGATAAAGCGTCGACCTGGGAACACTGAGGTCGCCAGTTCAAAACCCTGCACTGGTCTGGTCAAGACATATATGGGAGTTGATGCTTCTAGCTCCTCCCCCCTTTCTCTCTCTCTCACTCTCTCTCTCTCTCTCTCTCTCCCTCACTCTGTGTCTCCTCTCTAAATAAATAAATAAAAAGAAATTTAAAAAAATTTTTTAAAAAGTTGGTTGTATAAAGGCTAAATAATAAACTTACATATTATAAGATGAGAGGGAGGTGGGCCCAGCCACAAAGAGCTAAAATGTCCTCAGTTATATTTTGTTGTTTACACAAATCTCTTTGATTTATTTCTAGAATTTCAAATATGTTCTTGTTTGTTATCTTTTATTCACAACTGAATGAACAGTTGACTGGCATAAGCCCAATGAGTGTCTTGTTGATTTACCACTCTTGGCTCTCAGACTGATTCCCGTCTTTCTCTCAACTATATTAGGTTTATGCGATCTACACTTCTGGTATCAGCATTTTTATATTTCATTTGTTTTTATAAACTTTGAAAACAGAAGGCAATAAAATATGCAAAATATAAAAACACTATTGTATAAATATACTGCCAAAAGTATACCACTGGTTGGCAGTCAGACAATCTATATAGTACCTGAACATGTTAGCTTATCTGCTGTATAAAGAAAGCCAAATTTAGCCTATAAAAGCTAGTTTTGACTGTTGATATGTAATCTGCAAACCAACAAATTGAGAAAAACAGAACAAACATAATTCAAAAATAATCTCTAGCTAGAATTATACCCCTAAGACTCTTCTTTTACTTGTGCATGAAACAAAGAGTGAGCTTAATGATTTTGGAGCCATGACTTTCTCTTCAGATATACATCTACAGTTGATAACTCTGAGCATCTGAAAAAAAAAACACTCAAAGCTGCCTGTTAGGATTGGCAAAATAATAATAATAGTAATAATAATACTAATTATAACATTTCAATAATGTTGATATATAGGTCTGTATTTACTTATTCTCTTTTTTTGTGTGTATGTTTGAAATATTTCATTAAAACAAAGACTAGGAGTAAATTTAACCAGAGAGGTTAAAGACTTGTACTCAGAAAATTATAAAACATTGATAAAAGAAATCAAGGAAGATACAAACAAGTGGAAGCATATACCGTGTTCATGGTTAGGAAGAATAAACATCATTAAAATGTCCATATTACACAAAGCAATTTATAAATTTAATGCAATTCCTATTAAAATACCAATGACATACTTCAAAGATATAGAACAAATATTCCAAAAATTTAAATGGAACCAAGAAAAGAACACGAATAGCCTTAGCAATCTTGAAAAAGAAGAATAAAGTAGGTGGTCTCACATTTCCTGATATCAAGTTATACTACAAGGCCATTTTGCTCAAAACAGCTTGGTACTGGCATCAGAACAGGCACAGTGATCAATGGAACAGAACAGAAAACCCAGAAATAAACCCACAGCTTTATGGACAACTGATATTTGACAAAGGTGGTAATAACATACAATGGAGTAAAGACAGTCTATTTAACAAATGGTGTTGGGAAAATTGGACAGCTACCTGCAAAAAAATAAAATTAGACCACCAACTTACACCATTCACAAAAATAAACTTAAAATGGATAAAAGACTTGAATGTAAGTAGTGAAAACATAAGCATCCTAGAGGAAAACATAGGCAATGAACTCTACGACATCTCTGGCAGCAATATATTTGCTGATTTATCTCCACGGGCAAGGGAAATAAAGGACAGGATAAACAAATGGGACTATATCAAACTAAAAAGATTTTGCATAGCTAAAGATAATATGAACAAAATAAAAAGGCAAACGACACAATGGGAGAACATATTGGACAATACATTTGATAAGGGGTTAATAATCAAAATTTATAAAGAACTTGTAAAACTCAACACCAGAAAGATAAACAATCTAATAAAACAATGGGCAAAAGAAATGAATAGACATTTCTCCAAAGAGGACATAGGGATGGCCAATAGGCATATGAAAAAATGCTCAACATCACTAATCATTAGAGAAATGCAAATTAAAACCACAATGAGATATCACCTCACACCAGTCAGAATGGCGCTCATTAACAAAACAACACCGAATAAGTGCTGGTGAGGATGTGGAGAAAAGTGAACTCTCCTGCATTGCTGGTGGGAATGCAGACTGGTGCCGCCACTGTGGAAAAAAGTAAGAAAATTTCTCAAAACATTAAAAATGGATCTGCCTTTTGACCCAACCATCTCACTTTTAGGAACATATTCCAAGAACACCACACCATGATTGAAATGGAGAAATGCAGCCCCATGTTTATGGCAGCATTGTTTACAATAGCCAAGATCTGGAAACAGCCCAAGTGTCCAACAGTGGATGAGTGGATTAAGAAGCAGTGGTACATATACACAATGGAATACTATGGGGCCATGAAAAAAAGGAAATCTTACTTTTTGCGATAACATAGATGGATCTGGAAACTATTGTGTTAAGTGAAATAAGCCAGACAGAGAAAGAAAAATACCATCTGACTTCATTCATTTGAGGAATCCAATGAACAATATGAACTGAGGAACAGAATAGAGACAGAGGCAGGATCAAAGGGTCCAGAGGGAAAGAAGACAGTGGGAAAGAGGATGACAGGATGGGATGAGAGCAGAAAAGCAAAACTGGGAGGAGGGCATTACAGGGAGGAGGGGAAGGGGGATGTGGTGGGGAACATGGGGGAGGGGGGAGGTATTCAGGGAGACACTAGAATCTATGTACACCCAATAAATTAAAATTAAAAAAAAAATTAGAGAAATAGCAAGGGTAAGATTGTCCCTCTCACTGACAAGAGAAGTTTCTTCCTATCTTCATATGAAGAAGACTTTTTACCAAGGTTACAATTTCGGCTTATACACAGGGTGGACAGAAGGAGATTTGCAGTTGTGAGTATGTGAAACATAGAATTTATTCTTGTATTACTTATTAATTGTATTATTTTCCATATGCACAACTATAAACCTACTTTTGTTAACCCCTGTATGTGCACTCTTAAACAATGTCTTTAGTTTGTGTGAACCTCTGCAATATTAAGGTTCCAATAAGGCATGTCTTTTCAGTTCTCAGATTCTTAATTTCCCCCTTCTCACTTTGAGCTTTCTTACCTCCTTTCTCAATAATCTGCTCTTGGAAAAGGATGTACAATTCACCATTGACACTTCAGTTGAGCCCAAGTCAATATGATATTTCTGCAAGGCAATTTTCCAGTTATCAACTAAAAGTACTAAAGGAAGTTTTGTTATCAATGAGCAAGAAAGCAAATATTTGGAAAAATTGCATGTAAGTGTATTTATACATGAAAGGAGACCCCTGGTCCCTTGCCCTTCTATCACCTAAGTGGTTGCTGAGTAACAGCAACCATGATTCTGGCCAGCTTTCTTCTCCCTCTTTGCCTTGGCCTCAGACTTTGACACAGTGAGAAGAACCCTGTGACACGGTCTTTTTATTAACATCTAAAGAATTTATTCAGCTACCATTCCCTCTATATAATGCTGGGGAAACGTGGGTTTTTAAAGAGACCACTGGATTGTTTAAATGAAGTACTTAGGTTGTCGTTCCTTTTCCATCACTAAATTAGTATGAGATTTGGGGCAAGTTATAGTCCATCTTTGAGTCTCATGAGTAAATAAAGTATAAAGGACTGAATCAGTGCTTTTCAATCCTGGTGGCACATTAGAATAAGGTGAGGTGGAGTTTGAGCATCAGTACTTTGACAAAGCCCCTCAGGTGATTCTATATTACAGGCAGGGCTGAGAACTACTGGACAAGATGATCCCTAAAGTCTTGTCCAGGGAGACAGTGTATCTTAGATGGTTAAGGGAGAGAGCATTGCATTTGAGGGAGCTGAATTTGAATCTCAGCTCTCCCACTTTCGGGCTATAACAACTTAGGCAGGTTTTTACTTCCTTTAAGTCTCCATTTTCTCATTTTTATAGTAATAATATACTTGCCTCCTTGGGTTGTTGAGAAGATTGAATATAATGATGTGTATATATAGAGTAGTTCAGGATTTTGCACAAAGTAGACATTTAACAAATGCTGATGATGAAGAAGATGATTACTATGATGAGGCTGATTAACCAAGCCCCACCCCCAGAAAACAAGAAATCCTTGTCTAAAGGTAGTAATGGCTCAAGAATAGAAAGTAGAATAACAGGAAAAAACCCCAGGAGCAGCCCTATTGCATGTATTCAAACTTATTATTTCCCACAAGTGCACTTTATATTACCAGGGACTATACACTAAATGATGCTATACAAATTGGTTAAAAATATGCAAAATAATCTCAAAACGAAAAAACCCTTAAATCCCTGTTTTATATCACTAACAAATACAAATTGTAGATTGATAAAGACCTAAATATGACAAAGCAAAACTTTATTTTTTTCTTAAGTGGGAAGTGGGGAAACATAGAGACTTCTACATGCACTTCTATCGGGATCCATCTGGCAAGCCCCCAATGTTGCTCTGTTGCTGAGCAACTGAGCTATTTCAGCCCATTGAGCCTCAGTGCCTGGGGCCAACTTGCTCCAACTAAGCCATGGCTGCAAGAGTGGAAGAGAGAGAGAGAAAGGAGAGGGAGAAGGGTGGAGAAGCAGTTGGGCACTTCTCCTGTGTGGCCTGGCCAGAAATTGAACCCAGATCATCCATACACTGACTGCTGAGCCAACCAGCCAGGGCCCAAAGCAAAACTTTAAATATTTAGATAAAAATGGAAGAATGTTGTTATGTAGCTAGAATAGGAAGGCTCTTTAAACAAAAAGGATGAATAATAAGGGATAGAATAAAAATACTAATTACTTTAAAATTTAACACGTTCATATTTGAAAAATACTAGAAAGTTAAAAATGTTTATAATGCATATAACAAAGCTATAATAATCAGAATATATTAGAAATCTCTACAAATCAAGAAAGCAAAATAAATTAAGAGAACAGAAAAATGGACAAAATTTAGGAATTTTCAGCCCACAGAAATAAGCAAATGAAAATATGTTTGTTTGATCAGGCAGTGGCACAGTGGATAGAGAGTCAGACTGGAATGTGGAGGACCCAGGTTCCAAACCCCAAATTCGCCGGCTTGAGCACGGGCTCATCTGGTTTGGGCAAGGCTCACTAGCTAGAGCCTAAGGTTGCTGGCTTGAGCAAGGGGTCACTTGGTCTATTGTAGCCCCCCGGTTAAGGCACATATGAGAAAGCAATCAATGAATAACTAAGGTGCTACAATGAAAAATTGATCTAAGGTGCCACAACGAAAAATTGATGCTTCTTATCTCTCTCCCTTCCTGTCTCTCTCTTTCTCTCTCTCTCTCTCTCTCTCTCACTCTCTCTCTCTCTCTCACACACACACACACCATATATATATACATATATATATATACACACACACACACATATATATATATATATATATATATATATATATATATAATATGTTCAACTTTATCAAAGAATTAAAACAAGTGAGATACAAATTCACATTCATCAAATTTTAACTCCTGATGGAAATGCAAATTGCTCTAACAATCTTCCAAGAATATCCAGCTTCTGTGTGTAAAGGAGCATGATCAGGAATGATTCCAGCAGTGTTTGAACAGACAAAAATTTTAATCAACTTCAGTATCATTAACCAAGAAAGTGATAAATAAATTGTACAACAGAATACTGTTCAAGAATGAAAATTAATGGATTAAGCTATGTTTATAAACGTGCATAACTTTCTTAAATAATTTTTTAAGAGAGCATTGCAGAAGAACCTGCATAGTATGTTGCCAGAAATACTTTGAATAGTCTGTTGGTAGTGTGTAAATTGTAGTCAGAAGAATACACAGTGACATTAGGTGAGTATCTGGGTGACAAAGAGATAGAAAGGAAGGTGAAATGACACAAGAGGAATTTCACCCTTTTTCCTATTTTCTGTTTTGGTTTAAAAGGCTTGAAAGATATATGGTAAAATGTTTGTATGTGTTAACCTCGGATTGTAGTCAGCTTTTTTTTTTTAATATTTTACTTATTGATTTTTAGAAAGAAGAGAGAGAAAGAAGCCAGTGCCTTGACTAGAAAGGTCCAGGGCTTTGAACCAGCAACCTCATCGTTCCAAATAGACACCCAATCCACTGTACCACCATAGGTCAGGCAATCAGAGTGTTTCTAAAAATATATTCTATGTAATTTCCTTCTTTTTTTTTTAAATTGAGGCATCTTTGGACCCAGAGAACCAGATGAGATACCAGCACGCTGATTCTCACTTGTGATTAAGTGGAGTCTCAGAAGATATTTGGGGCAGTGGAGGTCCCTTGATTTTGGTGGTACCAGATGATAATAACTTTTTTCACTTATGCCAGGAAATCTCTGTACCTTCTGCTCAAATTTACTGCAAACCAAAAATTCCCTAAAAAATAAGGTCTAATTAAGAAAAAAATAAAGAACGAAAACTCTTTAAAAACCATATGGTACAGAGAAAAACTTTCAAGAGGGAAATATTGAGAGTTTTGTCAGATACAAGAAAAGGAAAAAAAAAGAATCTCCTTGTAATAATGTCACAATAAATTAGAGAGACAGTAGAAAAATAGTATATATAATTGATAATCAACATATACTTTTTAATTGACAGAACAATCACTTACTAAATTTTGAATGAAAAATGATAATGCTTAAACACACAAAATAAGAATATAAGCAAACAATATTTTTAAAAAGTATCTACATGTTGAATTCTATTAGAATTAGATAATAGCATATTTTTCTTGTAATATAGAAGAATTATGTCCATTACAAAACTGGATAAAATATTAATTTTGACAGAAAACAAAGGAATATTTTATTTATTTATTTTTATTTTTATTTTTATTTTTTTTTTTTTTTTAAATATATATATATTTTATTATTATTAATTCTAATGGGGTGACATCAATAAATCAGGGTACATATGTACAATGAAAACATCTCCAGGTTATCCTATCATTCAATTGTGTTGCATACCCATCACCAAAAGTCAAATTGTCCTCTGTCACCTTCAATCTGGTTTTCCCTGCGTCCCTCCCCTCCTCCCTATCCCACCCTCCCCTCCCTCCTCCCACCCCGTAACCACCACTCTCTTGTCCATGTCTCATGGTCTCACTTTCATGTCCCACCTATGTATGAAATCATGCTGTTCTCAGTTTTTCCTTTTTTCTGATTTACTTATTTCACTCCGTATAATGTTATCAAGGTACATCCATTTTGTTATAAATGATCCGATGTCATCGTTTCTTATGGCTGAGTAGTATTCCATAGTATATATGTACCATAGCTTTTTAATCCACTCGTCTTCTGAGGGACACTTGGGCTGTTTCCAGATCTTCGCTATTGTGAACAATGCTGCCACGAACATGGGGGCGCATTTCTTCTTTTCGAACAGTGCTATGGTGTTCTTAGGGTATATTCCTAAAAGTGGGATAGCTGGGTCAAAAGGCAGTTCGATTTTTAATTTTCTGAGGAATCTCCAAACTGTTTTCCACAGTGGCTGCACCAGTCTGCATTCCCACCAGCAGTGCAGAAGGGTTCCCTTTTCTCCACATCCTCGCCAGCACTTATTCTGTGTTGTTTTGCTGATAAGTGCCATTCTGACTGGTGTAAGGTGATATCTCATTATGGTTTTAATTTGCATTTCTCTAATGATTAGTGATGTTGAGCATTTTTTCATATGCCTATTGGCCATCTGTATGTCCTCTTTGGAGAAATTTCTATTCATTTCTTTTGCCCATTTTTTGATTGGGTTGTTTGTCTTCCTGGTGTTGCGTTTTATAAGTTCTTTATAAATTTTAGTTATTAACCCCTTATCAGATGTGCTGTCGAATATGTTCTCCCATTGTGTGGTTTGTCTTTTTATTCTGTTCCTATTGTCTTTAGCTGTGCAAAAACTTTTTAGTTTGATATAGTCCCATTTGTTTATCTTGCCTTTTATTTCAGTTGCCCATGAAGATAAATCGGCAAATATACCGCTGCTACAGATGTCGGAGAGCTTGCTGCCTATGTTTTCTTCTAAGATGCTTATGGTTTCACGGCTTACATTTAAGTCTTTTATCCATTTTGAGTTTGTTTTTGTGAATGGTGTAAGTTGATGGTCTAGTTTCATTTTTTTGCAGGTAGATGTCCAATTTTCCCAACACCATTTGTTAAAGAGGCTGTCTTTACTCCATTGTATGTTTCTTCCTCCTTTGTCAAATATCAGTTGTCCATAAAGCTGTGGGTTTATTTCTGGGTCCTCTGTTCTGTTCCATTGATCTATGTGCCTGTTCTTATGCCAGTACCAGGCTGTCTTGAGTACAATGGCCTTGTAGTAAACCTTGATATCAGGAAGAGTGATACCTCCTGCTTTATTTTTTCTTTTTAAGATTGCTGAGGCTATTCGTGTTCTTTTTTGGTTCCATATAAATTTTTGCAATATGTGTTCTATATCTTTGAAGTATGTCATTGGTATTTTAATTGGTATTGCATTGAATTTATAAATTGCTTTGGGTAATATAGACATTTTAATGATGTTTATTCTTCCTAGCCATGAGCACGGTATGTGCTTCCACTTGTTTGTATCTTCCTTGATTTCTTTTATCAATGTTCTATAATTTTCCGAGTACAAGTCCTTAACGTCCTTGGTTAAATTTACTCCTAGGTACTTTATTTTTTTGGCTGCAATAGTGAAGGGGATTGTTTCCTTAATTTCTTTTGCTGATATTTCATTGTTGGTGTATAGAAATGCCTCTGATTTCTGAGTATTAATTTTATATCCTGCCACCTTGCTGAAATCATTTATAAGGTCCAGTAGTTTTTTGACTGAGACTTTAGGGTTTTCAATATACAATATCATATCATCTGCAAATAATGACAGTTTTACTTCTTCTTTTCCAATTTGTATGCCTTTTATTTCTTCTTCTTGTCTGATTGCTGTAGCTAGGACTTCCAGAACTATGTTGAATAAGAGTGGTGAAAGTGGGCAACCCTGCCTGGTTCCTGATCTTAAGGGGATTGCTTTTAATCTTTGTCCATTTAGTATGATGTTTGCTGTCGGTTTATCGTAGATGGCCTTTATCATGTTAAGGAATGATCCCTGTATTCCCACTTTACTGAGAGTTTTGAGCATGAATGGGTGTTGGATTTTATCAAATGCCTTTTCTGCATCTATTGAAATTATCATGTGATTTTTGTCCTTCCTTTTGTTTATGTGGTGAATCACATTGATTGATTTGCGAATATTGAACCAGCCTTGCCTCTCCAGAATAAATCCCACTTGATCGTGGTGTATGATTTTTTTCATATATTGCTGGATCCGGTTGGCTAATATTTTGTTGAGAATTTTAGCGTCTAAATTCATCAGGGATATAGGCCTATAATTTTCTTTCTTTGTGTTGTCTTTGCCCGGTTTTGGGATCAGAATTATGCTTGCCTCATAAAAGGAGTTTGGAAGTCTTCCTTCCTCTTGAATTTTTTGAAATAGCTTGAGGAGAATAGGAGTTAGTTCTTCTTTGAATTTTTGATAGAATTCACTTGTGAAGCCATCAGGCCCAGGACTTTTCTTTTTTGGGAGTTTTTTGATAACTGTTTCGATCTCATTTGCTGTAATTGGTCTGTTTAGGTGTTCTGATTCTTCCAGATTGATTTTTGGAAGGTTATATGATTCAAGAAATTTGTCCATTTCACCAAGATTGTCTAATTTTTTGGCATATAGTTCTTCATAGTATTTTCTTACAATGCTTTGTATTTCTGTTGTGTCAGTTGTTATTTCTCCACTGTCCTTTCTAATTTTATTTATTTCAGTCCTCTCTCTTTTTTTCTTGGTGAGTCTAGTTAAAGGTTCATCAATCTTGTTTACCTTTTCAAAGAACCAGCTTCTTGTTTCATTGATCCTCTGTATTGTTTCCTTAGCCTCTATGTCATTTATTTCTGCTCTGATCTTTATTATTTCCTTCCTTCTGCTTGTCTGGGGTTTTATTTGTTGTTGTTTTTCTAGTTCTTTTAGATGCAGGGTCAGGTTGCTTATTTGAGCTTTTTCTAGCTTCTTATGATATGCCTGTAGTGCAATAAACTTCCCTCTCAGAACTGCTTTTGCTGTGTCCCATAAATTTTGAGTTGATGTATGCTCATTATCATTTGTTTCTAGAAACTTTTTTATTTCTTCTTTGATCTCATTGTTAATCCATTCATTATTTAATAACATGCTATTTAGTTTCCAAGTGTTTGAGTATTTTTCATTTTTTCTTTTGTGGTTAATTTCTAGTTTCATGGCATTGTGATCAGAGAAAATGCTTGATATGATTTCAATCTTCTTAAATTTATTGAGACCATTTTTGTGTCCTAACATGTGGTCTATCCTAGAAAACGTACCATGAGCGCTTGAGAAGAATGTATATTCTACTGCTTTAGGGTGAAAAGTTCTGAAGATATCTATTAAATCAAGTTGATCTAGTGTATCCTTTAAGTCTGCTGTTTCTTTATTAATTTTCTTTCTTGAGGATCTATCCAGTGTTGTTAGAGGGGTATTGAAATCCCCTACTATGATAGTATTGCTGTTAATCTCGCCCTTTATATCCATCAAAGTCTGCTTTATGTATGTCGGGGCTCCTATATTTGGTGCATAGATATTTACAATAGTTATATCTTCCTGTTGAATTGTTCCCTTTATAATTATGTAGTGTCCTCTTTTATCTCTTACTACAGCCTTTGTTTTAAAGTCCATTTTGTCTGATATAAGTATTGCTACCCCTGCTTTTTTTTCATTTCCATTTGCATGAAATATTTTTTTCCATCCTTTTACCTTCAGTCTATGAGCATCTTTTGTTTTAAGGTGTGTCTCTTGTAGACAGCATATGTATGGGTCCTGTTTCTTTATCCATGCAGCTACCCTATGTCTTTTGATTGGATCATTTAATCCATTTACATTTAAGGTTATTATTGATATGTAGTTGTTTATTGCCATTTTATCCTTTAAAGCTGTATTCTTCTTTTGCTCTATTCATTCCTCCCTTTAAACTGTTCACAAGAGGCCCCTTAGTATCTCTTGCAGAATTGGTTTGGTTTTTATGAATTCCTTGAGGCTTTCTTTTTCTGGGAAGCTCTTTATTTCTCCTTCAATTTTAAACGTTAGCCTTGCTGGATAAAGTAGTCTTGGTTGTAGGTTCTTGTTCTGCATTACTTTGATTATTTCTTGCCATTCCCTTCTGGCCTCAAGTGTTTCTGTTGAGAAGTCCGATGTCATCCTTATGGGGGCTCCTTTGTAGGTGATAGTCTTTTTTTCTCTAGCAGCTTTTAAAATTTTTTCTTTATCCATTAGCTTTGGTATTTTAACTATGATGTGTCTTGGTGTAGATTTTTTTGGGTTTCTCCTTAATGGAGTTCTGTGTGCTTCTTGAATGTGTGGAGTGTTTCCCAGCCTTAATTTAGGGAAGTTTTCTGCTATGATTTGATTGAACAAAGTTTCCATTTCCTGTCCTCTCTCCTCTTCTTCAGGCACCCCTATGATGCGAATGTTGTTTCTCTTCATGTTGTCACAAAGCTCCCTTAGAGTTTCCTCACATTTTTTAAGTCTCTTTTCCTTTTTCTTCTCTGCTTCTGTGCCTTTGTTTATTGTGTCCTCTAACTCGCTTATTCGATCCTCAGCGTCATCCATCCTGCTTTTAATTCCTTCCATTGTGGTCTTCAGTTCTGATACTGTATTTGTCATTTCTGTCTGATTCTTTTTTATTATTTCAATTTCATTTTTTATACTTGTTATCTCTTTGTTTAGCTGTTCATAATGACTATCCATTGTTTCTCT
This sequence comes from Rhynchonycteris naso, assembly GCA_037038555.1. Lineage (NCBI taxonomy): Eukaryota > Metazoa > Chordata > Mammalia > Chiroptera > Emballonuridae > Rhynchonycteris > Rhynchonycteris naso. Next base: position 147,959,999 of record CM072999.1, on the reverse strand, counting down.
AATTTCTTTGAGCATCCTAACTATCATTATTCTAAATTCTGCTTCTGGTAATTTGGTTATATCTGGTTCATTCAGGTCCTTCTCTGGGGATTTCTCTTGGTTTTTTTGGTTTGCATTCCTCTGCCTGCCCATTTTTTCTTTGTATAAGCAAGTTGTGGCCCCTGGCGTCCAGTAGGTGTTGCCTTTGTGATCTCTAGGTGTGGTCTATCTGCAGGCCCCCCGCCCCCTCTGCTGGTGCCTAGGGTGTTTGGGTATGAGCGTTGCCAGCGCCGGCCCACTGTGGCTTTTGCTATGATTTCTGCCTCTCCTCCGTGGGAGGGGCTGTCACTGAAGCCACAAGATTAGCACCAAGGGTAGAGGTGAGCACCTTTCCTCAGCTGCGGACCCAGCCTATTTCCGGACTTCTGCCCAGAACCAGCAGTCGGAGCCTGCTCGCTACAGTTCCGCGGGTTAGGCGGGGCTTTTGACGTGCTCTCAGCTATAAGCTTTTGCCCGTCCGGAGCTTTAGCCCCGCCCTCGAGGCCATGGCCCTTCTGCGCAGGGTCGGAAACCAAGGTTTATTGGGGCGGGCGTGTTTGCTGGCTTCCGCCAAGCTGCGTACTTCCGCTCGTCCCGGACTCTACCCCGCCCCCGCGTTCGGAGCCCGCTCGTGCACGTATGAATTTTATCTGGGGTTTCTCCGGCCGGATGGGGATAATAGCATGGGCTCAGCCGCGAGCCTCCACTTGCCTCAGGGTCCACCCCGTTCCCGCGCTCGGAGTCCGCTCGCGCACGTATACTGGCCAACCGCGGTTTCTCCGGCCCGGGTGGGGGGGTGGGGGACTGTTAGCGTCAGCTCAGCCACAGCCCCTGCCCGTCCCTGGTCCCAGCCTGGTCCCCGCGGTCAGGGCCGGCTTGCGCAGGGCCTGCCTGTTCCTGGCCTCCCGCTTTGTCCCCGTAAGTGGGATTAAAGGCGGGCCCGCAGCTTCCGGACCGCTCTGGCGCTTCCCCTCCGACCCTCTGGGCTAGACCGATCTCCCACCGGCTTGGCCTCTGCCCATGCCGACAGAACCGCCTTTCAGCGTCCTGCCGCCCCAAAACCCCAAGCAGCCCTCAGCAGAGTAGGAAGGGACCTAATACTCCACACTGTAGGCCTGGGAGCTCCCTCACTTGTTTCACAGCTCAATACTGTCCAAGTGCCTCTTCTAGGCTCTGGGACTGCATGCTGGGGCTTGGTTCCTGGGACCCAGGTCCCTCCCTCTCCGCCAAACTCTCCTCCCGCCACACGGGTCTCTCTGGGCTGCCGTTTGCTCCGGGGAGCTGGGCAGCCCTCTTCGCGTTTTCGCTATTCCTACCAGTCTCAATGTGGCTTCTTCTGTGTTCCTTGGTTGGAGAGTCCACTTAGTTTTGTTCAAAGTTGGTTTATCTCGGTGATGGTTCTTAAAATTGAGTTGTAATCCACTTCGGTTCTGGGAGTTGGAAGCTGGTACGTCCGCCTACTCCGTCGCCATCTTGCTCCCCCCTTATTTATTTTTATTTAAAGAGTTTCTTTATACATACATACTGAAGGCCAGGGTTTGGAGCAGGACAAGGAAATCGTTGTTGGCTAAATCACAAAGTTCTGTCCCTCATCTAAAGGAATTTGTACCTGTAAGTCTAAAATTCCCTAATCTGCAAAATTTCATCTTTCTAACCAACCTATAGTGAGTTCATGCAGACACTCAGCTCTGCAGAGCAGTGGGATTTCCTAACGTCCAGAGGACTATAGTGGTCCAGGGCTGTCTGTGACTCCATGGCCCTGGCTAATTCAAGGAGGGAGGATTACCAGCCAGTATTTGCTTTCTATCACCAGCTTTAGCAGTAGTAAAGGCTGACATTTTGGTCTCCATTGCTTGTTACCTATTTTTCCCCCATTGGTACTAAACTCAAGAGGAGAAGAAAGAGATAGTTCATTTGCCACCTCCCTCACACAAAATCTTGACATGCACTATCATGGGGAAAATAAGTGAGAGAAGGAAAAAAGAAAGAGGCAGAAATGCAGCCCGGTCCTCCACTCAGCTCTGGGGAAGTCTGAGGATAGGAGTGAAGCCCCCCTCCAAATTAAATAAAATCTATGTTATTTTAAAATGGCTTATTGAAGGAAGTAAACAGGAAAATCAATAAAGTGCATGATGCAGAATAAAAGCAATGAAGTCTGGGGTAAAGACAAGTGCTTTTGTATTCAACAGAGGGAATCACGGGACTAATAACAGTTATGGACTTTATATTACAAAAACAAATAAAATGTTTTCAGTTGAAACCACTGATCCCAATAACTTGGAGTGCTTGCAAATCGTTAGAAGCATTTAGAATCTTTTCTATTAAAGTCAGTTCAGTGCTTATGGTGTATTATCAATACAAGTAAAATGATATCTACTGGGAAAAGAAGTCACCCCAGAATTATAATGCCAATTATGTCTTGGAAAACATGTAGGCAGTGTTCTCTCCAGAGCATTTCTGAAAGGATTATTATTATATTATTGCTGGAAGAGTCTAATCTGGACATTGGACAGAGCTCATTTTCCCCCCTGAGGAACATATTTAAGAACTTGACCAACAATATCAGCATGGTAGGAAAATATAAAACAATTTTATTTGTACAGGACGAATTTTAGTTCATTCCTCTTACATCAAATCTGCAGTCCCCCAAGACTGGGTTCTGGGAAGGCCCCAAGAGCTATAATTAAGTTGCCTGTTACCTACCACTCCTGTCTAAGGTGATCTGTTTTTCTCCAAGCATCCTGGGAAAACTACATTTCCTGGGGTAGAACATTGTCCCCACTGTACCTTTTCCCGTCAAGTCTGTCTATCCATATGTTGGGCAAATGAGTTTGTAAATTTGTATTTTTTGAGTTTGTTCACTTTTATTGTTAAAAAATGGCGTTGGGCAGCCACACATGTGGTTGCCCTCAGAGTAGGAAAATTGATTGCAAATTGCATTCCTGTTTGGGAGGAGCCATTATTTTGCTAATGTTTGTTGGAGGAGGAGTCTCTGTGGGCCCTGTCAGTTTTGCAGGGAGAGCAGAGAGAATGCAGAGTGCTGAAGAAGAAGCTAGTTTTGCAGAGAGAGAAGAAGTGCAGATGAGGAACCAGCGCTGAGGGACTTTGCAAGCTCTGCTGAGACTTGTGAGGCCTGTGATTCTAGGAGGAACTGGAGAAGATTCTCCTGGTTGTGGAACTAGAGAACGTGTCAGGGCTTTGGGAGCCCTGAGTGAATGGGAAATGTTTTCCCTGTGTGTTTGCTCGTTGGCCGGTGTGAGACTTTAATAAATGAATGACCCACCATTTCTTGGCTCTACTGTTTTTTTTCCCATCTGCCCAAATCCAATGAGAACCTACATGGCTATGATGGTGGTGACCACTGGCCATACACTGTATCTCTTAATTGGCCTGCATTCCCTGTTCCATCGAACACAGTAAGCCTCCCTTCCTCACTGGCTATGTGACGACTGTGTATGCTTTGGGTATCATTCTGGTCAGATGAACTGTCATGCAGGCTGAAAGTTGTCCTGCCTTGGTTTTCCAGGTCAAAAGGTTGCGCCCATTTGTTCTGACCTCATTACAAAGCACTGCAATGAAAGAGTTCTTTGTTGTTTGTCAATGAACAGCAATCAAGGTCTTGAGGATGGAGTTGGTCTACAAAATGGGTGCTATGCTGTGGAGATTACTGTGAAAGATTATGGCTTTGAAGGCGCAGGAGCTGGGCTACATCATCAGAGTATCATCAGAGTGTCAATAGGGAGCAGTGATGGAACACTCAGAGGAGGGGGAGGGACACGCTTTGGAATTGTTTCTGCCTCTTGTATGCTTGGCATGAAATAGTCCTTTCCATTTGTTTTCTCTTCCTGATAGATTCTTGCTCATTCTCCAAGGCCCACCTTAAACATTGTCTCTTCTGTAGAGTCATTTGTATTGCCTCCTCCTCTACTTCTCTCCCCTTTTCCCTCTTCTCATTGTTCCCTCTCCCCACCTCCCCCATCCTCTGGGCTGCAGTAGTCATGGCCACACACCTCCTGCTGACACGTGCCTCACACTGAACTAAAGGATTCCAGGCACCTGTTTGTTATCTCCCCAGAAGGTAAGAGCCCTCAGAACGGGGGCCAGGCCTTACTTCTCTGTGGATTCATAGAGATTATTAGGAATCCAGTAGATAATGTAATATAGGGAGGAACAAACGAACCACCAATGAATGTGTGACTAAATAAACAGTATTTTGCCTTAGATCATCTGTGCAAATACTGCCTGCTAATTAAATGACATAGCAAGTAATTACACTAAAAATTTTCCAGCAAACTAGTTCTGGCAACTATTCCACATGCCTAAACCAAAACCTTGGGAATCATTTACTTCCTATCTCCCACCCCGTGGCCTCCTGTTGGTCTCTCACCCCATATTCCCTTATACCTGTGTCATCCATACCAACCACCCCACCCTCCTCCTGGTGTTCTGCTTGGTAGAATGCTTGTCCACACCCATTCTTGCCCCTTCATGTCAACACTGTTCAAATGGCTGTTTCATACCAAGAATAAAACGGATGCTTTTACAGAGATAACCTTAAAATGCACTTCTTAAGTGTTAGAGGCACACACTATATGACAAAAAGTTAAAATTATATGACATGTTAGGGCATTAATGTAATAAATTGGAAAGAGATGTATATGTGGGCCCATTGTCGTTCATGAAAAGAGCAGAAACTCAACAGCAGATACCCCTGTGTAACTGACAAGAATATTTCACAAGATTAAAATGTTCCAAGCTTTGTCGTCTCTGACGATGGCATTAAACATTTTCTCACAAGGAGTGGAAATAAAACCAGATCTAATAACAGGGACCCATACTTGGCTGCATGATGGGAAGTCAGAAGACACAATCATTGCAGAAAGGATGGCCCTGCCAAGGGCGGGGGTGCCAGTCGATTCCCAGAATCTGGCATGGGTGTCAGTTTCTGCCTGACACTTTAATAACACAGATATCTCACCTTAACTGGTTTTAGCTCTTACTTCCTCCTGCCCTTACTGTTTCTATTTTTTTACTGGAAGCAAGTAACCTATTATCAACTTTTGATAATATGTGACAGTTCTAACTTGAACTCCTGAAACTGAGTCCTGGAAACTGGTGAATAAGACATTTCTCTTCACATTCTACTGTGAAAACATTCTGGGTGTTTCTCTAATTTCCTATGCTTTAGAGGGCTCAGTAGGGGGCCGAATTTTAGTAGAAATACAAATGTAGTTGCAAGCTTGGCATTGATTCATCCTGATATTTCCTGCAAGGGGAAAATAGAGGTTGTTTTTGCAGGATGGATGTCTCTAGAAGATTTTGACCTCTAACACCTCTGAGGGGTAATCTAACCAGGTTTAGAAGATTGTATGAAGCTCCTTTGGGAAGAACAAAAGACACATGGTGAACTAAAGACAGCTGTTATTTATTTACTTGTAACATGTTAATTAAAAAGGATCTCAAGCCAATACTAGCTCCTGAGAATACATCAGTGTTTTTTACACATAAATGGAAACAATATAAATCATACATTTGATACATTCTCAATTAGATTTCCTAACAAAAGTCTCAATTGTCTCACCCTTTATTTCAAATTAAACAATTCCAGTTGAGTCTCTTCTCCTTTCATGTTTGTTTATTCACCTTGCCAATATTTTATTTTCTAAGAGCAATGTGTAGTTTCAAGAAATTGAAGACTTTTAATCATCATCATGAACCAAATGGCAGGTTAGAGGGAGACTGCTGTCTACACCTTTTATAATTGGCCTCCTCCCAAAGAAATCCCCAAAAGTCAAAGCATGGAAGAAGGAAAGAGAGCCTTCTTCAGTGTGTCTTCTATAATAAATAGATCTTAAATAACGTACTGTGACGACACTTGAATACACCAGTAGAAAATAAAGAATTTGAACACTGGGAAGCAGATGACAGAAGGGTATCTTTTTTAATGAATTGGGTTAACCAAATTTACTGGAGTATTGAAAGCCCTCTGCTGAGAAACAATTAAAATAGTAAACTATTGTAGTCTAAGGAAGTACTCTAAAAGGTAAGTATAGGAAAGCCCAAGTGTGAATATGCACGCATAATACTTGGAGAGAATGACAAAATTTGGTTTTCTTCTCAAAGTTGGTCTAGTAACCATATTTATTAAAATGTTCCCTTTAATCAAAGGAATTGGAGCTGTGATTTCAGGAAGAAACATCTCACCTAGTACACTATATATAAAACCAGAAGAAAGAAAAATGGAGATGCCTTGTTACTCCCCTAGTAATAAGGCATCTCCATTTTCTCCTTCTACTTGGAGAATACAGCTGGAGTCCAGATGGAAATTTGCTATTACTGAACTTTTGTAACAGTATTACCTGATTCTGAGTTACCTGGGGCTGATGCCATGAAGGACAGAAGCCACTTGTGGGCATGCTTGATTTGACCCTACTCTATATGGATGAATTTAATTAATATTCTTCTCCCCAAAGGCACCAATCCACCAAAGTGTCAGGGGCCCAGGGTGCAGGACTCTGGATGTGCACAAGTCATTTGGAGCAACCCAAGTTTTCTAAAAGGGAAGAAAATGTTTCCAGTCTTACCAGAAGACATCGGTGTCTGCATTTGCTAAGTAGTTTATATAATTAGGTGAGAAATCAGAGAGGAGCCCAGGAGACTTATTTTAAATCGCTTCCATTCCCTTAGCTATAGAGGGTGATACCATGACCCTAACAAAGAGTGAGAGCTGCCTTATACCACCTTATACCACCGTCCCCCTAAACCAGGAAAGTGTATCCAGTTGCCACGACCCCAGAGGCAGTTCTCTGCCACTGCTGATAGGCCCAGAAGTCATAGCAAGAACGATCACTTCTCAGACTGACAACAGAGCCCTTGGTGGCACCGACGTGCAGAGGTTGGTAAGAGCCAGGTGTTGCCAGCCCTCTCCTCCTCCATAAACAGCGTGGGATGGTTTACGCCAGCAGCGGAGTAATGACGCTAAGAGACTGAATGATTAAATGCCATTCTGCCAGCCGGAGTGCATGTGTTTTCTGCTTGAAAAAGCCACTTTCATTTTGTATGACAGCTTTCTTAACTGCCACATAGCTCAGAAAATGACAGAGGGCGAATGAAAATAAGTGATTGTAAACTGGCAAACAACTATTTGCTACTATTTGAACTACCATTAAACTGTTCATTCAGTTTCTTGTCAGAAGCCGTCACTCAGCCGTGAAACCAGACTGCGAGCATTAGTTATCTGGTGGCAGTAGAATGCCATCTAATCTTGGGGAAAACTTTTTAGACAAAAATCAGAATATACAAGAGTTGCTGATATCCAGTGGCAAAATACAATGCTTAACCATGGGCAAAGCTGAAGTTTTATAAGACATACATACATAGACTAAACCTGGCTTCCAGTGATGAGCATTCATTTCCTTTGGGAATGTATCCTCGCACAAACTGTTTATTTCCTAAAACAGAAGAAGGGCTAAGAATTATAAAAACAATGAGGTCTGCTACTAGATACTCTGTATCTTTTAAAAACTACTTAACAGTCTTAATGAGGTAGGTAGTTTGCCTCAGTTACAGACAAAGAAATGAGGCTTATCTAGGTTAACAGATTTACCACTTAGAACTTTGAGTCCACATGTGTCAGACCAGACCCCAAGTCCTCCTCACCTCAGTGCTTCTCAAAGGAAACTCCTAGTAGGATTGCCCATTCCACCAAAAAGAAAGAAATGTAAATATTTAAAGGGACACTGTTAGCACTTACTGTGTATAGAGGTGTGAGTTTGAGGCAATGTGGCAAGTTTCACATGAGGGCAAATTTTTCATTTGTGAGTACTGGGAGAGTAAGTCCTTAGTGTACAGGTATTGACCACATTGAAGGCATCTTTTAGAACAGATTATAAAATCTCCTTTAGATCCAGAGTCACAGTGTTCTATGGTGTGTTTGCTTGTTTTATTTTATTTTAAAAAATATTTATTGAATTGATTTGAGAGAGAGAGAGAAAGAACTGGCAAACTGCTAACCAACCGAGCTATCTGGCCAGGGCAGCTTGTTTGCTTGTTTTAAATGTTCACTATTTTTTCTCAGCTTTTTATCCTTTGAAGGTGTATTTGATGTTTGATAACAAGCCAAACTAATTTGGAGTCAAGTCTAGTGTTAGTGAATATATCAAGTTATTTAATATAACTCTGTGTCCAAAAAAGAAATGATCTCCCAATAAATGGATGTAGTTTATTGCACATTATAAAATAAAATGTTTGCGTATTTATAACAGTGTCATAATGGTTTCCCAAGAGTGTTAGTTAGAAGAAAAATCTTTCTGGAGGATATTTTGGCTAGAAGTATCAAGAGTTCTAAAATTTTCTATATGTTTTGGTATGACAATTTTACTTCTGGGAACTTATGCTAAAGAAATAAAGATATATGTTAAGATTTTTAAGGATAACTCATTAATGTCTGACTTAGAAGATGCAATATTAAAATAAATAAACTAACATGGAGAATTAGTGTGTCTTCATTTAAAATGATGTTATAGAACAGTGACCTTCAACCTTTGTCATCTCATGGCACGCCTAAACTAATTGATAAAATTCTATGGCACACCAAAAAATAAGTTTTTTGCCACTCTGACAAAAACTAGGTATAATTTTGATTCATTCTCACTGGATGGCTACGGTTGTGTTGGCTGTTGTTATTTTTTTTATTTGAAAATCTAGGGAAAAGAGATCAGTGTCCTGGGTGAAATAGGTATCGCACGTTTTAAAAATAAATGCTGCACACTAGTTGAAAATCACTATAATAAACCAATATGTAATGCTTCAATAAATATTTATAAAATACTGATAATTATTTTAAAATATATTATAGCATATCTTATTTTTATGATATAAATATTATTCTTTATAATATATAATGTGCATTTATTGTGTATACACCGAATAGTAACTGATTTTTTTTATTGTGTGTGTGTTCTCTGTCATAATTTTCTATAACACATAATATTCATTTTATAATAAAAATATTTAAAAATTTTTTATTTAGTCTATACTCATACTTCATACATTATGGTAGTTTAATCACTGCGGGTGCTAATGAGTCAATGTATGTTAAACCATAGCAAAGATACCACTGTGGGGTTGGCAATGGGGAAGCTGTGCTTGTTTGTGAGCAGCGGTGTCTGGGAAGTCCCTGTGCTTTCTGCTCAACTTCTTTGTGCACCTGAAAATGCTCTAAACCATAAACTGTATTAACTTAAAGAATACATTCTTAAACTTTCTATCTGTTTGAACTTAAAGACACAAATACTGCCGAATGAATATCTGAAGACCTCCAGATAGGCTTGTGGGCAAATCTAGTGCTTTAAGGCAGAAGTTGCCGAATATATTTTGCCAAGAGCCATACACTAAATATTACTGGCTTTGCAACATGGTTTCTGACACCACAGCTCAGCTATGTAGTGTAAAAGCAGCCATGGACAACAGGTACCCAAGCAGGTGGGACTATGTTTCCATTAAACTTGATTTTCAGGAAGAGGAATATGCTAAGTCTTGATTTAAAGCAAGGGACAGGGTTGTGGTTTGGCAAGCATGAGGTCCATGTGTTCAAAGGCTCTGAAGGGGAAAAGAGGAGCTGGGTTCACAGGGAGGTCAATGGGGGCTTGGGAGGAGTAATGGAGAAAGCAATTCTCCCAGGCTTTTCCTGAGTCCTCACATCTCAAAGCAGTTCTGTATGTTCTAGGAAATTGCAGGGAGTTATTAGTGCTTCTTAATAGTCCCAGCAGAAGTACTGTTTTCTGGGAACTAGCTAATCTCTCAAAGGAGAATGGTGGTTGAAAAATGGTAAAAGGTTAGAAGACTATTCTTTCACTCTCTTAGATTCTTCTCAGGAGACAACTTGGAATGAGAACAACAAAGAAAATACCAAACACATCACTAACTTCCCAGAATTCAGTTACCTCAATTTCCTTCACAGGAAGAAGGTTTATAAGAGGACTGTCCTATCTGTCTTGAGAAATCATTACCTAAATCAAAGCATTTGTTTTCTCCAGGGAGTTAGAGGAGGTGAATCAGAGTCAAGCTTAAGTAAAAGAAGAGCATGCTTGAAATAAAACTAAGATGTATTATATGATAGAATTATATAAGTTTTGCTGTTATTGGTTTTGATTTGACCTAATGGTTGGTACCTTTCCAGTTTTTATTTCCCCAACTCCTGATAATTCTTTGAAGATCACCTGATAGAAAACTTCAGAGTAGTATTACATTAGATGACACATTTGTTGTCTTGTTAGACCTCGGAAATGTGTAACTAAACAACTGTGGGAAGGCTTCAGGGTACCACAGCATGTTCACCTCATACTGCATTCCTCAGAAGCAGACATGGAAATGAAGTGTCTTCTCAGTTATGTGCCTGGAGTTTATTTTTTCCAGTTTTCTTACAAAACCAAAATGTAAGCCTAAAAAGATAAACATTGGAACAACAAAAATGTAACATAAAAAAAACTCCTGCTTGCTATCTGATACATAAATAAATATCCAAATGAAAAGTCAGAATCCAGAATCCAGTCGTTAAATATATTTGTAAGTAACTGCATTTGTCTACTGAAGGAAAACTGCAGTGACAATCAAAGACAAAGATTTATCTAAATGTTCTATCTTGAAGTATTTCTATATCACTGTGTAAGATGGCTCTCCCATATTAATAAGAAATAAAAAAATAGTGGAACTCAGTTACTATAGCTGGACCTGGTCATGAGTCCCTGACAAAGGGCATCTTTGTGGCCAGGAATGTGTGGATGAACTTCATTTTGCTCAGTTGTTGGCATCGATTTTATTTAAGGATCAGTGGATTATAATCATGGAGTTCCACTCTCAGAGCACACCTGCCTCACTAGATAACTTTGTTTTGTAGAATGAAGAGAGAAAAATCTCTCTGTGTGGGAATAAACTCACCTTCCTGGACTTTAAGAGACTGAGAAATATGAGAGATTTAGTTAGTTCTTTGAAAATGTTGTCAACGTTTTACCTCATAAGTAATGTCCAAGTGTGGCCTGCCCATAGGGTTTTGTTCAGCTTTCTCATTTCCTCAACTTACTGAGCATCTATCTACTCAGTGTCAGGCATAGTACCAGTGATGGGTGAGACCCCTTATGTCCCCTGGAAAAACAGTAGTTCTTCTTGTTAGGCTTATAATGTAGCTCTGCACAGCAAGAGAATGACCCCTTGCTACACACCCATTACTTCTGAGGATCTGAGCTATGGCGTGAGGTGGTCTCATTTCCATGAGTAGGCGAGGTGGAAATGGTCAAAGAAGATATGTAATTTCATGAAAACGTTTCATTCCTACTATTTGCTTGGTAATTAAAAAAATAAAAATAGAGTTAAGACCAAGAAGGATTTCATGATTTAAAAATAAAATGAAGCGTATGACTCCATTAATGTGTGTGTGTGTGTGTGTGTGTATATATATATATATATATATACACACACACACACACACACACTATATGTAAATAATATATACAGATGTAAGTATATATGGAAAATTAATTCTTTAAATAATAGAAAAGACTATAACATATATAAATTTATATATATTTATGTCACAAGATGAATAAAAGGATTATTAAAATGTTCATTATTATTCTCAAGATTGTGGGACTTCAGGTGACATTTTCTTTCATGTGGTTTTTCTGTGTTGTTAAAATGTTTTATTATAAGCCTGTGGAATTCGTATAATCAAATAAGAAGAAAGATGTTTTCATGGTGAGAAAAAGATCTATGAAACACTGAATACCTGCACTCCACATTCTCACCACAGAACATGACCTCAAATAGACCTCTACAAGATGTTTTCCAAGCACTCATTCAAAAGAAACAACACTTAAGCAACACTGTTTGAAACACCTGCAGTTAGTTTTCTTCTGAGGTCTTGTTTCCAGCCCTACATTCAGGCAGACCACCCAGAACTACATACTTAGATTATCTCACCTTGTTTCCATATCTCAGAGCCACACACCTCCACGATTGGCATTCTGACATTCTATTAGATGAAGAAAACAAAAGAAAATCTGCTGGAAAAGCAAGTCTCTGAAAGTCTGTTAAATAAGGGCACATGAAAGAACTTTCTGTCATACAAACTTAGAAAGAAAAAGCTTTCTTTCTTGCAGAATTTGGCTTGCTTCATAAACTATGTGAATTTTGACGTTTATTAGATTTTTTATTTTCTTTGCCTTACAGAAATCTTTCAGTACGGATTTTGCAACCCAGCATTACTTATTATTCACCAATGTTTCTCAATCGTTTTTTCCTCTCTTTATTGCCTCCATAAGAGCCTTTTAAAGATATATATTTTTTCTAATCATCCAATTACGCCCCTCTCATGAAATTTTAATACCACAGATATGTTGTGTGTCTCTTTAGGTCCCATATGTGTATCTGTACTTTATACAAAAAGGAGTAAGATCTTTTTTTTTACCCCTGAGTATTAATTCACCATAGTGTTCTTTTGCCATATAGTAACCAGTGGCCTGAATTTTAACTTGCCTTCCTATTTAACTTTCTCTGGTTCTCTATGTGTGAATCTATATAGAAACACACACTTAGACATATAATCAAATATATTTATTGAATGCATTTTAGTAATCAAGCTCAAATCCATACAAATTTGATGTCATTAAATATAAAATGAGAGATTATAATCAATGCTATTCCCTACCATTGGCAAACCTTGCACTGTGCATACAGAAGTTCTTTAGGGGCTAAGCTTTGATCATGCTTGTCAAGGTAAAATGCGAGTGGAATGTGTTGATGTGACCTAGGGCAAGAACATATAAAAAGAGTCCATCTTGAGTGTGGTTGTGCATTAGAAAATATCTATCAATGATAAATGCAGGATGAGAGACAAGATCATAAACCAGAACATTGTAAGCAGATTTTTCTACCACAAGTGATTCTTTTTAAAATGTATCTATCTATTTTCTCTAGTATCTGTTCCTATTTTACCAAGGTCCTCATATTTCTTTGATGTTTCTTGTATTCCACATTTCTAATGATTCTTACTACTCTTTTCTGGATCCCATTGATCTCATCTATCTTGAAGGGACACAACCTGAAGTACAGAGAGTCTCACAAATAAAAAAGAATGCCATCTTACAAAAATTATTTCCTATATTGATGGACCTGGACATGCTGAGTACCAAGTAGTCTTAGGACTGATGTGCTCATTTATTTCAAGGCACAAGTGAATACTGCGGAACTTGCTGAAATTATTTAAAACCTATGTCTTTAATATGACTTGCCACTGGAGCTACCTCTGAAAAGCACAGGGATAAATGGATTTCAGATGCAAGGACAGGTGAAGATGGCGTTCCAGAGCAAGACAAAAAAAAAATGACAATATTGCCTTATTCTGGCAAATGAACTCCCCCAAAATGAAACAATTAGGTAGCAATTGTTTTAGAAGTCTCTTCAGCTATCATCACATGTTTGAGATTTAAAAAAAAAAGATACAGTAAAATATGTCAATATAATTAATACTTTCCAAGTTTCAAGAAATATACACGTGTGCTTTTTCTTACAGACTTTCAATGACTCCCTATTATTTCTAACAGTCTCTACAGTCTTGCTTCTCTTGACATGCTGGCATAAAACCTCTTTCTTAGCATTAATTTCTCCTGTATTTTTATACACAATTTTCCTAATAGAAAAATATATTAATTTAACAAACTAGGGATTTTTCTAATGATTATTTAATAATTGTGAAATGATTTGGAATAGGTAGTTCAATTATGTCAAAACCATAAGATCCGCTTTCATGAGCAGATAAAAACTGAGCTACAGAGCTCTTTTTTCCTGAAGTATTTTAGGGAAAGAAATCTCAATTTTTTTCTAGGTATTTTCTTACCAAAAACTGTGTAATATATTTTTGTCATAAATGACAGCATCTATTTGCCAAATTAGTACCTCTGGAGTTACTCCTATATTTTATTGTTAATTTTTAATTTTTATGTCAAGATTAATTATAAAATAACTGCTATAAAAAAGGATCTCAATATGTGCATGCATGCCCATATGTCAATATAATTGCATCTATTTTATGTCGTGTCTTATGTGCCTAGAAGGATTTATTCAGACACTTGAGGACTTAACAGTGACAAAAATAAAATCTAAACATTGTCTTCAATGCATCCAAGGGCTGCAGAAGGAAATGGGGTGTAAAATAATACTTATGTGTGGTTAGCAGTTTCCCCTTCTGGGATTATTGATTGTTCCACTAACTGGACAATTAAAAATGAAAACCAAAGATGCAAACAGACGCCTGTTTGGAACTTTACAAAGACATTAAAACACCGTCTATTCTTCCGCGTTTCCTTGAAGGCAAAATGGGATTCTGAAATTTGCTGCATTCAGCTCATCAGAATTTATGGGCACATTCTCACTGCCCCTGGATAGGGAAGTAACGGGCAGGAGGAAATAAGACAAGTGTGTTCCAATATATATCATGGGGCGGGATGGCTTGCATCCCAGACTTTTTCAGAGATTGGCGTGCTATTTTGTTGCTGTTATCACAGTTAAAGCATTTATGTTGTAATTGTGCAGAGTCACTAAAGGATGACAAAATGAAAGAGTTTCTTAGTTAAACAATGGGGGTGGAGGTGGGAACTGGAACGGTTGCCAAGGGAGAGAGTTCTTGAACATTCCTGGGGAAGCAGTGGAGAGGGCCAAGCAGAATCATCTCAACTTCTAAAAAAGAGTGTCCATACCTGGAAGTCACCCACACTGTTTGTAAAGAACAGATGCTTCAAAAGAATCTGTGATGAGCTGGGGAAACCAGCAGGTTTTCAAAAGAGTCTCCGTTCTGTTCTGTGTGACAAACTATCAGAACCAGTCTTTTGTGGAGTGGATGACACCGCTGCTTGGGTGGGGATATAGCTCAGTGTCAGGACACATCCAGGGAGAAGTTCTTCTGACAGTGACCGTGCCTGTGGAAGTGTGTGGCTAGAAAAATGTCATTAATTACATTGCTTCTGGCCTGCCCGAATAACCAAGTCTTTCTGTATGGCTTTTATTTTATTTTATTATTTTTAATTTTTAATTTTTTTTAGGAGTGGTTAAATTGTTTGGATGACAGTGAGTCACCTGTTTGGAACAAGCATTTACTGAACACCTGCCATATGGAAAGTTCTGTGATACATGTTAGGGGGAGAGAAGAAGAAAAAGGCCAGCATTTCTTAAATGGGTGTGAAGCTCTGTCTGTGAGCAAGGCTCGATGCTAGGTGCTGGGAGGAGGAGTGGGCTGGAATTATGGAAAAAACATGTTCTTTGCCCTCAAGGAATATACAGTTAGAAGCTAAAATAGTTAACTTCTTGTCTTTAGTGTGTTAGAGCATCTGCCATGTGTCCCAAAGACTTCATGTTCTGGCAATATGGTTTCAAATTATAGACAAAGAAATTATCTGGCAATATGGTTTTTAGTTATAGACAAAGAAATGGCTAGAAGATTTCAGGGAAAATAGTCAAGGATAAGGTAATTATTCAGGACATCATGAAAAGAGAGTAGGATTTCAGCAGCTGTCAATGAGTGACAAGAGTAGCCCAGACAGTAGGAAAGGTATGAGCAGTGACATGGAAATGCTAAGACCTGGGTTCAGACACCAAGCATTGGCTTTGGGCTGAATAGTAAAGTGTGTGAAGGGGGATAAAATGAAATAACAAGAAATGTGGAGGCCAGTTCCTAAGTGATTAGAATTTAATTCTGGTGACAAAAAGATATGAAAAGATTTTGTAGAGCCCTGGTTGGTTGGCTCAGCGGTAGAGCATCAGTCTGGCTTGTGGAAGTCCTGGGTTTGATTCCCTGCCAGGGCACACAGGAGAAGCGCCCATCTGTTTCTCCACCCCTCCCCTTTTTCTTTCTCTTTTTCTCTCTATCTCTCTCTTCTCCTCCCACAGCCAAGGCTCAATTGGAGCAAAATTGGCCCCAGCACTGAGGATCGCCCCATGGCCACCTCCTCAGGCGCTAGAATGGCTTTGGTTGCAAGGGAGCTAGGACCCCAGATGGGCAGAGCATCGCCCCCTGGTGGGCATGCCGGGAGGATCCCGGTTGGGCACATGCCGTAGTCTGTCTCTCTGCCTCCCCACTTCTCACTTCAGAAAAAAAAAAAAAAGAAAAGAAAAGATTTTGCAGAGAAGAGGCATGATCATAGATGAATATTTGAAATCCTCACCTGATTGCTATGTGCACAGTCCGTTCGAATAAAGGAGGGTAATTTAAAAGCAAGATGAGTTATAAACAAAGAGATGGATATTAGAGATCTGTGCAAGTAAATATCAACTATGAAGAATTGATTGCAAAATTACTTGATATTCATGTTAAGTGCAATAAGATTTCAAAAAATAAAGAAGTCAATAAATCTGTTGCTATTTTTTTAAACACACTGATCTACTACAATTAATCTTAGAGCTAGAGTTTGGCACTATAACAACATAAAAGTAGTATGTTCTCCATCGACTCAGCCCTGGTCCACTCAGTTCCATTCCCTACATTCGGAGTTGGTCTCTCCTCTGTGTTCTTTTCTAGATGCCTGGGATTTCCTTTGGTCTTTCCAGTGCATCATGGGGCCCTGAAGTCAATGATCTCAGTGTTGCAAGACAAGAAAAGAGTGAAGGCTTGTCAAGTTCTATGCATTTCTCCCGCTGGACATAACTAATAGGCCCTAGCAATGCAAACATCTTTTCATATAAAGAGCAGTTGGTTGACACAGGTTTTGGTTAGGGCTCATAAGCAGTTTCTAATTGCAGGAAGGCAGCTGGTGAGATCTGTATCCAACATGTGCACGCTAGGTCCTGGCCCACACCCAGACCACCTCCATGATTGGAGCCTCTGAAATTCACAGTCCCTATGTCCTCCAGTGTTCCCAGCCCTACCACGTCTGCCTCCATGCCCTCTGTTCCTGGCATCAAAAACATACTTCCCTCAGTCTCTCCAAATCGCCTCACTTAACCCAACAGAAGATGTCTCTGATACCTACTGGAGGCAAAATAAGTAGGAATAAGAAAAATACAGTGTGTTCGTAAAGTCATGGTGCACTTTTGACCGATCACCATGCAAAAGTGCACCATGACTTTACAGACACACTGTAGTTACCCTCAAGGATGGAGAAGACTCAGTTTTTAAAATCTAATAGCTTTTATTCTGGTCTGGGGTAATAGCTTTTATTCTGGTGGGGATAATTCACCCTTTGCCCCAGAATGTATTGAATAACTGTAATGCAACAAATAATAAAAAACAACAATTTGAATTCCATGTTAAAATAGATTAAACACCCTTAACCAGTTATACTAGTGAAACTTTTTCATAGAGACTTACAAATTAGAAAATGTTTTCATACATGCTATCAAACCTAGAAGTCATCATTTTTTTTCCCAGTTGTAAATGTGAAACAGAATATGCAACATGCTGGGTACCACATAACTGAAAGTGACAAAGTTGTCATGACAATTTAAGGCTGATTCTACAACCCTGCTTGTTTAGTATGTTGTCTATTGACCAAAGCACTGAAAAAAATATCTACACAAGCAGTCCCTGGTTTACAAACAAAATAGGTTTTGTTGGTCTGAAAATGATGCAGTATTTGCAAAAATTAGGGGATGAGGGAACATGCAGATTTTCCAAGACTTTCAGCCTTTTGTATAGTGCATTTCACCAATGAAATAAAAGTTGGTTTGCATCTCATTTGCATAATTGAACAACTTTCTTTGACTTGTCATTTGCTTTTCTGATGTTCTTATTAAGTAAAAAAATCAAATGCTTCTTTTTTTATTGCTTCATATTCATTTTGAAATATCCCCTAATGTTTGTGAGCAGTATATATGCACAGAAACATAAACATCAATACTATGTTAAGACAAACATCTAAGTTGCATCTAAAAGATAAATATATCTGTTTGAACTTACATACATATTCAACTTAAGAATAAACCTACAGAACCTATCTTGTTTGTAACCTGGGCACTGCTTATATATACTTTGGCTTACCTTTAATTTTTATTTTATTTTTAGAATAATACCATTATTCTATTGTTTTCATTGACCAATAAAGGGAACTGAGAAAATTTCAGGGGGCAGTTTTTTGAAGAAATTGGTTCAGTATGTGATTTCACATTCTGAACCAATTTGGTTTAACATTCATTTAGCCATATATTGTATATTTAGAGTACTGTTTGTAGGTACTGTTCTTGGTTCAAGGGATATGATGATGCAAAAGTCATGTTTATTTTCCTGCTGGCATTCACTACCCAGAGAGGGCAACATCATTACCAAACTATATTGCAATATAAGTATTTAATATCAACTAAGTGGGATATGGTTGGCTATTAAGCCCCCATACTTACATCTTTTTATATCCCTCACAAAGATTTGGTGCACCGGGGTATTTTCTATCCCCAGTCTACCTCTCTCAGAATAAAAGTTTTTATTATTTGGGTCATTCCACCTCAAGATTTTTATGCAAGATTTTTTGCAAGATGGGTGTTGCTCCAGTCTTCACCCCTTTACACAACTACATTGGAAGGAAATAGGGAAGAATTTCCTTCACAAACCTCTTGCAGACCTCTGCTGATGTATTAGGTATGTTGTGTGTGCTCTGGCTGCAAAACAATTTGGGGAAGCAAATAACCTGCTCTATCAGCCCTTGGAGTGGACACAGGCTCTGGCAGCTAGGAAGAAGGGGTGTAGGAAGAAAGCACCGCTCTCAAGTAAATAATCCGCAGAGTCTGCCACAGTAAATCTTGATCAAATGATGGTGCTTAATTATTGAATGCATTAGTATGATCATTTTTCATTGAGGGTGAGCCCTTGATATTATGTGGTAGAAATTGAAAAGGGATACACCATTTATAATACTCAGTGACCACGATGATGGCCGAGTATAATAAGTAAGATCGCTAGTCTCCAAATAAAAGTGATTGCCACTAATTCTCAGATCCTGGACAATTCACGTTTACCATTGTCATCATTGCGATCCTCATCATTACGGGGAATCATTCTCTCAAGTAGAATTCATTTCATTCTCTGCTCACACAATACACGGTATCATCTTTCTGTGTCTCTCAAAAATGTGGAAAATAATTAATGCTTTTGGAGAAATTAGAGTATCGGGAGGATAAATGAGTCTTGCAGGTATATTTCATTGTGTGTAATAGATGAATGAGCTCCTGCAAAGTCGAGTAGACATTGAATTTTTGTAAATTGAATCAATTTTGAATGCACTAGGGGAGCTTGGTATTTAAAGGAACATTGTAGAGAATCTGTGTTTCCAGGGCTCCAGATACTGAGTCCCAAGTTCTGCATCTTTGTAAACTTGTATATGTACTTTCTCATGCCGGGCTAGTGATAAATCAGTCATGTGCTTTATCGTTTTTCAGGAAAAGTCATTACAAATACAAGATTGTCTTTATTACTATGAGTAGATGCTGTCTATTTTTTTATTGCTATCTTAGAATTATTATTATTTTTATTATTATTCATACTTTCAGATAAGCTTTATTTTGGATTTACCAGTTTGGATTATTCAAATAATAAAATCTTAATAATGGATAAGGCAGGAACTAGATCCTCTGCAGCAAAACCCATATGCATTTTCTTTAGTAATAATCATAGTTCGGCCCTTTATTTCAACTCTCTCACCATTGTTTAGCACCACCTGGGAACTACTTTTGGAGACTACCGTGAGAGCCAATGGCAGTCTGGGCGCTATGTCAGAGAAACAAGAACCATGCCTGTTTCAGGGCATTTATTTATGTAGTTGGGAAAGTCAAGGTCAATTTTAAGTATAATATGGCTTCACTATGTCAGAGATAATTTAGGATAGATTTACCAACTTAGGTGTTTTTGACCATCTAGGAACTAGTCCTTATTAAGTCTCTCCTTTGGCATATTTATAAAAGACCGTGTATGATTACAGGCCAGAAAAAAGAATTAAAACTAAAATGAGCCCTGAAGATCACCTAAGTCAGTGATTTCTGAATACTGGTCAGTTGCCCAATACCCTGGTTCCTACATAAAATTTCCTGGGAAGATCTATGAAAGTATAGATGCCCAGACATTACCCGTGGAGAAAATGATTTGGTACATGTTGGACAGAGCTCACGAATCTGTCTTTTTAACCAACGTCTCTGATGATTCCGATGTATATACAACTGATGTGTTCATCTCCCTCATTTTTTTAATGACCTTGCCCACGATCAGAAGTGAGTTAAAGCCTGGACTTCCAGGCCAGCTTCTGTTCTTCTACCTTAGACAGCATTTCCTTCAAGAAAATCACCCACCCACCAATGTGGCCTTATAATATCGGCTTGGCTTTGTGTGCCTGCAGCTCTCCAGCCTTGCGAGTTGAAATCAATTGCAGAGACTTGAAGGCGTGGTCTGCTGCAAACACTGAGGTCAATACCAAGGCTGAGAAAATGAGCAGAGCTCCAAGCCAAGGGCTCTGCCTCCAGTTAGCTCAACTGCTGACATAGTCTACATTTTACATTTTTAAAACCGATTGGATATGTCAAACTCTAAAAACAATTTAATGTTTATCCCACTATAATTGTGGGAGTTTTCCTCTATTTCCGCTCCTATAGTATTTCTAAGGTTTTTTAAGTGATTCAACAGAGCACGTCATGATATGCTATCTATGTGTGTCTGATACTGAATTTATTAAGCATAGAGCCTTGTCATTCCCTTCCTACATTGTAAACTTGTGGTGGCTAACGGGAATGTGATGAGTCATTCAGTTTGTGTCCTACATATCACCTCACCCCATTCTTCACACACAGTGAAAGTTCATAGACTTCTGAATGAAGGTACCAGTTTAGGAAGCGCTTCTCAGCTCCCATTAAAGCAGTTGTGCCCTGAGCCATTGGCATGCCAGATCTGTGGGCAGAGCCAGGGTCTGGGGGCATCTCTTGGCCAAGAGTCTCTCCCTTCAGGGAGGAGAGTTTGGCTCCCATGGCTCTTTGAAATAATTTCGCATCTTGGAATTTCAGATACTTTTTAAATGATCCCGTTTATGGCCTGTCATGCTAATGCTACTTATTTCTAGAGTTTCTCCATCTGGGAGGAAAGTGCCATATTGTCCTGGGAAACCCTGGAGCCTCGGAAGATCGGGGCTCTGTTTTTTCCACAGTGTCCCTGGTGCTCCAAACACAGTGAAATATCTGAACAACAACACAAGCAAACCACCAGCCCAGCCACCAGCTGAACTTGTAGGAGCAGGATGGAGCTTTTCCCATAAAATATGCAGTGTTTCTACACCTGTGCCTGTGCAGCCGCTGAGTCAGTGCCTGTGACATTCCACCCTTGTCCTGCCTGCCATCTGCAATCCACTTTTCATCCCCTCCTCTCTCTCACACACACAAACACACACATTAATTTCTTTTTTCATTTTTAATGCATTATTCGGGGGCTGCCTAACTTTTCCTTTTTTAGGGCAGTCTTCTCTGACCTTCTGGAGCCCAGAGAGAATGTCCCCATTTTTTGCCTCCTCAGCATACAGCACTTCCCAACTGATAGTGTCTGTCACACTGAATTGCATTTGTCTACTTGGATATTTGCTGCCCCTGTCAGATGCTAAGCTCCGTCAGGGCCTACACCCTGGTTAAGCTGTTTATAATTATACCTCAAAATATCACACATACCCAAAGCTAAAATTATTTTTCCCCTAAGAAAGTTATTTCTTACCCTGTATTTGAAGATATTAAAGAGCACTTCCTTTATTACTTGATTATGAATAATGGAACACCTTTTAGGAAAATCATATTAGGTCTGAGCTGATCTCAATCAATAACAGTTTTGTATGTTTAAACAGTTTACTAACATAATTAGCCTTTTTATATAAAGGCAAAAAAACAAAACAAAATATCAGAGTTAGTAATTAATTACTCCTGAGGATATGGCCTCAAAATTTTAAGTATAGGAGATAATCTTAAGCCTTTTAATGATCATTTTACAAAAGCAATACTGAAAGTGGTTATGTTTTGTTTCTACAGCAATGGAATGAATGGGGAAATAAATTGCTCCAATGCTGTGGGAATGGCCACTTGTGGTTTGGGATACCCAACTATAGATTTGAAAGAGCTGCATCTCTACTTAACAGGATGAGAACATGATGTGCTCTGAAAATAGTCATAAACGTGATCGAGAAACAACTCCTGTGAGTATGCAGATGCTGATGCTAAGAATGCATGTGAAGATTATATGTACAATTGCTAAAAGTAAGTGTGGAAAAGGGTATTTCTAAATAAATGTATTATTTATCCTTGATGTCATTTAAAATTTGCATGTGAGTTTGCATTAACAAATTGTACATTATAAATAGAATTTAACTGTTGTGTCCACATAAGTTATTTTTATATTCACATTAGTTAAAAACATGTCATGGGGATTTTGTTTTATAATATGAAAGATGACATTATTTATGGAAAAATCATATATTGGAGGAGACACCCAGGTCTGTTGTGATTCAGCGAGCACTATTTTGATTGATTCAGGATATAGCACTGTAACATTTGCCCTTTGATTGTGGTGTGTAGACTGACTAACTCACTCTCTCAGACTCCTCAGAAAGCCCACACCATGTGGGAATCAGAGCCCACACCATGTGGGAATCAGAGCCTTTGATTGATTCAGGATATAGCACTGTAACATTTGCCCTTTGATTGTGGTGTGTAGACTGACTAACTCACTCTCTCAGACTCCTCAGAAAGCCCACACCATGTGGGAATCAGAGCCTGGACAATTACAAAGGCTTGTCTTTTCCTATGCATGTTGCACTTCTGTCCTCATCACCCAGGCACATGGGGAAAAGGCCATTTTCCACTGTCACTCATGATGACTTCACTGGTTGCAAGAAGACCCAAACACAAATGAATAAACAAAAAGGAAGAGATAATTCTAGTACCTGAAAAGTCTGGGCTATGACCACATTCTGCCTCAACTTTATCAGGGCTCTGGCAATGTTACCAGGACACTCTCTCTGGGCTGTGTTCTCCCTCCGTGGGTGGCTCATCCCCAGACAGACTGGACCTCATGTTGAAGGAAAGGGTAGCAGCTCCAGGCCTGAAATATTTTCAGCTCAGATCCAGTGGGAGCACACACTCTTGCGGTGTCCTGGACAGTCTCTCTGCATGTCCACTGTTCTGGGTGACCCAGAGTCACATTGCTAACATATCACTGTGGCTGGGAGTGTGTCCAAAGCACATCTTCAGATGAGGATGAGGAAGGCTTTGTTCCTCATAGGGAGATGGACGCTCAGCAGTCTGAAGAAGGATGAATGGGTAGATGCTGCAGAAACAACAGATATGCTCCCCTGTTATGCATTCCCAATCTTAACAGTAGCCCATGTTAATCATATATAATTCAGAACAATGAAAAGAAGGAAAAACAACATATCACGCATAGCCCAACCCTACAGGGAGATCTAGGAATAACATTTTGTCATGCTTTATGCTAATTTTTTCTACTTGTGGAATTTTTATACAATGCCAATCAGATACGGTTATAGATTCTATGTTTCTACTCACAATAAATAATAAGAACCCACCCTACTGTGAGTATGCGTTCCTAAACGATCTTGATGGCTACATTAAAAGGCATCACATTGTGTGTAATCATTTCCATTGTGTGGATCCGCCCACCTGCAGTTGATCTCTGAGGTGGATCTCTGTCTTGCTGTCCTCTGTCCAATTTTTGGTGGTGAGTTTGGTGCCCACATATGTGCTGGAACTGCCCCATGGCTCAGTCCAGCTGCCCAGTCTTGATGCCGGGCCACAGTCACAGCATAGGATGCTGTGCTAGGACTGTTCTTTCTGACTTGGGCTGTTCCTGGTGTATCTGCTGTCTGCGGAGAGACAAGGTTAAAGATCGCTGGGCCCCTGGGTCCCAGACATTCTCCTTCCACAAGCACTGTGTGCAATAGCAATGTGTTCATTTCCTCAAAAAGTACACATTGAACACCTGTTATGTGCCAGTCATCATACCACAGCTAGGAATAGAATGACAAGCAAAATCCTGTGTCTTTATCTTACTCACAGTCCAGTGAGAAAGGTAGACGTTAACCAACATGAACTATGGAATTAGTACTCTGATAAGTGCAGTGAAGGAGAGGGACCTGGGTAGAAATGGTTATAATGGGAGGGGGGCGATTTGATCATCTCAGTTATGTGTGTGATAACATTGCAATGGTGACATTGAGAACTGAGGGGTGAGTGAGCAGGAACAAGCAAAGATGATGGGGTAGAGAAAATAATTCGAGAATACAAATGAATCTCCTGATTCCTTGACTTTCTGGCTTAAAATTGTAATCTCTTTCTGGCACCTTCTGTAAGAAAGGTAGCCTGGGAAGGCTTTCCTGAGAAAGTGATTTTGAGCAACGACCTGGAGAGGTTAGAGCACAATCCTCCAGATATATTGGAAGGAATATTCCAGAGAGCAGACATACAAAAGCCTAGGAATGGGAAGGTGCCCCATGTGTCCCAGGAACAGCGGGAGGCTGTTGGCTGGAGCAGTGGACTAAGTGGAGGGACATCTTGGAGGCAAGGTCAGACAGCAAAGCAGAGGAAAATGCAGGTCCTTCGGGTCTTTATAGTCTTTATAAGCCATTGTAAAGAATTTGAGTTTGGGCCCTGGCTGGTTGGTTCAGTGGTAGAGTGTCAGCCCAGTGTATAGACATCCTGGGTTTGATTCCCATCAAGGAAAACAAGAAAAGCAACAAGCTGTTTCTCTTTACCTCCCTCTCCCTCTTTTTTCTCTCTTCCCCTCCCAAAGCCAATGGCTTGATTAGTTTGAGCATTGGCCCTGGGCATTGAGGATAACTCAGTTGGTCCAAGCGTATCAGCCTCAGGAACTAAAAATAGCTCAGTTGATTCAAGCATTGGCCTCAGACAAGGGTTGCTGGGTGGATCCTGGTTGGGGCACATGTGAGAGTCTGTCTCACTATCTCCCCTCCTCTTACTTAGAAAAAAATAATTTGAGTTTTGAGTAAGATGAAATTGAATTTGAGTAAGATGAATAAGATGTAAAATCATGAAAAGGTTTAGAACAGAGTGACTTGATCTGACTTATCTCAAAAAGAAACAGTCTGGCTGTGTAGGGAAGAGATTGTGTGGAGTAAAAGCTGGAAACTCAGAATATTTTACAAAGGAGAAATGGAGATTCAGATTTTAACCTGACTAAAGTCATATAGTGCCTAGATTTGACTTAAACTTAAGTTTAGCTGATCCTTAAGTCCATATTCTTTCTACCATGCTATACTGTATGTGTATGTGTGGGGGGGGCATATTAATTAGAAAAGTAGGATCATATAATCCTGGAAATTTGGATTTTTTTTTTTTTTTTTTTTTTACTTTTTCCCTGAGATGTCACAGTGTTGTTGTGGCTTTGAATATTTTTTTTCCCATAGCATCATATGTAAGGCCTACAACTTAGTTCATTGTCTAGATGTACCGTCTTTAGATAATCTATTTTCTGTTGTTAGTTTTTATATTGTAAACCTAAGAAAATGTCATCAGGAACGTTTTTATCCTTTTTAGGGAGGAGGCCAAATAACCCAAGGAAAATATGTTACAACCTGTTTCCCACTGATGAAAAGTTGATCTTTCATATGTGCAAAATTAATTTAGCCTCTAATGTTGCATAGGTCTTTTTATTTTAAATGAACTTAAACAATGTCTAAATAATTACATATTCATATTTTTGTGAAATAAG
The DNA here is from genome assembly GCA_037038555.1 of Rhynchonycteris naso. Classification (NCBI taxonomy): domain Eukaryota; kingdom Metazoa; phylum Chordata; class Mammalia; order Chiroptera; family Emballonuridae; genus Rhynchonycteris; species Rhynchonycteris naso. The sequence continues at coordinate 147,934,246 of CM072999.1, read as the reverse complement.
CATGAAGTTACCCAAACTACTAATTGGGTAGATTTGGAGATGCAGTCAGTGCGTTCATGATAAAAGGCAGGGCTATATAGAAGTCGATGCGCCTATATTTTCAGATGTTAGTTAAAAATTAAATAATCAGTGAACAAATGTTTGCCCTTCACCTTCTGGAACGTTGGATCTTCGCATTTTCATAGACTGAACAATGATGATTTTGTAGTGTTCTCAACCCTTTCTCTTCCAGCAGCTCAGGGGTGTAATTTCTCCCCCATTGTCTTACCTGTCCTTCTTGTGTCCAGTGCGGAGCTCAGCCTTTTTTTTTCTGGCTTTTTGGGTTTCCCTTGCATCCTTTACTATTGAGCCTCAAAAAAGATGAACTTTTCTCCTTTCCTTTTTTCTTAAGAGTTCTCAGTGCCATGGACTTGAGATAGCCTGTATTATATAAGAAAAAAAGAACAAAAAACACATCACAGGCTTTCTCCTGGACCGTGGCCAGCAGTTGGGCCTTCTGTAATACTTCACATGGTGGAGCCAGAGACAGGAAATTATTCAATTAAAGCTCTAGCTCACCACTGTAGCAGCAGCGAGGCTATTTCTGCAGCAGCCTGGGCAGCCTCAGAAGCAGAATAGAGTCGTACCAAAGTACCAATTTTCAAGAGTATTCAACTGAAAAAATGACACTTTTCTACTTGCAGAAGAACTTGCTTTGGCTATTTCTCGAACTAGAGAGAAAGCTCCCTTGCCATTTTGGAAATCAATAAGGCTTTTTCCTCCATTGCCATTGGTAATTATGGGGAAAAGGACTCAGGTTCCTGGAGATAACTGCTGAGGACGATTATTGAGATGGGCCAGCTCTGCCTTCCCTATGGGCAACCAGCTGCAGGCTGGGTGGGGACTGTGGGTTGACAGACTGTGAGGGACCCTGTCTGGTTTCTAATGCTCAGATATGGGAGCCATTTCAAGCAGTTTGTAGTAGAGTGCTGAGAGCCAGCATCGCCCAGAGCCTGGGGTAATTGCCCACAGCATTATCAGAAGTTATTCAAAGCACTGTTCTTGAGTTCTTTGAGTTCATTTAAAATAAAATATAGGAGATTGCTAAAGATGCAGCCCATACCAAGGAAGGATTGCTCTCTGCAGAGAAGGATCTTACAGCTGCCTTACTGCCTTGTGTGTGTGGAGCTGGGAGGCAGCTAACAGCATGATGGGGACTGAGCATCCATGGAGTTGGGCTGGTCAAGTTTGACCTCTTGGACTTACTACCTGTGTGGCACTGGGATGGCAGCTTCCACTGTCTTAGTTACAGGCTTACCTGTGAATGGGAAGAATGATATGTCACAAGGTTCTTATGAGGATTAAGGAGATGACATATGTCAAGTGCCTGGCATAAAGCATGGCATATTACAGGCATCTTAGGGGGGTTGTCTGCTCTTTTTCTATTCCATGTGGATCTCAGTCTCTTCCCAGAGTGGTCACGAGGCACATTCTCATCCCTTCTTGGTCCACAGACATTATCATAGGAAACCATCTTCTTGGTTTGTCTGTTCTGTTTATTTGGACCACTTGTAATTTTTCCAAATTATTAAATATATATTTAAATGTGATATTATAATCTCCAATATTAATATAAAATTGATATACATGTTTATACAATATTAAATATATAAAATGTATTTACTGGATCTCATATAAACTTTAAGCTCAGTGGGAGAATCTCACATTTCTAGGATTATAAAGGCACAAGAGATAATTTAAAGCGTAAAGAGGGAGGACACATGATTTTGGACTACACTGTCTCTGCAGAGGGAACTCCAGGGTATACAGTTGGGTGCAGAGCTGAGTGGCATTTACCAACCTAGCTTGGGTACACCACTGAGTTAGGATGCTCTAACATGATGGGATTTGTCAGCAGAAGCATTACAGTTTTCTCCTATCTAGCCTAAAGTCAATTAAAATGCTCATTGTTTTTCACACTCAACTGAAGTGAAATGCCTTCTTTCCAATCTTTATATACACAATTGGGAGAATTTGGTGGTGGGGGGGGTGAGTTAGTAAATGCAGTCCTTTAGAAGTATTAATGTTCATTTTAATTTTTTAGAGTCATTTGATTATTTCATTCTACTGAAACCTTTTTGAATTTTGAATTTGTCCACTAATACATTAGTTATTCCTTCTAGTTGTATGTCTTCAACTAATATGTTAACCATGTTCATGTCTCTATTCCTGGTATCAGTTAAAAAACATTTGCTCTGGGGGCAAAGGGAAGCAGAGCCCTATGGTAAGTAATGGGGGAAAATTTTTCAAAGTGGGAATTAATTGTCATTGATCAATAAAGAAACACTGCAGTAATAGTACTATGGACTTACCACACTGTATCATTGTGTTGGTCCTATTTTAACTTAGGTATTTAAAACAGTATCATGAGTGCTCTGTAAAATGCCTCACTAAAAACCAGATAAGGATTTATCTTTGATACTTTGCAGCGGCTTCTGCAATCTGCACTAATTTCTTCTAAGTGAACCCATGCTGGGTCCTAGTGATCTCACACCTTTTCCTAAGTATTTATCAATCCTATATTTAATCACTAATTTTCATATCCTGCCTGTAACTGATTTTAAGCTCACTTGCCTGTAGTTAGAAACAACTATAGCTTTTCCATTTTTCATGTAAATCAAGGAAACTTGCCTATTTGGAGTCATAAATATTCCTTCTATTTTTAAAGGCTTTATTTTAAAAATAAGTGATTCAACCATCCTTTTGCAAGTAATCATTGCACTTTGGAAAATATTTGATTCCAGAAATATTGGGTATTTTTTTTTTTTTTTGCAGGGACAGAGAGAGAGTCAGAGAGAGACAGACAGACAGGAACGGAGAGAGGTAAGAAGCATCAATCATTAGTTTTTCGTTGCCGTTGCGACACCTTAGTTGTTCATTGATTTCTTTCTCATATGTGCCTTGACCGTGGGCCTTGACCGTGGGCCTTCAGCAGACCGAGCAACCCCTTGCTGGAGCCAGCGACCTTGGGTCCAAGCTGATGAGCTTTTGCTCAAGCCAGATTGACCTGTGCTTATCCACTGTGCCACAGCCTGGTCAGGCTAAATGTTGGGTATTTTTAAAGCATAAGCCCTCTAGGACTTTCTCATGATTGGGGAGGGGGCGTGGTTTCTCCTTCTATGTCCTACTCAAATTACCCTCTCCTGTCAGCCCTAGGCCATAAAAGATGTCTGTCTCCTTTGTCTAGAGTAGAGTCTGCTTGGATGCAAGAACTTTTTTCTGTCCTTCCTTTCCACCACTAAGTTATCTTACATAGACATTGGGCCTTGGTAAAGATTTGCTGACTTATCATATGAAAGTCATTCCTTCATTGTCATATCATCACACACCCAGAGTTAGACCTCTGATGGCCTCTGCCATCCAAAAACTGGTGGCCTCTGCCATCCAAAATCTGGAATAAAAACTGGATGAAAAACTGAAACTACATAAAAGCCATTAATTTAATGAACTTAATGAAGATAAACTTTGCTTTTAATCAGCTTATTTAGGATTCTGTATGTTGTAAAAGGCAGATACTGGTACTCTTAAACCTGGATTAAGTAAAAAAAGAACTACTAGTTGAGTCCTGTAACTGAGAAATCAGAAGGCAGGGCTGGCATCAAGCAGAGACTTATTCCATGGTCATCAAGAACTTTGTTTCCTTTTATTCACTGCAGTTCTACAGTTTCAGCCTCATTCTCATTCTGTATTGTTTTTGATCGCTCCTGGAAAAAATCACGACAAAGTCTGTGTCTTAAAGCAGCACAGATTTATAATCTTACAGATCTGGATATCTGAACAGGGGTCGTAGACTGCTACTATCAAAGTGTCCAGAGGGCTGTGTTCCTTCCAGAGGCTCTAGGGGACAATCTACTTCTTGCCTTTCCCAGTGTCTAGAGGCCACCTGCCTGCCATGCCCTGGAGACCCCTTGTCCATGGCATTACAACAACCTCTGTTTCCATCATCACACACAGACTCTGACTCTTTGTTGTCCCTTCTCACTTTTTAAGGACTTTTGTGATTACAGTGGGTTTCCTGAAATAATCCAGGATAATGTCTTCATAATTATCAAAATCCTTAATTTACCACATTTAAAATAATATATATATTCACAGGTTCCAGGGATGGGGATATGGATATCTTTGGAAGGCCATGATTTTAACCTACTTCAGTCTACTCTCTGGTCCCAGAAGATTTGCATCTACTCATATACAAACTATATTTACCCCTTCCCAACATTCCTCCAATTTTTAATCCATTAGAGCATCAACTCAGAGTTCAAAATCTCATCTAAATATCAACTCAAAGGTCCCAGATTTCATCATCTAAATCATAGATGGGTAAGGGTCTGGCTATGAGTTATAATAGAACATTTTGGGGTACCTAGAAAACAGATGATTTGGTTTCTAAACATAGTGGTGCCACAGGCAGAGCAAACTAACTACAGGCATTCTTGTTTAAAAGGGAAGAAGTGGAAGAAAACACTCACTGATCCTGAAGGACTTGGAAATTCAACTAGGCAAATAACATTAGTTTTCAAGACCTGGGAATAATTCTTTGTGGTTTTTGGCTCTATCCTCTGGAATCATGGCTCTGCAGTCTAGCTTCAGCCTCTGCCCTTGGACTTACTCTTCTTTTCTTCTTTTCTCATGAAGGGTAGTGTGTGTGTGTGTGTGTGTGTGTTGTGTGTGTGTGTGTGTGTGTGTGTGTGTGTATATATGGCTGAGGACTTTTACTGCCTATTTTCTGCCTATGAGATATTAGTCATTCAAGAATCTCCCTCTGTTCATTTGTCCTCTCTGTCTCTTTCAGTCCAAGATGGCAATTTCCACTCTTAAAACATTCTCAAGAACCTGGGTAATCTCCCCTATGTGTCTTGGGAATTAACTCCATTAGATAAAAATTTCCTTTATGGATCTTTCCTGGATGACGCCTTCTCTACTCTCCACTTCTGCTGCAATAGCTCAAAGGACACACGGGTCATGCGGCCCATCTCCTCACAGAGCCCTCCTGTGCCCGAGTTCTTGAACCTCTTGATCTTTTTGAGGCATGAGCCAAAGGTGGTTCAGTCATAACCTTAGCTTTGTCTCCAGAGCACACATCCTGGACTGCAAATCTCTTGATTTCAGTATCTTTTGTCATCTGGATAGGCTGAGAAATTCCCAAATCACCAAGTTCTGGCTCTTTAAGCTTAATGGTTCTTTCCTCAATCTATCTCTCTTACTATGAGCATTCAGGAGAAATCAGCCCATACCAATTAATGTCCAAATTCTTCTTGCCATCTAACTTCAGGACATGACTGTGTTGTGTTTCCTGTCACTATATCACAAGCACCTTCTTCCTTCTAGTTTCCAATAATAGGTGATAAAACATACAAATACCCAGACACAGTTTTGAATTCTGAAAGTAAGTTAATCAATACTTCTATTTCTTTAAACTGCATGTATCCTAACGTGTGTGTGTGTGTGTGTGTGTGTGTGTGTTTGGGAAGGGTGTCAACAAGTGAGATTCATTTTCTGAGATTAGCTCAAGTATAAGTCAAATTAAAAGCATATAATTTCTTTCAGAATCCCCATTACAGAACCGCTTTTCTTATCCTATCAATTCAGAAAATTGATTGTCTTAGTCTATTTCTATTCTTCTCCCAATATCATGATCTGACTTTGATACTTTCTATAACATGTTTTAGAAATTTATTTGCAAAAACAATAGCATCTATGGTATATATTAGGCTATGAATTTGACTACACTGGAAATCAAATCATATAAATATGACAATGCAATTATTCACCAATTAGTCACTTATTTAAGAAAGCCAATTATTATATTAGCCACTTGGGTTATATGGTATCTACATAGGATATACAATTATAAATAAGATAAGTTCATTGCTCTTAGCTAATTTGCAGTCATGAGGTGAAGGGAGGTATTATAGTTGACATTTATCTGTTCATTGTTTTTTGTTTGTTGTATGTTTGTTCAGATCTTCTCTCCCTTGTTTTGGTCACAGGCCTCACATTTTGCTCTGAGGGTACTACTACTCCATATTCTCCACTACAATGTTTTATCCCTTCCTCGTTTCCTTCTGATCCTTTACCAACACCATCTTTATTTTAGGTTCCATATTTCTACCAACCATCTATTCAATGCAGTCTAGGGTTTTTCTTATCATGTTCCTTAAATTTCTCCCAGCTTCTGCCCTTAGCTCAATTCCAAAGCCACCTGTGCATTTTCAAGTATTTTTTATAGCAGCACCTTACTCCATGGTACCGAAATCTGTGCTAGCTTCCTATTGCTCCTATAAAAACCACCACAAATTTAGTAGTTTAAAACAACACAGGTTTATCACCTTACACGTGTGGAAATATAAAAAAAAAGTGCCTTACACAGTTAGAGTTGATAGGGCTGTAGTCCTTCTGTAGGTTCCAGGGGCGAATCTCTGCTTCCGGGCTCCAGCTTTCTGAGACCTCCTACATCTCTTGGCCCCTGATCCCTTCTGGCAGGGCGTCACTATGCCCAGGCCTCTGCTGTTGTCATCGTATCTCCTTTCCCAACCCTGAACTTCTGCCTCTCTCTTCCATGTTCTAAGAACCCCTGTGATTATACTGGGCTCACTGAGATAATCCAGGTTAATCTCTGATTTATGATTTTTATCACACCTGAAAATCCATGTTTTCATAGTCTAAGGTAACATAGCCAGCGGTTCCAGAAATTATGATGTGGGTATTTGTGGAAGGGAGAGGAGGGAAATTATTCTGCCTACCAGGGACTCTTTATAGGGAGCTGACGGGAGCGCCAAGATTTCTTCTAAATTGGTAGCTTCACTGAGGCTCGTATGCTTCCACAATCTAGAAGGAAGAGAGGTTTCTCTTAGCAGCACACCCGTGGGAGACAGAGAGCCTCTTATTCCTAGAAGCCTCAGAAAATCTCTCCTTTGCTATGATTAGTTGATGGGTTCAGCTCTGACTTTATCATCATGATCAGAACGACTTAACAGGACTCAGGATTTATTGCTCAACATTGTAGTGGAGAATGTGGAGTAGTAGTACCCTCAGAGCAAAATGTGAGGCCTGTGACCAAAACAAGGGAGAGAAGATCTGAACAAACATACAACAAACAAAAAACAATGAACAGATAAATGTCAACTATAATACCTCCCTTCACCTCATGACTGCAAATTAGCTAAGAGCAATGAACTTATCTTATTTATAATTGTATATCCTATGTAGATACCATATAACCCAAGTGGCTAATATAATAATTGGCTTTCTTAAATAAGTGACTAATTGGTGAATAATTGCATTGTCATATTTATATGATTTGATTTCCAGTGTAGTCAAATTCATAGCCTAATATATACCATAGATGCTATTGTTTTTGCAAATATATTTCAAAAACATGTTATAGAAAGTATCAAAGTCAGATCATGATATTGGGAGAAGAATAGAAATAGACTAAGACAATCAATTTTCTGAATTGATAGGATAAGAAAAGCGGTTCTGTAATGGGGATTCTGAAAGAAATTATATGCTTTTAATTTGACTTATACTTGAGCTAATCTCAGAAAATGAATCTCACTTGTTGACACCCTTCCCAAACACACACACACACACACACACACACACACACACACACACACACACACAAGTTAGGATACATGCAGTTTAAAGAAATAGAAGTATTGATTAACTTGCTTTCAGAATTCAAAACTGTGTCTGGGTATTTGTATGTTTTATCACCAGATTAAACCCCAGAAAGGTACTTTAAGCGCCAAATGTCATAAAGACTATGTGAAGAGCATTAAATATACTGAACTATTTCCTGTGTCTCCCAATTCTGTCTTCTTTCTATCTGATTCTTTTGGTTTCCTTTTTTTCTTGATAAGGAGTTTAGGTTGGAAGTGGCCTTGACACCTCTGAGAAGAGTGACAAGGAGGTACTGTGTCTCCCAATTATAAATTGCCATTCTGTGAATCAGAAAATATTGAAGCTGTCTCCAAGAGAAGGCTCCAAAATCAATCTAGAGCCATCTCCGTAAGAAGGAGAGTGGATTGGGGAAGTGAGGATAAGGAACAGTCAGAAGGTAGTTGTGAAAACAGTGTGTATCTAAGAGGCAGAGGAGTGGATGATCTTTCGTAGAACCCTGCTGGTCAGGAGGCAGATGTCCTGAAGTACTCAGGAGTCAAAGACTGACTTCTTCTTCAGCCATACTGTATTAAAACTGGGCAATGTCCACCCAGAGGGATTCAAACAGCATGGGCCATTTTTGTCCCTACCTTCCTACTCTCTGTAGACATCCTTTTACTGATGAGGGGAAATAGAGGACTTTATGTCTCTTTTGGGCAGAGATTACAACTTTTTCCTCATATTATACTTTCTCCACCAGTGGTTCTTTCCTCCTTTGGTAGGGGCATGCATGAACTCATTTTGCACATCTAATGAGTACTAAAGGGTCCCTCTCCAGGCAAAATAGCAGTTGCACAGAGGTCAACCATTTGTCATAACATTTTAGGATACTCATGAACTCCCTGAAGGTTATTATCAGGGGCCTTCCAGAGAGATCCATGGATTCAGTTAAGAACCCTAACTCTAGACCTTGAACTTGCCCTTTCAGGGACCTCGTTCTCAGCTAAGGGGAAGTGTAAAGTGTTTTGGGGAGAAATTTTGGGGTCACCAAAGATTTCCAATCCATACCAAAGTACTCATCCACCTAACCTACTTCAGGATGGTTTAAAAAGAATTTTTTTTTTTTTAATTTGGAGATCATGGGTGCTTCTTATTTTTAACTTTTCCAAGACAGAAAGGGATGGAGATAGCTGAGGATCTAGAAACAATCATCCATTTCTCATATTCTGGGGCTTTTCCCAGTGATGATTTTCTCTCATATTTTTAATGCCATTTCTCCCCTTATTTTTAAATAGCAAATTGCATTTCCTTCTCTCAGAAACAGATAAGTTTGAGAGAATGACAAGAACATGTGGGGAAGAGAGAAAGAAATCGACAATGTGATACAGTGAGAGATGGAGCCAGCCTGCCACTGGACAGCTCCTTAAACGATAGAACTTCTACCAGCATAGTGCTTCCTGTTCATCATCCCTCCTGGCCAGATTTATTTGTTTGTGAGATCCCTTAATCAGCAAAATCGAATTGGCATGTGCGGTATTTCATTCCAAATCCTGTGCTAGATCTGTGAGGGTGTAAGGATGAATGACATACAATCTCTCCTCTCAAAGGAGCATGAGGTCCTGTAATGGAGATAAAATATGCAAAGAAAGTTAGTTTAAAACAGTATCCTGAAAGGGCTTCACTGTCCACCCTTCCTAAATGTCTTCTTGCCCGTGTGTGTGCGTGCACATACACTCATGTTATCATGTTCCAGGGACTGGAGGAATATCTCTTGTTCTCCCAGAACACCTCCTCATTAAATGAACCATCATGTTTATTATAATAGTTTATAACTATTCATTTATGCCTTTCTCTCAACAGATCACAAACTCCTTGAGGATAGAGGCTGAGTCTTATTAAACCTCATATCAGTATTTCCTGGGAGCTAACAGGGTACCTGAAACACGATAAATGCTTTAAAAATGGTTGAGCAGAGTACGGAACCAGGTCCAGAGGAGAGAGAACTCAGAAGAAGTAAGATGTCTTGTAAAAAGAGGGCCCTCGCTGTCAGGTCCGGAAACAGTGGCCTGGCATCTGTCCGTGTGTTTCGGACCTCAATTTCCCACCTTTCCCAGAAGGGAGAAGGAGTATGGAGTAAGTGCTTGTTTCCAGATGAAAAATTCTGCTTTAAATAACGCTGAGGGAAGAAAGGAGGAAAAGCCCTGGCCACCCGATCCCAATTAGACACCCTCCTAGCTTTTACACTCAAGAAGAGTTTCCAGAAGGTTGTGGAGGGTCAAAAGCCAGGGCAGCTTAAAACCCCCTAGCAGCTCACGATATTCGCCAGCTCCATTGACAAGAGTGACTTCCCACGCTTTGCCCACAGAGGGCATCCCTGCTCATTGATATGTAGACCAAGCGAATGCAGCTGCTAGAAGCCTCCTCCGACCGCTCTTTTTTCCTTCGCCGCCGTCATCTCTGCCCTACCCCCCGCCCCCTCCCTCCCGTGGAATCTTTGCCTGATCCAGTTAGTTCTCCGGTCTCCACATTTTCCCTCCCAGCCTCCACTTCTCCGAATCAATGGATAGTACGGCTCCAACTCTCAGCCCACACACCGCTGGCGGACACCCCAGTAACAAGTGAGAGCGCTTCACCCCGCAGCCCCCCCCCCGTCTCTCCTCCCTGATCCCCTTGGCTCTTGGAGGAGAACCGAACAGCATCCCCAGCTCGCGCGGATTTTTCTCTTCAACTTTACCCAACCGAGGACAGAGCACCAGTTTCAATTCAACCCTTTTTAATGCACAGCTCAGCCACAGGATTGCTCTCCGTCTCCTCTTGGTCCCTCTTGGATATTGTTTGTTGATGACTTGCAAGCCCCTCGGAGAACTGTCTTCCCTCTTCTTGCTCCCTGTTTCCTTGAGTTAGTTTTCTAAGGTTTTACGGGGTCTCGGATCTCTTGGACCGAATGGAACTTTTCGCTGCTTCCTTTTGCTGCTGATTCTGTCAGTGGTCAAGTGAAAAGGCTTCGGAGGCAGAAGAGGCTCCGGGGAGGTGGGGAAAGAGGTGGAGGAAGAGGACGAGGAGGAGGAGGAAGCCGAAGGGGCTCGGCGGGAGTGTGTGCATGTGTGCATGCGTGTGTGAGTGCATGTGTGTGAGAGCCGCCGCTGCCCAGGACCCCCGGCCCCGAAGGTGTTGGCTGAAATATGGAGAATAGTCTTGGATGTGTTTGGGTACCCAAGCTGGCTTTTGTACTCTTCGGAGCTACCCTGCTCAGCGCACATCTTCAAGTCACCGGTAAGAGATTCTTTCTTTTCTTCTCCTCTTGCCCCCACCCCCTTCCTTTTCTTTCTCATTTGGCCAGTAGTAGAATCGGGGTAGAAGAAGAAAGAGCAAGATGTTTGGCGCTTGCTCGGCACCCCATTTCCTCACGGATGATAAAAGATGGGAAGACTTTTTGTTGTTGTTGTTATTTCTCTTGGCAGTGGAGGATGTTGGCGGCTGGGGAAAGGGGCGCCCCTTCGCTGTTTTAAATCTGGTGCTTCTTGAATCTGTGCTTTTGCAATTACTTGCCTTGATGTTGGTTTGGAGAGCTGGCGGCCGGGGCGGAGAGGAGCAGGTGATGGGGATGTCGTTAAAAGGAACTGGGTTAGATTCTTAAAGCCCCGGAAACCCACGGAGGAGGAGAAATGGGGCAAAAGGGTCCAGAGGAGGAGGTCGTCTAAGGGGTTTTGAGGAAGTCTGTACAGAATGGAGGTGGTGGGGCTGAGTCATTTGTCTGTGGTTATATGCGCCTACGTTGGAGATTGAGAATGGAGAGAAGGACTGCCACTGTGTTTTGGTACTTCGGAGAAGGGGACACGGTGCCGAAAAGAGGCACAGAGTTGCTAGGAGAAAGGGGGCGTGTTTTATTTTATTTTTTAAACGGTGGATTCGGTTCTCAAGCTAAGTCTCCACATATCTCTAGGACACTTCCAAACTCCAAATGATTGATATTCCGGGCAACCAGCCCCTTGGCTCTGGCGCTTGGCAAGCGCAGTTCCTAATTAAAAATGGCAAAACTGTTTGGGGAATGGATCGGGTTATAGCAGGAAATAGAGGGATCCGAGGACTTGTTTGGGGCTGCTGCAGTCTCCTAATACGGAGCTGGGAACTTCAACAACCAAAATTATTTTTTAAAAGAGCAAAACATTTCATTTTTATGTTTACTCGTTTTGCCGAGCCTCACAAGCGTAGATGGGCACGGGGGTCCAGGGGGCGGGCCTGCCGGGGAGAGGAGTGGGGAAGAGCCTGATGAGTATTCAAATCCCTTCGGAAACGACCTTTTACCAAATCCAAAAGAAAATGAGCTGCGTAGGGTAGGGGCGCCCCAACCCCTGCCTAGGAAATTAACGGGGTGAAAGGTAATTCATGGCCAAGCACCCAGCTACCCTGGAGCTTGAAGCTCCGACTCTCTTGTTCCTCCTAAATGCTGCATCGCCCAGGGTTGCGAACGCGAGCAGAGAATGAGCCTCTCCTCGTAGCTAGGGCTTCAGACAGTCAAGCGGGAAGCCAGCTGGGGGCTTCTCCTTCTCAGATCTTGGTGCGGCCACACAAACAGGAATCTGAGCATCCACACCTTCCCTTAGACCTCACCTTCGTTTAATCAGACAGAGCCAGAGAGCGAGCCAGTGTTCGTGTGTGTGTGTGTGTGTGTGTGTGTGTGTGTGTGTGTGTGTGTGCGCGCGCGCGCGCGCCGCGCGCTCACCGTGTGGTGCGCGTGTACCGCATCCCGCTTTCAGCTGCCTGCTCCGCTCCCTCCCTCTCTCCCTCTCCGCGGCAGGCGCTCTCCAGCCAGTTCCTCTCACTCAGAGCTTTGTTCTCTGCAATTACTCCCAGGGACGGTGGGCGAGGTCATCCCTGAAGTAACGCATAGGTGTCTTTTAAATTCCCTCCTCAAAACTAGCAAACACTAGATGCTACAGCAATAAGGACCCTCCTTCCGCACAGAAGATTGTCTTGCGCTTTCTTAGGCAGTTTGGGAGACTGCCAGCCAAGGAGGGGAGAAGGGAAGTTCAGAGGGGATATCCCTCCCTACCTCGGCGGAAAGTCTGCGCACCGGGGCCTGAAATGATTTGGCTGAAAATATTGCATTAGGCAAGGTGTGTGAGAATGGACAATGACATTTTATCAATTACACTAGAATACTTTAAAGCCATTGCCCAAGTGATTTTGCGAAGGATAGAGTTAGATAAATGGAGACAAGTTTTTATATATTTTACTAATATGTAATTAAATTAAATATTCCTCTTATCACTTATATTTCTTGTCTAGAGAGTTTGGGCATATTTAACTACTTTATTTTTATTTCTTCTTCAACATGTCTGTGTTTGAAAAGGCATACATCTGTGAAGGATAAGCCTGTGGATAAGTTGTGGATCTGACTCTTCAAGCTTGCCTATGCCTCTAAATTCCTTCCTGTTTGCACAGGTCCCAGGAAAGTGAATGGTGTAGGTGCTTATTAATTTGTTTCTCCTCTTTTTCTTAGTAACTATCTCCTCTCTTCAGGTTCATGGCAAGGACTTGATGCTGAAGAAAATAGTTTGCTCTATGAAAGGACCAGTAGGAGGTGCCCTTAATTAGGCCAAGTGTCTGGTGGCAGAGAAATTCCTATTCAGCAAGATGTTTTAAAGACTTAGCTAATGGGTAACAAAGGATTATGGAGACTAGCAGTCACACTGGATGTTTCCTAGATAATGTCTGAAGCTGCTGTAGATTGTTAGGAAACTATTATGACCTCACCAACGGTGTGTCTGTAGTGTCAGCACAGGTTGAGGACACGTTGCTGGTTGCTGGAAAGGAGGATGTTGGCTCTTCAGTTGGCTTTTGTAAGATGCCATCTTCTAATGTATTTGACTTGAGCACCAAGCAGAGGCACTCAGTAGCGTCCCAGTATTTCTGATGACATGGAAATTAAAGGCGTGAGATGTTGATGAGTAAAATAATAGACATACATGTTAATTGATTCTTTGTCTGTATGTTTGGGATACATTCTATTGGGAAAAAAAAGCTATGAGAGTTTATGTAGCCTGCACATGGTGAAATGAGGCTTGCTGCTTTCCCTAGCCCTTTTTTTGTCCCCCCCCAAGTTAGATCAGATGCCCCCTTCTGGGTTTGCTATTGAGTGGAGCGTGGCAGGACCTGAGGGCTGCTGGACAGCCTCTGTCCACTCCTCCGAGTGCTGCAGCATAAATCACCAGCGACCTGTCACAGCGTCCATTTCCCACCCAGCAGCAGTTGCCCTCTGCGTTATGAAGCATGTGAAACAGTCACCACATGTGTTATATGTGAATATATTAGGCTTAGTGCATTTGCTTTAATGCTCTTAAAAGCTGGGTTGGCTTGAGCTGCCGCTAGGCATTTTTTTCTGGGGAGAGATTTATAGCTTCTCAGCGTGTATGACTTACACTTATTCTCTGGCAAGTTAACCTCTCAGCAAACTTCCTTATTGTTTTCACTGAAGAGGAAGAGCTTTAATCCGATCTAAATTCCTGAGTGAAGCCCTGCTGAAAGTTTCTCCTAGCAGCATACAGGGTATTTGAAGACTGACTGTAGGATGGCTTTCACAGCCAATAGGAAGCTTGACAAGAGATTGGGGAGGTGGTTTTTGGGTGGAAGGGAATATTTTGACTTGTTTCTGGAGAGGGAAGGGATCCTCAGTACTCTAAGGGAATCCTAGCATGCTAGTTATCCTCCAATACATTTTATGAGAAGAAATATTTCTTCCTCTCTGGCTTGCATTGCTTCTCTGGTGCACCCAGTAGTCTGAGTGTCTTCAAAGCATGTGATTTGCTCCTGGAGTGCTTTCTGCTGCAAGCGGTGGGGTTGTCTAGGGCCAGTTCCCCCCTTTGGTAACAAGCCGGGATTTAAATCTTGGCTCCCCTACTGAACACTTATCCTTAGGTGGTGCTACATGTTTACAAGCAGTGCTGAAGTTTCTGAGCAGAATGTTTCCTTCCACAGAAGACTGGGCCCTAAGGTTACATTTCAAAGCAGATATTCCTACTGATTCACCATCTTAAACTTTACAGGTGAAACTTCTCATATTCTCCCAGACAGGATAACTTTATGAGAGAAGAATACAGTGGTTTCTGGCATTTTATTTACTTAAAACACAATCATACACACACAAAACAGAGAGGATGTCCACCCTCCATGCCATCATAGATTTTTGGGGGAAATTAAGATAGTGCTAATTACTTAGAGACTTCTGGAACCCACTGGGGTTTCACTAGTGAAGGAGCCCTCTTGGCTGGCAGTAGATCTTCCCACTTTATGGGGTTATGTCCTGCCTGATCTCAGGACCTTGTACCACATTAGGAATACATTGCTCTGTTTTGGTATTTGTCACACAGCTACCAGCTGGAATGATCAATTTTTGATGGATTAATGTATCTCAGATGATAATCTCTTAGATGAACTGTATTATGTAAATTTGGGAAAGCCTTCCTTTTGCCTGAGTAAAAAGAATAATAACATGAGCCCACTGAGGATTACTTGATTAATTAACTCAAGATAAAAAGTCACTTGGTTCTAGAAACATACTGTAATCCCTAAAGGGAAGTGATAAATACTGTGCACGTTTACAATTCATAAAATGTAAACGTGAAGCTGTCTCTCTTTTTTTATGTGGGTTTCTTTTTTTCTTTCTCATTACAATGATCCAGAGGAGGATTGGAGAGCTATATAAATTGTCACAACAGTTATATACCCACATGAATCATAGCCTGGGATCTTAGTAACTCTTGATTGAAACTCACTGGGTTAACTTTCACCTTGATGCCCAGTGAATTGTTCTGCAGGCTGCTAGCGGGCTGCTTGCCTCTCTGCAGCCTGTCTCTGCAGAGTCGCAGCTCTCATCGCTAACCTGTGTGCAATCAGGGCTGCCTCCTTTGCTACAGCCAAGAAAGCCTTTCTCACTGCAACTCCACAGCCCTGATCCACAGGCACAGAGTTTGACATGCTGCGTTATGCTCTGTAAGTTCACAAAGATTTGCCTTCAGAACAAATTTTCAATCTTTCACGAGTGCTTCTTCTAGTGGAGAGTTAAACTGTACTGTAAAGACAGCTAAGGAGTGCTCTTACCATAGCAGGCTTGAACCAGTTGCTTCTCAGCCTCTATGGTCCAGGTTTTGGGCTCTGGAGAGTTATGCAGATCAAGTGAGCACTTGAGGATAGTAGGTCATGCGAACCGAACCTCGGCGTGCTAGTTTTCCAAGAGGGTGTTACTGGTTGGAACTTTGATTTTCTTCAAAGTTACTACTTAAAGTAACTCCCGTAATATTAGAATATCAGTGGCATGGCACTGAGCCAAAGCATTTAAGTTGTTTCCCTTCAAAACAAGACCTCAAGTAAAGCCAGGGTTAAACTAGTCAACAAGAATGGAGGAACAATCCCGCTTCTTCTCCCTGTAGGCCAATTAAAAAAATGTGCAAGAAAAAAAAAACATGTTACTTATGCCAAGTGGGTAATAGCAAAAAATATAATGCAAATCATCATACACCTTTATAAATTGCAGTACTCAGGTAAATTACAGAACAATTTAGTACCTCCTACACTAGTATGTTGATTCCTTATCTTATATTTCTCTGGTTTAGCGTTGTATTGACACGGGGAAAGAAAGGATGGCTGATTGATGATCAGAATTACTCTAGTTCTTTAAATTTCTTTGGTAAATTTCAGCCTGAAATGAAAAAAAAAAAACCCAGGTCCCTTTAAGTCAACGGTTAGGTATATGTATAAATGCCTAAACTCTGTTCAATAGACCTATATGATTCAATATCCCTCCTTTCTATTGATGATAATTTGCTAGTACATGATGCTTTTTAGAAATAGTTCCTAACAACCCTATTATTCACAGCTTTTATTTCTTAGGGGGAAAGCTCAACCTAAAAACACAGAAACCATTATCATATTTTTAAAAGTCTGTTGTTATGAAGTGACTTGGTGTGGGAAAATTCTTCCTTCCTCCTTGCTAAATTTTGCGAGCCCGGTGACTATAACCTACTTCTGATTGCGTGAGGTACTTGAGCTTAATTTTACACATTTGAGTTCTGTGACTTCTTGCTCAGTCATTTCACAGTTGCAAGGGAAGAAGGCCCTTTGGACTGACTGTGATTATTGTGGTGGGACTTAACTGGGGGATGTATTACAATTTGGAGATTTCACCCTTGTGTTTTGCTCATCCTTCAAAGATTGGTTCTTGCCCAGAAGTCTACTCTTGAGAGTGTCTAGGACAAAACTATTCCACTGAATTAATTGAATCTTTATGATGTGATCTAATGAAAACACCGACTCATTAGTGTAGTATTGTGATCTGATGAGATGGCTTATCAACACCCAGTATTATTCTGGTATCTTAAATGTTCTTAAATCTGCTTTTACATTTATATAAGAGAATAAAAGGAGTCAAATGGCTAATAGAAATATGATTTACTCAAGTCAATTTTATTTAGTAACTAAAGTTGCTTCTTTAAACACCAACATTTTCAGATTTTACTGATTTTCATCCTCTTTAAGAAAATTTATCTACTCACTTACCTGCCTTTTAATTACATACACATGAATTAACCTCTCCTTAGATCAAAGGCTGTGGGCTGCAGCTTTTGTTTTCTTTCGATTTTCATCCCTGCTTTATAAAATGCATGTTATCTACTTGCTTGTGTCCAGCTCGAACTTCTCCTTGTTGTAAAACTTATGAAACAACCCTTCCCCACTCTATTTTTGATTTGCTAAGAACTAGGGAACTGGATTTTCTTGAGTTTGTGCCTAAAGTAACAGGAGATTCTAAATCAAGACCTGCATTTCTCAGTAGAGGAAAGAAAATGAAATAGGTTTAACTAATGGGTTTGTAGCATTTCTGAAATCTGATATTACTTTGTATGCCAGTTTTTATTGTGCAACATATTTTTCTTTGTTAAATGAGGGTGTAGACTAGATAACTTCTGGTTATATAACTAGTTTCAACATTATATGGTTTATTTAAATTATGAACTATATACTATACATATAGTGTTTGGTATAATTAATTATAATAACATTAGTGATTACAATAACAACAATTATAGTGAAACAAATGCCCATGTACCCAACAGCAATTTCCTTAATTATGTGTTATTTAGTCCCTTGTTTTTTATAGTTTGGCCACACACGCATGCATCTTTAATATATTATTTTGCTTTGCCTGTTCTTGACCCTTATAAAATAAATATATACTTTTCTCTGATTTGTGTTTTGCCAGACATTAAATATTTGTGATTTATCTATGAGGATGCACATTTCTGTGTTTCAGTCACTTTCTCTGCTGCATAATATTCTACATTATTACTTTATCCTATCAACCACTGAAGGGCTTTTGGGACTTTGGTATTTTGCTATTGCCCATAATGCTGCTATAAACATTCTTGGACATGTACCCCAGAACAAAATCACTGCCATGTCTGGGGTGCTTCTCTGGGAGTGAAGTTGCCGAGTCATTGAAAGGACACCTTTACTTTTATGAGGCAGCAACTATAGCTCACACCACAAGCCCTTTGTTCCATGTCTCCACCAACTCTTTTTATTGTCATATGTTTAATTTGCCCTCATCTGAGGAATATGCATTAGCATCTCACTGTGGTTTTAATTTGCCTATCCCTGATTACTAATAAGGTAGAACATTTTCCCCCCATAACTTTATTGGCCATTTGTGATTTCAGCAAGCTAATTCTATGATTCTTTTTCTCCAACTGAGCAGCTATTTGTTTTGAGGCATCAATATTATGAGTACTTACTCTCTTTTTCCTACTCAGCAACCTTGTCCTTTTAGGTGTAGATATTATCAGTAGCCTTACTTTTAAGAAGTTGTTGCCTGATGCTATAGCATGCTTATTCAGCCCTGACTTTCCTGAAGCATTTTTTCAGAATGAATACTAAGTTTAAAGAAGAAAACAGGTCTGTAGCTACTGTAAGATTATTGAATACCTAGCGCAACCCTTGTCAGCATTCTGTCTTATTTTGTTTATTATTTTTTTGTAGTATATAGCTTATAGGGAAGCAAGATGCTGAGGTGCCCGGCCTAATTTGGGAGATATTAACCCCTCCCCCCAAATATTGTGTTACTAAAAGATGGCTCAGTCACAGAGCTATAATGGTAGATGTTAAGTCTCAGTTAAAATTCTAGTCTGACTTTTTGAAATGGTTGTGTTTCCAGTGAGGTAAAATGCATAGGTCCAGGATCATGGTTACATATGTGACTATGGGATTCTAACAGACAATGATGCTTACATGTGTGCATATTCACGCCTTCCAGTTTTTTTGTTTCTTTTTTTTTGGTTCATAATTGTATCACTTATTCCCATGCGACAGGCTAATGAAGGGCCCTGGATGAAATAAAGCATCAAACAGACCAACAGTGGCTTCTCTGGTGTGTGGCCTCTGTGACGACTCATTAGAGACATGAGCCGAGGCTGAGACATCTAAGCAAACCCCCTACACCCAGAGTCCTCAATCCATTGTTCCTGCATCTTTTCTCAGCCTCATGGCATCCCAGGAGAATATAAATTAGAATAAAAAATCTGCAAAGCTCTCCCTTTCATGTCTAATGTCTGGGCAGAGCTGTTCCGTGCAGGTCAATTTTTAGTTATTTTCTCTCCCTGGTTTGAGATGTCTCCAGGGATGGTTTGTTCACTGTTCCCCTTGAGCAACTTTTCAGCAGCTTATCAGTTCTTGCTGTTAAAAATTTATTTTACAATTTACCTTAGACAATCCTGTTCTAAATGTTCTTCCCCTGTCTCCTGTCATCTAACTCTTGGTTCCTGTTTTTCCTCTTCATTGACACTCTGCCTTTCTGTGCTGAACTGTGTTAAATAATTCATCAAAGAGACATCCTTACCTCCCCTCTTAGTCTTTATTTAGCCAGATTGTAAATATTTAGTTCATTTATTCTTTCCTCATACTCTTCTAGGAGCTTACTCATGTTTATTTTTCTTACCTGATCTCCTTCTAGTTTGTTTATAGCTTTCTGGTAATTAAAGGTCCCAAATGCAACGTGCTATTCCCAGTAAGCCCTTTCAAGTCATATATGGAAAATGTAGCCTTAACATTGTCTTTAGCTTATAGACCCTCATTCACGGGTGCCAATTTTGCTTCTCTCACAATTTGTGTTCTCATTTTTCAGATGGGACTATCAATGCCTAATTCAATCACTGAGGTATTATAAGGATCAGATAAGATCAATTATTCGATTCAACATAATAGTTACTAAACATTTGCTGTGAGTTACAAAGAATTAAATGAAAGGCCTAAATTTGTTTCTGTTCTCCTAGGATTCATCAGCAAGTCAAGGTGACAGGTACAGGCATAGCTAAAGAGGACACGAGGTAGAACAAAGTACTCATTAAATAAAAAGCAGCACACACAAAGTGAGGCCGCCTCTGAAAAATATCGACTACAGTGTTTATGCATTGCATCATTAATATATTAATGTCAGCCAGATGGGCTGACAGAACCAATTCATTCATCCTCGTGTCTTTAGATTGGCCCAAACAAAATAAAACAAACACAAAATGAAGGGAGTGTAAAACGGTGTCAAGTGTGTATGAACCAAGTTCTGGGTCTGGGAAGAATGAGGATATCAGCGTGTTGCTATAAACACTTCTATGACCCTGTACTCAGAGGGTAATGGGACTTTGAACTCGGTGGGGTGGAAATGCTAATCAATGAATGTATGAATAAATCCATACTTTCAAATGAGATAAGGCTTTGAAGACAAGAAAGTGTTGTAGGAGAATAACTCAACAGATGAAAGCAGGCTTCCCTGAGAATGTTGTGATGGGACCCGAAGAAAGAGCTCACTTAGTTAGAAAGGGGTTTCCCGGGAGGGCCAGGAAAAGAATGTTAGGTAAGGAAAGTTAGAGTCAAGGCCTGGGAGTGGGAAGAAGCATAGTGAATTCAAAGAAGATTTGTGTCTACAGGGCCAGGAGATCTAAGCATGATCATATCACAGAGGAGGCACAAGAAGACCTTAGGTTCCTCTCTGGAAGACAGTTGCCACTCTTACTCGGTACAGAAGTCCCCCTCCCCTTATCTGCAGTTTCCTTTCCATGGTTTCAGTGACCTGCTTTCAACTATGATTCAGAAATTACATGTGAACTTCTGGAACGAAATGAGTCATACATTTATAATTGCATGCCATTCTTAGTATTGTGATGAAATCTCATTCTGTCCTGCTCCGTCCCATCCTGGAAGTGACTTGTACCTTTGTCCAGTGTCTCTACCCTGTAGACGATCCTTGCCCCTTTGTCACTTAGTTGCTGTCTTGATTTTTAGATTGACTGTCCTGGTATCACAGTGCTTGTGATCAAGTAACCTGTATTTTACTTGATAGCCTGAAAGCACAAGAGTAATGATGCTGGCAATTCAGACATACCAAAGAGAAGCTATAAAGTGCTTCCCTTGACTGAAAAAAAAAAGTATGTATGGGGAAAAAACATAGCATATATAGAATCTGATACTATCTATGGCTTCCACTGGAGGGGGAAGTCTTGGAATATACCCCCTTAGGATAAAAGGGGACTACTATAAATATTGTTGAATGAATTGAAATGAGTTCAAAACAAAGACCTTTTTCTAATCTCAGTAGAATCATTTAAAAATTTTAGCAAATTACATAGGCAGTCTTTGTCCTGATTGTCTTGTTAACTATCAAATGTGTATTTATAAACCTATCTATGCTATATTCAACATGGAGTTGTGTAAACATAACAAATGTAACCCAAGCAAAGAAAATTTGAAAAGTGTAAAAAGCTAGACAAATGCAAATAATTATCAATAAGCACGGGTACCAGGCTATAATACTTCTTCAGAAGCTATCACTGAGTAGGGAAAATGGGGCCTCACCTTTTCTACAGAAGTAGCTTTGGCATGCGATTTTTCTTTTTCCTGTGGCCTCTTTTGACATGTGTGCATGATTACTCTTGGTGAATTAAAAAGGAATAATGAACCTCACATTAAAAAAACTTCTTTCAGATCATTTTCTCCATATGCTTCTTTCCCATACATTTTCTCTGTGGTATTATTTCTTAAAAATATGGATGAATGTTCTCTTAAATTTAAGTTACAGTTCATTTAAAAGTAATTGAATATGCAACCTATCCTCTACCACTGTAAGTTGCCAAGCAGTCAGTTGCATGGTTTTGTGGTCCTTGGTCATGATGAGACAGGTGACAGAGCCTAGAGAGAAAAGCCTGCCAACCGGTGGCCATGACTTTCGACTTACCCATCTGTAAAATGGAGACAAAATAACATTTTTATATATTTAAAATTTTTATTTATTGATTTTAGAGAGAGGAAAGAGAGAGAAAGAAAAATGAGAAAAAAGGATGGGAAGTAGCCAGAAGCATCAGCTCATAGTAGTTGCTTCTATATGTGCCTTGACTAGGCAAGTCCAGGCTTAAGAATAGCACCCTCAGCATTCCAGGTTCATGTTTTATCCACTGTGCCACTACAGATCAGGCAAATATAACCTTTTTTTTTTTCTAACTCTAAATTGAAGATAAACTTACTCCAACAGTTAGATGCATAAAATATCTATTTCAATACCAGCCACCTAATAAATATTTCATAAATGATAGATCAGTGGTTCTTAACCTGGGTTCTATCGATCCCTAGGGGTTCGATGAGTCGGTCTCAGAGGTTCAGAGAAGCCTCTGCCACGGAGGCCAGAATAAAGTAATATCGTAATTCGTTGTGAGTTCATGCACTTCGTTGGTTTTGTTCTTTGAGCAAGGTGATGTTCATGCACAGCTCATTCTGTGCACCAGTAAAAAAAAACGTATACCTATGTCTTGAATTTGGAAAAAAAAATCATATTTTATTTATTACTAAAGAAGGGTTCGGTGAATGTGCATATGAAACTGGTGGGTTCGGTACCTCACAAAAGGTTAAGAACCACTGTGCTAGATATTTTTAGTATCATCTTCATAAGGCCTAGATTTATACTGACATAATCTTTACAAGTAGAAAATTTCACAGGCACAGTCAGGCCACTCTAGAACCCTTTTTAATTTCATTGTTGTAGCTGACAATTTTAAAGACTTAGAAGGAAATAAGATAGTCCCACTTCAACAATAATTTTGAAATCAAGCGCATGCTTAGTTTGGTTGGCCATGGTTTAGCAGACCATGACCATGATCCATGCATGCCTTTGCAGGATTTAAAAGCTAACAGATTCATCTCAGTTAGACCTGACACAGTGCAATACTGATCAGACTTGGCACCATTTACCACAACCCCTGTGGATTCCTCATCTAAACTGACCTTCCCCATTAACTTCTCTTTGTTTAGCCACATCCATTTTCTACAGATCCATTGCTACATTCATGTAGCATGAACACCAGAAAGCAAGTATTTGCTTGGTTAAGGTGTAGCGCCAGGTGCAATTTGTCTCAAGCGTCTTCTCTCAGAGGAGGGGATGTCACCTTCATTGTAAATCAAGGCCCAACCCTACTTCATACAAATTAATTCAAGCTCCCTAAGAGGAAGCCCAGCACCAGTAGTTCTTAAACTTCTGCGGGTGATTCCAATGTGCAGCCAAGTTTGAGAACCTGTTTCTGAGGATCCAAGGACTAGCAATTTTTGCGTTTGGGCGTTTTTTAGCAATGCAGACTCATGCCACACCCAGACAAGCTGAATTAGAATCCCGCTTGACTGAGAAGCACTGCCCTAGGAGACCAACCCCCAGCCCCGGAAGGAAAGCCGCCCCTTCTCCTACTTCTTTGTAGAAAGCTAGTTAATGGTAAAATACTTTTTCCAGGCTAGTCTACTTTTAGGTTGAAGCCTCTTTGGAATGTTTAGCTTCGGGAGCTGGTTGTGCAATAGCAAACTATGCCGACATCAAAGAGTCTTCTGGTTTGTGGGTTTGCGGTTTAGTCAATTTCTTGGAGGCCATGACATCATTCCTTTCCTTGAGATTTTAAAGCCCTTGAAAATGCTCTGAGAATGCTCCCTGGGCATTTCATCTGCCTTTCTTCTTCTTTCCTCATCAACACGCAAGAAGAGAGGGCACATTTTAAAGGGGCTTGCTGGTTTTCATTCCATATTGTCCCCTTTCTTTACCTCCTTTCTCCTTAAAAATACTCAGACCTAGGGTCAGAGTTAGTGGAAAGGACCATGGGGGCCCTCGGTGGTTCTCCACCCTCCTTCCCTCCTCTGCCTCTCAGGTATGATGCTAAAATCACATGCATCCTTTTAAGCAAACCCTGACAGGTTACCAGGTGACCCATGCAGAACCTCACATTTTTGTTTTTAATTTTTATTAAATTTTAATTTATTGTTTTTAACATGGATTCAAGTGTTCCACTCAATATAACTCCCTCACCCCCCACCCCTGTGTCCCTATTTTTACCCCCTTTGCCCCCCCTTCCCTCTAGGATTTGCTGTCCTGTTTTCTGTATCTCTGTGTTATGTATATATAGTTTCTCTAATCCCTTCACCTTCTCTGATCCCATTCCCTCACCCCCCTTACCTCTGACAGCTGTCCCTCTGCTCCCTGTGACCCAACCTCTGCCTCTATTATGTTCCTCAGTCACTTTGTTCATCAGATTCCACCTTTTGATTGGGAATGGTCTTCAGGGCATGAAACAGACAAGGTGCTCCTTCGTCTTTGCGTCTGTGGCAGGGGAGAAGGGTTGTAACTGAGGATTTTGAAGAAGAGAAAAGATTTACAGACAGAAGGGTCACCTGGAGGTTGTGCCGTTTTGCTCCGCACTGCCTGTCAGGGAGAGGAGCTCTAACTGGTGTGCTCTGAATCAGATGACAGGAAGAAGGTGAGGGGACTCGGCAGTGCCATGGAATGAGTCTGAATGAAGATCACTAGTGTTCCTCCTGGTGAGAGAAGTTTCTGCTGAGCTCATGAACTGTGGGCCCGTTTCTGGTCCCGGAACAAAATGAGTGGAACTTTTGTGAAAGGTTATGCAAGGCTGATTTTTTTTTTTCCACCTAGAGTAAAATGCCATTTGTAGAGTAGAGAAATTGCCCCTCTGGGGGGAAAAAAAATGTATTTTATTCCCTATAGCTTAGGAAAGATGATTTAATCAATCCTCAGGAAAAAATTAAAGGAAAAAAGGGGGAACAAATCACAGGCAGAGAGGATGGGTCATACAAAAATAAACTGGGGTACAGAGAGCCTCATCATGGCCCTGGTCCTTGATTCTGCAGCTTTTACAGGTAAGCTACTGTTCTTGTTAGCGGGGACCTGGGAGGTTTCCTCCGAAGTGGGACTTTTAGTGTTAACAATGGGACCTCCCCAAGTACACTGGACCTCTTGGCCATTCTTAAGAAGGTACCAGGGTGGGGATGTAATAGGGAAAATACTAAAGTGAGTTTAGCAGGGTAGTGGTATTTCAGACAATGTGCTGTTAATCAGCTGGAGGAATAGTTAAGGGTGGCAACAGGCCTGTTAAGAAGAACTGTTTAAACAGTCCAGGGAATATGAGTATTCATTTGGGGGTTTAGAAACCACCTGTACTTGGCCATATATCTGAGTCATAGAATCCTCACTTCTAAACCTGTGCTAAAGTTAAACTTGATGTCAGAAACTGCTTTTCAAAAATCAGGATATTTTTGGAGATGGCAGGATAATGTATTTATTGGAAAAGTCATGTCTAAATGTCACATGTTTCCTTGTGCCTAGTATAATGCTGGATGCATATTAAATATTCAATAAATAGCATTAGTCAATTGATTACCATCTAGTGATTATTCTTAAGTTTGCACAGAATCTTGAGTTGCTCTTATGCACAAGAAATGCAAAGTTCAGTTAAGAATGTGTTAAATTTTAGAGCACTCAGTCTTTAACTGCAGGGAAGTTTATTCTATTCTCCTTCTCTCCTCCTTCTTTTTGCTCAATTTTTTTCTTTACATGCCACTGTCTCTAATTATATCAGCAATATTCTAGAGTTCTTATGAAGTATTCAAAATCAAGGAAATCCTGAAAAAAATAAAGTACAAATTTGTGAAGTCTATAGTATTTTCTCTCTTTAAGCCCTGTTATTAATGCATCGAGGGCATTTGTCAATTCACATATCTGAAAATAAAACAAGATAAAGTACGTAAATAATTATTTCCTATATAATAATTCCAGGGATAGACTCTGTTATTTTTTAGGAGAACCGTTCCTGAGGGCTGGGATGAGTCAAAGAACTAAAATATTATTTTTGTAAAAGTCAGTGGAAGCCAAGCCAAGACAATGGAGTTAATAAAAATTCCTAGAATGAAAAAGTCAACACTTCATGTGTTTGAGTGGGTTGGTCAAGCAGAAACAGACCTCAGTGGTTGTTTGAGATGACTCTGTCATTGTATGGATGAGGGAAGAGGGAAGTTAACCAAGAAGTTAACAGAGTTCCCAAATCACAAGTCTCAGAAAGAGTGCCATGAAACATTTCTGCACACCTAGGAGTAAACCTTGACTCCATCAAGACTGAACTCTATGACCCTCATTATGATTTAGGGTCCCCATACCTAAAATTTAGAAAATGAGCAAATGAGTTTATGTAAAAAAAAAAGTTACACTAAGGAATTGTCACAGTCCTTGGATCTTAGGAAGCACTAAACTATTTCTATTTTTATTGATTCACTTCACAGGTGTTTATTGAGATTACTCTTGGCTTATCATATTTGTTTTTTCCTATGGTGGATGTAAAAACATATGACACGCTGTTACTATGCTAATAGAGTTAACAGAATGCTTGGGGAAATAAGACCTTGGCGGTTTGATGAGAAAAGAGAAGCAGAGTCACCAGACAGTATGTTAGTAGGAACCAAGTGAGTGAGTGCAAACAGGAGAGAGTGAGAGAGGCTTTACAAATGAGGAAGGGTTGAGTCTGAAGGGCAAGATGTTTGGAGAGAAAGGAATATACTCCTATGAGGACTCTGTTATTTACATATTCAGGCTCTGGAAGACAAGAGAAAAGGGAATGGGCAGGACACTTCACTTCCAACACTCGTCCACCTACAAACTACAGTTCCAGTTTTCATCACCATCAATGGCTCCTCTGTTAACTAGTCTATTCCTAAGCAGATCGGTGCTAGCCTAGGAGAAAAAGGGGGAGAGAAGTGACAAGGTCACCTGAGAAGTCACTTTGGCAGCATAAATAATGTAATTTTGCCATGAACAGGTTTTGTCTACAAGGCTTTTCCTAATGACTTTAGGGAGGCCTCAAAAGGACAGATTGCTCAGGAAAGGACAGATGCTGTCACACACCACATTTTAAACTCTGAGATCTAGTAGCTGAGAAAGCAAATTTATACCTCTGCATTGCTGGAATAAGTCTATGCTGGAAATTCCTGTTTCCATCTTTTTGCTTTCTGCACAGCTTAAAATGTATAAAAAAATCTTTGATTCAGGATGCCCAAATCCTGTTTACTAATGCATAAAAGAGTGTTATCTCATCCATAAAAGGTTTTCTGTACATTTATAGGACAGGTAGCTGAGTTCAGAATTTTCAGCTGAAGTAACTTTTTCTTGTTCTTTCTCCCCCAGTTCTTTGTCACAGAAGGCCATGATAATTAATCACTGATAAATGATAATGACGATATTGCTTCATGTTTGTCTGATACTTTGTATTTTCTAATGGCCTTCACATCCATTATCTACATTCATCTCCCAGTACTTCTAAAAAGTGGGTAGAATTGCTTACTCATCTCACATGGTTTGTGAGTACGGTTATGAAGACTGTTGGTCTGTTATTTCCCTAAAATCATACAGAAGTTCCTAGTTCTGTTAAAAAAAAACCAACAAAACCCACATCTTCTAATTTTTCACTCATTTATTCACTAGTCTATATATGACACCTTCTAAGAGTGAGAGGGAAAAAAGCAGGACAGTGTTCTCTTTTGTTCACACACACACACACGCACACACACTCACACACACACACACACACACACACACACGACATCTAACACCCAAATTTTAATTTCTAATATCATTTCCCAATAAAAGGAACAAGGGGTTCTTGAAAGAATGAGTGATTTTAGGACTTAGGTTGGAAATATAGAAGATAAGCCTGGAGCATCTTATGGTGTGAGAAAGTAAAGAAGTTCTTTAAAAAATGAGAACCCTCTGTGGCGAAGTATGCCAAAGGGACAAGGAGCTAACTGAAAGCTCTCAATTTGAACAACAAAATCAAGTAATTTTGGATTTTAATATACAAAACAAATACCCATGAGTCCATTATGTTATACATAAATGGGAGAGATAGACAAATCTCCTATGAAGAAGAATTCCAAGTACTTTACATAGATAATCTACTGTCAAGGAGGTGGAGTATAACCCCCACTCCTCTCAGTGTGGGCTGGGCACAGTGACTTTCTTCTGGTGAGTACAGTAGGCAGGGCAGAGAAGGGCAACTTTCAAGAGGAGAGACCTGATATGAAACAACCTCAGCCAGATGGTCAAGGCCACCATTGTCAGTGAGTGGTCAATCATGTTAATAGCAAGTAACCCTGGTATTATGTGATGAGATTGGCACTCCATCTCTGTGATCTTCCATTCCCAAACTCTTAAAGCCAGTCTCCTCATGAGAGAAACAGCAGAGAACACCAGCTGAGAAACATTCTACAAAATACTTGACTGTGCTCCTCAAAAGTATCAAGGTTATAAAAAATAAGAGTTGTCAAAGGAACTAGTAGGGCCAAGAGAAGCATAAGAAGACGTAATGACAAAATGTGATATGCTGTCCTCTGTGGGGTCTTGGAATGGAAAAGGGCTGTAGGTAAAAACGAAAGAAATTAAATAAAATATGGACTTTTGTTAATAATGTATCAATATTGACTCATTAATACATGTGCCATACTAATATGTTATTAATAATTGGGGAAACTTGGTATAGGGTAGATGGGAACTTTTTGTATTACCTTCACAAGTTTTCTTTGAATCTAAAACTGTTCTAAAATTTAAATTTATTTTTAAAAAACGGTATATTGTTCCATAAGAATGGGCAACAAGCAAAGTACTAATTCCACTAAACTTGTTTCTTCCTGTCTAAAATAAAGATGATAATTTTATTTTTGCATGGGTATTCTGAGAAACATAGATGATGTTAATTTTTTTCTCAAAGTGTAGTTGTATGGGCAGCACAGGTGAACTTTTAGAAATGCAAATATCCAGGCAACACCTCATACCACCTAAATCAGAGCCCTTGGGCAGGACAGGAGGAATGAGGAAATAGCATTTTAGCATACTTTCTAGGTAATCCTTATACACACTGAACTTTGAAAACCCTTGTACTTTGCTGTATAATAATAATCATAATGGCCAATATTTATGAGACTGTGTGGTTTAAGGTGATATGGCAGATAATACATGTGAAATATTTATTACCTACTAGTTCTTTATTTAATAAAAAGGTATTTTACTTTCTATGCAGCAATGCCAACTGAAAGACTTTGTTTTGTAAGACTCCCTTGCCACTAGGAGTGGCCATGTTATGGGAAATGTCATGTAATCTGGAGACTCTTTGGGATTTTGGAGAAAGTTTACCCTGCTGACCCAAGAACCACTTCCATCCTTCTTCATTGCTTCCTCCTTTCCTTCTGGAGAGCAGAAATGAGGCCTGAATTTGGAATAACCATTCTGCATTACATATCCCGTTAAGGACAATGAGAAGGAAATGGGAAGAAACTTGAGTCCATGATTACTTCCTTGAACAGCAAGGCTATCTTTGGACTTCTCCCTTCTAGACTTCTTGTTATTTTGAGGAATTAAACCTCTATTTGGTTTTAAACCACGGTAATGGGGTTGCTGTCATGTGCAACCATGCTCAGTCCCAGCTGCTGTATGTTCCCATATTAAGTTACTTGCTCCTCACAGTTAAACAATAAGGCAGGAACTCATACCATGCCCTTTTTCAGGTGGGGAAAGTGAGACACTAGGAATTTAGCCAATTTTCCCATGGCTTTGTGCTAGTAAACTGTAGGCCCATGATTCAGATTCTGGCTTTAGAATACACATTCTTGAATACATGCTGCTATAATTTCTAGATAAATACTGGATATTGCTATTATATTCTTGTTGCTATTTTTATAATAGTCCCTTTTCCTCTCCAAATAGGTGTTATTTTCCTATGATCATTTTTATTGAGACACTTCTAGATTATTGAGTACCTAAATAAAAACTAATTTTTCTGTTAACCATTTTCAAATGTCACAGTTTTCACTAACAAGTTATAAGACAGCTTCATGCACTTTAATCTCCTCCGAAAAGAAATTCACCATGGCATTATAAAAGACTAACATTCCAACTACAGCTTCAGAATGCTAATTCCCTACCTTAACAATTAGGCAAAGCTCTGCAAGTCACCTATGTGTTGTGATTTCTCCCCTATTGTACTGTAAGGGAATTTCACATGGTTTTGATATATCGTGCAAATTAGGCCAACAAAGTGCTGTGCTATGTCTTCATTAAAACAAGAGATGGTAATAATGCAACCATGTAGCGTGATCTTGCAACCTTTGAGTTATGAACATTCAATAGTACCTCCTTACTTGTGCTTAAGTTGGCATTTGTGAGCAGCATATAATCAATTAATCAATAACCCAATTTTCTGGTAAAGAGATGCTGCATCATTTTTTATAAAAATCAGAAACTTTTGTATGATTTTATATATAAAGAAATAAAAGAGCTGTGCCAGCAAGGAAGCTTGTTTGAAAAACGTTGAGAGCCTTTGTTTAAGAATGCTGATTTTGCTTAACTAATT
This sequence comes from Rhynchonycteris naso, assembly GCA_037038555.1. Lineage (NCBI taxonomy): Eukaryota > Metazoa > Chordata > Mammalia > Chiroptera > Emballonuridae > Rhynchonycteris > Rhynchonycteris naso. The sequence goes on along the minus strand of CM072999.1, from coordinate 147,903,851 downwards.
TGGATATGAATGTTCAGTTCCTGAACCATTGTATTACTGTGTAGCTACTAGAAAGGAAAACAGCAATTTGGAATTGCTGGAAAGAATGCATTGTTTCCACTTATGATTAGATACGGGAAAGTGGATACATCTATGATAGTGTATTTCATAGACAGTGTATTTCATAGATCGTAAACAAATAGTAGAAATATACTGATCCTCAAACTTAAAAGTTTACAACTGATTCTTTCCTCTCTCTTAAAAGTTTTGAAGAGTTTATGCAATAACCTGAACTCTCTCTCATAAGGTCACAGCAACTCAAAGTGACGCTAGTAGGATGACAGAGCTGACTGCCATATGGGGATGAAAAGTTGACCCTCCCAAAGCCTGATGTGCATTTATATTCTTATCTTTATTATAATTATAAGTATATATATACTTATTGTGAAAATTCAAGTTCAGTGTCACGAAAATGTGTGAAATGTGTGAGTTGAAGATGGAAATTCAGAATTTTCTCCCCCCGGGGTAAATCACTATTCATGGGTTTTGTTCAGTTTTTTTGTCTCCTTTTGTCAGTTTTTCTCTCCTTTTCTACCTGCCATGCAATTACTGTGAAACTTGAGAAGAGTTATGTTTATTTGAGTATCCCATTGAAATATTGAACACTGTGTTCTTCTTACCGAATAAGTAAACAGATCTTAAAGCAACAATGACAACAAGGCAAAATACAGCAAGAAAACCTCAAACATTCTATGTATCATTTACAGAACGTGGCATACAGAAAATGATCTTCACAAAGCAGATCACTTTTGGAGAGACACAAGTGCTAGACATATCTGTCTCCTCTTTCCACGTGGAGGGAAAAAAGTTAGCTCCAAGGTCTCAGAAATGCCCAATTCCCTTCTAAGAGTCTTGATTCTCAGAGTGTGGCCTATGAACCAGGTATATCACATGGATGATCCAAGCACATGGGTGCTTGTTACAAATGCAGAAACTCAGGCTTCATCCCAGATTTGCTGACTCAGAATCTACATTTTAACAAGATCCCTTTTTGAGGTGTGTGTAAGCCAGTTTGAGAAGTACTGTTATAGTTCTAGCATGCTTCCTACTTGAGCCTCGACTACATTCTAAGAGATGCAATTGCTCTTGAGTTAGCAATGTTTTCAGAGTAACGGTCATTGTCACCACAACTCCTTCAAGAGAGTTTCAAATCTGCTTGAAGGACTTAATGTTGTACTCATTAAACAGTATTGAGATCAGAAAACTGCCCCAGGACTGGTTTATATCCTCCTCTTTCTCCTCCTCCTCCTTTTTAATTTATCCATTTTAGCAAGAGAGGAAGATCAAGAGATTGAGAGAGAGACAGAAACGTGCATTTGTTCCTGTATGTACCCTGACTGGGGATTGAACTAGCAGCCTCTGTGCCTCAGGACGAGGCTCTAACCATCTAAGCTGTTTCCCCAGGGCATATCCATCCCCTTCATTAGGTTCACTCCACACACTCCTCACCAATACCTCTGAAGACTCAAGGCACTCAAGTCTACAGTGCTTTGAAGAATTATGCTTTCTATTCCAATAATGTTTCTAATCCTGTGCAGCTTGGCGTTATTTGGCTAATGCCCTCAGTTGCTCCCTAATGAAACCATTCGTTGAGTGAAAAGGAAGAAAAAAAAACAACAACAAGAATTTATTTTCTTGATCCCAGGCCCTCAGTTGGTGCTTGATTGTGATAATGATGATGCAATAGTGAAGAAAACTCCAAAGAAAATGATTGATATTTTTTCCTGGGAATTTAGGTGGAAATAAATACAGGTTGGCTTTTTGGTGCTATAAAGACTTCACAGAAAGACAGTGTATTAAGCCTAAGATTCAACCAGCTCTCTGCAAGCAAGAGAACAAAGGGATTGCTATTTTCCTTCTTTTTTGTTCTCGTGGTCATAACAACCATTGAGTCTTCATTTCCCTCTGATTTTTATCAAATAAATTTCCAAATCACGCCTGACTAGGCGGTAGCGCAGTGGATAAAGCGTCGGACTGGGATGCGGAAGACCCAGGTTCGAGACTATGCGGTCGCCAGCTTGAGCAAAAGCTGGCCAGCTTGGACCCAAGGTCGCTGGCTCCAGCAAGGGGTGGCTCAGTCTGCTGAAGGCCTGCGGTCAAGGCACATGTGAGAAAGCAATCAATGAACAACTATGATGTCGCAATGGCAACGAAAAACTAATGATTGATGCTTCTCATTTTTCTCCATTCCTGTCTGTCTGTCCCTATCTATCCCTCTCTCTGACTCTCTCTCTGTCCCTGTAAAAAAAAAAAAAAAGAAAAAGAAAAGAAAAAAATTTCCAAATCACAAAGATTTTCCCCATGAACACGTAAAAGTAAATTGCCTTCCTCCATGGCATCTTAATTTGGTCTTGTTGGAAATTAGCATCCAAAGGGCCAATCAGAATTAAACTGAAAAACATCAAATCTAAATAGTATTAGAAGGTGAAAAGGTGATGAGAAATAAGTTGAGATGTGTTAAGAGGAATTCTTACTTTATTAAATTGAACTTCAACATATTCTCTGTATTTCAACCACTGTTCTTTTTGGTTCACTAAGATGCCATCACTAGTCCAGCATTTTAATGGATTGGGTGATTAGAAATGTCATCCAGGGCATTACAAATGTAGTAACTTTGAATGATCGATCATTCAGTGCTTGAGAGAGATGTGGTTTCAATTAGAACTTGGTTCTCTACCTTTGAATCCATCTTGAGGCTTTTTATTGTACTGAAATCTATGGGAAACATCAGGTTAACAAAATTTTGTCTCTGATTTGTTGCAGAAATATTGGTGAGGAGGGGAAATCATATCTCACCTTCTGTCATAGCACTGACTTGACCTGTAAAGATGATGAATATCAAGGAGTAAAACTGGAAGGCACCGAATTTTCTTTTTAATGAATCAGAGCTGAGCTTCCTATAAATAATGTATTGGGATGTATTTTTCATGGACTTGTCCACTTTCTAAAAGTTGTAGCCCTTGAATGACTGACTCTAAGCTTGAGCAATGTGGTATGACTATCATTCTGTGACAGCAATGCTTTCTTTTCAGGAACAATGTAATTAAAGTCCTGATTGAATGAAGAAACATGCCCTTGGCTGTGTATGGCATTTTTATTTCGAAAGGCTTCTCATTGCTGAAGCTAATCTGTTTCAGGATGGAAAGGGCATGTGACATCTTGAAAGCTGGAACTGTTGAATTCAATCTCTGTATACCTTTCTTCAAAGATGGCGGCCCTATTTGCAGAAGTCTGGCTATTCCCATGAAAGGGCAAATGATGGTTATTAGTTATGTGAGCTCAATTTACCCAGTCATTTCTGCTTCCCACAGATTTGCATTTGATGGTTTTGTTTCCTACCAGGAGCTAAGAAGTCGTTGACCTTGATAGTACAGTAGTTGATTTCTTCCTTGAAGTTCCGTCAAGATCTCACATGTCATATATCTGTGTACCCTAATTCCAGCACTGGCCAGGTATCTGATTGAAAACAAGATTTTGGACAGTGGGAGGCATGGTTCTATTTACATTTAGTTAACTTTCACAGATTCCTCAGGAGAGGCCAGGGAGAGGATATTTGAATTCCATAATGGTTTTTATATTTTCACCGATAGTTTTAATATTTTTCTCTTAGCATCTAAAATCAATTATTAAGTTTCTGGTTTGGGTGTGTGTTAACCCCTCAAGCTAAGACTATCAAAAGGATCTAAAAGGAAATGACATGTTGTAATGTTATCAAATCCTCAAGGAGAAAACCTGAGTCTTTCTTTATGACCCTTGATATATCCAGGTTGAGGAATGGGAACAGAATCAAAACTTCTCTTTGTTGTTTTATATTTTTTAAAAAAAGAGTGTGTTGCCTGACCAGGAGGTGGCGCAGTGGATAGAGCTTTGGACTGGGATGCTGAAGACCCAGGTTCGAGACCCTGAGCTCGTCAGCTTGAGCGCAGGCCCATCTGGCTTGAGCAAAAAAGCTCGCCAGCTTAAACCCAAGGTTGCTAGCTCCAGCAAGGGGTGGCTCGGTCTGCTGAAGACCCGTGGTAAAGGCACATGTGAGAAAGCAATCAATGAACAACTAAGGTGTCGCAACGGCAAGGAAAAACTAATGATTGATGCTTCTCACCTCTCTTCATTCCTGTCTGTCTATCCCTATCTATCCCTCTCTCTGACTCTCTCTCTGTCCCTGTAAAATAAATAATTAAATGAATAATATATATATATATAAAGAGTGTTTACTTTGCAGTTTTATAGATGACTTTCTAGGGGTTTATTTTGTTGGTTTAATGTCTAATGGAGACTCAGGGCTCATTATGGAGTTTGTCTTCAGTCCAGGTTCAGCTCAGACTAATTAATGGCTTTACATAATCAATTGGTTCTTTTTCTATTTCTAAGACTTATATGTTGAAATAAAACATAGAAATGGCAATAAGGTTCACAAGGGCACCCTTCAAAGTCCCTCATTTCTCCTTCTGCTTATGTTGCACAACCAATAAAGAATACAACATTTTTTTTTTTTTTTTTCTTTTGAAAGATCCTTGTCAGTTATCTTTTGGATACAAAACTTTCCTTGCTCATTACTTCAGGCAATTTCATCTTTGACTTAGAAGACTCTAGCACTAAGGATAGTTTTCAGGCAAATATGCGATTCCCAGTAATTTCTACAGTCAGAAGATGTGATAGACCTTAAAAAACGGCATAAGGCAAAAGCTGGGGAATTCGGTTATACTGGTGAATTTACACAAATTACTTAATCGACTGTTTGTATTTAGCCAGAAAGTACAAGTGTGGATGTTCAGATTGATAAAACATTAGAATATTTCTTCATTGCTAGGTAAATATTTGCTGTCCAGGCTCTTTCAATCTGCTGTGCCAGCTCCATTCTGATTGGCCAGTGCCTATGCCAATCAGCTCCCCAAAGTCTCCCTGCTAACATATCAACATTGATTTTCTCCATGTAACCTCAGAAGGCCAGGTATACTCCTCTTGGGTATATTTGATGACCTTGGGTCACCTTGGCTCCCTCCAGTCTGCTGGCTAGATGGCCCCAAATGACTTCCCATGTGTTGGACAGCTCCTAACGACCCTGGGCTCCTCCTTCGCTTCATTGGCTCCCTGAAACTGTGACACATAAGCAGGTTGGTGTTCCCTGTGTCACTGTCCCATAGATGTCACTCGGAATTTCAGATCTAAGAGATGAGGCAGCTGAAGGGCTGAGTCTCTGCTCTATTGGTTGCTAGTGTTGTGCATGCTTTGTAGCTTTTGTTCTGTGGAGTAACACTAACTGCTCTTGTGACCCTAAGTGGTCTCCATAGAAGAAATTACATAATATGTAATATTGGATCTAGGATTTCTATAATGATTTTTAAAACTTTTATTGTTTTTGTTATTGACTAAAGTAATGTGTTCAATGAAGAAAACTTTAATAAAGATTATAGAAAAATACACATAGATCATTATTATTACAAGCCCCAGTGACTTATTGTTAAAACCTTTAATATTTTGTGTATGTATATGTCCGTAATAGTGAATGCATCATATATACTTATATAACCTTTTAAAAATTTAGCCATCTATTGTTAACATAGTTTTAAGATCTGTAGGAGCTGAGTTGAGAAACTTGGAAGTCAACTCATTTATCCTTCTGGCCAAGGGGGAAAATATCCTTTATATATTGCAACATTTCTCTCAAAGACACTCCTGCTTCCTTGTTGACACCTCCAATGACAAGGACCACTGTCTTATTATGCCTCTTTCTTCACTTTTGGATCATTGTTTATTCTTGAAAGTTATGTTTTAGGTTTGCTCTAAATTTTTTCTTTCTGCATTTTACCCACTGATCCTGGTTTTGCCCTTTGTAGCATGCACAGGAGGGTATAAGTGGAACAGAAAGGACAGGCTTCAGGGTATTGGGGCTGGCTGAGCTGTGGCCAAGACGAGAGGTTTTGCTGATGTAATACTTGAGGCTGCATAGTCTCTTGGGTGAGTCTTTTAACCTGTTGTTCCCACTTTCTCTTCCCTACAGAGACTTATGTTGGGGAATGTATATCAAACTGGAAAACTTTAGAGGTGTTGAAAGTTCCCAAGAAATAAATCATGTTTACCAATTTAATGCTATTTTGGATGGACACTGTACATTTAGGGAAAAGGGAAATGTTTGAAAAAAGATTGATTGGGAAAATATCTAGAGGTTAATTCACTATCATAATATATGTTTAAAATTGTCTCCTTGTCACCTTCCTTGCTCTCTGGTCTTGAGGAGATTAATGAGATGATAATGCCCAACGCTTGAATGTTTGGAAGAGGAGTGTTATGCAAATGGCAAGTACAGTGCTATCCTGAGCAGCAGTGATTGCCCATAAGGTGGTTCACATTATTGTATTCCATTAACTAATTCACTCATTTATCAAGTATTAAGGCAGGAGGGATATAATCGCAGGCAATAGACAAGTTCCTTGAATATCATTTAGTGAAAAGGATGAACAGGTAACACATGAGTACTCATTAAATTCTGTCAAATTTAATTAAAATTGTGCTCATATCTTTAAAAGGAAAAGATTCTCATCTCTGTCTAAAAACATCCAGAAATGTGGATTTGGGGAGACCTGAGAACCAGGGAGATGACAGAATATGGCTGTGAATCCTGATTGCTGGGGTAGGATTCATGGTCTGAGGTATGGGGAGAGCAGTGAAGGAGAGATTACTGAGACATAAACCTGAGGAGTGATTCAGCAGCTAATTCTGAATGGGGCTGCAACTAAGTTCTCTTTCTCCGCTGTGATCAGCTATTATTTTCTCAGCGAGAAAGTGTTAATTTTTCAATGCTTCATAGCACTCTTCTAGATTAGGGGTCAGCAAACTCATTCTGTAATGGGCCTGGAAGTTAATATTTAGGCTTTGAGGGCCATGCGGTCTCTATAGCAACCACTCAATTCTTCTGTAGTAGCATAAAAACAACCACAGACAGTAAGTCAACAAATGAGAGTGGCTTGGTTCCAATGAAACATTATTTATGAAAATAGTCTGGATTTATCCTGTGAGCCATAGTTTCCCGACTCCTGTTGGAAGCTTGCATCCCTTAATCACAAACCAAAGTTTGGAGCTTAAGGTGTTACTTTATTGAATTGTTTTGCTCAGAATATAGCTACTTACAAATCTGTGCATTCCTTAATTGACACCCTTTGATGTGTCCATCATTTGTGGCAAGGGGAGCAGAAGGGAGAGATATTTCGGTTTGTGATGAATTTGCTGATTTGATTCATGATTTTCCTACTCTAAACTTCTGTGTTTCAAATACTAATATTAACCACACAGTAATGGGATCACCTCTTAAAGGGGACCTGGGAGTTGTGACAATCTCACCCCCTCTGAACGCCCATCCTGAATCCCTGTCCCCGTGTCATCCTGCTATTCGCGTGGCTCTTCTGAGGACAGGCATTCTTCCTCTCTTCCTGGTTTAATACTGACTGTGGTGGCTGTGTTCTTTCTCGGGCTGGCTGAGCCCATGCACTGCTGAGTCTGGCTCCTTGTCTCAGTTAACACAGGACACCTCTAATCAACATCAATCGGGGACAGAGAATCTCAAGAGGCCTTTGAATCCCAACCAGTGGGAAGTTTGCACAAGGGCCAGAGTTGGAATTGACTGTCCACAGAGAGCCTCTGGATGTGACAGTGTACTGTGGGAATTCCAGGAGGACCTGGAAGGGGGGTCCTTCGTGCTGCCCAGAGTCACACAGTATTTATCAGGCAGGCACTGCCCTGCCTACCCTTCCTTTGGGGGGCGGGGGTGCTCAGTCCAGATGGCGGACATCTGTGAACTCACTAACAAGCACACAGGCTGTGGTAGTTACAGGAACTTTGCAGTTTCTAGACCTTTTTACTCAGAAAGACCTTGCTGGGTGAGACGGGGTTAAGTCGGCTCTTGACTAGAGGCAGAAAGAAAGATTTTATGATGGCTTCCTCACACCCTGTGGCTGGACTTAAAATACGAATATATTTACCTTAAAGGAGTATAGTGCGTTTTATTTCTAAAATTATTTTTTGAGTGTCTTGAATTATTTATCTCTATAGTTTTATTCTCTGTGGACATGCCTGTCATACTGTAGGGTCCGTGTTTCATTACATGTCCTTTAGAATGGAGAAGTAGCTACTCGGGGGACTGGAGGCCATTTGAAATATATGACTGCAGGGTCAAGAAGGTGAATAAATTTTTAGTTTCAGTGCATCCCTGTCTATGCTCTGAATGGCTGTCTTCTCTGCCCTGGGAAAAGCTGGCAGGTTTCAGTCTATACCTGTATTCTTTCCTCGTCATGTGGAGTTATGCAGGAAAATATGGTCCTGTCACACCTAAGTGGCTGGCAAAGCAAGTCCTGACAAGTACCACGTTATTCTGTCGGAGTCCCTGAGACTGACAAGTGGTTCTCTGGCTGGTGTTAGCAAGTGACTTATTTTCATTCTTTTGAATATGACGTGTGGGTTGCTTAAGGATTAGACCATTTGCAAAGAGAGGAAAATCTCTCTCCACGGTTTCCACCTGTTCACTCTTTGGAAGATAGTATAGAAGGGTAGAAGAAAGTTCTGGCCTTGGGTCAGAATCCAGTGCCGGCCCAGACTTGCCTTCTGTATGGTTCAGACATTATAACGTGCAAAATGATGGCAATGCTGTTAGTCCTGCCTACATTGGAAGGTTGGCATGAGGGACAAATTGATAATATACGGGAAGTGTTCAGAAAAATGTGCATCATCATGCAAATATGAGTTAATTGTCCTTGTTGGTCTTGGTCACTGGAACAGTGGGAAGGATCAGGTTTAGAGAGGGCTGGTTCTGAGTGTATTTCTACCTGGCAGAGGCTAATAGTGACATGTCTCTCTCTTGAGATTGCAAAGACAGTGCATGCCATTTCATTGCATGAAGAACTGAAAAGGAAATCCCCGGCCCCCACCCCACCACTTCCTGGCTCCATTTGGTGGTGTCAGTGGTTGGGGGTGGGGGTGGGGCTTCCTCCTCAAAAGTGCATGACAACACCATTGAAAGTATGTCAGGTGCTCTTTAATGTGGTGTACATTTTACCTGTCATTCTTCTGTTTTTCTTATTTTTTTTAATTTCAGTTCTTTAATTTTTTGCTTTGCAGATCGGTGAGTTCTCCTCACCATAGGTCCCCCTAAGTATTTTTCTGCAGTTGGATTTTTCTCTCTGAGACCTGCCCTTACGTAATCTGAAAATCCCTGGATAGAGTTCAAAAACAAGGGCGTGTTAGGGTTTGTGTTGCATGGTCATCTATAAGAGCAGACAGAAGAGACAGGGCAGGTGATCAGAGACCAGGCTCATGGTCCCAGAGTAACACCAGACGCTGCAAATGAAGGAAGTCATTAGGGCATGCATGTGACGCCGTTCCCTCTCAGCTTGCTTCATTTCTTTCTTCCTTCCAGTGTTAGTGCTGGAAAACGTGCTGAAAACCAGGTCTGTATTGACTACCAGCATGTCATTTTTAACTCCAAAGGGATGCTATTGATCTTCATGTGTGAGGCCATATAGGTTTGATCCTTTGTGAGGATGTATCCACATGTAATTGCCAGAAAGAAACCACATTCACATAATTTTTATAGCAAATATTCTTATCACATTACTTTGTGGTTAGTCATTATTGTTCATCTCTTACCATACATGGTTTATAAATAAACTTTATCATAGGTATGCACAAGGATGCATATATAGGACACAACAGAGTATACATAGGGCTCAGTAGTATCTGCAGTTTCAGGCATTCACTGGGGGTCTTGGAAAGTATCCACCATGGATAAAGGGAGACCCTGAAACAGGTATTTTAATTTATTTATTTTTATGTCCTCAGCAATTGGGACATGACCTAGGAGCTAAGTAATTTGTGTATGTTTGCTTATATGAGTGAAGGAGGGAATAGAATCAGGGGCAAAGATAAGGTAAAAATAGTGCTTCTGCCTCTAGGTTAGAGGTATTCAAAGTGATACTTAACCTGTGTGATGTCTATTAAATATTCCACAGGTAGCTTGTATTTTGTTAAGTCTGTTTAAGTGAGGAAGAGCCTGGGATACCTCCTAAAATATATACAAATTTGAAAAAAAGAGAAGTTTAATTAATTAAGGTTGCTAAGAGCTTTAAAGAAGAAAAATGCTCTTCAATTGCTAATAATATTAATTGTTTGCCCCTTTTCACCTTCTTAAATTCTTGATATTGTTTACCATGTACAAGAAGCTGGCTTGCTCTTTCTTTATTTCTTTTTTCTTTCTTTCTTTTTTTTTTTTTTTTTGAGAGAGACAGACAGACAGACAGACAGGAAGGGGGAGAGACGAGAAACATCAACTCACAGTTACGTCACTTTAGTTGTTCATTGATTGCTTTTTAGACATATCTGGACCTGGGGGTTCCAGCCAAGCCAGTGACCTTGGGCTCAAGCCAGTGATAATGAGATAATTTTGATGATCCTACAGTCAAGCTGGTGACCCCTCACTCAAGCAGATGAGCCTGCGCTCAAATTGGCAACCTCAGGATTTTGAACCTGAGACCTCAGCATCCCAGGTTGACACTCTATCCATTGCAATACCACCAGTCAAGCAAAGCTGGCTTTCTATCTAGACCTCATTGCCCCTCCTGTTCTCTCGCTGGTTGTGTACAAAAATGTATGGAGTTCATTTATGGGTCATGGAAAAGGAGGCTTGATCTGAAAAGTACTGTTTTAATGAATCTAACAGATTTCTCTCTGCTTTGTACTAGTTTCTTCATAATGTTATATTTGGGACCTGATGGAGTTTCAGAGCCCAGGAAATGAAAGTCTTCATAAATTTTTCACTCTGTTCACTATAGCCTAGCTCTGCCTGGGTGTGAACCAGACGAGGCTTTGATGATAATGTAGGTGAGGCTGCAGACTAAGGAGGCTACTTGTCTGGAAGGCCCTCACTGGACTGTTTTACTCCTGGATCATGGCCTCTTTCTAATCATCTAGTCACCTGGGAATTTTCTTTCCATTTTACTAAATTCTGCCCAAAGAGATAGAAAACTTAAATCCCAAACAGATTCTTAAGCTCTGAGCCAATAATTAAGTACTGAGATGAGTCGTACTTCAGTTATATATACTCAATTTACCTCCAACCACCAAAAGGGCTCATATAGAGCAGACCACTGATTAGATTTCTAGTTGAACCTTCTTGCTAACCCACCCAAGTAAGTTCCGCATAGTACGAAACTCTCTTTACCTCTAACACTGACAAAATCTTCTGGAGTTTGGTTCAGGAGTTTGGTTGTTCCAGTTCGGGTGGTGGAGTTTATTCCCTCTTTGAGAGTGTGCATTGGCTGGATTACTAGGGCAGTGCTCCAGTATAACCTATTCCACAAGGCTCTCCCTGTACACTGAGGGGTAGGTGGGTGTTCCGGGGACTGTTAGAGTGAGTAGCCGCCATTAAATGTGGAGATTAGAACTACTTCATAGTGGCATATTATAGAGTAGTATGCAGTAAGTCCTCATTTATTTATTAATTTTATAGGTTTTATTTATTGATTTTAAAGAGAGAGGAAAGAGAGAGAGAAAAGAAAGTGGGGGAGGGGCAGGAAGAATCCACTTGTAGTAGTTGCTTCTCGTATGTGCCTTGCCCAGCAAGCCCAGGGTTTGTAACCAGTGACCTCAGCATTCTAAAGTAATGCTTTATCTACCGTGCCACCACAGGTCAGGCAAGTCTTCATTTAACGTTGTCCTTAGATTCTGCAACTTTAAGTGAAATGACATTATAAACTACATTTACTGTAGGCTGATTGAACCTGAGACCTCAGCATCCCAGGTTTCTACTGCATCTTATCAACATTATAATGAAACAAAGTTGAATGAAAGGAAAATTATTCCAGGACCTGCTCTATACTGTTTATTATGTGGCTGTGAGCCTGAATAAATGTTTCTTTATATAGTGGTATGCATGCAACAAAATGATTTGACAGTTATTAACACAAGTGTGGGACATGATGTATTTGTGAGATTTTATTATGAACCAATGGGTGCATAGGGATGAGTAAACTTATTTCATTTATCCTCATCCCGTGTCCCAGTTCTCAGACCCTGGTTTAGACATCAAAGCGTTTAAACAACATAGAACTAAAACAGCAATGTGGCTGCTGCACATGCACTGAATTTAATTTCTGTAGCACAGGGCAACTTTGAGATCGCTTAAAGGACAGAATGACAAAAGCTGAGATGATGAAAGGAGAGGCATACCACATGGATGACATATTCACAAACAATTTGTCATCCATGTAGGAAATGCAGTGCATTTTGCTAAAAACCTGTACTTAACACCATTATCTTGGTAGAGATGCAGGCACCACTGTTCCCACAGTAGTTTTGAATGCGTTGACAACACACCTGCGGCTTATAATCGATGATCCCAGCTCTCTAGTACCAAAGGTTTGCTTTTCAGAGAGACAGAGAAAAAAATTTTTAAAATGTGACACAACCAGAGAAGGAGTTTCATGGGAGAAGATACGCGAATTCAGTATTATCATCCCTCTGGCCCAGAAGGTGGACTGAAGCAGCTTAGCGGCTGAGATTTTTTTTTTTTTCTTTACAGAAAATGTGCAGGTCTCCTGCTAGAATATAGCCCTTAACCATGTCAACTGCTAGAGTGAGCTAACCATTTTGTGACAGTCCTAAACAATCACAACAACTCGTGATATGGGCTTCCAGGACTGTGTTCTGTGCTGTTCCTCTTGGGAGGGAGCTTTCACAAATAAACAGAGCCCACGAATCAGCACTTCTTCAGCTGTGTACCCAGTGGTCTGGCTGGATAATCACGAGATGTCTATACTCACTGTGGACTTCAATGGAGCAGCTTGGCTGCATTTTTGAAGCTGTGAATGTCTCTGTCATATACACATCATAGATTAGTTGTTTCTTCATGACATGAACTTCTATTTCTCTCTTCTGTTCAGTGTTTTTTAAGAAATTGGGCCATGTTGGATTTTATCATCTGAATAATGCCCTCAATTAATTTCCTCCCACAGTCTCAGCTTTTGCAGGTTGAATGATACTGAAATCCCAGTCACTCTTTATCTCAAACATTCTTCTTTCTCTCCCCAAACAGGTAACAGGCTTTGCAATAAGGAACCAATCACCTGCGATTGTTTGTGGCATATTTGGTTATATCACATTTCCAAATTTAGACTATCCTTTAGACACTTGTAGAGTTTACTGAACAGAACCGAGGGAGAGTGAGTATACATTTTCAAATGGGATTTAGTTTCTAGCAAGGTTCTTCATCATTGAGATTTGCTTCCTACTTCCTGTTATAAGCTAGTGGTTGTTGAACTCTTTGCTCTAAATCCCAGAAGCTCCTTAAAGACGGATACGGTATCCAGTTCATTTTCTGTTCTTGTTAGTATCTAAGAGTGTTGGAAATGGACTGAGTTCTCATGACGTTTACTTGAGTTAGTATAAATATAGACATTAATACACATTTGTGCATTATTAATGATAGCTGCAAGACACAGAGAGGAGTCCAAGAATATGGATAGGGCCAACATTCGAAGGTCTGAAATTGGTCTTTTGAAGCCATAGAAACTAAGTGATTTGTCTGTAGTGTACAGAAACAGAAAACACAATAGCATCCCATCAGCTTTGAATGAGCCCTAATAAACTGCCTCAGTTGGACAGCCTGAGACTCCCTTGAACTTGGGAGTCTTGACTTGGAACCAGTGCTTTGATGTGTTCTGAAAAGATGGACAACCAAATGTCTTTTAGCCTAAAACTACTAATTTCACATAGCCTGCAGACAGGTTTCTATGAGAGAAGGAAAGTTAAAAGGCAGAAATAAATGTGTTATGCTCTTGTGAAAATCCTTTCCATATTGATTTATCAGCCGCTTGGGACACTGATATTGTCTAAATGTCACAGCCATGCCTAGAATTAAAAATCTTATAACCGGCTTACAGTTGTTAAAAGGGTACCTTGGGGCTTTTTAGCTGCTCTGATCCCTTTTAAGGTATGTGGCTGCTTTTTGACAGAAGTGTGTGTTTGGACCTTGATTAAAAATAAAGCCAGACTTTTAGCTCTATATAGCCCTTAGTCCTACACAGACTGAGAATTACATGTCAGTGATATTAGGTTTGTTATCCGCTTTACTGTAAGATATCGCAGCTAATCACGAGGAGGACAGAAGTATGAGCAGACTTGGACAAGGCAAAGTAAAGTGACACTGTAACACTCAAGTTAAAGATTTGTCCAAGGTTAAAAGAATTAACAAACCAAATCTGCTCTATAATTTTTTTATTAGTAATATAGGAAAATAAAGAAATGTTAGTCCTGGCTTAGCTCTTTGGAGACATTACTAATCATACCATATAATGAATCTTTATCATTCATGATGACATTTCAAATAATGCTTAAGAACAGGATTATAAGAGCAAACCTCAGCTTGCTGCTCCGTGTTGAACACAAATGCTGTTTCTCAGTGGGCAGAGAACTCAGTGGGCAGAGAATTTAAAACTCAATTTTAAATGTAATTGTAGTGGTCAGAAATATACTACCCTAGTCTTTATTGAATAATTCAAGCCAGTGCAGAGATCTAATGGCTAAAAGCAGCTTATTTAGAAACAATTGAGACATTCTTGGTAGTTACCTTAAGTGTCTCTAGGGATTCCTGTGCAGATTCAAACCCCAACCTGGATAAAACTTTGGAAGATCAGAGTGGTTATTGGGGTGTTTAATCAGCGAGACACATGGGGAATGGCTGTGAGTGCTACAGAACTCTAGGGAAAAGTTTAGGTTTCCTAATCATTTACAAACTGTGAAAACAGCACTGTACAGTGGTACCTGGACACATGAGCACTTTAAATCACCAGCAATTTGAAAGACAAGCAGTCACTCGTGGGAGTTTTTGCTTTAAGTCACAAGCAGATATTTGAATCATGAGCTTCCACCACCCTCCAATACATAGCCTGTTGCACGTTCTGAAAGGGAGGAAGAAACAAACTTCGATGGAAAGGTTTTTGTTGAGACGGCCTCTAAGTGAAAGAGAGGAAAGTGTGGCGAAAAAGCCAAAAGTCAGTGAAGAAAATGCTGATGATAAAGCAAAGTAAAAAAGTAGCAATTAAGTTAAAATTTGCAGTTAAATGTAGTGTTAAGTGTGTAGAGAGTAAGTTATGCTAAGCGACAGTGCACAAGAAGAAAACCTCCTCCGCCAGTCTCTTCCCCCTCTACCAGCATCCTCCCCAAACCTTGAATGTAAATACACTTCATAAACCAGTTTATTTCTTTACATGCTCTCTCGTGTGTGTGTATTTTTTATTTATAAAGTACATTTTCTTATTTAAGAGCATATAAAACAAAAAATTTGTGTGGTTTCTTGGGGCCAAAACGGATTAATTTCATTTCCATTAATTTAAATGGGGAAATCCAATTTGACACACGAGCAAACTGTGTCGCGAGCTTAGCCATGAAGCTAATTAAACTCATGTGTCACGGTACCACTGTATTTTACTCTGGAAGACCTGGATCCTGGGGCTGGTTAGGCTTTTAGCTATGACTTTGGTCAAATAATTCCCCATCTGGAGTTTTTTCCCATATTTTTCTATTATTAGCATCTCTAAGATGATGGCTTGGACCAAATCTGTTAATTGACATAATGTGGCACATAAAAAATAACTCTGGATTGTAAGTCACAGTCTAATGCCTTATCCCAGATTTATCATTCACTCAGAAAGAACATTCTGTTCCTCAATCGGAAGAACATTCTGCAATGGTATTCATGCAAACTCCCAATAAAAGGTGCCAAAAATCACATTGTTATTTTAAATATGAATGAATGACACCATTCTGATTCAGCAAGGATATTGAGCTACCCAATAAGCAGGCAGGCAAATCCTTTAAAATTTCAGTGGAGAAGGAGGGAGTGATTGCTTTATTTGTGCAGTCAGGAGTAGATAGGATGGATTTGGATGTCTCAAAAATAATAGGATGATTCCTTGTGTCTTTAGAGGGTGCATGTGTGTGTGGTACATGTTGGAAACATGGAGAAAACTCTGCTTAAATCAAACTATGTTTACTCCCCTAACATTGCCAGCAGTTGTTGATCACTCTGTGTTTCTGTCTGTGGGATTATTCCCCAAGGGATAGTTCCCTTTCTCATCATCTCCATTCATTTATCCATTCCTCGGCTTTTTTGACCACCTTTTAGTGAGTATTTACTGTGGTTACCATTCCAGGCACTTCACATATATCATCTCAATTAGTTATGTATCTTGCTGTCTCTTTCAGTACTTAGCATCTACCTTAAATAGCTATATTCTCAGGTAATATTTATTAGAGTAAATGAAATGGTAAGCAAAGCTCATACAAAAGGTATTAGCGTTTAAACATTGAACAGGGAAGGGAGAATGAATAGTATGGCAGACACAAGGAACAGAAAGTCAGTGGAAACTCATGATAACAGTGGCTGAAGTATTCAAATGGTCAGAGCAGACCTTCAGGCAACAACTATATCTTGCCCTAACTAGCCTATCTCCTGATGTTCCCCTCTGCAGCTGTCCTTACAGAAGACAATTTCTGTCTTTTGGCATAAAATCCTTTTGAGAGAAGAGCTGTCTATTATGGTGACGCTCTCTGGGTGAGCAATTTTAGTTAAGGACATTTCATAAACAAGTGCTTAACTTCAGCTTTCCCCCCTTCTCTAATTGATCTAAATGTGAAATTAAATTAGCTGCTGCTGAATTATTGCTGTGCTGTTAAATTCTTTTCCAGAAGAGACAAACCAGCATCCGTTGCTGTCCTGAGTTTTTTCTTTTCTAAACATTAATGGATCAGTTAGAGATATACCCAGTTTGTCTTTCTTAATGGTGACAAGTAAAAGGCACGTCCGCCTGTGATCAGAGATGTGTGCTTATGAAGCTTTTACAGGTTAGATAATATTCCTTTAAGTAATTTCTCTCATAAATCTCCAGCAATGACCATGAACTGCCACATTACTATTTGTTCATAATTGGTAAACTGTTGAAAAAGCAAAAACAGCCGTGTTGATTTAACTGCAGCCATTTATATATTATTGCCTCTTATCTTTTTGTCCCCCTATCCCCATTTAACCTTAAGTCATGAAACCTGATTCAAACATCACCTTCCTTTACATAGTAACCTTAGTGAAATCTCAGCCCACCCATTGTAGCATTCAGGCCTTTTCTTGTGGAAACTACAAAACCAAACAGGGCAAAATAAAACAAAACACGAACAATGTAGCCATTGCCTTTTCTTTTCCTTGTTATTGGAAATTCCACAGTTCCATCCCAAGAAGTCTGCTGTATGGATTTTTATGTAGACTCTTTGTGAAGCAAGTTTCCAGGTGCAAGAATAAATGTCAAAGGGGAAATAAACAACTGGTAACTAGACACTCGGTGAATTTAGAAAAGTAGATCTAAGCTATTCATACTTAATTAGAAAAGTAAATGTTCTTATTTATTTTTATAATTATTTCATTGGAAATAATTAAATTTGGTTAGAAATTGAGAACACCACATCTAAGTCATAGCAGACCATATGAAATGAAAAAAAACTATAATTTTATATTGAGAAGCTTCAGGAAAGTGACTTAATGTCATGACTTAAGCATCTTTTGATTTTAATTAAGTAAACCTTTATTGAGCACGTACTATATACCTCAGCAGTGTGAGTAACATAAGACAAATATATAAAATTAATTCTACACTTAAAGAAGTTTTAATCTGGTTTGTGAGGCAAGATATAGAACCATGAAATACAGGATGGTTATGTGTATATATATATATTTTAATATAATAATAATATAAGATAGTCATTCTTTAAATAATAGTCTTTCCCTTTTCAAAGAGA
Organism: Rhynchonycteris naso; assembly: GCA_037038555.1. NCBI lineage: Eukaryota > Metazoa > Chordata > Mammalia > Chiroptera > Emballonuridae > Rhynchonycteris > Rhynchonycteris naso. Next base: position 147,885,986 of record CM072999.1, on the reverse strand, counting down.
AGAATATTGAACTTCACTTTCTATAACTGAATTTTATATACTTCATGCTCTTGTAGCAAGGCCAAAGTGTGTGTATGTATGTGTGTGTGTATGTATATGTACACACACACACACACACACACACACACACACACACACACATATATATATATATATATATATATATATATATATATATATATATATGCCAGTTTATTTGAAACCATAAAAATGAATAAAGTTGTTTAAAACATCTTGTGCTCTCATTATCACTACCCATTCTCTTTTAAGTGCTGGGGAAATGTGACATCTCTTTTAAATGTTGTTTATTTACAGATATATTTTCAGTAGTATTTTGAGAAAAATCCCACTGCTTAGAGAAATATCATAGTGTAAGTAAGACAGTTGAAGCTTTGGCATCCAAAAGATTTGTTTTTAAACCCTGGCCCTACTGCTTATTATCATTATAGTCTTAGTATAGCTATTTAATCTGGGGCTTTACCCTACTGAGGTATTTCACTGGTAGAAAACACTTATGACCAAGTATATGAGTTGTTCTGTTGTTCAACATTCTCATCTCTGCTGTCATGCCTGTTATAACTATTTTCAGTTATAATTGTTATTAGCAATAATGGTCCTTTAATTCACTTTCCCAGCTGCAGAGTTCATTTAATATTTGTGCATCACTTAGTGGCAAAGCCTTTCCATTAGTTTATTTTCCCCACACCATTTGTAGTATAGGGAATGAATGCTTATCTGGGACTAAGAAGAGTTAGTTTCTAGCTCTGCGTCAGTTACTAGGTTTCTGGATAATCTTGGACAGATATCAGGGAATGCTGAGCATTCTGTGAGGCATAAAGTCTTCAGATTCCCTTTAGCTCTGAGATCTTCTGTGGCTTGAAGTGTGTGTGTGTGTGTGTGTGTGTGTGTGTGTGTAGGAGCTGGGTGGTGTAGACTTGGGAGGAAGCATGGTGTAGTGAGGAGCAAGGTTTTGGGAAACAAGTCAGGTGTGGTTAGGAGTCACAACCTGGACAAAGTGATTTAACCTCTGTGAGCTTTAATTTTCATTTCCATAACATTTGAATGATAACTGCACCTCCATCACAGATCTGAGGATTATTACATTTATCCATGAAATCTTTGTACCATTTTTGACATCATGTTGACAAACACCAAGAACTCAGACTTTTACTGTTTTTGTTCTAAGAAAAGGAAGTTGGGTGAAATAGGGAGGGAATTCACCACCAACATTTTGAACAACAAAATGTGTCTACCTGGAAGCTCTATTTTTCTTTGAGGCTTCCTGACTTACCTTGCAGAAGGAGGATGGGAATGGACATGAAAGTCAGAAGCAGCTTGATTGAAATCCAGAACTTTGGCTTGGAGCTCCACCAGAGAGTCCAGATATCTCTCTGGGAAACCTAGACTTGAGAGACCTGCTTGAGGTCTTCATATTTTGTTATTATATAATGTCCTCTATCAACAAAGTTTTTACTCTTTGAGGTAAGTGAAAGTTGTTCAAAACCATCTAGCAACCTGACCAGATGGTGTGCATTGGATAGAGCATCAACCTGGGACACAGAGGACCCAGGTTTGATACCCCAAGGTCACTGGCTTGAGCGTGGGCTCATCTGGCTTGAGCACAGGCTCACCAGCTTGAGCGTGGGGTTGCTGGCTTGAGCATGAGATTATAAACATGGCCCTATGGTTGCTGGCTTGAACCCAAAGATAACTGGCTTGAAGCCCAAGGTTACTGGCTTGATCCCAAGATCACTGGCTTGAGCAAGGGGTTACTTGTTTGACTGAAGCTCTGTGGTCAAGGCACATATGAGAAAGCAATCAATGAACAATTAAGGTGCTGCAACAAAGAATTGATGCTTCTCTCTCCCTTCCTGTCTCTCTGTCCCTATCTGTCCCTCTCTCTCTGTCTCTCTCACTTAAAAAACAATCTAGCATATTAGCAGGACGAGATATAATTAAATTTCAAGTTTGACAATTTCTATTACATCATCTTTCCAATTGAACCAAGTGTCCTCTTTATGTTTTAGTTTATGGTAACATAAGCAATTAAGAAAGAAAAAAATCAACGGCGTTCCAGATGGACACTATGAGCCAGTGGAAGAATACTGGCTTTTGAGTTAAAACCCCAGGTTTTACATATGACTCTTTGAATGTCTTAGCTAAATTTAGAAACCATGTAACTGTCCTTGAGTCTTGGCTTCCTTCCCTGTAAAATGAGGCTGTGTTGAGATACATAAAATGAAAATAACTTATAAGACTCATTGCTGATCTAAAATATGTGTGAGTCCATGCTGTACATTGCTTCTTACACACAGTGTATGAGGTGGGTCTACCTATTCTTTCTCACCTGGGTGTAGGGGTTGGCCATCGTAGCATAGGAATTCTGCAGCAGAGGAGAAATGGAAGATTTTCCTAGTTTCTCTTTCAGCTTCAGTGAAATAATCTCAGTGTGTGCCAGACATAATGGAGCTGTTCTAACGCTGTATACCTGCCATTAGGGAATATATTCAGATCAATTAAAAAATTCACAAAGAACAATTTAGCATTGTAACCTTTGCTATCAGCTTGAATACAAGGTATTAATTAGACAAGGAAGAGAGGGGGCACTAATTGTTTCTTCAGTGGAATAATTAGCGTTGTCGAATTCATAAGTTAAAGGGCTTCATTAAGAAAAATAATCAAATCATGTTTGAACTATAGCGATAGCTCTGTGAAATTATAAATTGCTTCTTGAAGACTAAACTTTGATCCTACAGTAAATGAGCAATTTCTGTTTTAAACAGTTTGGATATACTTAAGGGGCAGGTGATACATGAAGCTGGTGTAGCATTGTAGAAAGGATGACTTTTCAGGATCTGGTTATGCTGAAATACAACCTTATGAAGTACTACACTATCTCTAAGGATTAAGTCTTTGGGCAGCCAAATGGGATATATATCACTGGGCACAGGTTCTAAATTTAGCATTACAGTAGTTCAAACTGCAGAGCAATAGCATAAGCAGCATTGAAGAATCTGACAAGGAGAGTGCTGGGTTTTTAAGCTTATTTTACATACTGAACATAATCATACTCAAGTCCTGCCCTTAATCAATTACAGACTGACTTTACACTGTTCCACCATAGAGGGTGATTCAGACATGGTTTCCTGACATCAGAAGTTGGGTCAGTATTTGCGGATCCTCAACTCTTTTTGATCTTGCCTCAAGGTCTACTTTACCTGGACTGCTTTCTCTTGTCTTTTTTCTGCCCTCGCCAGCCATTTTTTTGGACCTCCTGCTTATTGTTGATCTTATTCTCATATTATGGGGACAAGATTTGTATTAGGATGTTTCCAAACAAAATGTTAAAAATTGCCAAAATTATACCTTAGTAATAGTCCTGGAATTGTGGACCCTGAGAAAAAGATACATACTCTTTTGGCTCTTGGTGGTTATCTAGGCTCAAATTTAAAAGCTGTGCCTAGCTGTCTTTTCTAAACAGGGGTCACTCACATAAACTGCACTGCAGCGAGAAGCCCACACTAAGCTGCCTGCCTCCTGCACTGAACTGCCTGCCTGTACTATGTAACTACCATCTAAAACATCCCTTACAAAGGAGTTTCTGAAATAGAATTTCAGACAGTAGGACTAAGGCTTTCCCTGTCCAATTAGAGCTTTGTACCTATATCTGCATCAGCATCTTCACCAACCAATCAAAGAGGCTCCCTTCTGACCAATCATGACATTGCTTTTTAGACCAGTCAAACTGTGATGATTTGAAGTGCTTATATGCAGGAAGACAGACCAATCAGGAACCATGGGTGGGATTTCTGTCTATATAAGTCAGCTCCCCTCTGGCTCAGAGAGCACTCTTTCTCTTTCCACCTAAGACAGCAAACTGTATTTTTCTGACTGGATCTGAAACAAAGAAGATGAAACACCAAAGATATCTCAGTGGACCAGAGTGGAGAAGAGCAGGCAGAACAGAGAGAGCTGTCTTGCTGAAGATGACATTCACCTCAGGGCCACCTTGCCTTAGGGTCACCTCCCCCAGGGCCACCTTGCAGCCATACTGCTTTATAATTGAGCTGTAAAACTATTGAGCTCTTCCACGGCCATGTTTTTCTCACAGTCTTGCTATATGTATCACAATTGAGCTGTTTGCAATGAATAAACTTCCCTTCTTCACTGCACCCCAGATTGGGGATTCCTGTGGTTATTGAATTGGTGCCAATGACTATCGGTTAACAGAATGAAAGCTGTTTCTTCAGTACATGCTTTGGGATCACTTTTTAAAGAGACTAATAATGCTGTCTTTTAAGAGTTCCTTCTGGAGCAATATGCCTTTGGATAAGGATCTGAGGTTGACTCACTAATAGCCAAATCAAAACACTCCATGCTGCTTATGCGCCCACTTTCATCTAGCACATACTGAGTGGCACTCTATGCTAAGTATGTTTTCAAATGTATTCATATATTCAGAGACATAAAAATGAATAGGAAATCATTTTGCTCTCTTTGGCCACACAGCCAGTAGAACAAGAGATAATAAACAGATGACCTATGCACTGTAATAACATTTTTACAAAGTATCGAGAGACTCCAAATAGAACAATGACTTTCAAACTCTGTTGAATTGTGACCCACATATAATAATTGAAACAAAAGTGTAAGAAAGCAATATTTACTATAATAGCATGCAATGACCACTAATTTCTCATCTATTTTTTTACTTGAACTGTGTGCTGTGAACCCATGAATTGATGTTGACGAGCCTCTAAAGGATTCTAATCATGCCTGACCAAGCAGTAGCACAGTGGATAGAGCATCTACTAGGACCCAGGGGACCCAGGTTTGAAACCCTGAGGTCATGGGCACAGGATCATCTGGGTTGAGCACCACTCACCAGCTTGAACCCAAGGTCACTGGCTTGAGCAAGAGGTCACTTGGTCTGCTGAAGCCCCCTGGTCAAGGCACATATGAGAAAGCAATCAACAAGCAACTAAGGTGCCACAACGACGAAATGATGCTTCTCTTCTCATCTCTCTCCCTTCCTGTCTGTACCTATCTGTCCCTCTCTCTGACTCTCTGTCTTTGTCACAAAGAAAAATAAAAAATAAAAAAAGTAAGGATTATAATCCACAGATGGAAAGACAGAATGCTGGATTTTTGAACACTCCTAGGAAGACCGTAGAGTATTTAATAAAGGAGGTAAATTTCTTTTCACTTAAAATAATAATTCTCATAATTTAAATGATTTATACACATTACAGAAAATAGAGAAAAGCACATTAGCTTTGAGAGGATCAGAATGACATGGTAGATATGGGCCACAATATAAAAAACATTATTTACTAAACTGCACATTTTGAATTTAATCTTACAAGTATCAGAGAACCTTTAAAATGTCTTCAGCAGGAAAGTGCCTGCCACAGCCAGCTTTCCATTTTAAAGAGAACATTATGGTAAAATTTATAGGACAGATTTTACTGTGATGAAACTGGAGGCAGAGAGACAGTTTGAGAACTATTTTAAGTATTTAGGTTAGAAATTTTTGGGGAAGCAAACCAATATTCTGTTGTTGGAATAGTACTGGTGATGGATTCGAGAGAGATTTTGGAGACAGCCAAAAATGACCAGTTTGATCTGGGAAATGATAGAAATTAAGAAATGGAGGATATCTTGGGTTTGTGGGTAGATTGATGGTGACTTCATGGAGATGAGGGACACAAGAGACAGCGTAAATTGAAATATAAGCAGCTACTACATTACATTTTCATATACTGTTTTATATTCTGTTTTAAATATGAGGTAGTTAGGTATCTGGGTAGGAGGCAAAATCAGAGTTGAAAATTAAGCACTTCAATTTTTAAGCCTTTATTCTCCACTCTTATAATGTTGGTCACTCATCCTTTTATTAAAGCAATATTCTCATATAAGTTTTCTCATAAAATATTCTCCACAAACAGAATTTAACTTTTCAATGATATACAGCCATTAGACAGGCGTGTCATAAGTTAATCATTTCCTTCCTTTTGCTTAGTTTATTTTCAGATCTTCATGATACTGTGATGACCATCATTGTGCCAGACCCGCTGATACACCTGACTCATTCCTTAGAGTAGATTCCTCCAAATAAAATTCTTGAGCTAAAGACCGAACACCGTAAAGGCTCCTGATATATACCAGTAGGTGGTTTTCTAGAAATGTTGGACCAGTTGACATTCATTCTTAGTTTATAAGGGTGCCCATTTAGCCATATCCTAACCAGTAATCGGTATCACATGAACTAGTCTGGTGAGAAATGCTGTTAGGTTTTAAATTGCATGTCTTTATTATCAGAGGGATTAATGTTTTTATAGTCATTATACAGTGTGTTCGTAAAGTCATGGTACACTCTTGACCTGTCACACGGTCAAAAGTGTACCATGACTTTATGGACACACTGTATATTTTTCATATGTTTATTAGACAACTGTACTTCTGTGAAATATCTATTATATACTTTGCCTATCTTTTTCTATCTATATCTTATTGTATATGTCATTGGATTTTAGATGTTTATTTTATAGCATTTAATTTTATAGAAAAAGAATTTTTTTTTTTGTCATATTGGTGTCCAAAAGATTTTTAATGTTTCTGGCTAGGTTTTTATTTTTATTTATGCCATTTAAATATTTTTTAAAATTATCTATTTTTAAGAGAAAGGGAGGGAAAGGAAGAGAGAGAGATTAATTTGTTGTTCCACGTACTGATGTACTCATTGGTTGATTCTTGTATGTGTCCGGACTAGGGATTGAACCCACAACCTTGGTATACTGAGACAATGCTCTAACAAACTGAGCTACCTGGCCAGGGCCTATGCCATTTTTTATATCTTGATGTTTTACATTTTTATGAAGCCAAAATCTATTTCTTTATGATTTCTTTCACTAATTTTGTACTTAGAAAATATTACTTCATTCAGTGGTTCCTTTTTCTTTTCTGAAATCTCCTTCCTTTGTTTTCCTGTTTTCTGTGTGTTCATGTGCTTGTCATTTTTCATGTTTACCTCTTCAATGTGGAGTGTGTTGGTGTAGAGTATAACAAAATTTTAAACCCCATCTTCCAGTCTTCCCTAATCGCACCCCTTCATCACCTAGTCCAGGGGTGCTCAATACGTCAATCGCGATCTACTGGTTGATCGTGAAGGAAGTGTGGGTAGATCACATGACATTAAAAAGACATTTGTCTTTTGATTGGCATACAGGGTAGCCAATCTGATGTCTGAACTTTTGACACCCTACGCATGCACGTTAAACCGCGCTAACTTGTTCAGTTACATTGCTGCATAGTTAGCCTTCAATTTATTTAAATACAACAAAGGGTATAAAAATGAGTGCTGTAGCTGGTCTGAGTAAGAAGCCTAAAAACTACCACTTTCATAAAGAATGGGAGGGGATTTTTTTCACTATGTCATATTCTAAGTGCGTTTGCCTCATCTGCCTGTGTGCCATTGCTATTCCAAAGAAGGGAAATGTGGAGCAGCTTTTTCGGACTGTTCATAAAAACTATGACATTGACTTTCCTCTGAAAAGAGAGCTGAGAAGGAGAAAGGTGATAGAAGAATAAACAATATTAAATAGTAATAATAGTAACTAAATAATGATAATATAGAAGAAATAAATTTATGTTTTGCACTTTTATTGTAGGTAGATCATTTTCACTTGGTCATCTTATAAGTAGCTTGCAAGCTGAAAAAGTGTGGGCACCTCTGACCTAGTCAGTCTGCAGTGTTCTACATGTTTACCTCATAATGTTTCATCCCAGTGAAATTCTCCCTTGGTTTTACTTTACCCTGGAACAGCACCCACTCATTCTCCTGTGTGCACCAAGGCAAAGCCTACCTGTCTGTCACCTAGCAATTCCGGCAAGAATTCTAATCAAATTTCCCAACCCCTAATGACTTCTTTTATGACTTGCTAACTTCTTTGCGCTATTGTTTTTAATAATAAGATTGAAAAATATTATGATTTTATTTATTCTTTATATATTTCCATATATGTAAATGTTTTGGAACTGGAAACTATGTAATATACATGTTTTAAACCTGTTGGTTCCAGCCGAGCACTGGTGAGCAAGGGCGGGGGGGGGGGTACAGGGCTTACTGGACTGGTGTTGAAGGATTGGTGCCAGATAACCCCACAATTATGAAAAGCCTCTGCACACTATGGAGCTGTCGTTGACAACAAACTTCACTTCGAAGGTGGGGTTGGAACTGCCACGTCTTGGCTGAAGCTCTTTGTGTGAATCATGTTTCCTTTGTCTCGGTTGTAATTTAAGTTTTTAATGACATCAGGAAGCATATTCACTAGTGAGTGAGTGGATGTCAAATGTGATTGACATGGTCTCATGTGGAGACCACTCTTTGTGGTATGAAGAAAGAGTCTGCAAGTTCTCCCAGGATAGTTAAAAGTTCCAAAAAAAAAAAAAAATCCGTAACTGGAATGAAGGTCTCAAAAGCTTTCAGTAATGTCACTGAAGATGGGGGCAGTGAAGGCAGTGGGAGTGGGGGTTGAGGGAGTGTTCAGAAAGCACTGCATAGGCCTTTTATTAGAGTTACTGTCTTTCTTATGCTTACTTTTGTATGCTTAATTCAGAAATTGACTCACTGAAGTTTATTTAGAAAATCAGCAAAAATGAAAGGCAATTCTATAACAAAGCTAAAAGTTTATGCTCAGATTGTCTATACAGACTGTAGAATTACTTCACTGCATTCGTATTGGGCTGAAATTATCTCAGTCTTCAGGAAAAGAGTTCACTTTCCTTATAAAAACAGACAAGCAATAGTAATGAAAAGAGAGAGAGATATACCAGTGTTTACAGTAACAGGAAGAACTAATTTAATTAATGTGTTCTCTAAATAATTACTTTGTGGATCAGCTCTCAACACAGTGATAAAACACATTGGAGCTCTTTAGAAGCAGAGGATTTTAATAGAAGCTCAGATGCCTTTCTAGGATGTTAAATAGTATGTAGAACAAAGGAAAGTTAAATGTAAATAATTTAGAACCATTGTTTAAATTTCCCTGAAAAAGCAAATGTGTGGGTTAAGAAATAGTGCCCTTGGCCAGGTGCTCTGTTTTCTTGTCCCAAAAGAGTGGAGGGATTGTCTTCATTTTAAAATTGTGCATCTCAGAGTAGCTAGTGCATTCTCAGATTCTGAAGAAGCCTCCATCCCAGGCAAATAGTTCTGTGGTCTGATAATTCTCGAAGGATGAAGTGATCTTATATAATCCCTTATTAGTAGTACATTTATTTTCCAAGGATAGCAATTCCGTGAACTGAGACATTTGAATCTGAAGTCTAAGCTGGTTACTCACCAAACAGGTAAATGTGTTTTTCTTCCATGTAACTCTAGTCATCCGTAAGATTTACAATATCTAAGTATCGTTCTGTACTAAAATGATGTCCTCTTTTCCTGTTACTTAAGAACATATTATTATTGCTCTAATAGTCACTTTATAAGTGGAAAAGAACATTCTTTTGGCATACAGTATGTATCAGGGATCATGTTAAGCATGGTATATGTAAATATATACACATGTATGTGTACATATAGTACATGTATATAGACTTACTTGTAGATTTGTTTAATTCTCCCCACAAGCCTTGAAGTTGTTTCTAGGTGCCTGGCTTGTGATCAGAACTCAAAATTAACCAACATTAATAATACCATTTTCTCATTTCACAAATGAGGAAATGGAGGCTGTGTGGGCACTAAAGTAACTTTCTCAGATGGCAGAATAGCATACAAACCCATGTCTGCTTGAACAACTATTTTAGACTACCTCACATGTGACATTTTTGAATGACAGTGGCAGTTTTTAGGATGCTTCCAATATTTAATTCTAGTTCTAATACCTTAGCAGAGACACAACTTTCATTTTTGCCTTTAAACATTATTTTAAATTAAGACCCTGTGATGCAAGGTCATCAGGGATTTTGGTAATTCTTCTATTAGTTTTTCAGTTAGTAAATGAGGTTTTTTTCTTGAATGATATTTCCCTAGTCATTTATTTTCATCTGTCTTCTGTGGGTCCAACAGGTCTTTTATGAATATAATGACTTTTGAAAGAAGTGGAATGATATATTAATTAACAAGAGTAATTAGCTTGAAGAGCCATGATTTTTCAAACCCCCAAAGTGCATACACTATCTCTGGAAATGGGCCTTGGGAGAACTTGGTTGAGATGGTTTACGCAGTGGGAATGGCAGCCAACCAGAACTTAGCAGGAGAACCAGCTCTAGAGTTCAGAAATGATGGGAAGAAATATATAGTTGGGAATTGAATTCTCAGCGTCCTGTATTGTGTCTCATGTGCAGTTTCCGATTGCATGCCATGTGCCACATAGCAAACAGCTGCCTTTCATTATCCTGGGCAGTATCCTCCTTGGAACTAACTCTTCAGTTGAGAACCCATCACAGACATCATTTGGGGCATGGCTTGAATGTCCAAAATTATAGCTAATTAAAAGCCAGTAGTTTAACTCCACTACAAAGAACAGAATGAATCAGAAAGTGAGGAGTAACTGAGGTTAGATGTAAAATATTTCATCACTAACAAATTATATCGTATTTAGCTGAGACTAGCCTTTTCCATATTTTGAATAACCCTTTTTATTGAAATAGATGTAAGAAGGGAGGTTCTTAAACTGCAAGAATAATCGCTAATGTTCTTTGCTCTTTGTTTAATGTATTAAGCAATGATTTAGTGTTTTACAAGAGACGTGATCCTGTCTACCAGGAACCTGCTTTCTATGATAAAATTTCTTGAAGTTGTGTAAGTGCTGAGGACATAATAAATATCAGGGCAGGGGATGGGTGAACGTTGTGGGAAGGGGCATCAAGGAAAACCCACGGAGGGGTTCAGGATGATTAAGTTTCCCAGTGACATGTATGCTGAAGCAGCTGGTGCTACCTTCTAAAAAGCCTTGCTGTGTGTTTGGACCCAGCCACCACCAGCATCGGACATTCCAAGAAACAAATGTTCTTTAATTCTTTCCAATGCAGGGGCCACTTCTTTCTGGCTTCATTCTTTGTGGCCCATGGGCACCCACCTCTCTCAAACATCCGTCCTATAGCAATAGACAAGATTCTAGCAGGTTAAGCCCAAGAGGATTAATTTTTCTTTTTCTCTTGACATTTTGCTTTATATGAAAGTAGTAGTAAGTGTTCAACCAATCTCTAAGTTTAAAAAGTAAAAAGCAAATGCCTTTATTTCCTCCTGAATACTGATCATGCTCCACAGCCCTGAGCTGATCTTTGGTGACCCTGGGGGGTATTCCTCAGGGGGCATTTGTAGGTGGCTTAACACAGGGCACATATACCAGGTAGCGTCACTCACAGTGTGGTCTATGCTAGAGGCTCTCCCTGGTGTTGCATGCAATTCAGCCCATGACACCCCCCCCCCCGTTCATTAATCATTGGGTATGGAGACCTATAATAATACTCATCTCTGTAGACTAAGGGGGAGCTTGAGAGCCCCCTGTCCTGGTTCTGTCACCTTCCATGGGAGACTTGACTGCCCTATTTGTTCAGCTAATTGAGGCATCTGGAGAAGACTTTCCATGTGTTGGAAATAGACATTGGAAAAGAGATTTCTCAAGTCTGTTCCAGCCCTAAAATTCTATAACTGCTGCGCATTCTCCTGGCAGATGGTCGGCATGCAGCCAGTTTACAAACCAGGGGTTAGCACACAGATCTCAAGGTTCAGGGATCTGAGAAGAAAATTGCTTTTGGACTTTTTATTATTTAGGGTCTGCCAAATTGTTGTTTCCTGGTTGTGAATGAAACTCTCACCACTGAAGCATTTTCTTCTACGAGTGCCTCCCTTTTCTCACTGCAGTCTGTCCTGTGTTTTGCACAGCTAGCCCCAGCAGCTTTAGAATGTGTGAACACTGCCCCTTTGGAAAGACTGTTTCAGCAGAGCTCTCGTTTGGGCCGCTAAGATTCTGTCAGCTTCCTGCAATTGAACTGTAGAAAGAAAGGAGGATATATTCTCTGAGATTCCTTCAAGGACTTCATGCTCTACTTCCAGCTGCCCTTCTAGGTGTAAGTTAAAATATGTAGCCGTGGCCAGATAGTTCAGTGGTTTGGAACATCATCCTAATAGCAAAGGTTGCCAGTTCGATCTCCAGTCAGGTCACATAGAGAAACAGATCAATGTTTCTCTCTCTCTCTCTCTCTCCTTTTCTCTGTCTTTCTAAAATCCATCAATAAATTTTAAAAATATGTAAGGATGAGTGGTTTTTACAAATGAGTTTTTCAAACATTTTTAGCTTTGTCTTCCTACCAGGTGTGTGATCCACAAGGAAGAAAAATGGTGATTTGGGATATAAACCAAAGTGCTTTTGGGTCTCCTTTGGGTGGCTGTCTACACAATGGAAGTTCAGCAAGGCTAGTAATTAGTCTAGGCAGAGGTCATCATTTCTTGGATGTTAATTGTGTACTCTCTCCTCTAAGTGTGTGGAGGAGAAAGCATGACCCCACTTTGATTCTTATGTTCCCAGGAAACTGCTTGGTCTTTGATTGAGCACTCATGTGGTTGGCCTATGCAAAGAGTCTATCTCTGTGTCCATTTCATTACAATGAATCTAGTTATGCAGTACTTCATAACTGGAGGGAAGTTTTGCATCCCCAGGTGATATTTGGTAATGTTTAGAGATAATTTTGGTTGTAAAAACAGGGAAGGTTCTTTATTATTATTATTGTTGTTGTTGTTGTTATTATTGTTGTTGTTGTTATTATTATTATTATTATTCAGTGAGAGGAGGGGAGGCAGAGACAGACTTTTGTATATGCCCCTACTGGAACCCACCTGGCAAGTCCACTATGGGGTGATACTCCATTGTTCAACAACCGAGCTTTTCTTAGCACCTGAGGCAGAGCCCATGGATGTGCCTGGGGCCAATTTACTCTAATGGAGCCATGGCTGCAGGGGAGAGAGAGAGAGAGAGAAAGAGAAGTGAGAGGCGGAGGGCTGGAGAAGCAGATGGTCACTTCTCCTGTGTGCCCTGACCAGGAATTAAATCCAGGACATCCATAAACTGGGCCAATGCTCTACCACTGAGCCAACTGGCCAGGGCCCAGGGAAGATTCTTTTTTTTTATTAATTTAAATGGGGTGACATTGATAAATCAGGGTACATATGTTCAGAGAAAACATCTCCAAGTTATTTTGACAGTTGATTATGTTGCATACCCATCACCCAAAGTCAAATTGTTTTCCGTCACCTTCTATCTGATTTTCTTTGTGTCCTTCCCCTCCCCTTCTCCCCCTCCACCTCTCTCTCTTTCCTTTCTCCTGCCCCCAGTAACCACCACACTCCTGTCCATGTCTCTGAGTCTCATTTTTATGTCCCATCTGTGCATGGAATCATACAGTTCTTAGTTTTTTCTGATTTACTTATTTCACTCAGTATAATGTTATCAAGGTCTATCCATGTTGTTGTACATGATCCGATGTCATCATTTCTTATGGCTGAGTAGTTTTCCATAGTATATATGTACCACATCTTCTTTATCCAGTCATCTATTGAAGGCTTTTTTTATTGTTTCCATGTCTTGACCAGTGTGGACAATGCTGCAATGAACATGGGACTGCATGTGTCTTTACGTAGCAATGTTTTTGAGTTATGTGGTTATATACCCAGTGGAGGGATTGCTGGGTCATATGGTAGCTCTATTTTTAATTTTTTGAAGAACCACCATACTTTCTTCCATAATGGTTGTACTACTTTAGATTCCCATCAACAGTGGATGAGGATTCCTTTTTCTCCACAACCTCTCCAACATTTGTTATTACTTGTCTTGTTGATAATAGCTAATCTAACAGGTGTGAGATGGTATCTCATTATAGTTTTGAATTGCATTTCTCTAATAGCTAATGAAGATGAGCATCTTTTCATATATCTGTTGGCCATTTGTATTTTTTCCTGGGAGAAATGTCTGTCCATGTCTTCTTCCCATTTTTTTATTGGATTGTTTGTTTGTTGTTGAATTTTATGAGTTCTTTGTATATTTTGGATATTAGGCCCCTATCTGAGCTGTTGTTTGAAAATAACATCTCCCATTTAGTTGGCTGTCTGTTTGTTTTGCTGTCAGTTTCTCTTGCTGTGCAAAAGCTTCTTAGTCTGATGTAGTCCCATTAATTTATCTTTGCCTTCACTTCAGGGAAGATTCTAATGTAGGGTTTCCAGCAAGATAGGGATGCCCAGTTAAATTTGAATTTTCAATAAACAAGTACTTTTTAGTATAAGTGTACCCAAATATTGCATGGGACATACTTACACTAAAAAGATTATTCATTGCTTATCTGAAATTTGAATTGAACTGGATATTTTGTATTTTTTATTTGCTCAGCCCGAAAACCCTATACTATTGAGGCCTAATGACCAAAATCTAGAGGTGTTACAGAACATCCTGTAGAGCACAGGGCAACAAACACTTATCTGGCTCAACATGCCAATGGCGATGAGGTTGAGAAACCCTAAATGATTGTAACACCTTCATGATAGACATAGTGGATAACCAGGGAAAATACAGTATGGATTTCAGTAAAATGTTGGATAAGTTGTAAATGAAAATGCTGCTCTCATGGGAGTATATTTGCAACAGAGTAATGTGACAGAATCTAACAATAAGTAAAAAATAATCCTTTTATCAAGTCACCATATCTTGAGAACTGTGTGCACCGTCCTGGGTTCTCCACCATTTGTTCCATTTCACAAAAATGAGGAGCCTCTTCCCCTCACGGAAGTCTAGTATGCAGTATATATCTAATTAACGATGATTGTGGAATGTTTCAGTGAATAAAAACAAAACATCCTTGCGCTGAGGAATTAGTCTGTGGTAACCACTTCATACGTACTGCTCCCAATCCAAACAAGGAGGTTTTTATCCCAGTTTTTTCATGTGGAGAGACAGAGGCTCAAGTCACAGTGTGCTTTCATTCACAGTCCTAGTAAATGGCAGAGGTGGGACTTGGGCCCAGGAAGTTAAAAGCCCAGGCAGCAAAATATCCCCAGCCAGGGAAACTCTATTCTCTGTGAGGCTCCTGTGTCCGATTGTCAGCAGACATTTCTTTCATGAATTTATTTTATTCATTCCTGGTTTCTCAGTAGTTTGACTGTGACTATAGATCACTTTGGAGGTGGGTGGATCTATTTCCAAAGCTCTACCTGCTAGGAGATACCTCGTAGCTATTCAAGCTACACAAGCTGCTTCTGTCACTTTTCCGGTGAGCGTCCTGGTGTGGGTAGGGAAAGACAGCTGTGATTATGCTGGGCCCCCACGGAGCCTGGCAGAGGCTGACCTTCCCTACAGGCACTCCAATTTAGTAGCAATTGGACTTTTTTCCCCTAACAATTTTAATATGAAGTTTGTAAATGGTATATTTTAAATTTGTGTATAGAGTTCACACTTACATTTGCTTTTGCTGGTGAGCGGCATGGTCTCTATCCTCATGCTGTGGCATCCTCCTGCCCCGTCTTGCCCAGGTTGGCATCTGGTCATCAGCATGTGATCTAAGAGTGCGGGGAGCTCCAGAGACACCTATACCCTCTTAGGGCAATGGGGCAAGAAGAAAAGCAGCACCCAGAGTTCTGGCAACTGCCCAGATGGCTAGAACCATGGTCACCTTTCACACTAAGCACACTGTTAGTTATTCTGTGTGCCCCTCTTGTTCCTGACTCACCACGGTCAGGAACTGTCAAACTGTTCTCATTGTTACATTGCCCTCAGCAGAGAACAGGGTCTCTCACAGTGACCATGCAGCGTCTGGGCAACTGGAGTCGACACGACCTGTTTTATAGATTCTTGTCCCCTTTTCTGACAAAAAAGTTTACCACCTTCTTGCATTTCAGCTTGTTGTAAAAGTAAAACAACTTATCACAAAAAGCACATGTGTGTGTGTACATGTCTCACTGCACTTTAGTCTTCCATGTACACAACTGCTGTTATTTCATTCTTGAGACAATATTATGAAGTAGCATTTCCATCCTGCAGAGGAAGGAACAGATGCTTGGAGATATTAACTGATGAACCCTGAGCCTCCATAGTTTGGGACTGGTAGAGTCAACTTAGAACAGGACTTCTTTTCCAGGGATTTTTTTCTCTGCCACACAGCCAATGGGCAGTGATGAGAACCCGCCAGGTTGCTTCTCTCTTATGGAGGTCAGTCCCTAAAGTCAGACTGTGTTTATTTTAAGGAAAGCCAGTAAGCACACAGACAGGTAGGCAGTAAATACAGGTCCAAACCCCTTTCCCTCCCACTGCTGAGTCTGTGTCCTCTAACCTAATATATAGTTTGAACACGTTGAAAGAAGTGGAAGAAATTGTTTGACTTGAGGTAGAAGATCTTAGTATGTAAGCGACCCAGCAAGGATGAGGAATTCAGACTAACTTTTTTTTTGTTTTCTTGCTATGCGCTTTTGGCCTGCTTTGATGATTGGTTGTCAATGAATGTTAACATCTTGTCATATTTAGAGTGACTCACAGATTTAAAAAATGTTCCAGTTTGAGGTGATTAGAGGAGAGCAGAATACTTGGCTTACTTACAGAGGACACTGCTCAAAATTTAATGGTCACCATACTGCAGTTGATCCCAGCATCATGATTAAGCAACTCTGCTCTATTTGGGCTTATCTCTGGATTGAGTGGGGGTGGCTTGTCTGGAAGTATAGTTAGTCTGCTTGTACTGCCATGTGCTTGGTCACACTGCATTGTCACCATAGCTTTGGAAAGTGACTTACAGATTCATGGCTGGGTAAAATGTTGGGTACTGCTCCACCAGGACGGGTAATATCAAACACAAATCTGTGGATCAGCTCTAAAGCTGCCAACATGGCACTATGTGTCAACTATCTGACTCCCTGAATTCTTGGCACAAACACCAATAAGTCAAAATCAAATCTGCTTTATGAGGCATACAGATTGACTGCCTGTTAGCACACACATGCTCATTCAGTTATGTGTGAATAAGGACCTCTCGGTCTATTAATTATGCTTCAGAATCAACCTGAAGCTCTAAGGAAGTGAGTGGTGGAAGATGGATAGAAGGCTAATAGAATGAAGTAGAATAGTTGGGCTGGATATGCAATTTAGTAAGCTGAAATATGGCATTTTCAGCTTAATAACTGAAACTCCGACATCTGTGCTGCAAGAGTGGCAGTTGCATGAGTCACTATCATCTTTTCTAAAAAAAGTGACAACCGATTAGGAAGCTTGGATGCTGCATCTCTACATGTTGGTGTTATTAACAGGATAATTGCCTGGGAGTTTTGTCATGTCTAATGATTTATAGTGACAGATAGTGACTATACATAGTCTATGGGTAGCATATGTATAAACCCAATTCACATTCACTCTACACACAATGCAAATTAATGGGACAAGAAGAAGACTTAGTTCTTATAGACAATGGGTCCTATAGAGTATACCATTGTTTCTCAATACTGTCATGGGTTTGAGAATTTTATTATGTGGGTATTGGGGGGGAACAGCTTGATTCAATACCCCTTTCTGTGTGACAGCATGATGTACCTGGTGGTGCTGCATTAGTTAACTTAGTATGTTCCATTTACTAAAAAAAAAACAACCCCATGATAATGTTTGTTTTTATTTCTAGAAATAAATACCAAAATAATAAAATTATAAGATAGAAAAATAGTAAAGTTGACTTCTATTTTCTAATCTTTTGCAGGATTGGAGTCAAACTATACATTATCAATAGTATCTGCTTCAGGCATGAAGATCTAGGAGGAAACTCTCATACCATCTCTTTTTAGGATTTTCTTAGTCTTACACAGATATTATAATTTTTCTTTGCGATGGCAGCTATTTGTCTTTCATTTCTCTATGGTAAAGTCTGGGCTACTTCTAGCAAAATTGGGAAGTGCTGAAATTTGTTGTCCACCCAGTGTCTTCCCTTTCTTGTTTTCCTTGAAACTCTTGTCAGGGCTTTTGCTGTGAGATGGGTTGTGGCCAGTGCTGATCATCAGTCTACCCCCAATAGCTATGTGGTCATGATGGAGTCCTTGCCAGTTTGAATGAACCCCAGTATCTTCATCTGTTAAAAAGGAGGAAGATATGCCCGTTTACAACAGATTCATTAAGTCAATAATTTAAAACCTGAACCATATGGGATCTCATAGAAAAGATGAGTGTAGATGTAATTTTATAAAGCACTTCAGATAGTTCTGAAATGAACTTGTCCATCCTTGTATGATTCTTATCAGCAGTTCTGCACATGTCAGCCCACCTGGGAGCTTGTCAGAATGCAAAATCTTGAATCAGAAACTCTGGAGGTTAACTACATGTTATTTTTATTTCCATGCACAGTGAAGTTGTAGTACCACTGAGCCAGATGTCATCCAAGAGTCTGGTCCTCTGAACTCCTGGGTCAGCATCACCAAGTAGCATCTTATAAATATGAATTTATGAATCCTACCAAGATCTACTAATCAGAATCTTTGGGGCCAAGGTCCAGAAACCTATGTTTTGACAAGTTCCCAAGGAAACTCTAAAACACATTAAAATTGAAGAAAACCCCTGATCTAGAGAAGTGGTTCTCAAAATTTAGTATACATTAACATCATTTGGAGGAGTTTTAAAAGAGTATGGATGGTTGGGCCCCAACTACAGACCAATTATATAGATTCTAATGTGCACCCAGGGTTGATAATTAGTGGACCATATTATCTTTACGGTCCCTTCCAGATTCAGGTTATATGATTTTCACATACTTGTGCTGTTTCCCTGAATGTGTATGTTAGCTCTCAATCCATAGTGTACTTCTTAGTCCACATCACACTTATCTTGTGCCACACAGACCTCAGTCTGCTGGTCAGCTCATGGTAACCATCTAATGATATATCCTTATTGGCTAAACCCAGTTCTTTTCATAAGACTATGAGTTAGAGACAAAAGATGCAGCCTGAGAAGTTTATCTCCAAGCCCTATCAGAAAGATTTGGTCCTGCTAGTTTTCATCCCTATACTCAAGGCATGTGGACATCATCTTTCAATTGCTATATTAGATAACACTAGCCTTCTGGTTTCACTTATTTGGGTATTGTTTGCAATAGATTTGGGATTACTCTCTTTACTACTTCCAAGTTTTAGAAAAGGCAGAGTCAGTGGGCTTAGGGCCAGACCCTGAGGACTTATTTCCTGCAGCTTCCCAGACCCTCATCCTCATGATGAATACTGGTGCTAGGCTCTGTCATACTGGCATTGTTTCCTAGTGAGCACTGCTTTTCAGGTGAATTTAAGGATTTTAACCTAAGGTGTGGATCAGAACCAGTGACATCAAACAGAGGGCGGCAAGAAATGAGCCATTGTAAACAAACTTTTGTCTAAAAAATAGTTAATGGAGAACTTGCAGAGCTTCAGGGATGTGTGACAGATTGGCAACTCACTTTGAGAGGGAGAACTGTCCTCCCTTCTAATTCCCAGACACACTGCCTGCGGCTAAGTCATCAGAAATAAAACAAATAGGGAAGCAGGAGAGGGAAAAACATCACCCTGTCACATTCATCAACGGTGTGAGCCAAAGCCACCACTGCAGTTAAACAGACAACAATCCTTTATGTTTGTTTTCTCTTCACTGAGGTTGCCAACTTGGGCTTCCAGAGGACTGACATTACAATTAAACAATATTTTGATTTTCAGATTAAAATCTTCCATTGGCTAAGAAAGGGGTATTCATTCTCTAAAGGCAATAATACTGTTATCTACCCAGCAATTATGGTCACAAAGCTGCTTAGACGAGAAGCAGGCTGTTTCATTTAGTAAAAAAGGACCGAGGCTTCACCACAGTATTGCTGAGTAGGTGGCATTTGGTTTGCGTGGTCAGTGGGCTTTGAGCTTGTGGTGCTATCATCAAAAAGATGGGGGGACTTTTATGTTGCTTCAGGGTTGAGAACATGTATCCCATTGTCTCCTCAGGAAAGCCATAGATACTCAGGACAGAGATGCAATCTGGAGAGGATTTTACAATGAAGTGGCCCCATAACAAGAGCACGAACTCTTTGTGTCATTCTAAGCAGAGGAGCTATAATGTCCAGGTGGGAAGAATGTTAGATAGACTTTTGGGGGGTCCTGTCCCCAATGATCTAAACCTAACCCATTCTGGGCCTATAATCCTCCTTCCTGTTAGTCTTGGAAATCAGAACCAAAGTGATTCTCCCAGATTTTGAGTGTCATGTCTGTTAGAGGTCACAGATCCTCCTGAATTCAAAGGCATTTTATTTCTGTCATCAACACTGATTCTTACTTTTCTTTTTACACAACCTGCTCCACAATCCAGGACTCTTTGTTCTCTCACATAGAATAGTTAATATTTCCATTTCTACAAATTCACACAAGTCAGGATATAACTCTAGGTGGACCCTCATCTCTAAGGTAGTTAACCAACCACTGAATATGAGAAAGCCAACTTCCAGTGTGTTCTCAGGAAGGGACAGGCTGTCCTCCATGGGCCCAGAATCAGACCACCCCAAATGCAAGCACCAGGACTGAGGCTGGTAGATTGTACAATTCCAGGCAAATTGAGTACTTTTCTGGTGTTCCCTTTTTCTTACCTTTAAAACAGGAAGGAAATTGAATGCTGCCATAATCTGCAAAGTGTTTGATTTATCCATGTTTCTCTGCTTTGGGCAATAAGTACTACTAATATGTAAACTTCAGTGAATTAAACAAAATGGTGATGGAAGGAGACTGGACTTGGGGTGATGAACATACAGTAGAATATACAAGTGATGTATTATAGAATTGTAACCCTGAAATCTATGCATTTTATTAACCATTATTATCCCCAATAAGTTCAATAAATAAAAACCTTGGAGAAGGCTACTGTCATCTCCTGAAAAGACATGGGAGAACATGATTACATATCAAGGGCACAGAGCCCAAACTTCTGAAGAAGCAGGGGTTTCTAGCAAATCAGAAAATTCAGCAATTGGAGCAACCCTTAATTTTTCTGACAATCAGGTTTGTCACAGGATGCTGTCTCAGCATTAGGATCTGCCAACTATATAGTTTCTTCAAATGTCTTTGGTGACCCTTTTATAGGGGAAATCTAGAGGTTAATTAAAAATGAAGATGAGTTCCTGAAAGCTGACCTGAGGCAACTAAAGGTTGTCCTGAGATGGCCTGAGCATCTTCCTCCCTTGTTAGGGAAAAACTCTGTGGTTGAATATCAATTTCTGTAGTTCTTACAACTCCTGTTGGGATTAATATTTAATCAACAGAGTGGTTGCCTTTTTATTATAGAGAAGTTTCAATGAAATAGAATAGTGCATTATATTGTAGTGAAATGACAAATACCAGTGAATTTTCATTTAAAATTAATAAGTTGAACGAAGCAGAGTTGTTTCGTAACTGAGGAGTCATCTCAGTTTAATGAACAGTAACTGAACACATACTAAATAAATGCCTGGCATGCAGAAGGAAGGCAGAGCAAAAGACTAGTCATTCCCCACTAGTCTTCATTTCTTTCTAAGTCAATGCCCAGAACAATACCAAGTAGGTGGTGGGCACTCATTAAAGGCTTGTCAGAGTGAATAAATCCATCAATACTTAGAACAGTGATTTCCTTTAGAGAAAATGCAGCACTTTGCTCATTATGGCCACCTCACAGTGAATGATGCTGATCAAAGTGGCTTATATGCACCTGGTTTTTTCCCTTGCCTAAATGCTGATGGTAGTGACTTAAATCTGAGCTTGCAGTGGAATCATCTGGACAGTTTATAAGACATAGATTCTAATCCATGAATACTGAATGTGTTTCCATTTCTTTGTGTCTTCTTCTTTTTTATAATGTATTGTAGTTTTCAGTGTATAGGCCCTTTGCATCCTTTGTTAAATTTGTTCCTAGGTATTATTATTATTATAATTTTTGCTTTTTGTTGTAGTTTCAAAAGGAATTGTTTATTTTTCTTCTTCAATTCTTTTTCTGAAATTTTATTGTTAGCGTATAGAAATACAAAGGATTTTTGTACATTTATTTTGTATTCTGCAACTTTACTGTATTTGTTTATTATTTATATTCAATAATGTTTTTTTTACAGGGACAGAGAGAGAGTTAGAGAGAGGGATACATAGGGACAGACAGACAGGAACGGAGAGAGGTGAGAAGCATCAATCATAAGTTTTTCGTTGCCGTCGCAACACCTTAGTTGTTCATTGATTGCTTTCTCACATGTGCCTTGACGGCAGGCCTTCAGCAGACTGAGCAGCCCCTTACTGGAGCCAGCGACCTTGGGTCCAAGCTGGCGAGTTTTTTGCTCAAGCCACATGGACCGGCACTCAAGCCGGCGAACTCGGGGCCTCGAACTTGAGTCTTCTGCATCCCAGTCCAACACTCTATCCACTGCGCCACCGCCTGGTCAAGACAATAATAGTTTTTTGATGCTTTGTTTAGAATCATATCATCTACAAAAAGCATATTTTCTAATGGCTGAGTAGTATTCACACATATATATATCTCACATCCTCTATTTAGAGATACTTCTGTTGTTTCTGTGAATAATAATGCAGTGAACATAGGAGTGAATATATCTTTGCAAATAAACATTTTCTAGGTTTTTTTGGTAGATAAAAAGAGTTGCTGCATCATATGATAACTCTATTCTTAAATTTAAAGGAGCCTTTGTACTAATTTCCATTGGCCCAGTACCAGTTTACATTCCCACCAGCAATGATTGAGGGTTACTTTTCCTCTACAATCTCTTTGTACTTGTATTGCTGATAATAGCCATTCTAAAGGGTGGGAGGTAGTATCTCATTGAGGTTTCGATATGCATTTTCCTTATAACTGGTGAAGTTGAACTTCTTTTCGTTTATTGGTTGGCCAACTTTATGTCTTGTTGAGAGCAGTGTCTGTTCAGGTCCTCTGCCTATTGTGTTTTCGCTGTGCAAAAACTTTTTAGTTTGATATAGTCCCATTTGTTTATCTTGCCTTTTATTTCTTTAGCTGTGCAAAAACTTTTTAGTTTGATATAGTCCCATTTGTTTATCTTTCCTCTGCCTATTTTTAATTGGATTGTTTGTTTCATTGTTGTTGAGTTGTATGAATTCTTTGTATATATTTGGATATTAACCCCCTATCAGAGCTGTTGTTTATAAATATCTTCTCCCTTTCAGGTGGTTGCTCTTTTATTTATTGATGGTTTCTTTTACTATACAGAAACTTTTTAGTTTAGTAAAGTCTTATTTATTTATTTTTGCTTTTACTTGCCTTGTCTTTGGGGTCAAATTTATAAAATCTTTTCTAAGGTCAAGGTCTGTAAGTTTAGTACCTATGTTTCTTCTATGTAATTTATTGTTACAGTTCTTATGTTTAAGTCTTTGACCCTTTATGAGTTAACTTTTGTGCATGGGACAAACATCAGTCTAGTATTATTATTTTTGCATGTGGTTTTCCAATTTTCCCATCACTGTTTATTAAAGAGGCTTTCTTTTCTTCATTTTAGGTTTATGTCTCCTTTGTCAAAAATTATTTGCCCATATACATGTGGGTTTATTTCTGCAATCTCAATTCTGCTTCATTGGTCTGTGTGTCTCTTTTTTCTAGCAATACCATGGGATCTTGAGAGTATCATGCTAAGCAAAATAAATCAGACAGAAAAAGTCAAGAACCATATAATTTTAGTCACGTGTGGGATATAAAACATGTGGGATATAAAGCAATAAGTGAACAAACAAGAAAACACCAGAAACCAAAACTCACAAACTCAGAGAGCAGTATGGTGGTTATAAGAGGAATAAAAGGGTGAGGGAGGGATAGTAAAGGGTAAAGGATGTCAAGTTCATGATGATGGAAGCAGATTTGACTTTGGGTGGTAAATATACAATGTGATATACAGATAATGTATCATATAATTATATAATTTTTTAAACTAATGTCACCGTAATAAATTAAATTTAAAAATACTAGGCGCCACTTCTTGATTCATTTGGCCTGGGGTGAGGCCCTGAGAATTTGCATTTCCCAGTTCCTAGGAGAGCTGGTGCTGCTACTCTGGGTACTTACCACATGTGGAAGATCATTGGCTGAGAGCAGTGGTCGGCAAACTCATTAGTCAACAGAGCCAAACATCAACAGTACAACGATTGAAATCTCTCTTGAGGTCAAATTTTTTAAACTTAAACTATATAGGTAGGTACATTCCTTATTGAGGTAGTGCCCACACATGGTATTTTGTGGAAGAGCCATGCTCAAGGAGCCAAAGAGCTACAGGTGGCTTGCGATCTGTGGCTTGCCGATCAGGGGCCTAGAGCATCTACTGGACTGCCCCAGTGACAGTTTTTGTTTATTCGTCTACAGGTGAATTCTTCCCTAGAGCACAGGTCCTTGCACACAGAAGCACCTTGGGTAGCCTTTGCTGATGACATGAATGATTCCAGACCATGTGAGGCACTGTAAACCCCTCATTCCTGTGTCCCTTATGGCTTTGGATCATTGGGACCCTTGCCCTATGAAGGACAGCATATCAGTTTTTCTGTTGGCCTCTTCTTTTTCCTTCTTACTTTATGTGATGAAAAATGTTCATTAGAGGCCTACCCAGATGTGTATTCATTTCTTTGGGAATCTAAGGTTGTCTCTTGCTGCCCACCGTTGCTATAGCTGTGTATCTGATTCACTGGCCATTTCACACAAGATGGCTGTCGGGATAATGGGACCTACTGCATGAGTGCCTGCCAAGGGTATTGATGAATTCACCACCTTTACATTTACATAATATTTTGGTTCCATTTAAGCCACTCTATCTCTATTAGCTTCTAGTTACAAACTGTCTGTTAATTTTAAATGGCTCTGGATACAGATGATTACACAGGACATGGAACTTCTGTCTTGTAAAAATGTGAAAAAAATTTTCTCATCATGAAAAGAGATGATAAAAGAGTTCTGTATTCTGAATGGGTAATTTTTTTTTTTGCTTCTCAATAATAGGATTGGGCTGCAAGGCCTCATCAGTAGCTCTTCATCTGGTTTCCTTCCTCAGCAACAGCACTGGTTGTAGGGTAGGTTTTTCAACTTTTGAGTATATTTATCGTTAGTAGATGAAGACAGAGCTAAGTGATTGATGTAGTTTTGCTGGAGATCAGTTTTATAACCTTGTCCCCATTATCTATATTCTCCCAGCAAAATTTTTAAGTTATATTCAATGGGTCTTACATTTGGACATTTTCATCCAGACATCCTAGAGCTACTTACATGTACTGATCTTTTCTCTCCTTTCAAAATTTGATTTATTCTTCAAGAAAAGTTCATTTCTTTCTCTTCATTTTTTTCCTTTCATGATGAACTCTTAGGTCTCACTACCTCCATCATTCACTTGGCACTCCGTTATATACCACTGTGTGACATCCTGTGTAATGTTATTTAACTTTTTATATGTCTTAATAATGTCTCCTCCATTAGATTGCAAACTTCTCCCTTTATTTCTTCTTTTAGTACATAATTATTCTGCATCTGTATAAGGTGCCACAATTCATCTTTGAAGAATAAAAAGAGGCAGAATATATGGTCTTATATTCATATTTCAAGAATTTATGGTACAGTAGTAGAACAAGCTATATACACACAAACACACACATATTACAAAACATCTTTCATTCACAACAGTACATTAATTAGCAGTGATATAGCTAGGATCTATATAAGTCTTTGTTTTTTCACCGGGTTTACACATTTTTTTATAAATAGGCATTGAATACACATTTATTATATTTATGTCTGCTTTGCGTATGCTTTTTCTTATTTAAACATGTGTATATAACTTTCTATTGGGAGAGTAGGAGGGTCAGACCTATCATCATGAAGCCCGACATAATTTTCTGACTTCTTTGCCTGTTTCTTCATCATACCATATCCCATATGATCTAGCATTGCTGATCTGCTCATAATTCTGAAATCATTATGTTTTCTGAGTCACAACTGGCTCTTCTTGCTTATTGAATCTCTGCTTCATCTGCAAGGTCTTTCTAAACTTTTAGAAAAAGAGATATGTGTTCTATCTTTCTGTGCTTTTATAATGACTTTAGATAGTTACATTAATTAATTGTAGTGTTGTTTTTTCTCACTGTAAGACAGCTTATTTACACTCCATTATGTTCTTCATACTTTGAGTTCCTCCAGCTTGAAGAATTTGTCTTATCCATATTAATATTTTTAGCATTTTCTAAGGCAGTATGTCTGGCCCATTAATTGGCTGGCTCATTATATGTTTGTAGAATGAATGCATGAATTAATATATTAAATAAATGCATGAACAAACACCTAGACCCAAAGCAGTAAGTACATCAGTAAATACTTGTTGGGAAAATAAATGGATAATAAATAAGTAAAACTATGCCAAATACCATGCTATGGACATTTTTTAAATCCTATTTTCATGTTGTGATGGAAATAGATTTGAAAGTTACATGTCCCATCAATAGCAGCTCATAGCTCAACCTAAATGTGTTCATTTAATCTTAAAGATTGAGATACCTTTTTTTGTTTTGATACTTTTCAACCTAAATATTGAAAAAATAACATCATTTCTGGTTTTAGTTCATTAGAGTATGGAATATAAAATGGAAAACTCCATTGTGCTCAAAATGGTGACCTTGAAATCAACAGTGTTGGCAGACACAGAGAACTGTTGTGACTTCTCTACTGCATTAACTTCCTAAATAATATTCCTTATAAACAAAGTATCTTTTAGGAGAAAATAGATCTGGTCAGTCATAACATAATATTGTGTTATTAACTAGTTGGTTAAAACTAAATAATACATGCAACTCTAAAGTGGATACATTCCTGTAGCCTTTGGAGCTCAGCGGAAGTCTTATTAATAAGAAATGAGAAAGTTCAGTAGAATGACATCAGTATACCTTCACAACGGGTATGGCTTGGCCATATACATATGATAATTGCTATCTGAATTTGAATGGCAGAGGACAACTGTTTTCAACAGCTGTGCCACAAGAATTTTTAAGATATCCAGTACCTGACTATTTAGCCAGGGCAATGACTTTTTCTTCTTAGATTGTAAAAAAAAAAAAAAAAAAAAAAAAAAAAAAAGACAGCAGCCAACACAATAATAGCTGTCTGGAATGAATGAATCAGAATTACATCTATTTTTTATTTTGTTGTTACACTGTCAAAAATATATGTTTTTATGATGTGCTACCGAATTTTAGTAATTATATTATGTATGTCATGAGATGAAAAAGGTTGAAAGTCGCTGACATGGCAGAATCCACCTTTTCTATTTCTCCACCTCTACTAAAGATTTTTATGACCCAGCTAGTTACATCTTGACCTGGAACACGTTGCTTTTCCAACCTCCAGATAAAGATGGAGCAGAATGCACATTATGACTCCTTAATGAGTCTGAACAAAGTGGACCGTCATCTAGTACACTGGCCATGTAAATTTGATATTCTTAAGTCAGTCCACACCAAGCTATGACTTAATATTTTCTGAGAATTTTTGACTTAGTTGACTCAGTCTATAGCTATCTTGGTAGCAAGAAATTATTGAAAATGGCCCGTTCCTCTGCATTTGTCTTTTAAAGATATTTCTCAGGAACATTCATGCACATAGACTCAGCAATAGTAATTTGGGGCTCAAATTTTGAATGTTGTTCTCAGTTCTTGATCCGTGAATTATGTCTATCTACCAGGAAAAGAACAAGGTTTCTTCAATGAAACTTCATCACATTCCATTTTAAGGCTTAACAAAACTGAAGCATGCTGAAGAGTTTCCAAAGGGAATATTTCTTTTTATTTATTTATTTATTTATTTATTTATTTATTTATTTATTTATTCATTCATTCATTCATTCATTCATTCATTCATTCATTCATTTTAGAGAGGAGACACAGAGTGAGAGAGAGAGAGAAAGAGAGAGAGAGAGAAAGGAGGGAGGAGCTGGAAGCATCAACTCCCATACGTGCCTTGACCAGACCAATGCAGGGTTTTGAACTGGCAACCTCAGTGTTCCCAGGTTGACGCTTTATCCACTGCGCCACCACAGGTCAGGCAGGAATATTTCTGATATAGCTTTTCTGTCATAAATTATTTTGCCTAGTCTATAAATGTATAGAATTATATCTTCTTTTTCATTATTTTCATGATCAATTTTGTAACATTTACAAAATAAAATACCTTTTCCAGGAAAGAAATTCCAATTTATAACAGTCATTATAGGACAGAATTTGACTTAAAGTGGTTCACTTGCATTTGCCTTCTAGGAAGCAAGGATGTTGGTTATTAAGGTTAAGCTGGACAGTTCAGGATATGTGAACATACCTGACTGGTTATACTTTTGAAATTCTTTTAGATTTGGGGTTTTGTTCTTCCATACTGCTGGAAAATAACTACTGATACTAATGGCTTATTGTGGAGGAAGAAAAGGGTGATACCTCACCTTCTGACATTTTGAGCAAAGTTGGAACTGTATATCCAGCCTGGTATGTTTGGGGAGGGGGAGTCAGCACAATTCATTGGATTGGCAGGAATGCACTTGAGTAAGTGTGTAGATATGAGTTTCTGTGGCCCATTTTTAACTCCCTAAAGTCCTTTCTACCAACTGATTTTTACCCATTGTATTTGTTCTCTTCGTCCTTCTTTCTATTCTCTCTATCCTTTAAGCATCAGAGAAGTGCATTTGAAGCAGTGACTTGAAAATCTCAAGGAATTATTATCCCACCTCCTTTTATGAGTTGACAGTGGTCGCAAATCTTCCCACTACATGGTCTTTTTCTTTTTACTTCTGTCCTCCTTACTTTTATAAAATAAGCTGCTTTTTTAAAAATGGTTGCCTTTTGAATTTGAAATGTATAACTAATGAGACTAATTTTCCAACCTCCTTTTTTATTTTTTGTAGCACTCCTTTATATAGTGTACTTATGGACTAGAATAATCAGTAATTAGTTAATGTTTGTAAAGAGTTTGCAAGAAAGAATTTAGTGATAATCGGGAATAAACTAAACTTGGGCTGCTGGTAGGAGGAGGAATACTAATGAATGTTAATCATGAATGCTCAGACAGTGCTTTTTGTCTTCAAAGCAGTTGAAAGAACCACTAATTAATTATAGTTCTGTAGCATTGTGATGAAAACAGTGTAGTCAGTGTCCAAATGTGCCTGGAGCCAGCACAGAAGCTCAGTTACTGAGTTATAGATTAATCTGATGATGCCTGTGCTTCTCATGCTGAGGGAGTGACATAAGACCATATCCCCTGAATGGAAAGACTTGGAGGAGAAAACAGACACAAATAATCGTATGTGGTCATTACTTTGAATGCTGCTCAAAAATTTTTAGAAGATTTTATATATTCATTTTAGATAGAGGAGAGAGAGGAAGAGGAAGTGGGGGAAGGATCAGGAAGCATCAACTTGTAGTTGTTTCTCATATGTGCCTTGACTTGGCAAGCCTGGGCTTTCAAACCAGCAACCTCAGCATTCCTGGTTGATGCTCTATTCACTGCGCCACCACAGGTCAGGTAGGATTCTGCTCAAATTTGGGGTGTTGCACAAGGAAAAGGGAAAGTTGGCTAGGAATAAAAAATTGATTCTGAAGAATGAGACATTGGGAAAAATACTGAAGCTAAAGAAGCAACTCAGCCCCCACAAAGATGCTGACAGACATTGTGGCAATGTCTGCCCGGTCGGCCAGTTTGGGTGGCACATCTGGCATTGTCTTTTGTCCTTGCCTCTTGGACATTATCTCCCTATAATAGATCAGAGCCCAGGGGAAGCTGGCCAATTCTCTATGCTCTTCACTTCTATCCCTGTGACTCCAAGTTCTTCCCTCTGGGGCTTCTTGAAGGTCTAGAATCATATTTAAGAAAAGCTGGGTATCATTCCAGTTATGTCCTAATGTATATGGTTAGGGTGTACTTTAACATCTCTCCCAAAGAGCCATTGATTAGAGCACACAGGGCATGCTGTTCAGAGGAAAGAGTATAATAGAAAAATGTTATTTTTCTCTTCCTGATTCTTCTCATTTTCCCCTACACTCATTGTATTGTTTGCTAATAAAGTCCATGAAAGACTTATAAGAAGCAAATGAACCAGAAAATTCTTCAGGAAAGACCAACTGAAGAGGGAGAGAAGAGGTAACGTCCTTGTGTGTTTCCCAATGTTTGAAGCATAACCCTTCCCTAAATAATGCATTTGCTGCTAACTCAGTAGCACAGTTCACAGTTGAGAAGGGCCTCGGAAGCACTGGTGCCTGTCCCCGTGCCCCTTCAAGAATGCCTCCTTTAATGGCTATTTGATTACTGTGTTGTGCACTGAGACACAAGGCATTATGTAGAATTCTCTGTGTCACTAGACATTACGTGGGGCTTTAGTCATGGACAATTAGTAAGCATTGGCTCTCACTATGATTTACAGTGTATTTCACGGGCTCCAAATGGCCATTTTTCTGGAAGAACAAAAGTATTTTTCACCAGGGCAGGTCCTCTGGGTAGACAGAACATTTCCCTACTATAGAGAGGTAGGAGGGAAGGATCCTTGAAGACAGAGATGCAATGATGCATGAACTGATCAGCAAAATATAGTCAGTTGATTATTTCCCTGCAATCTAGAGATATCATTTATCATGCATTAAGGAGGGCGATGATTATGCTCATAATGTAGAGGTTTAATAAATTGAAAATTCATGGATATCATTAGGCAACTCATCCTTCCATGGGTCACGCTGACTGTGCTTGTGTTGAAGAGGTTGGCTTAGAACTAGGCAGAACAAGCAACCTTATGGGAAGGTGAGCATCTGACTCAACATGAAAGATAACATGGAAGTGTAAGTGATGTATTTTGACTACCTCCATCTCTCCCCTCACAGAGTGAACACTTCTTCTGTAGTGCTAGAAAATGTGTGTCATTCTGTTACTCTCACCACACTGCAGAGATAAGAAGAAAAAGTGGCTGTCCCTTTTCCTTAGATTGGTAACAAAAAGATGGATAGATTTCTACTGTGTAGTCTGCCGTCAAGATTGGAGGTGTCAGTTTTCCTCTAAGCCCATAACAGCATCATTGCTTATTTGGGCTGTAGGATGCTCTGATAGGCTACAGGTTCTTATACAGTACAGATTGGTTTTCTATACCCTCTGTCCTTACATGAAAATAAATATTCAGACATGATACAGGTGCTAGATAATCCTTTTGCTCTTTACTCTCTCTCTCCTTTCCAACTTGTATGTTAATTAACATCATACATCATATGAGATCTTGAAAAATTAAATCAAAACAAAAAATGTTTTGGAATAACCTAGAGGTTTATTTCCCAAAGCCCCTGAGATCATTGATGATGGTAGCCTGGTATAAAAATTTACTTAGGTAGATTCATTGTGATATAGAACAGAATAAAATAATGATTACTCATTTCTCTTTTAATGAACCCCCTTGTGAGTCTGTGTGCATCTGCATGGGTTTCATTCTGTGCCAGGTTTTCTTATTTTCAGATGGACAACTTCATTGGAATATGCCTCAAGCCTCAAAAACCATCTTCATTTTGTATTTTTTTCTTTATTTCTCCTACTAGATTGCTAAGCTTGATTACTGTGGCCTTTTTCAAATATTACTCTTCCTAGTTTTTTCCTTGAGGAACATTTGCTGACATAATTATCACTCCTACAGCCAGAGGTTGATTAGTAGCAACCAATTATTTTGGCTGCATTATTGCTGTCATCTAAATTCACAGAAATTAAGTTTGATCGATCCTGATTCCATCCTACAGTCAGTGGTGTTTGTAGACAAGAGTCAAGAGAAACTTTATGCCTTGACATTGAAGATAAACAGTTTTCCTAACAGAAATATGGGAGAGTTTCATTAGAAACATCATAAAACAAACAAACAAACAAACAAACAGAGAGTGGTAGAGTAATATGAGTCTGATATGAGATAAATGCATGACATATATATTATTATCTATGGAAAAGGGATATTTTTTTGTCATCAAGACCCAACTTACAATATACCCAGAGACTGACCCCACTCCAGTTACTTCCCTTATGCTTTTCCGAATATATCACAGCATTCATGCCCTTATTTAGAAGAACTTAAAACAAAAAGTCTTTATTTGTTTCAACTCTGTATGTCTTCTTTCAATTATATTGGGAAAAAATAAATGACTCTTAAGGACAGAAACTCCTGTCCTTCTGGTGTTCTTTTCTTCTCTCATCTGTTTACACAGCTCATGTTTACATGCAGCTTATCGAAGGAATGGGATGACTAATTGAATGAATAAATGGTTAAGTTTGAAAACAAATGTTTAAAAAATGTTTTCCAAAGTCCAAACAGTACATTTCTAGAAGGTGAAGTTCTTTGGTAGTGTGTTGTGTGTACACCTTGCCTTTTCAGACCCTCTGTGCTATGTTTCCTTGGGGTCTACCTTTCTGTGGAGGCTATGTTGGTTCAGCAATGAGACAAATTAGAAGAAAATTGTGTTTGTTGTTTACTTTGCCTCTGGTCTTACTTGTTCTATTCACTTAGCCTCTCTACTTGCACACTCTTACTTCAGTGTGGCTAAAATTTAAATCTAACCCATTTGGGGAAATTTTGTATCTATTTGTAAATCTTCTGTCTTACAAAAATATTGTTCATCCAGTAAGATTATAAAAAGTACATAAGTCAGTTAAGATTTAGTATAAATCACATATCCATATACCATATATGATATTCTCAATAACATATAAACATTTTATGCATACAGTTTAGATTTAGAAGGTCTGTAATGTCAAAAATTCAGAGATTTTTTTTCACATCTTAAATAAGATTAGATTCAATGTCAGTTGTCTATATTGAAAAGTAGTTAGAAGATATTTTAATTCTCTTTTTAGTTTTTGACTGGGGGAAAGTTGAGGAATTGTTCATGGAATTTTCTTAGGGAACATCAACAACGAATGCAGAATTCAGAATGCATGCAGAATTAGAACTGAAATTATAAATTTTGAATTCCACTTTAGATTTGTGAGATATATCTTTATGAGCCCCTGTTGGCAATAGAATCCCTGGTGTGGACCATAAAAAAATTGGGACTTGCAAATTAATTTCTCTGTAATTATACCCCAGGATCTCAGACACTTAGTTCAGATTGAAAAGTTGATTGCACATTAATGTTTGAATGTGTAGTATTTTATTTAATTTTCCCTCTGAAGCATCAGGCATCTAGTACTTTCAGAGACCTTTGAATTTACAATGTCATTTGACCCAAGCAAAAGTATAGTTTTATTCCCTATGCATTCTAACTGACCATTGTATCAAATATTGAATTTCCCTTGGTTTCCCAATTGCTTGTGCATTTTGTAATGGATTAGTCAAAGTTTCTGTAAGGATCTTTTACATTCAACACTTTTGGGCTCTCTTTAAAGGGAAGCCAAAGAGATCTGGGGGAGATTGGGGACTGGTATTGTTTCTATTAGCCTGAACAATAAGGCTTATGTCACTCTTAGACCTAACATCAGCTCACCTTTATTGATTATGTTCAAATACATGTCTTGGGGTATAACTGCCAAGACAATTCTGAGTTCTCATCAGCACAAAGCGCTTCTTGTAAAAGAAAGAAATATTTTGGTTTCTTATTTCAGGAAATGGTGGCAGAAGAAAGCAGTCTACTGACAACAGCAGTTTACCCATTTCCTTGACTGCTAGAATGTACTGGGTGTTTCCTTTGCCTTACACCTGCCTCAGGTCTAGAATATAGCAAATAAGAGCAAACACACATATTGGCGAGTAACAATATGGTGCATGGCCTTGTAACTGGAGATGCTATTCAAAACAACTTGATTTCATTGTGAGTAAAAGTGATCTGTAGATGATGCTCATCAGCCACAATTTGTCACAATAATTTGTATATATGTAAATCTTTTGCATTTGTAAAATATCAAATTGAACTGTATAAAATTGCGAATATTCAACAACTTTTTTTTAACTTACAAAACTAGAATTTCATGTAGTTCAGCCTAATACTCTCACATTGACTATTCCCCTTGCAAGGCCACTGGCCAGAGTCAGAAGCACATTGGATTTAGAAGCAGAGGCCTGGGTTTATGTCCCAACAATGCTCTTTGCCTGCTGAATGACCTTTATAGCCCCACTAAAGATTGAACGGGGATATATGGGGACAAAGATAAATCTAATTTATGAGGTATTTATCAGTTGTTCTTTTGACTAATAGTTACTAATTAGCCTTCTTCAAAGTGGTAATATGAATATGCAGTGCTATGATGTATACAAAAAGGCTAACAAATAATTCAACTGTGAGTAATCCTTAATACCATTACTAATCATCAGTAGGACATTACCAAATAGGAATGGCAGGGGTCATTACCCTTATTACCCAAATGAAAAGTAGGGAAAGTCAATAAAGGTGGGGACAAGGTGACTCAGTGCTCAAGAATAGAGTCTAAATCTCTAGATACTATTAATCTTTTCAGGGTACCCTCTGATGACTCTCCTAGTGTCACTTGACTACAGGTACTTCTCTGAGTATAGCTGTGATATACTGGGATATCCCATTTCATCAGAAGGCCCAGCTCTGTAATGCTACATCATTGCCTTGTAAAGTCATGAGGATGTAAAAACTACTCCTTTCAACATCTATTTTTTTCTCCTCAAAAAATGTTAATTGCCAAACCCTGGGAGAAACCAAGGTGACCTTCAGAAGACAAATGGATTAATAAACTGTTTTATTCAGAAAACAGCGTGTTATTCACCACTGAAAAGAAATGACCTATCAAGCCATGAAAAAAGGCAGTGAGGAAACCTGAAAGCATACTACTCAGTGAAAGAAGCCAATGTGAAAAGCCTACAGTGTGTGATTTCACCTGTATCACATTCTGGGAAAAACAAAACTATGGAGACATTAAAAAGATCAGTGAGTGCCAGGGGCTAAGAGTGTGAGGGTAGGGAAGTGAGGAAGAAGGGCATATAAGCCGAACACAAAGAATCTATAGTATAGAGCAATAAAACGACTATGTATGATGTATGTATGATAGATATGTTATAAATTTGTTCAAAAACACAGCATGTATACTGAGTGAACCCTAACATAGACTGTGGACTTGGGGTCACAATGATGTGTCAATGTAAGTTGCTCAGTTGTAAGAAATGGACCACTCTGGTGGGGAATGTTGTTAATGGGGGAGACTATGCTTGAATGGGGACAGGAAGGATGTGGGAAATTTCTATATTCTTCACTCAGTTTTG
The DNA here is from genome assembly GCA_037038555.1 of Rhynchonycteris naso. Taxonomy (NCBI): domain Eukaryota; kingdom Metazoa; phylum Chordata; class Mammalia; order Chiroptera; family Emballonuridae; genus Rhynchonycteris; species Rhynchonycteris naso. The sequence goes on along the minus strand of CM072999.1, from coordinate 147,850,757 downwards.
CTGTGAACCTAATACTTCTTTTACAAAATAAAGTCGATTAAAAATATTAATATCTGAGGCTTTATTACATATGAGGAAAGCCTTCCTTTTGTAATCATGAGAGCTACTTTGAATGGTAGTTGCTATAAATCCTATTCTGTGGCTGAGAAAACAGGCCCAGTGAGGTCTGAGGTTCCTCGCCTGAAGTCCCGTATGTAAGAGTAGGGCAGCTTAGAGAGGGGCTCAACCTCATTCAGGTCGAACACCTGTGCTTCTATTGTTAAGACATTATGTTCGTTCCTCTTAGACATTGAGAAGCTCACAGCATTAGATGATTGGGGCAGTCACAATACAGACGGATGAAACAGAATATTATTTTGAGGTAACACATGAAGAATATGAGTAGGATAAAAACTGAATACAATGAAATTCAATATATATTGATGGTAGAGAAAATACTCTGATAGATAGAGAATACAGTAAAATTTTGGTGCGACAGCTTTCAGGAAAAGTCTCAGCCTTAATCTCACTATAATGAAAACACCCTGAAACTATTTAAATTATATTATTACCATCCTAGGCTATTTTCTAGAGGGTAAAGTAAGTTATAGAGCAAGCCAATTGACTTTGAAATTTATATATGACACTCCCCATCACCCCGCCAACTGTATGTATTATAATTTTTCTTTACATTCCAAGCATTAAATTTCCTTTCTAATATTTTGAAGTTATTATGGATTGCAGGCAGTACTTAAGAATTTCATACAAAGATTGCTTGGAGAGAATTCTCGTGGGTGACTTCCCACTTGAATTCAGTGGTATTGTGTCTCTGTACCCACAGTAAAAGAGCGTGCCCAGGAGGTGTGTGTACTGCTGCCCCTTCTGTATTTCTGAGTTATTGGTCCTGGGTGAACATGACTTGGTCAGCTTCAGATACTGGATGTTAGAAACTACAGGGAAGGAAAGAAAGCAAGTTACCCTGAAACTGTCATTAGCTGGGCAACCAGTGCTCTCGGGACCCAAGAGTAGAGCCTTGACTTGTTCCCCATTCTAGTTCATGGAAAGATGCCCCCAGCTATTTGGATGCTTTCTCTCACATAAGAGTTAATGAAAGTTGGGGTCTGCCTGCTGGCCCGAGGCTACTTCTGGTTACATTCAGTACTATGGGAACTTCCCTTCTTTCATTTGTTCATGATGAATAGCACAGTACTTAATATTGTTGATCCCGCATCAGTCTGTCTCCTTGTGAATTCACATTTTCCAATGTTAGTTAAATGACTACCGGCATTTTCTGGGGACAATAGCCTACCTGCCTGAAAGAAATTTGATGAAACTAAGATTGATAGATGAAAAGTTCTTATAACATTGGGCTTACCTATCCTCTGTACAAGTGTACACTTACTCTGTAGCCATACCGGCCCCTAAATAACCATAAATGTAGCCCGTACTCAGTGTCTTGTTAATTTGGAATTTCCTCCCGCTACCTCCACCTGGTAAAGTTGGACTCTTATTTCAAGATCCAACTCAAATACCACTTCTCCCTTGAAGTACTTCCTTTTTCATGCACCTCAAGCTTTTGTACTATAATATTACTTATACTGTAATGTATAATGGTCCTTTTATATACCAAAATAGTATGTAAATATACATAATTATAATTATTTGTGCCTAAATAAGTATGCACATAAGTGTGCATTTTTATAATTGTATTTCTGTATAGGTATATTTATTATTTATTTGTATACTCATTTATTTAATCATTCATTACATGCTTATCTTGTGCAATGTACCTTGTTACATTGGAGATAAAGTGAATATAATATTCTCTCATCTCAAAAACTAAAATTATAGAAGGAAGATTTTTTTTTTTTTTTACAGAGATAGAGAGAGAGTAATAGATAGGGACAGACAGACAGGAATGGAGAGAGGTGAGAAGCAATCATTAGTTTTTTGTTGCAGTTCCAACACTTTAGTTGTTCATTGATTGCTTTCTCACATGTGCCTTGACCACGGGCCTTCAGCAGACCAAGCCACCCTTTATTGGAGCCAGCAACCTTGGGTCCAAGCTGGCGAGCTTTTGCTCAAGCCAGATGGGCCTGCGCTCAAGCTGGTGACCATGGGATCTCGAACCTGGGTCTCCCGCATCCAGTCCAACGCTCTATCCACAGTGCCACCGCCTGGTCAGGCAGAAGGAAGATATTTTTTAAAGTTAAACTATACTATGATATATGCTGAAACAATCATTTGGTTGACATGTAATATCTAATATTGTATATACACATAGATATGTATGTATACAGACATGTATTTACAAATATAAAACTGAAATTTGATGAACAGTAAAATTTCTAAGATCATTTCCAAAAACTAATTTTATTTCAAAACCAGTCACTGCTGTAGTTATTAAATAATAAATCACGAGCTCATTATGACATATTCTAACAGAACCACCACTGTGCACAGGATTTTACCCCTGAGTGCTACATAGTCTAATTGAATCCACTAGCTTTCCCGTTCTGATGGCATCCTCAGTTTTCAGCCTCACTCTTAAACCTTTCACACTCTTTTGCTAGACTTTAGTGACAGAAAATATTCTTTATACCCTGTGCCATTGTGTTTCTTCAGTAGAATATTTTATTTCTTTTTTTTCCTTTTTTTTTACTTTTGCATTTAATGGATAACTTCTGGGAACAAGGTGTCCAGAAGTACAACTCATCCCATATAATTTTCTAAGATCTGATTCATCCAGGTTTAACTAAATAAAATAAAAATTGTTACAATGCATTCAGGCAGAGACAATTAATTTATTAAACTTAAGTAGTTCAGTAATAGATTAACTTTACCTACATTGCATTTTTTGAAATTTCCCATCTCTGTTACTTTCAGTATGTTTTGGCAGGAAACTTGGGTTCATTCAGAGATTTATAATTTCTTTTTTTCTGAAAGATCATTACCTTTGTTTCTCTGATTTAAAATGGAATATCCACATTATCCAGATGATTAGTAAAAAAATTGGACAGAGAACCTAACTGTTTTTTAAATAGCTTATTCTAGAAATATGCAAACCTCATATCTTTTAAGATGTTATTCTAGATCAACTTTCTGTATTAAAAAGAAAAAGAAAGGAGCCAGTAATTTTATCATTGCAAGCTGCATCTATTTTGTTTTCTGTAGCCATGTCAAATGATTAAGACATTAATTAATATGAAAAGCATGTATGATATGATCACATTTTGTAAAATAGCTTGGTCTGTCTTTCTACTTATTTCCTCTTCTGATTGTAAATATGTGTAGAGAGAATTATTTTCATCAAATTTTAGTAATAATTATTTTTTGTAGTAGTATGTGAGTAATTATTGCTAATTCTATTAACCCTCTTTTCTGATAGCTTTGCTTATTTTATATACACACACACATATATAAAGCATGTTTTATCATTAATTCTAAGAAATTAGCATATTTAACTCTATTTGGATTTTTTACTTAGTTTGTTTCAAAGGAGAAAAAAGTACTCTAGTCCTTTATCACATGCTAGTGGAGATTACAGGCATACTTTTGGGCTTGACATTTTTTAGCATCCAGTTTTGATGAGATCCTGAGGAAAATATTTGCAAGTTTCAGTATCTTTTCTCTTTCCAACAGTGTTCCTTTACACTGTAATTACTTATGAAGCACTGGGTATGTGTGTACAAGCGTACATCCTGTGTGGTGGGAAGCTGCTCCTCAAATGGAATGATTGGTCATTACACATACGTGCATCTTGGCGCTTAAAAATAGTCATGTTTTTGTGTTGCTCACACACCTTTTATCTGTTCGATTCTTGGAGATACTGACAATCTCCTTGGTTTTCAACCCTTTCCTCTGCTGAAATGAATTTGAAACGAGACTTTAATATGACTTCTCTTTTCCTTTTCTTAAAGCTTTTGCTCACTTTAAGCCATTTTTTCCTCCCTTCCCTTTGAACTCGCTATCAGTGAGCACAGAATTGGCTCTGCTTTCCAGGCCCTGAAGTGTCTGGAGCAAGTGGGCCAGCTCCCTCCCTCTCTATGAGTCCAGAAGGATTCTACTCTTATTATTTTTAGTGGGAGAACAGAGTGGTGGGTTAACTGCATAGGTAGTTGCCGTAAACAAGCAGTAACCTAGCTGCCCTGACATCTCCAATGAAGCCATGAGACTCCTGCAAGGCGGGGAATATTTGTATGTTGTGGTCATAGGAACCTGCATGACTTACATATTTGGGGAATTCTATCCTCATTTTTATTAACTTTAATTATAGGAGAGCTATAAAAATTTCTCATTCAGTGTTGCGTGAAAAATGCAGAAGTTAATTGCTTCTGACATTTAATTGGTTTATGCTTCTCTCTCCCACCATCTTGAACTGCAAGAGGCAGGGAAAACTAGTTGGCATGTTTCTGTGATTGCTGAGGATTATATACCAAGAAATTAGTCTTTTTGTAGTTCTAGCAGTGAATTACAAATGCAATTTCAGAAGTGTGTGGAGGGAAATAAAATCTGTGAGTCTACATTTCTACATATGCTAAAAGACTGACAAGGGCTTCCCTGAAAGCATCTGACTGCCAAAATTGCTGAAGTTTTTTTCCATGATCATTGTACAGGTGTAAAAAGAATATTTTTATTCCTCTGTGGACCTGTCCGGTTGTTTACAGCCCTGCTACAAGCCATCTGAAACCTTCATAACCTGTTCATATACATATTGTTTTCCAAATATCATCTCATCTGGCATAAAAAGCATAAGGTGCGTGGCTGTTACCAAGTATAATATGTGATGGCTTGAGGAAGCTGGATTTCAGTGTGGCACAGCGCCTCCGGTTTCAGAAGTGCTGAGAATCTTTGGAAAGCATCCACCTCCTGTGACGTATTCTGAACTTCAAGGAAGAAACATGATAAGCAAAGTACAAAAGGGCCAATGTTAACTTCCCATTTGACACACAGTTATGAAGTACGTACCATAAGCAAGACACTGTGCCAACATCTTAGCATGTCCCGGGAGGAAGGTGGCGTGCACCTTGCCCTCAAGGAGTTTGTAATCTAGAGGGAGGAATGTCACGGTAAGTGCACAGATTTGAGGAGATGCAGAAGAGAGGTGAGTGAGGACATCCAGGGAGAGGTGAGCAGGGAGATTGTGTGGTCCTGCTGCTACATGGGAAAATTGAACTGAACTGGCAGTGTGGGGACATCCCTTTGAAATGTAAAGCCTGGCTTGGGAAGAAGAAGCCTGTCTGTATTTTCTATTTTTAGTTCTTTTTCTAGGTTCTGCAAGACCCCAGAAAATAGATTAAGAGAATATAAACAAAAAACAAAAGGTTAGAGGCTGTCAGGTGCTACTCTTGAATTTGCTTGTCCCAGAACCTAAAAATTGTTTTAAAACCATCAAACAGATTGTCAGCGTCTGAGACACTTGTCTGTTTCTTTTTATTTTATTTATTAAATACTCCATGGAGCCAGCAATTGCAATACTGAAAGGTTAAGGAAGAAGGGAAAGAAAATCCTAAGTTCACCTGCCATTAGTTATTTAATAAATATGAGGACGCCACTTGTCTTCTGAGAATGTTGTTCTTCTCCATCTTTACCTAGTGGAAGTCATTGGATCTCATAACATAAAACATATGAATGAAACAGTATTGGAATGCTTGCTGCAGGCAGGCATGGCAGTGGTGATTGCACTAATACAAGTCCTGTTTTTGAGCTGGAGTGGGTTGAGGAGCATCTCCCTCAAGGGTCACATAGGGCCAAAAGGTTTGTTAGGCTGAGTAGAACAAGAAGTAACATATGAACAACTCTCTGGGAGGGCGTTTCCAGATGGAGCAAAGATGCTGAAGCAGGAGGCAGGGTTGATGAGGACAGACTGCTGAGTCAGAGCTCCAGGGTAAAGATGTCACAACCGATTGAGAATGTGGTCTAGAGGTTGAAATCAAAAGGAACAAAGTATAGAGCAAGGCCCAGAACTGGCACAGGTTGAGAAAATGTAGTCTTCAGGCAGGAAGTGAGCCCTGTGATGTTGCTGTTCTGAATGCCTAGACCAGGGGTCACCAAACTATGGCCCGTGGGCCGCATGCGGCCCCGTGAGGCCATTTATCCAGCCCCCACCACACTCCAGAAGGGGCACCTCTTTCATTGGTGGTCAGTGAGAGGAACACAGGATGTATCCGCACCCATAGTTCCCATTGAAATACTGGTCAGTTTGTTGATTTAAATTTACTTGTTCTTTATTTTAAAAATTGTATTTGTTCCCGTTTTTTTTTTTTTTTTTACTTTAAAATAAGATATGTGCAGTGTGCATAGTGATTTGTTCATAGTTTTTTTTTTATAGTCTGGCCCTCCAACGGTCTAAGGGACAGTGAACTGGCCCCCTTTACTGCACAGACTGTAAAAAGTTTGGAGACCCCTGGCCTAGACCATGCTTGATAGGATGTGTGGGCTCCTCCAAGGTATAGCAGCAGGAAGTCCAGATAACACTCATTCTTCAACAGTTTTGAATCTCAACGAGCATTTCTTAAAGTGTGGTCCACGGTCCCCCTGTATCAGAATACCAAGATGCTTTCAAAAATGCCTATCTCCAGGTTTGACTGTGTATCTTGGCAATGGCATTTTGGACAACCTCCCTTGGTGAATCTTGTGGACACTGAAGTTTGACTCTCTTATTAGGTCATCAGCTGAAAAGAACACATGAAAATTAATGGCCCAGACAAAGCAAGAAATACTCTTTGAGAAATGGCCATGTAGTAATTCAGTAGGAAGTCAGGAGAAATAAAGATGAATTTGAGCTGAAGAGGTCAGAGCACATTTTGAAAGATGTAAAGAATTTAAAACATATTTATTTATTTATTTATTTAATTTTTTTACAGAGACAGAGAGAGAGTCAGAGAAAGGGATAGATAGGGACAGACAGACAGGAATGGAGAGAGGTTAGAAGCATCAATCATTAATTTTTCATTACCGTCGCAACACCTTAGTTGTTCATTGATTGCTTTCACACATGTGCCTTGACCACGGGCCTCCAGCAGACCGAGCTACCGAGCTACCCCTTGCTGAAGCCAGTGACCTTGGGTCCAAGCTTATGAGCTTTTGCTCAAGTCAGATGGGCCCACGCTCAAGCTGGAGAGCTCAAAGTCTCGAACCTGGGTCCTCTGCATCCCAGTCTGACGCTCTACACACTGCGCCACCACTTGGTCAGGCGAAAGATGTGAAGAATTTTATTCAGTAAAGAGGTGAGAGCATTCTTGATGGGGGGAAAAGGCCTGAGATCAGACCCTTGGGAAGAACTCAATGTGGCTTTAATGGAAAAGGCCATGAGCTTTGAAGTCTGAATCCCACTCTAGCCATTTCCTATTTATACAACCTTCAACATGTTAACCATTCAGAATTTCCATTTTCTCATTTGGAAAATGGGACTGATAAGAAGTATTTCCTGAGGTTATTGTAGTAAATGCATTGGATTAAATGTAACATGAAATGTAACATGAAAACTATCTAGTTCTTAGTAAGTACTTAGTATTTGCAATTTCTTCCATAACTATGACTAATAGTCTATGAATATATATTTCAACAAGTGTAGTGTCTACCTGGCTATGTTTGAAAAGCAAAATAACAGTGGGTCCCTCAAGGGAATGCTCAGGGTCCCAGGGGAAATGGAATGACAATTGGGTTTAAAGAGGATTGTGGTTAGGAGCGGGGAGAGGGTTAGGTTCTGGTATAGGCAGAATAATGTGGTTTAGACTCTTAAAAGTAAATCACAAATTAAAGACTGATTCAGCGCTATTAATTTGCAAGCCCAGAAGACAGAAAATGCAGCCCTTTGGTGTTGCTACTATTACAAAGTTGTATTTTCATCATACTGAAGAGTGACTCTCTTTAGTGCAGGAAAACATATAATAGATATGGAAACTATACTGTTTCTGCTTCGTGAATTCCTTGTTCTATGAAGCAAGATAACCTGTGAAAGAAAGAAGAGGAGAAAGCAGTCCTTGGACATGCAATTAAAATGGGACATGAGGCTGATGCTGGGTGACTGCCCTTCTTGCTAGTAGGGATAGGGGGCTGTAGGTCAGGTTCCATGTCTAGTGTCAGCTGTTCATAGCCCACTATGAGGTGTGGCTTTTGCAGCTTCCTTTAGAAGTCCCTCCCCTAAATGTGAAAACAGTGGAGGATCCCATAGTCCAGACACTTGAAGTCCCTTTGCTGTAAGCCCTGCCTCAGCTCGGCCTGACACTGCTGCACCCTGTCAGGCCTTTGCAGGGCTGGCCCAGAGCATTTGGTCTGCCGCGTCTCCTAGGAGCCCACCTGGACAGAGGAAAGGGAGTCTGCTGGTCTTGGTACGTGGGGCTGTATTGATTTGGTTTTGAATAGTTACTGAATGGTTCTGGCACCAGAAGCCTTCTTGATGAATCCCCCAGACTGATGGTCTCATCTGCTTTCCAAGAACAGGAGAGGGAGACGGACAGTGAGCAAGTGTTTCAGTAAACCTTGTAGAGCCTTCCTCATTCTTCAGCCCTCCTCTCCCGGATGGCCCCTGCCCTACTGGTGATGCCCTTACTCTGAGCCCTGCTTGCCCAGGGCCTCGATGGTGTCTCCCTGAGGCCCTGATGTTGAGAGTAGTGCCAAGGGTCCCAGACCACTCTGAAATATCTTCTCCCATCAAGTTTCAACAATGCATTTTTTTAAATCATATTTTTAATTAAAGAAAACTTTGGAAAACAGAAAAACTGGAAAGCCTTCATTAACATGTACATGATGCACTTTTTATTTCAATCTTAATTTTTATAAGGTTAGAAGGAAGTTAGGAATAAACAATAATAAGAGTGAATTTGACTTTGGTGATGGACATACAACACGATGAATAGTTCACCAGCCATGGAGAGGTACTCCTGAAATTATGTTTTCCTATGGACCAATGTCTCCCCATTAAATTTAATTTCTAAGTAAAGATATAAAAGAGAGAATGAATGAATGAATAAATGAATGAATGAGCAGACACAGATTACAAATGAATGTTTGATTTCTTCTCTTAAAGGTCCTGCTAAGTAATTAGTTGTCTAATCTAAGGAAAAAATTCACATCATATGGCTGGCAGTATGCTAATGTATTTTCTCTAACAGACACAGAAATAGTTCTGAGCCCTGTGATAAAACTACATGTGGAAATATTTTGCATGCTGTCTGAACTTAGTGGGCTTAAAATCACATAAGAACTGTCCACTCTGTTCTGTTACTCAGGTGTGCAGAACATGGCCAGAGTGGTGGCTGTCCCTTCCTCTCGGTCCTACTCATCACACTTTATCAACAGGATGGTAGTTTGGAAGGTGTAGATCAGTGGTTTGAAATGGCTGGCAGTCTGACATGGGTCTGCGAATTAAAAACCACTGCTTGTAGATAGTTCCAGAATAAGGAAGGAAGTACAACCTAAAATGAGAGGTCCTAGTAAGACTGTTCACACTCTTTCCAGGTACTTACCAGATGCACAGTCCACACAGGTTCCATGTGAAGTTGGAGGAGAACCTTGGGGTGAGGGGGTGAGCTCCTAACTGAATGAAGCAGTGTGGCTCTCCTGTAAAGGGCAGTATGTCAAGAAGGTATAGATGAACCCAGGTAGTGAGCAGATATAAGAAATGTGAGAATTAGGAGATCAGTCTACTGCCAATTCCAGGCTATTCTGGTTTCCAGAGCCTCTCTTAGCTGCGGTTCAGAGGGCTTGTCCAGCTAGGAGTTGGACATGAGATTCACAGACCTATGTTAGGTTAGACAGCGTTGAACCAAAAAGATGAGCCGCCTAGTGACATGAGTTTATTTACCAAGCTGAGTCAGAAAAGTGCAAGTTTGTTTTGATCCTAGAACTCCCTTTTCTAGGATGCGTGAACTCATCCCTCATGCATTCCGACGGAAAATATGTGCATAGAAATTACCATGTGCCAGACTCTGTCATAGATCCTGTGGGAGAAGGCAGGATCAATGATACAGCCCTGCCTGTATGTAGCTAACAGTCCTTGAAGAGAACAGGTGAAAACAGGCCCCATTAGCCTTTACAGAGCTCTACAGCCTGTGTTCCCAAGCAGTGCCCAAAACTAGGTGCTGGGCAGATTCATCAGAGGAAGGGGTGTTTTCAGACAGGGCTGTGTGGAAAGTCTTCATCACATGGTGGGATTGAAGTCTTGACTCTAGCAAATAGGAAGGAATTGTAGGTAGAGCTGACCACTGGGTCCTAAAGTATCTGGATCACTTGCGTCCTCTCCTTATATGGTGAATACATCAGGTTGAGGCCCCTTGACTGCACAGACTTGTAAACGCCCAGTACATGAACACAAGGAATGGAATGGCCTCCATGCAGCATTTTTCCCTATCAGGAAAAATAATTCATATGTCAGTGAACGGATAAGGGATGACAGAACAAATCCTGGTTACCAAATGACAATTAGTTTCTCTTCATGCATATGTTTTCAAATAAAACTTCTGAAATCTGTCTTCTGCCGTTGTGGTTTGTAGCACTTGATGAGTAAGAGCTGCTTTTAGAAAGAATAATGCGCAGCAGGGAAGTGAAAGCAAAATGTATTTTGGGACTGAAGCACATTTCTTGAACGTGCTTAAATAGAAACCTTCTTTCTTAGCCTTTAAAAATAGATGAAGACAGTAATATGGTGTGTGTTTAAAATGACCTCTGGGAATGCTGTGAGTGCCCTTTTATTTTTCTCCCCAACTCTTCTTCCTCCAAGATTTGTTTCTTGTTTGCTCTTTCTATGAGGTCCAGAGTATGGCTCAGTCAGTGGTGAGAGTTCAGTAGATTCTTGGTCTGGGCTCCTTTGTGTATGTTAAGGAGTGTGTGTGTGTGTGTGTGTGTGTGTGTGTGTGTGTGTGTGTGTGTAAATTTGTTGAGTAATTTTTTTAAGTTTCTAATAGGATCTGAGTTGCATTGGAGCCAATTCTTTTTTTCTTCTTCATTTTTCCAAATGAGAGTAGGGAAGATAGACTCCCACATTCACCCCCACCATGATCCACCTGGTGACCCTCATCTGGGGCTGCTGTTCTGTCCATCTGGGGTCATGCTAGCAAGGGAACTATTTTCAGCACCTGGGGCCAGTCCACTTGAACCAATCAAGCCATGGATGCAGGAGGGGAAGAGAAAGAGAAAGAGAGAAGGTGGAGTGGGAAGGGTGGATAAACAGATGGTCGCTTCTCATGTGTGCCCTGACCGGGAATCAAACCTGGGACATCCATACACCAGGCCAATCCTCTACCACTGAGCAAACAAGCCAGAGCACATTGAAGCTGATTCTATACAAATTGACTTCACTAATAAATATTTATTGAAGGCTACCATTTACTAAGCACTAACTATATCACAGAGTATGCTCAATATTTCATTTCTTAATACTTTGTGCTAGGTATTGTCAGTACCAGTTTACAGATAAGGCATTTGGAATCAGGGTTGGGTGTGAGTTTTGGAGCTGGGGTACTTGCCTTTGCCCCAGAGCTAGAAACACAGCAGTGACTAGATATAAAATTTTTCTCACTCTAAAGCTTATGCTTCCATCCACTATATCATACTCCTCCCAATTTTTATTCCCTTTCCCATAAGGAATATAATTTGTAGGGGAAGAGCAAGTGTCAGACCAGAAAAGCCATGAATTATTTTAGATATTTTTAGTGCATGTTTTGAAGAATACTTACTTATTCAGTGAGTAGGACATAATATTCCCTCTTGATATTCCCCAAATTAAGACATAGAAGACTGGATTTGAGCCACATAGAGTGATATTAGTGGTAGAGCCAAATTGGACCTTGTAATCCAACTAGGCTATAGGCTCTTTCTAGATCTCCTACTCAAGAAATGACTCTGCTGCTTCTAAACTGTGCAAAGCACTTCCCACATTATACCTGTTGATCCATAATGGAAGAATAGATAGATGGGAAAATTGGAAACACTGGAATGGATCATCTAAATTGGATTTTGTATAGATCAGTAGGTGAAAACCTACTTCAAACCTAAGATTGTTGCCAAAATATCATATTTTTTATATTCCTTTCTATTTTTTTTTCATTCATCTCCTGTTATCTCTCTTATTTCTTGTCTTATTCCTGCCTCTTTTTTTCATTTTTTCTCACCACTTGTTGAATAATGCTAAGTCTTGATATTTTTTGTATTAGAAAGTCAACAGACAGCAGTAGCTTAAACTGTGTTACAAAATAATATACTAGCAAAGTGCATGTAGTTCCGATATTACTCATTAACTTCTTCCCAATGAGGTATTGATGAAGTAGGTAACCAGGTGTAGCTAAGCTGCATTCCTCTTTTCCTTCTGCTTTCTTTATCATATCATATGTTTAAAAATTACAACTAAGGTATTTTGAGCACTTTCTATGTATCAGGTGCCATTCTAGATTCTTGACATGCTTTAGCTCATTTTGACATGATTTATATCACTTAATTATGATGCTATTTTGATTTGTATTTTACAGATAGGAAAACTGACTCATACCCGTGATGCCCCTTAAGGTCAATATATATCTTTCTCTTATTACATCTAGGGTTATTTCTTCCTGTTTGCTTTCTGTTTATTGTTATAAAACATTTTTAAATTTACTTTTTTAAGAAAAAGGAAGAGAGGGAGGATGGATGGTGAAGGTTGAAGAAGAGAAAGATGATGGGGGGGTATAAGAGAGAAAAGGAGGGAGAGGGGAGGAGGATGGAAGAAGGGAGGGAAAAAGAATGAAAGAAAGAAAGAAAAGAGAGAGAGAAGGTAAGGAGGAAGAAAGGAAGGAAGATAGATAACATTCAAATTCAAGTCTGTTACATCAAACAAAATGTTGGGTTTACCTGGCAAGAGGCCTCAGTCTGAGCCTTTGAAAAAAGTTTGACTCACTAGAGGATGTGTGACTGAAATTGTTAAAGGGAAATACACCCCTGTTCTGAGAGATTATCTGCTCTTATGCATGATTCCTCTTGTAAGGGACAATATTTGCACTAATCAGTTCATTCCCAGAGGTTACCTGCTTACATTACAATATGTTCATTCTTTCTTTTCTCTTAGTATCTTTTCCCCATCTAGAAATCAGAGACCATGTAAGCTATTTTTTTCACATCTTGTGAGTCACCCAATGTATTATATCTCACAGATTATATGGAAATAAGAAGCGAATGCTCTTGTTCACCCAAGTCACATCTCTGGAGCCCAGTTGTCTTGACTTCTCTGCTCATGTGTTTACTCCCCTTGACCAGGCACTTTGAATGCTGCTGTCCAAATCCCATTTTTTCTAAGTCTACTTGCATTTTTATTTTTGTCATCTTTTCTCTACATCCCCTTTCCCTTTGCTTAGTTTAACTTCCACCAAAATGGCCTCTCTGCCTCTTGATCCCCTCTCTCATTGATTTCTCTGTGGATACATACCCATTGCTGCCTTGCTTCATGGGAAGCAGTGAGCAGACGTGTGTTTAATTCAAATCACTTTCAAAAACCAATTCTTTGACTCTTTTATATGAAGACTTCTGAGAATGTGTTAGCCATTTCAGAACAGAAAAAGTAGCAAAAGAAATTTGTTTTTGGGTCATAGTAAAATTAGCTGAAACTATCACAAATGTGCTTATCATATAAAGTTTACAGCATACATAGAAAGAATGGTCTTAGGCAGAGCTGAAAGGAGGTACATTTGCCTCAGAAAATATTTATGCTTTACTATGGACAATTGAAACCTAGAAACAACAAACTATACATCTGTTCTTAAAGTTTAGTGGGTGATTTAATCAATGTGCTTTTAATTAGGCTATAACTGATATAAATTATTATATTATTATTATCATCAGCCTTATTATTACCAGACTTCTGGAGAGTATAAACTTGGTACTAGGCATTTTGTGGGAGACAGGGAAAACCATGGTAATTAATTATAATTTAAAAAAATTTTATTTCACTGAAATAAAGCTCCAGACAAATAAACCCAGAAAAGGTACTTGATCTTCAATTTGTACATATGTTATTCATTCAACTCTATTTTCTTTAAGCTCTGAAAACTCTTGTGGGGTGCAAAGCCTATAATTAAACAGTGGGGTATTAACACTGTGGTTAGTAAAGACACACATATGATCATAGGCACAATACACTGCCTTTGAAATGCCGCTCGACTGAATTTCTCATGTTTTAGAAGAGAAAAGTAGATGAAGACCTTCGTCTAGCCTTTTCCTACCATCATCACCAGTCTCCATCCGTTGCAGGTTCAGTTTTCTAATTCTTCTTTTTTAATTCTTCCACCTAAACATCCCATGCTGTTCTAAAATTTATGCTCTTTTTACTAGTATATATTAGCCCTTAAAATTTCTAAGAAACATCTGCTACTTTGGGAATGCTAAAGCACCCTTAGCATTTCACATTAGAATGGTAAGAGGATTTTAATAAGTTTTCACTATCAAAGTTGTTTCTTTAACTTAACTGTGTTCGGCCATATGAACATGTTCCATACAATAAATGAATTTGCCACGAGCCTCTTTGACTTTGTCCTTTATGTGCCTAAAAAACACATAGCCACATAAGGCTCCCCTGACTGTTTTTGATCAACTAAGCCTCATCTAAATCACAAGCTAGCTGTGGTTTTAAAATTTTAATTTGGGAATATTGTCATTCCATCCTAGTAACAATCATCCAAACCGAGCTTCATATGACAAAACTTGACTTAATTCACTCAACTCAATGCAACACTTGTTTATTATGAGTAACTGCCTTAATTATGTGTCACATATATTACTTTTGGAAATTACTTTTAAATAATTAAAACTTGGTTCTGGCTCTTAGGAAGCTTATAGAGTAGAAGGAAAAGCAGAGTGAGTAGGATTTTGGGCTGTAAAAGAAATAATGGTTTTCCAGCTGGGCATGGGAGCATTTACAGGGATTGAGAGGTGGGTAAGGTGCATTCACATATTTAAAGGAAAGGGAAAGATTCAAGGTGCACTGATCATAGCAGGGCAAACTGTTTATGCAAAACATGTGCAGAATAAAAGTTATGCCTGAAAAGGTGAGCTGTGACCAGGCTGAGGCTGAAGGGTTTTTTGAACCCCTAAGAGAAGCAAGGATTCTAGGGAGGTTTTTGCATAACAAGAGCAATAGAAACATGCCTCTTAGAAACATAAAATGACAACCCAGTAAAAGGAAGGTGAAAATGGAGAGAAACTACAGATAGGAGATTAATCAGGGCATAGCTGTAGAAGTCACTGTTAATGAGGATATATTTCTGGACTAAAGCAACAGTGGCGAGGGAAAAAAGAGGTGTGGCTGCAACATGCTTTAGAAATAGAATAAAAAGTACTTTGGCCCATTGGTTGTGAGATATGGGGAGAAGGAAGAGTCAAATGTGACTCAAAGCTTCTTGCCTAAGGCAGTCAAGTACCTGATGATTCTGCATATTATCTTTTTTAAGAAATTGAATAGATTGGGATGACACCTGGTCATGAAACCATACAGGTTTCAAGTGTACAACTCAATAAAACATCGTCTGTGCTAATGGTTCTGTTTGCTGGGGAGGAGAAGGCTCTGGACAGTGAATTAGACGGTAGATGAAGGATGTGGCTAGATGCCCTGGGTTTGAGGTAGAAATCTGTGGAGGACAATAGTAAAACTCTTCATTAATTTGCATCTCTAATATATAATGCAGAGAATGAAAGGGAGCTATTTGAAACCTCTGTGAAATAAACCAGTCTATGTTTGTAGCTTACCAGTCGTGTGATTTCCAGTAGGGGCTTTTAGTCGAAGTGAAATACAGTTTTTCAGGGATAAATCAAACCACGCTGAGAGAACTCAGTGAAATTTAGTGATGGGGAAAACTCAGCTTCAGCTGAGAGGTCTGCTGCTCCCATTGGGCACTTCAAAGCACTGCTTATAAAACTTCTTGGTCAGCTTTTAGTGCCTAACTCTTTTTAGGACTTACAAATTTCTTATTCATGTGTTTTTGATCAGAATAAGTGGTTTTGGTTCATCCCACAGAACTGGGGTGGGGATCAGTCCATCAAAAGATAGACACATACTGACCTCCGCCATAGGAAGATACTTGGACCTGCCATTAATACTGTAGACCGTTGGTTTTCAGAGTAAGACCCAGGGACCAGCAGCAACAGACCACTTGTTAGAAGTGCTCATTCCAGGTCCCCAACCACAACCTACTGACTCTGATTCAGTTCTGCAGAGAGATCTGAAGGCAGAAATGCCAGGGAGGTGATCCAGCAAGCTACATTTATTTATATATATTTTTTCCTACAGAAGATTTTGATATTTGCTAAAGTTTGCAAACTACTGCTGTGGACCTAAAGGTAAAAAAACTTATGAAGAAAAAATAAAAGAAAAGAAGAAAAAAGGAAGAGAACTTTAAATAAAGTGAGCAATCAATGAATAAACATTCTTAAGGACAGTGATCATCATGTCCTATCCTTTCAATATCTATTCAGCAGATATTTGTGGACAACCCAGTTAGTGCCAGGGACTGAATTAGGTGTGGCATAGTCAACAGGGGGAAAAAGTTGTGTTTCTATGTTCTTCATTATATACTTTTAAAACTATTGTTCATCTTAAGCCAAATACTATGAGACTTGGGGGGATTGGCCAGTTGTGATTCTAAGTCTAGTTAAAATTCTTCCTGAGCACACTTGCAGGAAGCATGATGAGAGGGGCAGTCCTGGCCCCACTCAATCTGACCAGGAGTTCTAAATTTCTGGGTCATCTTAGTCATGCTGGGGACATGGGCTTTTCTTCACAGGGCAGAATGAGCACCCACGCCATGTCTCACTCACAAGCCTGGCGTAACAGAACTATCAAGCCCCATTGGCTTCATCTTACTTTGTCCATCCTCGCTGAAGGGGAGACGGCTTTCATTTCCTTCATCTGTCTTGCTGCTTTCTGATCCCTGGGAGCTCAGCTGGAGAAATCATCCCTCAGAATGACACCTTCAAAACCCAAGCGCATTTCAGCAAAGCATAGGAAATGTCAGCACCGTGGCTGCTGACTCCTCTCTCTCCTACTTTATCTCTAGCCTACCCCTTGCTGCAGGGTTTAGCGCTTTTATCTTCTCTCCCTGACAGCATTTGTTGTTGTTGTTCTGTCCAAGCTGTGAAAACCCTCCTGCTCCTTTATGCTGCCCCTCGTCATTAGATCCCACGGTTGCATTGACCACCACTATCTCCAAGGTGTTGCATGCGTCTTGTTGTTCCTTTAATAATGCATGACGCTCTTGATCAGGAGCAGATGGGCCCTGATCAGGCTACCTAAACTTTAGGTATATCCTGCTGACTTAGGTCTCGTTTGATGTACGGGGACATTGGCGGCTCAGTGGCAGATTTTTAGCTTCTTTGATGTGCTCTCCTCATTCCAATTCCATGTACACTGTGCCTTTTATATTCTAGAGAAACCAAAGAAAGAATGGCCCCTCCTGCTTCTCACAGCTAATTTTTGCTGACGCGTCCTTTGCTGCTATTAGAGTAGGGGAGTGTTTCTTTCGATAATGGATAGTATAATTTAACTGAAAAAAAATCGAACAAATAATATCAGACAGGCTGGATGTAGTCACTCACAGGG
Organism: Rhynchonycteris naso; assembly: GCA_037038555.1. Lineage (NCBI taxonomy): Eukaryota > Metazoa > Chordata > Mammalia > Chiroptera > Emballonuridae > Rhynchonycteris > Rhynchonycteris naso. The sequence continues at coordinate 147,833,221 of CM072999.1, read as the reverse complement.
TCTTACGCAGCTTTTTATCTCTCCCCTTTGCCTCATGCTGCGTTTACATAAATGGTTCTTTAATGCAAGAAGAATTGGCTGAGGATTAAAATCAAGTCAAAATCTGAAAGAGGTTAAATCCTTGATAATTACTTATGGACATTATGATTAAATATTCTATCAATCTTTTTTTTAAGCTACATAATCCAAACCAAGTGCTATGAGTGGATTTGTTCTGGGGCCAGCTGCATGTGGTGTTCCATCTGAACTCACCTGTGGAGTCCACTGGCCCAGATGGTGTCTGTCCTGGAGGATAGGGAGGGATGCTGGCAGAGGGGAATTCTGCCCTGACCATCATCTTTTAGTGCCTTCTGTTCTCTAACATCTGACCACTGACAGTGATTTAGTCCTTTCAGCTGGACTTTGGCCCATAAATTAAAAAATAAATAAATAAAACAAAAGAATCATAGATTTATTTATTTTCTTATATATTCACTCACGTTTACTGGTGAGAAAATCAGCTGAGCCATTATTGTTCATGAGGTTTATGGATGACATAAAGGTTTTATTTATTTTTAATATTCTCCAATTTACTTATATTTAGGATATCTGTAAATAGAAATTTTTATGGAAAAGTCTATTAGTGTTGCTTCACATGCAGTAATAATATATTTATTTTAATGAAGCTGTTTTGCCTACATTAGAACCCTGAGTCAAAGGAGTTATTGCAGAATTGTGTTTGCATATGATATCAGTTTCTAATATATGAGTAATACGCATGTTGATTTGATATGCATTTATTTTCATTTGAATCACATTTGGCTAAGAAAGGAAGGGTAGTTATCATTAGTCCTATAATATAGTTACAGTAATAGAGGTTCAAAGGTAAGTAGAGCTAGTACTGAGTTTGACCTAATTCAATGCTCCTTGTAGCATATCAAGTCTAATTTTGCATCTCTTACTGTGCATAATAATTTGGTAAAAATAGTTTCCTAGGTGCACTAAAAATTACTTATTCATCACAACAACAACAAAAACATAAAGGTAACCCCATGCATACATTATAACACTGAGAAATGTGTTGTTATGGTACTTGATAAAGCTAATAAAAATTATAAGTCAACTGTAAATTATCAGGAGATTAACCTGTTCTTTAAATTGAACTCTGGACTCCTTTACCAGATCTGACGTTTCATTTTGTCATCAACAATAACTAACACTCTTATACTTGGTCAGTCCTATTTTTGTCCCTTTCACAACAAAAATCAAATAGATGTTTTCCCTATTTTAGGATACTACCTTTGATAATGGTTATATGCAAAGACTCAAGTACTATCATGGTCCCTGTGGTATTGGCCATGACAGCTGAACCTGAGTGTGTCAGTCACAGAAAAACAAGGCAGTAAGCATGTCACATATGCAGCTCCAGGGGACACAAGTGAGATAGAAAGTAGGAGCTACTAATCAAATGTGGGATGTAAGGTCATTTTGATTACTGATTAGCAGAGTTTCTTACAATAGGAGGATTTTAGAAAATCCATAAAAGTTATTGCGTGTTATATAATCCATCTTCTGAGCAGTGCATACAATCCTTTATTTCTCTGCCACGGTTACCCTTGGATGTACCTCAGTAGCTAGCTAAGTAGCTGGAATTGGATGTACTTTAGATGACTGGTTCCCCAATGGAAATAATTCTGCCCCCCAGGGACATTGGGCAATGTCTAGAATTAGTTTTGGTTGGGACAAGTAAAAGTGCTGCTGGAAGCTAGTGAGTAGAGGTCAGAGATGCTGCTGATTTTTGCACTGTGCACAGGACATCCGCGGCACTAAGAACAATAGCATCTCATTTTTACTGTATACTTAATTAAAAACATTTTTAAGAAAAAGAATAAAGTATGGTCTCATCCAAAATGTCTGTCGTGCCTGACCTGTGGTGGCGCAGTGGATAAAGCGTCGACCTGGGAACACTGAGGTCGCCAGTTCAAAACCCTGCACTGGTCCGGTCAAGGCACGTATGGGAGTTGATGCTTCCAGCTCCTCCCCACTTTCTCTCTTTCTCTCTCTCTCTCTCTCACTCTGTGTCTCCTCTCTAAAATGAATAAAATAAAAATAAAATAAATTAAAAAAAAAAACAAAATGTCTGTCGTGCACAATTTGATAAAATCTGATTTATACTAAATGTTAAGTTGCTGCAATTGCTCATTAAATTGAACTCCCTGCAACATCCTTTTTTTGAGGAAATATACCAATAAAACAATGGTAATATGCCACATGAACTTTTTTAGATAATGAAATTAGTTCTCAGTTTTACTTTATGCTTGCATGTTCCCAGAGAATCATAGTTCCTTGTGAAGACTAGCTGATTTGGTCATTTCAGACTCTTTCCAAACTGAAGTTTGTCTGTCTGGTATTATTAGTTTTTTCCTCTATGTGGGCTCATATTCTGACCCGAGGTGGCCAGGATTAGTGTTTGTGCCTTTTCAATTCTCTCTCTAATCTGCTCACCTTCTTGCCTGGCTAACCTGTCAGGCCTTTGCCATTTATAATATTTCTCCTTCAGCAGTTTTCCCTGCTACCTTGCTGATTGCTTTTCTGCACCAAGAAACTCCCAGCCCAATTTGCCTCCATGAGTGAGAAAGAGAGAGTGTGTGTGTGTGTGTGTGTGTGTGTGTGCATGCGTGTACACATGTGAAATAGCTCTGTCTTCATTCAGTGGCTTCTCTTGCACCCTAACATGGTGTTTCTCTATTTCAAAGTAGCCTTTTTCATGGGAAGAGGGGGCAAGAAGAGCCTCAAGGTCTCTGCTCTGTCTGGCTGCCTGTATTCCCTCCTCATCCAGCCCAAGGAGGAGGGGACCACACACGCGAATGCCCTCCAATCCCCTCAGCTTTGCCGCTATTCAGAACTGCTCTGAGATGCTTGCTGAGCTCGAACTAGTTTCTCATGGTAGAGTTCAGCTGCCTTCCTCATTTGTCACAGCAGTGAAAGCAATTCACCTTCCCAGCCTTCCCTCTGGGGCCACCTACTCCGTTGCCAGCCTCTGAGATTGATACTTGCCATTTCTGTGCCTGGGTCTGCTCTGGCCTCGGTGGGCATGTTCACTAAAAGAGCATCATCACTCTTGCTGCCCGTGGTGGAGTAGGAAGCTCCCCTGTAGTCTGGTGGTGAATCACTCTTCTGCCTTTCGCTTCATCTGCCTCTCTGGGAAGGAGCAAGCAGCCACCCAAAAGGAGTCCTTAGGGAGTTCTCACCTCCAATAAAACTCTCTAATTTCTGCCTGCAGAACCAGGCAGGCCTCACCCAAGTGAGGATGACCCTGGTAACCACATTCATCAAGAAATGTGGTCTTTGTCCTTTCTCTTCTCATTGAGCCCAGCGTTCTGTCTGGGACTCTGGGACGTCAATCACACATGGAGCATGCTACCCACTCAGATCTGAGTTTTAATACAACCACGGGGTATCATCTACACACTCAGAGGGCCTAGTGTCGAGAGGAGAAAATGTGATCATTCTCCTAATGCCTGGAAACAAGTGTCACATGTTGAGCCTTCTAGACTCAACAAAGAAAGCAACAATTTGTAGAATTCCTTAAGTAATACATGTGAAGAGTATTGACAGTGTCTTCTGGAAGGCCCGTTTCCACACTTGCTTTTTAACTCAAAGAAATCATTCCAGTTATGTGCATTCTGAGACAAACACTGGTGACGAGCATGGGAGTGGAGGAATCCTTCCAGACTCTAGTGAACCAAAGTGCCACATTGTGACAGGTCCTCTCATAGTGCTTTCCAGTCTTGCTCCTCAGCTATCTGCTCAGGGCTCACTCACAGCATCAGCCTCACCTGGGAGCGTGTGACAAACGCAGTCTGCGGACCCACCCTAGGCCTACCGAGTCACCATCTGCATGGTAACAAGATTCACAGGTGCTTTGTATGCATGTGAAAATGTGAGATGCTCTACTCTTTCTGTTATTGCACTTAATCCTCAGAACAATTTTCTCAAGTAATTAGTAAGCGCCCCATTTTACAGAATGGAAAACAGATGCTTTTGGGTGGCAAAGAGATTTGCCGACTGGGACTGGAAGTTGAATCCCATCTGTACAAAGACCCCATTCTTTTCCCTAAGTACCATTATTATATAGGTATTCATGGTGAAGTCAGCATGGCTGATTTTTCTTTTGAGTTTGGTTGTAACTATTAGGAAGGAAAATGGTCTGGCCTCTTGGAGATGTCAAAGCAGCAGGTAGGAAAGACACTTGTGTGGGCAAGAGGCCCTTACAGACTTGCAGGAGTGGAGGCCCGCAGAAGTTGTTCATTTCCCCTGAGATGGATGGCTCAGGCTAGTGTGCAGCCGTGTGCCCAGAGGAGCATGCCAGGGCTCTCAGCAGACTGGCAGTCCAGAGATGGTCACAGCAAGACAAATTATGTGTTAAGGAGATAATTACCATGGCCTTTCCTCTGAACAGCAGCTGGAAATAGGCTGGAACAGATGGAGCCAGAAATAGTGAAAAGGTTGTGGGACAGGCTCAGAGGAGAGACAGTTGTCCTCGGAGCAGCCATTTGAATACGTGCCCCTGCACCGCTGAAGGTACAGATGAGGATTCTGCATGCAGGACTGTGGAGGGCTTTGAACACTTGCCCTAATTTAGAGTTTTACGATTATAAGAAGAAGGAAGAAAATGAATCGGTGATGTTTATGTTTAAATTGTATTTTTGTTGACATCACATAAGATCGGTTTGTAAGTTATATTTATTCTTATTTCCATTGTCTCTGGGACATTGTTAACCACTGGGTCTAGACCTGGTCCATAGGGCCCACTAGTGGGTGTTCTAGCTTTCATGGTGGGTGGTAGTGGAGCAACCAAACAGCGCCGTGATTACATAGATTTAACTATAGTAAGTTGATTTATAAAGATTTACTCTGCCAAACTTAGTGAAATCTGACATAAAGTACTTGGTAAGTAATTATTATTATATGCTTTCACTTGCTGTAACTCTGCTTTATAAATTTTATAAAGTAAAGTTACTTCCTTACTTTATAAATCACCATTACTTTGGAATCGGTGGGCGGTTAGAAAATTTTACTACTAAAAGAGATACAAAAGTGGACTTTATATAATAATAATTACTCATCAAGTACTTTATGTTGGATTTTCGCTAAGTTTGGCAGAATAAATCTTTATAAAACAACTTACTATAGTTAAATCTATGTAACCGGGGTGCCATTTATTTGGTTGCTCCGCTACCACCCACCATGAAAGCTGGAACACCTACTAGTGGGTGGTACGGACCAGGTTGACTACCACTAGAGACTATATTAAGCAGGAATGACTATCTACCTATATTCCAGAAGAGTGTTTAAGCTCAGAATACTTCTTCCCGTTCCTTTCCAGAGGTAGTAAATGTACAAGACCTCTGGAAGTCACTCATCTGAGGAGGCCATCTATTTGAATTTTTGTCTGGTCAGCTATCAGTGAGCATTTAGATGCCAAATTTTGAGCTATATTGTCTCTCACTAGTTTTCACAAACATTAGTATTGAGAGCCAATGGAAAAATGAGAGCTTTGGAGTGGGATGGTGACACAGTCAGCTCACTGATTAGATGTCACTGAACTGTCATCAATATTGATTATCCTTAATTTTCAAAATAGCAGATCCCAGGGGCTTCAGTTTCTTTGGGATTTGGCACTTACATCCCCACTGCCCAGCCTCATACACACACAGTTTCCGCGGCTCCATTAGTTCATAACATGTGCAGAGTTGGTGACTAGTGACAGCAGCTCTGTGACAGACAAAAATGACCTTGAGCCATGTGTATTTCTGCCCCTCCAGTTGGTCTCTTGGCTTTAATCAGGAGAATTCTAAAGCACTCTTTCTGTATGTAGTGTTGCAACAGATGGTATTTGGGGCTATGAAGAGTGTTGTAAAAAAAGATAGTTTCAATTCTAATGGCCCACCTGGACTCATGAAGTAGAAGTTTATTAATTTTTCTCATTAATAGAATCTACTTAGCTCACAGACTGTCTCCCCTTTGGAAGAATCTGCAAGATTTAGTCATATGGCTCAAAACACCTTTCACCAATTGCTCCAAACAAAAGTTTTAAAATTGTATGAAAATGGAACCTTTTACAAGTTACACGTGGGCACTTATACAAACAAAAACGTCTCAGAAAACCTATCATCTATTTAGATTGAGATATAAGTTAAAATGCATATTTTTCACACCTAGATAGAGTGAGGTCATAATAATAAAGAGATGCTGTGTATTTACTTAGCACTTCAGATTAGTGGGTGGCACCACTTCTTAATTATCATGTCACACACCCTACCTCTGAGCATAGTAGAGAGTCCACCGCTAAAGTGCCATAAAGTGTATTAATGCAGTAAATGGGTGAATTACTCATGGCTTTGACCGAATAGTGAACCCAAGGGGCTCACAATTCCCACCCTTCAGAAAGTAGGAAGACTTAGAAAGATCAATTGAACGCTGTGAGCAGTGGCTAAACTCTTGTATTCTTCCTTTTAGCTAAAAGAAAAATGAATTTTCCTTATACTTACTGAGCTTGGATTGCTTCTGCAAAGTGTGGGAACCAGATTGGAGAGGAGAATTAGATAAAAAATTAATATACATCTTCTTCCAGTTTTGGCTAAGGAAGGACAGCAGGGAGAAAAACACAAATAAACACATATATTTGCACAGTTTTTCTAGTCACAGGACAAAATGTAGGCGGTCTCTTATTACAATGATTAAATAATTTAGATGGAGAGTATGCACCAGTTAGAAGACCTAATTCACAGTGAAGAAACATATTCAGAACTTAGTAACCCATTAGTGGTAGTTCCATTTCGGGCATGGTACTTAATTCCCTACTCCACCCCCACCCCCCATGTTTTCTTACCTCCAGCTCAAATATATATTAGGATAAAAAATGCCTTTTTTTTCAGGTGAGGCAAATGGGCTACTGTTGACCTTGCTCCTGTGTTCGAGCTCTCCCATCATTTACTTCAGGGATAAGACACTGAATTCCTGTTCTAAAGGCACGGGCCGCACAAGATGTAGGTTGGGGTTGGGGCTTGAGTGTTGCCATTTGAAGATAACAAGACCTAATGAAGATTTCACACAAGTTAATTCAATCTGTTAAATACCTGTCTCTAAAGGGCCTGACATAAGAGAGGATCCATCCACCGAGACTAACTTCTGTTGTCTCTGCAACCACTGAATCTAACCAAGCTCTCAATAACTATTTTCTTATTAAATATAGTTCTTCAGTTAGAAAGTGACTGAACAAATGAATAAATGATGAAAAAGTATAAAGAACTGGGACAGAGAGGCTTTCCTAGGAAAGGGACAACATGGAGTTCTGACGGGGCACGTTTGGAGATGAAGGCAGAGACACAGTTGGATTTCAGAGATGGGAATGTGACATCCAAAGGGACAGTTATGAAGAAGCACCACATTTTGCTCTTTCATGTTGCCAGCCCCTCTAAGAGCAAAATTCTCAATGGATCACAATTTGAAACACACAGCCCTTCCATCTTCTTGCCTTTCATCAGGGCTAGTTACAAAGAATGAAATCTTGACATGGATTTTTTCAGACTAATACACCCTCTCAGTGTAAAAATCTCTCCCAGAGGGCATTTAGGCTCACCTGCTTCAAAGCGACATTCTGTACAGATGCATGGTAAAATTCTGTTGGCTTTCCTTTCTTTCTATTATTTCTTCTTTTTGTTTTTAATAAATGAGCTTGATATTTATAGTACTTCTCCGTCCATTCCTTTCAGTCTTGTGAGCAGGGCTGTTGGCCTGCCCGTTCGGTGTAAGTTATTGGGCTGACACTTAATGGCATGGCTGGCTTCTCTAGCTGCTTGCCCTCACCCATTGAAAGATGAGCTGGAAGAGATGGAGGCGTCCCAGTAAACGTCTCACATGACGGGAGCTCACCATTTCGATTTGATTTGATTTTTTTTTTAAATGTAAGGATTTGAAAAAATAGTGTGTGGTATATTGAGATTATTCTGAATTGCACTGCTAGGAGAATATTACGTTTTTCATTTCACACTTTCTGGGTCTTAAGCACCATTGCTATATGGCGAAATCAGTCATTTTCTGATGATTCATGTACAGATTCATACCAATGAGAATTGGCCATAATTACGCTTAGCCTCTTTTTTCTAGGAAGTTCACTGAGCGCACAATAAAAGGAAAGCGAGAGGAGAATCATCCTCTGTAAGTGTTCTGTGTGAATTCACAAACCATAAAGGTACAAGTCATTTCACCGTACAATGGAAATATGCTTTGAATACACTGTTGTGATAAACCACGGGAACTGATATGACCATCTGGGAATCACTTGATGGGGACTTAATAGGAAATCTGTGGGCACATTTATCTTTCTTGAATTTGCCTTGGGGCTGTGGACATAAGGAAGTCGTCAATAACATCTTCTGATGATTCATTTCCAGTGAAAATCACTGAGAATTCAGAGCCACTGGTTTTTATCACTGACTTCTAAGTACCTGGAAAGTCAAGAGAGATGTTCATTTGTCTGAGACCATTTATTTTAAGAAACCACAATGTTTGCCTGCTAGTGAATCAGGAATGAGAATAATAGCAGGCCCAGAAAAACAGGACGAGTGGCAGGGATATTAGGAGTGAGAAATGATTGTATCGATTCACGTGTGAAAAAGAGTACCCTGTTTGTGTTTTATTTATCCAAGCTACTCAGGGTGTTCTTTTTTCCTGTTTTTGAAATGTTGTCATAAATAAGCTCTTATTTATTTTATTTTTACATTAATTTAGCCTGAATTACATTGTTTTAAATCCTACCACCCACAATAAAAAATATATATGAAATGAATTCACATATATTATATATATAAAATAATTTCATATATATTATATATATTTATACCCAAGACACAATTATTTCTCTTTGAACATCCCTCTGCCTTTTGTCTCCTATTCAAAAAGTGTACAGTTGAATTTTTAAACACCAGCATTTTCATCTTCTTCAGCCTGACATAATCATTTTGAAAAATTTGAATCCATGGAGGCATTTTTTAGTTGCGTTTGATTTGATTACTGCCCTTCTTTAACCTTAAAGGTACAAAAGGAAGTACACCAAGCACCTAGGGGAATCTGGCAAATAATAGCAAACAAAAGTTCAAAATGGGTCAGGTCCCACAAAGGAAAATTAAATGTATTATTCTCACACAACAAGATTAGCAAATCATCCATAAATGTCAGCCACGCTTTTCTTCTTTTTATTCTAATGAGTTTAGTGTGTGGTAATGATGGTGCAAGCTTCATCAGAATTCTGCCAGTGAAGGGGAATGTTCAAATTCCGTCTGCAAATGAAATCTGCTCCCAAAACCATAGTCATCCATCATAGAGAAGTAGCTTATGCTTGATAAGAGGCTGTTTGGGCAGAGTCAATCAAATGAGCATTATTAGAGGTTGGTATTACATTGTCCGTTAGGTGACGGAGAAGGAATGTAATACAGTTATGGAATGTGATTTTCTTTTATGCCTCTGTCCCTTTTGGAAGACTAAATTCTATTCTAACATGAACATCTCAGAGTGACATTTATAATCTTTATTATAAAAGGAGCCCTTCTGTTCTTTCTCATCTGTCAAGAGCTGTTAGAGCTGTGTGGTATTTTCATGATACAGTTAACACTACAAAGAAATCATGTTCCAGCTAAAATTACAACTCATAATTGCTCTTACAACTCATAGTTGGTTGTTAATGAAAGGTAGACTGAGCAGTGTTAACTAAGTGAAGAGGGTTAAAAACTCTAACTATTAGTATACCTGGGCTGTGATTAAAGACTGTACTTATAACATGAGGATTGTGAGCTGATAGGTCCTTTACCATATAATTTAGTGGTTTTCAAACTCTTATTTAGTATTGAAACCTGTTTTTCAACCCATTATTAGATGGCATCAGGAGTTTTCAGTCTTCCTTTACTCTCCCCTCACCTTGATTGGTATTGCTGAGACTGAAACATGCCTCTCTAGCTAATTTCTAAATTTCTACAGATTAATATATGAGTGGTCAAAAACATTAGTAGCTTTGAATAAGACCCCAGAACTTGCTAATTGCAAAACAAATACAAAGACCCCGAAGTTTTTACTTAGACACAGACACTTTACACACTGCGCGGGGCCTGCAGGGGCCAGCGTTATTAGGAATAAAGCATGTAGGAGCTGACTGAGAACCTTACACCCCACATAAAGAGAACAGCTGTTAGGAACTTTCAGGTGCTGCTTTCTGTGAGGAAAATAGGACCCAGGCTCCCTTGACTTATTTTTTAAACAGATGGAAAATTAGAACTTTAGTGCAATAATTATAATAATTTAATATCTCAATTTTATAAGAATAATAATTAAAAACTATATTGGTGAGCAAAACTCATTTACAAGTCAAATTCAGCTAGTACCACTAGTCCAGTGGTTCTTAACCTGGGTTCTATCAAACCCTAGGGGTTCGATGAGTTGGTCTCAGGGTTTAGGAGAAGCCTCTGCCTCGGAGGCCAGAATAAAGTAATACCGTAATTTGTTGTGAGTTCTTGCACTTTGTTGGTTTTGTTCTTTGAGCAAGGTGATGTTCATGCACGGCTCATTTTGTGCACCAGTAAAAAAACCATATACCTATGTCTTGAATTTGGAAAAAAAATCATATTTTATTTATCACTAAAGAAGGGTTCGGTGAATGCACATATGAAACTGGTGGGTTTGGTACCTCAAAAAAGGTTAAGAACCGCTGCACTAGTCTATAAATACGAGTATGCTCAATGTTGTGATGTTGTGTTATCCAGAATACTAAGAATTGAAACAACCTTGTGATTACCTTCATGAAGTATGCCCTACAATTAGCCTTAGGAACAATCCTTAACAAGCTCTCATTAATTAATTCAATAAATATTAATTGAGGATCTACTATGTCCCAGGCTCTACTACATGAAAGCTTCTACTCCCAGACTTCCCAGGACTTATATTCTAGTGGAGGGAGTCAATTACACAAAAGATAGTTGCAAGGAGGTGAACAGAGCTAAAATAGAGAAGTACTTCTGTTGTTCTGGGCCACCTAAACAATAAGACTTGTGTAGCTCTGCTCAGAAAAGACTTTTCTGGGGGAGATGTGAAGACCATAAGAGTTTGTCAGTGAGGCAGGAGAGAGGGTGTTGTAGGCAGAAAGAACAGCACTCGTACAAGAAAGGGATGGAGAAAAAATCCTATCTTGTTCAAGGAACTGCAAGCAACCTGGTGTAATTAGAGGACACAGAGAACGGAGAGAAGGAAGATGAGGGATATTGGGCTGGACATGTCACAACGGCTAGTCCATGCAAGGTTTTCACATCTGTGCTAAGGAGTTTGGGCTTTATTGTGTAATGACTGTGGTGGTATTTAAGGATAGTAACTAGAGGGAAGGCATCCCCTTTTTATTCTTGAATAACGGTTCGGATGACATGTATGAATTGGGATAATGGAGACAGCAGAACAAGGAGCCAGAATTGAAATAGACCAGGTTACATTTAATGAGGGCTGTAGGTTGGACGAATGGAAGGGATGGAGTTGTGGCACTAGGTCAGTGGTTCTTAACCTTTTTTGAGGTACTGAACCCACCAGTTTCATATGTGCATTCACCGAACCCTTCTTTAGTGATAAATAAAATATGATTTATTTTCCAAATTCAAGACATAGGTATATGTTTTTTTACTGGTGCACAAAATGAGCCGTGCATGAATATCACCTTGCTCAAAGAACAAAACCAACAAAGTGCATGAACTCACAACAAATTACGGTATTACTTTATTCTGGCCTCTGCGGCAGAGGCTTCTCCGAATCCCTGAGACCAACTCATCGAACCCCTAGGGTTCAATAGAACCAAGGTTAAGAACCACTGCACTAGGTTGAGGAGATAGACACCCAGGTCTCTGGCTGGATGAGAATAAAGAGCTGAAGATATTGGTCTCAGCCCAGAGGGGCTTATGGAGAGTGTCTGTATGTTTTGGTGCTGGGAGAAGGGGAGTTGGGGGGGAGCTCCAGTCCTGCCATGTATCTAGACCCTGGTCTGAGGAATTCACCACTAAATTGAAGTGTTTTCCTAATTCTCTCAAGCACATTTTCCAATTATAAACCAAAATACGTCAAAAATCCCAACGTCATGGCCTGACCAGGTGGTGGCGTGGTGGATAGAGCGACAGACTGAGACATGGAGGTCCAAGGTTCAAAACCCTGAAATCGATGGCTTAAACATGAGCTCATCTGGCTTGAGCAAGGCTCACCAGCTTGAGCCCAAGGTCGCTGACTTGAGCAAGTGGTCACTCAGTCTGCTGTAGCCTCCCCCAACCCCTGTCAAGGCACATATGAGAAAGCAATCAATGAACAACTAAGGTGCTGCAGTGAGGAATTGATGCTTCTCATCTCTCTCCTTTCCTGTCTGTCTCTATCTGTCCCTCTCTCTGTCATAAAAAAGAAATGGAAAGAAAATCCAAACATTATAATATGAGTTTAAAAAAGTACTGATCTTATTAGAAATAGCTCAGTCATTGGAAGATGTTAATGCAAAGAAGCTTAAAATCAGTTGATTTTTTTTAGCATAGCACTTTTCAGTGCTAGAAACAAACAGTAGCAAAGCCAATCAATGCCCGCCAAACCCAAGACCAATGGTATTTGTCAGCTGGTTTAATGAATGCTGAGCTAGAAGGTCACGACCAAAGCAAACAGAAGTCTTTTTATTTTTCAAAAATACAAATTTAACATGTCTGGCATTTTAGTTTGCATTTGAATATGGAATAACTGACTTTGTTCAGAGAAGGAGGGAAAGGTTGAAAAGGATATTTTTCCTCCTGCTGGCTTAGTGTAATATCAAACCACATTCTTGTGTTTGATTGTTTTGAAATCTAATCTTTCCCTTCTCTAAAGTGTTTTCTTAGTATTTATCTCAAAATCCATTGAAACCCTGTAGCTAGACTCAATGGCAGAGTGACCAGAGAGATAGATAGCAATTGACTACCTATCTTGTCAATTTAGAATAAGTCTAAACCTTAAGTGTGGTTGAGTGCAAACACAGTTGTTAGGTCAACAATCCAGCAATTACAAACACACAGTGGATCACTGTATAATTCTAAAATCACGTGTTTCTGTGAGCTCGATTGATATTTTATAAACAGGCTACTGATCTGTTGGTCAAATAAGTTTGTAAAATGTGATTTTTATGTTTGCTCGCTATAGTTTGCATTGGGGGCTAGGATGCATCAGGTATATGTGGGTCTGTGAAATTGCAAATTACCTTCCTGCTTGGGAAGGGCCATTGTTTTACTAATATTTGCTGGAGGAGAGGTTTTCTCTCCAGAGAGATTTGAAAAGAGAAAGAAGGAAGAGAGGCAGAGAAGAAAGCCATGTTTGCAGATTGAGAGAGAGAGAAGACATGTGTGCAGAGTGAGAGCAGAGAGAATGCAGAGTGCAGAGAGAGAAGCCATGTTGGCAGGGAAAGAGAAGATGTGCAGATGGGGAACCAGAAGTGAGGGGCTTTTGTGAGCCCTACTGAGACTGGTGGGGCCTTTGATTCTAGGAGAAACCGGAGAATATTCTCCTGGTTGTGGAACCAGAGAATGCGTCAGTGGTTTTGGGAGCCCTGTGTTTGCTCATCGGCCAGTGCGAGACTTTAATAAAGGAATGGCCCACCATTTTTTTGGCCCACTGTTTCTTTACCATCTGTCTGAATTCAATGAGAACCTTTATGTGAATGGTTGTGATGGTGGCAACTGCTGGCCATACATGATTTCTTTTCATTTACAAAAACAGTGCTTTATTTTCTTTAATTTTTTATTGTAAATAATGAATGAGTCTAGTGAGGGTAGGATAAGAGAGAGCATCATAATAAGGACATTATTGCAGAAAAGAAGAGAAAAAGAGGAAACAAACAAACAAAATACCCCCCCCCCCGAAAAAAAGCGAGGTGATAACTTTTTATTCAATCCCTAAATAACGATTTCTTTTGAGAAGATTTATGGTTACTCTCCTCAACATAATAATAATAATAACAACAACTAGTAATAATAACAATTTCCAATGAAAGTGGTGGTTACCGCAGCCTCTGATTTAACACTTGTGTTTAGAAGCAGCAGCAGTATTGCTGATGATGTTTGCTTGTGCAAGATTATCCATGAAGAATCAGGCTGCTGCACTCTTTGCCTCTCTTTCATAGATAGCATCATTATGCAGACACAAATACTGAGAAAAATGCTGTAACAAAATTTAAGAGACCACATAATTTTTTATAATGTACCCAATATATATATATATATATATATATATATTCACATATACTGTGTGTTCTTCAAATGCAAATTATAAACATTATTTATCTGTTACTTCTCTACTCCTCTCTGTATGTGTATTCTCTCCTTAAGGTTATAATATGTTCAGGTAAAGGCAGTCCCTAGGTTACAAATGAGATAGGTTCTGTATGTTAGAAAATGTTTAAATATTTATATGCACAGAAAGGTAAAAATAAATACCATGTTAAAACAAACATCTAAGTTGCATTGGAAAGCTAAATGTACCTGTTCCAACTTACATACAAACCCAACTGAAGGACAAACCTACCGATCCTATCTCATTTGTAACCTGGGGACTGCCTGTATTTGGTTTCTCTAATGTAACAACGGATTTTGAATATGTGAGTGGGAATATTTCAAAGAAAGAAAAGACCAAAGAGACGTAGACAAAGTGATACTTTGCTTGGGAATTAAGATTCAGAGGAGCCCCTGAGATGTTTATCCAGAACCCCTGATATACTAGTTCCTGGCTTCTAGTTTGGGATTCCAGCTTTGCAGGTCTGTTGGGGGAGGGTGGCAGCTAAGAGATGACCTTGGGTCTCCTACAGTAGGAAGATGTAGATACCGTAGCCTGTAACCTCCTCAGCTTTTGCAGTAACTTCAAAATCTCTTTTACCCCTAGGCAACAGTCTCAATGTTCATTTAAACTCAGATTAAAATGAGAAGATAACACATTATTATTGGATGTTTAAAACTGTTTATACTGCTTTCTACAACTGGCATGATCCCCCAAGTGTACAGGACCAGTGAACCGGTAACACTAATAGAAGCTTAGCCATCTTTCATATTTCTTCTTGACTTGAGTAACTTTGTCAACTACCTCTTTAGATCGTATCAGTTTCTTCTTTGGCTTCGGCCTTTGATATTTTATTGGACCTTCTAAATAAATGCCTCTGAAATGCTGTTTTTCTTGCTTTGAAGATAATTCTAAAGGAAATTTTCTGCAGGAATTTGTAATGTGGCTATGAAACTTTCATTCTATCTGTATGGACAGTTTGTATTTGTGTGTCACTGATAATGTCATCTGGCATTCTCCTTGCTGCTATTTTTTGTATTGATGCTACTGTGACACTGTGTATGTGGGTGTCATGGAATCATCCTCCTTTTTACATACTGCTCCTATGAAGATGGGAAAGGTGCTAGAGCAAACTTACCAGACCTGATGAGATATCTGATCTCCTCAGCAGTTCTTTCTGAGAAGAGTTGAAAAGAACCTTGTCTCCAGGTTTCCATTGTGGGGTTATATTAGATTCAGCATAATGCCCAGAGAGACATTTAAATTGGATTGATTGATTTTTGTGTGAGAGTCTCAGGAGCGCCATTTGCTGGTTTCTTCTCTCGGTTCTGCCTGAATACTTCTGAGAGAGTTACGCCGTTAACTGTAATCACCTCAGAACAATTTGGAAGCAATTCTCTTCTGCATAATCTTAAAAGGACCTCAAAGACTTTAGTCTTTCTGTGGAAACAAAATATTTCTTATAGATGGAAGAGACACAAGGGACACCTTATCTTGCCTAAGGATTTCAAAAGAATCAAAGCAACTTCTTCATAGTAAAGATCCCCCGCATCTTGGTCCACAACACACTCTTTCTTCTAACCCTTTGATACTGTTATCAAACAACACCAACAAATAACTAGTGCTAAAAATAATGAGGGGTCAAAGATGTCTAAGATGGCTTTTGTCTTCAAGAAATCTTCAGCATAGGGGGGGAGCAAGATGGCGACGGAGTAGGCGGACGTACCAACTTCCAACTCCCAGAACCAAAGTGGATTACAACTCAATTTTAAGAACCATCACCTGTATAAACCAACTTTCAACAAAACTAAGTGGACTCTTCAACCAAGGAACACAGAAGAAGCCACATTGAGACTGGTAGGAATAGCGAAAACGCGAAGAGGGCTGCCCAGCTCCCCGGAGCAAACGGCAGCCCGGAGAGACCCGTGTGGCGGGAGGAGAGTTTGGCGGAGAGGGAGGGACCTGGGTCCCAGGAACCAAGCCCCAGCCTGCAGTCTCAGAGCCTAGAAAGGCGTTTGGGCAGTTTTGAGCTGTGAAACAAGTGAGGGAGCTCCCAGGCCTACAGTGTGGAGTATTGGGTCCCTTCCTACTCTGCTGAGGGCTGCTTAAGGTTTTGGGGCGGCAGGACGCTGAAAGGCGGTTCTGTCGGCGTGGGCAGAGGCCAAGCCGGTGGGAGATCGGTCTAGCCCAGAGGGTCAGAGGGGACCGCGAAAGCGGTCCGGAAGCTGCGGACCCGCCTTTAATCCCACTTACGGGGACAAAGCGGGAGGCCAGGAACGGGCAGGCCCTGCGCAAGCCGGCCCTGACCGCGGGGACCGGGCTGGGACCAGGGACGGGCAGGGGCTGTGGCTGAGCTGACGTTACCAGTCCCCCACTCCCCCATCCCAACCCCCCCGGGCCGGAGAAACCGCGGTTGGCCAGTATACGTGCGCGAGCGGGTTCCGAGCGCGGGAACGGGGTGGACCCCGAGACAAGTGGAGGCTCGCAGCTGAGCCCACGCTACTGTCCGCGCCCGGCCGGAGAAACCCCGGATACCATTCATACGTGCACGAGCGGGCTCCGAACGCGGGGGCGGGGTAGAGTCCGGGACGAGCGGAAGTACGCAGCTCGGCGGAAGCCAGCAAACACGCCCGCCCCAATAAACCTTGGTTTCCGGCGCTGCGCAGTAGGGCCTTGGCCTCGAGGGCGGGGCTAAAGCTCCTGACGGGCAAAAGCTTACAGCTGAGAGCACGTCAAAAGCCCCGCCTAACCCGCGGAACTGTAGCGAGCAGGCTCCGACTGCTGGTTCTGGGCGGAAGTCCGGAAATAGGCTGGGTCCACAGCTGAGCAAAGGTGCTCACCTCTACCCTTGGTGCTAATCTTGTGGCTTTAGTCACAGCCCCTCCCACGGAGGAGAGGCAGAAATCATAGCAAAAACCACAGTGGGCCGGCGCTGGCAACGCTCATACCCAACCACCCTAGGCACCGGCAGAGGAGGTGGGGGGCCTGCAGATAGACCACACCTAGAGAACACAAAGGCAACACCTACTGGACGCCAGTGGCCACAACTCGCTTATACACAGAAAAAATGGGCAGGCAGAGGAATGCAAACCAAATGAATCAAGAGAAATCCCCAAGGACCTGAATGAACCAGATATAACCAAATTACCAGAAGCAGAATTTAGAATAATGATAGTTAGGATGTTCAAAGAAATTAGAGCAACAATGGATAGTCATTATGACCACCTAAATAAAGAGATAACAAGTATAAAAAATGAAATTGAAATAATAAAAAAGAATCAGACAGAAATGACAAATTCAGTATCAGAACTGAAGACCACAATGGAAGGAATTAAAAGCAGGATGGATGACGCTGAGGATCGAATAAGCGAGTTAGAGGACACAATAAACAAAGGCACAGAAGCAGAGAAGAAAAAGGAAAAGAGACTTAAAAAATGTGAGGAAACTCTAAGGGAGCTTTGTGACAACATGAAGAGAAACAACATTCGCATCATAGGGGTTCCTGAAGAAGAGGAGAGAGGACAGGAAATGGAAACTTTGTTCAATCAAATCATAGCAGAAAACTTCCCTAAATTAAGGCTGGGAAACACTCCACACATTCAAGAAGCACACAGAACTCCATTAAGGAGAAACCCAAAGAAATCTACACCAAGACACATCATAGTTAAAATACCAAAGCTAATGGATAAAGAAAAAATTTTAAAAGCTGCTAGAGAAAAAAAGACTATCACCTACAAAGGAGCCCCCATAAGGATGACATCGGACTTCTCAACAGAAACACTTGAGGCCAGAAGGGAATGGCAAGAAATAATCAAAGTAATGCAGAACAAGAACCTACAACCAAGACTACTCTATCCAGCAAGGCTAACGTTTAAAATTGAAGGAGAAATAAAGAGCTTCCCAGAAAAAGAAAGCCTGAAGGAATTCATAAAAACCAAACCAATTCTGCAAGAGATACTAAGGGGCCTCTTGTGAACAGTTTAAAGAGAGGAATGAATAGAGCAAAAGAAGAATACAGCTTTAAAGAATAAAATGGCAATAAACAACTACATATCAATAATAACCTTAAATGTAAATGGATTAAATGATCCAATCAAAAGACATAGGGTAGCTGCATGGATAAAGAAACAGGACCCATACATATGCTGTCTACAAGAGACACACCTTAAAACAAAAGATGCTCATAGACTGAAGGTAAAAGGATGGAAAAAAATATTTCATGCAAATGCAAATGAAAAAAAAGCAGGGGTAGCAATACTTATATCAGACAAAATGGACTTTAAAACAAAGGCTGTAGTAAGAGATAAAGGAGGACACTACATAATGATAAAGGGAACAATTCAACAGGAAGATATAACTATTGTAAATATCTATGCACCAAATATAGGAGCCCCGACATACATAAAGCAGACTTTGATGGATATAAAGGGCGAGATAAACAGCAATACTATCATAGTAGGGGATTTCAATACCCCTCTAACAACACTGGATAGATCCTCAAGAAAGAAAATTAATAAAGAAACAGCAGACTTAAAGGATACACTAGATCAACTTGATTTAATAGATATCTTCAGAACTTTTCACCCTAAAGCAGTAGAATATACATTCTTCTCAAGCGCTCATGGTACGTTTTCTAGGATAGACCACATGTTAGGACACAAAAATGGTCTCAATAAATTTAAGAAGATTGAAATCATATCAAGCATTTTCTCTGATCACAATGCCATGAAACTAGAAATTAACCACAAAAGAAAAAATGAAAAATACTCAAACACTTGGAAACTAAATAGCATGTTATTAAATAATGAATGGATTAACAATGAGATCAAAGAAGAAATAAAAAAGTTTCTAGAAACAAATGATAATGAGCATACATCAACTCAAAATTTATGGGACACAGCAAAAGCAGTTCTGAGAGGGAAGTTTATTGCACTACAGGCATATCATAAGAAGCTAGAAAAAGCTCAAATAAGCAACCTGACCCTGCATCTAAAAGAACTAGAAAAACAACAACAAATAAAACCCAAGACAAGTAGAAGGAAGGAAATAATAAAGGTCAGAGCAGAAATAAATGACATAGAGGCTAAGGAAACAATACAGAGGATCAATGAAACAAGAAGCTGGTTCTTTGAAAAGGTAAACAAGATTGATGAACCTTTAACTAGACTCACCAAGAAAAAAAGAGAGAGGACTCAAATAAATAAAATTAGAAAGGACAGTGGGGAAATAACAACTGACACAACAGAAATACAAAGCATTGTAAGAAAATACTATGAAGAACTATATGCCAAAAAATTAGACAATCTTCGTGAAATGGACAAATTTCTTGAATCATATAACCTTCCAAAAATTAATCTGGAAGAATCAGAACACCTAAACAGACCAATTACAGCAAATGAGATCGAAACAGTTATCAAAAAACTCCCAAAAAAGAAAAGTCCTGGGCCTGATGGCTTCACAAGTGAATTCTATCAAAAATTCAAAGAAGAACTAATTCCTATTCTCCTCAAGCTATTTCAAAAAATTCAAGAGGAAGGAAGACTTCCAAACTCCTTTTATGAGGCGAGCATAATTCTGATCCCAAAACCGGGGAAAGACAACACAAAGAAAGAAAATTATAGGCCTATATCCCTGATGAATTTAGACGCTAAAATTCTCAACAAAATATTAGCCAACCGGATCCAGCAATATATGAAAAAAATCATACACCACGATCAAGTGGGATTTATTCTGGAGAGGCAAGGCTGGTTCAATATTCGCAAATCAATCAATGTGATTCATCACATAAACAAAAGGAAGGACAAAAATCACATGATAATTTCAATAGATGCAGAAAAGGCATTTGATAAAATCCAGCACCCATTCATGCTCAAAACTCTCAGTAATGTGGGAATACAGGGATCATTCTTTAACATGATAAAGGCCATCTACGATAAACCGACAGCAAACATCATACTAAATGGACAAAGATTAAAAGCAATCCCCTTAAGATCAGGAACCAGGCAGGGTTGCCCACTTTCACCACTCTTATTCAACATAGTTCTGGAAGTCCTAGCTACAGCAATCAGACAAGAAGAAGAAATAAAAGGCATACAAATTGGAAAAGAAGAAGTAAAACTGTCATTATTTGCAGATGATATGATATTGTATATTGAAAACCCTAAAGTCTCAGTCAAAAAACTACTGGACCTTATAAATGATTTCAGCAAGGTGGCAGGATATAAAATTAATACTCAGAAATCAGAGGCATTTCTATACACCAACAATGAAATATCAGCAAAAGAAATTAAGGAAACAATCCCCTTCACTATTGCAGCCAAAAAAATAAAGTACCTAGGAGTAAATTTAACCAAGGAGGTTAAGGACTTGTACTCGGAAAATTATAGAACATTGATAAAAGAAATCAAGGAAGATACAAACAAGTGGAAGCACATACCGTGCTCATGGCTAGGAAGAATAAACATCATTAAAATGTCTATATTACCCAAAGCAATTTATAAATTCAATGCAATACCAATTAAAATACCAATGACATACTTCAAAGATATAGAACACATATTCCAAAAATTTATATGGAACCAAAAAAGAACACGAATAGCCTCAGCAACCTTAAAAAGAAAAAATAAAGCAGGAGGTATCACTCTTCCTGATATCAAGGTTTACTACAAGGCCATTATACTCAAGACAGCCTGGTACTGGCATAAGAACAGGCACATAGACCAATGGAACAGAACAGAGAACCCAGAAATAAACCCACAGCTTTATGGACAACTGATATTTGACAAAGGAGGAAAGAACATACAATGGAGTAAAGACAGCCTCTTTAACAAATGGTGTTGGGAAAACTGGACATCTACCTGCAAAAAAATGAAACTAGACCATCAACTTACACCATTCACAAAAACAAACTCAAAATGGATAAAAGACTTAAATGTAAGCCGTGAAACCATAAGCATCTTAGAAGAAAACATAGGCAGCAAGCTCTCCGACATCTGTAGCAGCGGTATATTTGCCGATTTATCTTCATGGGCAACTGAAATAAAAGGCAAGATAAACAAATGGGACTATATCAAACTAAAAAGTTTTTGCACAGCTAAAGACAATAGGAACAGAATAAAAAGACAAACCACACAATGGGAGAACATATTCGGCAGCACATCTGATAAGGGGTTAATAACTAAAATTCATAAAGAACTTATAAAAAGCAACACCAGGAAGACAAACAACCCAATCAAAAAATGGGCAAAAGAAATGAATAGAAATTTCTCCAAAGAGGACATACAGATGGCCAATAGGCATATGAAAAAATGCTCAACATCACTAATCATTAGAGAAATGCAAATTAAAACCACAATGAGATATCACCTCACACCAGTCAGAATGGCACTTATCAGCAAAACAACACAGAATAAGTGCTGGCGAGGATGTGGAGAAAAGGGAACCCTTCTGCACTGCTGGTGGGAATGCAGACTGGTGCAGCCACTGTGGAAAACAGTTTGGAGATTCCTCAGAAAATTAAAAATCGAACTGCCTTTTGACCCAGCTATCCCACTTTTAGGAATATACCCTAAGAACACCATAGCACTGTTCGAAAAGAAGAAATGCGCCCCCATGTTCGTGGCAGCATTGTTCACAATAGCGAAGATCTGGAACCAGCCCAAGTGTCCGTCAGAAGACGAGTGGATTAAAAAGCTTTGGTACATATATACTATGGAATACTACTCAGCCATAAGAAACGATGACATCGGAGCATTTATAACAAAATGGATATACCTTGATAACATTATACGGAGTGAAATAAGTAAATCAGAAAAAAAGAAAAACTGAAAACAGCACGATTACATACATAGGTGGGACATGAAAGTGAGGGTATGAGACATGGACAAGAGAGTGGTGGTTATGGGATGGGGGGAGGGAGGGAAGAGTGGGATAGGGAGGAGGGGAGGGACACAGGGAAAACCAGATTGAAGGTGACAGAGGACAATTTGACTTTTGGTGATGGGTATGCAACACGATTGAATGATAAGATAACCTGGAGATGTTTTCATTGTACATATGTACCCTGATTTATTGATGTCACCCCATTAGAATTAATAATAATAAAATATATATTAAAAAAAAAAAAAAAAAAGAAATCTTCAGCATAGGTGGGAAAACTGAGCATAAAATTAAAAAGATTTATATCAATACAAGGCAGCATGTGTTAAGTGTTGATCATTTGGGGCAAGAAATAGCCCCGAACAACACAAGTTGAGAGGCACAAGACAGCCCAGTATACTGGGAGTGGGGTGGGGTGGTGGAACAGACTTCACAGAGGAAAGGCTACTTATTTCGACCCTGAAGGATGGGTGGCTCAATCCCATAAGAATGGAGGATATCTGAGTCTGGGGAAGGGTGGAATATGGCAGTCAAATCTTGGAAGTAGAATAATATTTTCTTCAGTGGATAAAGAGTATACTTTTAGAGAGGGTAGAATGTTCATGAAGGGATATAGTGTTAGATAAGCTTATGGAAAGTTTCTAATGATTGGCTAAGGATTTTAAATTTTATACAAAGTAAATGGAGTCCATTGAAGACCCCGGAAGACTTTGAAAAGAGAGATTTTCTAAGATTTATCTGCATAGAACTGATTGAAATGGGTAGATAGGAGGTAGTACTGGTGGCAGGAGGAAGAAGGGAAGGCTGCATTACATTAGAAATCAGTACCTCTCACTCCATTTTATTAGAGATCAGTACATTTCACTAGGGATTTACAAATGAGATACGGCACATTCAGACCAGAATGGTGACAGTAGAATGGGGTGGACATGATCCTTATACACAGTGTCATGTAGTGGATATCCAGGTCGATCTAAATGTGATTTACTCTGTGCATTTATCTTCCCATCTCATGTCTATATATTTCACCCAAGTTTTCCCCAGTGATCTGCCAAATGCAATGAAATAAAATTGGAGGATAGTTTCATAGGAAGTAAAATGGGGAAATTAATGGTCTCTAGTTTCTTCCCTTAGAACCCTAGTCTTCATCTCAGAGCTCTTTGAAAAGGAGAGAAAAGGTGCAGAATCTCCCTAAGGAAAACATTGTGTGCTAATAGACAGGATTATGCATATAGCTTCAGGGTTTTATAGACATTTCATAACATGTTCATAGATACTAACTTAAGGGTCCTTAGACTAATCTTTGAAACACATTCCTAGATGCTAACTTTAGTCCTTAGAGCAACATTTCCTTAATAATTCAGTACAGGTCAATTCTGAGCTGTAGGTACAAAGCCCAGGTAGAAGTGACAATTCTGCAGCGTTTGCTCCTGGCTCAGATGGAAGGGACAGAGCCGTGAAATGATGACAGTTGGGCTGACAAACCTTTAAAGGAAGAATCGTTGAGAGTGAGCTTTGCATTTCAATTAGTGCCTTATTTGGGACTGGACTCCGATAAATCTAACATATTAAAATGAGTAACAAGTAAGAATTTAACTGAAGGGTTAATATGCAACAGGAGAAAGTAGCTATTATGTGAGAAAGAACAATTTCAGAAACAAGCTTGTCTCAGAGACTGAAATAGAATAGACTGCCTTTACCATGTAATTTTCCTAAGTGATCTTTCGAGAGTGTTGGCCAACAGCCATGTTATTTTATTATTTTTATGGTAAGACAGATAGGAAATAACCAAGGTTTGATTAAACTTGCTTAGGTGAATGACAGAGAGAATGAAAAGTTGGTCAATGAATAATTACTAATTTCATTAAAATTTAGTTGGAGAATTCTTTATATTCAGTAAATGCTTATTGAGCATCTACTATTGTATGTGCTGGGTATGGACCTATAAGATGAGGTGGCTATCTATCTGATTTTCCCAGGAAGGTCCAATCATGTGCCTAATGACCCTGTGTAATTATTCACATTGCCACTTTTATTTTCAAAAGTGTCCTGGTTTGAACTATAAATTAAACTCTAGGGAAATGTCACCCCAGGGGAAATCTGCTCATCCTGGCCTTACTAAGCTATATGGAATGCAACACAGTGTTTTGAATATTATATAAACTTCATATAGGCAGGCATAGTCTTTAGCTCACTACTGTGTCCTCTGAGCCTAACTTACTATTGGAACATAGTAGATATTATATAAATATGTGTTATAAATGAATGAATCATCCACACAGTTTTAGGATTTGAGAAAATTGCTGCCACTATAGTTATGTAAAGGATTATGAATGGCTGATGCCCATTGAGGCAGAGAAGGTTTGATTTGAAGGGGAACAAGAAAAAATGAAAAATCACTTTAATAGTTCAAGGAAATTATTTGTTTATCTAATTTTATTTTTGAAATATTATCTGAATATGTTTATTTTGATTTTAAAATCCAATCTTAAGTAAATAAAATATAAAGGTATTCAAATTGTTTTCTCAGTTACTAAAGCTTTGGAAGGCAGCATCTATTGTTGAAATAACTGTATAAAACATTAGGATTTCACTGTGGGAATGTTGGGAGACGGGGATCAGGTGTCTGTGACTGAGGGAACTGGTGAACAGCACCAAACCCAGAGAATATCTCCTTTCTCTTCCTTCTTCCCATTTGTAGGGATTGTTGCTGTGTATAGATATCATATTGTGAGGATGTGATCTCGGGTGTATGAGCCACAGTCTTATTTTATACAGGAATCCATCAAGCTTGCTTATCTTAGTTCCCAGCCTCCAGAAGATTAGAAGCAGAAAGTTAGAAAGCTGTTACAGGCAAGCAGATTTATGGTAATGGAAGAGATTGAAAAACCACAGAAAGGAGGCCAGGTTTTCAAAAAGCATCATTTGTAAGGCCACCCGGGGAAGAGATAAAGAGCCTGGCATGCCCAACAGCCCAGGAAGGATCACTGTGTCCCAGCAACTCCTGGCCCTTGTCAATGATGATGGCCCCGGGCCATCGAGGAAAGGTTCAACTAGGTTCACTGTGCTCTATTCAATAAGAAGACATGGTTTATGATCCGTTTTCGTGACCCTGGTGTTTTACATGGGCTCTTTGGGTTGTAAGTAATAGAGCCCCTAAATGCATTCTAAGAGAAGAGAGTGTGTGCGCTTGTGTGCATGTACATGCACTTAGGGATTAGAAACTGCTGGTACAAGTGGCCAGAACCTGAGTCAGCCCATGGACTCACGAGTGTTTCTGTCTCTTTTATA
Organism: Rhynchonycteris naso; assembly: GCA_037038555.1. Classification (NCBI taxonomy): domain Eukaryota; kingdom Metazoa; phylum Chordata; class Mammalia; order Chiroptera; family Emballonuridae; genus Rhynchonycteris; species Rhynchonycteris naso. The sequence goes on along the minus strand of CM072999.1, from coordinate 147,807,712 downwards.
GGTCTCTGCTATCTTTTTCTTTTTTTCAATTTGATATCTGTTTCTCCTTCTGAGCCTTCATTGTCTTGGTCTGCAGTCAACCTTTTGGACTTCTCACAAGGCCTTCTTTCCATTTGAATTTCTGCTTCTCTCTTGTTTTCTGTCTCTCTCTTTTTCTTACAAAATTCCGAGAAGGAGAATATGATTTCTCCAGTTTATCTTTACACCCTGCAGCGACCTGCTTTGCAGGGGGTTTGCCAGCTCGGCCTCAGTTGCCTGCTCCTGCCCTAGTTTTGGATATAAGGAGGAAGTGAATCGGGTTGTCTGGTCTGACTCTAAGGATCCCATAAGAAGGTGCAGATACAAGGACTGGACAAGGTGTGGCAGATGCTTAAACAAATCCAAAAATAGATGTCTTCTAAAGTTCTGAGATTTAGCACGATGAGGTTTAGTTATCTGGAGAAGTTGCTTTAACTAGAAATATATGCCACTAATATTATATACAGAAAACCCTACCTATATGTACTTCAGGCAAGTTCAGAGCTCTAATGAAATGTTAATAAATTAATTGGATTGTGTGATTTTTATTCCATTGTCATTCTTTCCCCCCTCATGTTTGGAAGTAACCTCTACATTCTTTTCGGCCTATATTCCTCACTCATCAGCATGTCTCCAGGACCCTCTGTTGTCCCAAGGGGTGTATGTCCTGATCCATGGTCTTCCCCATTTCCTCCTAATTCCCCACTCAAACTCAGCCAGAGGCAGGTGCCTTCACCTTTGAAGAGGAGGGTCACCATTTGAAGAACGGGTGAAGGTGGGCCAGTATTAGTTTTGTAGTAAGAATGTAAGTTGTCAGGACAATGCTTCCTGTTACAACACGTGCAGGTAACTACAGTCACGGTATGGCACACTGAGGCACAGCTGACCTGTCGCCGATTCTGAGTGCATTGCTATAACACGGCATGTGCTTGGAAAGTTCTGGCTTAGAGAGCCAGCAAAACTGGGGCAAGAAAATAAAACGTCAATCTTTTTAAAATGTCTGATACTTTTTTATTATTTCAGATATTATCTCCCAAAGACACAGAATATTGACTTATAGATGGAAGTGGGGTGGGAACGGAAGACACTGGGATTGTATTAATTGTTAGGGACTTGAAAAAACGGCTGGCATTCCTCAGGTGCTTAGCCTGTGCCTGCTCCCTATCTTACCACCTCACACGTATTTGCTACATTCAATCCTCACAACAGATCCTATGGAACAGGGACTGATGACTCCATTTATAATTAAGAAAACATGGACACATGGAGGTTCAGTAAGCTGCCCACGATCACAGAGCCACTACATAGAGAAGTTGGGATTCCAACCCAGCCATGCTTACCTGTTCCACTGAAAGTCCTGATTTTTGCATGGGTCTTGTTACCTATAAATTAAAAACCACAGGCATGTCTGATTCTTTAAAATCCCAAAGTCCTTGCCAAGCTTCCTCATTTTATACATGCAGGAATCATTACTCAGTTGAGACAAAAATGTGTATGTCAGGTCATATAGCTGGTTAGTGACAGAGTCTGACCTGCTTGGGACCAGGGAAGAAAAAAGAGAGAACTCAAAATAGTAGTGGGTGTTGAATAAAAGACAAAGTGTCTCCAAAGTTGTTGAATGATCAGGGAGAAAGAATAGAAATTTTGAATAAAGAGAGCTCAACTGAAATGTGAAAGGAGGGGTCCACTGAAACATACTGATGGAGGTTCTGGGACCTGAAATACAAAACGTACAGAATACAAAAATAAATAAAATTCAATTAGGATTATTTCTCAATCTCCGTTAATGATCTGAGTTTTAAAAAAATGAATCAAAATGGACATTAAAGTCATGGCAGGACTTAATAACTTTATAAAGGAATTTTAACTTCATAGATTACATTCATAATATAGAGTTTAATAGTTAATGCTACAAGAAAAAAACAAGATGAATAAACTAGGATGAAGTACACTTGCAGACAATTGCACTAATGCAAAATGAATCATTTGAATAGTCTCATGGTATTGTTAGCTCATGTAGGAGCTGCATGCTATGGTATTCTATTACCAGCAGCCTTGCCATTACAATGGAGGTGCAGGCAATAAACTATTGAAATGCTTTTGCTCTTCATGGGGATTGGAAATATTATGGTCAGGGTTGGTGTCAAGGTCCTTAAGAAGGTTAGAAAATGAAATTAATGAAATTAAAACAGCACCTTCCAAGATAAGTATTTGTTAATGCTTTAGTTGAAAAGCATGCTGAAGAATCAATTACATAATTGGAAAGGATCAGAGTAATTACCAATAAATGCAAGTAATAACATTACTAATAAAAGTATTTTAGACAAGGTGAGGGTCAAGCTTCCTATTTAATGTTAATACAGTAGGTCAATGCACTACATAGTGACCGTATTGAATAATGCGGAATTAACAGTGTAATTATTCCTGCTAGTGATCACAACATAAAAATAGTACATAGAAAAATTAGGGAGAAAAAGTTGACTCATTGCTAGAATATTCTCTAATATAAAGTTAATCTTAGGCACCTCATTATGGATCATACTATACATATACATTTTAGCTTTACTTGGCAAAATTATTCTCATATGATTATGTGAGTACTAAGACATATACCTTTATTTTCCTCTTCTTTTCCAAATGAGAGGAGGGGAGATAGAGAGACAGACTTCCGTATGTGCCCTGACTGGGATTCATCAGGCAACCTCCGTCTGGGGACAATGTTCTGCCCATCAGCGGCCATGCTCATAACCCAGCTATTTTTAGTGCCTGAGGCTGAGGCTCCGTGGATCCATCCTCAGTGCCCAGGGCTGATTCATTCGAACCCATCAAGCAATGGCTGCAGGAAGAGAAGTGGGAGGGATGGAGAAGCAGATGGTCACATCTCCTGTGTGTCCTGCCCAGGAACCAAACCCAGGACATCCACATGCCAGGCTGAGGCTCTAACACTGAGCCAAATGGCCATATGCCTTCTTATTGACTGGATTTGATTCTTTGCTTTCATGGGCTTCAGTGTATTAAACTGAAAAGGCTTCTTTTTTTTTTTTTTAATAAAAGACTACAAAATTGACTGATGTTGTTTTATGGCTTTTTGCTCCGCAAACTGCACATGTGAAAAAGGCATAGCAAGAAAAAATTCCACGGATTCCTTCCTGAGTGTACTTGTTATTAAGCTTAAAAGTTTGTATCGTAAGAAGCCTTATTTTTCTCACTGAAGCAGTCAGAGCTAGAAAGGGAACTGACAAGTGGACATGACATGTTCCAAGCCTCCTTCCTGACCCCAGAATAAAGAAAGACTTCAAATGTTTGAGCATAAATGATTAGTTTTCTCCTGTGTGTGATTTAGGGACGAGAAGAAAGGGTTTCTAGTGACCTGTTCTATAGCCACTAATTCACTTTCAAGATGCAACAAGTCGCTTCATTTCTGTAAGCACTAATGCAGCGGAAGTTGACCTGCCCATACCCTGGGAGTATGCCTTTGCAAAGTTGGGGTACATTCACACTGAATTTAAAGTGATTGTATGAGAGAAAAGGTAAATCTGTTTATCGTGACAGTCACAATGCAAGATGTTAGAGGAAAATATTCTTGTGTGTGAAGTTCAGTCAGTATTTAGCAACAGTTTAAATTCGGTTGCTGTACATTCTCAAAACAGTAAGTGGTTAAAGCATGCAATAAAGGTGGAATCTGTTTCTGCGACATTAAGATTTTGTATAGTTTAAAAGCTACCGGTCATTTTATTCAATTACATTGGTCTGCAGAAATGCATGCTTAATTAATAAAGACAGGCCATAATCATTTATCTTGTAATGAAAACCTTTACAGATCGCACTAATGAAGATCAGACTTTGCCTTTCCGGTTGTGCCCGTTGTGTGGTGCAGGGGCAACCTGTTTGATGATTGAGGGACGGGGAAACGCCATGTGCTACATCATTTAGAGTGGTCATTAAACATCCACATATCAATTATGTCACACCAAGGTTTATTAATGATACACTTATCAAATATTCATTGTATGGCACTAACATTTAAAGAATGTGTTCTACTGAGCCTAATGGATCTGTGCTTTAACTGTCTGGTTATTTGGGGAATTAATTCCAGGGAACAATTTGAAATACTGAAATCTGAGTTGACTCAATGTCATGGTCTACAAGAGCTTAGCTGATCTCTTATTTGGGGATAGTTGCAGGTTTTGTTGGTAAAGGGGAGGTGGTGAGTGTACTATGACTTGGAGAGGGTATTTGTGCCCATACACACATGCAGAACAGTACACACAGATCCACTGTGCACATGCACACATGCATGCATAGGGCTGGCCCCCATATTGTACCACCTTTCGTCCTTCCTTTCTTCCTTCCTTTCTTCCTTCCTTTCTTTCTTTCTTTCTTTCTTTCTTTCTTTCTTTCTTTCTTTCTTTCTTTCTTTCTTTCTTTCTTCTCTTTCTTTCTTTCTATCCTTCGTTCCTTCTCTCTTTTTCTCTTTCTCTCTCTCTTCCTCCCTCCCTCCCTCCTAGCCTCCCACCTTCCTTCCTTCCTTCCTTCCTTCCTTCCTTCCTTCCTTCCTCCCTTCCTTCCTTCTTTCCTTCCTTTTCTTTCTTTCCTTCTCTCTCTCTCCCTTCCTTCCTCCTTCCCTTTCTCCCTCCTACCTTCCTTTCCTTCCACCCTTGCTTTCTTCCTCCCTCCCTCCCTCCCTCCCTCCCTCCCTCCCTCCCTCCCTTCCTTCCTTCCTTCTTTCTTTTTCTTTCTCTCTCTCTCTCTCTTTCTTTCTCTCTCTTTCACTTTCTTTTTTTCTTTTTGAGAGAGACAGAGAGAAAGACATAGAGAGGAACAGACAGAGAAAAAGGGAGAGAGATGAACTCATAGTTGTGGCACCTTAGTTGTTCATTGACTGCTTTCTCATATGTGCCTTGACCCAGGGGCTCCAGCCAAGTCGGTGACCCCTTGCTCAAGCCAGTGACCTTGGGCTCAAGCCAGCAACCTTGAGCTTCAATTTATCAACCTTTGGGCTCAAGTCAGTGACCATGGAGTCACGTCTATGATCCCGAGCTCAAGCCAGCAGCCCCTCACTCAAGCTGGTGAAACCGTGCTCAAGCCAGCGACCTTGGGCCTTCGAACCTGGGACCTCAGCATCCCAATCCGATGCTCTAGCTACTGTGCCACTACCTGGTCAAGCTCTTTATTTATTTAAGTATGTTAGTTTTATTTTTATATTTAGTCTTGCAATTAAAATAATTTGAGAATATTCAAACTAGTAGCTTCAATGTTGCTCTCTGTGTAACTCTACTGAGGTTCTACAAGCTTATCCTGCCGGGTCTTTACTGTCACATGTAAAAGAGATTAATTTTAAAATACATACTATCATTATTATTAGTGTTTCAAGTAACAAGTAGATATCATACTGCATTTTTTCTCATGTATCTCAATTAATACTTATTAATATATACTAGATGTATGTTACTGGACTTTGCAATTTTCTGCTGCCTGAAGTTGGTGAAAGCATTATTGCCTAGGATACTAATAAAGGACAGTAGCCTCTTTTCCTAACACACATTTGAGATAGAGTAAAGATTATTCAAAATGCCAGATATTTTTATAACTTTGTTTAGTGCACCAACTTAACTGTATATTAGCTGACATGTTTAGATAATACAGTTTTGAACCTGTCTTGTGATATTCAGGTTTAAAAAATAAATCAGTCTTTCATATTTTATCTTTTACTTGAGTCTGATATATGCCATAATTTTCAACCCTTCTGCTGTTTGAAGACATAAACATTTAAGCAAAGTAGAGGATATTAAAAACGTATAACTAATGATAGTGTTTCGAAGCACACACACACACACACACACACACACACACACACACACACACACACACACCCTGTTGAGATTTTCCATAGAATCTTAGACTTTAACTTGACTTAAGAACTAGTAGGTCTCACCCCTTATTTTAAAGGTAAGTGACTAGCTTTAAGGTACAGAGCTGGGGATAGAATTCTCTGTTTTCTAATACTGAGTTAGAGGTTTTTCTGATATTCAACACTGTTTCCCAAGAATATTATTCCCAGAAAGAATTTGTCTAGGATTTTTTTCAGAGGTTTTCTTTTTTATTTTCAAAACCAGGATTTCGCCTCTGATTGATATTGAAGTGCATAGGATCCCTATTGTATTGCCCTTCATGGAAATGCAACTCACGGAGGGCTCTTTGTACTGCCTTCTCATTTCTGGGTCTCTTTGTCACAAAAGGCTCTTCACTTTTGTAGTTGAAATAATTTGTAATTTTGAATTGTGCTTTTAAAAAATTCATCAATGAAATCTTTGATTTAAAATGAGGTGTCAGAAGGAAAGGAGAAGAGGAGAACAAGAATTCATGCAATAAAATAGTTATACAGAAACCACAAAAGAGAGGTATCTCACCTACTGTGCCTCATTGACAGCAGGAAAATGACGATGTCATAATTAGTCCCATGTTGGAATTTGTCATCCAGTGTTACTTGATATAACAGCACACAGGAAATACCTCGATGCCACGTAGTGAATATTTGTGATATGTAACCATTGTCCAAAATTTAGAGATGATGGGTACAGGGAGTCACTGATGAGTAAAAAACAAGATACAGATATTTAAATATGTATCCTTCTTTTACTATTTTTTGTTGCTTTTTATCCTGACCTATAACACAAAAATTTTATTTCACGTTTGTAAATGTGCCAATATGTACTAGTAACACCCCAGTATATGTCACTAAACAATCAAATAAAGCACTGCATTAAACATGTGCTCAAGACAGAGAAAGTGAAAAGAAAGAGGACTGTTATTTTAAAATATGGATTTTGATACTGAACTTATATTTAAAATATTTGGTTAATTATAGCTCATATGACTTGCATCACCAACTGAAAGACAAATATAATCACATTCATTTAATACTATGTCACTGTGTGCATTTGTGTATATATACACACATATTTAGTGTATATATACTCAATACATACATGGATCTATAAATTTAGAACACACACAGAATATTATATATACAGACTACAGGAACCTGTCACTAGAAATACTAGCTGTTCTCTTAAAGGTCCTTCCCATCCCTACAATCTCAACTATTTAAAAGAAAGAAGAGGGGATGGAAGGAAAGGAGGAAGGTAGAAAGAAAAGAAAGGAGGGAGGGAGAGAAGGAGAGAAAGAGGGAGGGAGGGAGAAAGAAAGGATGGAAGAAAATTGAAATTACTCAGTTCAAAGTGGTCCATCTTAGCTGTAAAAGATAACTTTGGAGAGTTCCAGAATCTGGTATATTCAGTTTTGCTAGATAGCCTTTGGATGTTGCCACTTGCTGGCACTGATGGAGATAAGTCCTACACTGTCACACAGAAACCTACTTTTGAGCCCTTGGGGATCCAGATGTTGGCCAAGCCATGGTGCTCTCCTCGGCAGACCCCAAGGTTTTATTCTCCTTCACACTCCGCATCAACTGCAATGCTCCTCTGCCTACGTCATGCCTTGGCAGTGGCTGCCCTTGAGTCACCTTCACTACCAGCTATGTACTGATAACACTTTCTCCCATGAGCCTTCAGCCTTGTTACTGAGCAAGGCTTACCAACCTAGCTTCCTTCAAGAATATGATTTGGAGAAGACTATTAGGTATGATGCCTGTAAAGCTAGTAGCCAGGGCCACCATCACAGCAGTCTGGTCCATGCAGGTTCGCATTCGATTCGAACAGACAGTAATGAAACAATGAAGCCAAAAACTGGTGAGCCATGAGCTTTAATTCTAGCTTACACCCAGCAGGCAAGCAAAAACACACACTGGGCTCCAAAATCCACTCATTCAGTGCTCACAAAGCTACTGACTTATCCGAGTTTTCTAGAATCAAAGATTTCTAGCTCACCAGACTTATTCACCTCTGTTTCCAATCTCCTTCTCCAGCACAAACTTTGCACAAATTGGCTTCTCCCTCAGCACTCTGCCATCTTGGCTGCTTCTCCTGGCCTCCACGTGGCCTTAATCTTCTCTCCTCTCTAATACCTCAGGAACCAAGAGAGAGCAAGCTACTGCTCTGTCCCACTTTATACTGTAGAATCAAAACCCTTAATCCAATCTACAAACAAGAAAGTCTCTGAAACAAAGTCACTCATCTGAGGCACAATGGGATTTTCTCATGAGAGTACACCACCCTACATGATCCAATCAGTCAAGGGTGTGGGGAAAAGCTTACTCTTAAAACTAAGCTTTAGGCTATAATAACCAGGCCTGCTTACATTACAGCCTTTCCCCCACACCCATCCCAAGCATAAGGGCAAATAATATCACCTGGGTGATGGGCTTCCATGTGGGCAGTGCCATCTTTAATAATATATTTTATCTGCCCAACAATGCCTTATGCACTATTTTGTGTTATTAAATCTTAGGCTGTAGAACTTGGGTTTTCTTCTTCCCAGAATCCTTAGGATTCTCATTAAAACAGAAGAACCTCCTTATACCTTGTGACCAACTTGAAATACCAGGAAAACAGTAAATGTCTGTAGCATCTTTTCTTATACACTTCCCTCCACCATCACCTCTTCTATGCCCTTCTTAGTCCCAATTTACATAATTTAAGGATGGACCACTAGTGATTCATTGAAGCAAATATGCTTCAATGAAATGTCTTGACTCTCCTTCTTGATATCAAAGATGCTGCCATAAAATGTTTAATTACCTCTACTCAGTGCTTAATCTTTGCCATAATAAGAATCATGTTACATACTTTAAATTATTTTTAAATTCCCTGTTAAAGAACTTTAAATATTTTAGACTTAGATTACCTTAGAATGCTATTTTAAGAACTCTCATTCTTGAAAGGAATAAGGGAATGTAAAAAAATAAAACCATTTACTTGTCTTTTTTACTATTGATTTTTGGCTAGAATAATTATATTGCTTCTGTCTTAAAAATGAGAAGGGCAGTTAAGACCTAACAACCTCTGCTAGTTGGGCCATGTGATTTGCACTTCAATGAATAAGGTTTTAACTTCCAATCTTGAAGCATCCCATGAATTAGTCATAACCTTGACTTACCCTGTGGTTACCGAAAGCTTGTAATATCCGAATCTCATATCAAACTCTACCCAGAGGATTCTCTGATCACTCTCACATCATCAAGTTACCCTCTCTACTAGATCATTCTTATCAGCACATAGCCTGCTGGTATTTTCCCAAGCTAGTAATCAAAATCATCTTCTTCTTATCCCACTCCCTTTCTAGATATTGCCCTATTTCACTGTTTCTCTATCCTTCAAAACTTCATGAAGTTGTTTTGTTTTATCTGTAACTCCTCTTATCATCATCGTTTTACTCAAACTGACCCAAGGCAGGTTTTGCCTTCTAATTCTTTGCATCAAAACTGTGGGAGCTAACATTCCCAGTTACCTTCCCATGGCCCAACCCAATGCTCAATTCTTAGTTGTCCTTTTAGCTGACCTCTCCTGAACATCTGATCCAGCAAATCTCTTCCTCTTTCTTTGTACCCTCTCTTCACGTGGCTTCCAGGAGACCAAACCTCTTCTGGCTGTCCTCCTCCCTCGTTGGGTGCCTCTTAGTTTATTGCTGTTATTTCTTCATCTTTCTGATTGGTAAACATTGAAGAGACTCAAGATTCAGCCTTGGATCTCTTCTCTAAACTTTGTTTACTCTTTTGGTGATCTCATCAAAATCATGACTTTAAAGTACTTAGGATGTCCCTATTTTTATCTCCAGCTCAGACCCCTTCTCTGGACACCAGTTTTACTAGCTGCCCACTTACACAATTAATGGACACATCAGTCTTAACCTTTCCAAAATGGAACACCTGACTTCCTTCCTGCCTCAATCTGCTTCCCCATAGTCTTCTCTGAGTTAGTGGAAACTCAGTCCATTTTGTCGCTTAGGCAAAAACTTCGGTGTCATTCTTGACTTTCTTTTTTCACAACTTATGTCTAATCCATCATCACATTTCTTGGCTGCACCTTCAGTTTATTTATAGAATTTAACTACTTTTCACAATTTATATCACCACCACCTCTTAACAAAAGTATAGCAATTACCTCCTAATTTGTCTCTTGGCTTCTACCTTTGGCCACTAGAATATACCCAACAGACAGACCAGAGTTACTCTGTTAACTTATAAGTGGGGTCCCATCATTTCCCTGTTCAAAACCTTCCAGTAGCTTTTCAGCTCAAATAGAGTACACAAAACCCTTCCAATGTTTTCCACAGGTGCTATACAATCTGTGCCCCCATTTCTTCTGGAAGTCAGCCCATATCATATAACTTTCACCCTAGCCCACCCTGCTCCTGACACACTGGCCTGATTTCAAGCCCAGGCCTTTGTATTTGTTTTCCTTTTGCCTATAATGCTCTCTTCCCTGACAGTGCAAGACAATGTGTTTCTCACCTGTTCTCAGCCTTTACGCAAATGTCACCTTTTTTGTGAGGTTATACTTTAACACATCTCTCTCTCTGGCTCTTTTTTAATTAGGTGAGAGGAGGAGAGGCAGAGAGACAGACTCCCACATGAGCCCCAACCAGGTTCCATCTGGCAAGGAATATAGGGCGATGCTCTGCCCATCTGGGGCCATTGTTCCATTGCTTGACAACTGAGATATTTTTAGCACTTGAGGGAAAGGCCAGAGCCATCCTTAGTGCTGGGGCCAACTTACTTGAACCAAATGAGCCATGGCTACAGTAGGGAAAGAGAGGGGGCAGAGGTGAAGAAGCAGATGGTTGTTTCTCTTGTGTTCCCTGACCGGGAATCAAACCTGGGACATCCACACAATAAGCCAACACTCTACCACTGAGCCAACCATCCAAGGCTCACCACATCTCTATTACCCTTTCCTGATTTTGATTCCAAAGGCTTTCCACCACATATCAAAATTTTAAAAATGCATTATTGTTATTATTTATTGCCTATTTCCTTCTACTAAAACTTAAACTCCACTTTGACAGAGATTGGTGTCTGCTTTGTTACTTGCTTTTTCCCAGGTGCCTGGAACAGTTGCTGGCACAGAATAAGCTCTCTGAAATTATTTATTGAATGAATGAATTATAGAAATGTCCTCTGTACTTCAATTTCTCCTGGATGTTTCAGGCAGTCCCTAATTGTAGCTGTGAAGAAGCCCTGGGGATTCCTTTTCTTCTCCCGTAACTGGAAGTAGATCCATGGATTCTTAGGAAGCCCAGGTGAGACCTGTCTGCTGCTCTGGCTGCCATGTTGTGTTCTCTCAATGTACAGTAATCATACTCAGAAACATACTCACAATAGCAGCCACAGTTAGTGAAAGACAATTCTGCCTTATATGCTTTAATCCTCACAACCCAGGAACAAAGGCAGTGGGTCTTGGTTCCCTGCTCATGTGATTTTCTTCTGATGTTTGGCTGTGGCCTCATGAGTCCTGTCTTCTTGGATAGCTTCAAGTCAAAGCCACAGTAGCCTCTTCTGCTGACTTTCTCAACTGGGAGTGAGTGATAAGGAACAACAAAACCAGAAGTGAGAGATCAGGGGTCTTCTAGAAAGATGGGATAGGTAGAAGGGCCAATGTTTTGTTTAGAGATATAGCATATATTGAGTACTTACTGTGTATTAGGGACTGTGATGAGAACTCCATTACTCTTTCGTTGAAATGCTATGACTGCCTTCATATGACCAGTGAGGGGAATACAGCTTAAAGTGGTCAAGCAACTGGTCAAGGGTCTCACAACTGACTACTAAGTACTGGTTCTAAGATTTAGATCTTGGTCATTTGAACTCAGATCCCTTGATTATAAGCACCATGGCCTCAGTTGGAGATATCTGCAGAAGGGATTACTGGGTCAATATTTTTGAATCGCATACCCCATGCTAGGCACAGTGTTACGTTCCAAGGATGTAGTTAGAGCAGTGGAAGTAGAGATATTTTCTGCATTAAACCTTCAGTCTATACCAGCTGAGGATATTATACAATTATAAGCAAAGACTTAGAATTTTAACACAGATATAAATAAGGATCATCTAATGCTTTGGAAGTGCGTGCCTTACAACCATTTAGTATTTACTCTTTATAGCTTTCCTGAAGAATAGGCCAGTCAGATTTTTATAGAGGGTCCTCTTCAGCACTTATAACTTTAATTTCTTTGAAATTACTAAAATTTCATTTGGAATTTTGCCTTTTTTTATGAGCACGTGTGCCTGCTTAACTAGGTCATATTATCAGCTTATTGAATGTAATGGCTTTTTGTTTATGTAATTACCTACTCCCCTGAGAGTCTTAGTTTTCTCCCCTTCAGAAAGAACATCTAAATATGTGCTCACTGCATTCCATCTAGATAGGGAGACACTTTTTTATATATACTCTTTGAATAAGAAGATGAAAGTCCCATTGGCTATTGTAATTTATCAAAAGCCATGAAGCTGGGGATGAAATCAAAACACCCACACATCTGAGCTTAGGATCTGAAGTGTGTGCTTTAGTGCCCTACAGCCTTAAGAAAGATATTCAGATTTCAGCAATAGGTAAATTTTAATAGACAAGGTGAAACTAAGCTCTCTCTGCGATGAAATGGGGTTTAGAGATTTAGGCGAGTATATTCATTACGATCTACAGATTGGTGAGCTGACCATCAGATCAGCACTGAGCATGGAAGATGGCACACAGTGGTGATTTTTAACTTGCAACTATCTACTTTCCACATTCAGCATGGGAAAACGCCTATTCTCCTGCATTGGCAGTTCTAAAACTTTGACCAGGAAACACCACTTTCAACTGGAGTTTCAAAGAGTAGACAGCGTGAAACCAGAAGACTTTCTGCAGAGAGTTGGCACTGTCTGTTTTGCTGGGTTTTTTTTAATCCCCATGCAAAATTAATTTCTGATACTTGTTTGCTGTGTAAAGGGGCTCTTTCCTGGAGCAACAAAAATTCTGTCTGTGCCATAGATGACATTTTTTTGGAGTTATGATTAGAGGCATGTGTTTTTGCTGTTATCTATTTTTAAATATATATGTGTTTAAAATGTTTCAATTAAAGTTGAAATACAATATTAGATTAGTTTCAGGTGTACAACCCAGTAATTAGCTATTAATTATATAACTTACTAAATGATTATCCTGATAAATCTAGTACACATCTGACTATGTTCCCTATATTGTACCTTACTTCCCATGACTGTTTTGAAATTACCAATTTGTACTTGTTAATCCCCTCACCCTTTTATCCCATCCCCCAACCCCCTTCCATCTGCCAACCATCAAAATGATCTTTGTATCTACGTATCTCTCCTTTCTTAATCATTTCAGAAGAATATATAGAAATCTGTAAACTGTTACAAGAGTCCATCTTTGGTGTGAGTATTAATTTGATGTCAAGGGATTGTTGTTTGGGACTATGAGCAACTTTGCCATTTTTCCCTAAGTAAGACTTAGAAAGTGAGAGGCATTCCAGAACAAGGTGGTCATCCCATGTAAGTCACTCTACTAAACTGTCGAATAACTTCAGCCCACTAATTAGGAAGGACCTACACCTGCCCAGTAAATACTTGAAACTTGCTAAATATTACTAAATATTGTCTTAGAATTAATTTGCCTTTGAGAGACAATATATAATATTTTCCAGAAGTCAGTGGTGCAATGAGTGTTTCTAAGGATTCGGGGAACTAATAAGGGTAACTCCCAGCCAAGGAATTACAACATTGCTGACTCTTCTTCTTTCCCTTGGTCATTAAATTTCCCTTTCTTGTATGCAAGCCAAATGGACATTTTCAAGCAAGTGGACTCATGCTCTCTCGCTATTATTCCTGAGTTTCAGTCATTAAAGGAACAATAGTCACCTCCTGTCACTGAGAGGCCTAGAGTTTTGTGGTGATGCCCTTATGGTTTAGGGCATTACCATTAATCTGAAAACAGGTTTAGGCCCCTTATCCTGACCAAAGAGCATCTGTTAAAGGCCTTTTGCCTGAAATGGTTTTATCAGGGCCACTAACTTCCTCCTTTTAAACTGCCAGCCCCATTGTTCAAGGTATTCCTTGAAAAGAGGAATGAATACAGGTATGTCCTCTAACTCTTCCTGTTCAGTTAATTCTGAAAACATCTCCCCTAGTGTCTGTCACCGCAAGACTGGTCACAACCACAATAGTAATCCACCTAGCACCTACTTAAATTAGCCCATCCTATCTGTACTTGGACTTTGCAGGCAGAACAGACTTCTTTTTATTCTCCCGTGGACCCAGGGGCAATAGCTATGATTACCCTCATTTTATAGATGATAAAATGGGCTTGTCTCTTCAAACCCGATGAGCTAGTTTATGGTAAAAATTAGTTCAATGCTGATTGATAAATTGCATTCCCAGAAATAATTGTTGAACTGTCTTATCTTACTCTTTGATTTGCAGGGGGGCTTTATAGCTGAACTCAATAAAAACAGCTTTTGAGAAGCCAGATGCGTGGCTGGTCGTAAGCCCCTTGCTTGCCTCCAAATCTGTTTTGGAGCAACACTGCTGTATAGACCAGTGGTTCTTAACCTTTTTTTGAGGTACCGAACCCACCAGTTTCATATGCGCATTCACTGAACCCTTCTTTAGTGATAAATAAGATATGATTTTTTTTTGCAAATTCAAGACATAGGTATATGTTTTTTTACTGGTGCACAAAATGAGCCATGCATGAACATCACCTTGCTCAAAGAACAAAACCAACAAAGTGCATGAACTCACAACAAATTATGGTATTACTTTATTCTGGCTTCCGTGGCAGAGGCTTCTCCGAACCCCTGAGACCGACTCATTGAACCCCTAGGGTTTGATAGAACCCAGGTTAAGAACCACTGGTATAGACCTTCTGTATGGGCTGGGTCCACGCTCCTGGAATAGGAATATGCAGCAGGATGCCTAGGAGACACTAGATGACATGTCTTTGGTTTATCTAACATAAAAATAACAGGGTGTTCTAATAACCACATTATTTTTATGTTAAATCAACCATGGGTGCAATATAAAAACTCACATAACATTGTGATGTAACTCAGACAACTTCAGAGAATGTTTAGCCTCAAGGGAGCCTCTACCCACCCATTCCATTGTTTGGGGCCATGGGCTACTTCAGGGGATATTTGATGAAGGAGTGTTTCAGAAGGACAATTTAGTAATCATAGGTTCAAGTCCATTTCTGCCTTTCACACACAGATGTCATACTCTATACCTCACAAAAGATTGGTTGACCTTGATTGAGCACCTCATATTCATCTTGTCTGTAATAGTGATACTGGCTTTATTACTGAAATAACAGAATTCAATGATGGAATTTCTTCCTCATAATTTAGGCTAAACTGAGACTATATTTAATCTTGTTTCAAATTAGAAACCACTGTACAGTGAGCCTTCTGAGCTTCCACAATAAGAAGAAAATGTATCTAATATTTATTGAATGCTTACTTTATGCCAAACACTTAGCTAAGCTCTTCACATGCATTTGTTACGAGTGCTGTAAGTTGCCTTTGTTATTATCCTCATGTTGAAGATGAGAAAACAGAGGCTTGGAGACAATTATTAGCTTGCCCAAGATTGTACAGGTAGAGAAGGCAGAGTTGGGATTTCAAAACCAGATAACCTGAGCTTGAACCTATGTCCTGATTTACTCTTTCCTCTCTCTGAGTGATTTAAGAACAGTCCTACAAAGCAATTTCTGATGCATTATATTGCTTTGATGATAATTTTATATACACAGGTATTCATCATAAGCCAGTGAAGAAATATAGGTGTACTCATTCATTCAACAAAGATATTTGGATCCCATCTCTGTACTAGGTGCTATGGATTTAGAGATGAGTAAGAAAATATTTTTTCCTTGGAGTAGCTCATAGTCAAGTGGAGGAGACTGGCATATAAATACAATGTGAAACAATCAAATGATGACAAGATGAAACAATCTGTACTATAAAAGAGGCAGACAGAGCATAGATATCACATGGACTTAGAATTCATATGGGTAATTGTGATGATATGTTGCCCATAGTGGTTGTTCCTCCATAAAGACTGAATATAGTGAAGGATGGGGAAGAGCAGAAACAAGGAAGAAGGTGAAGTCTTCAGTAAGTCTTTCAATCTCATTGAATGATTTTGCTGGGCTCTTTGGAAACATTTAATTGTGAATTATTGTTATTAGTTTTCTGAAGTCAATTTTATTGGTCAATTTTATTCTGTGCCTTCAAGCAAAACTTCAAGTTAATAATAGCATTTGCTTTTGATTGATTTCTTTGGTTTTGTTGATGGCCAATTTGAAGGCTTATTAATAGTTAATATGTTTAGGATTGTAAATATTTGCATTAAAAAAACAGATGCAAAATGACTACGACCTCAACCAACTTTTGCCATGGTTAAGAGCCAAGAGACTTTAACAGTAATGGATTTGGATTGAGTTAACCCTCAGAGGACCAATGACAGTCCTCCAATTGTCTTATTCTTGAAGATGGCAATATGCACATCTGTTTCAAAACTCATAGACATTGGTACATTAAGCTTTTGTTGGTTTAAATAATATAATTAAAAGTAAAATGTTTATTTAACTGCTGTGCTTTTCATTTCAGGACTAGATATGCAACTAGTATACCTATGATTTTCTCATGCTTGCTTTAAACAACCTACAGTTTTGTAAACTGACAACAGTACGATACCTAACATATGCTGAATTTAGGCTTTTCTTCATCCTTAGGAAAACAATTTAGAGTCATTTTCTAGAGGTGCTGCTGTTAGACAATAGTTTAGTTTAGGCAACATAATAATTTGTATATAAAGAAGTGTTTATCTAATTATTTGAATATGAAGATATACTTATGAATGAATAAAAAATGTGAGGCTGGTAATCATAATAGGTGGGAAGCAGTACAAGTCTCATAAACATTGATAATTTCACATAAAATTGGGTTTAACAAAATGGTGAAATTTTGGCTTTAATGGGATGCTAATCTGACTTAGGTCAATGTGTTAATCAAGACATGCTAACTGCTATAACAAAATCTCAATGGCTTAATCAATACAGTAAAGTTTTTAATTACATGTGCTACAATCTAGTATGAGGCAGTAAGTATTTCTTTCTGGTCCATGTAGTAATTCAGAGATGCTGCAGTCTCCTCCTTCTGACCATGCATAACTAGGACCTCTGTATCCTCAATCAGATCCCCACCTCCAGCTGGGAGATGATGGATAAAAGATAGGTGGAGATCCTAGAGAATAATTTTGGTGGGGGTAAGTCCTGGAAGTTGTACTCATCACTTTTGGACAGATCTCTGTCACATGGCCCCAGGTAATTTCAGAGGTGCCTGGTCATGTGCTTGAGAGGGAAAGGAGAAGGTATTTGATAATTACGTTGTATTGTCACAGCTAGTTAAATGTCTGTTTGATTGTGAAGAAACAGAAAAAGAGTTATAATCATGTATGAAAGGCTGGAAAGTTCATCAAAATTGTCTATAAAAAACAGAATATTATTTGGGATTTGTTGTTCTCTGACGCTGGGGCAGATTACAGAATGGCAGGATGGAACACATGGCTTTAGAGGAGTTTCCTAGGGCTCAGCAAATGGGAGACTCCTCAGTACTTTAGTCAGGATCTCCAGTGATTTCCCATACAAGTGTCCCTTTGTGTCCACACACAACATAGCATCCCCCAGCCGGAGATAAAATATCCTATTTCTTCACTGCTCTGAAACAATAGAAAGCTAGGCATAGTATGGACCTTTTATCGCATGGGCTGTCTCTAGAATTAGATTCTGATCTCTTGGAGGGCAGAGGCTCTACCATTCAAATCTAATTTTGTGTCACAGACACAGTGAAAGTGAAAAAAATTCCCACTTGTAACAAATAGGCAGAATCTGCCATTGACACTTAAAAAGAGGTATCTCCCCTTACGGCTGACCTCCAAGTGCCAAGGCAATCTTCAGTCTTTTTGGGGGGCAACAGGTCACATGGGTTCTACTCTAATAACTATTTTTATCCTGAAAACAGAATGTCAACTGTCTCCACTGGCAGTTTCTTCTCCTGATAGGTTAAAGAGCACACACGTTGACCCTTACCATCAGTGTGTGTCATTCTTGAGAGTTATCATTTGTGCGTGAGCATTGTGATTAGACTAAACGGATCATCTGTGCATCAAGATTGCATTCTATCGAACCAGGTAAATCTCAGCAAAACAACCACAGTAATTATCCTACTGAGGAAATTCACTTTGGCAGCACCTGGCTCAGGGTTGTGGTGAGCACTTAAACCATATTTCTACGCCCGAAGTCCCGCAACAAGGAGGAGAAATTAGATAAAGCTTATTGGAAGTAAGCCTGAGGTAAATGTATATCAGGATAATGACCAAGAATACATGTACTTCTCACATTACTTCTAAGCCCCACAACCAGATGAGCCCTGCAGAACCTTTTTTTAATCACAGAGCAGACTAATGAAAAATTGGTCTTCTTGAGGCTTTCAGAATACTTTGCATGACCTTGCTGCACCTTGAATTTTCATTATTGTTTCTCTCCTATGGAGAGGCTCACAGTTCTGTCTTACATGAAAGGCAGCAAGCTGAAAAGAAGTCTGCGATAATGAAGTCAGTTGTCACTGCAGAAGAATGACCTCATTGCGACAGTTCGGGAGGGCAAGGTCTGCTCCCGGTCCCACAGAGCTTGTCCTATTGGGAGGGGGCTATGAGACCCGAGTAGGGCTACACAATGTATCCTGAAGTTTTCACTAACTAGTTGGTCACCCACACATCCTGACTTCAAACATGAGTCCCGGAAGAAATTTTTAAAGAGATTTTTGAGCAGGATGTGGCCATCTTTACAGGATATCTTTTATAGGGGTCCTTTTACAGGAAAGTGAAACAAGTCAAAGGTATAAGAAAGTTCTTTTTGCTCTTATGAATGAAACTCCCTGCTGTCCTGTTATTTTTCCCCACAGTCACTAATTTCTGGACCTCATTTTTTAAGCCTACCCAACTTCCTCCTCTGTTGAGGTCCAGCATCTGCACATATCTAATTTGTCCTCTAGGGGGCACCTTTCCCACCACTCTTTAAGCTCATCCATAAACGATTTCTCTTAGCTCCTTTTAGCGATATGATTGATAGAAGGAAGAGAACCAGATGAACAAGTGTACAGTGCCGGCCGAAAGGAGCAGACTTACCCCTTTCATATTTTCCCCGTAACACTTATTGCATACTTGTATTGTCCTATCAAAATGAACGGGGTGTGATTTGCTTCCAAAATGCACACAGTCCTCTGGAACTTAATATGTTTTTATTTCTCTGTTAACATATTTGTATTTTAAAGGGCCATATAGGCCTAAAGCCAAAGGAACAAATAGTATTTACAATTTCAGGTGGAAATAACAGAGTGATCCTTTTGTTTGTGTTCTAGAGAAATAGAGGTGACTGGGAAGTTCTTAGATCCAAAAACAGAGGTAAGCATGACTGTATATGTGATAGCTCCCCATCCAGACTCCATAGACTCAGGATTTGACTATTCATCTACCTTCAGACAGTGAAGAAGACACGATTCTCTGTATTTGCCTGCAGAAGCAGGCATCATGTAGTGTTCCTCTGGGAATGTCCTAAACAGTCCTCACACACCATATCTCTGAGGATTTGTGAAATACTGTTTCAGTGTTGCTGACTCAATGGACAGAAATTGGTAGATGAATTGAAAGAGGGAAGATTAGGAACCTGACAATTCTACTTTTGTCCTAGGATCTGATTGCCCTGATGTCAAAAGAATGTGTCATTTTATGAAGCCATTTATACTCTTTAGGAGAAGGGAAGGTTCTCTGGGTAACATGCCACCAACCATCATGTAAATGTCCTCAGTTTTCTTGGCCCAAGTTCAGGTTTGCAGCCCATCATCACAGGATACTATAAAGCTTTTAGTCGGGGACAATATTTGACAAACCCCAGTGCGAATAGGGAGAGTGTGGTTTTGGGGCAGATGCGGCTATGCTAGAGACTGTTATAGAATAAGGAAAACGACAGAACCTTCTTGATTGGATGAGTTTTCCACTTTGTTCCCAGGCCCTGTATTCCAAAGTGTTGGATGCCAGCCATTCCTGTGCATGTTAGGAAAGCTCACAAATCCAACCCAAAGGCTGTATTTCTGATATCTTTCTTTTGGAAAGTCCATAACTGATGGACAAAGTTTTGGAAAAAAATCAATTATTTTCAAAGTAGTGTATTGTTTGAAATTCACTTGATGGTTCAGTATTTTTAGGAGTTGGTTTCTGCCTTGACAGGAAGGGCTCATGGTTTTGTGGAAAGGACACTTAGGAGTCAGAACCTGTGGGCTCACTCCCTGCTCCCAGGGATATGGGGACCCGAAGTCTTCAGACATCTCTTCCTGACTCTCAAGTAGCTCACCTTTTAGAGGAAGACCAGGGCAAAGTGACCTTCTATGTTTTCTTCCTTGGTTAAAGTCCTCTGTGATTCCAAACATTTCGCCGATGCCACTGATCTCTGAAGTCAATCTCAAATGATTGCTTTGACAAGTCATTTGGCACCGTCTGTAGTTCATCACCTTCTTCCATGTTTAACGTCAGGCCACTCATCTTCCTCTAGGGCTTCTGTCTTATTCTTCAGTGGAGTCATTCTGGCTGTAGACTCACTCACTCCTATCAGTGACCCTTGAGAAGGCGAGTGTGGATGGAGAGTCCACCACAGCTCCTTCTACCTTCTATTGGTGTCCTTCTCATGTTCTTCAGTGACCCTGAACTCAGCCCAAGGACCATGTTTTCTTTTTTTTTATCCTAATCAGTTGGTAGAGTGCTGCTTGAAACTTTGCGGTGGCTGTGAGGTCGTTTTGGGTTAATCATACTGATGCTTTGGGGGAGGGGGGTGCTGGGAGCTGCAGCCAGCCTTAAGATACATGAACAATTTAAGCAGAAGAGAACCATTTCAACTTCCCATACTCAAGTTCTAATAGCCTTAACAGAGAAACAATAATGAAGGAGTTTATAAAATACTCCCATACTCATTTAATGGTGGAAGGCAGGTGGGAGGAGGAGGCTGGCATTAGTGGTCGAGAGGTTGGGAGATGTGTAAGACTCACTAACAGAGGGATCAAAAGAAAAAATTCAGGGTTCCAAACTAACCAACTTTTCATGCTTCCCCTCTGTCTTCTCCAGGTCTCATGTCCTGATCTTAGATCTGTCAGAGGCCTTAGTTTAATGCTTCAACTTTGTGACAGCCCTGGCTTTTAATGGAAGATCACATGGTCTTTCAATTTGGGCTGCTCTCCTTCTGGTGATGGGAATGTCTGTCACCCACTGAACTCACTGAAGCTGACTCCACTTGTCCCTGTAACTGCAGGAGGTCATGACCTCCATTCTGAACAGTCATTAATGTAGACTTGCAGAATCTTCTAGGTAAAGCAATGGAGGCCCAGAGAGGGTAAGTCAGTTCTCCAGGAATACACAGGTTAATAGACATGACTCAGTAAAATAACTCAGATCTCTACCCCTTCACCTGGTTCTTCCCTTTGTATCACATGCTTTCTTGCCTCAGAGAGTGGAGGGGATGACTCTTTAACATTTCAAAGAAAACACTGACATAGGACCCCAAAGCTAGTTCTCTTTAGTCTGTTGCTTAATTGGCTTTGCTAGTTGGTCTTTACAATGCTTCTCATTCCTTGAAATTGGTGTCCATCTAAAGGTTAGGGAAGTAAATCATGCCTCTGATATCATTCTTTACACTTCCTTTAATTGCAATTAAAAGTATATGGAGAAGTTCTAAGGGAACTGATTGCAGTTTCAGTGATCATGGGGCCTACTCCCAGCCCTCACGTTGACAAGTAAAGTAGCTGATGTATAATTACAAATTCTGGGTGGAAAACTAGGAAATGCTTCCTCTGTCTATAGTTCACTTTCTTTATATCTAGAGATAGGTAATACTTAAGCAACTTTATGGGACTACTTTAAGGCCTTTCTACTGACGTATAGGTGGGAAATAGAATGTGTGATCCAACTCTTCAATTCAGTAGGCACCATCAGAATAAAGCTAATATGAAAATAACTGCTTGTAAAAAAATGAACACAAAGCCCCAATAGTGGCAGAAAAGAATGTGTACAACATGGGTAATAAATATTGCCGTTAAACCCTTGTTTCGGTCCCACTTTCTGTCGAGGTAAAAAATGTGATATTTATGGCTGGGCTCATAATTACTTTTATGCTTGAAACAGGAAAAAATTGGGTTGTTGGCACAGGAAAGTATGAGCCAAGTGTTGTTCATTTTTTTCCTGTGAGTACGAGGATAGAGGTGGCACAAAGTTTTATTTTTCTTAGAAGAGAAGGGAGTTCTTAGCAGCACTTGCTCTCTAACCAACCACCCGAGAAAGCAAGGGGTTACCCTTTCAGCCGTTAGGAGGGATTATTTTGCCTTTCTGAGTTTTGTAGTTGTGGAGATTATACAAGAGGGAACAAAAAAGGGGGTGATTAGGAAACAACAACAACAAAAGGTTTGTAGAACACAGGATCAATATTAACTTAAGGTTAGGATTCTGAATTTCCAAACACAATGTATTTTGTCTACCCAAATGATCGGTCATTTGGGAACTATGACAACACTTGGCTTTTGAGTTCAACCAGGGTTTCTAACCCACCGTCCCTTTGCCATTCATTCTTCTCTATCTCATATTACTGTACCTTCTATACTTTAAGGAAAATCATTGGCAATCATTTCAAAATCATTAGTTCTTTTCCAGATAATGACTGTGTGTTCTATTGAAATGCTTGAATCCTGAAACAACTAAGCAAAGCTCTAGAGGTAAACAGAGGCCAGCAATCCAGCCACAGTCAACTTCCTAACCTGCAGCAGGAGGTCCATGAGGATCAAAATCTGTCCTCTGTGAGTTTCCAGGCTAAAAATAAGGTACTTGTAGTCAGCACCTCAGGGCTTAAATCATATGTTATATTCCATAAATATAGCCACATTGTCTCTTTTCCCTTTCTTCTTCTCCATTTCTGACAGAAACCATTTGAAGTTTTATTTTAAATCATCTGACTTGGTGTGAGAAACTTCCAATGTGAATTTCTGAATGTTTAAGGTGTGTGTGTGTGTGTGTGTGTGTGTGTATGTGTGTGTATTCCTGTGAGTGTTTAATGAAATCAATGTAAAATGCTGTCTGAGCTGAAGGCAAAGACTTTTCCTTAACTCATTTAATGTCACGCAGATTATGGTGGGCTTTTCATTTGTATAATTTGTCATGTAATGCCACTGCCTTAGAAGCATGCCGGCTTAGTAAAAAGCATTCATTTAAATGAGAATAAAAGCTTAATTACTCTCTTTTACCTTTAAACATTTGTTACAAATTATGTAGTGTCTTGAAGGGACTGCATGAAATAAGCAAGAGAAGGATTTCCATCCTAGTCCTGGGTCTACTTCTAAGTAGCTGTGTGACTGTGGATAAGTCATTTCCTGTGATAGTCAGTATAGGTTAACTGCTAAGAACAACAACAACTCACAATAGGATTTCATTTCTCACTCAAGTAAGAGTTACATTTAGGTTGTGAAATGGGCCACAGAATACCTGCACCACAAGCATCACTTATAAATGCCTCGGGAATAATAGCGAGCAAGCTAAAAGTGTAATATTGCAAAGATTTGCTCCTCTGTTTCAGTTGTATGTGACTACAACCCAATTTCAACTAGTTTAAGAAAGATGGTAGACTTATGAGCCAACAAAACCCAAGGCAGTCTGAGCAACACTAAGTCACGGGAAGAAGCGGCAGCATCTTGGCCCCAGGATCGAGGACCAATGACTAGTATTTTCATTCTCTGGCTCTCTCTGCTGTTTAGATTCCTCTTCTCTCATATGGATTGGCCTGTTCCCACTATCTTGCTTAGAGACATGGTGGTTGATGCCTCTCACTTTATGTATTTTAAATCTTTATCCTTTGGAAAGGAACTGACTTGATTGTGGGAGTTTTATTCCAGAATCATAAGAAGGGGTTCAATTTTGATATGGTTGGGCCTGGTGCACCACATTCATTAATGTAGTCAAGGGACAGTCACCCTGTAGTCATATGAAGATGGTGGGAGAGGTAGCATTTTTTCTTTCCGTCTAAATGATATCTTTCTGACTGGATGTCAAAGGTACCCGGTATCTCCTAATAGAGTCTCACAATTATGAACATTATCTTTCCTTCTTTCTTATATCACCTTTACCTTTTCCTTTATCCTGGATCCTCAGCACCATATGTTAATCAGATAAATCAACCCCTGCTGAAGAGTTTATGATTGATTATGATTTTAAAAGCTAATTTACTCAGGGGTGCATTTTCACAGAAGTATTCTGTCTCTAACTGTAAGAAGAATATTCAGTGCTTACTAAGCACTTACACAGGCAAGGAAGGAATTGTGCTGGAAAATGTAGGTACTACAAAGTCAATGGAAGATGTCTTTTGGCTGGTGTGGGAGTGATGCTTGTCAGCCCTGGTGTTAGATTACAGAAAAGTTCAAGTTTTGTCACCTGGCAAGTGTAATTTTTGGGTAACCTACCCGACTTCTGTATCTTATCCCCTCTTTGAAAATGGTAGAACTAATAGTGAGTTCTTCATGAACTTGTTTGTGAGAGTAAAATCACTCATACAAAAATGTATAATGTTCAGCACAGCAACTGGCTCATTGTAAAGGTCTAATGATTCTTATCTTTCAAATGCTAAAGCATATATAGATTAGCTTTTCTTAAGAAGGAAGATATATTCTGCCCTCTCAAGCTATATTTCTAGGATAAGCTTTTCTGTTACTGCCTTGTATTGGAAGAGTTACCATCAAAAATGGATGTCATCATTTTAGAGAACCTAAGTGTTCTGTTCTTAGTCCCTTAGTCTTAACTTGAAACTTTTCATTTCTATTCTGTATTGTTCTGCATCATTCTGGGAATGTCTCTGGGCAATGAAAGCTAGTAAGACATCTGTAATATTCTTACACCATGCTCTCTGCCATTTGCAAGCATTTTGAGTAAGTTTATTTCAAGTGAGGCTCTCCTTCTCACACTCTTAATTCCAAAATTGTGGTTGTAAACTAATGCATTCATGTGTAATTCGAGGACAAATGCAGACAAGTTTTCTGTTAAATTTGAACTTTCTGTATCAACATGGGTAATATAAAAATAAATCAATAAAGCAATTAAAGTCCTACCATGCTAAGGTAAATCTCTGAAGTCTGCTCCTCTTCCTTTTGTGTTCTGAACTTGCTCTAACCATAATAAAGGGAATGACCTTATATAGCAATTTTGTTTCTCAGATCTGAGTTTGTAAACCATAAACTTATAATAGACCCCATCAGTCATAAAGGATGCTAACATAAATGGAGCATTGATTCTGTGCTATACATTCTATATAGTTATCTTCACAACATAGTCAGGTTTATTATTAACCTTAAGATGCAGAACAGTTTAGAAATTTACCCCAAGTCCCACTGCCAGTGAATAGAAGAACTGAGATTTGGACCTAGATTTGGACCCAGGTTAACCTAAATCTGAAGGACTTGTTTTTTCAGTTCTATCATCGTCATTATTCAAGACTACATCAACTTACTATTCAAGAAAAAAAGAAAGAAAGAAAATTACTAACCAATTTAGTAAACAGAGATAAACTTGTGACTCCTTAGGTTATTTACCTATTAAAATAACTGATTGGCTTAAAATGAAGATTCTTCTCATGTTTCTTGAAGTTATTTAGTGAGACAAGGAGTATAGCTGTGAATGACCAACCTTGACTGTATATATTCTGCAATGAAGAAAATCGTAGACAGTCCAAGTTTTTACATTAACAAGCATGCCTACTCCTCAATAATGCACTGTTGGAGACCACAAGTTCTAGAGCTATCAACAGGTTCACAGTCCCAATTGACCTCTCCATGACATTTTTTATAAAATAGTGATGATATTAATATTACCTATATATTAAGCTTATTGTGAGAAATGGATAAGTCAATATATGTTTTTGAGCAATTAGAAAGTGCCTTGTTCCTGATAAACACTCAAAATATTAACTGTTTCAAGGATTAGAAATACAAATAGGGTCTCAATGAGTGTTACCACTTAATTCACCATTGGACTGCAATAAATTTAAAGGGTTTATCACTTTTGAACTTATAATAATTTAATTTTATTTGAATTTCTGCATTGCCAATCAAATTAGCCAATTCACTGTGGTCTTCAGTATTTCAAAAACATTATTTTTTAAATTCTCATTTCCAGACCCTAAATCTCATTTTCATGTATACCTGTTTCGAGTAGACCAAGTATTTAGAAATCTCTCTTTAAAATTATCAAGAGAGTAATTTATGCCCCTTTCAAAATTTTATCACAATGTATCATTTTAGAAGTTAATAAAAATGTTATATTTAACAAAACTATCCCCATTTACTCATTTCATGTCAAATGGAGATCATTTTCATAAGTAAACTCAGGCAGAACCAAAGAAAGCAAACATATTTATTAAAGTTTAAATATTTTGCTTCATTTTCATGTAAATTCAGTTCTTTAAATTCTTAAACTTTTTTTGGACTTAAACTGGTGTTGGCTCAGTCTATGGGAATGAGTGTTGACACAAGAATACAAATACTGTAGAGACATGTGCCAGTCTGCTGCTTGTGGCTGTAGGGTTGTCTTCGCAAGGCGGACTTTCAAGATGTTTCCAAGGTTCCCCTCCTTTTGAGGTCCACACATCTGACCACCTCCTGCTGGTCAAAGGTACTCCTGAGATGGTAATTGACAACTTACACCGTTTGCCACCTGGAGCTACCAAGAGTGGGTCCGACTAAGTTTTCAATGACCAGGGAAACTGTCATTGCCTTTGTCCCTGCACCCCACCAATGTCCACCCCTAGGTTTACCAGATTCACAGTCAGAGTCAACACACACACACACACACACAAAATGGCAGAGTGTCAGCATTCTTTTAAAACTGAAGTTACATGTTTACATAGTATCAAAAGTCTTTCAGTTCTACAAGGTTTCTTTAATAGTATGCCCAGCTCCCCTCAAATATTTTCTTTTATAGGAAAATTTGAAATTAATGTAGGAACTCTGAGGGTGCCTACTTAGGTTCCAGATCTGGCTCTTACACTGTTGTGGGACTATGACACCTCACTGTCCTTATCAGCAAAATGGGGATGATAATAATAGTAGCTTCCCCATAAGGTGTGCTGAAGAATAAATGAGTCAAGTACCTAAAATATTACCTGAAATGTAATTAGCACTATATGAACTATATTATGATTTTTTAACTATTTACTATTTAACTATTATAATTTATTAAGTATTACATACTTTATTAAATTAGTATGTAAATGTTACTATTCCTCAGAAGTAACTGTTTTAAATTATTTTGTTGATCATTTTGATGTTTACCATCATCTCTCTAATCAACATGCTTAGGTTGCTATTTATTTTTTAGTTTTAGGGATTGGGTTTTGTAGAAGATGAGGATTTTACTCATTCCTCACCGTTACCCTACCACACTCACCCCCACCTACCACACACACATACAGGCACACTCATGTACACACTCCCTCCCATCCTTAACCCTCCTAAGACAGCCAGATCATATTTTTGACTAGATCAATACTCATTATTTACCCCATTAAAACCTTTAGTAAATCTTATCTACTTGTCAACTTTCATTTATTAATTATCTATGTACTTGCCACTAACTCAATCCAATCTGTCTGCCAATCATCAGAACCTTCTTTTGAAGCATTCATCGACACTGGGAAGTTATGACTTAATGTCATCTTTTGAAGAAGCTTCCTCCAAAGCCAGTCTGTACTATTGCAAAATTATCATCTTGGATTGTTTCTGGAACCCCTAGTATGTGGGTGTTGGACTTTTAGTATTGTTGTTCCAATGTCTTAATGTATTTTCTATTCTTTGATCTTTGTGCATTATGGAGATCTTTCCATCCCCCAGCTAGTTCTGCTATCAATAATCAATGAACTGGGAATCAAAAAATGGAAATTGGCCAAATTCTGTTATCAATAAGCCGCAATAGATTTAGCTATTTTGGTCTTAATGCTCTCATCTGTAAGGTATATGAAGTTGTACTAAACCGGAAATTTGTAAGCTTGGCTAGTTACCAGTGATTTTATGGTGGTGCCAAAGCAGATCTCTGCTAAGGGCAGAGAGAAATAAAGCAACTCTTACTCCCTTCTTCCTCCGAACAGAACAGGCTACTTTTTATCTGTTTTCACCTAAGATTCTTAGATTATTGTCATTTGATTGCTTTTTGTGGGGAGGTCAGGTTTTCCTGACATTTTTTTTTTTAATGAACTGGTTTAGGCGATGTCAAAGGTTCTTTTTGTCTTCAAAACCCTGTGATACCCTTCTACTGTTCTGACCTTTGAGACTTGTAGCAGGAAGACCCCACATGCTGACTAGCGACCGATTAGTTTATGAGCACAGTAACAGTCCCTTTCATATCGTGTCATGAGGTTTCTTCCATGGTTCTGTAACTAGACCGTAAAGTGCTAAGAGGTCTTGGCAGTCAGCTTAAATTAGTAAAGAAATATGGTAATAGACAGAAGGTCTCACATTGCAGGCTTAGAAAAGATTATAATAGCCCCAACAGTGTGGAAATGGTTCTTACTTTATTTTTAAAGAAAAAAAAATAGAGACTACCTCAGCAGGTGGATGCTTATGGATTAATAATCACTTTACAGCACTGTTGGAAATCAGTTATCCATCATTGCAATGTGACTATGTTTCCAGAGAGAATTTTAGGAGGTTTGAATGCAGAATGCCCTGAGAATGCAGCACAAAAAGAGTTATTTCTTTCATCCTGTGAAATGTATTCTAGTCTAGCAGATAAATTGTATCATTAGACATTTTTATGTACTGTCTGGCTGTGTACTGGTACCAATAGCTTTTACCCTCCCCCAATGCTCATTACAAAGTACTGTAAACAAGTGGCAACTCTTGTTGAGTATCAGGAGACATGCAGAATAGTAAAAAATGAGCAGAATCTCTTCCTACTAAGCATTTCCACCAAAAAGAGGAAAGAATGTTTTTAGCAGTTCTTACACGTACAGGAGAGTAGATAACAGCAGATAAATTAGGAAAACAATTGTATAAGTTTTATGAATGTTTCATTTGTGATATTTTATTATGTGGCAGTGAAAATTTCAGAATAAACTAAGGTATGAAAAATAACTTGAATTCAAAGGGCAGAAAATGTTGCTTTTAATGGCAGAAAAAGGATGTATTTAAACATGCAAAGCAATCTTTCTGCAAACAAAAAGGGATAATTCAATAGTAAATATGACCTATGAACTTATAATTAACCCTTGAACAATGCAGACTAAGGGGCAGTGACCCTCTGCACAGCTGAAAATTAGTGTATAACTTTGACTCCTCCAAAACTTCACTACTAATAGCCTATTGAAAGCCTACCAATAACTTAAACACTTGATTAACATATTTTGTATGTTTTATGTATGAATACGGTATTTTCACAATAGTAAGATAAAGAAAATTGTACTAAAGGCAAAATACATTCACAGTACTTATTGAAAAAAAATGTGTGTATAAATGGACCCATACATTTCAAACTCATATTGTTCAAGCTTTAATGGTAATAAAAAACAGGATTGATAATTTTCATTTGAAAAAATATTTTATATTACAAATTAATATAATTTTATGGTACAAAATATAAGCAGGAAAAAAGTAATAAAATAATGAAAACACTAAGTACTTCTTTTTTATTCTTTCCAAGCTGGTAATTATTTTATAAAGCTCTAGATATAGTTAAGATTGGTGCTTCTCAAACTTTAGTATTAGATGCACCAGGACAGCTTGTTAAATCACAAATGGGGGACCCCCCAGAGTTATTGACTCCTCAGATCTTTGAGGGGTCTCTTTTCTAACAGTTGCATGGGTTGTGAATACAACTGGTCTGCTGTTTGGCCATCTGAGTGGCAAGGATATCGTTCAGGATTACAGATTCCTAAGACAGTCAGCTAGACCTTATATTCTCATTTTTCTTCCCAACGATTCTACAAAAATAGAAAGCAATTTATTTATACCAACTAATGAAATTAACTCACAGTACTTACTATGACAGACTGTGTGATATCAAAGAAACACAGTCCCTGAAACGATTAGTTTTCCTTTTAATCACCAACAATGCAAAATCTAGTCGTTCAGTCATGGGAATCAGGGAAAATATTCTCAGGCCTAGAAAATGACTCCCTGGCTCATCTTCTTTCGTCACCATGTTTTACTCATCAGAAAGATAAAGTACAAACTAAAAATCCCTGCATCTCATATCTGTTAATTATTGACTAGAAGAAGGCTTTGTGGCAAATGGTGGGTTTCAGCTTTGATAATTAATGGGTTTGACACTGCCCAGATGACAGATGTGTGTAATTCTCATTAAAGTCAGTGGCAGTTACACAAGAGCATCAAAGCAAAACAGCATCTTTTACAGAATGTTCTCATTTGGTAAATGATTCACTATCTCCCCAACAGTAGAGACATAACGCTTTTGTTCTCTGGGGTGAACAAGAAAATACTCTTTAGACAGGATGTAGTTTCAAATTTTAGACTTGGAATGTGCAACTAAGAAAGGGCATAAAATATTTCCACTCAGAAACCTTCAAGTAGGAAGGAGCCAATAACTCTACTGAAGATGCTGCTATCCCTGTGCTGCGGACCAGGAGGGTTAGTGCATCACTGGATGGATACCAGCTAATCTCTGGATTTTCCAAATATCAAGTCAGTCCAGTAGTCTTTGACAAGGTGTGGCAATTTCCAAAAGTACAGCAACCAGTGACTGAGAAATCTAAAGGGAACTTCATCATTGTAAAATGTAGGTGCAGATGCTAAGGTTCAGTTATCAAGCAGCAAGTTATGAGACTGTTCAACTAAATTCTGGTCCTCACTTTATCATTGAGATACTCTCTACCTAGAAGTGCTTCAGTTAACACATCTATAAATGGAGAAAATACTGTCTCTTCATTCTGTCTTCCTCTGAAGCTGTGATCAACAATAATGGAAAACATGTTGAATAATCAAAAGCATTACAACAATTAGAACAATAGGCATTAGAGGAAGCATCCACATTCTTACTGTCAGGGATCTTACACAATTATATACTAAGCCTTTCTTCTCTGATTACCAGAATAGGCTGCTCAGGATATGAGTCTCCTTAAACATATTCAGTCTTTTAGAACATGGGATCTTCTGCAAAAACACTTATTTAGTCACAGAATGGGGTGATGGCAAAGGTTCGATTGCCTGTGCATATGACCAACCATCTCCCTCCCAACCAAATGTTTCTTTAATTCTTCGTCAGCAATGTATTTCCATAGGTTTGAGAACACAGAAAGAAAAACACTCTAAAAAGAAATAAATGACTGTTTATCCTCTGTTCCAACATTATTCTCACAATTCGTTCTCATTTTTGAGACTCTTTGTTGAACTAATTTTTCTCAGCTACTCCAATCCTCTATAATTATCTATAGTTCCCAACATAAATATTAGTCAGGAATTGCTGATGAAACACTACTTTGTTTCTTGTTAAATAAACCTGCAAGGTTCATAAAGGAGCAGCACTTGAAAAGGTGGAAACAGTCAATGCCGGTAGTTCCCACCCCCCTCTGATATTAACGTGCTTTTGTAAGTAGTGAGGATCCTGTCTGCTGGAGAAGAGCATGATGGGGGAATAGGGTGGGGCGTCTTCAGTGCACTCAACACTGGCGTTGGGGACAACTGGTAGGAAGAGAGGAGAGAGGAAAACTCATCAGTGAAACTAGATTGATTTTTTCTTTGTCAGTTCTCTTGAAATCTTCATGCGAAATGGCATTGAACTGACATTGACTGCTATTTAATCTGTGAGCCCCTCTTAGCTTTTTCTGAAATGCTGTTAAAATCTTATTCTGTAGACACTGGGATGTGATTATTTAAATGCAAAGTTTCAAGCAATACAAAACCCCTGCTGCATGTTGCTGTTTCTAGGCAGAAGACATTCCAAGACTGGGGACAAAGAAGTTCATTGCACTTACTGCATGCTCCAAATGTGGAAGGGATACCCGCTGTAAATGTGGTATTAGAGGTTTGGTTCATTTTAGAGCAGTTGGAAAAGTGGAGTTTCATGACATAGTGCAAAAAGACACTGTTTTCTTTTTCCTCCTGCTAGTTCTTGTCCTCCTCTTAGTCCTTGTCCTCTTCTTAGTCCTTGTCCTCCTCCAACTCTTCCTCTCCTTCCTCCTCTTCTGTCTTCCTGTTCTTCCATTTCATCTCTCTCCTCCTACTCTTCTATGTTTCCTTTATCTTTTTTTAGAGCTTGTCGTACCATCCCTGATAGACGCCTGCGCCTCCCAGTCTCTGCTCCCCTCTGTTACAGTGTTTCCCAAGTGTTCCTGTAAGAGCCCTTGGTTGAGTAGCTGACTCCGATTCAGGAGGTCTGGGATAGACAGAGGCCTTGTGTTCCAACAAGCTCCCAATTGATTCCGCTGCTCATCCAGGGCCGGCTCTGGGACTCCAGGAAAAATTTAATTTAGATTTATATCAACTTTTGGCTTTAATATGGGTAGCTCAAAAAGATTTAAATGAAATATTCATATTCTAATCTGATATAATTTTCTACAATTATTCTTACATATTAAATAGACATTTTCTGCATAATAAAGTAGGGTTTTCATAGTAAATGTATAGGACAGAGAGATTGCTGGAGGCAAGGTATACCTGAATAGATGAGGGAAGAGAGGTATATCTATATTTTATATTGATTCCTTTTGTTTTAGAAAGAGACAGAAAGGAAGAGAGAGAGAGAGAGGGAAGCACTTGTTGTTTCATTTGTGTGCTCATTGGTCACTTCTTGCACGTGCCCTGCCTTACTTGTAATTGAACCCACAACCTTGTCATTTTAGGACAACTCTAAACAACTGAGCTAACCAGCAGAGATGAGAGATAAATCTTATATGGTAAGACCTTAGAAATATGAGAAGGAAATCTTCCCATTGAATTAGACAGGTTGATTCTCAATAGCCTGGATCTCGGAGAAGAGAAGCAGTCATCCCTGAGCTTAGTTTTGCATACTCCTAGCAGATCTTTGCCTTTCAGCTGTTTTATTGACAATGGCTTAGTTTTTGTTACTAGTTCCCCACTCCATTTCAAATATAAAGGAATGCTGATCCCCACGCCCACTCTCTTTCAGGTTAAGATCAGGGTCAGGTATCATGCTAGTAGACAGAACTCTCAAAAGATAGAAGGTTCACCTTGGTGTGAAGTCCCTTTCATCTGAATTTCCTGAGTTGACAAGTCCAAGACCCCTAGCTGCTCACCACCCTGATGTGAACTTGTCCTCGCCCATTCTCTCTCTCTCTCTCTATGTTGCTTCTACAGGCAATGTGAAGCACGGATGCTTCTCTTTTTACATTCATTGTGTGCACGATAAATCTTTTGACATGGTATTCTTCTTTTGTATGTTTACTGTACATACAATTAGAGTAGATAGAAGTCAAAATGATGGCAGTTCTTCTTATGGTTATTTGAAGTTCCCAAGAGTGCTGCTGGGCTCTGTAATTGCTTGCTAATGTAAAAATATTATTGTTAGTAAAGCATAAATCATGGCAATGTTGGCCCTTGGAGGCTAAAAGCAGCACAAGATGTGATAATTAAGATATACTAATAGATTGGGCAATTTCTGTAATAGAGGCTTTTAACAAAGTAGGAAAAATGGCATCTTTCTTGCTACAGTGAGGCAACAAATAATATATGATGTTTGCTTTGTGCAAAAGAGATCACCTACTAAAAACAGTAGCCAGAAAACAGTAACAAGCCATTTTTTTTTCTTTATCATTCTTTTTGTTATCCTAGCCATATGGCAGCTTATGAATAAAGTTTCAGGTTGAAAATAGCTTCATACCTTATAAGGACCAGACAAGTTTTTAGATTGGAATAAATTCCTTTTTTAAATGTCCAAGAAACTGAGGCTAAGATTGATAAAATACCTGGTTTTAGTTGGGAGCAGAGCTGGGACTAGAAACCAGGCCCCTGGTTACAACTGAAAGGCTCTTTCCATGCAGGGAACCAAGTCTTCCATTCAGGATTCTCATGTTTTCAAACTACGAGTGTTCTTTTCCTGTTTTATAAACATACTTCCCTTTTCTGTGATGTCTGGCATATATATTTTAAAATATGTTGGTATTGTGTGCTTGCTTCGGCAGCACACATACTAAAATACGTTGGTATTGTGCATCATTGACAATATGTAGTTGACATAGGAAGTTGCTTGACTTTAAATACTAGGAACAAAAGACACCAGGAGTTCTCTTGAAGGGAGGGTATTCCCAGACTAGTACTGATGCTTCCTGTGATTTCTAAAGTGAAAAGAGAGCTCTGTGTTAAAATGAGGAGTTTTGTGCTTTTTAGGCTGCTAATTCAGAAGCTGTAGACAAAACAACAACAACAAAAATGTTTTCCCCTTGATGCATATTTGAATTCAATTAGTATTAATTAGAATTATATACACAGAGGCAGGGGCATGTCACTAAGGAAGGTAGCTACAGCTCTACTTAACACTCGTCTAACCCTACATAGACCCTTTCATCAGAGACTCTCAGAATGTTTTCAGACCATGAATTTTTCTCCTTATTTCACTAATTTCTTTTTCTCTTTTTGTTTTATGCTATCTTCCTTACTCATCTATCCATTAACTGGAGCACCTGTTATACATTATATGTCAATGCTCTATTCCAGGTAATAGGAATAAAGGATAATCATGACCTACTTTTTATCCTCCCGATGGAATTCATAGTCTGGTGGAGAATAAATACAGAAGTCAAACATGTGACCCAATACATATTAAACTTCAAATTGTGGTGGAAATCCCGGTACAGAGAGTGAACAGGCGCTGATATTTTATAGGGTGATGTGGGGGTAATAGGTGAGCTAGGGAAAGAATACTTTAGAGCAAGAGAGCATGTGGAAAGGGGATGAGTTGGGGGCAGGGTTAGCCTGTTTGGGGAAGCAGGCCAGGCAAAAAGTTTGAATTTTTGGGTAACTAAAATGGAAAATTGTTGAAGTATTTTAAGCAGAAGAAGCATTGTTATCATTTTAACTTAAAATAGATTTCTCCCCTGCAGTAGTGGTTTCGTGAATGTACATGCGATCAGGTGGCATAAGACTAAACACATGCATTATGTCATTGTTAATTTTCTGGTATTGCTATTTATTATAGTTATGTAAGAAGAAACTTTTGGGGAAATTGAGTGAGGAGTACATGGGAACCTCTCTGTACTATTTTTGGAGCTTCCTTATAAATATGTAATTATTTCTAAATAATTTTTTTAATGTTTCTAAAATGCTTGCAGAGAGTGGACCATAGTGGCATGCAGACACCAGTGAGGAAGCGATTTCAAAAGAGCCAATGAAAGAAGTGATCAGGACTGCAGTGGTAGATATATACCATATATCAGGAGATATATATATATATATATATATATATATATATATATATATAATATATATATATATATATGTATCATATATGTCATAGACATATCAAATAGATATATTTGGCTTACTGAAACACTGGGTGTAGGAAATAAAGGAAAGACAAACTCGAGAATAATTAGGATTTTTATCTGAGCTTCAGTTTATGTTCATGTGTTTATTAACTTGAAGAAGTCTGGGGAAGAATATAGGTGAGTTGAGGCTGGGGTATTAGGGGTATTTCTGAGACATTTAAGAGAACACACTTATCTGTGGCTGAGAGGAGTGGTCTGGGTGGTGATGTAAATTTGTGCGTAGACAGATCCTGTCGAAAGGGAGAAGGACTGTGGCTGTACTCTGGGGGAAAGCAGTGGTTAGAGGAAACAGGAAGGGAAAACAGCCGGTGGCATGGGATAACAACCAGAAGAGAACAGTAACATTTTAACCAAATTTAATAATTTTGGAAATCATTTCCCAAATGGAGGAATGGAAAATTGTACGGGTATCTCTGAAAGTCTGAATGGAAAATGAGTGTTTATTAGATTTGGCAATGCAGCATGTGGATTACCATACTAGAGAAAGTGGGGTAGTGGAGCTAGTGAAGGGGAGAAGGTACGAAGTAGACAACTTTTGAGAATGGAGCAGAGAAAGGTTGCGATAGCTGGAGGTAGCTGCAGAATCAAAATACCAGCGGTCCCAGACGTATGACTGTCCAACTTACCATTTTTAGACTTTTGACTTTTAATCTTTTCTGGGCTAGCGATATGCAGTACAAACTTCTCTTATGACACTGGGTAGCAGCAGTCAGGTGATTTTGCCCAACTGTCGGCTAATATAAGCGTTCTGAGCACATTTAAGGTTGGCTAGGCTAGGCTATGATGTTTTGTAGGTTAGGTGTATTGAATGCATTTTGGTTTTTATCTGTCTATTATTTTTTTCTCTTGGTCCAAGTGATTTTAATATTGCCCTTTCTCTCTTTTCCTGCCTTTATATAATTATTCCTGTTTCTCACTCTAATCACTTATTAGTGATATATTTCATAACTATTTTGTTTAGTGGATGCCCTAAAGTTATCAATGTGTGCCTTTGATTTATGATCATTCAAATTATTGCCATCAATAATGGTAGAATCTTTGAATAGTTTAACTGTATTTGCCTCTGCCTGTCCTTTGTTTTTTGCTATGCATTTTAATTCAAATGCACTTTAAAGACCTTAAGATATTAAATCCCATTCAAATATAGTTACCCCCATATTTACTCTTTCTGTGTCTTCTATCAGGTGTTTTCTTGTTTCGTTCTGTTTAGAATTCTCTTTTATGCACCTTTGCTAGTGACAAACTCTCAGTTTTTTGTTTTTATGTTTGTCTGAAAATGAGTTTATTTTATCTTTACTAATGTTTAAGGTAAGTATATTTTTGTGTTGTGTAAAATTCTAGGTTAGCAGGTTTTTTATTTGTTAGTTCCATCATTTCTATTGAGAAATCAGTTGTAAGTTTATTGTTTTTCCTTTTAGAAAAATGTTTGTTTTCTCTGTTTTTAATGTATTTTTCTTGGTTTTGACTTTTGGCAATTTGTGTGTGTGTGTGTGTGTGTGTGTGTGTGTGTGTGTGTGTGTGTTGGTGTTAGTTTGCTTGATTTTCAGTGAAATTCTTCAATCTGAGAGTTAATGTCCTTAATCAGTTTGAAAAATCCTTATTGTTTATGCCTTCAGCTACTGCTTTTGCCTCACTCTCTCCTAATTGTATTCTAATTACCTACATACTATGTATTTACAGTGTCCCTCCATCTTTTATTCACTCTTCTGTATTCTTGATTTTTAAAACATGGTGGAGCTTTTCTATTGACTCCATTTTATTAACTTTATTTTATGCAGTGTCTAATTGGCTAATAAGCTCATTTATTGGGATCTTCATATTAGTTATTACATTTTATACTTCAGGCATTTTCATTGGATTTAATTCTCTGATGAAATTATTCATTCTTTGCATTTGATTTCTCTAACTTGTTCGTTGTTTTCTTCAACTTCTAATTGAAATACCTAGTTCATTTGGGCCTATTTCTATCATCTTTTTGTAAAACATATTACTTATATCATTCTGTATCTTATCATACCTAGTAATTTTTGATTAAGTGCTAAATGGTATAAATGAAACATTTTAGTTTATTTATCTTCTTTTATCTTCCTGCCTAGAAGTTACTCTTTTCTTTATTGGAATGATAGAGTTGAAGCTGATCGTGTAACACAATAAAGGACAGAGCTGAGTCAAGGCTGGGTGCCATTTTTTCTTACTTTTGTTTCTAGGATGTAGTCTGTCAATCAGGCATCTAGAATAATCACTTGGACCCATTGCCTGATGAGTCTCAGACTCTAATCTCTGTCTCTTCAGCAGCCCAGGGCTATCAGAAAACTATATTCCACTTCTTAGAGACTATTATTAGCTTCTTATCCTCCCATATATCTTCAAAATTGACGTATGTCTTGAGGAGAAAACTGACATTGTTTCAGTTTTTTTACCTTCTCTCAGGAGGAATCTAACTGCTCAAGTTTTTAATTCTGTCTCTAGGCCACAGAAGAGTCCTAGTGGATTCTCTATCCCACCTTTAGCCTCTGTTCAGGCAAAGCATGGCTTTCTGGGTTCCTTCCCTGCACTAAGAATTGG
The DNA here is from genome assembly GCA_037038555.1 of Rhynchonycteris naso. Taxonomy (NCBI): domain Eukaryota; kingdom Metazoa; phylum Chordata; class Mammalia; order Chiroptera; family Emballonuridae; genus Rhynchonycteris; species Rhynchonycteris naso. The sequence continues at coordinate 147,769,586 of CM072999.1, read as the reverse complement.
CACATGGTCTGAGGAAAGAGCTTCTATAGAACATCAGCTCATTTTCTCTCAAATCTTGGCCCCCTTTTTTTTTTCTCATTGCTTCAGCAAAAATCTGATACTTTAAGCAGGGTTTTTTCTTTCTTTCTTTTTGTATCGTTTCCCAACTTTACCAGATGTCTTGACAAGATCTATGCTTTCTTACAGGCTATGCCGTCTTATCTATGGAAGTGAACATTCTAAAATAATGCTATTTTACAAAATAAGTTATCCTGAGTTTTCCCTTTCCATTGGGTGGGTTCAAGAAGTTTTAAAGGCTTAGAGGGCTAAGTGTTGTAGCAATCTGGAAATTGGTGGAGCACTGTTCTGAGACGGTATTGTCAATGGGCACCAGGGAATTCCAACCCTGGCTGAGTCACTTCCCATCTGTGCCACCATGGCCAAAGTCCTTGTTGTCTGTACACCCCATTTTCACCATTTATGAAAGGGGAGCGAGAAACCTGCTTCATAGGTTTGTTAAAATGAAAAAAATATATTTATTGCTTGCTTACTTTATTATAATAAATACCTTATAACCTGACCAGGCGGTGGTGCAGTGGTTCGAGTGTTGGACTGGGATGCGGAGGACCCAGGTTTGAGACCTCAAGGTCACCAGCTGGAGCGCGGGCCCATCTGGCTTGAGCAAAAGCTCACCAGCTTGGACACAAGGTCATTGCCTCGAGCAAGGGTTACTCGGTCTGTTGAAGGCCCGCAGTCAAGGCACATGTGAGAAAGCAATCAATGAACAACTAAGGTGTCAAAATGAAAAACTGATGATTGGTGTTTCTCATCTCTCCATTCCTGTCTGTCTGTCCCTCTCTCTGACTCTCTCTCTGTCCCTTTAAAAAAATAAAATAAAAATAAAAAAATACCTTTTATATACATATTATCTCACTTCAACATACTGTGTACTATACATAGTACCTGCTGAAGATTTATTCAATAAGGGGTAGCAATGGTATTATTCATCTTGATTACAACCCAGCCTCTGTTTAGACTTCAGGTGAAATCACTAAGCACCTCATGGTTCTATTCTTCATACCGTACCATTTTAACTAGGATATGAATAATGTAAATACAGGCCAGAGGTTATTGTTAACATAGAGCTTGTGCTTCCTTTAGCAATCAAAAATGTATAAATCAACAAAACCCACAGAAAGTAAAGCTTCATTGTTTATAACTTTGATACTCAGGACAATGTAGAACTCTGCAGTATATATTTCCATATGTAATGTTTTTCAAAATAGTACAACTAGTTTTATATGTGGGCTGAACAGGCCATATATATAAAAACGTCGGAAAGTTACTTGGGCTAAATCCTTAAAATGCCAGGTTTTACTGTTTGGCTGAAATGACACGTTGGGCCTCTGCCTGATAAATGTTCACACAATCACTTGCACCTGTGGTTTACAAGTTGGGGTGCCTATAGCTTCAGTCTCAGCTGCTCCTGGGGTGGTATTTGCACTTCATTTCACCGGCCCTGTGTATCTAATCTGATGACATCTGGTAAGGAGACTGTGGAAGGGAGACATGAATATGAAATCCCAGTGAGTACAACCTGCATTTCAATGTGCTGGGGCTGCTGTTCCCCTTACCATTTATTTTTTGTGGCCTTTGGGGATTTGACAGGCAATGCTCAATATGTTTCTCATCAGTTTAAGTCTCAATATTTACTTTTAGATGTTTTACTCTAAAAGCTTTTTAAAAAATAAGAGAATGGTGCCTGTTCATGTCAGAAAGTATTGGCCTCTTTTGCATCTTCAAAAAATATATATTTGAGTATGACATACAACGTAAACAGTTTTACGTGCAATGAAAAATAATTATCAAAGGAACAATATAAATAGAAAGAAAATGAATGAATCACTACCTAACATAAGCTACAGTTTTGACAGAGTGTTCCTTCTCGCAGTGGCTTTCAATTGCCAATGCCCAAACCAGTTTCCCTTTTTTTTTTGTCCTACCCATCCCCTGTTGAAGGACAGCTTTTTACATTTTAGGATGAACACGAAGAGAATTCTGTTAGTAAATTGGTGCTGAATATCCAACCAGCCAGATCATATACAGAAGATGTTCCTCTCAATAAGAAACAGAATCTTAGAGAGAAGTGATCTTGAACCTTCCTAATCAAGTGGTATCCAGTACCCAGTAACAGCACCACCACCTGGTGTTTGTGAGAAATACAGCCCCTCAAGCCCCAGCCCAGACCCATCCAGTCAGAATCCCCACTGCGTGCGACAAGATCCTCAGGGATATATAGGGACACAAAGTTTAAGAGGCACCCACAGTTCAGCCCTTGAGCCAGAGCATGAAAAGTGCCACTGACAGCATGTCCAGGGTGAGGCGGCTGTGCCCTGTTTCTGCTTTATTTGTGGACATTGAAATTCAAATTTTATAGAATTTTCACATGTCACAAGATGTTATTCTTTTTTTGCTTTTCCCCCTAGCCATTCAACAGTGTGAAAACCATTCTTAGCTCGCAGGCCATGCAAGAACCCCAGGCGGGCGGCTGGTGTGGGCCCTCCGCGTACGGGGACTGGGGACGCTGGCGGCACTCAGCTCCTCTCTCAGCTTCCTCAGGCCAACTGTGGAGGGCGCAATTAAACAATAGCAATTTCTTTATTCTTTTCCCAGTTCTGGAGGCTGGCAGTCCCAGCTGGAGGTAGAGTCGGTTTCCGGTGAGGACACCCTTTCTAGCTTGTAGGCAGGCAGTGTTCTCACTACATCTTCACAGGGTGTAGAGAAGGGAAGGAAGGGGGAGGGGCAGAGAGATAGGGGGAGGAGTTGCAGGGCCAGCTTGTGGGGGAGAGGCAAACTCCGGTGTCCTTCAATTTTTATTTATTTATTTATTTATTTATTTATTATTATTATTATTATTAGTGTGTGTGTGTGTGTGTGTGACAGAGACAGAGAGAGGGACAGATAAGGAGAGACAAACAGAAAGGGAGAGAGATGCATATATGCCTTGACCTGGGGGGCTACAGCAGACCAAGTGACCTCTTGCTCAAGCCAGCGACCTTGGGTTTAAGCTGGTGAGCTGTGCTCAAACCAGATGAGCCCACACTCAAGTCGGTGACCTCAAGGTCTCGAACCTGGGTCCTCTGCATCCCAGTTCAAAGCTCTATCCATTGAACCACCGCCTGGTCAGGCTCTGGTGTCTTTTCTTATAAGAACATTAACCTATCATGGTTTCATTTAGCCTTAATTACTTCCATGAAGGCCCTGTGTCTAAATACAGCCACATAGAGGCATAGAGCTTCACATATAAATTCTGGGGGAGACACTATTTAGTCCATGGAAGAGCCCAGCCTAGTTTTCTCTAACATTTTCTCTCACTGCACCACCCACAATGATCTCCACTTTCTGTAATACCCCTTGTCCTTATTAACTGTGTTTCTTCCTTGGTACTTAAATAAAGCCTTATAAATTTATTATAACCTATCTTATTTATTGAACTAATCACAAGCTCCTTGAAGCAGACAGGACTGATAAAGGATCTAGGACGCACAAACCAGTCTGAATGACTGGATTGAGCTTCCTAGCTAATGATTACCAGCTAGAAGTGATGCAGCCTGACCTTCCCTGCAGCGGAAGTGCACTAAGGTGATTTCAGGTTCCCCAACCATGCTTTTGGTCGATTTCCTCATCTCTGCCATGGGGGTGGGGGGAGGGTGTGAAGGTACAACTGTCTTCTCCATGGGGAGGTGAACACCTAGTCATCTTCCTGTTGAAGAGCCAGTGCTCCATAGTTTCTTGGCACATGGAAGGGACTGGGCTCTAGTGATGGCCTGCAGTGTGTAACCTTGACTGCTTCACCTCTTTCCTGATGCAGGGAGAAGAGCAGCTGTTCTGTTCCCTGGTCTTCTGATGGAGGGTTCTTTCCCTTCTCTGTACTCCTCCCCTCATCAGAGACCTATTTGGCAGCCATCACTAACACAGGTCCTTGCTTGACAAAGACCTTTTGGAGCATTTTCTTTACTATTAATGTTTCACCATTGTCAACTATCCATCTTGAATATTAGGTCGCAGTGGGCTAATTCTCTAGGGAGCCATTCTGAATGGCTCCCTGCTGTATTTTTCCTGGTGTCTTGCCTCATCTCTTTTTTAATTACTCCCAAGGCAGAGCTTTCCTCACTTGCTTTGGAAATGTTTGTCTTAGGGGATCATGGTGCAAACAGATGGGGAATCATGAAAGATCCCCACACATCACTCTCAAGGGTTATCTATGTCACAGTCACAATTTAAAGCTTGAGGGAAGAGTGGATGACTTAGGCGCAAACCTGACATATCTCATCTGCTTTGCTGGCTTTTGGCTGAAATTGACATGAATTAACAGCCTCCCCCACCTCTACCCTTATTCCCTTACCGTCTTTTGGTGACGTTAGGTCCCTGATTCTGTATGACTTTAGGCATGCAGTGCTTTTCTAGAATCAATTGTCACTCGGTTTTCTGCTTATAAGCGAGCAGTTTTTATGAAAAGGTTGACTACTCCTGGCTTATACCATAGATATATGCAGATGACAGGGCACAGGTGTTCTTGGCATATAACAAACATTCACCACAAAGTGACTGCACCCTGCATTTCCTCCTGGAGGTGAGCTCTTGTGAGATGCCTGCAAACTATGTCACATCCAGCCAGGGGTGTAAGGGGTGTAAGGACGTATGTAAAGGATTTATGAATGGTGAATGAAGTTGCAGAACAAAAATGCTTTGAGTAGAAGCCATGTATAAGCAATCAGAAGGAGTGTTCTCTTAGGGAGAAATTTACCTCTTGATATTTCATTCATTCTAGATCTGTCATGTAGAGAAGCAGGGTGTCCTGTAGGATTTAATTTAGAACAAATAAAAATGACACACTTAGAACCATTGTAATATTTGTTACAGGCAATGCCAAACAAGCTTCCTTTCTTGTGAAATAATTTTTGTGCTAATAACTATGCCTCTTTAGCCTCCAGGTCAGTTTCTTGGATATGTTCTTTCTACCTTGTCTTTCCATGCAAAAAGATTCAGATGAAAACAATTTTCTCTCAAAAATTAACTTGTGTCATTTAAAATGATCATACATTAATTTGAATATCTTTTCTTTAATATCATGGTTCTAGGAAAGTGTAAAATTATTTTTGTTTAATCTAGCTGTAATAAAGAGAGGGTGGGAATACTTCTGAATTATCTTGTACAAGTGACTTAGTATTTTTGATCTTTAATTTTCTCACCTGGAATATTGGGGGTTAAATATATATTTTTTTTCCTAAGGAATTGAAAACATTTAGCAATGTCTACAAAGCATTTAAAGTAATTGACACATGCATATAGTAAATGATCAATAATTTGTGATGGTTATTATTATTTTGAATACGGGCAACCCTTGGATTATGAATGAGATAATTTCCATAGGCTTGTTTTTAAGTTGAATTTGTGTGTAAGTTGGAACAAGAACATTTACCTATTAAATGCAACTTAGACAGATGTTTGTCTTAACATTGTGCTTATGTTGACCATTCTATGTATATAAATACTTAAACATTTTCAAACCTACAGAATCTATTTTGTTTGTAACCCGGGGCCTGCCTGTATTCAAAGCAGGAGCGTTATAAATATGTTAATGCCCACTGGTTCTAAAATGTTGCAGATGCCACCAAATGACTCTGTAACAGTGAAAAAAGGGGAAAAAGAAGTAATCTCTTAGAGCATCTTTGTTTGAAATCTTTGCACATTGCTAATTTTGTGTTAGAGGTTTTTTTCCTCTGTTCCTGTTCAGCCAAGTGCATGGGTTTACACTTTATTGCCGAAATGATAAGCAGCAGCATGCTGATGCCTAAAGACTCTCAGAACACTTTTATTAAAGATGGAGCTGGTATCTGGTGGAGAATTGGAGGATAGTAAACTGTACAACAAATGATATGCCAGAACTCATTCATTGCAGTCCCATACAGTCACTTTCTCTGTACCCGGTTCAAGCATGAACTTCCAAGCGCAACTCATTTGCATGCATCACACAGAACTGAGTGCCTCTTTGTTGTCTCTCTTGAGCAGAAGTTTATGCCACAAAAGGTAATGCAACAAAAAGAACAGCTATAAGGTTGCATTTCAGACTTCTGACCTGTCATTTGGGAAAGGGAGAGCAGAGCTAACCATCAAGTGTCAGAGTCGGGAGGATTTGTGAGGATGGCAGCTGACTTTTTATGGCTGAAAAATTGAGTCACAGAGAGTGGATGTAGCATGAATGCCTCCTGAGAAAGGAGGGGTCACATTCAAACGTCTCTCCTCTCTGAGGTCCCCTTTTCTTTTCTCTATACTTGGTTGCTATCCAAGTTTCTGGGGGGATATTTCTCCTAATTAGTTGCTTAAGGTATGGTTATAGTTTCTCTCCTAGGGCATGTGGTGGAAAACTGACTAATCAGTGTTCACTACTCTGGGCCAGCTGATTTATACAGTTTCTTTATCTGTGGGCAGTCTCAGTTACCTTGACTATCTGGATGAAGTAATTAAAATTAAAGAGGTGAACGATCATCCCCTCAAGTCCCACATTTTGTAAATAAGGAAAGGGCATTAAAAGTTTCCCAAGCATCTACTTATTCTTGGTGTAAAAGTGAATGGCTAAATAAAAGTTTTTAATAAGAGAAGTCCTGAGGTCCTGACTCACAGCTCATTTTCATGTACAACATGTTTAGAAGATACAGCATCTCAGGAATTGATCTTTATACCCAGTGTTGTACAATGGTTTGTTTGATAGGCATTCCAGTGGGTAACTTGATCCAAAGGCTTTTTGGTTTGGCAAATTAGAATTTAAATAATTTAATCTGGAAGAGGAATACCAGAATAAACAAAAATGGAGGAAATGTTTAATTTACCTCTGTAGGAACAAGAATATTCAATATATCTCAAAGACAGTGAGTTATAAATAAGAACAGTTTAACCATTTTTATTTCTTTGGTGTGGGTGTCTGCCTTGACCTCACTTTCACATGGAACAATGTATCCTGAAATATCCTTGATTACAAACACTATTTTAAGAATTTTTAATTTTGCAAACCTGTATTATCCAAGGAGTAGGGGTGGGAAATATCCTTGTCTGTTAGGAGGGTTTTAATTTTAGATTTTCTGAAGGTAATATAATGATAAAATACACTGGTCACTGCACATCTAGAATTGGTCCTTCCATTCATTATATAGGAGTAAAGGATGTTTGCATGATTCCTGTGGAAACAGCAATGTTGCAAATAGCCAATTCATTGTTGGTTCCAATTTGGAAGCTGACAAATACTTGCTTTATTGGCCTGTCACATGCAAAGTCTATGTTTCTGCCTACACAGCACAAGTCAGGAGCCTACATAATTCTTTCGGGATATTCCAAAAGCCCCGAGGCGGGAATTTATACTGAATATATTTGACAATCAGAATTGGATGCGGAAATGAATTTAGTGACATTCTGGGAGAATTTCCAAATATTCCAGAATAATTCTTTTTGCAGTTCCTCCTATTTGCATTCTTCAGTTTGTGCTGTCCTGCTAAATGTTTGTCTTTGTCATACATTTGTCATATATTTGCCATATGGAATTTTGATTCAGGAAAATAAACTAATATATTTAGCTTCTTTGCTTCTTAAAGGGGTCTATTTCACCTGAAGGGACTGAAGAGCCAAATCAAATTGGGGAAGAATATCTTTCATTCTCTTATGTTATCTTTATTTAAAAAAAATAAGTAACCAAAGCAGCATGTTGGAGCTCCATCAGTGAGGCAATGAAAATAATAGGAACTAGAGGTTGAATGACTATATTATGTATCATTTAAGCTACCACATATTTGGAAGTAAAAGGTCATTGCACTGCACATGTTTTAGGCAAGTTGGAACTCAGAGTCACCCTTCTTATAGCGGTGTTATGTTGCTGATCTAAAAATGCATGCCCTAATATTGTATTAATGTTCATTTTACCCAAAGCAATCTACAGATTCAATGCAACCTCTATCAAAATTTTAAAGGCATTTCTTAAATAAATAGAAAAAAGCCCTAAAATTTGTATAGAACTACAAAGACCCTGAATAGCAAGACAACCATGAGAAAGAACAATAAAGCTGGAGACATTGTGCTCCCTAATTTCAAACTATACTACAGAACTATAGTAATCAAAGTAGCATGGTATTGACATAAAACAGAAGTATAGAGAACAGTATAGTAATCGAACAGTAATGGAACAGCATAGAGAGCCCAGAAATAAACCTGCACATATATGTTCTGCTGAGATGAGCTGTTTCTCCTTCAAGCTGACACCTGTAGCTGCCCTCATCTCTGAGACCTAATTTTTGTTATTGTTCATTTTCTTAATTCTTTTCTCTTTCCCTCTCCTCCCCACCTAACATTCAGGGATCTTTGCTGAGTGTGTAGAGGGGTAGAAGAGGGGAGAGATGATTGCTGGGCAGCCTGGATCATTTATTCTTCTAATAGTCTGCCTATAGCTGAACCAAGATCCTCCTCTCCATCAGTAGAAGCCAAGAATACTATAACTTCATTCTTCTGTTCTAAAGGGTGACCTTGCATCTAGCAGTATACATGGGAACAGATCAGAGCAAAGCAAGATGAGATACAATGAGTAAAGTAAGATAAAAGTAAGAGAAGGCTGAGATAGGGGGGAACACTGGTAATCTGGGACTGGCTAGAATTTTACTGTAGTATTCCCCCACCGCTCTCCATTTCCAGGGGAGCAGGAAGCAGTCCATTCACCTTTAATCACTCATCCAGCCCCTAGCACATGAAGGACTGTGCAGCGATGCACTCAGTAAACAGATGAGATTAAACCAGGAGTAAAGCACAAAGTCTTTAGGGTATTTTCTTAGAGTCAAGTCAGAGTCCTTAGATCCCTGACCTCTGGCAGTTCCTTGTTGGCGCTGACTCACTTTTAAGGGTCCAAGGTGTATTGGGAGATGTGGGCGAAGGAAACTAAGTAAGAGCCAGGAGTGGGCTATTTTAAAACTATAAACAGTTCAAATGCAGAGTATTAACACTTTCCCCCTTTCTCCTCCCACATTGTTGGCTTCTCCTCACTTCCCACATCCCTCCAAAGTGGCCACAGTGTTGGCCTTCAGGAGCTCCCCAAGTCCCCTCACTGCTGCCATCCGACAGTTCAAGTTTGAAAACAAATAACAGCAACATCTATCCTGACACCTTATAAATAGTGTACATTTGCCTTAATTGTACATTTTCAAAAATCATTTAAATCTCAAAAATGCTCAGAATAAAGTGTTAGTTTTTAAAAGATGCTAAAGTGTCTAAACAAACAAACAAACAAACAAACAAAAAAAACCCAGAAAGCCTCAGGAGTTTTAACAGAGAGTCTGTCTATGTGCAAGGGAAAGGGAAGGGAGGGGAAAGAGAATATATCAGCTTTTCATTAGAGGCAAACTGAGCCTATTACATTTCTTCAGATGGTCAACAAGTATCTGGTTTCTGTATGTCTCTATCTAGGTTTCAACAATGTTGTAACCCATCTTTATCTCAAAATATTTTCATATAATGCTGTATGCTTTTCATATAATGATAACATCTAATTTAATTTTTAGAAAACCCTATGAGTTGAGGAAGATAATATTTCTGCACAATTTTATGAACAGGTAAACTGAGACACAGAAATGTAAAGGAGTTGCTCGTTTCACATGCCTGTGGCATTAGACAGAATTTCAACACAGATCTTGTTCTGTAGGCTTTTCTTCTTTTTAATACATTTATTTATAGAAGGAAATATGTATTTAAAGCAAAGATTAAATCTTCACTAACAGACATGAAGAAAGTTTTGTACTTAGAAGATCAATACTAATTTATATTATTTAGTCACTTTCCAATTTCTGGAGGGATTAAAAAGAATAGCTGGTATTATGATTTAAATAAAATCTGGTATGGCCCTGGTCAATTGGCTCTGCAGTAGAGCATTGGCCTGGCATGTGAAAGTCCCGGTTTGGATTCCTGGTCAGGGCACACAAGGGAAGCGACCATTTGCTTCCCCCCGCCACCTCTTTCTCTCTCTCTCTCTCTCTCTCTCTCTCTTTCTTCATCTCCTGTAGTCATGGCTGAAATGGTTTGAGGAAAGTTGGCCCTGGGCACTGAGGATGGCTCCATGGCCTCAGTCTCAGGTACTAAAATATCTCAGTTCCTGAGCAACAGAGCTGTAGCCCAGCTGGGCAGGGCATTGCCTGGTAGGGGTTTGTCGGGTGGATCCCATTTGGAGCATGCAGGAGTCAGTCTCTGCCTCCCTGCCTCTCACTTAAACAAACAAACAAACAAACAACTAACTAACTAAATAAATAAGCCTGGTAGAGTTTTTCCTCTCCCTTGTCCTAATCTATCATAAAATTTATTTCAACCTGAAATAGAAGAATTACAAGACTTTTATTTTGTCTATCTTATAGACACATTAGTTTTCAGGGGCAAGATCTACTATTAAAAATTAAAATTTTAAAAATAATGAAATGGAAATTGGACACATCTGATCCTGCCAAAATGTCATTTTTCCCCAAAGAAATTCTAAAACATACTTGTTTATACATATCAGTTGTACTTAAAAGGTCATTTATAAAACTCTGAAAATTTTATTAAAATACCTCTTTTGATAATGAGGAAACACACTTAACATATGTTGCCATGTTAACAGAGCAGCCTCTGCCAGGGTTAACATACAAGTGGAAAATTATTAATGTAACCATAGCATCATTGTTTTTTTATTACTCATGCAGTGTCAAATTCTCATAGGAAGAACATTGGGATAATTTTGTTTTTCCTTTTGTTTTGCAGCTAATATTTTGATTCTCTATAATTTGGTGGATAAATTATTTTTCAAAATTCTAGATTAGGAAACACATTTTTAGAACTAATTAACAAAGCTAAAACTTAGAAACATTCTGCTGTAATGGAATACCTTTATAATGTCCATGATTCAGTATAAAAGCCTTTATTTAATACATAAGATTTATAACTTTTTAGATTTTTAAAAACTGTGTGAGGTTGACCTGTGGAACATACAAAGTAATATAAACATGATTCATGTTATTATAGGGTTTGACTGTGTGGAATATAATTATAAATATAAGACAGACAACCCTGAGAAATACATACCCATAGCAAATATTTGGTTTGTATTATAATGATTGTACTAGATTCTGGCTGTATGTTCTCAGGACAAATAAAGCAATATCTATTTTATGATATTAAAAATTATTAAGCCAGAGGTGTTTGTCTATAATACTTTAGTATTAGTCAGTATGATTAATGTTATGTGATTAAAAAAAAATTGGCATTGAAGTCTATAAGTTCCTGCTTCCCTTTCCCCTCCCCCTCAAAATAGACAGTATCTTTCTTACCAAGGTATAGATCAGGGGTCCCCAAACTTTTTACACAGGGGGCCAGTTCACTGTCCCTCAGATCGTTGGAGGGCTGGACTATAAAAGAAACTATGAACAAATCCCTATGCACACTGCACATATCTTACTTTAAAGTAAAAAAAACAAAACAGGAACAAATACAATATTTAAAATAAAGAACAAATAAATTTAAATCAACAAACTGACCAATATTTCAATGGAAGCTATGGATGCGGATTGTGCTCCTCTCACTGACCACCAATGAAAGAGGTGCCCCTTTCAGAAGTGCTGTAGGGGCCAGATAAATGGCCTCAGGGGGGCGCATGCGGCCCACAGGCTGTAGTTTGGGGACCCCTGGTATAAATTATTCAGCCTTGCTATGAAGGAAATAATAATTACTGGCTATTGCCATTTCATTATCTCTACTGTCAGTGTTGGTCATATGAATACTTTTTTCTTCACTTCAGGAAAAATTTTGCAAAATTATTGATAATAAAGTTTATGGAGGATTTAAAGTGACAATTATAGATATATTGTTAGTATATAGATAATGGCATTTAAAGTTCAAGTTGGTGATGGATTATATTAATTAAAGAGAAGAAGGTTGATATAGAAAGAACTGTTAAAAGAGAGCTTTGGAATCAATCTAAAGATAATATATTGCAAGATGCAAAACGGACACCAAATAGTTAAAAAGACTAATACACCAAAGCTGTTAACTTGAGATAAGATACTAATCCTTTATGGCCTAGTAGGAATCACATATCCTCTCTAGAAGGCTTACTCTATGTTGGGCTTTATTTAGCTCACTCTAATTATTATTATTAAAGTGAGCCAATCAGGTTGAACTAATTAATTTCTGTCAAATGAATCAAAGTTTGGTGAGTAGCACTGATATGTTATTTTCTAATCATTTCAAATTTCTCAGAGTCAAATATATTAATGCAATGCTTGTAGAAATATATTAGCATAGGAATGATTGCCCTGAAGGTTGGTGTAAAACAGTTTTTGACCATGAACATATTAAGCATTTGCATTCTTCATGTGTGAATCATAGACAAGAGATTGAATAGGATAGTGGCCAAAGTGAAATCAGAGGTAGTTAGTCCTGTTAAAAAAAGCAAACAAACAAACAAAAAACCATATTAGTGAGAGAGTATGTTCTCTTGATGAATTCAATGTTTAACCCATCAGTGACAAACTGTAAACTTAGCTAGTGGCAATAGGAAGCATTATCTGTCCTATGTTCCCAGCAAAGGGCACAACAGTGCAGCCAGCCCAGCAAGTATGCCCTTTGTCCAGTAACATGTCCCTAGATAGCCCGCTACTCTCTCATGTACATTAAAATCTGCTGTTTCTGGAGGTGTTTCAGACTCATCTTTTGGTATCAAAACTTCAAAGTTTTTGTTGTTTTCTCTTTTTTTTTGGTCTGCTATCACTGTTAGAAAATAAAATAATACTTACTTCATCCTAGCCCATGGGGGCAGTACTTTTAAATGGCTCTCCTAGTTTAGAGAAGCAGGGTTGCTGGTTTTCTGTTGTGTTTTGTCCATGTTAGAACAATGCTTCACCTACTAGCATTGTGGGTTAAATTTAGAGTTTTCTTGTTTTAATGTGGTGCAAATGTTTTGGGCAAAATAAAAAAATTGCCTTCACATATTTTATCGTTAATACTAAAAACACCTAATTCTCCTTTAAAGCTTATTGCTCTCTGAGAAGATTCAGAATTGCAGTCCATTTGAAGGAAGAAAAATCCTTTCTTCAGTACAATTTTAGATTATAGAGCACACCTTGATATTAAAGAAATGCCAGGCCACACTTAGACTATTATTTTCAGATTCGATCACTGGTACAAATAAAATACATGAAATAAACCAGAGAAGGTTCAGAGAGTAGGAACTCAGTTGATTTGGGGGCATTATGTGATTTCCAAAGGAAATTGATGTTAAAAGATTGGGGATTTATATTCAGGAAATGTTAAGACTCAGCAGTGATATAATTAAAAACTTTGGAAGTATTCATAAAGAGGAAAAAATTACTTCATTGTAGAACACTAGTGCACAAAATTTCTTTTTGGCATTTGAAATGAGGTTTTTAAAACACGTAAGATGCCACTATACAATAAGAATCATGAAATGCTTAAACGTGTTGTTGAAACAGAGATGTAGTCTGAATCTGTAGCGTCCAGTACATCACCACTGTCCAGAAGTGGTGGGACAGCACGTGAAATGTGACCAGCGACTGACCAAGAAACTCGTGTTTAATTTTATTAAATTTTAATTTAAAAGCTCTTTCAGTTACTAGAAAATGTTAAAGTATATTTGGACAACCTTAGCATGTGAATCTACTTTTAAAGCTTTCAATTTTATAAAATCTAAATATAGCTTAAGTATTTCCAAGGAAAATTTAGCATCTGAATTGAGATGTGCTGTAAATGTTTAATATATTGATATAAAAAAATCTCTAGTAATAAGAATAGTAAAATAACTTATTAATATTTTTAAATATTGATACATGTTGAACAAATATTTTAGATATATTGAGTTAAATACAATGAGTATTAAAAATAATTTTATTTTACTTTTCAAATGTATCAACTCCCAAATTTAAAATTACATCTGTGGTTAACCTTATATGTTCTATGTTATGTATTATGTATTCTATATTCTATATCATATATCACATATCATATTTTTATTGGATATAGTTAGTCTGACTATGACTTAAGTGATTAGAAAAATTAAAGTGTTTAGAGGAAGCTATCCTAAGTTTATTCACAAAAGTTAGGGCTACTGAGGAAGATCCCCAACTTTTCTAGAATGATGTCATCCCACAGCCCAATACTCTCACTTCTTCCATCGCTTCCAGAACCTCATGTCTGCATAAACACTTGTACTACAACAGTTGAGTCACCCCAGGTTTTGCTTCTGTCCTCACTGTAACTAGCCTGAGCCCATCCCCCTGAAGGGACTTTCTTTGACTTAGGTGTTTGTGGCCTTAAGTTTCTCTAAATTGTCTCAAAGGCAGTATGACCTGGGGTAATCTTACACCCTGGGAGATAAAACACATTGCCCACCTGTTGAGTAGTCCAGTCTGTATGACTGGCCTTCTGACTTAGGGCCCACTTCTTGGTTCCTTTTGCATAGCCTGTCTTACAGCCCACTCCTCTGCTAAGAGAGAAGCCCTTATTCAAGAGGGTGTGCTTTCTAGAGGGCATGCACTCTTCCTGATGGCAGGAACTGCCTCACTTCCCTAGATTCCAAGTCCTTTAGATATGTCAAGTGTCTGTATGATAACATGTCAGTAACCTAACGTAATATAGCAAAGCCTTGCTGTCTCCTCTGTCAAATAGAAACCTTAGATTCCCCCACAACTCTGTTTCTCTTGCCTGACCTAGTTGATTCAGGCTAGACTGACACTGGTCTGCTCATTAGACTTTGCTATTTTAATGCCCAGGTAACTTCCTGGAGAAACCTCCAAAGTCCATCACCCCAGCCTTTGTGGTTTCCTTATTCTCACTAATTTCTAATTCTGACCCCTTCTTCTTTCTTGAGCTAGGGTGAATTTCGGAAGCCTCTTGTTATAAGAGTTAATGTCATGGAGAGCAGTTACTTTATCTTTTTTGTGAAACTTCCTTTTGTGACCTTATTATAGGGAATACACTCTATTGGGAATGTCATCAGTCTACCCCAGAATACAATTTCTGAGCAGAGATCCCCAGAATCTGTGAAGGGGCCCCACAGAGGTAATCACCTGTTGTATCTTTCTGTGTGGTGAATTCTATTTTGACCTCAAATGACTCCTGAGAGATTTATCAATGCAATGTACCTGTTTGTCAAATTTACAAGTGACAAGTGAGCCCAGAAGAGGGAAGAAGGCTTCCTTTGGTTTAGGTGGCAGTCATGGCATCAAAGTGACAAATGTGCCCCCCTTACCCAGCTGTAGGGTGAACTGTAAGCAACTGATTTGTCCTCAGGCTTCCCAAAGTGGATGTAACAGACAAGGTCTTTGACAAGGAAATCTAGATGGCAGTTCTGTAAAGCAATTTGAAAGAAGGGAGTAAAATGATCCTCTAATTTGGAGCTTAACAAGTTTTTAATGTGGAAAAGAAACATTATGCCAGAAATGAAAAGCAATGGTTTTGAAGGAGATGAGATGGGGCACATTTAGCATTGTCTACAGGTATTTTTGAGTCAGAACCTGGAAGCCAGGGGGAGGCTACTGGCATCTAATTAATATGTAGAAGCTAGTCTTACTGCTAAACTTCCTATAATAAACACAGCAGTTCCATCAGTAAGGAGTCATCCAGCCCCAAATGCCAATATCAAGATTGAGAATCTCAGCTTTAAAGTTCACCTAGTTCATCATTTTCATCTCCCATATGAATGAGCTAGAGATGACGATATTAAATGGTTTATTTAAAGTATTAGAACTAATTAGAAATGGCATTGGCCAGAACACAAAGATTCTCTTTCAGGGCTGGATGTCCCATAGAAATACACTGTCTCTCCTGTTGTTTGCAAATGCTTCTGGATTCCTTATTCAAAGTTCCACTAAGCCTTTGGAAGGAGATGGTGTGTTTTCTCTATGTTTTTCTGTGTGTTTCTATGATGTGTAAACCTGCTTTTCATGAAAGTGAATATCTTAAAGAAAGCTCCCATTTGACAAAGCTGGCCACTAGGACAATACAGGCAGTGTAAGTTATTATTTTTACTTTACCCTAAAGAAGCTGATGACCTCATTGGGTTGGCCATGGCCAACATCATGAGAATAACATGTACTAGATAGGGGCTTAGGACTCACTATCCCAACTAGATGTATTTTATTATTTTGGTTACTTGAGGGTAGCCTTGTGCTGCTGCCTATGCCATTCTTTGATTCCATCCTTTATTTGTTCTTCTTCACCAGCTGTTGCTTTTTATCTCATCTTTTTTTTTGGGGGGGTGAAAGAAGGTGAGATAGTGAGGCAGACTCCAACATGTGCCCCATCCGGAATCCACCCAACAACCCCATCTGGGGCTGAGCTTGAGTACAGAGCTATTTTTAGTGCCTGAGGTTGTTGCACTCTGATGGAGTTATCCTCAGTGCCTGGGGCCATACTTGAACAAATTGAGCCATTGACTATGGGAGGGGTAGAGGGAGAGAAGGGGGAGAGGGAGGGAGGAAGAAGCAGATGATCACTTCTGCTGTATGTCCTGACCAGAAATCAAACCGGGGATGTCCATATACCAGGCCAATGCTCTATCCACTGAGCCACTGGCAAGGGCTGGAATTATCTCATGTTAATGTTACTAACACATTTGACCATTACTTCATGCTTTCCTTTCTTCTCCACATAATCACATGATTATGTAATAATAGAAGGACCATTCAGAACCCTGTGCCCCTACTTTTAACTTCTTTCCCACTGATGTACTTTCTATGCTCATTTATCTAGTTTTTTTTTTTTTTTTTTTTTTTATATATATATATATTTTATTATTATTAATTCTAATGGGGTGACATCAATAAATCAGGGTACATATGTACAATGAAAACATCTCCAGGTTATCTTATCATTCAATTGTGTTGCATACCCATCACCAAAAGTCAAATTGTCCTCTGTCACCTTCAATCTGGTTTTCCCTGCGTCCCTCCCCTCCTCCCTATCCCATTCTTCCCTCCCTCCCCCCATCCCATAACCACCACTCTCTTGTCCATGTCTCATACCCTCACTTTCATGTCCCACCTATGTATGTAATCGTGCTGTTCTCAGTTTTTCTTTTTTTCTGATTTACTTATTTCACTCCGTATAATGTTATCAAGGTACATCCATTTTGTTATAAATGATCCGATGTCATCGTTTCTTATGGCTGAGTAGTATTCCATAGTATATATGTACCATAGCTTTTTAATCCACTCGTCTTCTGACGGACACTTGGGCTGTTTCCAGATCTTCACTATTGTGAACAATGCTGCCACGAACATGGGGGCGCATTTCTTCTTTTCGAACAGTGCTATGGTGTTCTTAGGGTATATTCCTAAAAGTGGGATAGCTGGGTCAAAAGGCAGTTCGATTTTTAATTTTCTGAGGAATCTCCAAACTGTTTTCCACAGTGGCTGCACCAGTCTGCATTCCCACCAGCAGTGCAGAAGGGTTCCCTTTTCTCCACATCCTCGCCAGCACTTATTCTGTGTTGTTTTGCTGATAAGTGCCATTCTGACTGGTGTGAGGTGATATCTCATTGTGGTTTTAATTTGCATTTCTCTAATGATTAGTGATGTTGAGCATTTTTTCATATGCCTATTGGCCATCTGTATGTCCTCTTTGGAGAAATTTCTATTCATTTCTTTTGCCCATTTTTTGATTGGGTTGTTTGTCTTCCTGGTGTTGCTTTTTATAAGTTCTTTATAAATTTTAGTTATTAACCCCTTATCAGATGTGCTGTCAAATATGTTCTCCCATTGTGTGGTTTGTCTTTTTATTCTGTTCCTATTGTCTTTAGCTGTGCAAAAACTTTTTAGTTTGATATAGTCCCATTTGTTTATCTTGCCTTTTATTTCAGTTGCCCATGAAGATAAATCGGCAAATATACCGCTGCTACAGATGTCGGAGAGCTTGCTGCCTATGTTTTCTTCTAAGATGTTTATGGTTTCACGGCTTACATTTAAGTCTTTTATCCATTTTGAGTTTGTTTTTGTGAATGGTGTAAGTTGATGGTCTAGTTTCATTTTTTTGCAGGTAGATGTCCAATTTTCCCAACACCATTTGTTAAAGAGGCTGTCTTTACTCCATTGTATGTTCTTTCCTCCTTTGTCAAATATCAGTTGTCCATAAAGCTGTGGGTTTATTTCTGGGTTCTCTGTTCTGTTCCATTGATCTATGTGCCTGTTCTTATGCCAGTACCAGGCTGTCTTGAGTATAATGGCCTTGTAGTAAACCTTGATATCAGGAAGAGTGATACCTCCTGCTTTATTTTTTCTTTTTAAGATTGCTGAGGCTATTCGTGTTCTTTTTTGGTTCCATATAAATTTTTGGAATATGTGTTCTATATCTTTGAAGTATGTCATTGGTATTTTAATTGGTATTGCATTGAATTTATAAATTGCTTTGGGTAATATAGACATTTTAATGATGTTTATTCTTCCTAGCCATGAGCACGGTATGTGCTTCCACTTGTTTGTATCTTCCTTGATTTCTTTTATCAATGTTCTATAATTTTCTGAGTACAAGTCCTTAACCTCCTTGGTTAAATTTACTCCTAGGTACTTTATTTTTTTGGCTGCAATAGTGAAGGGGATTGTTTCCTTAATTTCTTTTGCTGATATTTCATTGTTGGTGTATAGAAATGCCTCTGATTTCTGAGTATTAATTTTATATCCTGCCACCTTGCTGAATTCATTTATCAGGTCCAGTAGTTTTTTGACTGAGACTTTAGGGTTTTCAATATACAATATCATATCATCTGCAAATAATGACAGTTTTACTTCTTCGTTTCCAATTTGTATGCCTTTTATTTCTTCTTCTTGTCTGATTGCTGTAGGTAGGACTTCCAGAACTATGTTGAATAAGAGTGGTGAAAGTGGGCAACCCTGCCTGGTTCCTGATCTTAAGGGGATTGCTTTTAATCTTTGTCCATTTAGTATGATGTTTGCTGTCGGTTTATCATAGATGGCCTTTATCATGTTAAGGAATGATCCCTGTATTCCCACTTTACTGAGAGTTTTGAGCATGAATGGGTGCTGGATTTTATCAAATGCCTTTTCTGCATCTATTGAAATTATCATGTGATTTTTGTCCTTCCTTTTGTTTATGTGGTGAATCACATTGATTGATTTGCGAATATTGAACCAGCCTTGCCTCTCCAGAATAAATCCCACTTGATCGTGGTGTATGATTTTTTTCATATATTGCTGGATCCGGTTGGCTAATATTTTGTTGAGAATTTTAGCGTCTAAATTCATCAGGGATATAGGCCTATAATTTTCTTTCTTTGTGTTGTCTTTGCCCGGTTTTGGGATCAGAATTATGCTCGCCTCATAAAAGGAGTTTGGAATTCTTCCTTCCTCTTGAATTTTTTGAAATAGCTTCAGGAGAATAGGAGTTAGTTCTTCTTTGAATTTTTGATAGAATTCACTTGTGAAGCCATCAGGCCCAGGACTTTTCTTTTTTGGGAGTTTTTTGATAACTGTTTCGATCTCATTTGCTGTAATTGGTCTGTTTAGGTGTTCTGATTCTTCCAGATTGATTTTTGGAAGGTTATATGATTCAAGAAATTTGTCCATTTCACCAAGATTGTCTAATTTTTTGGCATATAGTTCTTCATAGTATTTTCTTACAATGCTTTGTATTTCTGTTGTGTCAGTTGTTATTTCTCCACTGTCCTTTCTAATTTTATTTATTTGAGTCCTCTCTCTTTTTTTCTTGGTGAGTCTAGTTAAAGGTTCATCAATCTTGTTTACCTTTTCAAAGAACCAGCTTCTTGTTTCATTGATCCTCTGTATTGTTTCCTTAGCCTCTATGTCATTTATTTCTGCTCTGACCTTTATTATTTCCTTTCTTCTACTTGTCTTGGGTTTTATTTGTTGTTGTTTTTCTAGTTCTTTTAGATGCAGGGTCAAGTTGCTTATTTGAGCTTTTTCTAGCTTCTTATGATATGCCTGTAGTGCAATAAACTTCCCTCTCAGAACTGCTTTTGCTGTGTCCCATAAATTTTGAGTTGATGTATGCTCATTATCATTTGTTTCTAGAAACTTTTTTATTTCTTCTTTGATCTCATTGTTAATCCATTCATTATTTAATAACAAGCTATTTAGTTTCCAAGTGTTTGAGTATTTTTCATTTTTTCTTTTGTGGTTAATTTCTAGTTTCATGGCATTGTGATCAGAGAAAATGCTTGATATGATTTCAATCTTCTTAAATTTATTGAGACCATTTTTGTGTCCTAACATGTGGTCTATCCTAGAAAACGTACCATGAGCGCTTGAGAAGAATGTATATTCTACTGCTTTAGGGTGAAAAGTTCTGAAGATATCTATTAAATCAAGTTGATCTAGTGTATCCTTTAAGTCTGCTGTTTCTTTATTAATTTTCTTTCTTGAGGATCTATCCAGTGTTGTTAGAGGGGTATTGAAATCCCCTACTATGATAGTATTGCTGTTAATCTCGCCCTTTATATCCATCAAAGTCTGCTTTATGTATGTCGGGGCTCCTATATTTGGTGCATAGATATTTACAATAGTTATATCTTCCTGTTGAATTGTTCCCTTTATCATTATGTAGTGTCCTCTTTTATCTCTTACTACAGCTTTTGTTTTAAAGTCCATTTTGTCTGATATAAGTATTGCTACCCCTGCTTTTTTTTCATTTCCATTTGCATGAAATATTTTTTTCCATCCTTTTACCTTCAGTCTATGAACATCTTTTATTTTAAGGTGTGTCTCTTGTAGACAGCATATGTATGGGTCCTGTTTCTTTATCCATGCAGCTACCCTATGTCTTTTGATTGGATCATTTAATCCATTTACATTTAAGGTTATTATTGATATGTAGTTGTTTATTGCCATTTTATTCTTTAAAGCTGTATTCTTCTTTTGCTCTATTCTTTCCTCCCTTTAAACTGTTCACAAGAGGCCCCTTAGTATCTCTTGCAGAATTGGTTTGGTTTTTATGAATTCCTTGAGGCTTTCTTTTTCTGGGAAGCTCTTTATTTCTCCTTCAATTTTAAACGTTAGCCTTGCTGGATAAAGTAGTCTTGGTTGTAGGTTCTTGTTCTGCATTACTTTGATTATTTCTTGCCATTCCCTTCTGGCCTCAAGTGTTTCTGTTGAGAAGTCCGATGTCATCCTTATGGGGGCTCCTTTGTAGGTGATAGTCTTTTTTTCTCTAGCAGCTTTTAAAATTTTTTCTTTATCCATTAGCTTTGGTATTTTAACTATGATGTGTCTTGGTGTAGATTTTTTTGGGTTTCTCCTTAATGGAGTTCTGTGTGCTTCTTGAATGTGTGGAGTGTTTCCCAGCCTTAATTTAGGAAAGTTTTCTGCTATAATTTGATTGAACAAAGTTTCCATTTCCTGTCCTCTCTCCTCTTCTTCAGGTACCCCTATGATGCGAATGTTGTTTCTCTTCATGTTGTCACAAAGCTCCCTTAGAGTTTCCTCACATTTTTTAAGTCTCTTTTCCTTTTTCTTCTCTGCTTCTGTGCCTTTGTTTATTGTGTCCTCTAACTCGCTTATTCGATCCTCAGCGTCATCCATCCTGCTTTTAATTCCTTCCATTGTGGTCTTCAGTTCTGATACTGTATTTGTCATTTCTGTCTGATTCTTTTTTATTATTTCAATTTCATTTTTTATACTTGTTATCTCTTTATTTAGGTGTTCATAATGACTATCCATTGTTGCTCTAATTTCTTTGAACATCCTAACTATCATTATTCTAAATTCTGCTTCTGGTAATTTGGTTATATCTGGTTCATTCAGGTCCTTCTCTGGGGATTTCTCTTGATTCATTTGGTTTGCATTCCTCTGCCTGCCCATTTTTTCTGTGTATAAGCAAGTTGTGGCCACTGGAGTCCAGTAGGTGTTGCCTTTGTGTTCTCTAGGTGTGGTCTATCTGCAGGCCCCCCACCCCCTCTGCCGGCGCCTAGGGTGGTTGGGTATGAGCGTTGCCAGCGCCGGCCCACTGTGGCTTTTGCTGTGCTTTCTGCCTCTCCTCCGTGGGAGGGGCTGTCACTGAAGCCACAAGATTAGCACCAAGGGTAGAGGCGAGCACCTTTCCTCAGCTGCGGACCCAGCCTATTTCCGGACTTCCGCCCAGAACCTGCAGTCGGAGCCTGCTCGCTACAGTTCCGCGGGTTAGGCGGGGCTTTTGACGTGCTCTCAGCTGTAAGCTTTTGCCCGTCAGGAGCTTTAGCCCCGCCCTCGATGCCAGGGCCCTTTGCGCAGGGTCGGAAACCAAGATTTATTGGGGCGGGCGTGTTTGCTGGCTTCCGCCGAGCTGCGTACTTCCGCTCGTCCCGGACTCTACCCCGCCCCCGCGTTCGGAGCCCGCTCGTGCACGTATTAACGCTATCCGGGGTTTCTCCGGCCGGATGGGGATAGCAGCCGTGGGCTCAGCTGCGAGCCTCCGCCTGTCTCGGGGTCCACCCCGTTCCCGCGCTCGGAGCCCGCTCGCGCACGTATACTGGCCAACCGCGGTTTCTCCGGCGGGCGGCGGGGGGGGGGGGGGGGCGGACTTGTAGCGTCAGCTCAGCCACGAGCCCCTGCCCGTCCCTGGTCCTAGCCCGGTCCCCGCGGTCAGGGCCGGCTTGCGCAGGGCCTGCCTGTTCCTGGCCTCCCGCTTTGTCCCCGTAAGTGGGATTAAAGGCGGGCCCGCAGCTTCCGGACCGCTCTCGCGCTTACCCTCCGACCCTCTGGGCTAGACCGATCTCCCACCGGCTTGGCCTCTGCCCACGCCGACAGAACCGCCTTTCAGCGTCCTGCCGCCCCAAAACCTTAAGCAGCCCTCAGCAGAGTAGGAAGGGACCTAATACTCCCCACTGTAGGCCTGGGAGCTCCCTCACTTGTTTCACAGCTCAAAACTGTCCAAACGCCTCTTCTTGGCTCTGGGACTGCAGGCTGGGGCTTGGTTCCTGGGACCCAGGTCCCTCCCTCTCCGCCAAACTCTCCTCCCGCCACACGGGTCTCTCCGGGCTGCCGTTTGCTCCGGGGAGCTGGGCAGCCCTCTTCACGTTTTCGCTATTCCTACCAGTCTCAATGTGGCTTCTTCTGTGTTCCTTGGTTGAAGAGTCCACTTAGTTTTGTTCAAAGTTGGTTTATCCAGGTGATGGTTCTTAAAATTGAGTTGTAATCCACTTTGGTTCTGGGAGTTGGAAGTTGGTACGTCCGCCTACTCCGTCGCCATCTTGCTCCCCTCTATCTAGTTTTCAGGCCATCATGTAATAGTTTTGGATTTTAAATTTTAATTAACATTATATATATATATATATATATATATATATGTTTTTCTATTAGAGTTCTATTTTTAATGGCATTATGCATTCTGAATTTATGGTTTTATTTGTTGAGCACCTACTATGTGCCAAATGTTTGAAATGTTAGGCATTGAAGATTTAGTGATTAATCTCACAGACAGATGCCCTGTCACATGGAGCTTCCATTCTAGTGAAGGATATAGATAATAAACAAGCAAATATATAGTACAGCATCAAAGAATGACAAATGCTACAAAAAATAATAAGGCATTAGAACAGAAGTGGAGATTGACAGTATTTTGAATGAGGTGATCAGGGATGACATCTTTCAAATGTAGTACCTTGAAAAAGACTGCTCAGAATGAGAGAAATAAAGTTTAAAGACTCTAAAATATGAATATTTTTGGTTCATTCAAGAAATAGCAGGAAGGACTGTGTAGCCAGAGTGGGGTGAAGAAATGAAGATGGTAGAGAGGAATAGAAGAGGACCCAAGAGTAGAAAATATTCTGTATTTTTGGTAAGAATTTGCTATTGTTTTTGTAAAGATAATGAGAAGCCATTGCTGGACTTGGAAAGAAAAGAAGCCTGATGTGACTTATGTTTTAAAAAGGTCTCTCTTGACACTCTGGGTTCAAAAACTCTAGGTGGAACAAGATAGAAATAAGAAAATCAGTTAAGAAGCTATTGTAATTATCCAAGGAGTAAATGATAGTAGCTTGGGAAAAAAGGAAGAATAATTAGTGGTAGTTGTTTTGATTTGTTTTCATAAGAATACTTATCATATTTAATCTCTTACATTTGCTTTTATGGTTGGCAATCCAGTTTCCTAGACTCAACACAACATCCTGGGTTTCTATCCTGGATCCATCATTCATGAGCAGTATGGTCTTGGACTTATAACTTAATCTCTTTATGATTCAGTTTGTTTCTCTTTGAAATGGGGTTAATACTAATGCCCATCTCAAAATGCTGCATGAGATAATAGGTTGTATGAAGCTCTTGTAATTATTCCTGGCTTATATTAAGCACCATGCTTTATATTATTATTATTTATTCCTTAAACAAACCTGTGAGATAAATACTCCTTTACCCACTAGAAGGTAGGTATGCTTTGAAACGATACTTGTTGAACAGTTCAATAAATTTGTTTTTTTAGATGAAGAACATGATCCACAATTTATAAATGAGAGTCAGAATCCAAAACAAAGACTTCTGATTCAAAAACAAGGCCTTCTTCCTCCATGCGACATGGTGTTCAGGTCTTTGGACTTGACAGGAGATTGCTGTTGGGCCCAGTGGATCTTGGTTCCCTGTTAACTTCGCCACTCTACAGATGTCAGCAAAAGTCCCTTGAGGTTTGTTTTATTTTGTTTAACAGAGAGGTGCTGAAGGAAGAGACCTAGATGCAGGAAGTAACAGAAAACACGTGATTTTGTCGCATCTTATTTTCTCACAATATTATTCCTTTACAATCTGTGGGTATCACTTGCCCCTGTTGCTTTATTTCTTTTTGGATTTCTCAGACTAACTGCTTACTTCCACAAGATAGTTCAGTGTTGAAAAACATTGTTTAATACCTTAAAGAGAATTCTCCTCAGAGTTGACCTCTTTTTATAACAATACAGGGTTTTCACTTATTGTCGATATAACTACATGTGTGTTTACTTTATAAAGTGTATTTCAATATGTTATAAATTCCAAAATATGACTTTGTATCTCTCTCTCCTATGAATTCATATGTTTAAATTTGTTAAGGACTTGTTAGCTAGAGCTGGGTTTTTCAACCTCCCCATTATTGATAGTTAGGGCTAGATCATGCTTTCTTGCTCACTGAGTTAGGGACTGGTAAATGTGATTTGTTTTATTTATGTGCTTGAGACTATTGATATTTTTCCTTACAATGTGAATTTGTACCTTTTTTTTCCCAAGCCTGTTCCTTCTAATTACCAAAAGGGTATGTTATCAACTCAGTATAATTTCCCATATGTCCCTCAAATTTTCAGGGCATGAGAAGAGAAGAAGTAAATGTTATTTGGCCATTAATATTCAAATAGAAGGGAGAGCAAAGCTATATAAAATAAGTGATTTGATCAAAAATAAGTAGAGATGTTGCCATATCTAGTCGTAAAACTTTAATGACCCTGCACCCCATCAGTGAAAATGTTTGCACGTGAATCTCAACCTGTGTATATTTATTTACCATGTACTAACAATATATTATAAAAACATACAACAAAACCACAATCTTTTTCTAGAAAACAGAAGAGGAGAAAGCATTGTTCACTGATTTTATGAGGCCAGTATTACCCTGATATCAAAACCAGACAAATATAGTGAAATGAAAAAGAAAAAGAAAATTATAAAGCCATATCTCTCATTAACATACATGCAAAGGTATACTCAGTCAGAACAGTGTGGTATTGGTAGAATGATAGACCAATGGAATAAAAGAAAATAATAGAGGAGCCAGGATTAACTCATACAAATATGCTCAATCAGTTTTTGACAAAGATGCAAAACCACTTCAGTGAAGGAAGACAGCCTATGTCACAAACAGTGCTGGAATGTTCATGCATCCACAAGGAAAACAGAAAAACAGAAAAACACACCTCTACCTAAACGCTACATCTTACGCAAAAGTAAACTCAAAATAGACCGTATACACACATGCAAATTGTAAAACTAAAAAATGTTTTAAAAACATGATAAAATCTTTGAGATCTAGGGATAGACAGAGAGTTCATTTACAGCAAAAGAATTATCCATAATAATTATTAGTTGTAATCCACAATAACTAATAATTTGGACCTCTTCAAAATTAAAAACTTCTGCTCTATGAATGACCCTGTGAAGAGGTTTAATAGCAAAGCTAAATAATAGGAGAAAATATTTTCAAATAATGTTTCTGAAAAGAGACCTAGACCATATAAGGGCTCCCAAAATTAGCAGTAATAAAATAATCAGTTGGAAATTGGGCCAAAGGCATGAACAGAGCTTTTGCTGAAGTGGATATACAGATGGCAAATAAGACTATAAAAGATGTTCAACATCATTAACCACAAAGGAAATGCAAGTTGAAACCACAATATGACATCAGTGCATACATATCAGGATGGCTATGATACGAAATAGTGGTGACTCCAAATGCTGAAGAGGATGTAAGGAGAGCGTATCACTTGTACTCTGATGGTTGGAATGTGAAATGGTAGAAACTAAACAGGTAAATACCATACAACCCAATAAAGGCACTCAGAGGAATGAAAACTCATGTTCACACACACACACACCCTGTACACGCAAAACCTGTATGCAAATTTTCATTGTAGCTTTATTTCTAATAGATAAATATTTAATAGGCCAAGTGTCATTCAATAGGTGATCCTGTTACTAAGTTAATTAAAAAATTCCTAGAAATGAAGACCCCATCACATTGTAAGTACCTAATGTGTGCCAAATAGTAGCGCCCTATTCAAATTTACCTCTCTTATTTCTTAATGTGAATATTTTAAGGAAGTATAACAATTAGAAAGTACATTTTTTTTCTTTTCCTTTTCCATTTATTTATTTATTTATTTATTTAGCGAGGGTGGGTGGAGGGAAGGGAGAGAGAGACAGGAACATAGAGCTGCTCCTATAAGTGCCCTGACTGGGGAATCAAACTGGCAACCTCCATGCTCTGGGACAACATTCCAGATTTATCCAGCCAGATCTTAACTTTTATTGATTTTTTTTTATAGAGACAGAGAAAGAAAGGGAAAGAGAGGGGAGGGGAATTGAAGCATTTGTTCCATTCAGTCATGCACTTTCTGGTTGCTTCTCATATGTGCTCCTACTGGGGATCGAACACACAGCCTTGTTGTTTTGGGACAATGCTCTTAACTGACTGAGTTAACTGGTTAGGGCCAAAAAAGTACATTTTTCGTGAAGAAACAACTCAGTGAAGTTTCAAAAAGAACACACTGGTGTAGCCTGTCCCCAGATCAAGACAGTGTGTTACTAGCACATGCGGAACCTTTCATTTGTGCACTCTCTGATTTCATTCTGTTGAGAGCCACTATCCTGACTTCTATCACTGTAAATTAGTATGCCTATTTGGGGACTTGTCTGCATGGAATGACTTCAATAGACTCCTATAGCCCATAGCATTTTGTGTCCAGCTTCATGCTCGCTGATGCCCGTGGTCATAGCCCATTCACTCTCACTGCCGAGTGGAATGTCTTTCAATTACTAGATCACACTTCATTTTATTGTTGATGGACCTTCCTTTCTTTATATTTTGATTATTATGAACAGTTCTGCTGTGAACATTCTTGTATTCTTCTTCATTTGTTCTCATTCCAGATTGTGGCATTGCTTTCATTCAAAGTCTGACACTAATTGCCTTAATAAATTCTTGACTCTTCAAATTGAAAAATGATAGAAGTAATATCCTAGAAATAGAAAGCAATCTATACAATACAAATAAGCACTAATCATCCTCAGGATCCGAGCCCATAAGCTAACAGGCAGAAAGCATGGAACATAGCTGATACCCTCTGGTCTATGATTTCACGACCAGAGCCTTGCCATGAGCTGGGAGTGGTTGAGGGCAGGTGGAACCAGAGTTGGGATGTTGTAAGATATCTTATAGGGGAGGGTAGTGTTTTCCAGGCAAGAGAGGTATGAGAGGGCATGGTATGGAAATACAGTGTGTCTGTAAAGTCATGGTGCACTTTTGACCTGTCATCCGGTCTAAAGTGCACCATGATTTTACGGACACACTGTATAAATGGTTTGGGTTAGGAAAAATTGTGAAGGAGAAACAATCCATTGTTTCTCTATAGTTTGCTCTTAGATTCTCCAGTTGAAGGGTGGGTAGACATAAGAATTACACTAAAATCCTTCTACATTAGTGTATCTTAAAAAACAAAACAAAACCGTGCAATGCAGGAGGTCTAACTGACTGCAGGTGAACGGAGTCAACATGATGCATAAATAAACCTTTATTTATGTTTATATTTTAGTTCTCTTTTTTCCTGTTCTTCTACGCATGTGAATAACTATAAAGTGCACAGTGCTGGCAATTATAAAACCATTCTTTACTTGTGAACTGAGCATGTCTGACAGCAGAGTCAAGGGAGAGATAAACTGTTGGACCCCTACTGTGTGTTCTTGTTTTAGCTGCTTTTAAAAAAATATCTACCTGCTGCCTGTGAGCTTGCAGCCTCTTCTTGTCTTACCTTTCTCTCAGGCGGATTAATTACCTGTGTAAGCATTTGAGGTACTGATTACTTTGTGACCCTGAGTGAAGGCCAGGGAATTCAACTCATGGCCCCTGAGTTGGAACAGTTCAGTAGGTGGATGAAAGCCCATCTTGCTAATTATATCTTTTTGGTAACAGATGAAACTATGTGGAAAGGTTTCTTCCTCAGATGATTAAATCACTCTGAATGACAACTTTCTATTTATTAGCTTCACTTGACTTTTAAAATGCACTTGTGGGGGAGAGCCCCAGAATGGATTCGCCAGACTGGGCGCCAACCTTGTACTAGCAAGTGACTCTCCAAAGCTCGGTCTGCAGCTTCCTGAGTGTCCTTTCCTTGTGCCTGGGTTTTGCTTACACGGTAAGGTCTTGCACACCCCATGGAGCAGACCTCTTTGTGAGAGATAAGCTACTGCTTCATGAGGATATTTTCATTCATATTAATTTTTAAAAAGAAGCTAACGGGAGGCATCGGAGATCCAAGGTGTGGATGCTGATGTGGAGATTTTGCTGATAATGTAGAATGAGAGATACTGTACTTTAGAAAACACATGCATGTGTTGAACCATCTCCATTAGCTTTACTGCTGAGGAAGTCTGAGTAAGTGTAATGAGACTCAGGGCAGGTGACGGGGGTGGGGACAAAGGTATAAGGAAAGGATAGAGAAAGAGAGGGCTTGGTTATGAATATTTTGGCTCTATTTCAAGTTCATTGCAGGTTTTCACAGCAGAGCCCTGATGGGAACCACCCCAGCTGTGATCATTCTGCAACTAAATGTAGAACCAAGGAGAAAGGTAACAGGAGGGCTTACATCTGGCTAATTGCTATTCCAATCGGGGGTTACCTGACAGTTGAGTAGAAATTGCTTGGAGATGAACTTTCAGTGAACCGTGATGGACAGAAGTGTCTGAGCCAAGAGGAAGACGGAGCAGAGACGGGCCAGAGGACAGGGAGGAACATGCCTGCCCTATGTATGTATATGCCTCTCTCGTATCTCCTTTCGTTGTATCTCAGTGGCAAGGGTACTCATTTAGTATCAAGTGGTTTGCAAAAAGAAAACAGTAATCCTGGAGGCAGAGAGGAGTTTGCAAACCTGGAGCTGCGTTAATTTGTCTTAACTAGGATTTCACCCCAAGCCTACCTAGCCACTGGTCACCCAAGGGTCCCTTCCAAGGCTGGCGCCCCAAGCTAGTCTGGATGCAGACCCTCCAAAGCACAGTTCCCCTGGCTCTCCTCCACAGATACATTTCTGTGGTCCTCCTCTGAGCACTGAGGCTGAATAGTGATTTTTCTATCAAGAGATTTTTTGATGGCTGGTCACTTTTGGGGTGCAGACATGTGTAGTTGCAGCTCTAGACATTAATCTATGTCAATTTACCTACAGATGGTTTCCTACTTTACTGTTGCCCATCCTCTCAACAGAAACTTCTCAGGCAATATTTGTACATTTTATTTGTAGTTGTGTGGAAATCAACGCAGATGACTAAATAGAGTGATATTAATGCTTGAGTTATCTGGAGATCTTAAGAGTTGGTGGATAGTATCTCTAGACAAGAAATTTGTGGTTAGGCCATACTTTATGAAATGTCTCATGTTTCCCCAGATTTTGGGGGGAAAGGTGTAGCCTACTTCTTTACCTAGGTTTTTTATTTTATTTTATGTGCGGTTTTGCTCTTATTAAAGTAATTGTGGTCTGCCAGGTTTTGTTCAAAGTAATTTCTGCCCAATCACTGAATTTTTTAACATTGGCAATTTTAATTCAGGATTTCTTGTGACTTTTAGCATTGAGGAACCAAAATATTCTTTCCATTTTATAACTCACTGTTTAAAAGAGTCTTACAAAAGTAGTTTGTGTGTTGTTCCTGTACTTGGTATTGTTTTCATGCATAAGAATTCACACTGTGGCTGGGATCTGTGAACAAACTAGTTGGCATTACAGGCAGTTTAGAAAGTTGTTATGTGGTTTTCTAACACATGGATTTTAGGTCCTATTTAAGTATGCAAACTGAAAAGAACTGTTTAAGAAAAATATTGTATTTTTCTTCTGTTTCAATTACTAGCGTATTTTAGGCCAAAAATTATATTGACAGACTTAGTTTTGTCTAGAAGACAATCTCCTTAATTTTTATTATTTTTACTTACTGTTGGGAAAACAGCTGTGCTAGGCTTGCTCACTTGTACTGTGCCTGATTAACGCATGAGCATGTGGCAGCGCCACGTGTGTATAGTTTATGTAAGCCACGGGTGCTTGCCCTCAGGGTGATGGTGATTGTGGATTGCCTGCCCGCCAATATGAGCAGCCATTTTTTCTGTTTGTTTGCCAGAGAAGCAGTTTCCCAACTGTGTGCTTGTCTGTCTTTGAGAGACTCTATTAAACGGGAATAGCCCAACAATGTCTGGCTGCACGGTTCTTCTACCATATGCCCTAATTCAGTGCGAACATGCCTGACCTTGGACTCGGTCGCTGACATTACACTTACCTTCTAAGCCTACATTCAGACTGAGATGCTCTGGTTTGGAAAGTACCAGAAGCCACACAGCCATACCTTGTTTATTGTGCTTTGTGTGGCCACATCCCAGGTATTGCATATTGTCATATTGTAGAAACTGAGGACAAGACCTTCCACCTGCATAAAGATCACAACTTGCTTTATTGTAACACTTGCCTTTTTACAATGCTCTGAAATCTCTACCACAGTATCACCAAGGTATGCTTGTACTTGATTTACATGTACTTTTCTTTGAGATTTAACTAATCGTTTTGTGTAAGTGGAAATTAATCACATAAACTTGTATGTGTGTTTGGGGAAGGTACACAGAATTCTTTCTGGGTTTTACGTTATTTTAAGGAAGTTATCATAATTTTAAAACTAAACCGAAGAAGGTGAATGGTTTTCCCATTGCTCATTTATTAATAAAGCACAGTATTCCCTTCTGTGCTGACCAAAGGGGTCGTAGAGCTTCACCCTGGTCTGTAACTGACCTGCAATCTCTCATCGTCGTCATTCCTCTCCAGGCAAAGCAAATTGCAAAGTTAAGGAGGTGCTCAATAAATGTTTGTTGGAGGAATTAATGAATAAATGAATAATTTAGGCAAATAAATCAATGAATAAATTTAGGCAAAATCTGAAAATCAAGACCAAAAATAAATAAATAAAAAGTAAAACCTGATCCTTGAATCTTTTTCAGTACATATACATATTCTCTGCAAGCCTACTTTGTAATGTGCAGTAAAGTAAAATTTCCCAGATTTGAAGAAGCTAATGACTTTATTGGGAAATTAGGAAAGATGGAATCAAATCACAAAACAACGGAGGCAATTTCCGAGATTGAGTTCTGGTGTTTAGTTATTAAGGAATGAGTACGCGTTCAATGGATAATCACCTGCAGACATATCAATGGCAATGCTGACATTGACATGGTCCTACAGTGTCCACACATTTCAATTTTATTCATCAGTTCTCACAGATACTTTGTCTAGGTCTAAATGTATAGCATGCTGGGCATGCCCAACATTAGACAAAATAGCCAAGTTAAGAGATGTCTCCTCTTGTACACTTGAATTTCCTAGGTGCAGTGCTTAGTGCTGACCAGGGTTGGATCACATTCCCGAACAAGATCCCCACCCACGCCTGACCATGCTCTCTCAGAAAGCCTCTCTTTGACTTGCTCTAAGCTGGATTGCCACTCAATTCAATTAGAAAGTTGGGTAAACAACAAGCAACTTTTAATATAAGGAAATAGTATAATGTTGCAATAACTGAAATGAATTTATAATAAAAAATAGTTGTATCTGATTTTTGAATTTGAGCATTTTTAGTTTTTATTTGCTAAATCTGGAAACCTGACTCTATGTCCCTCTAAATGACATTTCAACATTGCATAGAATTATACTCACCTTTCGGAGGACAGGACTCTAATTGAAAAAAAAAAAAAACAAACCTACACTCAGATATAAATACCTATATATAGCTAGATTAATGTGTAGTCATTCAATTAAGTATAGTCACATAATCTGAAGAGAAATGTGTTCATCTTGCAGATCAGTCTTCTGGAGGTAAATTCTGATCAGGGATATTTTATAATGTTTTAACTCAAGAAAGCATTTAAAACCTCCTTATTCTGTTTTAATATCTGGAAGAAGGTTAGGTGTGGTGTTTGTTCCTTGTTGATTCCCACCTGCGAAACTGTTAACTCTGCACCAATGCAAGTTACTTGACCTTTATGTGCCTCCGTTTTCTCATTTGCAAGTTGGAAATTGTATTAGTACTTACCTCAGAGGTTTGATGTTAGGATGAAATAAAGTAATATATTTAAATACTGAAAATAGAATCTGGTCAATCGTAAACATGTATTAGCCATGGTCACCCACTCTTTATTCTGGTAACATTGGTACAGACTGATTATTTGTTACTATGTGAAATACATTTATCTTTCTTATTTACTTGTCTCTGAAATGTGGAAGCAGAACACTGAATTAGGAAGTAATGACTTTTACTCCCGGATCTGCCACTGTTTTTTTGGTGACCTTGAATGAGTGGGGCTCAGTTTCTCGTTTACAGACTCTATGTGGTTGGATCTTGACACTACAATACATAAGAATCATCCGTGGTGCTTGAGGAAAGTGTAGGTTTCCAGGCCTCTCATCAGACATCTTGATTGGCAGCCTGGGAGCAGGCCAGGATAAAGAACATCTTTATAAGCTCACAAGTGAATCAGATGCAGGTGGTTCATGGACCACACACTGGGAAACACTGAACTAGATGGCCTCTTAATTTCTTCCCATGTAGTAGTTAAATGTAGACAACTGTGATTCAAAGTAGTAAATTTGTTTACCTAGAGGTTTCCCTATGTCTTGGAAATGTCTACAAAACTCATGAAAGCTAATTTCAAAAACTACACTATTAAGTGCCTCTGGTTGCTCATTCTTAGGAAACTTAATTTAGAAAGATTCTTTCATGAATTTTCATCAGTTTTTTTAACAAAGCTCTGTTGCAAATGGTGAATTATGCATTAACATATGTTCATTGCTAATTTATACACCGATGACAGATTTTTGGCATGGGATCAATAATTTACAAATATATTTTTAAAAGTTTGTTTATTAGGAGCATCAAGGAATTTTGATTATCACTTAGATAATGTGTCATTGAACCCAATAAAAAAGAGCAAATTTTTCAGTTCTCAGATGTCTGCATACTTGTCTAAGGAACAACAACTGAATCTGAAACTAACAAGATAAATATCTCCTCAATAAATGTTTTTATAGCGCTGTTGGATTGTCTTATGCCAATGTCTTGTCATCAGTTGGAAATAAAAGGTATTATAACACCAACTTTCTCTAATAACCAAGTAATTATAGTCTAACCTATATCTCCTGAAACAAGACAAAATTATCATTTTGACAAGCCTCTTTTAAAAATTTAATACAGCCTGACCAGGCAGTGGCGCAGTGGATGGAGCATAGGACTGGGATGCGGAAGACCCAGGTTCGAGACCCTGAGCTCGCCAGCTTGAGCGCGGGCCCATCTGGCTTGAGCAAAAAGCTCGCCAGCTTGGACCCAAGGTCACTGGCTCCAGCAAGGGGTTGCTCGGTCTGCTGAAGGCCCGTAGTCAAGGCACATGTGAGAAAGCAATCAATGAACAACTAAGGTGTTGCAAAGGCAACTAAAAACTAATGATTGATGCTTCTCACCTCTCTCCGTTCCTGTCTGTCTGTCCCTACCTATCACTCTCTCTGACTCTCCCTCTGTTCCTGTAAAAAAAAAAAATTAATACAATTTCTACTCTTGTCTATATAACCTTAAAAGTTAAGACAAAAAAATTCCTATAAAGAAGTGAAAATAATCCTGTTAAGAAGCTTTGTTATTATGTTTCTGGCTTTCCTGTGTACTTTTATTTCAAAACACTGGGTTTTAAATAAACCTTGTTTGGAGAAGCATTGATGTAGGAAAATAATAATAATAAAATAAAATAAGTTCTAATAAAACAAATAAATTAGAGAGTTATTATTCATATGATTGAAATATTTTCTGCTTTAAAACTATGATTATAGATCCCTGAAGAAGCTCCTGCCCTATTGTACTTAAATGTGATTTGTCTCAAATAATTTTATGCCCATCTTTTTGGAAATATATAGTTCTATATGTGGAGACCCAGCTTTTCTATACACAGCAATCAGTTTCTCACTCACTGTTACTAATTTATATAGAGAGATCTGCTATCACATCTGACAACTGTATTCCAGATATGGTTAAGAAAATAGAGTTACTAAGGCTGACTCAATTATTTGCCCACTTTATCTTTCTGGTGACAAACAATGGGACCAACGAGAGCTCAAAAGCTTTGATTATGTCTGCTTTACTTCCATATTAATATCTTTGCAAGTGCCCTTCGCTGGGAACGGGGGTGGGGTGGGGTGGAGGAGAAAAGAGCACATTTCTAAATTAGGTTTTTAGCACCAGATAGTACATTCTGGTGGAAAGCAAAGGCAAATTATTTCTATGGTTATAACAAGGATTTTTAGGTTTTCCATTTTTTTTTTTTTTTAATCATAGAAGGAACATAGTTCTGGACAGCAAAGTCAATTGATTTTAAATCTTAGTTCTCCCAATTTTTAGTTTTGTCAAGTTATACAAATTCTCTGCATCTTTGTGTCTCATCTTTAAAATAAAAATTCTAGCCTGACCTGTGGTGGCACAGTGGATAAAGCATCCATCTGGAATGCTGAAGTTGCTGCTTCAAATTCCTCTGCTTGCTTGGTTAAGGCACATACAGGAAGCAACTACTACAAGTAGATGCTTCCTGCTTTCTTCCCCTCTTTCTCACTCTCCTTCTACCTCCTCCTTCTATTTCCAAAAATCAAATAATTAAAATAAAAATAATTCTAATGCTCTATTTAGTGGGCCTTATAAGCATAAAGTAAAATAATATTTATAAGTGCGTGAAACACTTGGCATTTAGGAAGGAATCACTCATAAAAGTTTAGTTTCCTCCACTATGACATAATCAAGATGTTCCTGCCATGCAGAGTTACCTTACTTGCACATTTAGCCTGTAAGGTATTATTCTGCATTTGTTGCTAGGGTTGTTTTGCACAGTTTGGTAAATGTACATGCTCACCCAAACAAGCCTGGTAAAAAACTGTTCACTTTTCCAAACTCATCTCTCACCCTTTGCACCATGTATTCCTACCCATCTAAAACAGTCTGTTGCAGGGAAGAGCATATTATGGCCTGCGGGCCAAATCTAGCTACCCAGCTAGTTTCACAAATAGTTTTATTGAGATACATCCAAGCACATTCATTTATATCCCGTCTATGGTTGCTTTTGTGCTTTAAGAATGGATTTGAGTAGTTGTGATAGACTTTATAGCCCTCAAAGGCTAAATTATTTACAGTTTGACCATTTGCTGAAAAGCTTACAAAGCCTTGGTCTATTGTCTAACACAGGATAGTTGGACTTTTAAAAAATGTAGCTGGTTAGAAATATTTGTTGATAAATAAATGTTGAATGAGTGATGAATAGAAAAAAAATTGGCCCTGGCCAGTTGGCTCAGTTGTAGAGCATTGGCCCAGCATGTGGATGTCCTGGGTTCAAATCCAGTCAAGGCTCACAGGAGAAGCGAACATCTGCTTCTCCATCCCTCCTCCTCCCCCTTCTCTCTCTCCCTCTCTCTTCCTATCTCTTCCTCTCCCATAACCATGGCTCAATTGGTTCAAGCGCAGCATCTCTAGGTATTGAGGATAGTTCGTGGAGCCTCTACTTCAGGCACTAAAAATAGCTCTGTTGCAATCATGGCTCCAGATGGGCAAAGCATTGGTCCCAGATAGGAGTTGCCAGATGGATCCCTATCAGGGCACATGTGGGAATCTGTCTCTCTATCTCCCCTTCTCTCACTTGGAAAAGAAGAAAAAAAACGTGTTAGTTGTTATCATAGACAAATTTCTTAACTCTCCTAGTAAGCCTGGTGACCACCAGGACAGAGAAATATTGTAATTGAGAAGAAAATAACAGATGAAGGGAGCCAAAGGAAAGGAGTTCTGCCATTAACTGCTGTTGGACCTTACTTGACTGATGCTGTCTCTTTGAGCCTTCATTTTCCTACCTGTCAAATGAAAATAATTTCTTCTAAGCCCGACATCACAAAGTCATATTGCACAAGCTTATGATATGTTCACATTATAAAAACTCTATTTTGTTTCTATGATAATGATATCAATGAACATGTTCTGCTTGGCAGCAGAGTTCATGGTACACTTACTCTTCTTTTCACAAATCTCAGGGAAAGTGGTGCCTTCAGGGCCAGAGCCAAGTAGGAGTTAAGTAAAGATATAGGTGTCACTAGAAACCATTGGAGGATGTGGAAAAAAATCTGATGTGGCTGGAATAGAGTTTCTGAAAGGCCCAGTAGAAAAAGGAGACTGAAGGTCAGAGAATAGAAGCAGAGCTTAACTAAGAGGAACTAAGGGAGAGTGGATGGACAGTGGTCTTGCAGTAGGGATATTAAGCACGGTGAATTTAGCCAGCCACTATTTCTTACAGAATTGGTGATAATAGTCACTGGTATATGGACAATCAGGGACAAGGTCTTCAGGCATGGCAGGTGGCTACCAGGTAGAAGGTCCAGTATCTGATAACCTAGAATTCAGAGCAGTCTGATCTTCAAGAGGCTCCTTAGGTCCAGTGACATGGGCATTGACCTAGAATTCAGAAGACCTGGATTTGATGCCAGACAATTCTGTCTTGTGTCACTATGGGCAAACCTCAAATATCTCATCTTTGGCTGGCTCTAGAATATCTTTCCTGGGTACTTCAGAGAACTATTCAAATACTTTCATGAAATAAGGTTTCTCGATGCCTTTAAAGAACTCTTCCAATATAAGCAATATTGTCATTTTACTGAATGTAATATCTGCATAAAATGTAATATTTTACTGAATGTAATATCCATAAAAGGATGTTGTCTTTCAGTAGATTTAATGGATTTATTTCTGTGCATGCACACACATGTGCACATTTATATCATAGGTCTACCTTTTTAGGTAATAAGGAAGTAAGGATATAGTAAAAGATCTTATCTGTGCTGGCATCATAGAGACTATTTTCCACTCAGTAAGGTACACATATTACCATAAATCTTCAGAATGCTGTCTTCAGGTGGTGATGTTTAAAGATCTGAACTCACACATCAATATCTTTCTTTATCCAGTGAGCCAGAAAGAAGCTCCTTCTATAGTGGAATCTTTTTTCTTTTAAGTGTTGCTGAACATGGACAATGCCATTCTGATAGCTGTGTGATAGGGCTTTTGCTGGGTTCTATCTATCTGGTTAACAGAGTCATGTTACAAATGTTGCTGTTCTCTCTGTGATGAATGAAACAATCCTTGAAAGGCATTGCTGTAGAGTAGAATACTAGGCTTGGAGCAATTTGTTCTCTTTTCAACTCTACAGTAAATGGAGCCACGTAATGTATCCAGTCTGCTGGGGAATGTGGTGAGAAAAAA
Source organism: Rhynchonycteris naso (assembly GCA_037038555.1). NCBI lineage: Eukaryota > Metazoa > Chordata > Mammalia > Chiroptera > Emballonuridae > Rhynchonycteris > Rhynchonycteris naso. The sequence goes on along the minus strand of CM072999.1, from coordinate 147,731,523 downwards.
AAATGTAAATTTTAAGCAAAGGGATTTCATGTACGAATACTCAAAATGGTGGTTCTTTTGTTCTAATAAATACAGAGCTAGTAATTCCACTGATGGGCAATTGGTTGGAAATATTTTATTGGTCATGATTAATGGATGAAAAGTTTGAATAACTATTAAGCTTAATTACACTTAAATGCTGGATTCCCCCCACCAATTGTTTATCTTCAGGGCAAGGAGAAAAGTAAATGTGTTAGAAAAATGCAGAGTTCAGTGGTTGCTAAATGAGCTTATTAATGTTTACATATGTAACAATTTAGACCATTAACATATGCATGCTGGAGATGCTGACCATCTCCTCTCAGTGAGCAGAAAATTCCACACAAACCATAGCTATTTTACTTTTGAATAAACACACAGCTGTCCAATTCCAATGGCAAGTTCAGGGTTTTCTGTGGTTAATTTTGGTCTGTCTGTGGCTGGCAAAAGTATTTCCAAGAAAATGAAATGACTGCACTATATGGCATGTAGGGCGCATTAGGTCAAGAGCATCCATGCTCTCTCCCCAAGAGATTTGCCTTATTTCCACAGAATAATAGTCTAGGCAGCCCATTTTACCTTTAATATGAAGGGTTAGCAAAGCAAATTTGCCTGGCTTTGCAAAGCAAAAATAAAACCACTGAATTTCTAGCTCTAGAATCTTATTGTTGCTCCTTACTAGAGCTAAAGATGATGTAGAATCTTGTTACAGACTTTATGATAGATCGCACAAATGATTTAAATTCCTCAAATCAGTACACTGGTATAATGAACTGATTATGGGTTAGGCTGGTCTCCTGCATGGGCTGAAATTTTCTTTCATTTTTCCATTATCTCATTAGTTCTCTAATAAATACTTATTGCATGGGTTATAACATTCTTCTTCAAAAAATAAGATAGAGATATAGATTTGAAAATATATTTCAAATACGGTGCACCAGATTTTTTTTTTTGTTGCTAAGAACCAAGATTTACTCAGTTCACCTAAGAAATGGGATTTAAAAAAAAATAAAGATACACGTGAAAATAAATGTATCAACCATGTATCTGGGTTTTACATAAGAATCTAGAAAATTATGTACCACTAAGTTTGAAAGAACAAGTTCAGTCGTACTTACCATATTTTAGTCCATTTGGGAAATTATGTATTAAAATTACCACAGAATAGGTGGCTTAAACAACAGAAATTTATGATTCACAGTTCTGGAGTCTGGCAGTTAGAGATCAGGCTGCTAGCATGGTCAGGTTCAGATGAGAGTGTTCTTTGTGGTGCAGACAGCCAACTTCTGGTTGTTTCCTCACCTAGTAGAAATGAGGTGAAGGAACCCTCTAATGTCTCTTTCTTATATAGAAGGGCACTGCTCTCATTCAGAAGGGTTCCATCCTTATGACCAAATTACTTCTAGAAAAGGCCCCACTTCCTAAAACCACCACATTTGAGATTCGGATGCCAATATAGGAATTGGGTGGGGTGGGGACAAAAGCATTCAGCCTGTAACAGCAGTTTCAAAGAAACTGGAGGCTGACTCAGTAACTAGACCAGTGGTTCTTAACCTGGGTTCTATCGAACCCTAAGGGTTCGATGAGTCGGTCTCAGGGGTTCGGAGAAGCCTCTGCCGCGGAGGAGGCCAGAATAAACTAATACCGTAATTTGTTGTGAGTTCATGCACTTTGTTGGTTTTGTTCCTTGAGCACGGTGATGTTCATGCACGGCTCATTTTGTGCACCAGTAAAAAAACATATACCTACGTCTTGAATTTGGGGAAAAAATCGTATTTTATTTATCACTACAGAAGGGTTCGGTGAATGCACATATGAAACTGGTGGGTTTGGTACCTCAAAAAAGGTTAAGAACCACTGAACTAGACACAGAACCTTTCAAGAGCCATTGCCCTAGTGACCTGCTCATATTATAATGCTCTTTATCCTTGGGCTTTTTCTACTTGTGTTGTATGCTTACTGTTAGCTTTTAGTACCTCATTGTTTCTACTTTACATGTCAAGTCTGTGGACAGCTCAACTTTGTGTTTCTGAACAAATTTTCTGAGCTAGGAGATATGATTGGTATAGTTAGTCACCAATATCCTGTTTAAGACAGGCTTTTACCCGTTAGGCCACTAGTCAGCCTATAGATATACTACATTTGGGTTGCATACCTACTGTTTATCAGTCAGCTGTTGCCAAGTTTATATGAAGGAAAAACTAGGCCCACCTAGTGCCATTCTGTATACACAAGGCTGTGGGCACTCTGAGGCCCAGCCTTTCACTGATGTGGGTTTTCTCAATTGACCATGATAATTGGGCATGGGTCAATATTTCAGTGCTTATCTTTCAGCCTGGTCTTCCAAGAAAAAATAATTTTATTTCTCAAAATTGTATTATTAGCAGTGTAAAATATTTAATATTCACAAAATTAATTAATATTTTGGATTGATGCTGTTTCCTGAATGTAAGAGAAAGGACAGTCCTGTTCCTGCTGACATATTCAACGGCTGTTTACAACCGTACAGCATAGCTTTCTTTGGGTTTTTTCAGGTTTCCTCAAAGTCCGTTGGTATCAGCTCTTGCTCAGTCTCAAGCTCTCCTCTGTTGTACTCACTCATGCCAAGGGCTTCCAGATATTAGCGTTATTTCTTATCATATATATGCTGCCTGCAAAAGGGGGCATTCACCTTTAGCTTCCTTCTTATCTACCAAAGTCACCTTGTGGGTACAAAGATAATATCTGCTCCAGACAGATTCTTGGGCTGTGATTCAGTTAAAGGAATACATGTACTTCTTAACCCATTTACCTTTCTGGGGAAGTATCATGGTTAATCCTCCTCTCCAATCAAAGGGAAAATTTCAGTAAATTTTTATAACAGAAAAAGTATAATAGAAAGCTATAGTTGAATCAACCTTTTGATGCAACTAAAGCCTACTAATATAGTTTAAAAAATAAGAATATACTATATATGGTGTAGTGTATGTTACATAGTGAAAATAAAATACTATATAATATGTTAGAGCAATCTGATATTTACAAATATCTCTAGCAGCATACAGTGCACAACTATTTTCATGTGTTAAGTAGACAGAATGAGAATCAGCTCCCTTTGAGGGGTGACATATACATGCCTTACAAACACCCAATGACACTTTATGGATGAGAAGCTTCCTGAGAACAAGAGCAGCAAGAAGAGAAGGAAGGCAGAGAGAAGCAGTGTGATCATTTGAGTGGGTCTGTCTCGAGGCTTAAGTCCCAATTCTACCACTTGCTAGTTGCATGACTTCGGGGTTGTTACCAAACACTTCTCAGTAAGTCTCAGTTTTGTCAGATGTAAATGCGGATTGCTGCAGGGTTGTTATGAAAACAGAATACATTAAACTGTAATTGAAGAAAAAAAGTTTTTAAAAATTAAGAAAATTTTGTGTAACTAAGTCATATCTATATCCCAGCATATCTCTCAAGTAACCAATGCTTCAGTGAAAAACAAAACAAAACAAAAACTTGGCAAAAGGGTTCTTCCTCGGTGAATGGGAATGGTAGAATGAGAACTATGGGCTTTATATCCACTGATCTTTCTATTCTACTATACTTCAAGAATCAGAAGTATTTTATCAGAGAAAATTAATGAAATTACCAAAACCTTCGAAGGTACATCTTCTCCATCTTTCTCCTAAAATGTTTACCGAGTATCTAAGAACGTTCAGATCTAGGTACTGACAGGTGCTGAGATGTGTCAGGAGGGGTAGGGGTAAGGTGACCAGATTTTAACATTAGTAAAGCGAGACACCATTTATAGTATTATTTTATTCTTTGACATATTTCTCATTGGAGTGAATTTTTTCAATAGATTGTTGCTGTTGTTTAAAAGGTCAGGAAATTTTTCACAAGAATTTGTTAAATTATATTTCACACATAAAATGGCTTTCAAAGTCTCAACACTTAATTATGATTTTTCTGATGGCCACACTTTATTTACCATAGAAAAAATGTACTCAGTCGCAGCATTATTTCCTGGTAAAGACAGTGCGTATTCCACAATTTTTAGTGCATTATTGTATGGAACATGGTTTGTTTCAAAATGATGAAATATTTCTAACCATTTGTTCTCTATTGTGATTTTTGCTGATGCCCAAGATTTAAGCTTTTCTTTATCAATCTATTTATTTTTAATAATGATACCTCATTTAAAAATCATTTTCAGAAATATTACTATATGGGAAATTTTGAGTGAGTTGGAGGGATCAGGTTACATGGTCCCGAATAAATCAGGAACTGCAGAAGTGGGAGGAAGTAGGCAGGGCAGCGCCGTGTCGGTATGCTCACTCGGCAGCCGCGCTCCCCTCGTCCTGCCCCGCCACCCACTGGAGACCAAGCAGTTTGCACCTTGCAGGACCGGAGCTGCACACCGGCTTCCAGGATGCGGGCCTATGGGTAGTTAGGGGACTTTACAGCCGCCCCAGCAGGTATGTCCCACCCAAAGTTCTTTGTTTTGGGGCCCCGATAGGGCAGCCAGCTCTTGCGGCAGTGTGGGCGCTTTCAGGTCAAGGTGGGGTCTCCCCAATGAAAACGGTATATTCCCTTCCCGTTCTCCCGCCATTCCCTAGCTTTTCGTGCATTCTTTTCAAAAATCGGGACTTTTTAAAACAGCGCGGGATGCAGGACAAATTGTTAAAAATCGGGACTGTGCCACCAAAAGTGGGACGTCTGGTCACCTTACGTAGGAGTCCAGTGTCCCCTGACGGCACAGTAGACGGGAAATCCTGAAGCGGAGTTTGTGGGGCTACAGCTCCCGCTCACATCACTTCATTCATTTTCATTGGCTTCAGTGACCCCAAAACAGGCAGGCAGAGCTCCCAGGAAGAAGACCCAGATAGGTGGTCACAGAAGTTAAGTCACACTGACATTTCACAAAGACAGAATATGAACAAATATAGACAACTTGGCCTCTATACATCTTCTGCTACTTACTGCAGTTTCTATTCATTTGGGATGCCTTGCTCTGTGTTCAGACCTCTACTCCAAAGCAGTCATCATGCATAACCAGACTCCTATTTTTAGGGCTCCTTTGTAGGAAATTCCTTTTCTCCGGAGCTACCTTTGAACTGATGAGTCTAACAGTCACCTAGTACTATATTAATCCTGCAAACATGTTCTGAAAATGTAACACACAAACAAATATGCAGCACTCTCTCTACAAGGATGCAGTCAGTCTATGGTTGCCTTCAGAAGAGACAGAGCTACTAGAAATCCCTGGAAAGCAATTGAAAATGCTGAAGTTTTATTTTACATTTATAAAAAAAAATTCAACACCAGCTTTAAATTAAAAATATATATAGGTAAAAGATAAACCAGTATACATATAATTAAAGGTAAGGCAATATATTCATGACAACATGGTTTGGATTTGGCATTTAAAAATATCAAACTTATTTCCCTAGAGTGGTGTTTAATATTTTAATACCATCTATCACCCTGAAAGTAGACAGTTGAAGTATGTTTCTCTCTCTCTCTCTCTCTCTCTCTCTCTCTCTCTCTCTCTCTCTCATCTATAGCCTGTATGGTGCCAATAATTTAGTGAGTTTTCTGGGGTATTTTTTTGTTTGTTTGATTTTTGCTTGAACTCCTCATGGCTTGTTAAAATTACACAATAATATGCTATCTTAGAATATTTCAACCACCTCTCTTGATACCTACATTCCTACCTCCATTTTATAGTTGCTCCTGTTTGTTACCTATTTTATCACTTTCACAGGCTTAGTGTCGCTATTAATACCTCCTATGGTATTTTGGAATAATCTAACACAATCCATGTTTTATTCTTGATCTCAAATGAACGAAATTAAATGCCCCAAACCAACCCACCATCTTATGCAACTATTACTTTATGTGAGCTGGTGTCATTTTTATAACCACCTCTGCTCTTCCACCTTGCACAATGCAGAGATTTCACTGCAGTCTTTCTAACAGTGATTGAGTTACCCTCACAGCCACCATCAAATGAATGAATACATCCTAACATACTCTGTTTATGCATGTACCTGGGGAAAGGTGTGCAGAACTTAAACTCAATTTACGAGTGATGTCCATCCTCTAATCTCTTCTATTCCAGGAAGAAAACACACATGCTAGCACTTAGGATAGAACGTCAAAATAGCACACTGAGATATGCCTTATGCATCATGATTAGTAAGAGGATATCATGCCAAAGAGTTTATATCTATTAATTCTCTTGATCATTTGTTAAGCTTCTGCCCTCCCCTAAACTGGGAACTGGGTAGATAACATTTTAACTTTCACCAAGATTAGTTCTAGAACTTGACCCATTGTTGCAAATTGTTCTGTATAGTGAGTATTCTCAGCCCAAAACAATATTAACACTAAATTGGATTTGAATGATTTTTCTGCACAAGGCAAATGGCATTCTTACGGCATATCCTGGGAGCCGAATTTTCTGTTCTGGTGCTGCACAATGGGGAGGTGACAGCTGAGATATGTGCATCTCCACTGATTGAGGGGTATGTGTGTGGGAAGCCTTCTTTCAAATGAGTAGCTCAATGAAGGTTAAGGGAAGAGGTTTCTTGCCCAAGGGATGGTGGGAGTGAGGCATTATTTATAAATTCTGCTCTATCCTTTTGTCTTCTTTCTGAGGGCCACCTTTTCAAACATGGAAACAAACTGTCAAGGGTGATTGAGATATAATTCACATACCATAATATTCACCTTTGTAAAGGGTATTAGTCAGTGGGTTTTAGCATATTCACAAAGCTGTGAAACCATTACTACTATCTAATTGCAGAACATTGTCATCACCCTAAAGAGAAACACCACACACATTAGCAGTCATACCTTCCCTACCATTTCTCCAGCCCCTGTTCCACTAATATGTACTTTATATCTCTGTGGACATGCTTTTCTAAACACTTCAAAAAAAATGGGATTATAATTTTGTGATCACATATTTATGGCCTTTAAACATTTAATAGGTATTTTTGATATAACTCTAGTCTCACATGACATTGTAAGAAATAGTACACAGAGGTCCTACCCATCGTTAACGTGTTTCCTTCAATGGTGAGATCTTGCATCATTGCCGAAGAGTATAACCAGAATACTGATATGGGTACCAGCCACCGATCTCTTTCATATTTCCCCAGTTTTACTTGAGTGTTTGCAAGTACATGTCTTTGTATTTAATTCTAAGCAATTTGATCACATGTTGATGTGTGTATCCACCACTCAGTCAAGATACAGTAGAACCACAACACCACGGGGATCCTTGTGGGCTTATTAAACCTTCATCACCCCTAGTCATTGTGACTGCTAAGCTGTTCTCCATTTCCAATTTTTTTTTATTCCAAAAATATTATATACATGGAATCAAGCAGTATTTAAGCCTTTGAGATGGACTTTTTCTACTTAGCATAATTCCCTCCAGGTTAGTCAAGGTTTTGCACGTATCAGTAGTCCATTTTTATTGCTGAGCCATGGTCCATTTAAGTACCATAGTTTGTTTAACCATTAGTCACTGAAGGACAGGTGAGCTGTGACAAGATTTTGGCTATTGTAAATAAAGCTGCTATGAACATTCTTGCACAGGTTTTTACATGAACATAAGTTTTCATTTCTCTAGGATAAATACCTGGAATGCAATTTGGAGTTGTGTAGTAATTGCATAAATTGCTAAACCATTTTTCCAGAGTGACTGTACCATGTTAAATTCTTATTAGCAATGTATGAGCAATACAGTTTCTCTGCATCTTCTCTAATATTTGGTACTGTCAGTGCCTTTTAAAAAAATAGCCATTTTGACAGGTATGTAGTGATTATGTAGCATTTGTGCCTGGTTTATTTCACTTAGAATATTGCATGGTTCATCTATATTGTAGTATACATCGTATATTATTCCTGTTTATTGTAGAATAATGTTTTAGTGTATGGACTGACTTCATTTTGTTTATCCATTCATAAACTAATGGAATACTATGTTTAATAGTGAAAAAAATGCTTTCTGATTTTTTCATATGAAAATACTATTGAAAGTTTAGCTCCTATTTTTTAAAGTATCAAATTCTCTGTTGCTTTATATATAGTCTTTCAGTTAAGTTTCATAATAATCATATGATCCAAGCCATAATAAGCAAACTGGAAACATATTAAATCAAGCTTATGGAACACATAATAAGTCTATCAGGAAGACTTACTTAACTTGCTTAAGTCAATTTTGAAAATAAAATTTTTGTACCTCAACATCCCTACAGACCCCACTATATGCTGCCATGTCTCCCATTAGTTTAATTCACACACTTGGCCGTAGAGGAATTTGAGATTTCCAAACCTGACTTACTTTCTAAGTCATTTTACAATAAAAAGATTAAGATTCATTCATTCACTCTGCAAATATTTGTTGAGAGCCTAATAAGCATTAGGCCGACAGTAGATGCTGTGATTCAGACAGGCTAATTAACTTAGCCAAGGTCACCAATTTAGTAAAAGCAATGATTAAATTACATAGCAGACTGAAAGTAAAATTTCATCTTTAATTCTTATTTTCATAGGATCCTAATTAAAGCAATCCAGGGAAATACTTCTATTTTTTTCTTTTTACAATTATTTTTTTATTTAATTGTTTTTACATAGATTCTAGGGTGACCCCGACTACATCCCCCCTCCCCCATATTTCCCTCCACATCTCCCTTACCTGCCTCCCTGCAGTGCCCTCCCCTCTTCCCTTCAGGTTTATCCCATCCTATCATCCCCTTTCCCTCTGTCCTCTTCTCCTCTGGTCCCTTTGATCCCTCCTCTGTCTCAATTCCTTTCCAAGGAACATTGAGAACTGAGGGGAATACTTTTAAACGTTAAGGCACTTCATTAGTAATCATTAATGTTTTTTATGCAAGTGAAATATTTATGGTGGAAATAGAATTTCTACTTAGCTTGTCAAATACATCCCATTATTTAACTTGGTTGGCAATGAGTCTGATAGCCATGCTACCTGGTGTGTTGGCTCCCACTGTAAGTTTTGCCCAACCTCATTATGTATAGCTGGAACACAGATATTGAACACAATATATCATTAAGTCACTAATAAACTTGAGTCACGTCTTTACTGGTTTTCTCCATCCCCCACCGTCGACGAACAATTTATCTCAAGCAGCAATATGCACATGTTGCCTTTGAAAATGAGGGACATGCCATTATCAGTCACTGCATGGACAAGTTATAGCCAGTTTCATCATGGGAGAGAGCAGATGATTACAATCAATAATCAATCAAAGAAACTAGTGACAGTAATCATACATCATCTTCGACTGTAGAAGTTTTGTTCAAAGCTTAATATCACCAGATCCAATGTCTGGATATATTGGGCACTTTGCCATTAACCTGAACGTGCTCCCGGTGGAGGGAGCCTGGAACATGGACCCTCTACTTGGCCTCTACCCCCTTTGGAAATGTTAGAAACAGCAGAATTGAATGTCATAGAACACAACTGGTCTTGATGTTGCCTGAGTCCCTTTCCTCACTGTACACCGTCCCGCAAACAGCTCCGGCTGTATGGGATGTGCACTAGCAATACAGCTCTTTCATTACACTGATACATTTTGTAAAACTCATTGGCAAAGGTTTTATAACTAGATGTTGAAAGCATGTCCAGTTAGATATACTGTCCAATAAAAGCCATGGTCTCTATAAAACCAGAATTCATGTGAAAAAATTGTCTGGGAGTTTTATTGGAAAGTGGATGATTTTTAAAAATACTAAAACGGTTCTTCAAATGGACACACACTACACAAAATACAAAAACCTTTCTATTTGAAATGTAAGAAAAATATTCTGGGACAATTAACCCACAGGGTTTTCCTCACTCAATCCTTTAACAAGCATTTGCTGAGTTCCTGCTCTGCACAAGGATGATATAGGTCCCTCTCCTCCAGAGCCAGTCCATCTGGTGTAGGAAAATAAATGCCAACGTCGGATAAAGTATAAGGTGCATAGGGCTGTAACAGTCTATGCAAGTGCTTTGGGAACTTAGAAAAGGTGATGTAAGGACCTGGGGAGTCGGTGGTCCTCCGTGAACAGGTGGATTTTAAACTGGTAATGGAAAAGAAGTGGGAAAAGCAAGCACTCAGGTAGAATAGGAGAATAAAAAAGCAAGACATTTTCTAGAGACACTGTGAAGGTCCTTGTGAGTGGATAGCTGAGGAAGGGGTGGGGACTTGGTGGGAGGAGGGAGGAGGAGGAAGTGGAGCCACAAAGGTATGCCAGAGCTAGATGACCAAAGGGGAAAATGAGTAGACCAACTGGAGCTTCAAGAAGTCCTCTGATCATAAAAGTGGGAAGAAAGCAAATGAAATCTGGCCTCAGATGGATGAAGTAGCAAGCTGTTTCTTCCTACCTCAGGTGTTTTCTTCCACTATAACTTAATGTCCTCTTAACAATAGATTTTATGGAAATGTGGGTTTCCCCAGATGGTCTTCTCCTACATATCTAAGGGATTTTTTTTTTTAATAGGGAGCAAGACACTGTTTTACCAACATAAGGATTTTCAGTAAAGCTCATGGGATCATATTAAAACTGGAACGTTCGTGGGGAGAACTTGGCTTCCATTCCAGATCTATGACGGGGCTCCGAATCTCAAAGCAAGTTGCTGTGTTTGATTTAACCACACATCTAAATCCTCTTCAAAAATGAGTTTGGAAGTACCTCAAATTCTATCCATCCCCTGGGAGGTGTCCCCTTTCTTTTAAGCAAGACTTTTTTTTCCCCCTGTGTTACTGATTTTGCTTTTATCTGAAGGATCATTTCCATATTTTATTTTTAAAAAATAGTGTAATTCTCAAGACAATTCCTAGACATTTTTACAGAGAAGTTTGCAACTTTTAAAACGATCTCTTCTTTCAAGTTCTGTATTGCCGACAATCAGGCTCTCTCAGATTGTTATTTTCTTCATGTATGGGTTAGACTCAGTGCACTGCCTCCCTGGTTTTAATTATCCTTAAGGTGATAGAAGCTGTCAATAAGAGGGTGCAGGAAGCTAGGCCTTTTGAGTGTGTGGTTATTGTATTTGATTCATTTTATGTTGGAGAGTTTAATTGGGAACTCTGACATTTCTCCGTTTGAGTTTTTCCCCCAGGTTCTTACCTTATCATGGAGAAACCATCTTCTATCTAGAGGACAGACACCAACTGAAACAATAAGTTACTGTGATTTTTGCTTCAGGAAATAAATATAATAATAAGGAAACGAATAAAGTTGTCTTTAAAATCTTTATGATATATTTAGGCTGGGGTTGCAGAACATGAACAAGAAACTTCTGGGAAGAGTTTTGAAATTATTGCCTTTCAAAGGTTCGAAAACTAGGCTGTTGTGGGGTGGGGTTTTGGCAAGTAGCTTTTTCAAGCTGATGTTTTCCATTCAGTATTGCAAAGTAAGCAGGGTGACTGTTGAGGCAGCAACCTGGAGGCAGATACACAGTTAGCTGAAAACTTGGTCCCGGGTATAAATATCTCCCAGGGTTTCTGACTTAGAGACTGGAAATTACAGTCTGGAGGAGGCAGGCAGCCACAGTCCACAGCGTGTATGTGTTTTGGGACCTCCTAGAGCCATCTCATCTCCCCAGATAATATTTGTCTGAAAAAAAAACACAGAAGAAAATGACACAAAGAGGGCAAAGATGGAGATTACTAAGGCCAATTCCACCCTTGAGAAACTGTAATGATGCCTCATGGTAGTGGTCTCCCGAGGTTTGTAACCCCCTCTGCCGCCCAATCCCACGTTGTATTTCTGATTAATTCAGCTCTTATCCATGAGTACTACAACTGTCTGTCTGCTGCCCGTCCTCACAGTGTTACCCTTTTATGTTTTTCTTCCAAGTGTCGAAATCTTATACTTTTCTTCAGGCTGTATCGGCTGCCACTGGGCTGAGTGTCCCAGCCTGGAGTCATTCTGCCTGTGAATCACCACCAGGAGGATCTTCCTGAAACAGGACGGAACTTTTCCTTCCAGCGTTCTGTCAACGGTTGGATGTGGTCGTACTTCCTCTTCCCCCGCATGACATCAACCCCCACAGCTGTACCCCGACCTACCTCCTGGGTCTGCTCTCTGAGTTGCCTATGCAGCTTCCCTCCGGCTCCCCTCCCACTCACTCCTCAGGGTCCTGATATCAGATAGCTTCCTACTTCCCTGCTGCCTTTCTGTCTGGTTCGTGTTACTGAGTAGACCGGAGCTATTTTCTTCACTTGTTATACGTTTCCAATCCTATCGATTGTGATAGCCTCTTCTCTCCCACAGCACTGCTTTATTTTTATTATTCTGAATCTCATCTCATATTACTCATACAATAAAAAATATGCATGCAAATACACACACACACACACACACATATACACATCCAGTTGAATGCCTATGAAATCTTTGCCAATGTAGGCCGTTTATTTCTGTTTTATTTCCTTTTCTAGCTACATTTTCTCTCACCTATATTTTTACTCCATGATAAATCCTGCCTTGTGTTGTGGTTGGTTTATCTGTCTCCTTTCATTCTGCCTTGCCACAGGAAGCCACTCAAGTCTTCCTCATCCTTGTATCTCCCGGAGCCCTTTCCAAAGGCCTACCCTATAGGGCAAGCTTCACAAGCAACTCTGCGGAGAGCTGCCTTCCTTGCTGCTGTTCCTGCTGTGTTAGTACAATTCTCTCTCTGGTAGCTTTTTATAAACGTGTCTCTTCTTTTAACATTGATTGTAAACGACTTTGTAGCCATGGTTATCTGTTCTCCTTTTGCATTTTCCCAGAGTCCTTGGCAGTATCAGATGCAGAGTAGGTTCTGGATAAATGGAATGAATGATGATTGAATGAGTGAATGATGGATGGTGGGTGGTGTGGCCTCAACACTAAGGCTGGTGGCTGGCCTGGGTTGATGAACATATGTATAAAATTTTTAAATTAGCTTCTTGGTTTTTTTCAGATGGAAAGGAATACAATCCCCACAATTATATGTTAATTAGTAATTTGGGTTTTGATGTTAGAATGCAAACTGGTGTTGGGATTTCTCCAACTCATGTCTCTGATTCAGTATATATTTTGAGTTCTTTAATACAAGATTTTGTGGGGCTTAACTTATACGGTAATAAACTTAGAACCATGAGGGATAATTTAAGAATTAATGAATCCCTGGTAAAAGTTCTTAGAATTCCTAAAAGAAATATTTTCTACAAAGGTCCAAGAGTATGTTCAAGGAGAAGGCATGAAAATTAGGCTTAATTCAAAGTTCCCTGGGAAAGGTCAGTGGAAATGCTAGTAATTCCTGTTGAATTGGAATTCCAGAGATTTTATTTACTTCTTTCTGGTAGTGCCATGTGATGTTTAGTGGCAATATGTTGATATAGTGAAAAGATTTCTGTATCACAGTTCCAATTCTTTGTTCATTTTCTTTTAAAGTACACACTAGGAGGTTAATGCTTCCCTGGATTTTAAACCATATTGTTCCTTTCTACGTGATATTACCTGTCTCCTTTCTGAAAGGTCTTCCCATTTTAGTGGTACCAGGGCATTTTGTCTCAAGTGTGATTACTGCTCTTTTTCTAAAGAAAAGAGTTAGTCACAGCCTTTATATATATGTAACTTTGTTCTGTCAGTAGAGGGAAATAGGTACACTGGGAACTGAAACATAATCACATGGCAATGAGTTGCTAATAGAATATTTAAAGGATATTAAAAGAATATATTTTCTTCTTTTTTTTTTTTTTTTTTTTTTTAGAGAGAGAGAGAGGGTCAGACAGGGACAAACAGACAGGAAGGAAGAGAGATGACAAACATCAATTCTTCATTGCGGCTCCTTAGCTGTTCACTGATTGCTTTCTCAAACGTGCCTTGGCTCAAGCCTGAGGCCTTGGGCTTCAAGACCGCAGCTTTTAGGCTTAAGCCAGTGACCATGGGGCCATGTCTGTAATCCCACGCTCAAGCCATTGACCCTATGCTCAAGCTGATGAGCCCATGCTCAAGCCAGATGAATCCGCACCCAAGCTGGTAACCTCAGGGTTTCAAAGCTGGGTTCTCAGTGTCCCAGGTTGACTCTCCATCCACTGTGCCACTGCCTGGTCAGGCAAAGATATTTTATCTTAAGAAGAAGATGTTGGGAGTTAATTATTTATGGGAGACCACCTTTCTTACTGTAATGTTACCTTTTCCAGAACCAGGGACATTATCATATTTAATTTCTGTCTTCTTTCAATAATGAGCACAGGGGCTTGCTCAATTGAATTGAATTTATATTAATAGCAGAATTTATTCAAAAAAGCAGAATACAAAACAAATGCACATAAGCTGAGGTCATGACTGGTTCTAAAACAAACACAAGTGATAAAAACTATGGGGGTATAAAAGAAAAGTAGGAAATATGATTCCCTACTATCTTACCATCTAAGAAGGTAGACATACAGTTAGCAATTCCAGAGTAATAGCAGGCACTTCACTGTATAGTGAGATTCTTGGGGAACCTTGTGGACGGTGTTATTCATGGAGACTTTAATGGTTGAGACAGATGGCAGCAAGACTTGAAGGAAGTGTAGAATTTGAATTAATAGAGTGGAGGAGGAAAATAATTCCAGAAAGGAGAAAGGCACAAGTAAAGCTCTGAGGACAAGGGGTACCATGGCTATATAGGAAGTTCCGAGAGAAGGCCATCTTGATTAGGAATAACAGTGTTAAATCAAAAAGCAGCACAAGATAAAAAGTCCTTTGGAAAGTATACCAACCTATAAGGGGGAGTGTGAATGCTTACACTAGACTAGCATGCCCTGATATGGGCAATGATTCATTTTCCTTAGCCTCTAATCTTAATGTTTTTTTAAGTTAAAAAAGTATTAATTTTTAGAGAGAGAAGAAGAGAGAAACATAGATTTGTTGTTCCACTTACTTATGTATTCATTGGTTGATTCTTGTATGTGCTTTGATTGGGGATCAAACCCAAAACCTTATGTATTGGGATGATACTCTAATCATCTGAGCTACTTGGCCAGGGCTAGGCCTCTAATCTTTCTTTTTTTTTTTTTTTTCTTTTATTTTACTTAGAGTTGGGGAAGCAGTGAAACAGACTCCTACCTGTGCCCCAAATGGGATCCACCCGGCAAGTCTCCTTTAGGGCAATGTTCTGCCCATTTTGGACCACTGCTCTGTTGCACAATGATTTCAGTGCCTGAGGCAAAGTCATGGAGCCATCCTCAGTGCCTGGGGTCAACTTGCTCAAATTGAGCCATGGTTGTGGGAGGAGAAGAGAGAGAGAGCGAGAGCAAGACAGAGAGAGAGTGAGAGAGACAGAGAGAAGGGTGAGGGGTGGAGAAGCAGATACATGGTCGCTATTCCTGTGTGCTCTGACCAGGAATTGAAATCGGGACTTTTACATGCAGGGCTGATGCTCTACTGCTGAGCCAAATTGCCAGGTAGGCCTCTAATATTTAAACATTTTTTTAAAATTTATTTTTATTTTATTCATTTTAGAGAGGAGACACAGAGTAGGAGAGAGAGAGAAAGAGAGAAAGGGGGGAGGAGCTAGAAGCATCAACTCCCATATGTGCCTTGACCAGACCAGTGCAGGGATTTGAAAGTGTTCCCAGGTCGACGCTTTATCCACTGCGCCACCACAGGTCAGGCTAATATTTAAATGTGTACAGTTAAAGGTAAGTTTCTCACATTGTCCTTTCGAAATTATCTGGAACATATTAGATTCATCTTCCTCCAGAGACAATATGATAACAATTTTTGTAAATGAGAAAGGAACTAGGATTGAAGTATTCAAGTGTGTGTCAGTGAAGGAAAACCTCTTCCTAACTCAGGGTAGGGGGCTGAGCAGACATTTGAAGGGAGAACCTCTGAGTAATCGAGAGAAGGAATTACTCAGCAAAATCCCAGTGCTTTTGATTTGTGGGGGTAGGTAAATAGAAAGAGAAAAGTAAAGACTGGGAAAAGCAGGAAGAATAGTCCTAAAGTTTGGGTCAGTTCTCAACTATCTAAGGATTCTAGAAATTAGTTTATCTTTTAGAGAGAAGGTTTGGGGTCTCAGTGTTGCAAGTAAAGATCATGGGAAGCAGAGGCAGGTCAGGGAGGCTATAAGACAAGGTATTGCCACCTTCGTCTAGATGTGAACCAACATCACACATCTCTTCCTCTGTTTTCTCATGCACAGAATGAGGCTTTTGCACAAGTCCTTCTAGGACACTACCAGCCCTATAAATTCCACAAATTGAATTGCTTTAAATTAGATTAAACATGTTGTTTTGATTTCATTCTTTTTTACAAGATGTGTTAGTCTCATTTCCACAAAGGAGTTATCATGGGATTCAGAAAACATTGGTTGAATTGAATTGGTTTCTATGCCCATATCTCCAGTACTTTTTTAAATTAAGAGCATTATTGTTATTCAAAAGATGGATGGTGATGGGAAAAGAGGCGCCTACTTTCTCATGTCAAAGAATGAGATAAGGGCAGGCAAATTTAAAGCTGAGTTTCAGGGCTTCCAGAAACTTGTGGTCACAATGTTCTTATAGTGGAACCCAGGAATGAGTGGGGAAGATGGGGATGTTTATGTGCCTTCATGCTATTGATTTTAGAATCTATTCAGGCTTATTAGAGATCTTTTCAACCATCCTGTATATTTCTGTCATCTGTTATTTCACCAAAAATATTCTTGATTATATTGCATTTTCAGCCTATCACCTTTTTTCTTTTAGAGAGAGAGAAAGTAGTGCTGATGGGCATGAAATAAAGGATAACATTGTATAAAAGTATGAGCAAGAGCCAACTCAAACCCTAATCATGTTTATATCTAAAAATGTCTTCTGACCACTAGCACTTATTTATTCATATGTGAACTCTGCTCTGCAATTTATTATTCAGCATCTGATTGGATTTTTATTAAAGCTCCACAAGCACTTATTTAAGGAAAACTAAACTGGTGTCACATTTCTGTCATCAATCAGAATGTCTCTGTGGAGATTCTCATCAGGTTTTTCTGTTTTGCTACAAGGTAAACTCTGGTGCTTTAATGTTATTTTATATTGATTATCTGTCATGAGATTGGCACCAGCTTGCGTCTTCATGTTCCCTGAAAAATCTCCTTTCTTTTCACGCTTGTGTTTTGTAAGCTGCTGGCTGACCTGTCTTACGGCTGAGACCTACAAAGGAAGGTAAAGTCACTTTCCTGGGAAAAGGCATTTATCAAAGGGAAATGTCTATGGTGAAAATTACTGAGTTGAGATCCTAGAAAATTAGCAAAAAACTTTGAGCTAATAGCATTTTCTTCTGGAAAGTTTTGGGCAGCAGAAATTTGGAAGCAACAGCCCCCTCCTGTGCAGTGTCTTATTGTCCTAAACACCTTTCCAAAGCCATTATGCCATCAGTCCACAAAGTTACCCAGTGAGCCAAGTAGAGCAGATGACACTGTCTCTACTTTCTGGATGAGACTTACCCTGATCACATGGCACACAAGGCATGGAGCCAAAGGGGGAGCTAGATTTTCATGTTTCTAGGGCAGCATTCTTCCTGCCACTCTTGGACACCTCATTCGTCATTTATCCTTGTTCAATAACCATATGGTCTTCTCCTTCTGCTCTATCAAGCAAGAGCAAGTGAGCTCAGAAATGTGAAGACAATTTTAATTATATCTTCTCATTATCCTCAACACTGTTGATTATTCTAGTTAGTGCCAAAAAAAAAAAAAAAAATCTTGTGTGGATTAAAAACTTCAACCTTCATTTTTTACCGTGGACGCAGATAGCTTTCATAACCCCAATAAAAGAAAAATGAATTCTGTTCTCAGATATTCTGTGTTCTAACTATTATCTTTGGAAAGCCATTTTATTTTTGTGTGCTTATTCTTAGAACTGGCGAATGAAGGGCATGAACAGATAAACACAAGGATTCTTGCTAACTTCAGTATTTAATAAAGTTTGAACCTGAGTTTTGCTCTGTTGGTGGGGCAGAATGGATGACTTCCTTTGATCTTAAACCTTGCTAAGTGGCCAGGACATGGCTTTTTATCCCTTATATTTTTGTTAAATATTGTCAGTGGCTTTCAAATCCATGGTCATTCTCTACTTTTGTTTTTCATAAATGTGCATATGGCTCTGGTACCTAAATTTTGAGTATGGCACCTAGATATAAGGGAATAAAGTCTTTTGCTTCTAAAAGGATATTTTTATCATTATATAGCTGAACTTCTATGTTTATTGTAATATTACCTTTATATTTCAAATACAGATACTAAGATCTATATTGCTATGGTTAAGTAGCCTTTGAAGTAAAAATATAATACTATGTTTAGTTTTATTTTATTATAGAATAATACATCTTTCATCTTTGATGCTACCTCTGATTTTGAAAACTTTAAAAATGTTTAACTTACTAGCATTTATTTAAAAATATTGCAAGAATAAGTAGTTTTAAGCGTTTAACAAGGACATGTTTAGAGT